>CM061169.1:5000000-7500000 GCA_030763345.1 Mythimna separata | reverse complement strand
GTTCAAAGAATTAGAATCTGCCTTGAACTTGTTTTAGGCGGGCACTGGGGGACGCTAACCGGCTATAAGCGGTTCTGGCCGCTTTTCATTAAATCATTCCTATTTTGTTCTCTATACCTATGCAGTTACTGCAGGCAACCAATTGTTGTAGCATTTGTAGGCTATTATAATTTATCGGTATGTAGGTGCTTATGAATGAATATACAACGACTAATCGTGTCACTTGGCGTTGCGTTTAGTTGAACGTAATATTTTTGAGGTTTGAGCACCCACATTGAGCACCCGTTTTTATAGCACCCGAGCTAATATACTTTTTTTTCTGAAAACAGTATCAAAATTGATTAGCAATTAGCATTTCAAATATTGGTATGGACCATGGCTACAATCACCGGAAAATACAACACCGGACTACTACTCTTCAATCACTGGAGATCACCCAATCACGGGTGAATTTCACCGGTTCTCAAAATCCCGCACCGGCGGTGTAAACTTCTATCGTCTGTTTTTTATCCCCTGAAACTAAATTGACACTAGTTATGTCAAATTTATTATAGGAATGACGCCAGTTCTTTTGTGTTGAAATGTCATTTTAGTCTCGGAGTTTAAAAAACAGACGATAGCCGTGGTGGGAATATCTCGCTATCTCCTTTTGAAAAAATGTTAATTAAAATGGCGGTGACGTGACATTAACTGTAATGTCACGTCACTGTCATTGTCTTCAAACTGTCAAGTACAGGAATAAGGATGCACGTACTGACGTGCATCCTTAATCAGATACTTGACAGTTTCCCTTTCCACCAGATTTGATAGGTTTCGAACTTTTGAACGGGTTTGAAAAGTTATTTTTTTAAGTGTTTTTGGATAAGTAAAAATGGTGATTTTAAACACACTTCTTCTATTTTCCAATTACTAACTGGTCGATAATTTTATAAAAAGCAAATTATATAATTCCATTTTTAACATATTTTTTACATTTTTAAATATTAAATAGGTAATAATAAAAAAAAACATTTGAAAATACTTTTTTTTAAATATTAAAGTTATTATTGAAAATAATGGTTTTTATTGAGTTGATTTTGTGTTAGCTTGTTACGATATGATGATATATAACATAAGCCCATAAATCATTAAATCATGATTCTTAATCATGATACTTACGTTCTATACACGTGGACTTTGCTATCTCATAGATGTTATTTTTACTAAAAATAATTATCCTAGCGGTTTATTAGTTTACCAAAAACATGTACTTCTTATCGGTTGTTTTGTACCTATCTTTTAGAGTCGTAGGTATTTTTGTGATCAAGGGATTATGAATTATTAAAATCTTCGTTGCCTGTTTACTATTGGGATTCTCGGAATATCTTAAGGTTGTCGATAGATAATAAATTAACTAATCCTCCCATATAATATAGGTAGGTACTTATATAAAACTCTTGGGTTTTGGAGGTCTGGTTGGCAACCGCTCCTGGTAAAATACTAGTATTCAGCTAAATCCGGATTGACTGGAAGCCGACCCCAATATAGTTGGGAAAAGGCTAGCTAGATGATGATGATATAAAACTCTCGTGTCTGAAATCGGTGACAAACAGTGTGGCACAAGACTTTTATAATAACAGATGTTTATAGGTACTAGGTAACTACTTACTAGAATAGATCGGTTTGAATTTTATATTATTTGAATTGGAATAGATTTGTTTTACGATATTGTCATTAATACTTTTTAATTAGGGAAGAGAAAATCTATTTCTGCGAATATGCAAACTGTAGAGCAGCCTACGATCGTCTTCTTAAAACACGTCGATTTTTATCGCATTAAAAAATTCGCACTTAGGCGTCTGTTGCTAGGCGATTTTTTCTTGTATAATATATGCTAAACAAGCACTTACTTATCTATTTACATACTAAATGAAGTGTTGCCAACTTATTAGCATATCCGCAAATTATAATATTCAACTGAATATATTTCTAAGTAAAGGAAACTTGAAACCTTTTTGCTCAGAATAGAAGTGTTGAGACAGACAAAGTACTTTATTAAAAAGTCATATGAAAGAAAGTCAGTGATAGCGTATCTACTATTTGACAGAACATAATGGAAGGAAAAAAAATATTCCACCGTCCCCAAGTAATATTAAACAACGGTGGATGATTGTAGTAAATTAACAAGAGTTATTAGGTGTTCCATAAAGCTCCTACCAACGGCTTCACATGAGTGAATGTAGAAAAAAAAACCCAAGAGCATAAATGCCCCTTGGGATAAAATCTATCCTACTCCTGTTCCACGACATGCCCTGGAATAGCACAGAATAGTTTGGCACACAGGTAGATTATGGGCTACCCGTGTGACAGATTTCATGTACATCCGTTACGCCATTTAAGCGTGAAGCAATAACAACACTTCACAAACTTTCACTTTTATAATATCACGTGTTTTATTAGTCATCAAATAAGTCTATTTATCTTTCTTTTATTGTTTTTCAAACATTGCTCCAAACTAAGAATCACTCCTGTATCGGTGAGTGCGTTGACAAACATGTAAACTCACACACTCCCAGAACTGGAAAGCTACCTGCAGGCCAGATAAATATTTGTTCCGTCTAGGAATTCAATGCGCGACAAACAGCGCAACAGCCCATCGTTTCTCTGATGTTCTCCTCGTAATCATCCATATTTATACTCAAGACTTTCTCCTGAGTCACAATAAAATGTCAATCGTAATTACAAGCAGCCATATTGACAAATTGATTCTTTGAATCCCGTCGAGCCAGTTCAAGCATGATCTGGTATAACCGAGCCCCTTCATAATTCCACTTTATGGTGAATGCTTCAGCTAGCCCGCGAAATTCAAATTTTCTTACGTTTTTTGCAATTTGTAAGCCAGTGGTAGGTAGTATGAAGTTAAAAATACTTTAGCGACTGTAAAACGTAACTAGTTACATAATTATAATCATAAAAATTATCAATACAAGCCTCCAAGCTTACTTAGTTGCAGGAACGTTTTTGACCTCGAAAAAATCGTTCCTGGATTTTGGGTGGGCTTGGAGGCTTGTATTAATGATTTTTATGTTTATAATTATGTAAATAGTTACGTTTTACAGCCGCTTAAGTATTTTTAACTTTATACAACTAATCACTGGCTTTCAAATAGCAAAAAACGTAAGAAAATTTGAATTTCGCGGGCTAAGCTGGAACATCCCCCTTATGTCTTACTAACGAACCTGTTTATCGGAACAGGATTTTTATTGAATATACCATCGCATGTTACGTAGGACGTAACATGCGGTATGATCGCGCATTTGTTGTTTATTGTGTCGTAAAGGCGAGGAAATGGATGAATACAGGAGTCATTCCTGATCACTCTTGTATCGGTCACTACGTTGACAAACATCTTAACTCACATACATTCAGAAATAGGTATCTGCAGGCTATACAAATACTAGTTCCGTGCGAAAATAGAATCGTTTCTCTGGTTTTCCCATTCCCGTTGCTCTAATAGTCATCCACATTCATACTGAAAACTTCAAAATGTCAATTGTCCACAACAATATGTCAATTATTGTAATTACAAGCAACCATTTTGACAAATTGATACCCCTTCATATTTCCATTTTATGTCTTAGTAACAAACCTGTTGTATTGTATTGTAAATACGGGTTGGTATCCGCAACTCCCCGACTGAAGCGCGTATTATGCGTACGGTGACGAACCTGTTTATCGAAACAGGATTTTTATTGAACGAACCATCGTACGTAGTATACGTAGGACGTTGTATGATCGCGCACGTGCTCATGATAGTGTCGTAAAGACGAGAAAATGGATTAATACAGGAGTGTTGAAAAACATGTAAACTCAGAACTATGTGTGGTCCGCACAAATATTGTTGCATACAAATATTGTTCCTTGCGGAAAATGAATGGTTTCTCTGGTTTCTCATTTCCGTTGCTCTAATTAGTCATTTACATTCAAGCTCAAGACTTTCCTCCCGTGTCACATTCCCTCTTCCTTACGTTGTATTCCTCAATGCTTCATCACTTTAAATTTAATAATGTTCCTCCATCTGTCTGTCTTGAGTCACAACAAAATGTCAATAATATGAACAGGATTTTTATTGAACAAACCGTCGCGCATCGTAGTATAGACGTACGTTGTATGATCGCGCACGTGTTAATGACTGTGTCGTAAAGACGAGGAAATGGCGGCCGGCTGACGCTGTCGATCGGTTTCTTTACGATGAGTATACTGTTCATAATGTAGGCAGTTGTCGTTTGATGTTTGTTTAATGCTGTACCACCTTTCTGGCCTTCAGACTGATTTACTGAGAGAAAGGTGACCTCATATTTGGCGTCCTTTTTCTTTTTACACAAGTAGTTAACAAACCCTTCCTCTTAATTCAAATTATGTTATTCTAATTAATTATTATTTATACACCCGTGTCAAATTCCAACCAATTTCTTTTATACGTTAAGGCGTGTGACGCATCTAATTAATTAAAAAACTATTGATTGCTAAATTCTTACAATAAAACGCCAATAATCAAAGTCTGTCTGTATGAGTGCGATAAACACAACATTTTCTGAACGAATTTTCATGCAGTTTTCACCAGAAGACAGAGTGACTCTTGAGGACGATTTAAGTGTATAAACATGTGTTTTATAGTAGAAAAAAAGCCGAGAATTACAAAAAAAAACAAATATCCGTGTGAAGCCGGTTTTTTATCACATAAACCAGTGCTTGACTGCAATCCCACCTGATGGTAAGCAGTGATGCAGTCGGTGATGGTGAGGCGCATTAGTTTATTAAGAGCCTATTCACTCTAGTCTTGAAGACACCCAAATTATAATCGGACGGAAAGACCACAGCAGGTAGGAAAGTCAGGTTTACGAAGAATACTGATAGAGATGTAAACAATCATTCTTAAAACGAATCCTTCTACGGCTTCTCGTTTCTATTCATCAAAATACGTACTCCAACTCAATTACCTATCTTATATTCTTCATATCAGTCGACCTACTTTCCGTATGAAGCCAGTAGATACTGAAACAATCACAGTTCACATTCATTAACTGAGTACTCATTGAGACACATAAACAATGTGTTTACTTACTCACCGAGCACATAGCTGCTCGTCTTTGATGTTTCAGAATTTATTAATTGGCATAGACAGAATGAATTCAGTCGTAAATCAAACTTCATATAGGCGTTGCCAATTCATAGAGTATCTACTCACCTACTCGTACATTCATAAGGGATAGTTATTTTGCGTACAACTAAGGAGTGGAATTCCCAGTCGTAGTGTGTATGTTTCCTGAGAGCTATAAGGTAATGGTTTTACAGTCAAGAGCGAATAAGTTACTTCTAAGCATGCGGGCTCTATCATCGACCACATCGTCGCTTAGATAGAAGTCAAACGCCAGCCTATTTTCCAAATCCAAGTTTACATTCAGTCACAGGTACCGTTTTGGATTTCCTATACTAATTATGTATTTTTCTGTATTTATATTATTTTATACATTAAACAACAAATTACATCCAAAATAAATATTTTCCTGAAAACAACGTCAACATTAGTTACTAAATTAAATGAAGCAGCTATAAATAAGCATTTCAAATTGGTATGAGGAAGAGTGGGGCTGTTGTATATCTTACTGTCTCTTTTATACACAGTACACACACACACACCGAACCTAATAGTGATGACGTTACATATATAAGTATAAGGGCACTGTTTCACAATGTCCGAGTAGCCACTACTCCCTGAATAAATTAAAAAATGGAACAGAATTTCTATGAAATTATCTGCCAAGTAGGTGAAATATCGGAAACTTAATCATAGGTGGTGAAACAGGCCCTTAGCATCCTTATTCTTTTACCTGGCAGATTACCCATCTCTTAGATTTGAAAAGTTTCTTTTTGACCCAAATAATTAAAGAAATTGATGACTACCAGCTCTAACTAGACTGTTCTATTCAAATCAGTAGCAGATTATCTCTCTCCCTGTGGAGATAAAATAACAGTCATTTGTAATGGTCGACAACGGGAGCCTGTAATGACGCATTCAAATCTAACCTTATCGCATGCCGTGCTTTGAATATTTATGACCATCGGCCATCTTAGATAGTTAGCCGTGGAACGAAACGTCAATTTTTAAACGTCATAGTGTAAGTAGAGAAATTAATGAGATAGAGTGGATAATAATGCGTTGTAGTTTATTAATAGCGGCTTAAAATATGTTCCTGAGGTGTGCCTTAAGAACGTATTTAAGGGCTGAGGTCCGCAGTTAGGAATTATTTCACGGGAATCTTAAATCGGGTATCATTTCATTGTCCAAGTTTTGTGCCAATCCGTTCATCCAACCATATAGAAAACAATTTCCCCCATCAGGACTGTTCGGTGTATGGACGTGATAAACCTAAAAACTACGGAATTAATTTTCATGTAGTTTTCACCGATAGACCTAGTGATTCACGGGAAAGGTTTAGATATATCCAAATCAAACAAAAAAACTCGAAGAACTAACGAGCATCCAAATTATAGTAGCAAATAAACCGAGAATTACAAAGATTTCGAACATCCGTGCGAAATTAAGGCTTAAAATATTAGTAGGTATTTTCCAAGCTCAATAATACAAAACTAATCGGAAAATAACCTCGTTTGATTCTGTTTCTTTGAATTTCATTGCAAACGTAATAAATATTGAAATTTCAAAGAATCGATCACTATTTTGCAAGTTATCGAATCGTTGGAATTTCTCGATAACTAATTGCGTTTTCAATGAAAGGTGTCATAATTACTTTATAATCGCAAATGTTTCTAAAGTAAACATTTATTTGTTTAGGTGTGTATCGAATGACAAACATAGGTTATGAAATCATACCTGAGTTTTAGTTAGGTCATGTAGCAAAACAACATGTACTTAAAATTTTTCCTGTATATTGTTTTCCTTATAGTTTTTTAGTCTTGTTATGTATTAATCTATCACATACCCGCGAAACGAGCCACAATAGTAAAACAATAACAGCGCGGTCTCATAGGACCGTTTGGGGATTCAAACATTAAAATTGAAAAACATCAGTGCGCTGAGTGGTTTAACGTCAACGCGATCGAAACGTTTATCGCTATCAACTCTCTGATTGGTTAAAAGCGTGGAGCGGGCCAATCGGAGTGCCTCAAATCCTAAACGTGTCAATCGCGTTAACGTTATACAAACTCGCACTAGGCACTCAGGATGAACCCCTTACACGCGCTCGCACGTAGAACTCATTCATTTTAATAAGTATTCGTGTTGCTAGCCTGGGTGGGATATTGTTTTGTAATGTTCCTCAAACTTGGTTGGCAAAAATTAAATTGAATTGCATGAGTTTTAGGCTATTAGTATACTTTAGGGGACTATAAACGTTTTGGGGAATGGTGCCTTCATTTTTTTCAGTCGAGTTTTTCTCTTACTTTTTCACAATGGAATCTGAGGTTGTTTTCATGATTTATATTCTGTCTACTTTATAAATGCTTGAAAATATTATAGTTTTGCGATTTGTGTTCTTTTATCTGTATTAGAAGTGTTTGTGCTCACATAAACCTATAAATAAAGATTTTATTTATCCTTTGGTGTTCCATAGCAACCACTCAACATATTATCTTATTAAAAACAACGAAAATTTCTGAAACTCGCAAAAAAGTACTGTAGAAGTAGGTGCCTACTCGAATCACATAATATCGCCACCTTTCTATTCACGACACTATGTAAATAACCCACAATTGTTGTTCGTTAATTCTAATTCCGTAGCCGTTTACGTAATAAAACATACCAATCTATTTTTTACGTAAACAAGCGTCGTATCTTCGTGTTTTACCACGTGCTCAAGGAAATAAAAATACACTTTTTATTCGGGACGAGTCATCACGTTCATTGGTTGACACTGACGAAGGTCGAATAGCTGACCTAGGAGCCGGGTTTAGACGGCAATAATGAGGTTATGTCATTTATTATACACATGATAATATATTATGCGAAGTTCATAAAGTTTCGAGTGGGCCGGGAATGTGTGGTAATGTTGACAATATCATATACTGTGTTACTTATGTGCGTGCAAAATTATTTCTTCATCGGTTCCTTTCTTCTTCCAAACCGCTGTCTAGTCTTCTCTGGCTAGGCTTGACGTTGACGATCTTTGTAAGTTAACGCGATCGAAACGTTTATCGCGTTAGATTCTTTCATTGGTTAAGAGATTGGCGTGGGCCAATCAGAGCGACGAACGTCATAAACGTCTCAATAGCGTTAACGTAAAACAAACTCTCACCAGGCACTCTGAAGATATTAGACCCATCTCTTCGGATGCATCCCTCTTTCTCAAAAAATGGCAGATTTAAACGAATACTTCTACTTCGAACCAATAAATACGTAGCAATATAAATTTTTAAAAAGATTAACCGAATAGCTACTAACCTGCGTCTAGAAACACAATCTTTAAATAAACCCCGTACGTTTTATATCTTATCTAATCCAGGCGTTATTCAATATAGCTTCTAATGCTTTTAGTGTTCTATCGTGGATGTAATAAACTTTAAACGAAATAATAAAGAACCCGACTCAAGGTAAATTTTATTACATCACCTGTTTTTTATGTTTATTAGAAAAATAATAGGTAGGGCCTGATAAATTCTAATAATATTATAAAGGTGATAGTTTGTAATAAATCTATGTATAAGATACGATTGCGTATATGTTAGATACTGTTTCACGCTCAAAACATCTGAAGGGATTTGGATAAAATTTGAAATACGGGTAGACCATTTCCTTGGTAGGATAATTTTTATTCCGAGAGTAAGTTCCTCTCAGGAAATTTTAACTTTTAAGCGTGTAAAGCAGTTGGAAAATGCTACTGAAAAATATTATGATGGCTAAAAAAGAGGCGACAACTGAAAACACTGCTGGAAGAGGTGCAAGTAAAAGCAGGGATGAGGGCAGGAATGGGAATGATTCCAATATTGATCTGAAGCGTTCCCTTTCCATAACGAACTTGACCTCAATTCGGAAATACAGCGCCAAAGTTTTAAAAGCCTTCAATGTTATAGCCCTTAAATCGCTGCCTTTGACGTTGATGAAGTGATAGCATTTTCAAGAGTATTAAATGACAATTAGCGCAAATTACTTCGTGAGCGCCACGATGCCGGCAGTTCATGGTCGTTCGTCAAATATTCGCAAACAGCTGATCAATAACAAAGAAAAAAAAAAGTAGAAGCTTGCACGAACCCAACACGTTTTCAGCGCGTGATAGATAATAACCCACCTACAACTATACAACATCTTGTAAACATTTAGTCATCACAAGCAACAAAAAAACTTGCAACAGTAATTGCCTAAATAAAACTGAGAAGCTTATCCAATTGAACGCATATAAATCTTATCCTATCCTTTAAGTGGACAATAACAAAATGATCCTAGATAACTCCCCCTCCGGTTGAACCCAGTCACATGATGTAGTTGAAATAAACGCGTTATGACGACACAGTATCTGAATGTCTGGACCAACACCAACATTTGTTTATTACAAGATGCAAAAAGCCGAAGCGAAATCACCACAACTTACATCTTACATGTGTTTTTACGTACAAACATGTATTGTAAATCATTGCAAATACTAGTTTTATCTGGTGTACAGTTGCTACTATCAAGTAATATAGCGATAACAGTACAACAATAGGCTGATAAATGATGCAGTGGCAACTTATTCACGTGTTGATCACGACTACACAATTCAGCCTTGAACTTGCAAATGAATCATATTTTGGGAAACATTCTTACCACTTATTGGCACATCTGCCAACTTTCTCCTTTCATTTTTTATGTAACGTGTCTAGGGCTTGCAATATCCGCTCATTTTTACTATCCGGATAATACGGATATTAACGTTTTTACTATCCGGATTATCCGGATAATGCGGATAATACGGATATTTTGATATTTTTTTATAAATAACACTATTAAGCTTTTGTAACAGGTTTTAATCAGTCTGTTTAGTTGAATGACAAAGTAATAATAAACTATATCAATATTTTAAGTAACAATCTCATAAAAAAATTATGCATTTTTCAAAATTATACATTATAACACCGATGCTGCACAAATAATTTGCAGCATGTACACAAATTTAATAGCATTTGTGTGGTATCGGTGTCACTAAACAAAAACAATTCAAATTAAAAAGGAGATCTTACATTTATCACTAATCACAAGATCCTAATCAAATCAACCTACTTAAAACAAATAAAAATATGACTTTCCATATTCTCAAAACTCTAAAATTCTTAATACACTAATCGAGGAGCTCGTGGCTAAATAATAACAGCCGCACAGGTCGATCTTCAAGGTTAAGCAACGCTTGCCTAGGTTGGTCTGTGGATGGGTGACCATCTTAACATAACGAGTTTCCTCCGTGCCTCGGAAAGCACGTTAAGCCGTCGGTCCCGGCTGTCATTTGGAGATCTTTGGCAGTTGTTACGGATAGTCAGAAGCCAGTAAATCTGACTCCAGTCTCGCCACGAAGTACCGTGTTACCCCAGTTAATGGGTTGTGGAGGTCTGGTAGGCAGCCGCTCCGCGTAAAATACTGGTATTCAGCTAAATTCGGCTTGACTGGAAGCCGACCCCAATATAGTTGGGAAAAGGCTAGGCAGATGATGACATTTATCACTAATCACAAGATCCTAATCAAATCAACCTACTTAAAACAAATAAAAATATGACTTTCCATATTCTCAAAACTCTAAAATTCTTAATATAGTATGAATCAAATTATAAAAAATCAAAAATGAACAAAATATTTCAGAGTAAACAAATAACCCTTATTAATAAAATATTAAGCAAGGAACAATCCCGAAAAGTTACATGTTCACTTTTTTAAATTATACAATTAAACATCCATATCCATATACAAATAATATTTGTATCTTTTCAAACTAAACACAATTCTAATGAAAGTGTAGCGACTACGATGTACTACATATGACGTCACAGAATCCTGCATCGCGCAAGCAAACTTCTCCGCGCGATTTGAATACATACAACGACCCGAAATCATCTATCGGGCAGTAGCCCACCGGACATAACACCCGTCCGGTCGGAGGATCCTCCCTTTTCACCGGAGGTATGTCGCCTCAAGGAGATGTCAGCAAACTGTAGGTGCCCGGCAGGGCCGAAGCCTCTGGGGAACACGGAATCCGAAAGGTTGTCACCGTGTCCCCCAGATCGATGGCAACGAAGGAACGGGGTAGGGGTTTAGTCAGTAAGAGTCTGACACGCCCTCCCGCTCCGCGGGAAACAGCTCTCAGTTCCCCTACCTCCAAAAAATAAAAATAAGATCTTACATTTATCACAAAATTGCAATCCTATATAAAAATAATAACATCACTTTTCTTAAAAAATCAACTCATTTATTAGGTAGGCAACAATAGTACTAATCAAATTTATAATAAAACAAAAATTTACGAAATATTCAAATGCGCGGGACAGTGAAGCGCCGATGTATGCGACGCGCGGTGTAAACTTGTGACACTTTTTGGGGGAACGACAAATATCCGTAAAATCCGGATAGTAAGTCCAGTAAAATCCGGATTTGAAAATCGGCGGATATCCGGATAATACGGATATCCGGATATCCGGATTGCAAGCCCTAAACGTGTCTATTAATAGAAGCACGTGCTTTTCAGTGTTAAATTTTAAGAGCATCTTATGATCGTATTGATTCAAATTTGTTTTCACGAGATCACAGAAGAAGGTGACGGATAGAATAATCAGGTGACGAGTATCGGTAACGAACTAAAATTAATACCGCCTTGGCTCAATTGCTACTATTGCTCATTTAAATGCTAGCAAAAGTTACTGTGCAAATGATTGTAGTTTATAATGCCATGTATTCGTGTAGTTTTACATTGAATGTGTCAGTACGTCCCCTCTTGTCCATTGGGAACTGTAGGCAAGTGCCCAGGCCTCGTCATCGATGGGGGCCTATGCTTCCTGCAAGATCACTAACTGTTAACCTATATTCACTAACGATAACTATATGTATATGTAGAGAAAAGCAAAGGATACTTACTTGATTATTATTGGATTTTGTAAGCGTTTAGCGCGAGGTGCTGAGGAAATATTCTATTCTGAACCTATTATCCTATCATGCTGTTTTAACAAAATAAACCTAAATTAAAATTCATTTTACTTTTGATCCCATTATTCTAACGTGATCAGGGATTTTTTTACGATAATAGCAAGAAAAGAAAATTCAGAAGAAGCACTTCCGCTAACTAATTTCAATTTTCATTTAAAAATCAGAAAGACGCCAAAAAGTTGAAAAAACAATCCAGGAAACCGGTTAGTTTCGCATCTTCCAAGTTTTTTCCTCCACTTCGCAAAATACGAGTTGGCAATAGCTGATGTCAGCCAAAAACATCTTTAGAATGAAACCACCAGACCTTCGGGCATCTGTGAGAGGTCGAGGCATCGATAAAAATACCGTTCGGGCGTAACACGTACGTCACAACAACGTGCCACTAAACAATAGCGTGATAAGGAAAGAATTTACAAAGAAAGACGAAAATTAATTAACTTTTAACATCGGAAATTAGGTAACATTGCTTTGATTATACTAGAATATGTATTAAGGCCTGCTTTACAATAGTTTGTATTCCACCAATTTAACTCTGTGTGGATAGTATTAATTGCTCTCCATTTACTATATTCTCTTCACTAACCCGTAGTACATTTTGAATTGTAAATATTTGATCTATCATTAATATTCCATTTAGAACTACGAACACAGCCGTCTTCTCCATGATTCATTCTTACAAATTAATTTTAAAAAGTTGATGCCAGAATGTATCTGATTATGCAATGCGTTTTGTTAAGGTCCATCCTATTACCATTTGTCCCTATTATAACGTCCATAGGGTTTTAATATTCTTACATTACGTGCCCAGTCGTACAAATGCCGCATTATCCACGTTCTTGTTACGCTAGGATTATTCAAATCAGCGGATTCCTGACCCTCACCATAAAATATAAATTTGTGTTTTCAACCATTTCTACCTAAATGATCATTTTTGATAATAACTCAAGTAAAATCGGGTTTTATGCAGATTGCTAGATAACATTTAAATTGAATATATTCGATGAATATGATAATCATGTCGTCGAGCAAAATTAGTTCTGCATTAAAACAAACTAGAATTGATATAAATTCACTTTTTTTTTTAATATACCATAAACTAGTACTTGACTGCAATCCCACCTGATGGTAAGCAGTGATGCAATCGTTGATGGTGAGGCGCACTAGTTTATTAAGAGCCTATTCACTCTAGTCTTGAAGATACCCAAATTATAATCGGACGGAAAGACCGCAGCAGGCAAATTGTTCCAATACTTCGATGTACGCGGTATGAACGACGAAGCAAACCGCTTTGTCCGGACCGTGCAGGTTTCGACAACGTAAGGATGGATACTCGCCGTACGACGGTTTGTCCGATGGTAAAAGCGAGATGGCGGAATTAACTCATGTAATTCCTGTAATTCACTTACATTTGAAGAGAAAACAACGCCACCACATAATATCAAAGCTCTTCTATAATGGTTGATCATATCGTTTTCAAATCTCGTTTAGCGCTGGGAATATAGAGGACAATGTAAATTGCAATCCTACCAGCCTTTACAATTGAACCATCGACCCATGAAATTGTCGGGCACATTGAAAAGGATTTAGATGGAATTGGGTGTATAGCATTACACGACATGCACTGGAGATTCCTAACATAATATTCCTGTTAACAAACAGGGGCAAAAGCTTATTAAGTAACGGTCTATTCAGCGAGGTTTCATCTATTTTGTGATCTAGTATCTCTGAAATATGAATTATGTCCAAATTTACTCTAGGCAAGTCAACATCACCATGTATTTTCATGTTATTGCTATCCTTTGTTGATATCTAGCCGCGGGCGACTATTTGGCAGTTTCTCATTTCTGTCCAGAGCGAGATAACAAGCGGCAGCAAATTTTACGAGTGTCCAGGGTTTTCGTGTGTTGTCACCCTGGGAATATTTACGTACTACCGCCAATCTCCGGACTTTTCTAGAGCTAGTATAGTTTACGACTGACTTGCTAGTTTATTGCAGAATAGACATCACCAGATGACGTCTTATTTATAAAATCTATGTTTCTGTGATCTGGATATTCCGATTCAACCGCGTCTTTTATCGTTTTATTGCCAAGGGGCATTAACCTTCCAGAATTTACGTGCTGTAAATTGAACTGAGATATTATCATAAAATTTTCTTATTGTAATTTCTAGCTCACAGCTCGTTGGTTAATGTTCAAGCAACTCTAATCTCAACCAGTATTGTTTCTGAACGTTTATAGTTACGAGTATTGCGGTCAACCATTACATGGCGACAATTACTGTTTTCTGGAACTCATTGGGTTTTATTATTTTCTTGTTTGCCATCACTGCTATCGTCGGTTCATTTACTTTTGTCCTAAACTTCATTGTTTTTCTTTATGTGCGTAAATGTATTATGTATGTATGTTTATTTCAAAATGAAAAGGTCAGTGAAGTTCTTAAATTGATTTAAATTTAACCTTTGTTAATTTAATATCCTGCTTATGCATCCCAAAAATTATTACATTGTCCCATCATCGTCCTCAATTACCTCATTTTCACTGTAGGTAACTCACTTACTGTTAATGAATTTAATTGGCTTATAAACACTCTTCAGTTTGAATAAATGACAACATTAATATTACGCCATAAAAGTCAAGTTTAATTACAGTCGTGAAACCCTTGAATTCTGCGAAAATAACATTCTTCGTCTCGTGGTTATCTGCGCAAAATTGCCAGAGAATTGAAATACTCGAATTTTGGATTACGTTGTGAAATTCAATATTCCTAATTGCGAATATGCTGAAATATCAAATAGTAGGTAATCTTAACCAATATACTCAAGTATTCCGCACCAAACGTCTGGGGTGAATTTATGTACGTCGCTCCGCAATCGTCAGAATTGTTGGTCGTAAAGGTTGCGCGAAGTTATGACCTGGCACCATATCGTTCAGTAAACATTGTTTATTTACTCCTGGATACGTCTTACTTCAACGAATCAACGCACAGTTTGTCGCAAACATTATGATTGTCTGCTTTTATCTTATATTATTTACGTGTGGTATATGTAGACAGTTGGTTAAAGTTGTGAGGAGTCTTTGCTGTGTTGAAAGTTTTTTTCCAGCACTAAACATTTACGACCAGCACCACCTTCTTACTCGCTTACGAGATTAAAGGAAGCTTTGTGCAAAGTTTTAGGTCCCTAGTCCTATTTAGTTTAGATTAGGCGGTGCGTTGGAAATTCTGTAGGACAGTGTCTCCTTTTGTAATAGATTTATCGACTCCTTTTGGCTAGTTAAAACTCAGTCAAGTTACATTAACAATAAAACTATCGATTCAGTTTCCCTCTGCTGCTACGAATTTCTTATTCTATAAAATCTGCACTTCGATTATGATCATCCAAATTCTCCAAATCGTAATGGAAACCGTCTCCATACGAGTATGTAGGTAAAGACAAAGTATTAAAGCGAAATCAGATATGGACTAGCTGAACTCATGAATAATATAATGTAGAGGTACTCGCTGAAATTTTCATTACTACTCTCGTTCTCCGAGCGTTGACTCTTGTCTCAGGTTTATTTTCCTGTTCCACTTAGAAGCAGTGGAGTTCACAAAGTGCTCATATTATTAAGAAGTATAATTCACTCTGGGAGCAAAAATATTTTTACAGCTTATTCAACCTTATTTCTTTGTATACGTTTTAGTACTTTTTAATGAGAACCTTTAATCATTGGCTTAATGTGAGCTTTAATATGTTTTTGACAATATTTTATGTAACAAGTTGTGTTGTTGAACGTCAGTTTTAGGGTCATATTATTAATAGAAATCATCAACCTAATTCTGAAAGAAAACCTATTTATTTTTTGCGTTTTCAACTAAGTAGTTGTATCGTAAAGAAGTATCATAGTAGCTAATCTCTTGAAAGATTAGCTGTATTATCTAATTAACCTATGTCTTGAGAACTGACCCTGTCACTAGATCTAGAGTTATCTCTCACGGAAGTGTCGCCGCTACCATGCGCAGGTCATGCTCAACCGATAGCTAATCTTTTAATTATGATCTCTTAACATTTTTGTTTTCTTACATTGATGTATGTTTGCTTTTGAGATTAGACTATGTGACTATGATAACAAGCCCTTGAAGTTCCGGACCCATTAGCAGCTCCGTGACACTTGCGTGTGAAATTTTGTAACCAAGTATCAATGTATCAATATAACTCCCATTAATATTGATTCTAGTATCAGTTATTAATTCGAAAGAAATTTCTACGACTGCTTACAACTGCAACTTAGTAACAGGTAGTATAATATTACCAATTACAGTCAATTAATACTGCAAAATACTATCTATGTTCTTGAATCACGTTTCTGGTATAATGTTACAATGGAATCACTCTACGAGTGTGTATTTCATTATCTAATCGTTTATCGGTGAAAGATTAGCACGTATTGCTAAACCTTTTAAATCACCTGGGACTGGCATTTGCACTTAAGCCCTTTACTTCCCTATTTTATTAAATTTAGATATTGTACTGAATTAGTAAATTTCACTTGGAACGGAATCTGATGAGAAAATAAAAAAGTCTTTACTTCTGCCTTTGCCTTCACAAATGCCTAATATTAATGCTAACGAGTATCTCCATTTCATATTACAGTAAATGGTTTTACTTGAAATGGTTGTCACTTACAAATAAAACTGATCGAGTTTATTAGAATGTTAGGTTAATAAACTTAATCTGAGTCAATCCTTGTTGAGTGTGAAAATTTTAATACCAATAGAAGCCATATCGATGCTATTAGCTGTCTACATCAGTAATACTGCCTCTCTATCACTTCATTTTCCTCAAAGTGATTCTTCTACATGCAGCGAATTAAATGTGTGACCAAAACTGAGAGAAAATAACTAGCTCGTAAAATAATATCTACCACTTTAGCGAATCTGCGACTAACAGCGTCTAGAACATAAAACTTAAGCATGTACGCTGTAGGTCCTGCTACATTCTCAGCTATACGATATATCGTAAAGCTAGGTAGCAACAGCGAAGGTTGTAGTCAACGGAGTCGCTATCAGGCGAGCTCGCATTACTCGGCTCCTAGTTCGACGACCCTGGTCTGGTATTCGCAATTTATAGTTCCATCGAAGTTCGTCGCGTAAACCTTTGTAACAACTCCCTTTTTCGCGAATCGCTTGTTATTGGGACAATAAAATGGCAGTTAAACATTGTACTTATTTCAGCAAAACGAGATCTTGTCCCTAGTATCCCTAACTTATTTTTCTGTAGTTGGCTGGTTTTGTAGTAAAATTTTCACTGCTTGTATAAAAGATTTGTATAAACTTTAACAAAATTTACTTTCACATTGTTAGGCACACGCCTTCCCTAAATCTTTCCAGAGATTCTCTTCTCAAGCAACCTTGAACTATCTCTCGTGGTAGGCGTCTAGGTCGTCTCGTCTCCTCTTTCTAATAACTACGTGAATAAATAAAACGTGGTGGCCATTGGGTAAACATTTGAACTAGTTTTGCCGATATTTTACGACATATTTACAGATTTAATTCTATGTTCAGAACTCGGGACATATGGTTGTATTTACTTTCCCAGATCTCGTATTCAGCCGAGTCTATTGAATTAGGCTAAGTAAAAGGATTGTATTTAGACTAAGTCTAGAGTGCATTGCTATGTTTATTACTAAGGCTTAGCGTCTCAGTCGAGTCGTTACATCGACTTTACTTTCATGTTCCTTTTAATGAAAAGCTTCATTCCATCGTAATAGAATTGTTCAGTACTATTTTGCTTAATGTTGCCGTGTTGCAGTATCGTTTTCTCCGAATCGCTTGGCATCATGAATATAGAGGCGGGGCTGCAATGGAATGCATTTGATGGAGGACATTGCAACAATTTGCTATTGTTAATTATATCATGCGCTTACGCTTTTCGAATTTATCTCTTTATTTATTTTTTTACAAGAGCTGTTGCTAGCTCGTTTACTGGCGTTCATCCAACTGTTCCGAATTCAACTGAACATATGAATATTGGCTAGCTTTGGCTTAAGTTCTTAATTCTTCGTGTTGAGTTAGGTCTGCCTTTACTTACCTTTTATATTTTTTTAGTAAATTGGGTTTTTTCTATCTTGTCTCATTACATTCTAAACTTATCACAAACGTGCGACGCTATACTTTCCACGAGTAACTTTTACTAATCATTACTTAAAAATCGATTCACCGACTTAATTATCTTATCTGTATTTCAAGGATTAAGTATTACAAAATTCGTTTTATGATAATACAATCAGCCGTTGCTCTTTTATCTGTCTAGATGTTTCGCGTGACTCCTTTCCTTTTGGGCTTACGTTAGCTTCGCACGCTATATCCGTTCCTATACTCCGTTTGTTTAGGTAGTTAACTAAAGGTAAACAGTCTTGGTATGTCTTTTTATATTAAAGAGGTCGTATATAATATACACATAGATTATTTAAATTTAGTTTATTAGCTAACATCGATTTAGGTAAATACCTATTTGCTAAGATTTTTACATACAATTTATAGACAACTTTTAGATAAAAAGACATGCAAAGATTGTTTACCTTTAGTTAACTACCTAAACCGACGGAGTATAGTAACACATTCTTGACCGAAATAGTATTTTCTTTTACTCCGGTTATGGAGTCCGCTTTACGTTTATTGGATATTGGACTTGTCTGTGGATCCTTGCCTACATTATTTAGTAGCATTTCTGTAGCATCGTTTCTTACTAAAGAATATTAGTGTTTTTGAACATTGGTTTTCGTTAACCAGATTTTTTCAGATAGTGTATGATTGAAACTTACATACACATTATAATCATACAAAGATAACTTTTTGTCCTGTTGAGATGATTTGATTTTATGGTTAAATTGCTTAGTATTATTTTCATACTTTACTTTGTTTTTAACTATTAACTTAAAATACTTACTCAATAATAACTACAAATATGTTTTCGTCCCACTCAGGAAGATATCAAAACTATTTCGGCAAGCGTAAACAATATCTTTATCTGTTTTACTGAAACAATAGTTTATTTATATTGATAGTAAGCTCGGTGCTTAGAGATAAATTTTAATATCTTGTTGGTTTCCTCATTATCACAAAACAACACTCGAGTTACAACAGAACCTGGAAAACATCATCTTCTGCCAAATATTCTGGCTTTATATCTTCTTTTAAAACATTACGAATAAAGTGGGGTTTTTCCATTGTTAAAAATACAAGCTGCATTATTCAAAACAACTTTAAATATCCATAAAACTATTTCTGTCTTAAAATGTTCTCTTTCTTTTTTGCGGTACATAACATCGAGTATGGTATGCCATATATTTGCCGAGTACCAAACGTTCGTAGTTGCATAAATAAAAAAAAAACGTAGATAGAAGTCTGCATACGTAACAGTGTAGACGCCTCGTTTCAGTAAAATGTGAAAGCTCGTTGAAATTAGAGAACGATAGTCTGGGAAAATTACGTCAGCAGAATTTGTTTGGATTTGAAAATGCTATTTGAGACTCGCCACTGATTCGACGGGAAACTGTATTACCATCTCTTAGGACAATATTTATCCGTTCGTAAAGCATCCCTGGCATCTCAAAATATTATCCCGTGGTCAAGTTATTATAAACCAGTGGCCCAGCATTTCCTGTGTTTAGAAAGTTTACCATCAATAATTTTAATGCGCGCTACGGGATATTAAATGAAATATTAATCTGTGCTCTCCAGTAATAACTACATCCACTAAACATTTTTCGGCTTAATATCACAAAGCGAGTATTAACTGGACCCAAGAGAGAGGTTTTATTACAATCCTTGTGCCTTGTGTCGACACTATTAATCTTTATTAGTTACACTGTATGGGAGTAACAGCCGAATATTGTACGTTGATCGAAATAATTTGTTCGGTTTTATTGATCTCGTACCTACACTAGAAGGAGCTCTGACGTAAATTGAAGGTAAAATTGTCTTCATAGGGCATCGTTCGTGCCGTATGGGAAAGCAAAGCTTGACATCGAGGCCATAGGTTATATCTATTTTGTAATTTAAATATCGGTACCTAACCAGTTCAGCTGTTCATTTTTATTGTTTTACTTAAAATTTTGATGCTAAATTGGAACAGAATCGCTGAGTGGACGTTCCAAATGGTTTTCTTTAGAAGCGAATTTAACATTGTCTGGCGAGAATTTCTGGAACACATTTTTGTGGAACGCAAGTTTGCGTTAAGTACCTATAGCACCGTTTACTGTAGTCGTGAACTCCCCGTCCCTCCCTGTAATTGTATTTCAATTTATGGCCAGTTATCAATGCCCAATGGCAGTGCGAAGGCTTATTTTATTCAATTTAAAACGTAATTGGCACAATCACATGAACCTCGCGGCATTTAATGGCGTCTTCAAGCATCCATATTACGTTCTGCAACATTTTTATTTTCGTATCGCATATGTATTGTAACTCTGACATAATCGACGTGATTTAGGATTTGTTTCAATGCAGTTTTTAAGATATTTTCATAAAGATATCATTTTCCTTTTCGACGTCTAGTGCTCTATTATAAATAGTTTTGAAGTATCATTTGTTTATTATTTTCCAGGAACGATATTGTTTTAAAATAGATTTCTGATGTTATGTTGGCTTCTTAACCAAACGTCACTAAAATATTCGGTATTCCCGTTCCTGTTTCTATTATAACTGTCCTTGAAGTTCTTCTTCCTCCTGCCCTAGTCCTATATTAGTTGGCTCAACGTTTTTTCTCCCATTCTTTCCTGTCACTCTTTCTTATCTCCCTTTTCTTTCATATCACTCCTGTACCATCCATCCATGTTCTCTTTGGCTACCCTCTTCCACTCAATTCGTTTCCAACTGTCCTTGAGATTGATTAAAATATTAATTGAAGATATTTATCAAGTGTTAGACGTTGTCAAGTTATAATAATTAGGTTTATCATTTAATCAAACGTCCAGTGATAATCTATGACACTCATGTTTGTACTTGACTGATTGCCATATTGCGTATTCAAGTAGTTAACATTAAAACAATTTGTTAATATAATGAGACTGCGTTTGTCAAGTTTGTTAATGAATATTTTGTTCCTGTCCCATATAGCGGTGACATTTTAAATGAATTGTTTGTTGGATGTAAGTGCAATATTAGCCAAAACTTCCCCTCAGACAGTGATGAAGCGAGAATTTATCTCTTTTGCTTTTTCGTCAGTATCTTCATAAAAGCGTAGCTTTAGTGTTAAACTTTTATTAACATGAATATTTTTGTTACAGTATTCTCGAAAGGACAATGCGAGACAGGCCGATACCGCTTCCTCGCCAAGACTGGTGGCTACGCCTGGGTCCAGACCCAGGCCACCGTCATCAACGACAAGCAACAGAAGCCGATCAGCGTCGTCTGCGTCAACTACGTCATAAGGTAGGATTAAATATAAGACATATTCTTCCACCGTATCATTGTGTGTTTGTGTTTTTGTTAGATATTATGTAACGTCTGCAGGAGGACCTTATCATTAAAAAAACCTTTGTTTTTTTCGAATATATTCTCAAGGTAAGTAACATTTTTCGTCTTACTATCTTTATTTTATAAGGACTTTATTAAGGTTGGTCTACCGCCATACGTTTTATTTTACTACATAACTTACCTCCTGTTACGTACGTTGTTGTGGGTGTAATATCCGTAGGTGACTATATCTTTACGTAAATGCCTTATCGCGCCGACCCACCCTCGTTTAGAGCACTTTCGTTAATTTAATAACTATCAATTTGCGAATCAACTAAGTTAATTAGAGTCTGGACTATAAAAGTAAGGACACAACGAAATGGACTATAATGTTCCTACAAAACATCGTAAAACTTACTTATTTATATTCCTGTTTATTGTGATAGTTTTAATGAACACACATATATCATTTTTGTAGTTGTTACATTACCTACACTATAAAAAGTCTTAGAAAGCGTTTCTCTAACTAATAGCCAACATTCTTCTATTCTTTCTTTATTTTCCACATAAAACTTTCCGCCATCCAACAAGAATTTCCGCGTAAACCAATATCCTTGTCATCTTATACATTATCATGGATATATTCAGAATCTGCACGATAACGCCTGCCAGATAACACAAGGAACAAATCCTTTGATCGTACTCTGTGGTATTTTCCGTATCATTTCCCTGACCGACTCAAGCTGTAAGGCAATCGAGCGCAATATTAGATACTTTAACATTCCTATATTGGCTTAACTTATACAAGTTTTATTGCATTATAGTCGTAAAAAATACGACTACTTACTTATAAATCTTTTTAGGGACACAGATTTGCGTACGATACATGAAACATTCGGACTTCAACGAAGCTTTTCAACGATTGAATATGTTATTGGGTGTCCGATTTTTTATGGTCTTGCTATGGTAATACGTCTGGCTCTTAGAGATGATGAATAAATTCATGGTAATCAGTTTAAAACCAATGTGGAGTATGTAGACAATCGAAATCTGCTTTTAAAACAATGTACTTATTGTTGTTTTACTCTTCTTTAAATACTCTCTTTACATGTCTATGCCAAACAATAGAATGTAATTTGCATTCGTAACCCAATTTTGTCACGAAGACTTGTCAATGTTTTGAAGATGTTCATAATATACATTTGACTAACACCTGGCGGTTGTACCACGTGTCAGGGACAGCAGTTTGGCGTCGACATCGCATCATCGCACCCATACGATACTTGGCACACCACTAACTGATTACGTATCAACGCTTTTCTCATCTACATCTGTAAATAAATACGGAAATATAGGCTATGTTGTCTACATAGCCTACATATTAATGTATTCAGCTATTGTTGATTACATTTCATCTGCTCTATTGTTTATTACAACTACAAATAGCTAATTAAACAATAGGTTATCACTATCTATGTCTTACTTTGTATCGACTTCCCTTGATCTGTGACTCGTAAAGATTCTCAATTGACGTTTATTAATGTTTGTGATCCTTGTATACAATTTATTTGTTGTTCGGTCATTAGTTCATTATACAACTTTGGTTGAGGAAGTTCAAACATTGTTTCCATTGTTTCCCGAATGATGACTGCAAAGTGGAATAAGGATTCTCCAAAAATACATTTTGTAACTGCTTGTTCATAATGTTTAACAAAGCTATATTATTATTTAGAGTGTGAAGCCTTATGTGGTCGTTTAGGTAATTCACTTCTTAATATAGCTCTTTGAAATTCATATTTTATGTTTCTTAGCTTCTTTATTTACGACCTGCTACTGAAAAATTATTTGTATATTCTTACGTTCTAACGTAAGAATATACAAATAATTTTTCAGTAGAAAAAATACTCTAGTATTTTTCTGCTTGCATTTTTGGGAACAACATTCAATCAATAGACCTTTTAAAACATAAATGACCCTAATTCTCTTATTCTATTCTCGTCCCATCTTTAATTTCGTAAAAAGCCGTCTCGAAAGTATTTCAACGCGAACCAATTGTCCGTGAAAAAGAATTTTCCGATATCTACTCCAGCGATTGACTGATATTTGATCTGAGGAACTCAATCTTTTCATTTAAATCAAGTTGCTTTGAATATTTCGTCCAAGTTCTTTTAAAATACTTGTACAAATAAATCCAATTATATATATTTTCGAACGGCTGTCATAAATGACGAGAACATTTCATTCGGGGTTTACGACGTCGTTTCTCTTGGTCATGACTTTCTCACTCAACGGAGTCCCTTTTGTAACAAGAAAATATTTTCACTAAATGTAACCGCTATTGTTAATGGGATTTCTTCGTCTAAACTTCAGAATATTGCTTACTTTCCTTTTTTATAACGTGCATTTGCTGTATAATTCTATTACCATTTTTACTCCCTTTTTTTTTCAATTGATTTTATCCATTATGCCGGAGAATCCCGTCGCGTTTATGGGGCACATTCCCCGGACGCTTGAAAGCTGTTAACATTTTGAGGTCACGCAGATTGCAATGGGTTTTCCGCTCTTTCCGCTTTTCAGGCTTTAACAACGGCCCTTTTTCGTTTCATTAATTTTTTGTAGGTTTCTCTGAAAGTTTTGCGTCGTGAAGTTAATTAAAATCTATTTTAAACTCGTCTTTGATTTTCTGTTGTTACTGGTTCTGGTACGTTTTTGTAACTTCGTAAATCTTTTGTTAGCTCTTCATTCTACGGTTGTAAATTATTCACTTAGTACGCACAGCGAAACCACATTCAAGAACCTTTACGACTAGATAAATTTTACTCTAATACCACCTTTGTACTTTAAGGTACCCTAAAGATATTAGGCATTCAATGTACCTGAAATAATGTAGGAAGGAAGAGGCTGAAATTATTACGATTGTTATAAATATTCCGCTTTGCTCAATATGTTAAGAGGTCAGAAGTTTTTATCATTCCATTTCCAAGACGATGGCGTGGTCTATAAAATGTAGACCGTGAAAAACATTCAGTTATAAATGGCCTTATCTCTTTCGAACCGTGCTTATCACGTTTGTTTTCATATTTGTGCCGATTTGTAGGCGTGCCACAACTGAAATAATTTGTATCCTGAATTAAAACAAACACTCAAACGAAGAAACACCAACTAATTAAAATATGATATTTCTTTGTACACCAAAAAATAAAATAGAAAACCAAATTACGAACGCTCCACAGTAATATTTCCAACATTTTCTTAATTATGGTATCTATGTGAAAGCATTTTAATTCTCAACACTATTTAAATTAAAAGAAACAAAGCTCTTGGGAATGCAATCAAGAGTTTTAATTAACAATATATCTTTTAGCAGCATCACACTGATTAATTAGAAACTCCGTCTTTATTGTTGATGCTCGTTCATGAACGACTATAACCTTTCATATTGCTATCAGAGAAACTAATGTAGTCTGTTAGGACAAATCATCATCTACTTAGCCTTTTCCCAACTATATTGGGGTCGGCTTCCAGTTAAGCCGGATTTAACTGAATACCAGTATTTTACGAGGACCTGCCTACCAGACCTCCACAACCCATTATAATACTAACTATAATATATATGGGTAACACGGTACTTCATGGCAAAACTGGAGTCAGATATTACTAGCTTCTGACTATCCGTAACGACAAATATCTCATTGATATTGTAGTCATCAAGTATTCGTCTGTTGTCTTCCTTAACTCGTAGACTTTGCTCTTTCTTGCCGTCATCGGCCATCCTTGAGTATATGTATGTGTTTGTTTAGTCATCAAACGTTTTCCTTAGAGGATATTAGCATGATCATTCTTTACCACTGTCAGATGCAAGACCACGTACAAGATTGATGCATAATGTAATGGGTCGATTTCTGTTATATCATTCTTCCTAAGTCGAATCTAAGACACAATCATAACACTTTTAAGCTGTTTTTACAGTAGCAAAATCAACATTGTAACATCTTGATGAACTCATACATAATCGTTATGATTATTTGATATAGTAGGTTTTCCTTGATGTTTCTGGCAAAATAATATCTCTTCAACTGTGACTATAGCAAAAACACATTCATGATTAATGAAAATATACTATAAGTAATAATGATTCAGTAAATTACTGTTTTATTATTGAGAATATTTTTTAAACAATTACATTTGATCAAAACAGTAAAGTCATATCGTATGATTTCAATTGATAATTACGAGGTCTTAGATCAGCTATCAATTTAGCGCAGTCATGTTAACTAGCCCTATCAATTGGAAAATCAAACACGTATAATGAACATAGATATTACCTTACAAGTAAATTGCGCCTCAATGTCTCCTACTCCGTAGTTTATGTCACACACAACTCACGTTTTATTACTATCCCAAGTTTTCTAAACATACTTAACCTACGATACTGATTAGAAATTACTATCTTCACATTTTCTATTTCTTGCTCTATTATATTCTAGTGCTTAGGTACTGACATGCATTTAATCACGTTTATTATGTAAGAGTCAATTAATCCGTGCTCATTAATTGGTTATTTATACAATTTATTAACTATTTAATTAAATTGGTGACCATTAAATTAAATTGGCTGCCTTATTAACATACCCAATGTTAAACAGCTTCGATGGAAAATTTATCTTATCAGTGTTGACTGCAGATGATAGTGGACCTACAGTTGTAGCATCAACATCAGATGCGCTTGGGGTTATCTCGGGTGTTGGTTGCTATGCCACATATCCTCCATATTTAATTTTCTATTTGATAATGTTATCGCAGTAACAACTTTATTAACACCCAATAGGAATTCATCACCAAGAAACCCTTGAAGTTTAGTTAGAAAAATATCCAGATTGCTTAGATCAACAAAAAAAGTCATTTTGTCTTTGTTTAGGCTATGCTAATCCGGCTTTTCTAAGTGAATTTGCCTTTGTTACATAATATGATCTTGTTATAATAATATAGAGGGATTTTTTAATGTGTTAAATTGTGTCAAGTCTGAGTTAGAGGTTAAGTGAAGGGAGGGTCCACCTGTTGGCTAGACATGATCTAATATGTTATACTAAGTCCTTTACTCGTGCAGGGATTTACTGCATGTGCTTGCGTTTGTGAATGCCAGATCATATATACACATTATAAACAAGTTCTTTGATCAATGTTTATTTTATCTTAGTAACTGTTCCAACCTTTGCAGTTTCATATGTGATTATTTTGTCACTTTCATTTCTATCGTTAACATAAAAAGTATCGGTATCAGTAATAACTTGCTCTTTACAACTAAACCAATTCTCTGGTGAATGTAGGTTTTAATATGCAATTTAGTTTATACGATCAAGATAATAAAGCCTTTAAACAGGACCTTATCATTGAGATCGAGTACATGGTAACACCTGGACATTCACATGACTTAATATCTTTGTCGTGTGTTGCATTGCACCGCAATTTATTTTCACACCGCATGTAGGTCAATGCGAGAACACGTAACTGTATCCATTGCATATGAAGGGACACACCTAGATTTTTTTCTATAATTAGAATTGAATTGTGTCTTGGACGATCGATGAGATGATTGTCAAAACTAACATATATGGCAAAATATGTTTGATCAGGAAAGTGGAAGGTTCTTGATGGTAACGTTATTTACCTATAAACAAAAACTTAACTCACCTCATATATGGAAGTAAGGAGTGAATAGGTTGCTTCTAGACAAGCTTGTTTTACTGTCGGCCACATCATCGTTTACTATCAGATGAGATAGTGGTCAAACACTACCCTATCCATTAGAAAAAGATCTTCCAAAAAACTTGCAATATTAGATTTGAAGTCGAATTACTTCCTAGGTGCTAATTTTGTCGAGAGAGTTCAATCTTTAGCAATAATAGATCGATTATTTATTGATGTGATCAATGTATTTATACAGAGGACTATAGCCATTTCGCAAACATTTTTGCACACGTTTTATCATCATCACATACACGCATTTGCTTAAATCACAATACAATATCAAACATTACATCATTGTTTAGTATAATGGTATACTTAGTCATTTTAACGATCGAATCTTATCTTTGGTTCTAAGATTTTTTTATAGTTATTTATATTTTTGCAGCTGTGGCACGTTTAAGCAAAAATCCAATTGATTTTCCTTCGACAATAATGTTTATTGTTTGCGGTTATAAAGAAAAAACAATTCTGAGTTTGTTTTTATTATACTTTCTCGTTTTATCTCATTAGCGTAGTTGCTGCAAAAATATAAAAGGAAGAGTTCGTCTATTTGGGTTGTTTTCGTTCTCCATGCGAATTTCACGTTGTACCAATATTGCCTGGATACTATGCGCAGCTCTGCGGTCGTCGTTCGGTTTATGCAACTCCGGGCGAGTGCACCGCCTCCTCCCACCCTAGGTCGTTCACCCCACCTTCCTACTACCGAGTAGGTACCTACCTACATAGGTACGTTGCAATTTTAGTTAAGCTTGAATGAGGCGCGTGGGTGTCCCGCTCTCGCTGTTTGTTCCTCAGCTTCTGACATAAGAAGAAACCTCTCAAAACCTTTTCTTTGCCGTGTATTTTTAGCATCCGTTTCGTGAATATTTTCAGTTTTCCAGTTTCCTTTTATATTGCTTTTTGTTACTGCGACTAATTGTTTAATGAGTTTTGGCATCTAATTTTCTCCTACGCATTTTACTTTCCATTTTATCACTTTAGGGTAACCACCCTAAAAAGAAAACTGCTAGACAAATGGAAATAGATTCAAAAAGGGTCAACCGTCTTGACGTCATCGTCGCCCTTTACGGACGTACTTCTGTTGCGTTCCAACCACCCCTCAAGATATTTTTAGGGCAGCTACACCTTTGAATGGCTAATTTTGCAACTCCACCGAAAGCTTTTATAGTTACGTGAAAGCTCGCTTTGATTTTATTCATGACAACTGCGTTAAATTCACTGAATCATTTCCTGCCATCATTTTGTTCTTCCTTCATTGCATTCTCAATCTTCTGCATATTGTAATACCATAAAATTTTCATCAACTTGAGCACTCGTATAATTTGCAGACCCGCATCAAGATTGCGTGGCCTAATTTAAAAATACTGCATATTGATTTTAGTACGGGCATGTGCGCTAACATGCCAGCGTAGTTTAAAATAATGTCTCCATCTAATACTTCATGATAAAACCGGTTCTTTTTTATTAAACGTAATAGTCTTGTCATTCTAATTTTATCAATATCTACTACATGACATTGATCACCTACTTTTGCTTAATCTTCGTTCTTGTCGGCACTAGCTGCGACATAAACGTGACAATACAGAACACATCGTATCAAATTAGAATTATTATCAACATTAACTTTTATTGTATACTTATTATTACTTTGAATATTATATCAGAAACCATTTATGTATTGTATGGACTATAAAATTTGCACTCCTCGACTGTTTAGCATTTGAATAGCAACATTTTTCGCAACCCCAAGGATCTCAAAGAACTTTTCAACTTTTATTATAACCTTAAAAAATTTCATTATTAAAAGTGGAAGTGCTGGCTGATCTTGATTCGTTTATTACAAGGAAGTATAATATAGAGTTCTGTACGCTGCGCACGTGTCTTTTAACCTTATATTGATTTATATTTGGTTTATCGATAAGTATAACACCTGGCTACAAATAAAGCTTTCAATATTGATGAGTGGGTTCATTGACTTTCGTAACATTGTTGAGTACTGAGTCGATAAATATCTTTATTGTACTGGAAGAATCGCTCGTCTGAAATTTTGCTCAAACCGAAGCTATTTAATCTATAGATTTTTTGGATAAATTCTAACAAAAAATAAGTTACTTAACACCACGCTCACACGTGACCTAGCTTTGATATCATGTTGTAACAATATTGTTATCACGTAATTACAGGTTTAGCACACCTCAAGTAGTTTATCTATAGTACTATACAGTTACAGTTTTTATACTACATGACTCAGACTTATGTGATGCTATCTTCTACGTCTTCTAGACAATTCGCTTGTTATTTGTAAGCAGTATTTTTTCATTCGCCCCTAAAGATTCTCTATCAGCAGAATCTAGCCAATCTTCAATTTTATGTTCTTCGACTCCTTTCCATTCTATCATAAAACCTTCATAAATCTTACCCTATGAATTTATTATTAGGTTTTGCTTGAAAAGTTTGATTTATTTCGACAAACGATTGTAGTGTCCGGGGTTGATATTATTTTTTACTCCATTGTCCGTTCCCAGAAAGGCGTGGATATCATTTCCTGTTGGGTTCGTGAATAGATAAGATAGTATTGGAGATAAATTCCCAATAGGATCGGAGAATTTATGGTCGTTGTATTATAATATCTACGTATCAGAATTCGTCTCTGTACGTATTGCGGGTGCTCTCATTCTGTCCCGTTTTAAAATTCCTGATTGACAGCCGGATTGGGAGTGCACCGTTGTTCACTCCAGATACATTCTGTTCAATAATAAGACATACGATATCTTCATTCTTAAATGTATCTTCTAAGTATTGTTTGAATCCATCCTTTTATGACGTGTGTTTTTCATTTGCTTCGTGATGATTACAAGTTGCATTATTATGTAGGTACACATGTAAGGCGGAGGTTGTAATTATATGAATTTGCTTTGAAGTTATTCATTCGTTTAAAGTTATACACATAAATAGATTCAAAAACATAATTTTATGCTATACTTACCTTGTATGTATCCGTAATCAGTGCGTGTAATAACGCTTTCCTGTTTATGTTGCAATCTAGTACCTACACTAAATACATTTTTACATTGAAATCTTTATCATACTCCATAAGCCCATACGAATCACTTAGTACTCTTGTCATCGTCGACGACAGTTATGTCTCGTAAAGACGATGATGCAAGGTGTGTGCAATGGCGTTCGAGTCACGTAGCCCGTCAGAGCCAGCCGGAGCCCGGGGGTGGGGCAGGGTCGACGGCCAACGAGCGGTCTCCTTTGGCCCTAATTGCACAATAGCTTGCAGCGAAACGCACAGCGAATTACACGAAATGCAGCCAAGTTGCTGCTGGCCGACCAATTAGCACCGCCTTCTTGAATACAATACGCTAACCATGATAATTGTCAGCCATAATACTTCTCCAATTAATAGCTACTTAAAGTTGAGAACAAGTTTTCCATGTTGTCGTAGTCGTATCCCGACGAGTTTGTGTTTGCACGAGTAAACTTTGACAAAAAAGTGGGACAGGATCGCGTTCTGTCACGTAGCACAAACTCGGAAGTTGACTAGTCACTCCAGAAAAGTTTGAGACCGCTGAATCGATACGAGAAACGTTTCTCGTATCACGTAGGCAACTAGATTCGCAAAACATGTGACGAATCCTACGCCATAGTCGTTTCACTACTACTATTTTAGCAGAAGGTGCTAAGAAGTACCAGGAAAATACCGGTTTTTATTCAGTTTTATTTATAGACGTTGCTGAGGTAAATTAAAGTCAAATAGCGTAATACTGCAGTCTATAGCATTATGCCAAATTATACAGCATAATAAATTCGATAAGCAGCCCAAATAATATCAAGAGTCCCTTCGATGAATTTAATGTAAAATATTTTTAAGTTTTTTCCATAATTTGTTTCCGGATATTACATCAGATAATTGCAAACAGTTGCAAAATGGTCTAGTCATCGCCGCGCATGCTCTTCCATTCAAATCCACGGAGGTACGGCGGGTAATGGTCTCATAACTCACGAAACCTTCGTACAGTGTAGAAGAACTTATTAACAACAATCAGTCAAGTTTCTGATAAAATAACAACTCAATTGAAGTGATATATCGTTATTAGCAAGTTTGGCAATGAAGACGTTTCAATTCAACATCAACAACTGTGTTAAAAGCTCAATACAACACGATTTTACAACGCAATAAATCATAATATCATAGCTGCTCATGAGATTGGTCCTAGTGTTGGCATCGTCAGGGTCCATTAGAGCACGGTGTTGAGTTACGCGGCTAAATTGTGGAACAACGCGGCTTCATCGTCCAAACGTATCCAGTGTCACGTCTGCATCGCTTGACGGATTGGCAAACTGAACCTATTCACTAAACACGTTGACTAAGGCAAGTTCTACTACACGTGTTTTATCAAAGCTATTGTTTAGTTCCCCTGATTCAAATACTCTAAAATTAATCTTTAATAGCGCTTTATGTTCAACTTTTTCAATTTCTTTCTCAATTTCATTATGTAAAACAATAAATATTTCCTGGAAAGGTCTTTGTTAAGCACGAATTGCTTGTCTGTGATTGAATAACATGATAACATTGTGGTATACAAATGAATTGTCTTGAAATTTGTTGTTATTTAATTCAGGCGAGATGTCTGGAACGTTTTACGGAGAATATGGTTTTCAAACAGAAGATACCGTTGGAAAAAGCATTTTAATGTTTATTTTTTATGCGCATAACTTCTGAAAGACTTTCAATGGTGCTCTCTTAGTTTTAATCATAATTGTGGAACTACCTAGTTGGATGAATCAGGAAAAAATAAGAATTCAATATTGAAACTTAGTGCACCATGCAATGAATAACATGCTAATGAAATGTTCAAATTGCTCAATCAATAAGCATATGGGTTTTGTTGCATACTGAAATTACAGTAAATTGAACTTAAATGAATCTTGGTTAACCGCACTGTCAGTCTTCCGACACATTCGTTGCATATAGATAAGGTTGTGTAATTAAAACGATAACGATACTAAAGGGAACACTTTACATTGCAGTTATATTCAGGATTCGATTTAAAATATTACTTAGTACTGAAACAGGAAATAAACCAGATTTAAATATGTTCAGGTTCGTTGGCCTGTCCGGGAGCCATTGTTCTTAAAATAAGTTCTACTGAACTTATTCCTACACTTGTTCGAATTCGATCGGCAATATTAAAGTTCCTATTTGATTTTGTGTGGGAATCTAGGGCATGTTTTCATTTTCAAGTTGTATCGGAAGTTTGTAGGAAATGGTCTCGTCTCAGAATATCAGGGGGGTTTCCGTGTTACTATGCAGCTATCTTCTCGCGATTCTTATCTGTTGTTTTTTGAATGGAATCGACTATCAGGACTATAAACACCCCGACCATGAGGGTATCACTCGTAAGTAAGGTGATATCGCGTTAACCTGTTCGTGATCGACGCCGCTAGATACACCGGTGGTTCGTGAACTCGATTATAAGTCGCGTGGCTGTCGAATGAGCGTACCGGCTATCCTCAAAAATTTATCATCAGCTAGTATCGCGCGACAGTGTAATGTATGTGTTTAGGTGGGCCGCGTCACGAGTGCGCCGCCGCCGTCGCCGCGCGTATCATTCGTGCTACAGACTTCGACGCAAACGTACACCCCACGCGGCCACCCTACCGCCCCCGACGAACTCGCGCTCCCGATCAGCTGTTCACTGTACATTGAGTAACACGCCGGCGTCTCTCAACATAGACAAACTTGTTTGACAACACATCGTTACACCTATCGCATCATGGTAAGGATCAGTGCGAAAGTGACTGTGAATTGTGCATAAATAGTGGATGTGCTCTCATACTAGTGCCTGTTTACTATTTCGTGATCTAATCTCACACGATTATTATAACAGAAATCTTTGCGCTGATTGAAATGATTGTGGTTTTAAGCGGTGACAAGACGACGAATAAGTAATAATTAATATCATACGATTCTTCCGTCGATTTGATTTAATACATACTTTTCCATTAACTAAAATGACGTCTATATTCATTCAGTGCTCACTAAACATTCACCTTATATAATATATTGATTCCTACCTTCGTTTTCTGACAATCGATTGTTTCTAAGAAACGCATGTGGGTCTGCATAGCCTAGTGTTTATTTATGACGGTCTTTATTAGTGAAAATTGGTTATGCTGGATCGTGTTGTGCTGTATTTTTGTGTTAATGCATTCCCGGAGCGTTGTGGCGAGTGCGTTTGCGCTGATGCGCCGTGTCAGTGTGTTGTTTGTGTGAGACCCGCTAATTTTAGCGGTCCCCGTCCCCCGCAGCCGACAGCTCGGTTACATAAGCGCGCCACCGAGCCGGCCTTGACTCCCGCGCCGCACTTCTCGCTACTCGATTGGCAGACCGATGTGCTGAATCTTCTACTTGATTTAATTTAAACGACCGAGATCTATGAATTACAAAATTGATAAGAATAACTAGCATTGTTAAATCATAACCGCTCGCTGCAATCTATTCGTTGCGGACCTCCTTCAGATCTCAAGTAGCCTTTGCTTGGAATTCTGTTTGCTCTTCTATGTTTAGTTTACGAAGTAAAGTGTCCACTCGGCTGATGACTTGCGGTTTTACTACACATTGTTCGAAAGCATACCGGTTGAACGCATGGGACTATGGTAATTTTATGACCCTTTACGACAGCCGCTCGATATAACATACTATATAGTATGAAACGGACTTATCAACTTATCATTCAAAATTTCCACCGCTTATAAGCGTTCCCTCTCTTAGAAAGTTGTCTGTCTTTTTTAAATAATTGGGTATTAATCTAATCTTATCTTCATCTGTCTTCAGCCAATAATATCCAAATATTTATCAATTGTCGCGTCTACTGCGTCTGGCATGCGCAAATTGTAAAAAAATAAACTCCTGTCAGTCAGTTGTTGAAGAATGACAAATTTATCAACACGTGTTTTGAAAGTTAGAGGAAAACAATGGCCGGCTCTATAATATTTTAGCTTAGAATTTTCCACAGTGTCATCTGCATTATATTCCGGTAGTGTATCGTATTTAAGACAATTGATGTCCAATGAGGTTGATGTGTATAGCGTCACGACTTGACCTCGACCGTGGAGCATGTAATTGTTGAATTGCGTTGCCCATTGAACGGTATCACGGCCAAGGTTACCTGCCGAACAGCTGTTCTCTATTTCTTTCGTGTCCAAATATTTTAGTTGCGCAGCGTGAGAGTTATCGTTATCTTGGTTCTTAATCTAGTTTTAGTTTGGTATTTTGTTCGGCGCTATGATGTATTATCTTGTTATCAGTTGATGTTGGTTTTATAGAATTCTTGGTCTGAGAAATTATCAGGTGTTATGTTTGAGTTTCCTCTTCTTTGCCTTGACTAAGTTTCAGTGGTGCACAAGAGGTCAAGGAGCTTTTTTATACCCAATATAATTTAACGACAGATTCATTAGTTGCAATAAATATTGTGTGTCTAACACTTTGCCCGTTTAGCTATAAATTGATCCGAAACATTGTTACTGTGAGACTTTTATTATCATTACTAAATTGATTTACATTTCTTTAAATGTTCCATATTGTTGGGGATTCCTAAATGATATCATTATTAGACTGAGCAAAATCTAAAGTTTTGAATTACCTTATTTCTATACTACATACTTCTCGTCACAGTTGGAATCCAGACACATAAACGAGGTGGTATTTCGTCGGTGTCCGAATGGCATAAGACGGTGGATCCGAATCTAAAGCCCTAAATCGATAGGGATACCTCGTGACTACGGTGCGCGCGCATCCATCCCTTCTCGCGCTCCTGGTGAATGGCCGGTCTGGAGAAAACAAGGGGTCTGATCGAGGGGTGCGAGGAGCAAGGTCGTTAGCAAGGCCGCACTTACTACCACCATTTTATCTCTTTCTATTTCTCACACAGCCTATCTACTCTTCTCTCTCACACAAAATTCACTTTCAAAAACATTGCGTAAATGCAGAGCCAAAATAAAAACACCCTCCAAGCGGTTTGTGTCTAGCCTGCGTTTTATCGTCTGGTTTCAGACGCAATTTGATATTGTGTCCTGATTCTGGATTAGACAATTGTTTGGTTAGTAGAGACAAGATAAACGACCGAAAGTTGCGTAACTAAAGGTAAACAAAGCCTATATACTATCCATATTAAATATAGTGGCGCTATTTCGAGCTGAAACTCTTCGACGTCTTGTATTACTAATTAGTGCACATTATGTCTAGGTATATGTAATTTTCCATTGCTAGCGTTATTTATATTGTGTCAATTAAAACATGAACCGTAACGATTTGTCAATAACATTTTATCTCTTATGTATTTGCGTATCAGTATCAGTGTTGATTTTGATATCATTGACGCAAATGGGTCCCACAGGGCCAATCCTTAGGTTATCTGATGATAGGATGTTCATTAATTAATCCTAATAATGTTCTAATCTCTGGCGTAATGAAGTGTTGGTTAACAAGACCCCCAGGGTCATGGGAATTTAATTAAATATATATATTTTTTAAGAAAGTTATAGTTAGGTAGATAGGCTTTTCGGGTACACGCACATTTCACATCAAGACTCAAACACTTTTTCCAAATGGAAGTTTTTAATGCTCTTATTGGTCAAGATCTTTTGAAAATTTTACGGTGTAACGTGAATTCCTAAATAAATCGGTTACAGGATTGACCTTTTATTGGTTAGTTTAATTGGTTTACCACAAAAAAGGTTTTGTGGACAATTTAGAGAGGCCAATTAGAAATACCTTTGGATACTTCACAACGTCGTCGAATCTTGGAATTGGTACAATTTAAATGATGATTAAATATTTATACAATTTTGCAAATTGAGAACAACTCAATATTTTAATTAGCGTGTGTATTGTTATTGTCCAAGATTTATTTGTAATGTAAATCATAACTGAGAAGTTTTCCCATTTTGTTAAATTTTACAAAAGAAGAATTATTAGTGCCTAAAATAAATGAATTTTCTCCTCTCAGAACGTCTGACAATATGCAAATGAAGTATTTAGGTAAAAAAGTAAGATTATACGATTTTTATTGTATTCTTGAAAATAATAAAAATCGTAGTTTCAGAACAAAATCAGCTGTTTCTGCATTTTGTTATCTACCAATTGAGATCTCGTTTAAAGACGAAGCTGCAGATAATCTCCGTCCATCACATAAACAAATGTTTTGGTGGGATGTCGTTATCAGGTATCGCTTCAGTATGGTCAAACGGGAGTCGGCTGTGGAGCAGTGCGCACGCGTTCTTTGATGACTCCTCTCAGTTTCACTCTGTGCAGTTTCTAATATACGACATTAAATTTGTCATAAAGTTGCATACTTTAGTCTCCAATAGCACATGTAAATTGTTTGAACGGTTTTTTCTTATTACTTTGTCAGGTACGAATCATTATTTTACATTTTGCATCAGTAGTATTTCACTAGTTTTTTCATAATCAAACTTTTGCTGTAAGTTTCCTTGTTGTTTATTTCAGTGATATTTTTTTGATTTAGTTTATATTTTCCTACTGTTCGCGAAGCCCTCCCCCAACTTCTTCCAAGTATTCTTTTCTCGGACCATTTGCAACTAGCTCTTGCGGTAGGCGTTGGGATCTAGATCATCTTCCACCACCTCTTTCCAGGACATCCCATTTTTTAGTACATTGTTTTTTTTGCTGTTTGTTATTCTGTCAGGTCTTTGGACCCCAGAATAAGGTGAAACTTTTGCGACTTCTGAACGCCGCATATATTATTAGTAATATTTACCTATTACATGATTTTTTTGTCTTTTGGAAAATAATAATTCATTTTTAGCTTACAATATGAACGCCTACATTGTCAATTTTATCCTTCTGACTCTTTCCTTATTTACGGTTCTGAATCATGTGGCCGAGCAGAAACTTATCATCGTTGCTATACAGTATTTGTGTCAATTGCTATAGACTAGTCTAGACGTGAAACATATTAGTGTTTATCCATTTGTATCAGAACGTGTGACATCGGCTTGCATATAGTGTAGATGTAGATCTACATCAACCTTGAATACTGTTGACTGATTACGCGCTATTGTATAACTTTACACTGCGACGCCAATATGTTTTAACTAGTATTCCTATGCAGTACTTATATTATTCGTACTTTCCGCATCTTCATAGACGACGTACACAAAACCATTTAACATTGCAATGTTTGATTCTTTCTTGATTAATGACCGTGCAGTTTACATTATAGTCCATTATACGGAGGCACTCGTATGACGTACATCTGATTTATGTAATGACATGTTGGCGGTAGACCATGACACCTGACATGATGGCGTAAACCATCCCGCCCTATGGGGCACTGTGTTATCATAATTTTGTTATTTTCACAGTGGCATCGAGTGCAAAGATGAGGTGTTTGCCGCACACCAGGTGCAGCACGCCGATCTGAAACCCGTGCTGGCCCCGGCACAGCTCGTGGCCGCGCCCGCGCCAGCCCTCTCGGCTGACCCCACAGCCAACGGTGCCATAGTCCAACTCATAGCACCCGAAGAAGAGAAACGCCCTATTCCCGTCACAGAGCTCATATTCGCTCCGCGAAAGAAAGAAATGAACAAAGGCTTTCTCATGTTCTCCCAAGACGAGGGACTTACAAGTGAGTGGCACTCGAACTTCCACAGCTTAGGTATCAGTTCTTGCTTTATTAGAATTATATCTTAACAAAAGGATTCCCTGAACATAATGTGGGTTTTGTTTATTTACAGTGCTTAAAGACGAGCCGGAAGATCTGACACACTTGGCACCCACTGCTGGCGATGCTTGTATACCTCTAGAGAATAGTCCTTTCGACATGTTCGACGATTTCATTCTGAGCGACAACTACTGTAGTCTACTGGGAGATGATTTGGCTAACGGATCACCAGTAGACTCCCTGACGCCAGACTCGTTGTTGTTGTCTTCGCCTGAACCTCAGGTAAACAACAAAACTTTTAATGGCTTCGTATTTTTTTATTGCTCTGATCTTCTTTTTAGTACTAATAATAAATATTGTTTTAGGAAAACGAATCGTCATGCGAACAGTCCTCGTTATTAACCGAACTGTCATTGGACGCGTTTGACAGCAACAGGTCAGACAATGACATTGAAGATGGCAACTCTCCCTTCATCCCGGCTAGTGATGAGCTGCCGGTGTTGGAGCCCGCGGTGATGTGGGGGGCCTTGCCCGACAACGTGAGCATGGCAAGGCCGCAACCCACAGAGATGCAGACCACATCACCCGCGCCCGCGCTACAACGCCTATTGACCACCACTACCACGGGACCACCGCCACAGGATCTCATAACCAATATATACTCTGATCAAGGTATTAAACACGAAACAATGATTGCTTGGTTTAATCGTTGTCCTCGTGACTTGACTAAAACAAATCCATTGCCTTCAGGTCTAATACCAAGCAGAAGTGTTTCATCATGGGACACGGGCGTCAAAAGAGTAATGAAGCAGGAACAGGAGCCATGTGCGAAGCGTATAAAGCGCAGCCCGTCGCCGGTGCAGGCCGCCGCGCCGGCGCAGTCGTCGAGCGTCCTCATGAACCTGCTGGTGAGCGGCTGCGACGTCGACGCCGGCTACATCTGCATGGTGACATGCCGGCCGAGACACAAAGCAAAAGCCTGAGGCACCAACCTCAACTACTCTAAATAAAACTGTGATATCGCGCGTCCAGTGTTCAAACTATACGCCTGTAAACCAGTGCTATCTCACAGAACTTTACTCTGGTCGGTTTAATACGAATTAATGTTAATACTGTGCCGTCGATACTTGTGATATTACCGCATACATGTACCAGTATCCGACTGAAAGTCGCTTGAAAGGGAGTCCTACGAGACAATAAGCGTTGGTACGAGCCGGATTAAAGTCTAAGGCAGGGCTATTTAACGCGAGACGACCAGTCGAGGGGACTTAGTACTATGGCTGGTTAGTTTAGTTAATCTTCCACGGTCTTGCAATCTCGTGCTTGCGCCTCAAGGCGTACCAGAATTAGTTTTAGGTGTCTAGGTATAGTGTACCTACACTTTAGTTTTAATGGTGTATATTTGAGCAATCGATTGTTGAGTTTAGTGGTTAAGTTGATCGTGCATATCGTGTTGGTTATGTGAAGTATCGGTATCGTTGTTCCTAGGTTAAATAGTTACCGCGAGAGCCCGCCGCGCACTCCGTCTTATGTTCGTAGCCATAGTTGGAACCGAGTCAATATTAATAGTTTTAATATCAACCCTGTTCTCAGAGGTTATCGCTATTTATTCGTTACTGTAAGTTATGTTAGTCGACCACAACTAATCGTATTTCACATCGACATAGCGTTAGTTCGACTTTAGTCATCAGATCATGGTTTAGATGAATTGTTCCGATCGTTATGTATTTTATTCAGAGTTTATTGTAGTGCGTTGTTGTCCCAGGCAGTTGTGCGATGCGACGGTCGATGTCCCAACAGTTTCCACTGCCAAATGATACAAAGTACAACTTAGAACAAAGTGTATTTGTGTTGTATTACGGTTATGTTCTCTTTACGGAACGTTTGGATGCCTTTACATTTATAGTGAGCCTGTATTTATGAAACAAGTCATTCAACGATGAACTAATAATGTTATAAGCAATCTTGAGATACTCGAAATTTAGATTATAATCTGCTTGGCAGTTGCCATCGCAGTCAAAATATTAATCGAAAATTTAAAAGACGTAAACATAGATATCATAAATAATAATCGTCGTTGTTATTTTAATATATTTATAGTGTGTATATGTATATGAATGATGTGTAACTAGTGGATATAATAATTTATTTTTCTGGAAAGAAATAAATATTGTGATGTTGACAGAAAATATCTAAAAATAAAAGAGGCGACAAATAGTTCAGGTTAAAAAGGTGCACGTTGATTTTTATTACCTTGTTCCCTATCCTTGACATCCTTACCGAGTGTTGGCTTTAGCAAACTATGAAGTATGAAAAAGAGAAATTTAATATTCACAGACTATGACAAAACAGATTTCGTAAACATCAAGGTTGATTTGGACAATATACTTGAAAAAGCTATGAAATCATTCAGGATATAAGCGAAAAAAATATGTAAACAGCTGCTATTTACAGTTTTTTGGCATTCTTATTCAAGTTATTCAGCTGTTTTGGGTTTTCTGACCATGTTAAACATATTTTATACTTTGATGAAATAGGTAAAATCGACCTATAGTTTATATGAAACACAAAGAGGTTTCTACCTAACTGGTTTTGGGCACATAGGTTAAATAGTTTCAAAGTCTATACGGCCATAATTACTATGTCCTTTATAGACTTTGAAACTATACAATTAAAGTGTGTCTCGAACCGGTTTATTAGAAAAGCAATATTGAGAAGATGATTTTAGATTATTACAAAAAACAATACATTACAAAAATGTAGGTACGTTTTATTTTTTCTAACAAATAAACGAAATGGTTTAGAGTTCAAATCAATGGAAGGAATGGAGTAAGGTCTTTGCCCAATATTGGGACAGTATAGGCTAGATATAATAAAAACTCAATTTAATCAGCATTTTAATGCTTCCGCTACTGGCAATAATAAATAAATAAACCAAGATATATTTCATTTTTAGCGTAGTACACACACCGTGTATCCGCTACTATGTAATATTTGTTCAGGCACCGTGTGGTTACGTTGCCTGCTTGTTTTGATACCATCTACACGCTTACACGGCATGGCATAACCCTAGACTTTAGACAAACATGCTAACGAAAATATAATTAGCTCTACCTATTTAAAATACATAAGTACTAATTTGGCTCCAGCGTTGCCATGAAGTACCGTGTTACCCCAGTTACTGGGTTGTGGAGGTCTGGTAGGCAGCCGCTCCTCGAAAAATACTGGTATTCAGCTAAATCCGGCTTCAGCCAAGCATAAGCATAATAATGTCACACTAATATTATAAAGGCAAAAGTTTGTATGTGTGTTAGTTACTCCTTCACGCTTAAACAGCTAGACGGAATTGGCACATGGGTAGACCAAGTCTTGGAATAGCACATAGAATACTTTATATTCCTGGAGTAGGTATGTTTCCTTAGGATAATTTTCTACATTACGCGAGCGAAGCCGCTTGCAGAACTTAGCGATGAATAATTGAAAAACCAACTACCTAAGGCCAAAGATATATTAGCATAAAAAAAGAAATTTACGCATTTTGAAGTGACCAGACGAAGTTTGGAATAAACGATACGATAAGGTCATATTTATGACACGAGTCTGTAACTATAAATCCAGTTTTCGTATACCTATGTCCTTGGTATTATATTTAAGGAACCGGTCCTTTAAAATTATTTGTTACTATCTGTCCTCTGAGGTTTTACCCGTGGCTAGTAGCGTGATATTTTCTAGCGTACCTTTCCTGTACTATTCGTCATGAATCTGGTTACCGATAGATATTTACCAATCCGACTGGTAGTTCCAGAGATTAACGCGTTTATACAAACCCAAAAACTTCTCTCTCCGCCTTTTTAATTGATATCCTAGCTTCTGCCAGCGGCTTTGTCCGCGTAAAAGTAGCTTTCTCCATACAAATTTTAGACCCCCATTCAGCCCCTTAGGGGAACTATTGGAGAATCCCTTCTTAGAACTCGCCTACGTCATTAAAGGAAACCTTAAGCAAATTTTCCTGTTCTTAGTCACAGTAGTTTCAGCTGTGCATTGATATGTCAATCAGTCAGTTTCGCCTTTTATACATATTGAAATATAGATAAGTCAGTAGTTATAAATACAATAGAATGTTTTGCCACCTACCAAAACTTTCACTTGTCAATTTATCTTTCGCCAACTACCTAGCTTGACTGCTTGACTAAATATAAATATATTACAAGCACGTGATTATGATCAATTGTTTTTACTCTGCTTCAAAGAACCAAGTTTTTTTATCATCACCGCTGCCAAAAAACTAGTTACCCAAATATATCAGCCTAACAGAATTATTAATAGTAACCTCATTTCCCTACAGGCTCGCGGGAATTTAATACTAGCAAACACGTAGAACTTACAAGTTAAATTATTACTGAGAAAACTTTTTTCGCCAGACGAAATTGTTTGTGGAAGTCTTAAGGGCAATAACTAAAACGAAAAATCCTTTGTAAGCCATCCCTTCGGGCCTTATGTGCGTCCGTAGATAGCATTCTACCATAAAACGGTTCTTGACTCCGGCTTTGGTGTTTCGTTATTTTCTTTTTGTTCATTCTCATCTAGAACTTTCTAAGATTAAAGATTTTGGCCACTCCACAGCGCCTTAGATGTGCTCTGCAAATAAGAGAGTATAGAATTTAGGCGTGCTTAAACGCTATCAATATTTTTTTTTAATGATGAAGTATCATTCCTTTCACTCTAATTTTCTTCTCCTTCTTCGATATATTTGATATGTATTAGTAGCTATATCTTTTGGTATCTAGTGTATTATTATGTTCTATTAGTACTTTTTCTGACATTGGTATACTGAAATCCCCAAATCAATCTCCTTTCGTAGTGTCCATCTAAAGGTCTGTCTGTAATAGATTGCCCTGTGCGATAAGACTGCCTATTGCCCGCTTGTTTCTATAAATGTTAGTAGTATTTTTATGAGATGTACAATAAGGTAAACAAGGGTGAGAAAGATTTTTTGCTCGACTCTGCGTGATAGATCAAAATGGGATCAAGATGGATCCAAAGCTCGAGTCTTTGCGTAATAGATTAAGATGGATCCAAAGTTTACTGTAGATAACTAGAGATAAACCCTGAATTATCTAACAGTCGATAAATTATGACGAGGTAAGAAACTACGTAGTTGATGATCATTGGACTCATGATCGACCCCTGTAGGGATAGTGAGTAAGGTCTCAAGAGATAGGCCCGAGATTGTGACGGATGCTACAATTATGGCTAGTGCTATATTAAATCTTGATTTACCCTCATACGATGATCGTGGCCCTGATTGAAACAAATGATGTGACTTGTTCACTTTAGTTTGGATTGGTTAAATAAATTATGCCCGTAGCCATGCATATCTATTAGGGAACGGCTGATATAGCTATAAGTTATATATATTAAGGTGTCCCAAGCTATAAGGGCGAAATTTTTTTTCTCGATTTTAAGTACGCATACCCTCTATATTTTTTCTATTTGATCCTAAGAACTCAAATAATAAATATTATTGGAATCGAACAACGATAACCCGTGCCGACTCGATGTCAAAGTTTTAATATAATGTTTGTATGAAGACTATAGAGGACATTTTAGAAATTATTTATTATTCAACATTTAACACATTGTTTTACTTATATCTTATGTTTACTAAGTATGTATTATTAAAATAACATAAATAATAAATTTCTCTATTCACAATTGGCTTTTTACAGTCAAAATAAACCCGTCTTTTCTTGTACGTAACGTAGAAAATATGCTTCTGTTTCTCTTCAACACTGATTTTGTCATAAAAGTTCTCAGCATCAGCACCTATTTTCTAGCATGTTAAAATTAAGCATTATTAGACCATATACTACATTCCGAACTACTGGTGCCTATTCACTTCCTGTAAAGTTGTCCAATTTTAGTACCTAAACGATAAGTTGTTTTTTATCATCAGAAAAATAACTATCGGGAGACGTTTTTTACTAGACGATTTTACATTTGTGCACATCTAAAACCGGCAACAGCTTGCCATCCAAATAAACAGCAAGTTACAGTATGGAGAACCTAACTTGTTTTGGAAATCGACTTTTATAGTTTTTGAGCGCTCTTTTAGATTTTTCAAACGAATTATTTGATTGGTGGACATACTTATGGGAAATTTTCGTCAGTTTTGTATCCAAGTGCCTCAGAAGTAGATTGAATGATATGCACAGAATTTCCCATACTTCACTATCACCTATCCAAAGCTGCAAATGTCTTTGAAGTGATATTTTTTTTCTCATACGTATTTTATTCGTCTGGAGTTGTGCGCTCTCAGTTGGGATGGGTAAATTTTCTTGTAAAATCGTCATTTTACTATCTGAAGGCAATTTTTCGTGATAAAGTGATGTCAAAGCAGTTAAGAACAAACAATTTAAGCAACAGACACTTTTGTTCTTAAAAATTTCTATGAGCACTTTTTGTTTGATGTTTTGACCAAGTAACTAAATCATCCTGACTCTCTTTGGCACTACAAGAAGAAGATTGCACTATCTTTATTATTGTAAACGCATTGCAAACCTTAGCAGTGTCGAATAATTTTGCGTTTGCTTAGTCAAATAATTTGGCCAAACTTATACAAGTTCACACTTATACGAATTTCTCGAATACTTCTTGTGTTCCGTTCGCATTTTTTACAAATCTCTCCAATGTTTGAATTAATTAATTAGTTTTTTAACACATAATGTTGTAATATAGATATATCACGTATATTTACTGTATAAATTTACTTTTTTATAGTAGTATTCGCGTTTCCAGTGCTCAAACACTACACTTCAAAATGTTCTAAAACAGTACTGTCAATACTGGTTTATTAAAATGTAGTTTTGAACCCGTAATATGATTTTATACATCCCTTATTAAAATATTCCTTTTGTTATACTGCGTAATCCTATAGACATGAAGACTAAAAGAAAATTATGCGTTTACTAATTCAATAAACTAGCACTTGAAACGTTGGTTGCGGCGCGCCAAAGTACGGAAATTCTGATATCTATCGATGCAAGTCGGCACGGGTTCCTTTGGTCCTAGGGACATGAAATTTTATTTACAATTGTTTTGACAGCATTCGAACAAAATTAGAGGGTATGCGTTGTAAAAAACAGAATTTGATTTTTTTGGGACACCCTAATATATATATATACTATAATTTATCTAAAAACAATGTTGACAGTCATTTTTATTACATCATGTGCAAGCCTGTAAACGTAGCATGTTATGAAGATGAGGAATCTGAAAAGTGGGTAACAAAAAAAGTTACTTAGCGTAAAATTCCTCATCCCTGTATTTTCCATTATTTTTTCACATTCCATTTTTTTCGACGTTGAGTGCTCAGTAATAATAAAAGTAGATTTTAATAGCTCCGCTGCTTGGTGGTGGTAAATCTAGCATCAAATCTTGAAATAAAAACTAATGGAACGTTTTTATGACGTCAGTATATTAGTGTACGAAATAAAGTAAGAAAGTCCATGCCAAAACACACGCAAGCGGTCTGATGTCATCCTGACATCAGAAATATGATTCGTCGAAAAACTATTAACTAGGTAAATTACTACTAGGTAACTAATTACTTACTAGAGCACAGAACATATAAAGGAAGTACTAGACAATATAGGAACTAAAACAGCTTAAGGTCAGAACGAGAACAAATGGGAAGATATTGTAGAAACAATTAAAAAGATAGCTCTACAATAAATCAGAGTGCCTATTGCAAGTTTGTTTTACTTTAACGCTATCGAAACGTTTATGACGTTCGACGTTCCGATTGGCTCCCTCCGAGTTTTTACCCAATCAGAGTGCCAATTGCAATAAACGTTTGGATCGTTTTAACGTAAAAATAACTCGCATTCACCGCACATGATAGTCCTTCAATATTAGGATTTAGGAATTTTTGATTAACGATTACCTACGTGACAAAGATAAAAAAGGAGATTTCACGAGGACTAGCAAATTTTCCCCTCTAAATAAACTAGCACGTCATCCATTCTCTTTCAAATCTATGACAACGCAACAAGTCTCCTATCATCATTAGATCAGTGTAAGGGGCTGAATAACAATACAATCAATCAGCCAATCAAGATGCCCGCATTTATTAAAATCACACTAAAGTCGCTAGCATGCGGTATTATAATGTTAGTGGGTTATTATTACTATCGATCAACATACAACAGTCGACGCCACTTCGACCGCAATGCACCAACATACAACGGCTTGTCAACATCAAATTATATTAAAGCACTCTAAATTAGGCCGGCATGAAATGTGAGAGTTGTTAGACTAGACGAAGGACAGGTTTTTATTTATTGAAGGCAGCAATGCCCCTTAGGTGATTTTGGCGTCACTGTAATGTATATCGATGTTACTCTGAAGACAGTGACTGATCTCTCATAGGTTTAGCACACAAACATTCTTACTTACATAGTAATTTCAATTAGATGTTGCCATCAATAACTTCAATTCCAAAATCGAATTAAATTCCAAAACGGCGAAGGCGATAGCCTTAAATAATTTGTAAACCTCCAAATACTCGAATAAAACACAACTGTATTACAAGCATTTAGACAGATTCTCTCTGCATCTTTATCTAGCTCATAAATTGTGCTGCGTTGGTGCAAGATTCCAAACACGTCATCTACATGTTCACGTGGTCAGAAAACACAAATTACTCTCCGTGTTTGCAAGCATTCTGTTTATATAACAATGGCGGATTGTCCAAATTCTGCTCAGCTTCTACGATTATGTAAATTTTAAGTGGAACATTTATTACGGCTGAGAATGTTTCAATGTCAAGGTTAAAGCTGATACTCGATCCTTCTTATACGTGCACCTTTTTATTTTGAACTTTGTTTTTGTGTCTTTAGGGATAGATCGACCAGAGTTTTACGCTTTGTCTCTCTGTACGGAAAGTCTTGCTATATGTGTATTTTAGTTAGAACTACTTCAAAATACTAATATATTCCTTTATGTGTTTACAGGACCTGCCGCAACAACTGCAACAGCCACACCCCCAACTTCGCCCCAACTTCCAGATGGCCAGGAACCCCCACACAATCCCACAGAACACAAACATTAATAACATCCCGCTGCCTGTAATAAACCTCTTACAACAACAACAAATCATACGTAACAACACTAATATGACTGCTATGCGCACGAATATTAGCAGCCCCATGTCTCCTTTAAGCCTCAACGTCAGCCCCATGTACTCCCTACCATCCAGCCCGAACAGCTACACCCACAGCCCAGCTATGTCTCCAGCTCAGCGCGAACGCGTCATGAGCCCATACTCGACCCCACAATCCCTATCTCCGGTTGGTAAGTTCCAACAGTACAGCCCAGGCAGCAGACTGATGTCACCGGTCGGCGTGATGAAGGGATGCGACCCGTATCTGTCCAAGATGCAGCCCAGCCCCGGCTTCCTGCAGACCCCGGAGATCATGCTCGAGGCCAACGGCCAGATGTCCACAAACGACTTCTGGTCCGAAGCCGACTTGCTGCAAAACACCAGCGATCTGCTGACAGCATTGGACGATGTTAAATTAGTTTAGCCGTTAAGTATACCCTCGCGTGTCGAGACGTGACTGTGTAGGAGTGATTTCTATATTTCCCTTGGAACAGTTGTGGATTTATTGAATACTGAGTCTGATATTCAAGTGGTGTTGAATCGCCAAGCTGTTATACATTTTAGAATTCAGTTTTTCGCACAAACATTCCAAAAGAAATGCTTCAGTTGACGTTTGTTCTTTTAGAAATCACTCGAATGAATGCAGGGTCGCAAAGGGTGAAAAACAATATAAGCCAAAGGGATTCCATGCGATATTTGGTTGTACCCGACATGGAGCGCTTCGCCCATTTGTGAAATATTTTATCTCGCAAAAAACCCTTACATGTACAGAGATTTAGAGAAAAGTTGTTATTGACTTTTTAAATTTTATTTAGTATGCGTGGAATCCTCGGCAATGCAACGATGTGACTTAGATTAACAGATATTCTATATTGTGTACGTTTACATTTAGATGCCTACTATGTATTTTGTATGTCTCTAGATATCTTTGTTGAACGTATGTGTAACTGTATCATAGTTTTAGTGTAAACAGCTATGAATCGATTTGCGATGTGAAATCAAGGCAGAATTAAATGTGACTTGTATTGATGTCGATAATTTTTTGACAGAAATGATATTCAATTTTTGATATGACACTTTTATATTAAATACGTCTCAAAAATTTCATAAACACTACGTTGTTTATTTTTGTTTTACTTTATTTCTGTCTTGTTTTAGTTTGCAAATTAGATGTTACCTAGAGTATGTATCTGTAAAAACAATTTTGATTACGGTAATCGATAAAAGTTCATATAATTTTGTATTAATCGGCATGGTATTCATTAAAAATCATTAAAAATAAAATAATTCTCAATGGAGTATCGACGATAGAGTATAGTGAAGATGCTAAGATGTAAGTTTTAATTTATATTTTATGATCAAATCGTATACTCATTTAGAAATTAAGAGATCATAATTTTCTATACTTGTTTTTTTCCGTTTTCCCTCGTATCTTTGAAGAAATGTACTATTTATTTAGTTGCTATCACTGCCTGTATTGTGTCACAGTTGAGAGGCACTTCATATATCTGATGATTTTCGATAGGTGCCTTGTGCTCCACGCACACTCGAATAATTGTATTTTTATGTGTGTTCTTTGACAATTAAAGTAAGATATCATTTGCAGTGCTCTATTTTTCGTTAACACAATATCCTTCAAGGAAAACTGTGTTGTAAAATAATCTTTAAAGTTAAGTATTTTGTTTGGTTGAACGCGCTAATCTCAAGAACTATTAGTTGCATGGAATGGGAAATTTATTAAGTTATTTATCGAGAAAGGATATATAACATCAGGTTACGACCAATGTGAACAAAACAATAACGAAAAACGCAGGTGAAATAACAAAGATGAAACCGCGAGCACAGTTAGTAATTTGACGAAATATTTATAAAAATAAATTGAATTTACCGGACTAGTTTTTGTGCAGGATAATTTAAATAACGGAAAATAGAGTGAGGTTGATACATGAACAGTTTTCAATAGACAATTAATATCAAGTAAATAATTTACCTAATGTTAGGTAAACAAGCTCTTATGTAAGACGTTTGTAGCGAACGTCCCGTTTGCATTACATGCCGTAGGTACATACTAAGTACAATCAGAAAACCCTCTATGAATTAATGCAATTATTTTCTTTATAATTTAAATCTCGATAGATTATAATTATTTACACATTATTTAGTTTAAATTAAAATTAGGACGGGATTGTTATAGATCGATTCTTTATCTATCAATTTTATTTGATTTTTAGTATCGTAAAGAAATATAAAATTTCTACAAAATAACTAAGTTTATAAATGTAGATGATTAATATTACCATATTATTGTTTCGACCATATTTTGGTTTCAGTAATTAAGTACCTCTAAGGTTAGTTAGTACGTTTTTCTTTTTAAGAGTAAACTGTTTTAAGAACTTACCTAATACTGCCAATTTTCATGATATGTTTGCACTTTTCTTTTCGTTGTTTTTTTTTGTAAAAATGCTTCCTTTTCCATTTTCAATGTGCCATAGAATTTGTAAAATGTTTACAGATTCTTTAGCTGTTTCTTCATACATATTATTATATATAGAAACGTCCAACTCGTCTCGTAAACCATTCACAGCAATTTATAAATGTTATAAAAGAAAATTTAAATTGTAAATATAAATCAAATTGTTTTATATATATTTAGAAAATAAATTTCTGTCATTTAACACTTGTTTCAATTTGCAACACCTGGATCAATATACAGGGTGTTTGGTTCATCGTGTGCCAAATTGATATGGTCGACTGGAGGGGTCATCTGCTATCCTTTCAGACCCCTAAACATTACCCATGCCCTGTGGAATTTTTTTCATTGAGATTTTAGTATTTTTTGAAAAATAGACCCGAATTTTACATTCAAATACAAATATTAAAAAATGTATAAGACGTAGAGCCTAAATTTTAATTTTATTTAGACGTATATTGTATAAAGGTACTTTTAAATACAAAATTAGTGATATTAGCCCTCTAGATTTTTTAAAATTTAATCGCGAAGTTTCGGACTTAAATTAAAGCTATTCATGTTACAGCTATTTACATGGCTACAAAAAATTAACCAAAAGAGACTGGGATCTTCAAACTCTCTCAATAATTTTCTAGTCTTGCTAGTGATGTACCACATGCCATAAATATCTTATCACAACTATGTGAAATCACTAGTTTTGTGAATCGAGTCGCATAAAATTAACATTCAAAATTGTGAATTGAAAAAATATTTTTGCTGAAATGGTACCTGAAACACCTATTTAATCTGTTATATCACTTTTAGAAGGTGAAATCTGTCTCGTACTTCACTTTTCGTTGGTTTTACTAGAAGCAATTAAAATAAAATTACATATTTATAATGATTTCATAATTTTTACAAATCCTGCTCAAATTTTGGCCTCTATTGCAAATGCAGGCCCGACACCTGTTTTGTATTTCGACACTCAGTTTTTGTAGGTCTACACTTGAACGAAAGGTCTGGGGAACCTGCCAAAGAGCTGGTATACGCCACGGAGATTTCAACTAGGGAAGTACTAGTGCAAAGCATTGAAATGGCTTTCAATACAATTAAGGAGGGAAAACGACTTCATACAACAACTGTGTGTCAAAATACAAAGCAGATGTTGGGCCTGCATTTGCAACAGAGGTCAAAATTTCAGCAGTATTTATAAAAATTATGAAATTACTGTAAATATGTAATTTAATTTTTTTTTGTTTCTAGTAAGACCAACGAAAAGTGAGATACGAGACAGATTTCACCTTTTAAGAGTGATATAACAAATTAATTAGGTGTTTCAGGTACAAATTTTGCAAAAATAATTTTTCAGTTCACAATTTTGAATGTTAATTTTATGCGACTTGATTCACAAAACTAGCAATTTGACATAGTTGTAAAAAGATTTTTACGGCATGTGGCACATCACTAGCAAGAGGATGGACTAGACAATTATTGAGAGAGTTTGAAGATCCCAATCTCTTTTGGTTCTTTTTTTGCAGCCATGTAAATAGCTGTAACACGAATAGCGTTAATTTAAGTCCGAAACTTTGCGATTAAATTTTGAAAAATCTAGACGGCTAATATCACTAATTTTATATTTAAAATTACCTTTATACAATATACGTCTAAATAAAATTAAAATTCAGGCTCTACGTCTTATACATTTTTTAATATTTGTATTTGAATGTAAAATTCGGGTCTATTATTCAAAAAATACTAAAAACTCGATGACAAAAAATCCACAGGGCATGGGTAGTGTTCAGGGGTCTGAAAGGATAGCAGGTGACCCCTCCAGTCGACCATATCAATTTGGCACACGATGAACCAAACACCCTGTGTATTCAAGAGATAAACACATTTCCTGTGACTATAGCACTGGATAACATGACACTCCTATTTTTTCTAAGAAGTCAATGCGATAAAAGTACCTATGATATTCACAACCTCAAAGTACACAATTGGCACGTATTACGCTTAGCTGTTAGGTACAATTCAGCACAGAGTTCTGTCGAGATAATCACTGCTAAGGGCCATAGCCGGATCTTCCCAATGGCTAAATTGGCGGTAGCCCCAGGCCCCATGGGTATAAAGTTCCCAATCACGGTGTCGATAGTGTCAGCAAATAGGACAAAAATGTTAATGTTACCAAACCCTGAAAGTTGGGGCCTATGGGATCCCAGTCGCCAAGAATTTAAAAATATATCTGTAAATCATTTCGCTGGCTCATGTATCCTGTATTACATCTATTCTAATTTATGTCTGCAAAAGTCACGATAGTCGAACTGAAGAGCACAAAACCATTAATACTGCTCTATTGATGAATGATGATGCGTATTTGGTTGTATCACCTGTGCGACCAACCTGTTTTCGAAGTCAATTAACATACTTTCAAGAGTTTCAAATTAGTACCTAATCACGACCAGCAAAGTTCTGAGGTAATGGAACTAAACTCTGACTGTACTTAACTTACTTACCTGTAAATTTATCGAGAGTAAACTAAAAGCGTACTTACTGAGAAACATACTTTGAAATATTCTTTGAAAAAAGGTACTTGATTATATTAATATAAGGTGATCCTCAATGTGAGGAATCCTCACATAGAGTTAGCCAAGAGCCCTACAAATTCACGGGTAGCCCCTTCCAACGGCCAAAGATTAGATTAAAGGGCTAATTATCGCTATCTATGAATGGCTAACGGGCCCTACGTCTTGAAGAGGGTAGCATTTTTACTGTAGTCACAGTTGTCTTTCCAAATAAAGATAGTAGGAAGCATATTATGATGAACTGGCTACCCGCCACCCAATGCACCACTAAAAGACCGCCCCGACGTTGCCTGTTTTTCATCCAAGGTTAGTTACTTATGTTGAGAACCTGGAAATCAAACTAGAAGCTGTGAAATCAGGAGGCGGAGACTTAGTGGTGATGATAATTTTATGCAAATTCATGTACCTACTTAGTTAATAAATACCGTCGTGAAGGTCCTAATACTATGGTACCTACTCTGAGTATCCTTTGTAAGTATATCATTAGGTAAGTACCTACCTATTCAGGTCACCTACTGATATTTGCCTATAGTTCAATTTAAATATAAATAAGTAAGGATAGTTCAATAGCTTAAAGTCTAGACTTTAATCACAAGTTGAACTATAGCTAGCTATCTAAGGTATGAACACGATAGCATGATTATGAGAACCTGACTACGCGTAGATTTCGCCTTTTAAGTGTGATGGGCTATTAATTTAGTTTTGTCGACCCACTAACATCTACCTATCCAGACTGAACCATGAGACAACGCAATGTACGTGTACCAAGGTAAGTACGAACACTAAAGTTTCAGATTCACAAATACCTATAAAAAGAGCCAAAACTGCCATAGAAAGTCACCTAAGCCAAGAGTAGAACCAGATGAGGGAAAGCAATCAGCTGGGTGTAATTAAGCAAATCAGATCATGGCAACGAGCCAAAACACTACGCTGAAAAGACATGTTTGCTAAAATCTGTAGTTATGCATTGTTTGCCCTCAATTTTTAGCGTAAAGGCTTCAAATCATGGGCCGCAAAGATCTTAACGATTAACGTTTGAATCCCCAACCGGTCCTATGAGACCGCGCTGTTATTGTTTTACTATTGTGTCTCGTTTCGCGGGTATCTGAGTAATTAATACTTATCTATGTAAGGCAATCGATTTGTTTAGTAATTGAAAATAAGGCCATTTTAATTATAACAAGGAGCCCCTTCTAAGTTTAAAATTGCTACTAAGCTAAGCTAAATTGCGTAGGTACCTACCTACCTACCTATCTTGTTAAAACATTATTAATTACCCAACCGGTCCTATGAGACCGCGCTGTTATTGTTTTACTATTGTGTCTCGTTTCGCGGGTATCTGACTACCGTAAAATGGGGTGAATAGGGACAAAATCGAACTTGTCACTGAAATTAATCGATGTTGTAGGACGAATGCAATATTGATAACTCTTTCCAAGGGTTTCCGGCAGTTAATACTTTTCGTAAATGTTAAAAATATCCCCAGAATTAGTCAAAATTTAGATATTTTAACAAAAATATAGGCTGTCCCTATTCATACTTGAAGTGGGGTGACCTGGGACGAGACAGGGGTAACTTGGGATAAACTAGTAGGGTTGTCTCACGATAATTACGGAGTAATAGCGCCACATACAAACCAAACAAAAAACTTTTTTAAATCATACAAGTTCGTACCTATGTATCTCTTATTAGTTCGCCTTGTGCGCATGCTTGTATATAAGTTTAAAATAAATAAAATGAAAAGCCTTATTTTAATAAAAAGTGAAATCCTGCAAAACAATGCGATAAAATGTTCAATTCATGTTGTAGCAGCCCTGACCCTATTCAAACTTTACCGTTCCTAATCAACTTTCATTCGTCCCTATTTACCAAGTATAGGCGATTCTATTTGTACTTTAGCCGTCCCTTGTCACCCCGTTACCGTATTTATTCACCTCGAAAAAAATAAACAATCCCAGAGGTTCTAAAGAAAACGATTTAAACAAAAACTAAGTATGTAAAATCTAGACTTACCTCTTTTTGTGTAACTTCGTAGAGATATTATATCGTCGTTGGCTAACTCCACACGTTGTCAAAAAAACTAGAATTTCCAAAAACTGTCAACTTAAGGGACAATACCGCAACCTCACATCTATAGTCTTATTTGAAAGAAGATTTTTTACACCTTTTACTAACTTCACAACGCTTCGGTGCTGTCAGTTAGAAGATAATATATTCTACTTTTAGAAGAAAAAAAGGTAGCAATTGGAAGTTTTTGCTTTTTTATTTTGTGGCTTCGAAACTAGATTCCTCGATTTGACCCTTTTCACCCCTGAGTCCTTATTCACCCCGTTTTACGGTAATTAAGGATATGCAACTAGCGCCATCTATCTATTCAAGACTGAACTAATATAACAAAAAAGTGATACAGTGCCAAGTATACATAAGAGATGGCGCTGTCCGATTTCTCAAATTATACTACCGTAATATTGAAATCAATCACATAAAAAAACAATTTTTTATTGTTAGCATATTAATCTTTCGATCAATAAAATTAATTAGATCAAAATTTACATAATTTTTTAAGGCTTGTATGCGTGAAACTGAGATTGTCAGTTATTTTTTATCTATAATAGAAATTACAAAAGCAAAATGACAGTAAACGTCATTTATAATTCATTGCCCAAGTCGGTCGAATTGGATTGAGTTATTTTTGTGCGCGATTTTAATAATTCAGCGTAAATGGAAAATAATAGTGTTTTGATGATCGGAAGAAGGAGCTGAAGTGTGGTTCTAGTGTTTCATAATTGTGTTCGAGTGTAATAAAGTGACATTAATGGCTTCTACACCAAAACAAGTGAACGGCAACGGCAAACCGTCGAATAGTAACGGCTCTCTGGGAAAGCGGAAGAAATCTCGTGGGAGCAGAGGCTCGTATCTATCGAAATGGTTGGACAAGACAATGCACCACATCCAGGAGTCGAGCCCCAGCATGGACACGTATGATGCGTACGTGAATCCGAATATGAATTATATGACGGGCAGTTCTCAATTTGCACCCGGCTTTGATCCTTATAGACACATGTACGGCTGTGCACCTGAGCCGATGTCCCTGCCCACGCTGCCTAGTTACTGCAACCCACCTATGATGCCATTCTATGGGCCTGAATATCGGTATGTGCAGAGTGTAAACAAAAGCATTCAGGTGCAGAGGCCTCGTATGCGGCGCAGGAGCGAGAACAAGGCTGAGGACGTGACAAGTACTTCACGGCACGGGACGCCGACGCACTCACAAAATATCAATTATTTGCAACCAAAGAATTTGACTGACAGCCAGGATTTTGCTAGCTTGCCACCTATAGTGACATCAGTTGGTGACACGAACTCCAACTGTGACATGAATCTGAATGACAAGGATGAAGGGAATGCTAGAAGATTCAGTGACCCCTGTGTGAGAGGCCTGCCGGATGTGGCCAGGCCTGCTAATGGAGATGTGGAGTCAGGATCAGAAGACAGTTCAGACATGTCAGGCAGTCAGGTGGGCAGCAGACTCCTGACATGTCTGCTTGACCAAATAACTTCTCTGAAAATGGCAAATGAAAGACTGAATAAAGACTTAATGGATACCAAAGGTAAGCCCTTAAAACTTCTTTTTTGATATTCAAAGCTATGTATCCAAATTGTGTGTAATCATATTGACTTTTGATTGTCATAAAACCCTTATGGCAGTGGCATAATAAATTGATTCGGTTGGGCTAAAAAATATTCTTCACATTGTGTTTTCGTTTTGTTTTTATTTTTTCCGAATAAGTTGGGTAACTTCTGAGCTTGCAACCTCTGAGACTAGGAGCCCCATCAGACCGGGGGCCTGTGGTATTTGCTAGTATTTTGCTATCCTAGTTATGCCAGCCTTGCTACCCTATAGTTATGCCACTGCCTTATGGTCTTCCATATTAACAATTAGGTATTAAGATACAGGCTTACTTTGACTAATTGCCACATATTGATAAATTCCACATTATAATCTCAGAACCTTGAACACAAAATCTGCATAATGTACAGACCTTTCCATGTTTTTGGTAAGGCAGCCCACATCATGATTATAAGGCCATCCTTTCAAATGGTACACCTACTAAATGTAGGTGTCACCCACACACTATGCATAAAGTTTCAATGACATGAGACATGCTTAAAATATCTACTTCTTACTAATGTTGCTGTTTAACTTAATCCCATTATAATATTATGAAGATAAGACAAATGTAATTTATGTAGAGTATGTGTATCACATTCAAGGTAACAGGTTTTAAAAGACAGTCCCTAAAATAACTAAATCTGTCTCCAATTGTGTGTATAACACAAATGAGGACAAGGGCCTAGAAAGATTAAAAATTGTGTAAATTTCAGGAACTTTTGAAAAATATATTAAAAATAAATCTTTATAAATTCTAAAACATAGTCCCCAACTACATAATATGTCATTGTGAATGAATGCGATAAATTAAAAAAACTGTTTAACAAATATTCACGCAGTTTACACCAATAGACCAAGTGATTTATGAAGAAGGTTTAGGAGTATTAATACATGCATATTCTAATAGAGAAACACTGAAAATTTCAATGATTTGTTACACCCATCTGAAACTTTACTGTGTCGCTAATCAGAATCACCAAATATAAAAATGTTTCTACCCACGAATTTATAGTACCTAAACATCTATAAATATCAATACCTCTGGACTTCATTCATGAATCCCCGAGCGGTCAGTTGCGACCGCGCTGTTATTGTCTTACTATTGTATGGGTATCTGATAGGTTAAAGGGTGTATAGCATATTTGTGGCATCATGCCATACTGTAAATTTAGTAAATCTTTTGAGCATGAAATATCAATATTTTTAGTCAAATTAAAAAGGTAAATAAACATAAATGCAGATAAAACTACTTTATCAATCCTCCTAATTATTTTGTACAGGTAAATATCATAAACAGCCGTCATTAAAATCCATAATGTTTTTACCTCAACATACTTAACAAGAACAGTTAGCAGGCTGTTTTTACAGTAATTAGCGATTACAATGCGCTCATTAATATTCATTTATGTTTTCCTTTACTGTTATTATAACTTGTTTTTGTTGGCAGTGGAACTGGAGAATTTGCGACAGCACAATGCCATATTGAAGGGGTCCAGTTCGAGTATGGGTGCTACGCCTAATCACTCACTTAATGATAATGGTGAGTACTTATATTATTCTGGTATTTAGTAGAACTTTATGTGCTACACACTACAAAACATTTTGGAGTTGTTATCGTTTAGTACCGTGTTTAACAATATTCTGAACAGCACACATGTTGAAGACCAAAATCATGAACATCTCTTTTCACAACTAGCTTGCGGTTGGCTTTCAATCTAACCGGATGCGTGACTTCTACTCTGGGGGGAACGAGAGGGTGTTTAACACTTTTACTGACTTAAACCCACACCTATGTTTCTTCTTTGCCTTGCATCCAAGACCCCGGGGTTCCCTTTTGGACAAACCATGGGACTAGCAAGCTTGGGCCCTGTTGGGTCCCTATGGTTTTGCTGATATCTCTTTCAGGTGCACGTGGAACACTATGCACCATCGACGACTCGGGCTCAGTCCGGACAGTTTTTTCATGGCCGGAGGCGAACTAGTTAACCAGATGCTGCTGAACGCCAATCAAAACTTCCAAAATCATGACCATCACCTTCATATATGCTACATACATTTTGGTGTGGAGAATATAGAATTTTTGGGGTATAACCGTGGCCCTGGATCACAGAGGAACACGGGTGCCGCCATGTCAGATGGGTTTTAGTCAGTAAAAGTCTGACACTACCTCTTGCTCCACCCAGAGCGGGAGAAGTCATTTGATGATATCCCACCTCAAAAAAATTATTCAAGTACATACTTTTAAATTAATATTAATTCATGAATCCCCGACCGGTCTCATGCGACCGCGCTGTTATTGTCTTACTATTGTGTCTCGTTTCTCGGGTATTGAAAGGGTGTACGATTAATAACATAACTAAAACAAATAGATTAGAAGGCCATATTTATGTGTCTCGTCTTTAATCACGCAATGCCACGCTCGTGTTCGGGCTCAACCCTTAAACATTCGTCCTTGACCTTGAGAAACATCAGAATGTAGGTCAAAGTTAATAGCTCTGTTATTTCATGATGGTTTTTCTTCGATTCTGAGTCAATAAATAATGACTAAGCTGTCCATTCAAGCTTGTGGAGTCAACAACTTGTCGAAGTGATATTTTTTTGTCAAATTCGTACTTATACAATGGAATGAATGAAAGACGTGTAAAATGCATCAAATGTTTTATCAATTGGTTTCATTGATAAGGATTACATTCTCGACTCGATACTTTTGGCTGAGCTGCGGGTTTGAGAGTTACCGTGACCCTGGGGTGCACTGTAAAACATACATAGATGTGTTTTAGTCAGTAGAAGTCTGACATTGCCTCTCTCGCCACCCAGAGTGGGAGGGAGTATTATTTTTTCATATATCTATGTATATTTATTCCATTACGGCCTAACTCCGGTAGCTACCCTAGATTCTCCCTTTCCAGAAATTGATGAACCTAATTTGACAACCCTATATTGGTACTGCCTAACTTGAACCACGACTGGGTATAGGTTAGGGCTGCCATTAATTCGGAGACGCCGACCGGGACATTTAGAACAGAAATAGGGCAGACCATGGATTATTAAAAAAACAGTAGGTAGGTATTCAAGAAAATTTAATAATAAAATATCGAAATCTTCGTACACTACACTTTTCTTTGCCTATTCATATTGTTCAGTAGATTTGACCTTTGTCAATAACTCCTTTTCCCCTTTAACATACCTAATTATAAAATGACGTGCGTAGAATTTTATAATTTTGTTAAAGGGGAAAAGGAGTTATTGACAAAAGTCAAATCTAATAAAAAATATGAGTGGGCAAAGAAAAGTGTAGTCTATGTATGTGTATTTTATAATTATAAATGCATTGAATGATGCTCTCCACTGTGCTTACACTGAGTGAATTTCGTTCTTCCGTCCACTGAACTGAAATTTACGAAAACACTCGTTCCACGTGAGCATTGTGGCCAGGGTTTGCAAATAAAGTATTTCCATTTTTCTTGCATACCGGGACAGATAACTTGATGACCGGGACACCGGGACACAACGCTTTAAACCGGGACATGTCCCGGTGTACCGGGACGTATGGCAGCCCTAGTATAGGTTCTCTTTATTCGTTCGCTCTATTCTTATGCCAAGTACTAGCTATGTTATCTATACTAATCTTACTAATATTATAAACGCAAAAGTTTGTATGTGGATATTTGTAAAACGACTGAATGTATTTCAATTAAACACGGTACACGGGAAGACCATGAACCAAGAGCTCGTGGCTAGATCGGAGCTCGTGGCTAGATAAATAACAGAAGCACAGGTCGATCTTCAAGGTTAAGCAATGCTTGCCAAGGTTGGTCTGTGGATGGGTGACCATCTTAACATACTAAGTTTCCTCCGTGCCTCGGAAAGCACGTTAAGCCGTAGGTCCCGGCGGTCATTTGTAGATTTTTGGCAGTCTTTATGGATAGTCAGAAGCCAGTAAATCTGACTTCAGTCTTGCCATGAAGTACCGTGTTACCCCAGTTAATGGGTTGTGTAGGTCTGGTAGGCAGCCGCTCCTCGTAAAATACTGGTATTCAGCTAAATCCGGCTTGACTGGAAGCCGACCCCAATATATGTAGTTGGGAAAAGGCTAGGTAGATGATGATGACACGGAAAGACCCATGTCCCCGAATATCACATATTCGTAGGATACTTTTTAACTCGCGAAAAATTAAGAGGAAAGTTATCCCAAGGAAACATACTTCCTTGGGATAATTTTCTACTACCATGTAAAGACAAAAGCAAAGGCAAAAGCTAGTGTGTAATAATAACTCGAGTAGACTATTCTTCGTAGATTTCGTAATGAGATAAATAAATCTTGGCTGTTCTAACAACAGGAACATCAGTTTACCTTTACACAATCGCTTTCTAACACTCACAGTACTTTGTTGTTGCAATAACTTGGAGTCTTCATCTTTCTTTTAGTTGTTTGCTTTTCCAGTGATATACAATACTGGTGATATACCTATTCAATGTATTTTCAGTTGATAAAAGATTCTATAAGAAGTGGCTCAAAACCGGGAACGATGGAAGGAATGGAGGGAGGCCTTTGCCCAGCAGTGGGACAGCATAGGCTAGATGTAATAATAATAATAATAAAAGATTCTATTGCTATTTGTAAGTTACCTAGTCACGCTGATACTCAACGGCTTGTCCGATTTGAGTATTTTATTATACAGGGATGTTTTATGTTTTATGAATCGTTGCAGTTGAATGTGTCTGCAATAATATCCAGAAACGACATATTTTTGATGAGACTATTTGGATCCTTATAATGTCATGCCCATGTCTGGCTTTCAAGGGAGCCCACGATGCGGTTTTCGAAATCGTTGCGAATTTTTCTCCAGGATTTGATTAAACATTGCGTCTAAATCTCAATCTCAACCAACTCTCCTGCCGCAGGTCCGCTGGAAGAAATTTCGTTATAAAAAAGCAGCACTTTTGTAGTCTACTATCTGTACACCTATTTGTTCTTTTCACTTTTAAGTGTTTGTTTGTGTCTTCATAAATAAATAAACGCAAAATATAAAGAATCACCTCCAATTCACCAACTTCTCAATTCCAACACCTTTCAATTTCATGGACTCTACCGATAATCTGCCGATGATAGTCACGATAATGTAGATAGACCGCACCACTTACACTCGTATCGCGCCTTCGATCCAATAATCTAAATGTTAGCTATACACGTCGTGTCACACCAGATAAAGACAAACGTCACCACCCGACCTTGCCAGGCACAGTAGGGTACAAGTGTTACTTAGTTCATGAATTATGCATAGTTTTATAGCTAAGATATTAGCTGCCTACATAGTTTATCAAACATTGATGCGTAGTTGTAGAGAAGTTGTTATTGATAAAACTGTGGGAGTAAACAAGTTTCTGATCTTTGTTTTGGCTGGTATTTTTGTAGGACCGTCTATTTATATATTCTACGTCAGAAACCTGATTTTTTTATTTCAAACAGACCGTTAAGAGACAGTTTTGAATTTTCAGTCAAAAAAAGTGAAGCTAAATTGCACGTTCTAATATCTCTATGGAGAAAAACATGTAAGAGACTCCATGGATACTCCAAATTCATATTATAAATTACATTTAATCTTGGTTACATATTTTTGGTCGCTTCTATCTTCAACTTGTCAAGTCCTCCATAATTATTTGGAGTAATTATGGTAGATTTCCTCACCCTCAACTCTCACACCCCGCACTTTCCAAAGAGAATTTGTAATCCATGATTTTTAACACTGACTTTTATTCCTCACGGTTAACAAATTATTGTATGTTTTATTATCGGTTAATTTAATAAAGAACTTATTGTGACTACGTATCGTTTGTTATTCGAATATGTTGATAAACTTTGCCCTCGCGACAAATTAAACTTTCGCAGTTATCCGCTGTGCGGCTGATGAACATTTGGCTAAATTGGTTCAAAATTCATCAATGCTGAATTTAAACAGTTTTGACATAACTATGGCACTGAAACGTGGTCGTTTACAATGGGCCTCATTAATAGACTTAAAGTCATCCAAAAGGCAAAGGAAAGGGCTATGCTCGGAGTTTCCTTGCGCTTGATCGCTTCAGGAATGAGGGATTCCGTAGGAAAACCAAGGTCGCCGACATAGCCCTAATCGTCAAACTTAGGTGGCAGTGGGCAGGGCACATTGCTCGTATAACGGATGGTTGATGGGACCGAAAGTTCCTACTATGGCGAGCGACCGCGCATCGAAAGACGCAGCGGTGGAAGACCTCCCCTCTCAATGTAGACCGATGAACTGGTGAGGGTCGCGGCAATGCGATGGATTTGAGAAGCATTGAGCCAGTTGTGGTAACCCACGGAGAATGCTTTGTCCAGCATCATCATCATCATCATCATCTGCTTAGTCTTTTTCCCAACTAATTTGGGGTCGGCTTCCAGTCAAACCGGATTTAGCTGAATATCAGTATTTTACAAGGAGCGGCTTGTCCAATGGATGTTTTTCGGCTGAAATAATTTTGATGTTTTCAGGGTTCATACAAGTTAAGCTGTCAAAATTAAACTTGTTAGCATTGTGTAATAGTTGTGTTGCGTAATTTTTGCGTACCAGATTATTAGTAAGTCTATCTGAAGAAGCCATAAATCACTATATTACGTCTAGTCTAATTAGTTCTGATGCACAGATTACTTTGTTTTGTAAATATCTATTTTAGCGTTGTATTTAACTAAATACCATAATAGCTTTTGCCAACGTCTTCGCTTGCTTGAAAGTATATTTCTCCATACAAATTTGTTGCCTCCGTTTCAGCCCCTTAAAAGTTAAAATTGCCAAAATCTTTCCTTAGTTCCTCGCCTACGTCATAAAAGACGTCCTTTTGTAAAAATGTCATGTTCCTAGACCCAATAGTTTCGGTTGGTATGCTAGTCAGTCAGTTTCTCCTTTTAAATACGAGTATATACTTACCTACATTATCGTAGCTTATAATGTTCGCTGTGTTTGGCCAAGCGGGTCCAGTATGAATAGGTAGAAGTCATTTGTCTACGGATTTTATAGTTCTTGAACAACTAGTTTTTAACTCAATATAATCCTTTCCTTCACGTTTTTTGGCGCATAATAACTTTTATTTTAGCGTCAAGAGCAACCGGTACGGTATTGTCACTCGGCCAAAATTGCAAAATTAAGAATGTGCCACATTTCATTTGGCATTGTGTGCGCAAAAATACTAAGCCGTGACTACATTGGTATGCTAGCAAGGATTGGAATCACGTCCAAATTAAAAGGCAATGCGTTTTCTCGCGGTCATGAACCCGCAGTAAAATCTGCTTTGTAGACATCGTAAAGCGTCAGACAGATTAAAATTTCTATGTCGTCATCGATTTAACTTTCTTTAACGACATGCTAAGGACGTCTCCGTTTATTATTAGATGATTTTTCACAAAAATACATGGCATATTTTGAGATTTTAAATGCTGAATTTAGATAGAAATATAAGTTGATAATTGATGTAATAAAAATAGACAAAGAAAAATTTATTAACTGCCTAAGCCCAAAGGCATTGGACTTATAGCTCCAAGAAAGAACAGGCCCTAATTTGATAAAGGTTTAAATGTGACGCTTGCATCACTAAGTAGACTATCATTTAAATGGACACGTGTGACGGTTTAGCGATGTATCAAGGTTAATATGTGTCTTATACGACACACTGCCTGCGAAATGCGCTTTATGTAAATATTCACATGACGGCCGGGACACATTGTTTTCAGCGTGTGAAGTATTGTGTTTTCGACGACTCTGTTGACCTGCCTTCGACCGCTCCTAAAGAGTCATGCTCCATATTTGCATGGTTTATCTTCACAATCTTTGGTTGATGTTATCGTGTTCCTATGAACGTTTAGGGTGTTACCTATGAGTCAGATGGGCGTAGCAAATGTTAAAGGTATTTTGTAAGTCTGGGAAAAATATTTGGTCTATAAAAACGATTTATTTTGGTTGATTTCCACCAGGCAGTCATTACTTAAATCGTGAAAGTTGGAAACGTTGAAACATATATATGCAAATCAATACGCAATAGCTCCATTTCCTATTGGCCACAGATCCACGGCCAACTTTCAATGGACCGAAGCATCTAGGAATCCAATGCCAATATTGGACATTGGCCATCAAGTGTGTTTTCTTCACACACTTGGATAGCTCCGATGGCTCGCGTTGAATATTAAACGTCAATCAGCGAAGTATTCAACCTGTTCGTGTCTGCCGTAGATGAGACTGCAGCAAAAACGAATAATTGATACAGGTCGGTTGGTAAACAGTAGATCAACAAGAAAGATGGTGACTACGTAGAAGAGATGCGTTGCTGGCGACGTCAAAAAGTTTGTGTTATAGGCAAAAGGATGATAAAAACTATTAGGCAAATCTTTCTATAAGAGTTCATCTTGGGAATTTCGATCGCAGTATCCTTCCTCCTGATTTCTGCCGCCAAGTAGTCCTTAGCGACTTTGGGACGAACACTTGACTGTGTAGTGGTCTAAAGACCATGGAAGCCCGGTGTAGTTTAATAACAGGTCACCTGTATCTCAAGATTAGTAACGTGCCTAAAAAAACCTCTGGGATTGCAGAAGTTCCTGTAACTTAGCCTTGTTGAGTTACGGTTTCCATTTGACTGTGCCACCGGCGTAGTGCGGCGAAATCGCGTGCGTTACGTGACCCAAGATAGCTCGCTGTTCTGTTAAAACTTCTATCGCATTTGCGGGATATAGGTTTACCTGTAATTTAGATTTGATGCGGTAACTTTATTTATTTTGGGCATTGGTTGTAGGTTATTTTGGTTATGACTGTATATCTGGGTGGTATTGATGTAAATGAGAGTTCGTCTGGTCCATTCATGGAAATCAAACCGTTTACTGTTCATGGTCAGTTTCTAATAGATTTAAGATGATTTTTTTTCTTTTGTGTAGGCAATCACTAACTCCTTCCCGATCTGAGTGAAGCGAGAGGATGTGTCAGTCTTCTACCGACTAAAACCTTCCCGTGTCCATTCAGTTGCCCTTGTTGTGCTAGGGCCGCAATGACTCTTTCGAACAATCCCGCAGCTCGGGCAGGTATCGATCTAACCGGACCTCGTCAATTATGCTAATATCTCTGAGGCGCGCTTGGAATACAACGGACCTTCGACCTGAGCTTGCCAGTGTTTATTGGACGGCGATTTTTCCATTAAGTACTCGCCATCTGCAAACCCGTGCTTATGTTGGCCCGGGCGTGAGGACAGATTTTTCAATAGTCACATAATTGACTTGAGGAACAAAAATATGGTAGTTTGTAAATTTTTCGGAACAAAACGTGTCAAACAGTAATTTATTATTCTGTATAAAATATAATCTGAATCAGAAAACCATCTCTAAATAGTATTATAATGTATGTATTATCTGCCTACACTCCAGCTCAAACAAGAATGTTATGGGCTGTAAGAGTCGGGTCATAATAATACTATTTCAGTATCACATACACATGCTGAGCTGATTTCAGATGAGGCTACGATGTTTCCTCTTATTGTGTGATGTGCTTACCGTTTCTGTGACATGACCATGGATGTCTTGTGAACACTTCTTCTGACTTCCGCACAGATCGATCTTCAAGGTTAAGCAACGCTTGCCAAGGTAGGTCTGTGGATGGGTGACCATCTTAACATAACGAAATTCCTCCTTGCCTCGGAAAGCACGTTAAGCCGTAGGACCAGGCTGTCATTTGTAGATCTTTGGCAGTCGTTACGTCAATTAACGGGTTGTGGAGGTCTGGTAGGCAGCCTCTCCTAGTAAAATACAGGTATTCAGATAAATCCGGCTTGACTGGAAGCCAACCCCAATATCGTTGGGAAAAGGCTAGGCAGATGATGATGAATACAGTACTTAATTTTTTGTTAGAATTTTTCACTACTGGGTAGAGGCCTCCCTTTAAATCTTTCCAGACCTTCTTTGCTTGTGATATTTCAATCTAACCTTCATGGTCTCCACGTCCACATCATTTCGCCATCGCTCTTTGACCCCGCCTCGAAGACGCCCTTCTTCCTAGGATGGGTGCCAAACCCATCGCTCGACGGGACATCAGGACACCCGCTCAGAAGTCATTCTGGACGCTTAACATGATCCGCCCAGTCCCATTTAAGCCCGGCCTTTTAACCCACTATCTGAATCTATCTGAGTCTATCCGAATTTCCTATTTTGGAGCGGTTGGTCCTAAAAACTCTGTCCCGGTTGTGTTCAACTGACAGCAGTCGTTAAGCCAAGTCAGAGACCTTCGGGCGGCTTGAAAACTCTGGCACTAGGTTGTCCACTAACCGTACGATAAGAAGAAGAAAAAGGTTTTGGAGCGCAATGTGATCCATACCGAACTTTACTTTTTCACCAATTTCGCAATTCGTCGGATATTGTAACAGCGTTTTTCGCGCTCTGAGGCAACCATTGCGTGCTACCGTAGCATTGACATAACTTACCTCGTCTGTGAGCTACCCATTATGTCCTTGTAAAAGTACTGAAACCCCATTAATGTAGACTGAAAGAATTTCGGTCGTCGGTATTTAGTAGAACGCCCGTTTGGTTTATTACTGTAGTTAGGTTACCTGAAATTTTAACTTAGGTACCGATTGGAAACAAGATACGAGTTTCAGCAATAATATTTTTTAAAGGTAGTAAAATGTTATTTTTAGGCCACTTTAGGTCTCCACTTTTATCCGAAACTTTTATTTCGGTTACGGATATTGTTTTATTTCGAATAACTGATGGTTTTAGTTGCGGTTACAGTGCGAAGCTGTACGTTTTGACTGCCCCTTTCAAAGTCAGTGGGTCATGTTTTGTCTAGGTGGTGCTAGTTATGGAAAAAAAATGGAAATATGTGCTAGTTTAAGATTCTATGGATCATCCGAAAAAAAAATAGTAGCCCAACGGTATTGTGAACAAGGTCCAAGCTACTGGTGGTCAGAGCTCTTGTGAGAGGAACTTCCTAACAATGCGCGCTGTGTGCAGGAGACTATAATTATTAATATTATTATGAAGCAAGGGCTCCAGCATATAAATCTGACGCATCCTTGTAGCTATTAATTATTTTATAGGCTGCTATAATTGAAAACTCCACTTCTACAGAGCATGTCTTCTTTTAATTGCATAGAAGTCCGTATTTTTGCCTGTAGGAAGGTGCCATGGCATATTTATCACCTTTCCTATCTCCTTACAGTGTACCTGGCAGGGCAGTACGCGCCTGGTTTCCTGACCGACTTGGTGCGCGAGATTCGGGACGCGGCGCGCATGCGCGAGGACGCCATGTACTCGCGAGTGAGGGCCATGGTCGTCGAGAGGAATGATGTGAGTATGCCTCAGATTTTTCAACTATGTTAGTATAGCATATTGTGTCCCACTGCTGGGCGAACGGTCCCTCTCCCTTTTCCACACACGTCTATCCTTAGCCATTACGGGCCAGTTCCTACGGTAATCATCCAGCTCGTTGAACCAACCATGTTAAGTGCATTTTAAACTTTTGAGCGCCAACCTATGCTGAAAATGATATAGAATTAGAAATCCCTGTAAAATTGTTTCAATAATAGCAAACCTGAATATCATCATCATCACCATCTTAGCCGAAAGACGTCCACTGCTGGACATAGGCCTCCTTCAAGCGTCGCCACAGCGACCGGTCCTGTGCATCTCGCATCCATCGGATTCCCGCGACCCCCGCCAGGTCGTCGGTCCACCTTGTGGGAGGCCATCACTACAGGTTTTCTCCCATCTCCAAGAAAAGGGACAACTTAGCTCCGTATCTTGCATGTATTTCGGCATTGATTGATGCTCAAGACTTTTGAGACTTTCCACTCGACCAGTGCATCATTATCTGTTCTATTTACGACCAGTTCTTTGGAGTCACCTTGCAATAAACTTGACATCACATAAAGCCTTCTTTAACATGAACTCACACTCCTATCGAGTAATAAAATCTTAGTAAAACCAATAAACATGTTCCAGCCTCTCGTTCGGTTCGTTTTCTCAATATTTATGTCGATTGGATCTCGTCCTTTCTCTCGGGTTCAATAGCTCTCTTAAACTTTGACATTTCAACTATTGAATGTCGTTTAGACTGCCGTCTAGTACCTACCACGACTAATAAACCGCAATCTTCCGGTTTCTGAAATGATGTATGATATTTATTTTGCAAATAGGTTTAAAAACGTCTTAGAACGTAAAAGGAAAATGTAGGAACATAGGCATGGTTTTTATGTAGTGAAAGTTTGACACGCCCTCAACCAAAAACAGCATTGGTTCAGGGTAGTTAGAACTTGCTGGTATTTAACAAACGTCAAAGTTCCATAACACCAAACAACACCTTCTAACCCTAAAACGATTAGGCAACTGAAGGAACACACGTCACTTAGTAAAAGTCTGAAACACCCTACGTACCGCTCTGCCCCTGATTAGGTGAGATTAGGTAAGTCATTAGATGATTTCTCGCCTGAAAAAAACCATTTTCTCATGGCTTCTTTACATTACGTATTTGTAGGTACTTGTTTGTAGCTACAGAGAAAGATCTGTTTGCCTAGGAGATCACAAGTGCTATTTCTTAATTCGTCTGTTTAGATAACCGGAGCAATATCCCAACAGCCATGGCGACACACATCAAGAGGTCGTGAGCCCTAGTCCAACCAGTTGCTGCAATACTTCTCCCAATGGGGTTGACGTCACAAAGACAGTTTAGATTACTGGGGTCAGCAAGAATATTTGTAATGTACGAAATAGACTAGTATGTTGTCTTTTTTCTTAATTTGGGCTTTACACGGTTTATGTATTTAACCAGTGACAGATATTGTATCAAATACTTTCAATCAAAATCAAAAATGATTTTACTTTACACAGGCCTACATGAACACTTATAAAATGTCAGAAGCTAGTGCACTGAAGTTTTCAGATCATTCTTGTTTCAATGGTTGCACATATGGTCCAGTGGTCATTCCACTACTTACACCAATTTTACATCATAATAAGAATAATATTCCACAACTTTCGCACAACACCATCTAACCCCAAACTAAACAGAGTTTGCTGTATGAGTACTAAACAACTGATAAACATTCACTAGGAATCAATATGCGAATAATTTAAACAGCCAATGAACTTCGCTCGAAAAAATCCCTCCAAAAACTGGCAATATAAAATATACGTTATAGTAGTCTATTAAAATTTTATATCCTGTTACATCCTATAATAGGTTAAATATTACATTTGTACAGCTTGCAATAAAAAAAATAACTTCTTGGCTCAGCTCGCAGACTTGTAAACAATTTCCATGAAGACTCACCCTTTCACGAAAGCCTTTCAACCTCTAATATCCCTCTGTTTTCTAAAATCAAAGAAAAATATACAAGGCGCATTAATTTTTATTTCCTTAACCTTTAAACAGTTGTCTTGACCATGAATACCGTGATACACCATGTATTAGCCGCATACAATTACTTTTTCTTCAATTATTCACCAAAATCGATACTGCCGGCTTGACTGAATGTTGCGTCTATACGTAATTATAATACAAGACTGTTTGACATTTGACCTTCAGACATGCAGCTGAAGTATGCTGAAGGAAATATGGGAATAGATGCTTATGTTTTCATGTTTGAAAACGAAAAGGATGATTTGATGATGAATTTTTGGCCGAAAAACAGATTTGCCTCTTGTAGTGCGAAATCATCAGTAAAGGGAAGGAGGAAGGAAAAAATGGGAAGGTCATTTTGGGTGGAGCGAGAGGTGTCAGATTTATACTGACTCAAACCAATGATGTGCCTTCATGGGTACAGTAAACGTCTGCCCGACTTAGACCGTTTTCACATTATCCGATCCGATATCGGTATCGGACGCCGATACGATATCGGGGTAAGTAAAATGTATGAAATGCTGTGCTCCGATATCCGATATCGGGTCGGACAATATGAAAGACAGGTACATATCTCATATATTTACCTTACCCCGATATCGTATCGGCGTCCGATACCGATATCGGATCGGAAAATGTGAAAACGGTCTTACGAGGGACGCGTTGCATTATATGCCAAGTATGTTTCTAAGTCATTTGTTTTCACTTTTCAAGTAAATTCAAAGGTCATAATGCGTAGCGTACGTCGTTTTTAAACAATCCTAATGGCGCAATTTCACTGGTCGTTAACTCGTTCGGTATACCGCATGCGGGGAGTCCCCGCAGGCGAGATAACAACCAATGAAAGTAACATGTTCGTTATACCGTCTACGGTTCCCCGAATGCGGGCCTCGTGGCATGCGTTCCAGAAATCTCTCGCACCCCGCATGCGGGCCCTATCGACTAATGAAATTGCGCCATGAGGCTTTTAAATAAGCCTCAGTATCGTTTGAAAGACTGACCGCGGCCCTAAAACGCAAAAGGCAACTGAAGGAACACGGTGCGGAGTTAACTGCTGAGTAAACTTTGGATTTCGGAAGTACCGAAAAAAAATATCAACTTCAAAAAAATAAGGCCGTTCGTAAAACTAGCAGGAATTATATTTTTTTCTGTTCTTAATACAAACTGTCATAAAGCGTCTAAAGACTATAACGGTGTTCCTCCGTCATAGTTCTCAGTCGCCGGCGGGCTTTGCGACAACCATGACGAACACTAGATTAGCAACGGAACCGTCGCAATCGATCCGAGACGGGATTTTATTAACTTCTACGGTGTTTAAGAAATCCCTTAACTGTTTAGTTGCAGATATTATCTTAGAATTCGAGAGAATATTAAAATAAAGTTGACAGATTCAAAATACCGTTGGTCCCGGTTTCATTTTGTTTTGGTGTCATCATTCAATCGTCAATATGTCTGCTCTCGCTCTTGGACGAAACGGTCCTCCCGTTTGTCCCCATGGCAGACTTCTACTGACTAAACCTGTTCCTTTTTGGTCCCGGTTGTGTTATCATTCGTAGATTTTTGACAGTCGTTACAGGTAGTCATACAGACACCAGAAAGTCGTGATCATCAGTTTTTCCAAGGATTATCGTGTTACCTGATAACTGGTTTTGGAAGTCTGATAGGCAGTCGCTCCACGTAAAGCATGAGTCTTCAGCAGAATTCGGGTAGACTAGAAGCCGACCCTAAGTTAGTCGAGAAAAGGCTAGGGAGATTATGACAGTGTCAAAAAATCCAATCGCAGAAACGTTAAAACAAATCACTTTATGCGATTTGATGCAGTTGATGGTATTTATTTTAATTTAATCATAGACTTGATGCGAGTGGCGATGCGTAGACCATAGTTATACTATACATGTAGGATACTTTTATTAAACTTTATTAAAAAAAAGAGCCCGTGGCTCTTCGCGTTCTTCGAAGTCAGTGGAAAACCGTGGAAAAATACAGTTCAAATAATTCAAGGTCACCTCTCGTGTTTTCTAAATATACTGCTTTGAAAAATATATTTTGTCTGTGCAATTTTGTTGGAAAATCTTTCAGACTGCCAAAAATTTCTTTGATGATCATTCTGCAAGCATATAAATGTAAAAAGTACTCATTGATATATCAACCTGAGGTGGACATTTTATTTCCCAGCACTCGAAATCTTGAAAAAATAATTATTGACACGTCATCCATTACACGCGGGGCCAATAATTGGGCTGAGAGAGAGATTGACGCGTTTAACAAGTTATCACATTCACTTTGGTATAATTTTCATATCAGAAACTGGGCCGAAGTCTGTTATTTCGTAGAACTAATCTCTATTTCTGGAATCTTAATGTCCTGAAATCTGAAATATATGTAAAATCTAAGAAATTCTTATAAATGCTCTAGGAATGGACTAGAGGTAAATCGTCTCTTGGCTCCTATTACATGGGACTTAAAATGCAAATCTTATCAGTCTGTTTAATGCTAAAGGCAAAGTCCTGACTCACTTACTGATTCATCAACGCCCAGCCCAAACTCTTGAACCTATAACGCCAAAATTTTGCAGAAGTTCCTTTTATGAAGTGTACAAAGAATTAGAAATGATTTTTTAGAACACAGACGTTAAATTACGTTATGTTGTAGAATTTAAGTTTCTAAATTCCTTCTACCTTTGTATTCATCCGCAATGACATCCTTATGAAGTATCTGGGATCTAAATTATGGTTAATTACAAAATCACACAACCGAAACCTACTATCAGCTCAAATATGGTACTCTCTACCGGCGTTTGTCACTTCAAGGCAAACACTTCCCCTGGAAGCCATACCACAAGTTAAATCTTTTCTTGTGGGTACCAGAATTCATTACAAATACAGTTCGTCCGTCCATTACAAATAAAATTCGCAGAGCCTAACTTCACACTCGCCAACTTATAACGGACGATCTGTACTTCTGATACCAATAAGTATTTGCTTGGATAACATGTTTTAATTTATAAAGTCACTAGCTTCTGCAGGCGGCTTCGTCTGCGTGAATGTTGGTTATAGCAGACGTGAAGTCGAAGACTAATAAAAATATCCATTCTTGGAGTTCAAGCTAACTCCGTACCGAACTTCATCAAAATCGGTTCTATATTTCAACCGTGAAAGCGTTACAAACAGACAGACAAAGTTACTTTCACATTGTCCGTCTGCTTATTACGTTATGTCGCCGTAATCGCTAAACCTATTGTGAAGAATTTTGTTACAGAAACAGATTAATAATTTTAGAAAATTAATAATATACAACAAAAATATAATATTCCACAACTTCATCTAGTCCAAAGCTAAGAAGAGCTTGTGTAACTAGACAACTGATAAACATACGTATGTATTACTAAATACATACATATTGTAGATAAATTACACCCAAAGACAGAACAAATGACCATGCTCATCACACAAACATTATTTTGTCCTGGGTGGGAATCGAACCCATGACCTCCGGCAAAGCAGTCAGGGCCACTAACCACTAGATCAACAGGCCAGTCAAGATTGGGTGTTATATAAAAATATAGAATCTTTCATTTCGTCCCTGCGTAAGTACTATATCATTGCATTTTTTTCCCGAATTTAAAGCAGTTGAAACCGGTAGAAGATAGTAGGAAGAACTAGACACAAATACGTCTCTAAGAAAATTAAAACTTCAGCGCACAATATAGGTTTCACCGTCTGTCCAGACTGGACTTGCCATTTCCAAAACGTCTTGGCTCCTCTCCAAATATGTTGGAATCGGGCCGGTGTCGTCTTCCAGTTCAATAACCTTAGATAATGCTTTATGTTGGTCATTATGGCTTCGCTATTTGTGGTAGACATCTGTATTAAATCGGTTGTAAAAAAGAAACTGGTTAAGTGCGAGTCGGACTCGTAAATGATGGGTTCCGTACTACAATATTTAAGTTGGGTAAAATAACATTTTGATTTTTTATTTGTTGTAGCGACTATAGAAGTACACAGTCCACATTTTACCTCAACTTATTATTAATAAAAAAAAAAATATAAGGACATTTTTTTATTTCATCTTATTTCTTTCTCTTTCCCTACCTTTTACGGCTTATGAGATTCAGTTCACTGACAGACGAACAAACAGACAGAAGGATGGACGGGCGGAGATTCGGACGGCTAGTCGGACGGACGGACGGACGGGCGGATGGACGGACAGCGGAAGCTAGTAATAGGGTCGCATTAGCACCCATGATAACTTCCGTTGAACCCTAAAAATACTAGATTAAAATGGGAGCAATGATTTACTGGTAGATTGTAGATTGAATGCCGTGATATCATTTAGCTATTGTATAGCCATTTTCGCAACGGTAATCCTAAGAAGTTAATCTTCCGTAGCTATACTTAAACTATTTGCTAGACCGCCAAAAATTGCGAAGTCATGAAGAATTAAAATAGCTTTAATTAGTTATAGGTGTGCTTAAACGTAGATTCGGAAGGCCTCAAGGTGAAACGACAATATGGTGAGGGTCACGGGAATCTGATAGATTCGAGATGCACAGGACCGGTTCATTATGGCGATACTTGGGCGAAGCTTAAGTCCTGCTGTGGGCTTCTTTCGGCTAAAATTATGATGATGGGGTGAAGTGTATCTTAGCAGAGCTCTGCAGCCTGGCGGACCCTGGACACTCAACTTCTCGGTGCCTTCTACCAAATTTTTCACTGTAGCTCTTCATTTTTTCTGTAGTTTTTCATTTTTTTTGTATGAAAATTCCTAAAAAAAAACTACTACTACTACTACTTTTACTGACTAAAACCCACAGTGTTTCTTCAGTCCCTTTTATTGTGAGGGCTGCGGTATCTCTTCGTAGCGATGACGGCAATAATTGGTCCCTATAAAACGTACCGTACCATCGACCCGAGTTTAGTCCTTACCGGATGACAAAACCGCGCCTACGGTGGATTATTGATAGACCACTATCTCACCTGATAGTAGGCGATGATGTGGTCGAGTTGCCGTTTATAAAAGGCTTCAGTTTCGTAACATCTAATGACCTATTGAATAGGCAGTTTTCTACATCCTCGCGTCGTGCATCGCATCGGCGGAAACAATACGTTACAAATGAGTCTATTGTGATGGAGCAAAAAGTTTAACTGCTTCGCCTATGAATGTCGGCTCAAATTTTTGCTACCGAGTCTTCGCAGACAGGCGTGATCCTATTTCAGACAGGGGTATCGTATCCACATCTGATGGTGAACACAAATGAAACTCTTTAATGTGGTTTAAATCAGTAAAAGTCTAGCACGTCCAAGTCCTGGACTGCCCAAGAGTGGGAGAAGACATTCGATGATTTCCCAAATAAAATAAAATAAAAAACTGAAACTTAATTTATTGAAGTAGTAGGTTCTGTAATTAGGATCTACGCACGCACACACAAACACGTTAGTGACGCAATGAAGACTTATCAAGAATTTATCAAAATAGGGACTTTTTATGATTGAATAATTGTTAATTATGATTAAAAAACTAGGTACCTAATTTTAAAAATAAGTAGCTGAAATCGATTCGGTTGCCGATTCTCAACATACTACTTTCAGGATGTGTGTTTATTATGAAGCCAAGGATACACTAGGGGGCAAATGGAGCAACATGTTGCAGAACATGTTGCTCAACAACTACGTAGAACATGCCGAAGTGAATGTCTTAAAACAGAAAAATGTTTCGGATCATGTTGCGGCACACTATGCAACGTTTCAGCGTCACGTATATTGAGTGTTGCGCGTCGTGTTTCGGGACAAAATGTTCCCTAGTGTATCCCAAGCTTAATGTATCGAGTATATTATAGTTGTATACAACCTAACATCCACGAAAGAGCTTACGATCCATCCTAAGGTTGTCAGGTAGATTTAAGTTATTGAACAAACTGTACCTACTGTTACTTTTTGGTGTACAATAAAGTTTATTCTATTCTATTCTAACAGCGACCGTTAATCACATATGTGTTCCCGTATGTAGTCTCGACAGGCTAGCGCGTTTCCGTTTGCTTACATTTCGGGCGGGTTTTCTACTGTTTAAATTTCGGGAAGTGTGCATTATTGGTATTGCACAATTTAATTCCGTCAAGCCTTTTCCATCATCGGACTACCAGACGTAAGGTATTGCGCTACCATGTCCATCCATACATATAAAACGTTTTGGTGCAGCCAGGTATTCCACTTCAGAAGTTTCCTAAATACCCATCGCGTCAGCTGAATTTTAATTTGGCATACCACAGTACATTCTTACGAAAAATATTCCTCAATAACTTGCCATTCAAAATACCAATGTGCAGCTATGAACCATATGTACATAGATGTAGATTATCACTGGATAACTATATGTAATAGATAATAACACTTTGAAGTTATGTAGTTAGTGATAACGATATTTCTATATTGCCGATGATAACTTATCAGATGTATAGGGATTTTTTTATCATGATAGTAAAATTAAAATCTATGTCAGGGTGAGGAAAATCTGTAAATACATACTGGTATTAAGAGGCCTGCGGAGACCGCGCGCTATCTCGAGTTGAGACGAAATAAAACACGTTTTTGAGGTTGATGGAAGCAATCCAGACAGTTTAAACAATTCTTGGACACACCGACTGGAGTAAAGTCATCATCCGCACACTGACAGTTGCTTGCTGTGATAGCAATACAAACTATTGGAAATTTGGGAGAGGTTCCGTAATACCAAAAATGATGAATGAAAAATTAATGTATTTCCATTATTGTTTCGAGTATTTATAACTTGATAATAATATCTGTGTTCCTACGAAAAGATATTTTGAAATATTGTTGTTTATGATATAGAAAAAACAAAATAAAAACATGACATATTCGCTGTGAAAATGTGCAAATTTAAATTCGCTTAAATTTCGTTTGGGGTAAGTTTTTCAACAAAAAGACGATGTAGGAACCTAGATAATTATTGTCTGAATCCGAATAACATCATATTATGGTGTAAATATGCTTAAATTGCAAATGATTTTGGTATTACGTTTGTATGGATAATTCTAACGTCGCGCCCGCCTTAATGTTATAATTAAAATTGAAGTTCAAATTATGCCAAGTTGGGTTGCGCTGTTGTCCGAAAGAGTGACCGCCGCCCTGGAACAAAAGTGCAACTGAAGGAACACGATGTCACTCCCTCTCGCTCCACCCAGAGTGGGAGAAGTTATAGTTTTTGTTTTTCAGTTGCAATATAGTTTTGTTATATTGCAACGTTAATCAAGGATTTTCTAGCCTTATCATTGGAGGTAAATCTTCTATCAGCTGTTAAGATTGATTTGACAAAATCCCAAAATAAAACAGATAACGTCATAAGATGTTGACAGTGGATTTCAAATGTCTCCGGCTGCGGCGTTTTGAAACGGACTGAGTAACTATGATTAGATTTAAATGAATAGATAGATGACTAGATTTATGCCCGTTTTCAATAAGCTATCTATCTAAAGTTGGAGCTACTAAAGATAAATAAATCTATCGTTTTTATGTGGATTGTTAGATAGAATCTTACTGTTTATCGGGGATAGCTATCTATCTATGAACTGCGCTAGGTTATTAAAAACGGGCGTTAGTGAGGTAACAATCACTGTTGTAATAAACATCAGGTTTAACATTAGTCTAGAGAAAAAAATCTGGTTTTGGCTTATTTTTCAGTTTCGCCCAAAAAATGGCCGATTATTTCATTTGATCGAGCTGACGGATGCAATAGAAAGGTACCTTAAAATTGACTGACTCGATCATCTATGTGTGTAATAATTGTATGTATAATCATCGATTTCTTCTATTATGTAGTATTTTATACAAGTCTTCTTCTTTTCGAATCGATGGTAAACTCCTTATGAATGTTACAACTAGGTGTATAATTAAAGCATAACTTTATCGAAATATAGTTATGCTTAACTGTATCGAAATATTATTTTTATATATATAAATCTCGTGTCACAATGTTTGTCCTCAATGGACTCCTAAACCACTTAACCGATTATAATAAAATTCGCACACCATGTGCAGTTCGATCCAACTTGAGAGATAGGATAGTTTAAATCTAAAAAACAAAAAAAAGTTAGGTAAAGTAGGGTAGTGTAGGGTAGTGTAGGGTAGTGTAAGGTAGTGTAGGGTAGTGTAGGGTAGTGTAGGGTAGTGTAGGGTAGTGTAGGGTAGTGTAGGGTATTGTAGGGTAGTGTAGGGTAGTGTAGGGTAGTGTAGTGTAGCGTAGTGTAGTGTAGGGTAGTGTAGGGTAGGTAGGGTAGAGTAGGGAAGGTAGGGTAGGGTAGCGTAGGATATGTAGGGTAGTCATTTGACGGGAGCGAAGCCGCGGGTAAAAGCTAGTTATTATTTTTATATTTGTCAGTTTTTCATACCACCTTAGTTCGATTTCAGTTACGGCCAAAACTGGAAAAGGAGTTGAACATTCAGTTATGAATTCGGCTACTATACCTACTTGTTATAGGATGGTTTCGGTGACAGCTGTCAGATTCATTTCGTTTCGTTCTGTCAGATTTTTCAGTCTCTCATCTTAAAGATGCATATTTTCGTCCTGCTGTCACCCAACTTATGCTATGTAAAAAAGATTATAATCTATGTTTGTTTTGGTCGGTCACTACTCAGTTGTTATTGCTGAAAAACCTGACAAACTTGTCTATGCCACTACCGTGCAGTATTTAGTGCGAACGGCTACAAGCATTTGCTACTTGTTCCGATAACAGACCTAATATTTCCTTCTGCAAAGTTTTTAAGTGATTCTTTCCTGTTAATAAATGGTCAGTTAATGAGACTTTTCGATAATTAAGTTATTATTTTAGTTAGGAATTCGACATTGACTAAATTCTACATCATATTTCAAGGATTTTCCTTAGCTTTCCTTTCTAAATAAGGCATTTATTATTTTATGAAATGTACTAGCCAAAAAGTTATTTTGCAAAGGGCAAAAGGTCAAGATTTTTAAATGGCTTCCTTTTTACGAAGTTTCGCCTTTCGCAAAACCTATTCACTGCCGAAAATAGAATTTTCCCTTATTGTTACATAAAAACTCTTTATTTATGAAAATATATATTAAGTATTCTCATGGATTATAGGTCTGTTTTTGTTTGTTTGTAATGTGAGAAAAACTGATCTTATACAAAGTTGATACGACAAAGGGGCTTTCCTTAAAACGGGTTGTTGTACTCATCAATACTCGTATATGAACAACTTTTACTATGCGACCAACCCTGAAAACACGAAAAAAAATCCGCTCCTCCATACATTTTCCCAAATTTGCGAACATAAATTTTATTTTTCACATATACTTAGAAAAATACTCGATCGCTTAGTTCTACGGTACAGTCTAACGGGGTCAATAGGAACGCAGGGGTGTATAGGAACAAAAATTTGAAGACGATTTTTACGCTATTTAACAATTTTTCCTAGACACATCAAAAGTAAAAAAACTTAAGAATATTTCGTTCACCCCGTTTGACGAAATCTATTTTATTCTGAAACGTGTACCTACGCTTTTGTGGCGCAGTCCATGGTAGTGAAATCGCGTGGAAAAGCTAGTCAGTGATGTTCTGATTGTCCACGTTATACTTTATAGTACGCATTATCAATCTAACAGTATTGTTCATCGATCAATGAATCTGGGTCGCTAACATACGGCCTCGCCGCGTGCAAGGAATTTAGCCCATAAGTGAGTACTATCTTAATTAAAAACTAACGGGTCTTTTTTTTCTTTCTTTCACAGAACGGTTTGACATCTTCGGAAGCTAAGTTCACGGAAAAAGCTCTTGAAGAGATCAAGGTAATTTGTCCAATGTCTATCTGTATTTTTGTACTACGTATTTTTAGAGTATGCGCTGATGCTGTTAGTAGCGCCATCTATGTGTTGAAGTAGTAACTAGACGCGTAACACAGTTATATCGTATGACGATAGATAGCGCTGAACACAAAAAAGACAAATGGGCATTGCAGTTCATTGTACAGCGCAGAGATGGCGCTTTATACAGTTTTACATTTTATAACTTTAATTTGTTAATTATTATCTGAAGCTTTAGTGAAATTTATTGTTATAAGAAACAGCTAGTTTGCGTTTTTATTATTGTTTTTTAATAATCTATTACAACAGTTTGATCCTTGTTGCTAGAGGTGTAATAAATTCACCTACTTTTTGATGAAACATAATTTTATTATTATTGTTATACGATTTCAGTCCTTCTATTTAGCAAATTACCACCCGTAAAGATAGGTATATAATTTTAAAATTCTAAGAGTAAAATAATGCAATGCCAAGCCATTTAGAATGACATTAGCAAATAGCATAAACCTAACACTGTTTATCTACTCTTTGCATAAAACCTCAAGGAATCGTAAAACCAACATGATTTTTTCATATTTCACAAGTTTTTTTTTCCTTGAGCTTGTGTTTTTTCGTTTTTCACCTCAATTCGGTGCTATTAAGCATTATTTGCGGAGCGAGTTGGGTGGTCCCGTGGAGGGCTCTTCACGCCTTCACGCACCAACGTCGCGTCACCGAGTAGAGAGGTGCAGAAGGAACACTCGTTATGTAGCAGATGGTTTAAGTGATTTCTTTGTAGCTACTTTTTTTCTGTACTTATCTTAAAAGGGTTAATTTAAGATTTTAAATAACAATCTTGGAAGACCTGGCGAGATGATTTAGATTACCTGTAAGAAAATGGAGTTTTTGGTGGGTTCTTCGGTTCTTCTTTATAGAAAGCGACCAATTGGAACCGTGCACTAGTATCTGACGTTTTATAAGTGATAGGCACTTATAAAACGTCAGATAGGTAGTAGGCCTAGGAAATAAAAAAAATGATTTTTTTTAATAAATACATACCCACTGGTATGTATTTTTTTTTAGTTTAGGTAGGTACGTATATATTGTGGCCTATTTCTGGGTAAAGGCTTCCACTTTCTTCTTACAAACCTCTCTGTTTAACCTATCACATACCCACAAAACGAGACACAATAGTAAAACAATAACAGCGCGATCTCATAGGACCGGTCGGGGATTCATGAATTAAGGCGATCTCTGGCCAAATTTGCCGAAAACATGATCAGATCATCACATCGCCTTTGTTGCGATAGACCTCGACGGCGTCGACTTCCCTCAGGCTTCCATTGCGTAACTATCTTCGCTAATTTGTCCAATGCATGTCCTGTGCATAAGTGCGACGTGGCTAGTCCACTCCCACTTCAGCCTGGCTGTTTTATTCGACATCTGCTACTTGAGCTATGGAACTGGAAAAAATAAACTTAATAATAAAAAAAAAACAAATAACTGCATCGTCACTTTTGTATCCAATCTAATTGTGTCATAATAGGTTTCTACAAGAGAGCAGTGGTAGTCTAGTAGTAACGTCCCCGACTTATGAGTCTTACATCTCGGGTCCAAACCCAGGCAGACATCATCATCATCTCAGCCGAAATACTTCCGATGCTGGACATAGGCCTCCCCCAAGCGTCGCCACAACGACCTGTCCTGTGCGTCTCGCAGACGCTTACTTTATGTAATTTATTTCATCACCACTGCTCTAAAAACCGTGAGATAAATATCGTGAGAAAACTGGCACATTCTAGGACTAAACTCGCACGGGGCCCCATGACATCTAGATTTGTAGAGCTACTAAACCAAGCCATGCGACGCGATTCTGCGTACAATTCAGGCGTGGACCACGTGTGCGTCGGTCTAATGTAATTCCCGCTTACGTCCACCTCTGCAGAGGTATCTGCAAAAGCATTTAATAAATAATTTCGTCCTATTTTGGTGCTTCCATCATTATCTTTGACTAGCTTCTACCAGCCGCTTCGCCCGCGTGAAAGTAGATTTCTCCATAAAAAATTTGGACTCCCGTTTCATTCGCATATGGGGTGTATTTTGGGAAATCCTCTCTTAGTGATCGCCTACGTCGTAATAGGAAACCTTGGGTATAATTTCACGCTTCTACCGTCTGATTTTTTATTCCCTGAGACTAAAATGACATTACAACACAAAAGAACTTGCATCATTCCTATAGTAATTTTGACATTACCTTTGTCAATTTAGTCTCAGGGTATAAAAAACAGACGATAGCCCCAGTCGTTTTGGCTGTGCGCTGATGTGTCAGTCAGTCAGTTTCCCCTTTTATATTATCTTTGATGTGGCAGCTCTTCATCGAAATGGTTGTTGTTGATGCGAAACGCCTACGAAGCGTGCTGGGTGACTGGCGAAATATTTCTAGTTGTTTTTGCTATTTCGGTATCTCCTGTTGGGTGTGTTTAAAATAATAGTTGGAACATAGAGCTTTAATATCATAAAACACACATTTCGTGTAATGATTGAGATATGGTCCCTTCAAGAATTTACCTTAAAATTACACTCGAGAGCAAAAAAATCGCACATGATGACTTATTATGTTAAGACAATTTTTGTCATGAATGTGAATAGCTTTTGAAGGAAATGCATACACAAGTTGAAAGACCATTTCTTTATCTTTCTAATGACATGAAATACAGTGTAAAAAAATACCCTTGAAAAGTTTGAGTAAAATTACCAAATTTCACCTATGAAAGAATGAGAGTCAAACTTAAAATTCTTGTTAACCAGTTCATTAATAGAGTGTATTCCCTTTCTTAGCCTTAATTACAGCTGTTAATCGATTTTTCATGGACCGTATTAATAATACCATGAAATTGTAGGGTATAACCTATCACTCCTCGTTAATGATAAATTGACCCTTTGGAGTAGCGAAGAACCGGGTTTTTTGCTCTAACTCTTCTTGTAGTTACTCAGATACCCGCGAAACGAGACACAATAGTAAAACAATAACAGCGCGTTCTCATTGGACCGGTCGGGGATTCAAACGTTAAGGTCATTTCAGACATGAACAATTGGATCAAGATCAGAACTACGCACTAGCCTCACGTTTCACCTCAGATTCCAAAGTTTTCCATGTAGTGTCCAACTGGTCTAGCGACATGCGATCTGGTGTTATAGAGCATTAAGAAAAAAAAAATCACTTTATGTTACACCAGCAGCTTCACAGATTCTCCGAGCATTTTTTTGACTTATCGCGAAGCCATCAACCCTCTCAATATCGGGCAGGTATTTGCCCCAGTGTATGAATACAAGTCAGTTTTACCGTACAACATTATGCCACCCTAAAACGCCTCCAAAAGCAAAATGATTGCTTATGCAGCAATGTTAAAATTAGTCTGATGTCCTTCTGTGGATCCTAAAGCGTCCATCATGGTCATGTAAGTCATTCTACAGTTATCAGAAAACACTACAGTTTGCCATTAGTCATACACGTAATTTAAGTGTACCGTGGCAAATTGTCACCGGGCTTGTTGGGGAGCTGTGGTCAATTTGGCACCATTTGCTGGATGATGTGCAATCAGAACTGCTTCATCCAGTCCTTTTCTAAATGTCCACTGATTTATACTGACATTGCGAACTTCTTAAAGCTTTTGTCTCACTTCAATCGCATTCGATAGCCGATTTCTCAAAGTACTTGTTACAACAAAGCAATCATCACGCCCTTATCCTACGCGCCACCGGCCAGGTCCTGATCGCCGAATGTGCCCACTGGTCTCTTAAAACCTTTGTTATATCCGAAGATCTGGGAAGCTCCTAAAATTTTGCCGTCGAGCAACTTCATTTGATTTATGGCATGTTTTAGGCAAGGTAATAACTTGAACAGCTTCTGCGGGCGTGGTACCCATATTTTTCTGGTAAATCCATCTGCTTCCAGTAGGGACATTATCACGTTGACGGATAATGAGTAAAAATCTAAAAAACACTCCTTTTGTAGCTCAGGATCAAGGTGAAAGTTGAGAAATGCAAATGAGTGAATTTGGGAAATTGGGTATACGATTGGTTTTTGTGAATTACGTGAAGGTCAATGATCTTAATATTGTGTTTTTGTGAAGCTAACCTTACATCCTTTAATTTTGATTAATTATTTATACCTACTTAATTTCTTTGGATTTAAGCAAATATCGGTATGAAACCAAATTACAATCCATGTGCGTTTTTTTGCTCTCAAGTGTATATGTATTGTTACGTACGAATGCAAGGAAATGCAAAGATTTCAATTCAATAGGCTCTTATAAAACTTCAGAAGCTACGAGTAGTGCATTGTTCCAATTGGTCGTTTCCTATGAAGAACCGGCAAGAATCTCCGTGGTTACTCAGAGATCAAAGACTGTTTTATACCCGTTTTCAATAAGCTATGTATCTTAAGTTGCAGCTACTAAAGATAAACAATCTATCCTCTTGCCCTTAACTACTTGCTTTCCTATAACCTACCGACGGAGAGCATTTCCTACCAAAGTTATGGATGGATAGATAGAATCTTACTGTTTGTCGGGGATAGCTATCTATCTATGAACTGCAGTAGGTTATTGAAAACGGGCGTTAGAAGCTCATACAATCATACATGCATACAATGATTTACTTATTTTAGAACCATTTATATTGATGTCTGAGCTGGTCTTTTGAGCAAAGGAAAACAGATTTGAGTAGACCGGTTCAGAAAATGCAAGCAAGCTAACGAGTAGCTCAAGTTAGAGCTTAATTTTTTTTTTAATTGTTAGTGGTGCAATCGTTTTTGGTGAGTGAGGCGCACTAGCTTATTAAGGTCTAAGTTGAACTCAACTTTTGACAAACGAAACAGTTTATATTGATCTCTCAATATCTGTTTCAAAGAAAAAGCCGTCGTTTTCAAATAAATTGGATCTATTTAAATCCCACTCCAGTTATTTCCACTAGATTTTTGTAATTTATCATTGCCATAAGTACAAAAATTGCTCGTAAAACAGTACCAATGTTTTTTTATTCAAATGATGGTCTTTCTCTACTCTCCACCGTTAAATTCAAACGCACAAAAACGAAACGCAAACCGGAATAACTTATACCAACTTGCAAATGTGAAAAAGGGAGCGGATCTACGTAGCGTCTGATTTTCATACCCGTATGCACACGTAGGATTATAAAATCAACGCGAGTGAATAAAACGGAACGCATCGATTTAACTGAAACGTGGCGACTTCGCACATTCAACGGTTTGACGCGGCTGACTGTCACACCGATACCTAACATGTGGACTTAAAATGGAGAACAGTACGGCCGTTATAAGTTGGCAAGCCTGAAGTTAGGGTCTGCGAATTTTGGCGCTTGAAAACTCGTACAAAAATAAAGGTTTTGAAAAAATAAATACCAATAACAGTTTTTAACACCAATAACAACTGCAAATTGCATTTAAACGGCCGTACTGTAGGCCTAGATTGATGGACTAGATTGTCTCTAGTCTAGTCTAGTAGTTACCTTGAAATACAACTAGTGAAAAATACGTTCAGGTAACTTTAATTTTTTGAAGTGGGAAGTAATTACTTCCGCTTTGGGTGCAGCTAGAACGAGCTCTTCTCTAATGCGTATTAATATTTAAATGTGAAAATATTGTAAAATTAATTTTAAATGGATGGAGAGGGTGAGGGAGGCCAAAGAAAAGATGGATGGATTTTGTAAGGACTGATATGAAAGAAAGAGATAGTGTTACGGACGACAGGACAGAATGGAAGAAGAAAACGTGCTGCGCCGACACCAAGTAATATGGGTTAAGGGCAGGAAGAAGAAAAAGAATTTTAAATGAATATTAAAAGAGTAACAATGTATTTTATCGGTTCTTATGAAGAAGAACCGATAAAAAACGTTACGGACGGAAACGACTAACTGGAACCATGCTCTAGGTTTCTGATGTTTTATTAGTGCCCAGTGCAGGCCTTTATGGATTAAAAATATTTTTAATTTGAATTGAATTAGAAATGTCAGACTTTTACTGACTAAAGAGTGGACTATGTTCCTTCAGATGCCCTTTGCGTTACAACGCCGCGGTGACACTATCAATCACGCAATCCATTAGTGGGAAGATAAAGTAAATATACGGCTGTTATGTTACGCCCGTTTTCAATATCCTACCGCAGTTCATAGATAGATAGCTATCCCCGATAAACAGTAAGATTCTATCTATCAATCCACAACTTTTGGTAGGAAATGCTATTCGTCGGTAGGTTATAGGAAAACAGGTAAGGGCAAAAGGATAGATTTGTTTATCTTTAGTAGCTGCAATTTTAGACAGATCGCTTATTGAAAACGAGCGTTATAAGTCTCCATTTATTTCCATTTTCGAACCTGGGAAAAGACAACTCTGCCGTGCAGAGGGAAATCATTGAGCTAAAAATTATATTTTCATACTAAAACAAATAGTTTTGCTCAAGAAAAACATTGAATTATCATGTCAATTAGTACCATCATTGAATATTTCAATACGTGTAAATAATAACCTGTTTAAATCGCTACCATGTCTACTTTAGACGTGGTAATTGTGACGGAGTTTTCTAATGTCCTTCAAACTTTTATTAGCATACTTATGTAAAATTTATTATTGATGGACCAAAAATACCCAAGTATTTTAGATATTTATCCTTATACTGATTATGACTATTAACACGAGACAAATTACTGTAGTGAGTGTTACTTATTTTACTTTTGTGTGACTTACATGTGGCTTGGTTAATCGGTTGACTTCCGACAGTGGAACCCAGGGTCTTGAAGCGCAAGGCAAAGGGGGAACATAGGAGTTTAGACAGTAAAAGTAAATAACCGCTCCGCCCTAGAGCTGGAGAAATATGTATATCATCCTTTAAAATTTCAACTTAACTACCACGATTCAAGAGATCACTCCGGTGACGGACGGACTGCACAGTCTTAGTAACAGGGTCCTGTTTTAGCCTTTATATACGGACCCCTGAAAACAATTAGGTAACCAAATAAAACTGGAAATTAAAAACTCCAAACCAAGTCGCATCACATTTTCGTCGTAAAACCTTCCCATTACACTTCGGTGTAACAACATCCCGGTAACTTTGTATTTTGTAGTGTTTAGTGTCACCCCACATCATAGCATTTGAAATATGAACGGGTGGTGCGTGCGAGGGGTCCCGGGGGTCGGGGGTGGGGTGTGCAAGGGGGTCTGGTGAGCAAATATTGGCAGATGTAAGTGGATGGCAGTGCAGCGAGGCGCCGCGCCACCCTTCGCGTCGTCACGTGACGTGTGTGACGTCATCAGACACGCTCGCCGCGGCTTTTTGATAGTAATTGTTATAATTATGCCGCGCCGTTGTTGTAATTTTATGGAGTACCTAATTGGACAATGGTTAAATTATTTTTGAAATATTAATGAGGTATATTAATGCAATAATTATTGATATAGTTTTTAATGAAATATTGGTTTTGATTTGATTTGAAGGCATGTTTGTTGTAAAATCCGGTTGGAAAATCCTGCATCGCGGTAACGAATTCTTATAACTGTAATTATCGGGCAGAACCCGGAACAGACACAACAAGGAGATTTGTAGGACGTCAGCGCTGTTCTGTAAATCTTTCGAAAATATAACAATTATTATTGAGGAATGAAGTTGATTGATCATAATTAATGAATTCGAGTTTTACGGTTTTAAACATGCGGGTTTTCCAACGATTACCCAGTTTCCTTCGGTCAACAGTGGACAAAAGGTGAAACTTCTCAATCCTTGACAAAATACCATGATGTCGGCGCCACATATTGGATCTATTGACTCCAAGTCAAAGTCTTGGATCCAATACACCAAAGTGTGGATCGGTCTTGGCCCGATACTGGGCATAAAAACACCGATCCACACATTGGTGTATTGGATCCAAGACTATAACTTGGAGCCAATATATCCAATGTGTGGCGCCGGCATGAGCTTGAGGGTCGAGGGTCAGGAGTCGCAGGACGCCGGTCACCGTAAGCGCAACAGTCAAGGCTTGCAAAGCGGCGAGCAATGGGTAGCTTCCCATCCGGTAAGGCCCTCGTCGACGACGCAATGAGAGCAGTTATTAAAATGGACGGGACTTACCGGGGTCGATGCCTGCTAAGGCTACGGGTTTGTTTTTTAATAGTTACCCTGGAAAGCAATGAGCAAATTGATAAAACACGGGTGGTTTTGGTCAGTGTGACACTACCTCTCGTTCTATGGGCGGGAGGAGTTACTTAATGACTTCTCACCACAAAAAAAGACCTCTCCTTTCTTGTACAAGTCTCCGAAACAAGTACCCTACCCACAATTTATACTTATACACATACAAGTTGTACGCGTGGGTGTCTGTACGTTTGTCCGTCTCATTAGCGCCGGCACTCGCCTCGTAATAAGTTGATTGAAGTGCAAAAACGTATGGCAACACCCGATTAACATGCTCGAGTTAATGCGTTGCTGGGAACTGCTAAATAACCATTACTTACTTGCTGGTTTTACTGGAAAATATCTTGTGGTTACGCGTGGGTTCTGGGTTTCTTCCTGGTAGGTTGGATAGGCCAGAAGATTTAGGCTTTGTTGGCGCAGTGGTTGAGCGAGTAGCTGCTGCGCTGCGTGTTGCGGATGGATTCCCGCTCGGAACAAGTTTTCATATTCGTATGACATACAGATAGTTGTGCCAGGTATCTTGGGTATGTGAATTCACTTACGATACAGTAGTGATTTATAGTTTGAGTCTTGTTTTTTTTATCTGAAGAAGAAGGATTCATTTCCATTTCAAGAAAATTCAACAAATTTTAATGAAAGATTCCAAAGTTTAAAACATGAGCGTACAACTGTTAATACAATTTATTTTATTCCTAGCCTATAATTTCCCACTGCTGGGCAAAATCTCCCTTCTTCCGCCCCGCTACGCGTCTATATCATCTCGCCACCTCTCTCGACCGGGCTCGACAGCACTTTCCCTCTGCAGGAACTCACTGCGTGGCGACACTTTCTCAGCCCACCCAATCCCATTTTAATATGGTTGCCTTTTGCTCACGTCTATTATGCCCGTATTGGTAAGCAGCGTGCGGGTTTGTTATTCCGTATTCGGCCTTTCCTTTTGCAACCAGAATGCTGCGCTTCATAACTCTGGCAAACCCCAACCTGAAACATTTGTAATTTGATGAGCGACCAGGTCTGAGCACCGTAGGTTAGGATGGGTAGAATACTCACGTCGATGAGTTTACGCTTCAGGAAATAACACATGTAAAAGGGTTTTCATGGGCAACGCTCAAGAAAGAAAGCTCTTGGATATGCTTTTGTCTATCAGAAGTTCTTAATGCAAAAAGATCGTAAGATCGTGTGTCTCGTGTGTCCCAAAGAATTAACTTTTTTGACTTGGTGCATGCGGGCTACCCGTCCAATTATAATTGATGTCTTCATATTTAGAGTTTTCGAACGATTGCATCACTGCTTACCATCAAGCGGGATCGCAGTCAATCACTAGTTTATAACAATAAAAAAAAACTTCACAAATCGTCTAGCCTTTTCATAAAGCCACCTGTCAATGTGACTACGACCACGTATGTATCAGTATAGGGGACTGTCGGAACAAACAAAATTAGCCGGCCGCCGGCCGTCTGTCGGTTTGTGCTCGCATATAGACTTAGTAGTGTAATCTTACTTAACGCCTACGAGTGAAAGTGGTGGGCGACAGCGGGGGGAGTGTAGGAGATAGCGGGTTTTTGATGGTACACCAAATTAATTGATTTTCATTGACGTACACACTTTTGGAGGTGGGATATCATTTAACCTATCACATACCCGCAAAACGAGACACAATAGTAAAACAATAACAGCGCGGTCTCATAGGACCGGTCGGGGATTCATGAATATCATTTAACAACTTCTTTCGCTCAGGTTTCAGTTACAGCCTTTTAATGACCAAAGCCTTTCTATGTTCCTTCAGTAGCCTTTTGCGTTTCTGGCGGTTATGAGAAATAAGGAATTGGGGAGGAAGAAAAAGCTGGCTTCCTTCTAGATTCCCAAAACCTTCCTTTGAAAGAGTTAACGCGGCTCAACCAACTGATCCTTCAGTTACTTTTTGTAGTTTGGGTTTTAGTCAGTAAGACTGATACTACCTCACGTTTCACCAAGAGCAGGAGGGGTCATTGATTGATATCCCGATAAAAAAACCCAAAAAAACCGCGATGCTGTTCCACTTGAACATAAAAACGAAGAAATCGTCTATGCTGTACATCTCTTACAGAAATATTAGAACCCAGGGCCCTTAATCTCCCTCTCATCACTCTCGTAAGCGTTTAGTTGATCGCAGCCAACATTCCTGAAGTTTATAACTTGCACCACAATCAAATAGCTTCATCACCGCTGGCCATTGCAGGATAATATCTCATGTTGTGTCCAGATCTCGTACAGCATTACATTTGTACGTCTTTGTTAATCGTGCAGATAGGCTTGACAATTAGGCTTCATAGAACTGACATAATGTAGTAGCTGGCCCTTTTAAAACTGAAAACTTCCTCAATGATGATAAAAGGGAAATTTCTCTGCATAGACCCACTTAATCAAATCAAATGTTTTGTTTATTTGTCAGAATATGGTACAGTAGTTTTTATAATTTTGGTTGAACGCCATAGTATGGCAGGCATACTATGGCGTTCAAATAGGAGCAGCAGATTTACGTATAAATCGTCATGGTTTTAATGAAAATTTCTAAAAAAATTGAATGTTGTAGGTATATCTCTGAGAAAAAAAAATGTTTTCAATTTTATTTGTTCTTTTAAATTCAAGGATCTATTCGTATTATGGAAAAACCTTTTGTTAATATAATTATGGTGCTTGAACACTATTTCATCTGATCGTATGCCATGATATGGTCGACAATGGAGTACCTACTTTTATCTAGAAGTAACCTATTCACTCCTGACTCAAAGATCCTCTTTGCATTGAGATAGGAAGTTCTCCTGCTCTGGGTAAAGTACGAGAGAGTGTCAGACTTTTGCTGACTACAACTCATCTGTTTTCTTTCACTTACTTTATGTTCCCAAGCCATGGTAACTCTTTCAAACAATCCCACAATCCTAGCAGACTTGAAACAACCCCTTTAAGATACTTTTTTTATTATGCATAGGCTCGCGTTTCACCACTAACTCACCTGATGGTAAGCGATGATCTGTCCGACGATGGAGCACGCTTGCCTAGACGTAACTTAAGCGATTTTAAAATGTATTTAAAACCGTCTGCATTTTTACTATGCTTAAAAGCGCTTTATTATGAGGAGCTATTTTATCGTGACGCCGGCCACTTATTAATGTCACTATGTAGCTGAGGTTTCGGGTTCCGGTGTAAGAGATAGAGGCAATTTCGGTGTTAACGGCCCTACGGCATACCCGGCGGGGTGAGAAAGTTGCAGCCCTAAAATGCTGCAGAGAGTTTAGACCGGTAGAATTGGTACTTTTTGGCTAGGGTGTTCGTTGAATTCTACAGAGAGGTTATAGTCAGGTGTTAAGTAAAAATGGAAATTCAAAAATAGAACACCAATCAATTCACTGGTTTGAATTTCCATTCCACGCGGGCGTTGCAGTTCCATGCGTTCTCAAAGAGATATCAGCAAACAATTGTGGCCCAGCAAGGCCGAAGTATACTAGGGCTATGGGTCAACTCCTAAAAGGGTACCTATGGCCCTAGAATGCAAAAGACAACTGAAGGAGCATAGGTGTGATAATAGTAAGGAAAAGTCCTTGAATCACGAGAAAAATCATTGAATGAACCGATATAGCCTGTTAGGGCTATATCCCACCCCGTTCCTTCGTTGCCTTCGATCTTGGGGGAAACCCTCAGGGGGTTTCCAGATCGAAGGTACTACTACTACTAGATTAGCAACGACAACACAAAATTGTATCTCGCTACCAAAATTTTCTCCACAAAAAGCAGCATAGTACCGGCCCCCTGAAAGCCGCGTGGTCAGCGCGTCGTGTCCCCGAATACATTATCCGTGGCCAAACGACGCGACTGCACTTGTACCTACTGCCAAGTGAAATACAGCCTCTCCGTACACGCTGGGATGTTTTCTGAAAGAAGCAAAAGAATTGCTTAAAAATTATTGTAGAAGATCCGTTTAACGTTAGCGTCAACGTGTATAGGTCCTATGTCACTCGAATTTTTCACAAAACTTGTTCTAAGAAATACGTAATGTAAGTAAATTTAATCCTAAATGCTTTTGGAATAAAATTCATCATTCAGAATCGCGATTAAATGTGTAAGGTTTCTACATATAAATATATATTTTTTAAATTTATGAGTACATTATAAGCCAAAGATCTCTTAACATTAGTGCAAAATTGAAGATCTTCAGAGGTTTTTACTGGATTCATCATCGTTATTTCAACTGAAAGCCAGTCCACTGTTAGACATATTATGCTTTTCCTAAGAGTCACCCAAACGAACGCCTGCGTTCTTCGAGCAATGTGCCCTAGCCACTGCCACTTAGTAGATATGTTTCCGAGTCGAATTCGACGCCAAATCTGACATTTCGCTTTATTCTCTTAATCATGACTATTCATGTCTTTAACTATATTTCTTAATTCATGAATCCCCGAGCGGTAACCGGCGACCGCGCTGTTATTGTCTTACTATTGTATCTCGTTTTGCGGGTACCTGATCAAGCACTGTTCTAGATGAAACCCTAGACCACTAAAATCCAAGTAACAACCTCCTCCAAGCCAAGCCAAGTAATTGATCTCGTAACGAAGTGTGTTCCCTGTTGTTGCAGAGTTCTCTGCGTGCTTCGGAAGCGGACAAGCGTCGTATGATGGATCGCATAGTCAAACTGGAAGACGAATTGCGCGTCCTAAGACTCACTAACGGGTAAGTGACCTTTGTTTACCAGCTGAATTTGGTGACAGCTATACTGTCATGTGGGACTAAAAATTACTTGTTCACATTTGCGATTTTGAAAACGACTCGTTTGATAAAATGAGAAGTTAGAAACCAAGCCAAGCAAGTTATTTCTCGTATATTTCTCTTCCACGTGATCAAACTTCTTATTTTGTAAATAGGCAACGGGAATATGAGATTTAATAGACGAGAGCCTTTAATAAACTAATTCCGAAGGGGTTGGCAAACTACTCGCACATTTTCCCAGTAATAACTTATCTTCTTGTCATCAGCATCAGTATCAACAAAGGCATTACCATGGCCCAGAAATACAAAGGGTAAAGAAGAACCACAGCTACGTTTTATTCAGTAAATGTCTGACACTCCTCCTCACTTTATCAAGAGAGGCAGATTAAAAAAAAAAAGTAGGGCCTATGACTAGTAGTGGACGTCTTGCAGCTAAATGGTGATGATAATGATGAACGACTGAGAAACATGTTTCCCTTTAAAATCAGTTAATTATTATTATAAGTCTAAAGTGTCCCACTGCAGGGCAAAGGTCCATTTTTTTGCCATTTTTTGTCTCGAGCCGCTTCTGTCCAATCTTTAGATTTTTGTTATTAAGTGCACGAAATTGTAATCCCAACAGTCTGGAGTCGAACGAGAACAAAATATCGAACGGTAACGCCGAAGAGGTGGACGCCGAGCGCATGCGTCTGCGCAAGGAGCTCGCCGACATGCGCAAAGCTAAGCAAAATGCTGAGGATCACTCCTATAAGTAAGTTTGTAGGGTCCACTATACCCCTTCTTACAAAATAGGACCTATCTCTTAAAACAGTTTTTGAATTTTGAACTTTATTTTGATAGACATAAAGTTGTCAATTCAACAGTTTTTGAAATAAGTAAGTTTGTAGGGTCCACTATCCCTCTTCTTACAAAACAGGATCTTGTAAAACAGTGATGAACAGTTTTTGAGTTTTGAACTTTATTTTGACTGCGATAAAGTTGCTATTCCAAAAACTTTGATTAGATTTATACCATCGAAACAGTTTTTGAAATTCGAACAAAAAAAATCCTGAAAAACTAGATCTAAATTGACAGTTTTGTGTTAATAAATTTATACAGTCGGAATAAAGTTCAAAATACCTTGATAACTAAAAAGCTTGATAGTTTGAGCTTGGTCTAAAGATTAATATATTTGTATAGTATGTAGGAGTTTTTACATTATTTTATTTATCAATCTAATATATAAATTCTAGGTTCCCTTGGTGGGTATGTTGGTCATGGTGGTAGTATAAAATAATTATGTACTTATGTTTATTTTGCTGAATATAATATTTTGTAATATATTGTGTACATATAGCTTCATGTTTGGTTTGGAATAAAAGAGATGTTTTTTACCCCCGGTTGCTGGAACGAAATTAAGATTTATTTTATGTATTTTTTTAATTATAATTATAGTAAAAATTATTAACCTTAATTTGACTTTAAATTTCCTTCCAACAAGTGGGTCTTAGTGTGGTGACTGGTTTGAATTAGCACGAAAGCTTATTCATTTATTTTTCATTAGTTAGGCATTTCGTAGGTAGACTTCACGCTGTGTAGAAAGTAATAAGCTTTGCACCTCCAGGTACCTAGTCTAAACTGAAATCGTGTTGCAGACTCGAACGTCTAGTAACACAGCTACGTTCGAAATTCAACGGTCTCCAACTGACGAACGGGCCCGATTCGTTGCCGAGCGATGCCGAACACGACACGAGCGTGCGCGCGCGCCGAACGAGCGTCAACTCGGCGAACAATTCCACTGTTGTATTCGGCCCTGTTACCGATTTGTAGCGAATGGAACTCGCGAATGTGGCCGTTGGAATAGCCGCAGATTTATTCTGGTCTATATTATATAAGTTCTCCTGAAGACTTCGAAAAACTGTAGTTTTTGTGTCGTTTTTTAAAGAATACAGTTCTGGGGAAAAGTGTTTCGGTTTTTAGTATAAGTAAGTGTGTTTTGCTGCACTTTCGTTTGTTTGGTTTGAATCTCAGTCACTGGAATTGATTAGTTTATTTAGTTTTTTAAATGTGCCTTTTATGCTATTGATTTTAGAACAAACAAAAAAAAAAGATTTCAGTACTTACTTTTTATTATCTAAACTAATAAATACTATACAAAAAACTATAGACGCGTATTTCCATTAAATTTTTAAATAGAAAAAGGAATATCTTTAGCCTCACAATAGTTTTTGTTACATATGACTGTTTTTAAATGTTTTTACTAACACTGGTGCTCACAATTTAATCACTTTGAATGTATCATCACAAATTTTAAATAATAATAAACATGATAATATATTTGCTCACAGTATGTTACCTGCCTATGTGATTTGCGGTCTCAAAATTATAATATTTAATATTAATGTTATTTTCCTAAATCATGGTTGTCTACACGATTTTATTGATTGATTGATATTACTGATTGATATTGAACTGCATTATATCCAGAAAAAAAATTGTAGTACAGTCGCGTGCAAAACGATTCGATATAATATTCTTAAGTTGTTTTACAAATTTATTAAAATTGTTGTAGCACTTGCCCTTGCTCATTACGTCCCACTGCTGGGCGAAGGTCTCCGTCCTCTCTTTTAGTTTATTTGAGCATATAGCTTATCTGACATGCGGCACCACAAAATCACAGTATTTTATATCAATATTAGCTTCCCTAAGCTAATCAATATAACTCCGCGTGAAAGTAGGTTTTTTCCATACAAACTTTGGAATCCAGTTTCATACCCTTGAGAGGGTGAATTTTGAAAAATCTTCTCTTATTATTCATCTACATGATAAAAGGAAACCTAGTGTAAAGTTTCTCGCTCCTAGGCCTTGTAGTTTCGGTCGTTTGTTGATATGTCTGTTAGTTAGTCCCTCCTTTTATATTCTATAGATTAGCCCGGTATATAAACCGGTAGCCAAAACTGAAAAAAAAAAATTTTTTTTCGTTCTTTTTTCCATTCATGTAAAATTTAATTTGTCAAACCAAAACAGCAACCATTGCATGATTATTTTTACATAAAGTACACAATTCGTTGTGTCATTTTGTCAATTTGCCGAACAGATTACCGACCAATATTGTCGCGATCATTTAATGATTACAAACACAATAACATGATTACATTATCGTTTACCTAGCAATCAGCTCCTATTTACTAAGTTGATGCACGGCTGTTGATGTTTGCAATTTTCGGGCAATTACCTTTTCACACCTTTGCATTAAAGCGATATGGTGTGTACTAGGAGTCTGTACTGTTTGTGCGCTAATGATCGAGAAAATTCTTGGGTTTCTACGCAATTGTTTCGTTGCAGGGAAAACTTGACAACATTACGAACCTTTTTATGAAGAATATCGTTCGTAAGTTTTGTAGAAAGATTTTTTTGTTTCTTCCTTATAAGAATTGTTGTAATAGATCAGGAGTTGTATAAGTAACAAATCATATTTAGAAAGGTTTTGTCATTTGACATTTTAAATTAGGGAGTTTTCTCTCGTTTATAAATCATGGCATTTCTTTATAAAGGGAATATTTGCTTACGATGTTTTTCCTAGAAAGGGTAAATTTTTTAAGTACAAAACCAATTTACCTATGATCCTTCTATCTCCCCTATTAGGTAAAGATTGAAGGATAGAAGGAGAGATAGTAAAGCCCACACCTAACCTAGCAGTGGCATATTAGGCCCAATAGAATCAGTACATGGTCTCACTCAGTGTTACCATCATTAAGAATATTAGCATCTGTTCAAATAACGCTTAAAATACATTTTTAATTAGTTTTTAAAGCCCATCAAGTTTAAGTTTTGCTTACGCAATCAAAAGTTGCTCTCAAATATCCTTGTTTCCTTCATTTCTGTTGTTTGTTTGTTAATTAATTGATCGATTACAGTCTTCTGTGAATATTTTGTGTCTATATCAATCAGTGAAGTTTGTTTTATCTGTTTAATTACGCGAACTAACTACCATTTTCAATATGGCGATAATTTTGATTAATTGTTAGGAAGCTGAAATTTTAAATGACTACTAGGTCAATTTATATTACAATAATTTTAGAACAAACGCTTTGCTCAAACAATTGAAAATGAATACGTATTATTTGACAATATTTAACACCGGCAATAGAAAAATATACTGTATATTTATGTGAACAATAAAGTAGGAACTACATTAGACCGACGCACACTTGGGTCACGCCTGATTTGTACGTAGAACGACGTCGCGTGGCGTGGATCTAATGTAGCTCTACAAGTCTAGTTGCCATATAAAATGTATGAAGACCGACGCGGCCAGATCGGTGTACGTGGCCCACGTGTGCACAATGTAGTTCTACTTTTACAGCTGTAGGTAGGTATCCGATTATATTTATTTAAAAGGCTCATATTATTGTTATATGTTTTGTCATAAAAATTAACAAGTGGCTCATTGTGATTGTGATGTTTGTGTTTAAATATTTTATTTATCGAATTTAATTCTGTAGTTAAGTGTTTTGTGTGTGACTGTACTTGTTTGCTCTCTAACATAACGTATGTGTTTAGTTAGCTACGTTAAGATGTAACACGAGTGAAATTATTATTAAAAAATATTAATTACTGTTTTGGATACGTTTATGTGTGGTTTCTGAGGTATTCTATCAGTCCTAATGGTTCAAAATTTTGACACATTTGAGATATTTAAATTTAGTACACACAGCAATGAAACTGAGAGCTATTAGCAAATTTAAACTGCGTTTTAACCTATCAAATACCCGCAAAACGACACAATATTAGAACAATAACAGCGCGATCTCATAGTACCGGTCGGGGATTCATGAAGTAAAGTTGGCATTGGCCTGAAAAGTAATTTAAGCCTGCGCATGGACATGAGAATGTACTGGGCGTTCCCTATTCAATTATTGGTCTATTGGTCTAGTTGTGGCCCTGACTTTTTAGTATGTGATGGACCAAAAAATGCCTTATATCGACCGTGAAGTGTTTACTCGTATCAATACTAAATGTAGATTTGAGTTATAATTTGGGTGTCTTCAAGGCTAGAGTACATAGACTCTTAATAAACTAGTGCGCCTCACCATCTAAGATTGCATCATGCTTACCATCAGGTGGGATCGCAGTCAAACACTAGTTTATTAAACTTTAAAAAAAAGTTTTATCCAAGAACCCCAGAAACCATACATTTAATCCTACAAACTGGAATTGTATATCGTAGTTAACATAAATAAATATAAACCTGTACTTATACATATTATAATAGTTATGATATTAATATCTTGTGCAGTCATATAACCCTGTTTAAAACTCTGTTTAACTGTAGAAATTAGGTTTTAAAATTGTATACATGGAATTGTATTCGAGTTAATTAGGTTAGAGAAGTAGCTAGATGAAACTAAAAATTATTAAATTGTAGTTTCTGATGTGTCACTAAATACGAACTTATATATCACGCAAAGATTATTTACTTGCATCATTTTCTAAATACTCTTAGAATTAATAAAAATGATTGATGTAAATGGGGCTGTGTTTATGCGATAACAAAAAGAAAATTGCGTACCTATCCATTTGAGCAACCTGAGATGAATGTACGTGGGCAATTCGACGTGAATGCGATTCCGAAGCGATTCAAAGCAAATGCAACACGGTGGTTTTGTGCTACGTGCATGCGATTTTACCGCCTCAGCCGCAATTCATTTGAAACAATTCACCTTACCGATTTATTTATTTGGCACACCAACAGCATTACATACAGAGTTATTAAAAAAAAATAATTTACTACATCGATACTAAACACATTGCTATCGCAAAACGCAGTTTCATCTCGTCTGATACAATTTTTTAAGTTTTGAGGCCTTACCATGACGTGTTAAAATGTCAAGCATGCGAGCGAGAAAGCGGGATGGATCCATATAACCCTTTATAACTTCATCTGTTTAACAGTTCAGTTTAGGTCGTCAAATAGATCGTTTTAGGAGCTCGTGGTAGGGCTTCTTTCCGAAAATTGTACTCCATATAACACAGGGCAATCCCACTAACCACCGACGTCATCACATTAGACTGATTTAACTAATTTATTAATACTCGTAAGACACATACCAAATTGGAGATTAAGTATATCGGTTAATTTATTTAAACCTAAGGCTTTCTAGTTTTTTTTTGCATCTAACAACATTTAATTAAAACTAGTCTAAGAGGTAAAGTTTGTTTTTTTGTTTGAAGGAGGTAATCTTTGAAAGTACTGGTTCGATTGTTAATTTTTTATTCACTGTTAGAAAGTTGCTTTTATTTCTGAGTTACATAATAAAAAATATTTTATACTTTTTAAATAAAATAAACAAAGGATATTCAGTTGTCTATACATATAATAAAACAGTAAAAATTGTTTATTAAAATTGCGAATTCTCGTGTATACTCATCTAAAAATATGATTTTGATTTTTTTTTTACTACATGTGTTAGATGCAAGAAAAACTTTATCATGTAGGAAACCAATATCTATGTGAACAAAAAAAAAATAGAATTGATAAACACTGAAGTAATGATTCGGACAATTATTATCTCAAATTGATGTGTAAATTATTCTAGTGCTGAATTTCCAATAGGGATGCTTGTATTATATACTTGTTTCATTATTTAAGCTCATAATTATGTAAAAATATATAATCATACTACTCAATTACATATATTATATTGTATGTCATATGGCTCGTTTTGGGGATTTGTTTGTATGGTTTTTCCATAAAAAGTGAATTTCATTCACGATGAATATTATTTTAGTTTGAGACGGTATTTTTTTATACGTAAATACATTTTTTCACATTGGTGAAAGTTTTCATATTAAAACAATTAACTTAAGTCGAATCTGTATTCATACTAAAATGACTATTGAATAAAGCCCCATTTCTTATAACAACATTATGTTAAATATGTTGCTAAGTACAAAATTCGAGAATGATTCGACCAAATTGGATAAACTCCAGGAAAATTAGAAAACATCCATAGGTACATTTTGACGAAATAACTGAAATAAGCGAACATAAATGTAGGGAACAGCTGATTATTTTTTCTCGATATCAAGTTTGGTCTCATAGTAAAAGTTGTTCATAATGATGAGTACAATTACCCCCCAAGAGTATGTGCGTTAATTATGTTACATGTTGTATTTTAACGAAGATAATACTGATCCGAATACATTTCTTTTGTTTTTAATTTCATAGGCCACTGCTTTTTACCCTATAAAGGGCAGTATTTCTGTGGGTGGTTTTGACTACGGGAGTAAAACTGCTAAAAGCCTGTCATAATTTTATTTCAAACTTCAAAACGAGCCATTGTAAATGACAAAAAATGGTGCCTTAACTACGTAACTATGTCCGCCCATGTAAGCATAGTGTTGTAATACCGTTATTCGCTGTACAGTGCCATCACTACGGTGCACCGCTTCTTATCGATAACCATAGTGTTGTGAATATTATCGACTATTTAAAGTAGACTTATATTTTACAGATCCATGTTTTCCAGCTAAAATACTGTATATTGTAAAAATCTATGTGCTATTAGATACTTATTGAGAATTGTAATGTCTCACTTTGTAGGTGCATTAAAATAAATAGATAAATATAAAATGTAAAGAAAAATATGAATAATCAATATCATACTCAACAGAAATAACTAAACCAAATATCTGTAATTTTACACGTTTTTACATTATTTCATACACTATGACAATACAGAGTTTAAAATATTCAACCGATTTTTTTTAAAGAACAAGTCCATATTGTTTTTATTTTGCACCCAAGTGTACGTAGACATAAATTAACTGCCAGTTGTGATACTCCGAAATACTCGATGTGTGCTATATATATTAAACTCATGTTTTTTGTTTCAAACACATTGCCTATGTTTATAACAGTTATTGATTATAGTACGATGGGGGTTATAATAAACTATATAATACAAAATGTTTGTTGTTTTAATATCTTCATTCATTTGCCTTTAAATATAACATATAATAGGTACCTAACATAATCAACACACATCCTTAGTGCAGGCCCGCCGCTAGCTGTTTGGGCGCCCGCGTGCAACACCGGTTAAAACGCCCCTGTTTCTTTTTTTGATGGGATAAATTACCAATGACTTCTCCCGCTCTAAGGCGGAAAGGGAGGGCTTGTAAGACTTCTAAAGCCACACGCATGTTCCTTCTTGCCATTCCAAGATAGGCCTTGCTAGGTCACTACAGTTTTGCTGACATCTCTTTGAAGCGCTCGTGGAACACTACGCGGCGTCCATTCCTTTCAGACGTCTTTCTGGCCACTCCTCAAAGAGGGTAATTACTGCCATAATGATGGCGTGCCATCCAGTTGCGTCAGTAGCTGTCATCATTCCACCATGAGATTCCGTCGGAACTCCGTCTGCATACCGTGACTTGTCGCGGCAGCGGAGTGTCACCCTGGCGTTGCATCTCACGCATAAAATGTGCATGCGTGCAAGGATGTGGTCTCCAGATCCCATGGTGGCAGGCCAGCAAGGAGTACCGCCGCTTTGCGGGAGACCGTGCGGTATCCCCGCACCATCTGGATAGCCATGACCCTCTGGCATATGTTTAGCTTGGTTGTCGGTCGCTTACGCAGCAACGGTGCCCATACTGGCGCCCCGTGAAGGGCCATGGACCGAACGATGCCCACGTAGAGCCTCTGGCAGGAGGCGTCTGGACCCCCTCGGTTGCGCTGGAGCCGCGATAGGGCAGCCCTAATCTGGTCCAGTTTGGGGCCCAGGCGTTCAAAATGCTCCTCGGTTCAAATTTTAGTAATGCGAAACCTCAAACATTTCTGTTTATTTCACGATATAACCGCTGACTTGTTTAAATTTTTCGAGTTAAGGGGCACCGTGGTCGCTTGTTCAAGTGGTGTAGGGTTTCGCGCGCCAAAGGTACACATATAATGAATCATCTGACATGTAAACACACATTTGAGACCTCATCAGTTCCTTAGATATCAAGATAGTGTATAATAAAAATATATTAGGCATACAAATTATGACACTGTTTCATTTTTGGCGCCCCTTGATGATGGCGCCCGCGTGCGCCGCACGCTCTGCACGCCCGCACGCGGCGGCCCTGCCTTAGTGTGTTCAGAATTGGCGTGTAACGGCCGAACCCAATAACTTATCTAACTCCAGTTTTGGCATACTGGAGATAGTAAAATAAATGATACAATATAAAAAAATATATATGTTTTCTGTTGTTTCATTCGTTTTTCTATCTCCGATATGTGATGGATAAGTTATTGGTTTCGGCTGTTAATCGATTTTAGCTATTTTAAAGATCATACTTTCTTGATAAATCTTAGGAGCTCGTGGCTAGATAATAACAGCCGCACAGGTCGATCTTCAAGGTTAGGCAACGCTTGCCTAGGTTGGTCTGTGGATGGGTGACCATCTTAACATAACGAGTTTCCTCCGTGCCTCGGAAAGCACGTTAAGCCGTTGGTCCGGGCTGTCATTTGGAGATCTTTGGCCGTCGTTACGGATAGTCAGAAGTCAGTAAATCTGACTCCAGTCTTGCCATGAAGTACCGTGTTACCCCAGTTAATGGGTTGTGGAGGTCTGGTAGGCAGCCGCTCCTCGTAAAATACTGGTATTCAGCTAAATCCGGCTTGACTGGAAGCCGACCCCAATATAGTTGGGAAAAGGCTAGGCAGATGATGATGATGACTTTCTTGATAAATCGTAATTGCATGTCCCTAGAGTACTTGTGTGTGCGTGCATAGATACCAATACCGATGCGCTACCAGTGTAGTGTTAGCTCGATTCTATTTGCTTAGCATTAAGATAAGGAATTAAGTAACAATCAGTAGTTTGAGTATACTAACAGCCGAAACCAATAACCTATCTATCACATATCGGAGATTGAAAAACAAATGAAACAACAGAAAACATGATAATTTTTGTATTGAACCTTTTTTTTTTTACAATCTCCAGTATGCCAAAACTGGAGATCGATAGCTTATTGGTGTCGGCCGTAAGGGTATACATTATTCCACTTACATTTTGTTTACTTCTCGCTAATATTGTAAATGAAAACGAAAGTTTTTATTATATGCTACTCAATTGCGCTCAAAAGGTTGAACGGATTTCGATGAAACTTGATAAATAGATAGACTATGTCCTGGAATAGCACACATTTTATCATGGGAGTATGTCACCTTGGGATAATTTTCTAGTTTCATGTGGGCGAAGCCACTGGCAGACGTTACTTGAAATTAAAAGAAAATCTTCATTTATTCTGCTCAAGACACGATTAATAAAAAACCAACTTAAGGTGACAATGTTTTCTATCACACAATACATAATTATTCTATCATAAATCACTTTAATTCAAGTCCTTATTCATTAATAATGAGCAGTTCAATTACGGTTTAACCCCAGCCTTCCGGAACTAATATATCGAGAGCGAACAACACAGTATTGTTGCTGTTGTTTTTGATCGTTTCCAATAAAAACAGTGCGAGCGTGCGAGGGCAGCGCACGCGCACGCCACGTGACCGCCGCGTGGCGGCGCCATCTTGCGCGATGGGTGGGAACTTCCGTCAGGAACGCGTCAGCGAATGCATTGTTGTGGGAAAACTGAGTGAAGGTGCGATGATCGTTAGTCTAATTATATGTTTAAGTGCTATATTTGTCGTATTGGAGTAGAGGTTTTGTATCAGTAATTGTGATCAAATGGATCGGTAAGTTTATGACAGTGTGTGGGAAGGTTTGTAAAATTTGGTCAAGTGAGTATGGAAAACCCAGGCTCAACCACATCATGTAGAAAAGTCAAAAAGTAGGAATTCGGTACCTCAGTCGATCAGATGTTTATGGACAGTACCTAATTGTCTATTGGTGACAATGGTAAGTATCCCTAAATATCGTAACTTAATAGGGGAGAGAACAAATAATATCTATGTATAAGATTTGAGAAGAACAAACTCTCAGGTGACGAAAGGATAAGAGACTTTAATAGATGACTCGTACATATTTGTCATATTGGAGTAGAGTGGTATCAGTAATTGTGATGGATTCTCTACCATATAATCTAGGGCCTTGAGCGTGGGGACCGAATCCAGAAATTCCGTACCTAACGAAAAAAACCTAACTCCGACCGGCACAGCCATCTATCGAATACGTATACCAGGACTTTTAATGACTTTTTGAAATATCACGCTTGTCTTTTTAGTTCAGCAACCCGCCTTTAGATGGCATTGGTTGTATTGGAAAACTACCGTAATCAGCTGTTTGTGAGAAAGTATATACGATAGGTGTATAGGTACCTATTTATCATCTATGTACAACAGAAATAAATAATTATAATTGCATAAGTTGATAAAAAATGCTATGCAATAGCTTTACCACGGCAGTCTCCGAGTGCCACACGTCTTTTTTTTTAATTGTTATAAACTAGAGCTTGACTGCGATCCCACCTGATGGTAAGGTGATGCAATAATTGATGGCACGGCGCACTGGTTTATTAAGAGCCGATTCACCCTAGCCTTTAGACCACCACCCATCAGTTTGTTACTTTAGCCGCGACCTCCAATAATTAACATTAACAAAATCTTTAATAAATAATAAATAAACGCATGAATGTCCGCTATTATGACAAGGAATATTTGAGTTGCGGTGTGGGTAGACAGCGTGGTCAAACAAGTGTAGCGCGGCGACATGGAGGCAACAAATTGGGCACAAATCAATTGCCGGCCTGCCACCGCAGCGCATGTAACCTCCACATCATTATTGATCATGAATTAATTACACCTGCTCGATTGTTTTTAGTGATGGGCTGTATATCGATATTGTGTAAAGAAAAAGAGGTGGGTAGGTAAGTTGTATATTGGTGGTGGTTTATTCCTTGCCCAGTCGTCTATGGTCAATATGAGCATGGTTTAAAATCTTGGTTGTTTCATCCAACGCAATGTTTGATTAATTCATGAATCCCCGACCGATCTCATTGGACCGCGCTGTTATTGTCTTACTATTGTGTCTCGTTTGGCGGGTATTGATACGTTAAAGTCTGTCATTTCTTCTCGCTAAAAATGGCGTGTTTATACTTATTATTTGATTTCGATATTAGCATCATCTATAATCCTATTATCAAAGCCGTTTTTCCAACAAGAAAATACTACAATTAAGGATAGTTAAAAATATATCTTTCTATATTCAACTTTGCAGACTACAGCTATCTACGAACGTGTACATTTATGTAGGTAATAGAACTGTACAAATTGTGAGACGTCGCACGGCGCAGTCCCGTCCCTATCGCAATGAATATTGTATGTTGCAATTTGTATAATTTGATTAAGCCCCACCTGTACGCTCCGAGTTTCAAAATGTTCTCCATTTATGTAGGTAACGTTATTTAATTTAACTTTACTATGAAATATTATTATTATATTTGCATTTCTGTTACTGAGAGAAATAGTTTTCTCTGTAGTTCTGGTTTTTAAAAGGTAGGTAGGTAGTTTCCCCATTTCTCTTAGTTTCAATTTCGACCAAAAAATTTTTAAATAGAAAGAAGCAGATTGACAGATGTATAGCTATCTACGAGAATTAAATATCAGAGTCGGCTTCCAGTTTAACCAGATATGTCTGAATGTGAAAACACAGCTGTTTTACATGAAGCGACTGCCTATCAGACCTCAAACTGGGCAACACATTACTCTTTGGATAGACTGATGGCCAGAATTTCGAGCGTCTGTCCTGTAACGAATGTCAAAGATCTACGAATGCCCAGAGAGAGAAGGGAAACCAGAAATACCTATCTACGAATGACAACGAGGACCAAAAGCTTGACGTCCTTTCCGAGGCATGGGGTATCAGTAATGTGTCATATAAACTTAGGTACGCCCGTTTTCAATAAGCTATCTATCTACAGTTGCGGCTACTAAAAATAAACAAATCTATCCTTTTGCCCTTATTTGCTTTCCTATAACCTACCGACGTATAGCATTTCCTACCAAAGTTATGGATGGATAGACAGAATCTTACTGTTTATCAGAGATAACTCAACTATCTATCTTTCTATGAATTGCGGTAGATTATTGAAAACGGGCGTTAGACAAGTACTTTCATATAAAACAATTTTGCTACACCCATATGTTCTGACATACTCGTATTTCAAAAAATTAATTACCTAAGTAGTAAAAATAATAAGCAGGTAAGTAATAAACGCGTGCCTTTTTAATACAATTACTACTATAGATTGATTCGTATATTATTACAGTAATAGAATTACGGTGTGTCGGATGTGACTGTGCATTTTGTGCAACATGGCACGCGCCCTCTGCGTTTACCACCTGCCGGCTTTTAGTGAGAGATCACTGGTCGAAAGCTGTTATAACAGTGGGGTATTGGGCAAAAAGTTACGAGTCGTCGAGTTGCAAGGGCGATTTGGCATGCGATTTTTGACGTTAGCTTTGAATATGAATCTGTAACGTTATTTTTTAGAGGGAAGCGGATTTTTTTTAGATTTTTACTGAGGAAGGTGCCAGATTTAATAGCGGTGGTCAACCCTCATAGCATATCATAGCATTACATCAGCCTTATACTGTTCCCACTGAAGTATAATTTGATTATTACGCGTTGATGCGGCCACGATCCTTTGTGAAGAAAAAACGGAGAAGAATATCCTTCATAAAAATGTGTGCTGGTTTTCTGAATGCCAATAACCTAATTTACGATAAGACCCAATATAATATTGCACTCATAGATACAATGCCACAGATTCTTTTAATTCATGAATCCCCGACCGGTCCTATGAGACCGCGGTGTTATTGTTCTACTATTGTGTCTCGTTTTGTGGGTATGTGATAGGTTAATTTTTGTTTTAGCATTATTTTACTTGTGTTCATGTCTTCTCTCAACACATAAACTTCGAAAAGTTCTATAGTTCGTAAGTGCAATTAGATTTTGCAGAAATGCAGCAGCAATTGTAATTTTTAAAATATCAGCCTGGAGTTCTGTCATACAGGTCTTGAACACAGTACAAGTATAGACTCCATATCTCACAAAGGATAGTTTATTATAAAATAATAATTTTACCTATTTAACATTTTTCATAGCTTTCTATCCTATTAAAACTATATTAATCCTACCTACTTCTGTTTTAATCGTTTCACCACTATCGGTGTTACAATCTTTATACACTACGTCTTCATGCATAATTTCCTCCCTTATCATTTAAACACGTATAACTGGTGGCTATCAGGGCTGCCGCACGCGTATTTAATCAATCAGCCACCCCTAATGCTTATCATGCGTCCCATCCCTACAAATTACATATTAAGTACGCTGGCAACACTAAAAAAGCGCGCGCTGTCAAACTGACAGTTATTGTTTCTAACCCTCTCTGGTTTAAAAAAAATATTGCTTTATGGTTAGGGGTTGTGGGTGTTCGTTTGGGTTCTGTATATCTATTTGGAATATTTTATGTTTTATCTACTAATTTCAATATTTTTTCTTCGTCGATATTGGCGTTGTAATAACAGTCATCGAACTATAAAAAAAACTAACTAATCTTTATCGCTCCCTAGTATCCCAGTTTGTAGGATGAGCTATTTCAATAACTTAAGTTTTATTTAGCTAATTTGATTGCTTTACTTAAGGGTAGGTTTTTTTTGTTGGTTGGGAAATCATCGAATAACTTTTTGATATTTAACTAACTGAAACTCTCCTGTGTTTGTTCAATTGACCTCCCGTTCCGTCCTAGAGCGGAAGAAGTCATTGGATACTATCCAACCTTAAAAAAAGAACATATAATATCACAGAACTTCACAGAACTCCAAAAAACCTAGTGATGTTCCAATCAAAAAGCGGAAGCCCGAACATACGCATATGATTATAATGATATTTTTACAAGCATTATTTAATAGGGAGGGTACCGTGTGACCGGAGTGTAGAGGGCTTCACTCCAGGTAGAAGAGGGGTGTGTTTAGAGGGATGATTTCGTAATGGGCTTAGAGGCTGTTTGATGCGTGAACATCGGCCTCACCAGGTGGTTGGGATAGGGATTGGGTTGATAAAAGCTGTGACCAATGGTATTTGATACGTCTATTTAGCTGGTGTAAAGTCAGGGTCGTTATCTTGGTTACTGTTTTGGGGATTCTGTTTCTTTTGTTAGTTCGTCTGAAGCTTTTATTGGAGTGAGTTTCATGTCCGTGTTTCTAGTTTTAAGAATTTTATGTTTTTCCTTTAGAATTACAACTTTTTTTTTCCAATTAGTAAAATAAAATAGGTCTGTTAGAATCCTGAGCTAGGTAACGTCATGTGTTACAGGAGCCAGTGTCTTCACCCAGTTGCAAGTGATACTCATTGGATGACGTATTTATAAAATTGTGCAATAAATTAATCAAAAAACATAAAGGTACTTAAAATAATAGATAATAGAAATGAAACGGCACGCACGTTCTTAAGTATGTAAAGTTGATAGCCTAGCCTCAGGTACCTACTTTTATTATTATTTTTCAAATTTAGTAGGTTTCATTGAGGAACTAACCAAATTGGAAAACAACTAGGATTTTTTTAGGACAGCGAAATAGGTGAAAAGTATATACTTAAATAGAGAGAGAAGAGATAGCCAAAACCAAATAAACGTGTTTTCTTTCTTTCTTTCTTTCTTTTCTACTTCATTTTCATTTGATTTAATCTCGCACTGCACGTCCACATTTAATTTGATTACTAAAACACTTATTTCTAAAACGCTATTATTAAATCTGGGAGACTACATTGTTCAATAGATCATTATCTGCCACACCCCAGTATAAACAAAATTGTTGTTCAATTACCTACATGAAGTGTGTGACCCTTTTGAGGTTATTTTTTTAAAGCATCGTGCTTTATTCTGACCACAATTACTTAAGCGTGTGAATCTATCACTAAACAGGGGATTTTCAACCCTAACTTATGTTTAATATGGATCAAAATTAGTTTTTTGTATATTTTATAGGTTATGTTGAAAAAGTTTTTGCGCGGGAACTTTCCGCGCGGTTTTCGTTCAGAAATCGGTGAACCAAATCAATTGAAGTGGGTGCGTAGTGTCCGACACGCGTTGCTTTTTTTCTTTATTTATATTTAATTATTTTAATCATACTTGTGACGAATCTTTGGGGCTATTTGGATAGGCAAATATTGTTTATAGGATTTGTTTATACTGTTGAAGCGCTGTAGTGAATTGAGATAGCACTTACTTTGATTGAGTCCGTGAGACTGGCTTTTGGTGCATTGTCTTTTTTATCAGCATGATTTGGTATTCGTCTTTGCCTGTTTCAAAAGCCAAATTTACTTCCGGCCGAACCCAATAACCTATCTATCACATATCGGAGATAGTACCTAAAACAAATGATACAATACAAAAATTATACATGTTTTCTGTTATTTCATTTGTTTTTCAATCTCCGATATGTGAAAGATAGGTTATTGGTTTCGGCTGTTAGAATGTTAATATGTAGTTTAGTCAACGATTCATATAAGTACCCACTTCCGACAAATAGACACAACGCATAAATGACACGTGTAGTTACTCAGATACCCGCGAAACGAGACACAATAGTAAAACATTAACAGCGCGGTCTCATAGGACCGGTTGGGGATTCAAACGATATCTTCCTTTAGATGTAGATTGTAGGTATTTGTTGAATCATTGACAATGTACCTACGATACATAATAATAATAATTTAATTTTCCTATATCTTCCTGCTGTTGATCTAATGATGAACTATTCTGCAGAGTGTTCGTGTTTTATTTGCGTTAAATAACGATGTAGATAACTAAGAACTTGATATTTTAGTAGATTATCAATTACTCACGTATTATGCGACGTTTTTCAATAAACTTGTGAAGAAAGAAAAACACAGCCACAACAGTATCTTAGACTATACTCCGTCGGTTTAGGTAGTTAACTAAAGGTAAACAATCTTGGTATGTCTTTTTATGTAAAAGTTGTCTATAAATTGTATGTAAAAATCTTTGCACATAGGTATTTACCTAAATCGATGTCAGCTAATAAACTAAATTTAAATATTCTTTATGTATATTATATACAACCACTTTAATATAAAAAGACATACCAAGACTGTTTACCTTTAGTTAACTACCTAAACCAACGGAGTATAGAAAAGAAAGTGTCATGGCGCTAAAAAATTTAATGGTTTTTTCTTATGCCCTAAAGGGGCAGGCTAAACTCTTTTGATCTTACTGCTACCTATGCGTGAAAAGTTTTTACGATTATGTCTTTTGTAGTGAAAATAGAATGCGGATGTAAAATTTTCTAATAGTTGGTAGTATACTTCTTTAGTTTTATTAGGTATAGACCCTTAACTTCACTCGAAAAAAATAAGCCAAAACCCCCGCACACGATTGCATGAAATAAGAAAGTAAGACACTAATTTACGAGTATATTGAACGCAATTTTTTTTTTCGTGGTATAAGTCTTTTCGAGAACAAAGTGGTTTAATATGGCGGCAAAAAAATGACTTTTCTTAAACGCGCGCATGCGCGAAAAATGGCGGCCATAGACTAGCTACTCTAGCTGTTGGTTTAGAAAAAATAAGAATGAGGTTGAATATAAACAGAAAATACAAATTTGATAAAAGATTTAATTAATTAAATATGTAAAATTTTAAGTAGTTTATTTAAACACGAAATTGCATGAAATAAGTAAGTAGAACACTAATTTATGCTATTAACGTTTGAATCCCCAACCGGTCCAATGAGACCGCGCTGTTATTGTTTTACTATTGTGTCTCGTTTCGCGGGTATCTGAGTAATTAAACGCAATAACAATTTTTATTCTTTTTTGTGTTAAAACTCTTTTTGACAAAAAAGAAGTAAAACAAAAAGGTTCTAACTACATTACCGCACATGTGCATTATAGTAATCAAAATGTCACAGTTTGGTAACGAGCTCCTTTATATACCTAAGTGCAGTGCAATAACAGCCACTTTATGAGCAAGTGTGTCGAAAAAGGTTTTTACTACATTATAGTTCTACTGTATAATAATAATTAAATTGTCACTATTTGGTAACAAGAGCCAATATATAATACCTCAGTACAGTGCAATTAGTGTCACTTTCTAAGCAAGTGTGTTGTAAAAACAATAATACTATTGAATAATTAATTATTAATATAATTTTTTTATTGATATCAAAATCAAACTCAAAACACATTTAAAATCTAACCCAACACATCGCAACCAAAAAGCCTTCTATCCCAAAACCACAATATTGACACAACTCACTATTTTCAACAACTAGGAAAAAAAAAACTATAGCACGTTCATAAGAATACGCTATGTCATTTGATTCTGAGCGGGCAGCGTCGCCCACCCACGGTTTGTTTGTCTTAGCCCCTGTTTAATTGTCTGGGCAAACATTTATTAGGATGCTGTTGGGGCAGGTCGGTTGGACTACTTGCAGACTCCGATAAGGTGGGCAAAAGGACTGGGTTTTGAGTTAGGCTAAATTTAGAAATTAGGTAAGTTAGGTTTACTTTTTGGTAAATGGGTTTGGTGTCGTTTTCATACTTCTCTAAATACTTGTTTCGATCTACAGATAGATATTTTCTACTACATTTTGGATACTGCATTTGGGGTCAGCAGAATTTTCCATAACTCAAAGCGGTTTTTCAATTAAGAATGCATCTTTTTTTTTAATAGTGAGTTGTAAATAAATGACTTTATTAGGTTCTTAATTCAAATTTTTCATGAGGGATTTGAATTTAGAACCTGCTAATCTGTATTTTAATCAAGCAATTTTTATAAATAAGACTTTGCTTTTGAATAAACAAACGCATTTTCTTTTCTGCATGATAACTAAACTGGCTCTTCCAGGATTTGGTATATTGGGCCAGATTTCATCCAAATTCTTTCAGCCGTTCAAGCCTTTAAAGTAACAAACGTACACGCACTAGGTACTCATAAACTTTTGCCTATATAATATTAGTGTGATAACAACCCTGGAATTATAATATCCGTATTCATCCTTACCTTCATTATGATACCTGTCAATTTTACCAACACACCATAATAATATTTACTATAACAGTACTTCACGAGTAAATACATTAAACACAAATACAAATATTTGTCAACAATCTCGGTACAAACACAATATCATTTTAATATCCTGTCGACGACGACTCAGAATAACACAGAGACATTCCTAGGTATTCTAGACAGGATCCCAGGCTGTCTAGCTGAGGGTCTGAGGGTCTGAGGTCCGGGGTGAGGAGGTCGGTATGGGAGGCGCGGGCGAATACCGGAGATACAACTAGTCGCTCAAGAGTGCTCGAACACGGGTGGTCTTGTACACCCGAACGACACACTGGCAGGAGACTATGTGCTTAATGGTTGGACGTTCTTCCTGTAATAACCGTAGTAAAATGTATTTATAAAGGATCTTTTTAAAGTGGAAATAGATTTTATAAGGGTCTTTGGAATAAAAAAATAACAATGTGATTAGTTTAATATAAACACTGGCAAGCAGGTCTTTAATTTAAAAACGCCTAAGGTGATTTTAAAATTAGAATGTCTAACTATGGATAGACTGATTCAGACTTTTTGGCATCTGATACAGGTATGTAACGACTGTCAAAGATCTACGAATGACAATCAGAACCAAACCAACGGCTTCAAATCCTTTTCGAGGTGTGGTAATGTCCCAGTTAAACTAGAAAAGTAAATATGAATTGAAAAAATCACATTACTACTTGCTCGGTTTCAAACCCACAACCTCATGCATAACAGGCAGGCTATCTTCATCAGTCCCTCAATAAAAGCTTGCTGGGCTGGATCGAATGACACATTTGCACACCCTTACGCAAAATACGCGGTTTAGTCGTAGAGTTGCGGATACCAGCTCGATATATCATCATCTACTCAGCCTAGACCGGTACTGGTATTCAGCTAAAATCCGGCTTGACTGGAAGCCGACCCCAATATAGTTGGGAAAAGGCTAGGCAGATGATGATGACTCAGCCTAGACCGCCCATTGTAACACCGTACTAATTTTAAGCTCCGTGTAAAATTATTTTTAAGGTGTACAATAAAGTATATCAATCGATTAATCAATCCTATTCCCAACTATATTGGGGTCGGCTTCCAGTCAAGCCGGATTTAGCTGAATACTAGCATTTTACGAGGAGCGGCTGCCTACCAAACCTCCACAACCCATTAACTGGGGTAACACGGTACTTCATGGCAAGACTGGAGTCAGATTTACTGGCTTCTGACTATCCGTAACGACTGCCAAAGATTTACAAATGACAGCCGGGACCTACGGCTTAACGTGCTTTCCGAGGCACGGAGGAAACTCGGTATGTTAATAATAATAATAATAATAATAATAATTCCTTTATTTCAGGCTACTAAGGCCCATAAACACTATACACAAAATAGTCTTAAAAATAAACTAATACATAATTAATCTAATTTTATAAGTTTATTTTGTTAGTAAATACGACTTAAAACTATGTTAGTAGCACTTCACTTTGCACTATATTTTCGTCGTGCTGTTCTGTGGTATTTGTCCGCGGAAGCGACGGAACACCACGCCCTGTGGCCAAAAGTCTTCATCCATAGCGAGGTGCAGAAAACAGTTCGGTACTCGCACCACAAACGCCTTGAAATTGACGTTCCGGTGCGACTCCAGCAATTGCACCCTCAGTGTGTACTTCAACTTCTGGCGCACATACTCGACGATGTCCTCCACCTTTGCGGTGTAGTGCAGGCGGGAGATGTACACCGGCGTGTTCGGCTGAGCGGCACGCACACTCGCACCAGGTGTTACTGGTGCTTTGCCGCATAGGTTCCGGCTGGCTTGCGTTCGGCGCTTCCTCCTTTGCACCGTCACGAAACCATCTTCATTATTAGCCTTTTTCATTGCCTTATCAGGCAAAGGCTTCGATATAGGAGCGGCAGGGGCGCTCGCGGTGACGCTAGCAAAATCCCTATGAAGGAGTTTCGCTGGAGCTACATGTTCAGGCAGCGGGGCGGGGCAGAGGGGTCGGGGTCGGGCGGCGGCACATGGAGGAGCCGCGGTGACCGGCACGGAGCTGCGGGGCGCCCGAGGTGGGCACTCTGCAATCTCAGCAATCGACGTACGTACTGGCGACGAAACTGCTGACACGGAGCTCGGCGACAATAAATCGAGGCTAACTCCGCGACGCGTGTTTGCATTAGACGCATCGGCTGATGACCTAGTTACCGCCGCCGTGTTGCGAAATTCATTGAATTCTTGACGCAAATCGACGACAGTTTTCTGGGATGCATCTAACTTCGCCTGTACATCCGCAAGGCTGGCCTTCAGAAAGACAATGTCCTTCAAAAGGCTGGTGACATCGACGTGGTCGAAGGTGACTGGAGGAAGCTTGTGCAACTCCTTCGCCACAAACGTCGGCACGTCGTCAGGGTCGGTCTCCTTGAACAGCGTGATAATGTCCTGCAGGCTCTTCTTAGTCCCGTCTCGCCGGCGGGACACCATCTGGTCGCGCTTATTTAGCACGGTGAACAACATCAACTTCGCAGCAGCGATGTCCTCCTCGCTGAAGTTCGTTGCGCAGATCTGGACGGCGGACACTTCATCCATAACATCCAGCTTCTGCTGCAGGAAGGCCAGCAACTCGTTCACCACAAGATTATTACTCATGGCGAGTAATTACGAGCGACAGCTTGCGCCGCGCTAATCGATACAAATAATACGTAAACAACACGTCCACATCGGAACGCGGTACAAGCAAGACTGTGCTGCTGCTGTGTGTTAAGATGGTCACCTATCCACAGACCAACCTTGACAAGCGTTGCTTAATCCGTGCGGTCGTTATTACCAAGCAACGAGTTCCTCTCCCGATATTGGTATATGGTTACCAATAGAAGCTAAATCAGTTTATATCATAGTTTTGCTTCTCTGTCCACAACACCCTGCCCCTGTACAGTTATAGCAAAGACACAAGTTTATGATGGTTTTACTGGAAGAGCCACTTAACGCCCGCCACGGCTACCGTGTACCTACCCCCCCCTCCCCTAGCTACGGAACCTCATCCCCCCTCACTTTAATTAGATGCACCACCGCGCCGATGTTTTTATTTCAGAGTCTAACAAGGTGTTTAAGATGCGTAGGACTGTGTGAATTCGTGTGGGCTTGTAACTATTAGTAGGGGCTGTGATGTGATAAGTTGATTGGTAAAAAATAGTTATCTGAGTTTATTTTGTAGTCTAAATTATGTTTTTTGAGTTTTATGGTATTATAGATAGGTGCCTTCAAGGACAGAGTGAATAGACTCGTAATAAACTAGTGCGCCTCACCATCAACGATTGCATCACTGCTTACCTTTAGGCGGGATTAGTCAAGTACTAATTTATTATGATTAAAGAAAAAAAATTACATTGTTATAATATTTCGTCATAAAAAAAAATTGATTAGATACATTAATATTACACAAAAGTGTGTGTTTTTTTGTGTGAATCTTCATGCACGAACAGCTGAACACGAGTAGACATTGTCCTGGAAAAGCACAAATATTTTTTTTTAAGCCGCTGAAAGCAGGTAGTTATTAACCTATCAATACCCGCGAAACGAGACACTAGCAGCGTAAGACAATACAGCGCGGTCCTATGAGACCGGTCGGGGATTCATGAATTAATACGAAAAAAGCTAATATAATGTCATAGCCATGACATACTAATATGCGTGTTTTTCAGCAAATTGCAAGTATTTATGGTGTTGATTGGCTGGTGGTTGATGACATGTATTTTTTCTAGCTTGTATTTGTTTTCCTTTGATCCCTATAAAAAAATTCTTGCTTCAAAAAAAAAAAAGAAACTCGTACCTAAGTAGAGCTTGTAGGTATAAGCGATGACCAATTTAATCTGTACTCAGGAATAGGAAGGGCGTTGAGGTAAACCACAAGCCCAATTACGAACAGTAAGTGATCGTAATAGGCTGAGAACTGGTACGATGGTGACAGCTGACGCTCATGACATGACACTAAACTGGGAACTGCATTATAAAATAGACTGTCGCACACATGGACCACGGCTAATTTGTACGTAGAACGACGTCCCGTGGCGTGGATCTAATGTAGCTCTAGTATAAGAGTAGACTAATGTATGGAGAGTGACGCGCCCAGATCGGCGTAAGTGACCCACATGGGCTTACCTTTACTGTTTTACCTTTACTGACTAGCAAGTTTTTGCGGATAGTGATAGATTAGGTAGCCACACTTTCTCCAGCTCGTTCGTTTGAGGTGGAAAACTGAGAAATGACTTCAATGACAATTCTCGCGACTTCTCGCGCTCTAGAGTGGGTTGAAAGAGCCTACCAGACTTTTATTACCTTTTTCTACCTGTGCTCCTTCATTTATCCTTTGAAATCTAGGGCTCTTGAAACGTTTTGTATTTGCTTACGCCACTCACGTTGAGTTTGGAACATGATGGGTTCGGAACTGTTTCTCAATTGATCATAATCCAGACGAAAGTATCCCTCAGGTTGCAAGAATTTGACAACATCTGTAGATAGACGTGATCACAGACAGCCCACTCTACAGAACCTGTATGAAGGAAGACGAGACATCAGCTCATATTCACCTAAGCTGCCCAGTAGTAGGATACATATTTTGAAAACCCAGGTATTCTTCGCGAAATGGTCAGTAAAGTCTCTTCCACGAGCTGGGGTGCACCAGTCATCCCACTCGTACTTAAACTAGACGCATTGCACGTTACTAGAGGCCAACTTACATTCATATGTATGAAAGTATGTCGAGCTAGTACACCAGCCTGTATGTACACCTTACCATACAACCCAGGGCCAATTCTGAAAATACATGATAAAGTCTTAAACTCTCCTTTTCAATCAGATTTAAGTCAGATAATAAATGCACATACAATAAGTCGAAAGAGGTAGAAAGTAATTCCAATTCATGAATGTAATTCCAACTCCCACGATTAACACAAAACAATAAATAGCAAACCCACTAGAAGTTTTAATATGCCGCAGATAATCTTGCTTCAGGGGCGGTCAAATTAATTCCTTATAACGACTGTTAAATATTCGGCAGAAGCAGGGCCGCCCGACCGCGGGACATGCGTAAGTCCCGTAATAAAGTTCCCAGAGATCCCCTGAGGCGGCCACTTGCCCGGGATTATGGGCAGGGATTAGGCCGCGAGCGATGCCCGAGATTCGCGATATCGAGTTGTATCGAGATGTGTGGGGTTTACATGTAGTGGGTAGCAACCTAGAAACAGTTATTTTAAACCAATCTATATTTAATTTTCGTTACCTTTCGTGTATCGGCACATATCAAATCACTGTATAGTTTTTCTTTTTATATTTTGTTTGGTTCTGCTGTATCTTCACTGAGGGTAAGAGACGATGTGGTTGACGATGGAGTGCGCCTGCCTAGATGTAACTTATTCACGGTCCACATGCTTGCATTCTAAGACTTTTTCTTACCTCGATCTATTGGGGTCGGCTTCCAGTCAGGACGGATCTAGCTGAATATTAGTATTATACGAAGAGCGGCCGCCTACCAGACCTCCACAACCCATTTTAAAGAATAGACTTAGATGAAGACTGTTGTAGGCTCATGTATCAAAAACTTATTCGGAATTATACCGAATAAAAAAGTACTTTATTAGGACAAGTGGATTAAGTGGTTTTAGTTAGTAGAAATCTAATAAATCAGCCGTTGGTCCCGGCTGTCATTTGAAGATCTTTGGCAGTCGTAACGGATAGTCAGAAGCCAGTAAATCTGATTCCAGTCTTGCCATAAAGTACCGTGCTACCCCAGTTAATGGGTTGTGGAGGTCTGGTAGGCAGCCGCTCCTCGTAAAAATACTGGTATTCAGCTGAATCCGGCTTGACTGGAAGCCGACCCCAATATAGTTAGGAAAAGGCTAGGCAGATGATGATGAGTTAGTAGAAATCTGATAATCTCACCAAGAGCAGGAGAGATTGTTTTAAGTTGACCTCTCACGAAAAAAAGTGTCGTCTATAGTTCAAAGGCTAATTAACAAAAAATATAATAAAAAAAAGCAATAAGAATTAGAATTTAAAGGATTCCCTATGTAAGTCATAAATTATTCTCTCAAAACATCCCCTAAAACTTGTACCATGTAAACCCACCCTCACCGTGTAGTTTGTGGCATAACTTTAATTGTTTTTTAAGTGCGCACACGCTTGGGCAGGGGGAGCGTGGGACACATGAGAACCTAAGACTCTGTACTCTATGGTCCTAAACGGTTCTAAAGAGGTGCTTCACTTTGTGAATATCAAGTTTATGGTAGAGGAAAAGATTGGGAATTTTATGGGGAGCAGTTTACTGTTCTTTATATTTTTGGAATAATTTGAATTGCATTTTCGTTTCATTGTTTTACTTAATTACTCAGATACCCGCGAAACGAGACACAATAGTAAAACAATAACAGCGCGGTCTCATAGGACCGGTTGGGGATTCAAACGTTAATGTGGGAGTCTTTTTCTTTTGAGCTGTTACTTTTGAGACAATTGAAGCCCGGTAAATGAGACGTTACATAGGGTGATGGCAATAAGGAGTAAATGTTCTATTTATCAAGATTTCTAGGAGTAAATCTATTTTTCAAGAGTTTTGATAAACATTTTTGAAAAGACTATAAAATCATAATGGGTTAAGAAACATGTACTTTTCTGCTTTGCCTTTATCACTATGGGCCTCACCCATAATGGCACTGATTTTTTTGTGCCAAGTGTATTCAAATTTTATTTTTTGTGTGTGTGTAACAATATTTCCGTATTATTTATCAATAACTAGGTACCTTGGTATTTCAAAGAGTTAAAAAAATTCCACAAGAATTAACTTCTGTTTTCATACATAACAACTTATTTATATAAGCAATTTAATGATTATCTACTGCTAACTGTAGTTTCACCCGCGTCTTTAGTTATTAATCATCCATATAGCCTACCTAATCTTCCTCGATAAATAGCTATCTAACACTAAAATAATTCTTTAATTCAAACCAGTAGTGCCAGACATCAGTGCATTCAATTAAACAAACAAACTCTTCAGTTTTATAGCATTATAAATATGTAGTACCTACTTACTACATAAAATATAAATTAGGAAAATATAATTTTGTTTATGCGTTTGATAACTTCTTAGTATTAGCATACAAGTGGTTCTCCTAGTAGTTTTTTGCGAGGAGACGTGCATATCACAACATTGCTTACCTTGAGAAGTTTCGACAGACGGACAAAATGTTTTGATAAGAGCAATCAATAATACCTAGGTTGTGGTTCGGTGATTATTCAAGAATTTATTGCGCAGGCACTGCTTTTTTGTAAGCGATGAAGATCAGCATCTGCGTTAGAGTCAAGGTAATCTTCCTTTTCAGAATCTATTTGTGTTGAAAATGTCAGACATACGAGTGATAAAGAGGGATGGAGCTATACGCCTATACATCTTCTATAACAGTTCAGTTCAGGTCGTAAAAAGGAGCGCGTTTAAGATCTCATTGTAGGGCCTCAGTAGTAATATAACTGTCGATGTTACATTAGAGACAGCCCCCCAAAATATCTTCGCACTTCCTAGTGATAACTGAGCAGATGAAATGACCCACTATACTTCTCGGCGAGGCTCTTGAACGTTAAATCTCGACTGCTTCAATGAGTTCATGTGTGGTATCTACACCAATTTTACATAATATGCTTATTAAAATAGCCGCTGAACTTTGCTCAGTTTTGCAAAAGGAGATTAAATGAAACGTATCGTCTGTTTTTTTAAACCCGGAGACTAAAATGACATTTCAACACAAAAGAACTGGTGTTATTCCTGTAGTAAATTTGACATTACTTGTGTCAATTTAGTCTTAGGGCCTATTTCACCACCTATGATTAAGTTTCGAGTATCTTACTTGGCAGATAATTTCATACAAAATCTGTTCCTTTTTTGAATTTATTCAGTGAGTAGTGCCTACTCGGACATTGTGAAACAGGCCCTTAGGGTATAAAAAACAAACTATAGATTATTGTTTTTTTTGGCAAAAAAATAATAATTTACTGACTGAAATTCACCTGTATTCCTTTAGATGCCCTTTGTGTTCTATTTAGGAATTGACTTTAACGGATTCTATAAGGAAAGGGTACTACACCGTCAGCAAAAAAGTTTTGCAAATCCAAACTAGACACTATAAATATTGGTCTTTTACTAAAACTCGAGTATATTTTTATTTACTTTCATACGCATTCTGTATCTAATCACAACACGTACCTGTCAAAAGGGAGGATTTCGTCCAAAAACCTCTAGTGTCACCTTAAATCACGTTTTGCCTAAGTTCTGGTGCAGTTGTTGTTTCATTATCGTGTGAAAAGGCAAAGGAAACGAGCTCTTGAGCCGGGACGGACGATACCTGTGCCTGACTCGTACCTGACCTAGGAAAACAAACATGGCGGAGTGTGCGATTAGTGTGGACATTACTTGTGATGGTTTGAGTTTACTTTAGACGGAGTAATGACTGTGTTTAGAAACTGTTGTTTTTATAAGTTTTAGTAGCAGAGTTAGATAATAAATTAATGAGAATTACTAAGATTTATTAGAAGACGTGGAGGAGTACCTACTTACTGCGTCTGGTTGTCTCTCTGAACGCGATAAACTTGAGAACTACTGAACCAATTTTTACGCGATTTTCACGTTTAGACAGATCTATAAGTTTGCTTTTCCACTGGTCCAAGAGGTAGCAACCCAACAGCATTTGGTATTTATTTTAGCTTAATATCTACACACATTGCTGAGAAAAAGCGACGTGACAGATGGACATACAGGCAAAAAAGTGATCCTATAAGGATTTCATTTTGACCGACTGAGATACGGAAACTGAACAAATATGTTCAGTTTCTAGACCTTTGTTGATAAAATCCTATTTCAGTATTACCAACAAGAACCCTTTCGCGCGATGGTAAATATGGTCCCACCCAGTCATGTCCACTTTATTCCCTACCTGTTATGAGTATGATATTTTCATATTTTTTCTGTGATTTTTTGTGTGACGCGCTAAGTGCCGTGATACGGACCACCCACGGTGACCGGGGAAACCAGGGAACCTTCAGCCTGATCATAAAATGTTTAGTAGGTATTGGTGAAGCATTTAGAGCTACGAGTATAGGGATACAAAGATGATCTCTGTTTTCTTAGGTTCCTAAGGTCGACAGGTAGAGAATGCTGAATGAAAATAAATGTTTTTTACTAGTGCTATGAAATGCTGTTCAATTATAAATGTTTATTGTATACACCGTATGACATCAACGCACAAACGAATACCATGACCAGTTCATGATCTGGATCCGCGGTGGTGAAAGTTTTCGCCGGCTTTTCTTATGTTTCATTTTGCACTTAAAAGCTACCGCATGCCATTTGTAATTTATTTTTATAATTTTAAATATTTGTATCCGTAACCGAAACGTAGCGGGCAATACAAAATAATTTCATATGAGTAACCGTATCCGAAATCAGTATAATCTTGGTCCTATATCCGAATCCCTGGTGTGGGTAATCATAAAAGGGTCAAATCAGAAAGGTCAAAGCTTGCATTTATATTACTGCTAGTATAACCCATTACACCTACTCGATGTGATCTAGTTTGAAGAGTACCTATCTGTTGTACAATTACTTACTTGCCACGTGTCTACCTAATCCAAACCTCTACGGTCCGGACTAAGCGTTTCGCCTCGTCCTTCATATCGCGTACATTGAGGGACTGGAACAATCTGCCTGCTGCGGTTTTTCCGTCCGATTATGATTTGGGTGTCTTCAAGGCTAGAGTGAATAGGCTTTTAATAAACTAGTGCGCCTCACCATCGACGATGGCATCACTGCTTACCATCAGGTGGGATCGCACTAGTTTATAACCTTTAAAAAAAAATACCTATCCTCCTAATCCCTATAGACATGTGTGCGCCACAAGTAGGTGGTGAAGATCATCCATTTATTTGAAATCATCTTATAACAGGAAATGTCAGACTTTTACTGACTAAAATCTACGTGTATTCTTTCAGTTGCTTTCACAACTGTCCCCAAAACGTTTCGTGATTTTGGGATCATTTTCATTGTGTGTACAGCTAACTAGCTACACAATTCCCCGCCGGAGTTTATGATGATTATGATTTTTTATAGGTACTAAGAATTCATACTTCTAGCCAGGGAGTACTACATTACAAATATATATTTACACTAAATAAAATAAAATAAAAAATTCTAAAGAACTAACTAAAAGTAAACTAAAAATGGCGTCGAAAAACTCCTCCACATCGCTGTCGACTGGTAATGTACCCAAAAGGCTGGCAGCATTGCCACGCTGTATGGCAATGCTTATTCTCTGGCCAAGATAAAAGCCAGCCCTCGGGTCACGCGAAGTCTCTACTTCTAGCCAGTACATTTAGGCTGTGCGTTGCCTGTGAGTGACCAAATCAATTAACATTTTCAATGATAAGTAGATATCACAAGAGCAATAACATATAAGTAGACATATTTTTCAACGATTACAACATTGATATCGCAACGATGTAGTTTATAAGGTTTTTTTTATGATTCTCTCACGCGAATGGTCCTTGAATGGAGTATGTACCGAGTCGAGTGGGCCACTGTGTAGACGTATGTAAATATGTTGAGATGGCTACTGGGTGGGGCTGGGCCATGCTGGCTCTTTACTGATTCATTTGGTAATTAATTTGTTTATTAATTACATGTGTATTAAGCTAAGGAGGTATCTTATTAGAAGTGTATGTGTTCTCTAGTTAAGCTCTGTGAGCAAACTAAAACTCTTTGTGTTGGTGTACTATTTAGCCCATTGAATGCCAAAGTTAACTGTCAAATTACAATCAGTGGTCACCATATAAGTGGTCGGCTACGTAATACTTCGTAGTTGGCATTACGGATACCAATTTATTGGAGGTTGCTGTAGGACGTTATACCTATTGCGAGGATAGGCAACGTGCCACTAAATATTTATTTTAAAAAAGCCAATGACTTCTCCCGCTCTAGTGCAGAGTGGGAGGGCGAGTTATGGTGTGCCCTGCACTGGGTGGTGACAGACGCTTTCGCCATTCCACCATGAGATCCCGCCAAACTCTGCCTGCCAGACGACAGACTCTACGGTCTAGTGTCTACCCGTATGCCAAAGTTCATCCAAATCCCTTCAACCACTCGAGCGTGAACATGTAACAAACATACACACTCATAAACTTTCGCTCTCAAAATATTGGTGTGATTTCACACAACCAAAAAGCGTGTTCCCCTAGCATTAACTCGGATTATCCCACCTTCCCCGACCACACAAAATAATTAGTGGGTATCCATAGTGGGTCCCGTATTGGTGAAACTTCCCAGAAAGGTTGGTATGGTAACAGGCTATATTAACACTGTGGATACCCACGGGGCCATTAGTGGTATGGTGGTATAGTCGGTATAGTTCCATTTCACGTGTTGTCATATCCGAAGGTTTTTGTTCAATACCATTGAGAGTCAGTGTCAGGTCAATGAAATTTCGTGGTAGAGAACACGAGCATTTTCGACCCATTTGACGACCTAAACTGAATTGGGAAAGTGTTGGAGTTATACAACGTATAACGGTAGCTACTCAGATACCCGCGAAACGAGACACAATAGTAAAACAATAACAGCGCGGTCTCATAGGACCGGTCGGGGATTCAAACGTTAAATGCGCAAAACCTGAAAATAGTTTGATCAGAACAACGAGGAGAGTCAATTGAGTGACTTTTTAACATAGGTCACATTTTTCAAAAAATTCTCAGAATTTGGTCAAATAAATTAAAATTTTTAGTTTGGTGTGTCTGACTTTTTGTGCGTTTAATGTTACACGTTGTATATAGTATAAAAAAACATTATTTCCTAAATTTATAAAACTAAAGTAAAAACAATGCAATTGGAAGTAAATTTAACATCTAAATATAATTGATAGGAAGATATTTTTTTCCCCAAGTAATTTACAAGGATTTCTTTAATTCGCCATAACATGCGTAACTTTACTATCTGCAACAATTTAGTAAACGCCACGTCCAAAACTACGGGAGGTCGATCGACCATTCACAGTCAAAAAAGGATTCCCTAACTCAGTACCACATACTACAAATTCTCACGTCAATTTTAGTTCGATCATAACCACAATAGACCACATTTGTGACACATCACTAAAAGAAAAGAAATCCTTTATTCCCGCCATTATAGTTAGAACTGTCAAAGTGGCGCTACTTGTCAAAACAAACGTCAAATCCGATACATTGAGCTTAGTGTCTTTTTTTGTCACGGTTCTATTTAAACTGGTGATGTTAAGACGTGAGAACTTTGAATGGCCATGGCTTAAATACCTGTTGTTATCAGGGACAGTGTTAATGCAATCATGGCTGTTGTCTATCTCTATGCTTTTGTTAGATTATCTATGGTTTTTTTGGTAAGGTTGGTGTTAGACAGGATTTGTTAGAGGTGTGATTTTTTTAGCAAGTTATGTGTCGATTTAAGAGGATGAATTAACGAGTTAGGATAGTTCATATTTGCTTTCGGTGATAACTTATTTTTGGTGATTGTTCGTAATTAAAATCAAGCTTTTAAAATTTTAATATTCGACTTGTTACACACAAAGTAGGTACTTACGTTATTGGTCACGTGGTTGCAAATGTGACTGCTGAGCTAACGGTCGTGGATTACATTCCCGGGTTAGGCAAAAATTACTATTGAATTTTTCTATTACAAATTGGTCTGTAGCAGCCCGGAGGTTAGGGTTGTCACACAACTGGGTATGACAACCCCGTGCCATGCAAAACACAAAGCACTGGGTCTTGTGCTTGATCTTTCTTCGGTCGTGTCGGATTGCCGTCCCATTGGTCTATGAAAGTAAAGGAGCAGAAAATACGCCTGTGTTTGCGCACACACTTGTGGACCATAAGTAATAAGTATCTCCTGCGTACTTAGCTAATCTCTGTTGAGATTGGTCCCCGTGGTTAAAACTCGCTCTAAAGAATTATTATTATTATGATAGTACTTACTATTTACTTTCATTTAAATAAGTAGCCAATTAATTCTACATCATGTAGAGATTGGAATATCTATGTGACACAATTCATCATCATCATCATCATCTGCCTAGCCTTTTCCCAACTATATTGGGGTCGGCTTCCAGTCAAGCCGGATTTAGCTGAATACCAGTATTTTACGAGGAGCGGCTGCCTATCAGACCTCCACAACCCATTAACTGGGGTAACACGGTACTTCATGGCAAGACTGGAGTCAGATTTAGGTACTGGCTTCTGTCTATCCGTAACGACTGCCAAAGATCTCCAAATGACAGCCGGGACCAACGGCTTAACGTGCTTTCCGAGGCACGGAGGAAACTCGTTATGTTAAGATGGTCACCCATCCACAGACCAACCTAGGCAAGCGTTGCTTAACCTTGAAGATCGACCTGTGCGGCTGTTATTATCTAGCCACGAGCTATGTGACACAATTATGAACCTAAATAACACAGACGTCTGATTGATTTACCTACCTAACTTATCTAATGCTTAAGATCATATATTCTAAGACTCACATACTATGAGGGATTATAGAATAGTTCGTAAGTATCACAGTGGCTCTAGAACTCAAAGGTGGGACCTACGGATGGGTTTTAGCTTAACCTATCAATACCCGCGAAACGAGACACAATAGTAAGACAATAACAGCGCGGTCCAATGAGACCGGTCGGGGATTCATGAATTAAACTGGACCTATCTAGCGCAGCCGCTTATTTTTTATTTAATTTCCTATGTAGGTACTTTTTTCTTTATAGTGTGTCTTGTCTGTACACTAAGTAAACGTGTTTTTTTTGTCTGCAAATGTCTGACATTACCTTTCCCTACCACTCAGAACGCGAGAAGCTATTGGGGATTTCCAAACTGACAATTTAATATACTTTTTAATATGTGTACTTTGTTTTTTTTAGTTACCCATTACTGTCTCATTTTTGGACAAAGAAGAATGTCAATTCTTCTCCCACACCATCAAACATAAAACAAAAAATACTTAACAAACCAATAAATTCGAAAGCAGATACAAAGAAGCAAACACCCATCAGGCAAGCACCCAGTAATAAACTAGCTGTTCGCTGATTTATCAGTAATAAACAAAACATTTATAAAGTAAACATCTTCAACAAATACTACTAATTAGCCGCCCGCCGTAATCGTGAACAAACAACAAAGTTCAGAGATTCACTGATATAACGATACTCTTCCTGCTGGCTGTTTCTTTATGATTTATGGCATCTTCGAATCATTTTCACTCTATTTTAATTCTGTTCATTGGTAGAAGAGGCTTGGCAGGAGCTAAATGAGCTTATGGCTAAAGAGGTGTTCGTAACTACAATGACAAATTATATTTATTTTGTAAATTGGTTATTAATAACATTTTTACAAGTTACTTGCTTCTGTCAATTTAAACTAGAAAAAGCCGGAAACAGTAGTTAAAGAATAGCTCGTGGTTAAGGAAGAGCTTTCGGTTAAAGAAGAACTCGTACCTAAAGGGCTCAAGGCTACAAAGATTTTTGTGGTTGAAGAGGAGCTTGTGGCTAAATAAAGAGCTCATGGCTAAAGAAAAGCTATCGGTTCATAAAGAATTTAGCACGTGGCTAAAGAATGACCCGTTGGTAAAGAATAGCTCGTGGCTAAAGAAGAGTTCGTATGATGATGACTGCCTGATGATCTGGCCTTCACAAATTACTCATTAGGTAGGTAACACGATACAATACTGGTATCATGCAGTGTGTCTATCAATCCTTAACGAGAGAGTTCAAAGTGTCAACAATCAACATAATGATTTACGTGCTTACCAAGACACTCAGGAATCTCAGTATGCTAAAATCCATCCGACCCATCCGTAGACCGACCTCGGCAAGTATTGCTTAACTTTGGAAATCGTCCCGTCTTTAGTACTTAGCCACGAGTTTCCATCTGTATCTTAAATTGTTTTAATTAATTCCAGCGTCTTGTTTATTTTGTGTCATTAAGACCATAATTAAGTGTTGTTCCAAACATCTAATTAACTTTTTGTCTACGTGACAGTAGTCATATACCAGATAATTTGTAATCCTTATTGATACCTCATATACCAACAGTATTTAATGTTTATGTGGTTGTGCGCAGTGTCTGTTCTATAGGTAATGTTGTTACAGCGCCGTTGCTAGGTGCAGTAAAGAATGCTATGGCGATTGTACCTACTCTTCCAGGTGCAGCAAAGAATGTCACTCTTCCAAAAGAACTGCTTTTCAAAAAAAACCCAGTAGACATGCTTCACAAAAAAACAACGGTTACAGTTGTAATGGTAAACGTTATCAATTGATTAGTTTTTGCCCGCGTGAAGAACCCGATTGCAGCACTACCTACGGTGTCCAATTAAATGTCAACCATGGAAAGACCCACTGAAATATGCACACAAAAATGTATCCAAATCGGTCAAGACATTTAGGAGGAATTCGGTGTCAAACACACGTACACAAGAATAATATTATACATACCAAGCAACGTAGTAAGTATCGATTACCAAGTTGTGAGGTGTACCAGACTCAAAATGCATTTACCCAAAAAACTTTACGTCCTTAGAAATATATGAACTCTTCGACCTCTTTGAATAAAGCAAAGCAAAACACTAGTGACGTAAAAATCTAGGTTTACCTACCTAATTAAATCGCCTAGTCGCCAGTTGCAAGTTTTAACGACATATTATAGTGTTTTGCTCATTGTTGCTCAGGGTACTAGCCAATTAACACCAGACCGAGGTAGTTGTACTTGTAATACTGCGTACAATCTAACACAGGGTACAAAGATCGGCTGTCGGTCATTTGAAGTCGGCAATTAGCAGATTCAATGGGTAAGGAATGTGTAGTATGTGGCTACTGCTTTGATAGTTCCACTGTCTCGTTAGTCTAGCTTGAGATTTTGACTTCGTTTGCGGTTACAATATTTTATTTGGCACACATAGTGCGCCTCACCATCAGCGACTGCATCACTGCTTACCATCAGGTGGGATTGCAGTCAAGCACTGGTTTATGTTATATAAAAAAAACATAGATTCAAGCAGGGTAAGAAAAACATGTAGATATTTATTGATTGATTGATATACTCTTTATTGTATACCATAAATATAATTTTACAAGGAGCTTAAGATCAGTACGGTGTAAAACATGTAGAGACACAAGATTAAAAAAAATAGGCCAAACAGGCCCAGTTCAGCAAAAATCCTTGACAACGTGGCAGTTGCCTGACGCTGGTTTCAACTGAAAGTGCGGACGAACTGAGTGTACGGTTAGGCTAAGTCAAACGTGCAAAGTTTGACAACATGATTGGTGCAGTGGTTTAGCGATTGTCTGATGCACTGCGTGTCGCGGTTTCGATTCTCGCATGCAACAAATATTTATATGACGTACAGATAGTTGTTCCTGGTCTAGGTATGTGAGTTTACTTGTTTTTAAACGCAACCACGATACAGAAGTAATTTCTATTATGAGGCGACGGTTTTTTTTTATTAATAAAACAAGTATTGAATATTCCATTAACAAGTATTGAATTTTAAAAAAAGATTTTTCCATTGGAAATTTTTCAGCTGTTGTCTGGTTTAAAAAAATAAAAAAGAAACCACACATACGTTGGAACTGCTACGGCATGTATTTCATGCAGTTAAATAAAACTAACCAGCGGCCTCTCCTCTCATCTGCATCCCCCCTAAATGGAACAGACATGAGAAATACAATATAGTTAATATGAAACACATAAACAGTTAATAGACTACGGTTATAAGGCGGCGACACACGTAGCGACTGGAGTTGCGCGAGGGCGCGACACGCATCCACCATTAACTCAGATCCGGTGTCGAGTTGCACACATTTGGTGGGTTCCTTTTGTTACCCAGTTAATAGACGCTAGATATGATATTAAACAAAATGTGGTACTTATTAAAGAAGGGTTAATTTGCAATTGTTAATTAATTAATTTATGATTTATTTTAAACCAAATTATAAAGTGAAATTATAATTTTTCAAATCAAACTAAGTAATACCAGAGATATTAGAGGTTTGTGTATAAGTTGTGTTACTTTTTTCATGTATGGTAAGTTGTCCCACATTGAACCAGGTAAATTTCAAAGTCTCATAGTGGGCTGGATGTTCAATCAATGCCTTTAATTTTTTGTGTATAGTTAGCATATTTATTAAGCTTCAATTTTCCCAAAGTGTGTAAGGAAAAAAAATAAAAACTTTCTAATTTATTTTATTTTACAAATGACAAAATTAAAAAAAAGAAAAAAATTAAAAAAGGCAAGGAGAGTGAATATTTAAAATTTGATTTTTATTTGTAAAATGGTTAAATTATGTTATGATAAATAAATATTTCGTTTTACAATTTTTTTTTCTTTTGTGAAAAATCTTTATCCCAATATAAGGGCCTCCAAACAATTTTTTTATACGGGGCCCCGACAAGGCACGCTACGCCACTGGTTCAATGAGTACCACATGTGGTACACATTTAACCAGGGTATCGTCCACATTGAGACACCTTATTAACGATGTCTTCTAGTTCAATTTATAAGGCAAATACTTTGTAATAATAATAAACAATAATAATAAAAATCAGCCTTATATTTATAAAAATCACTTTAAATCATATGCAATTAAACCGAGAGTCAAATTCTTATCATATTTTAATAATAAAAACAAAAGTAACAGTTTTTAATTATAAAAACAAAAGTACCTTCCATAATATAACAAATTAAAGTTAAATTAAAATAATTGTAAAAAACACTCCTTTAACGACTGGGGTGTACACAATAAACCGTGGTTCAATGTGTAACACCCTCAGGTGGTTCAATGTGAGACACACCACGTTTTGATCACTAAACTCAAAATTTTACCGGCAAATCAATCTCTTAAAACCACGAATTATAGCGCTTTTAATTGCTAAATAACCGTAGAAAACAGTGTACATATAAATAAATTGATATTATTTAAACGAAAAAAGCTAAAAAAGAATGAAATTGGCAAAAAATATTTACTTTTTGAGTCAGTTTGCTTTCGAATACTCCTCACACAACCACTTTGCACGCGATCGCCACGCAAACTAGTGGGCAGGAACGGAACGTAAATACCTCTCTTTCACTCATATTAGTGCGGTTTGGCAATGTCGCATTTTCGAGATTCGGAGGTGGTTCAATGTAGCTGCCTGGTTCAATGTGAGACACCCGACCCTATAATAAATTTTATTCTATTACAGTCATCTTTTTTTTAAGAACAAGTGTTTTTAATAGTATAAGGACTTTTACAAATAAAAATTGTAAATGAAAACTGGGAAATGTTATTCGTACTGTATTCGCCTACCAACTGAATGATCATCGCCCCACAGCAGTACACTGACTGCTTTGGACGTTTGCGTCGGACCAATAGTAGCGTACGTACCAGTAGACCAGTACCAGTGTTGCCAACCTAAATAAATAACGTATTTTAAATTAGATACAAGTCTTTAAGCAAACAAATCGACTATTAATAAAATCATAATTCCACTGGCAACAAAAATTATAAATTAAATCTATCTTTAAAATATACGTCCGTCTTCGAAACGACAACACTAGCTAAACCTTTTTGTACACATTATTATCTACAAAAATCCTATTTTCTTTTAAAAATCATTTAATAATTTCCAACCTAAGAAAAAGGTGCTTATATCCCCGGCCCCACAAGGAACCAGCCAGTCTATTGCCTCCGTGGGCCGCCCGCGCGGTCGACGTAACATTATCTCTTTCCATTTACATTACATTCATATTCTCATACGATCTGTATAGTGTAGGGTACGTTATGTACGTCTGTGATGGGGGTTTAGTTTCGGTGAGAATAATATATGGTGTCTGTTGCTAAGGCTTTTATATACTTAATATGAATCGAACTGTGCCACAGAAAAGTTGAGACGTGTTGGTAACACTTGTGTGTTTTTTTGGCTATAATTTACTTTGAAACTTGCAATTTTAGTGGCAAATAACTAACTAGACTGAATACATGTTACCGAATATATAGAGTATATTACCGTTTGGTATAAAAGAGAATCTTATATAGTTAGCTAATGTTTTTTGTAGGCAATTTAGCACTAAAAATATGATCAATTCGTGGTTTCCACTGTATTATGGTAAAGAAATCACCGTTGCACCTTGTAAATAAGTGTAAACAATTGTTGGTGAACCACTAAGAATAAAAAAAACATTTTTCAAATCAGATTGGATAAAGGATTAAGTGCATTTTTGGTTGAGTTCCCTGTGCTAAGAGATCGGTCGACAGAGTTACCGAGGCTTTGGAAAGCAAAGGACAAATAAAGCACACAGGGTGGGTTTTAGTCAGTCTAACACGCGCTCACACCACCCTAGAGCAAAAGAAATCATTTGATGATTTCCCTCCTCAAAAAAAAGGTACGTAACATACCGACATACATCTACACATATACCGAGCTCACGTTTCCTTGTCACACTAAATCAACACCATGCCATAACGAAGCCATAAAACAAAAAACTGTCGTTTAATAGCCCATGGTCTGCCCGTGGCCGTTTCCTGCAGTTTTACGACTAGACAAATATGGCCGCTATGCTCACGGACAAATATATAGGTATGAGCAGGTTTAATGGATGCAAGACCTTGGTACGTTGTGAGGTAATGGATAATTCAATGGAAAATAAAAGATGTATGTTCATATTCTTTATTGTAGTTACAACTTTTAAAAAACAACTAGCTTTTACTAGCGGCTTCGCCTGCGTGGAAATTGATTTCTCCATACAAAACTTTGGAACCCCGTGTCATCACTTTAAGGCGTGAATTTCAGAAAATTCTCTCTTTGTGCTCGCCTGTGCTATAACAGGAAATCTTGTGCAATTTTTTACGTTCCTAGTCCCAGTAGTTTGAGCTGGGCATTGATATGTCAGTCAGTTTCTCCTTTTATTAAATGGACAAAAATAGGGCAGCTGATGTACACAGGCGAGCTTAACTCATAATTGGGTTTTCTCACAGCAAACCTTATATAAATGAAACAAAAAAAAATCACTTGAGGATAATTATAATTGCGCAACAAAACAGCACATTGATTATACAAAAAAACATTAAACAAAAAAGTTTATTAATAAAAAACTTATAAAATAGGCGTAAAAATACAAGAACAGTAACAGGGTCCAAGTTGTAAGTAGTCAGGGTTCTTGGGAGAGGAATCTTCTTACAATACGCGCCGTATCCAGGACTACTGCTACTACTGAGTTTATAATAACGTGGATAACCATAAGGTTATAAATGTTTTTATGATGATTTTCTTTAGGTGGGAAATCATCAGAATCACTTTTCCCGCTCGTGGGCGGAGCTGGAAGGCGTGTCAGACTTCTACTGACTAAAACCCACTCCTGTTTCTTCTTTGCCTTTGTTCCAGGGTCTCGGGGTTCTCTTTCGTTAAATCCAGGTCCCCAGTAGCCTCTACACGCATAGTTTGGTCTTGCTGACATTTCTCGTGTGCCTGGAACAATACGCGCCGTCGACGACTTGGGCTTGCTCCGGTGTGTTTCTGGCGTCCTGACAGCGAGCTACACATTGCTTACCGTCAGTGGTTATTAACGTTATTATAGGCTAAGATGTAGACAAGATTGTTTTAATTTAGCTAATGAGGCGCCATCCTCACTAATCACCTCTCTTTTGTTAAGAGATTACATTAACCTTTGCTACTTACATTAACAGGAGCTCGTGGCTAGATAATAACAGCCCCACGGGTCGATCTTCAAGGTTAAACAACGATTGCCAAGGTTGGTCTGTGGATGGGTAACCATCTTAACATACCGAGTTTCCTCCGTGCCTCGGAAAGCACGTTAAGCCGTAGGACCCGGCTGTCATTTGTAGATCTTTGGCAGTCGTTACGGATAGTCAGAAGCCAGAAAATCTGACATCAGTCTTGCCATGAAGTACCGTGTTACCCCAGTAAATGGGTTGTGCAGGTCTGGTAGGCAGCCGCTCCTCGTAAAATACTGATATTTAGCTACATCCGGTTTTTCCGGAAGCCGGACCCAATATAGTTAGGAAAAGGCTAGGTAGATGATGATATTTATTATGAAGATGTAGACAAGATTTTTTTGAATACTAGCTAATGAGGCGCCATCCTCATTGATCACCCTTCCTTCGTTAAGAGATGACATTAACCGTTGCTACTTAAACTCCTACTTACTAGTTAATTAAAGAATAAACACATCAGGCTCACTTAGCTAATAACTATCGCCTGCTAATATGTTTGTCTCACAAACAATGTCGAGGAATCACAATACATGTATTAGTTATTAATGATTCTGTCTGTCTGTTTGTTTGTTTGTTTGTTGGTGACGTTTAAAGTGGGAGATCTTTTGTTTATCTAATGGGTTAAGGGAAGTTCTATTGTAGAAAAGATTTTTTTATCTTAATGGTATGATGAATAATAATAACAATTTTTTTTGTTGTTGTTTTTGTTTTATTATTTTTTATTTTAATAATATTAATTTCGAGAATCAGAAACGTTTATTTTTAGAAGTATGTGGAACAGAGTGTAAAGTCCAACATTATTATGATTATAAACCTATTGTGTCCCACTGCAGGGCAAAAACCTTCCTTCCATTTTTCCACTCTTTTCTGTCTTGTGCCACTTTTGGCCAATCCTTTAGGAAAAAGTCCAAGTTGTCAATCCATCTCTTTCTGGGCCTTTCGCGTCGCCGGCGCCTGCTGATCCTCCGACCAGACAATTGTCATATGTAATGCGGGCAACTGCCCGAAAGGTGATTTCGGGATGTGCTATATGTTCAAATCACGCGGAAAACTCTAATTGCACGATGCGATGCAGGATCATGAATTTTATTTTTAGTTCTTATGTTACACCATAGATGTCGCTACCATTTCAATTAGACCATTTACAGTCTCTTTTGAATTGACAAAAAGGCGGTTTGTCAAAAAAAGGTGAAGCTAAATGCATGTTCCAAAGCGTAGATTTCTATGGAGAAGAAAGTCCAAGAAAATTCCATTGAAGTTCATTTAAATTATATAATAAGTTACATAAATCTTGGTTAAATATTTCTTGTCGCTTCTATTAAGGATTTTAAAGTATATATGTTCATAAAAAAGTTATAAATTATTTTTATTAAACTTCTTCTTCTTTTCGAATTGATGGTAAACTCGTTAAATTGTTTGTGCCTAGTAGTTTGCTGCGTTAACTGAGACAACGGTGGAACTCATTAAATCCTCCAAATTGCGCAGGTGTATGGGCACTTGGGGCACTCCAACGTGTGGCTCATGTTTTCCATCAACTCTTTATTAAACCTATGGTAAACAAAAACACAAAACACATTCAGCCGACACCCTTGCTTCAGACCACGTTCCTAGATCGGTGGAATGCGCCGGCGCCGGCACTGTCGCTGCGGCTCCTGAAATGGCGCAAATACTGTCACCATAAAAAAAAAATCACTTTTGATTCATATTAACCCAATATTAATTACTCAGATACCCGCGAAACGAGACACAATAGTAAAACAATAACAGCGCGGTCTCATAGGACCGGTTGGGGATTCAAACGTTAACGTATCATTATTATTTTTTAATGATTTATGCATGGCAGAATGTGATGAAACCATTGAGGTCGATGACTATATTATGTACCATATTGAGACGCAAAAATGAATAAGAATTTGAGCCGTTTCAAATCAAAACGCTTGGGTCATAGGATTCAAATGCGCGTCCCCTTTTCAAGAAAATTTCACATCGACCGGTTGACTATGACGTGACTAGAGGGCGAAGTTATTAAAAAAATGGTTTATAGCACATAGTTAATACCTATAGAAAACTAATAATTGGCCTGTTGGTCTAGTGGTTAGTGACCTTGACTGCTATGCCGGAGGTCGTGGGTTCGATTCCCACCCAGGACAAATGTTTGTGTGATGAGCACGATCATTTGTTCTGTGTCTGGGTGTAATTTATCTATAATATGTATGTATTTAGAAGTATACAAGTATGTTTATCAGTTGTCTAGTACCCATAATACAAGCTCTGCTTAGTTTGGGACTAGATGATGTTGTGTGAAAGTTGTGGAATATTATATTATTATTATATTATATTATTATATAATTAAACTAGACCTACAGTCATTCTGGTCAGTCAGCCGTCGGCAATGATTTTATATTTATCTCTGTATCACCCAAACGTTGACTAGTAAAAAAATCTTATTTTTTCTATTTTTATTTTGGTAATCCTAAAGCCAGGTTCTTTCAGTTGCCCGTTATTTTCCAGGGCCGCGGTAACTGTTTTGAACAACACAAGGCTTTAAGTCCGCCTTTGTTCTTTTGTGTACATTAAGGAATAAATAAAATACAAAAAGATATTCAACCATCTTATCGTGAGCAAATTTAAACCAGTAAGTGCAGCTTTTATTTCAACGGTGGTAAACTCTATCTATCGGATATCCGAAATAAAAAATATCCACAATCTAAACCGATATAAAAGTTTGGGATGAAGACGAATACTTGAAATAGCTATAATATCATTTATTGATATTTATGACAAATTATAATTTAGACTAGAAATAAAAGTAAAAACTTATTTGTATTTTATCCCTTGTCTAGACTTATCGTAGACAATCAAAACATTTGCACTACACATGTACAAACTTTGGTTTTTATCAACGTATTATTTGTTCATCTCGTAAGTCATCACTGAGATGCAATCAATAACGTTCCCACTTCTGGGACTCATGGCTCCTCTCTAGGACAGGGAGTAGGATGTAATATTACGTGTGGCCTATGTGGATAGATAGATAGCATTCATTTTCGATTTTTATCATTCTATGACATGCCGGTTTCCACACAATGTTTTTTTTCACCGTTTTGAGAGCGTTGTGATGAAATAAATTACCCTGGGTTTGAAGTTTCAAACTACAATTCGTAAGTCAGGGTAGATAATACTGAACCACCACTGCAACTGCACATCTACTAATGGACGTAACATTCGACTCATACAATATAAACATAGATAAACAGATACAGTGACAACTACAAAATAAATACACAGACATTATTCCCTAAGTAAATTCTACTACACGACATCTCCTGCTCTGGATGGAGCGAGAGAGTCAGACTTTTACTGATTAAAACTCACTTGCGTTCCTTCAGTTTCTCTTTACAGTCTGGGACTACGGTAACTATTTCGAACAATCTTGTATGTGGTTCACTTTAAGAGCAATTCCTATTAATCGTGTTCAATTCAGCTTATACCCATATTTTAAAATGTATGTATATAACTTTTAAAGAAACATGTAATTATATCGAAGTGTTTCTTCCATTTACTTTAGGCATTATCTCAAACGGGCATCTACAAGTCTCTTCCTAGGCCTATCTGTGGGTACCATACGTCTACGTGCATCTCAGACCCGCCATCTCAGGGTACGGATGCTTGAGCTTACCATAGAGGTTCTATAGTTGTCGATTGGTGATCACCTTTATCTACTTTATCTATTTAAGAATTTTGGACGTAGTAATTCTCCAAGAAAATAACTACAACGACTGGTTCAACGCTAAACTACGAGTATAAAATGTATACATTTCAGCTATTTTTAAAATAAGTACTCATTTATTTTTTGACTTAAATTAACCGAAAACTATTTTGCGATAAAAATTACCAATTTTGATAAATATTGATTATGTTTCTAGCGCGTTTGTGTGTGCGTCCGTAGATATCAAATAAATAATTTCATTAAAAAATACTACCTAAGTATGTGTATTTAAATAAAATTCCAGTGCTTGAATTATGACTGTAGCTTCAGCCGAGAATATCCTTCCCCTTGATATCAAGAAAACTGTATTTCTTTTTTCAAGTGTAAATTTCGTAACTACGACTTGAAGTCCTGAAAGAAGGTAAAAATTTACGTCATTAAGATGTTTGTGTGTGATTCTGCAAACATAATACACTACCAATATAGTGCGTCGATGCTCATATTATGTGCTAAAAATAAGGATAGTTCATTTCTTTACAAAACACTACCTTAGTGCATGTAAGTAAAATTTCAGTGCTTAAATTATGATCGTAACTTTATTTATAAGAGTGTGCATTATTTCATTTACATGTTGTACAAGTATGCATGTACTAGTATGTAGGTATAAACTTATAACTTCTTATTTTTAATTTAAATTAAATAAGAAGTTAATGTTATTCATAAATTAATTCACCCATATTTTATTCATTACAATTAATTGATACGCTGAATTATCTATTAGTTACGGGTGAGTACAACTGTACATAATGTACTGGGTAAGGTTACCTACATGTCCTGGATGTATAGCAGTTTATACTATTATTATAACTATATAATATTTTATTAAATAACTAGCTGGCTCGGCAAACGTTGTTCTGTCATATAAATTATGAAAAGTAACATTTTGATACCTCGGGTTACATTGTTACAAATTAGATAGTGATATCTAACTCTATATATTACTCTTTCAATGTCTAAATTATTTAGCAAAGATGTAGCTTTCTAATGGTGAAAGAATCTTTAAAGTCGCTCCAGTAGTTTTTTAGTTAAATCGTAAAAAACAAACACAAAAGAAATGAATTTTTTGTGTGTTACTTTTCTATCTTTCTAGTTTAAATCTATTTTAAAGTAATATTATAAAGAGGAAATATATGTTTGTTTGATTGATTTGACTTAAAACGGTTTTATAAAACTTATGTGAACAGAAAATGATTAGCTACACACTGTCTTATCATTTCGTAGCGGCGCGTCGCCGTAGCGCCGTGCTACGCCGACTTCAATTGCATGATAAAGTTGATCGTAATCACCAAAAGAATTAAAACTATATTTGATACATTAGTTCTGGTTCAGTAAAAATATTGTTTTAATAGAATATTAGTGTTTCTATTTAAATCATTTTTACAGAACCAAAACATAGTTAGTTGAGAGAAAACCGAATTGAACCGTTGAAAAGCTTTCATTTTAGTGACTTTACAATTAATTTGCTAGGCCTAATTAATGGTTGAGAACTTAACAAAAGAACGCACATTTAATTTAATCTGATATATGGTAGAAGCACAACAAAGAACAGTCACGTACGGCGTACTGAAAACATCAGCAAACAATTCACGAGCATTACTTATCTCTGAAAACATTTTCTAAGAAAACGGATATCAGCGCACCGTGTGTTACTTGTAGCCTTGTAGGAAAGTACGCTGGTCCCAGTCACAAGCACACATTCCTGCCGAACACTTATGATAATTCCATGGTTTTATCGTAGGAGCTGAGCTGCGGTATTATTAGCGGCGGAACGCGCGGCGGCGCACGGCGCGGCGGGGCCCGGGGGCCGGGGCGCGGGGCCCGGGGGCCGGCGGGGCGCGCGGCCGGGGCGCAGGGGCGGGCCCGCAGGCCCCGCCCCGCCGCGCGCCAATCCGCGGCGCAGTGGAGGGGCGCGCGGGCCCCCGGCCTCTATTTACTCTTTCAATCAGTGCGAGTGTTTGCCCCTGGCCGGCGTGCACGCGCGGGTGATGCGCTAGCCATGATCTCGCAGAAGCTGTCGTACGGCGACGTGCCGACGTCCGCGTCGCTGTCCTCGCTGTCGCCGGGCCTGGCGCCCCCGTACGTCAACGGCATGGGCTGCATGCCGGCGCAGCCCTACCCGAACCTGTACTCCAACAACATGGTGGCCTCTGGCTCGTGCATGGGCTCGCCCGGCGTGGGCTACAGCCCGCCCAGCACCATGGCGTCGTGCATGGGCGGCGGCGGCGCCGTGCCCTACGGCGCGCTGCCCCGCGAGCAGGAGGCCGCCTCGCCCACGTCGGCGCTGCAGCGCGCGCGCAACGACAAGACCTACCGCCGCTCGTACACGCACGCCAAGCCGCCCTACTCCTACATCTCGCTCATCACGATGGCCATCCAGAACAACCCGTCACGCATGCTCACGCTCTCCGAGATCTACCAGTTCATCATGGACCTGTTCCCGTTCTACCGACAGAACCAGCAGCGCTGGCAGAACTCCATCCGCCACTCGCTGTCGTTCAACGACTGCTTCGTGAAGGTGCCGCGCACGCCCGACAAGCCGGGCAAGGGCTCGTTCTGGACGCTACACCCGGACAGTGGTAACATGTTCGAGAACGGCTGCTTTCTGCGCCGCCAGAAGCGCTTCAAAGATGAGAAGAAGGAATCTATCAGACAAGCGCAGAAGGCGCACACGGGGCACGGGCACCACGGCGGCTCGCACGAGAAGCGCGGCGAGCACGGGCACGAAAAGGGCGGCGGCGCGCCGCCGGGCGAGGACAAGGAGATGCGCGACGAGCTGCTGGCGCAGCTGCACGCGGCGCCCGAGCTGTGCCTGCCCGAGCACACGCCGCTGGCGCTCGAGCACTACGCGCAGCTCAAGCAGGAGCCCACGGGCTACGCGCCGGCGCAGCACCCCTTCAGCATCACGCGCCTGCTGCCGGGCGCCGACACCAAGGCGGACCTCAAGATGTACGACGTGAACTACGGCTACGGGCACGCGGCCGACAACTACTACCAGTCGCCGCTGTACCACCACCACCACGCGCACGCGCAGCCGCCCTTGTGACAGTACCCGCTGGCGTAGGCGGCCCGGCGCCCCTGGTGCCCGCCGCCCGCGCCGCCAGCTCTGGCTCATCTCAACCCCTGATATTGACGGACTCTCAGTGAGCGTGTCGTGTTCTGGTGATATTACCGCGTCTGCTGCTCCCCCCGACCTGGGTGTATATTGTGTACATATTTGCGATTATTTTAAACAAGTCCATTTTGTGTGCGTTTTATTAGTAGGTATAGATGTTTAGTGCACGGTGGACGATGTGGGTAGTCGGGGCGGGCGGCGGCGCGCAGAGTTAGGCCTAAAATTGTTTCGTGGAACTTCTGAGAAAGTGTCCTTTATAGTCATTATTGTCGGTTTGCCCTTGTATACCAACTCTTAGAGGCTCGGTTTAGTGTGGAACTGATGGAGGGTAAGTGGAAGCTTTGCCCGCCTAAGTCGGCGTACTCCAGTTAGATAAAACCGTGAACATATCGCGATCAATACGTTATCGCCTTGTTTATCTATTGTTGTTTAGATAAATTGTTTGTGTCGCGCGTTGATGTCTTTTGCTTAACTAAATAAATTGATTGATTCAATTTAAACACAATCGAATCAAAAATGAATCATTTCGTTAAATTTTAGACTAAATTAATAATTTATTTAAATTTTTACTATCTCATCTCTAAGCTTTATTTCGAAAAGTAAAGGCCCAGTGAAACTAACCACCGTAAAAACATGTGTAGACAGTCTATTGGTAATACAACATAACTTCTAACGAAACAAAGGGTTTAAACCATCAAGCAATCAACAATAGTTAAGAGTTGGTATACGACGGAACGAGAAGTGACGTCATATCGTGGACGGTTCAACTGTGCAATGTCTGTGTAACAAATTGTGTATAAAATTTAAAAAATACGATATAAATATATTAAATATAAAGTTAGCTAGGTGAAAATGGAATCTGAGTTCTGTCATTGACCATCGGTAGGAGTGTAGATAAGTTTTTGTATATATACTCGTAAGTTAGTTGTAAAAGTCTAAATAACGGTGTTCGGTGTAACGTACCTATCTCGGCTTATGCACATTCCATTTGAATATATATTTATATGCAAGCGTCAATTTAGCATTTATGTCATCGGAGGCTTTTGGCAAGCGAGTGGGGTGAGTCTCTTTCATTCTTTCTTTACTAACTTTATTAGTTCAAGAATAAATTAAATCAGGAATAAAACAATCAGGAATATTTTTTCAAATATGTGTTGCTTTAAAATATGTTCCTGATTTTAAATATGTAATGTGTTTTTAAAAACGAATTCAATCAATTTGAAAATTATGGGTTGTTGCGGTGACAGGGTTCAGTAGAGTTTTCTGATTTCATTTAAATTGATTTTTATTTTTATTATTGTTCAAAATATTGATAATCCTTCCCTTTTGTATTGTATTGGGTTACCATGTTTCCAAATGATAGAGTTGGTTTTTGTTTTGTCATTGTTCTCATCAGATTGTTATTTTTTCGGTGGCCTCTTAAAGTAGATCTCAATTACTTCAATAGCAAACTTTATATTACGTTTTATCCATATTAACAGCATAAAACCAATTTTAAAGTCCAATCCAATAAAAAAATAAAAAAACGGTCTATCAAATAAAATTTGACCTACAAAATTAATCGTCTCCTAACAGTTAAAGTGACAAGGAATTTGTCAATAATGAAATAACTTAAAGTGATCGATGGCTGCCGAAACTGACATAATGATGTTTGCCTTGACGAACCAATTCAGATGAAACACCTTGAAAATGACCTCAAATGACGTACAGAGGTCTTGCGCATTATACTGAGGTACATTACCTACCTACCTTCTATGTAAATAGCCGTAAGTAATATTTAATCAACGGCGAGCTTGCATATTGACTTTAAATTGAAAATATATTTATTTGTTCATTTTAAAATGCGCGCTGCAGTTGACGAATTTTTGAAATGATGATACTGTATTTTGTTAAAATTATTTTAATGGTTAATTTTATATTTATATCGGTGTCACATTAAAAAAGGATGTTATATCTACACGATATTATTCTAAAATGTGAATGGAATAATAATCTCGTCTGGTAAAGACAATTGGATAGTTTTTATATTTTGTTAAATGCAACAAAATTTCATTAATAATTTAACGTGAAAATAATCTAACGTTAATTAAATCGTTTCATTAAAATAATACGAAAGAATGTCACAGTTTTATATAAATTATATTTTTATTTATCATTTGATCTATTTTTTGTATAAAATATATTTTTTACTTTATCGAATTATATTACTTTAACAATGAATTACATTGCTCAATTTAAGTTTATATTAAAGTTAGGTTCATGAATCCTTTGAAAATGTACACATTTATTTCAGGACCTCACACGCTTACCATGAGCCAGAATATTTTGCGCACTTATTTGATAGTTGTGCTAAATTCATTCTTGTAGCTATAAATAAATATTTATGTCGTACTACTCGAATCTAGATAGGATACTTATATATCATCTGTTAGTTTCAGAATTAATAAAATTAAGTATTTACAATTCTCATTTGTTTTTTTTTTTCATTTATCCATATAATGTATTTCAATATATCTCAAATATTGAAGACATCAGAAAAAAGAACTAATTGGTAATTCATTGCCAAACCTAAACTATACAAATCACATACTTATCACTTTTTATGTGTAATATTCTTGTAAATATTTTTCTACATCACACATGCTATTTCTTAATTAAAACAGCCTTAAAATGCCTATATGTGACGTAGCAATGGTTACTTAGCATTCGGGCTTACATTAATCTACATATTTACAATTTATTTTTTGCTGATTAATTAACAAAAACATGACCTACATACAACACTATACTTTGAAAAGGCGATAGCCCACTAGTGGCACGTTCAATGGTCCATAAAGGACTAAATGCGGAAACCAAACTCCAAAAGCATGGCGTTATCCCACTGACTCTCACTTTCAAAAATATCAACGATATCATTATTTAAAAAGACCTTAACCCTTTCTTTGCAAACAAAGGCACAAAACGCAATAAAACTGTTAAAAAAAATAAAAACGAGTACTTATCGAGTAACTTTTACTGCTGGACATTTTCACTTTTGTCGGCTTGCGCAAGAGTCGCTCGCTGTCGAGTTATCTCTTACCAACGACAAAGACCAACAATAAAACCATAAAATCCTACAAAAGGGCCAACACGTGGATATTGGTGTTAATTTGTTTGAGAAATCGGCAAAAATGTATTGAGAAAAAAGTTTTTTTTCTTGAATGAGTTGAAAGAAGTTGTCGTTGAAACAATGTATTGATTCGTTTTATGTTTACGTCGCGTAGCACTTCAGATTGTGCAATGATTTGCACGTCAGTCTTTATGACGTTGTAATTTTATATTTAATTATTTCGTACTAATTTAAAGATGAGTTCAATTATTTTGAGTTGAAATAGCTTTTTAGATTCGGTCGTATACTAGTACAGAGTGTAAAATTCCGCAAAGTTCCATTGAGAATGGAGGATCTTTGGTCCAGACGGGTGTTATATCTGGTCTGATTGATAGTTGATTTTGGGCTGTTGTATATGTTTTAATCACGCGGAGAACTATAATACTGCGATGCAGTATTTTGAATTGTAGTTCCTATGTGGTGCCGTTTGCTGTCAGTCGCTACAGCCTAATTGGCCTTACAATGTTCCCACTGCTGAAACTCAAACCACCTCTCTATAAAATGTGCCGTGATCCATCAAGAGGGACCAGTGTGGGTTGGAGGATGTTACATGTCTTCGAATTTTTGTTGTAAGGACATACTTGTTTTCTCACGATATTTTACTTCACCGTTTTGAGAGCAGTGGTGATGAAGTAAATTAAACAAAGTATCTGCCCGACTTCTAACCCACGATGTATGACCCCCATTACCATAGCTCCAACATTTTTGCTGTTCAGTTTTTAGCTTAACTCACTACTGTATGATCTATAAGGTATTATGGCAGTTGGCTTTTGCCCTCGAATGTCGGTTATTGTAGATGCGAAATCGAAGTCTAAGCCAGATAAAAAGTAGCCTATCTTAGTTCTTTGGGCTATTCCAGAACGTGGTTTATCTGTATACCAAGTTTCATTGAAATCCATTCAGTAGTTTGTGTAATTAAAAGTGTATTCAGTGTTTGTTCTGTAGTTGCGTGAAAGAGTAACAAATATCCATACCTATGTACAAAGTTTCGCGTTTTAGTCGCACCTTTTTAGCCCTTTTTAGACCTTTGCCTTCTATTACAATATAATATTTTTTATGAATTGTAGGACTAAAAAGGTGCTTGAACACATAAACCTTATTTCAGTGTTTCAGCATCAGCCTACAAATCTTTTAATCTTTACAAGAAATCCAAAGAACGTGGATGATGAATATTAATCAAAAGTGTGCCTAAGGCATTGCCAAACTTTCTGCTTAGGCTCATTAAAGGTTCCACATTATTCATTAGTATGAACTCTGACGATTCATCATCATCTACCTAGCCTTTTCGCAAATATATTGGGGTCGGCTTCCAGTCAAGTCGGATTTGGCTGAATACCAGTATTTTACGAGGAGCGGCTGCCTACCAGACCTCCACAACCCATTAACTGGGGTAACACTACTTAGTACTTTGTGGCAAGACTGGTATGAACTCTGATGATTACTTCCTTAAAATAAAACTGACTAAGTTCAAGTCGGATTCGTGGACGAAGGCTTCCATACCGACTGTAGCAAAAAAACGGACAAAAAAATCTCATTTGTTGTAAGGGAGCCCGACTAAAATGTTTATTTTCTTCTGTTTTTAGTATTTGTTGTTATAGCGGCAGCAAAAATAGATCATCTGGGAAAATTGCAACTGTCTGGTTATCATGAGATATAGAGAGCGTCTAATGAAAGCGCGACCTGGTGTTTTTTATTTAATTAAATTGCCAACATTATTCAGCCACAATTGAAGGAAATAAAAAAAATTGTGAAGTGTCAAGACATGATTCTCCTACTAGTTAGTAATACCACATACAAAATATTTGGATTTAACCTCTTTTCCTTAGGTCGCGCTTTCATTAGACGGACTATGAGCTTAGTGACCGTCGAACAGACAGACAGACGGATGTCTTACTAATATGGTCCCGTATTACCATTTAGGTACGGAACCTTAAAAAACTTGTTCTGCTACTGCAGTATTGACTCATTCCATTCATTCACAAAAGAAAAAACAATCACAATTTCATACTCAATTAGTGAATCCATTCATTCCATTCATGTTTCCCAACTATTTAGCGCCCGGGACTCGAAGGCGGGACGCTGCGGGTGGTATACTGCAGTCATAAAGCTAACCACAGCACTGCTGACCTACTGAGTGGACAAAGCGTGAGGGTATCCATTGTGCCACGATACGTTTGTAGCGCCTTTTTGATTGTATCTTATTTTTTGTAAAGGAGTCTTTTTAGTGTCGTAGCTGACTTTTTCTTTGACTTTAGTTGTAATGTTTATTTTTTTTAACGATTTAAGGGTATAGTTTAATTATTTAATAATTTTGGGCAAAGATTGCCTCTCACTGTACTCGTACATGTGAGGAGTACTGTCACTGCGTTGTCTAGGTTACTCGCGACAGCAGTATTATGATCTGTGGCCTTACCATGATGTATTAAAATAATAGGCATCCGAGCGACAAAGAGAGTCAGCTCAGTCGCATATACTCTGTATAGCTTTATCCCTTTAACAGTTCAGTTTATGTCGTCAAGTGGATCACGTTCAAAGTATATCGTTCTGATATCTTTTGTGGGTTAAATTTAACCAGAGAAAGCGGTTTGGAAGGAAAAAATTAAAGTTTTTGTCCAGAAGTAGTTAACAAATTAGCTCAGGAAAAAAATATTGTTCTTCCAGAAAATGACTTTACAATATAGTCTTGATAATGATGATCAACAATAAGTCCATATTAACTCCCGTAAGAGGGTTAATTGAAAAAAGGTACTCTGAGTGTGATTGTGAATATAGCTGTTATTATATTTGCAATGAATCTAAAAAGATAGAGCTAAAACAAACCGTAATAATTCAGATCGACTCACAGAATCAAGCTGTTGCCGACGGGACGACTAAACCCCGCCGTTGGTCCCTAATGGGCCTAAACCGTTGAGAATATATTCTCACTTTAATAATATTGACACTTTTAGTGATATAGCTTTTTATCGGGACTTGAAGTATGTAGTTGTGTGGTTTTTAATTCTGATATATATACGTCATTATAGTTTTACTATCTAACATATGAAAATTGACCAATCCTCCGGCATACATAAATATGTAATACTTTAGATATACCTAGGTACTTACGTTGTTAATATATACTGATTTTATATGAACCTTGAACTTTATAAGTTACATAATTAGTTGCTGCTAGCATTTTCGTCTGCTAGATAATAGAAAATTATTCCAAGAAAAAAAGTATCCTATATTCCTTTTTAGGATATGGTCTACATATGTGTTCTAAGTGTAATCAAATAAGTAACAAATATGCTACTTACACAGTAACTGTCGTCTTTATAATATTAAAGTGTGACAAATTCTTTAGACCTAATAATTTATTTCAGATAATACTACGTTATTAAATATCAAATATCGGGTATATTTGATATTTAATAAAATAATAAAAAAGAGACATCCAGAATGGACACGCGTCCCTCAATGTGTGGGCGATACATTTTTATTTATCCACCTTTTGATTTTGTCTGTCATTCCATTCATCTAGTTACAGCCAAGCTACTGCGCTACCCACCTCCCAAGGCTTTAAAAGTCAACATCTTTACCAGTCATCACTTCAAACCAACTTAACTTGTAAGTCCAATGACACTTTTAAAATTACGAATCAAGACTTTATATCTGAGAGTATAAGTTCTATATCTTATTGGATGGTAAACATTTTTAGGTGTCTCAATAAATTGGTCAATTTGTAAGTTTTATAGTGAATCACTTGAGTTTTTTTAAGTTTTTTTGCGTGTGTCCACGTTTTTAGTTTTGTTGTAACATTTATTTGGATACGTGTGATATTATGTCAGTGGTTTTAGTGATAATAAACAGTGTCTTTGTGCAGGTAACGGTGTGTTGTGAATCGTGTGGTGAGGCCAAGAGTTTGAGATCGATTTGACTTTTATGATTCTTGATTGTGTAATACTTTGATACTGTTGTGTCTGTTTGAGATTTTGCTTAGCGATTTGCGATATACAATTTGTAGCATTATAAACGCACTTCCTGAAAGCTGTCAGTTCAAAATTATTATTTTATTGTTTTTTGACCTATTTTTAAGGTAATTTTCAAAAGTGTTGATACAATCTCAATTGTTCTCTAATTACGAGTGTATAGTTAGGCATCACGACTATACATATTGGTAGCGTATTGTTATTATATTGGTATCTACGCGCGCATATTTAACGTTTGAATCCCCAACCGGTCCTATGAGACCGCGCTGTTATTGTTTTACTTGTGTCTCGTTTCGCGGGTATCTGAGTAATTAAACACGTTATTGAATCATGCAAGAGTTGTTCAAATAGGATTTGTGACATAAAATAATAGAGCAGGCCTGAGTTCCAGCAGTGGGAATATAAAAATACTGATTATGCTATGCTCTCTCCTCCTCTTTTGCTTTAAAAAAGGTGGGAAATCTTCAAACTCCTACTCTGGATGTAGCCTCTCGTTCCTCAAACTTCCCTGGCAGGCATTGGCTCTACTCCTCGTCAATTTCTACGCCACTGCATTCTGGGATCCTTTTTTGTGCCAGCTATCGTCTGTTTTTTAAACCCGGAGACTAAAATGACATTTCAACACAAAAGAACTGGCGTCATTCCTATAGTAAATTTGGCATTACTTGTGTCAATTTAGTCTCAGGGTATAAAAGACTATAGTTTAATTTTATGGTGTCTGACGTGACCGTGTTTGAAGTTTTTCGACCAAAGTTGGATATGCAAGCCACATGACAGCGCATAATAGAGCAGCAGATCTATACTTAATACTTTTTTTTTTTTTTTTTTTTTTTTTTAATATACCATAAACTAGTGCTTGACTGCAATCCCACCTGATGGTAAGCAGTGATGCAATCGTTGATGGTGAGGCGCACTAGTTTATTAAGAGCCTATTCACTCTAGTCTTGAAGATACCCAAATTATAATCGGACGGAAAGACCGCAGCAGGCAAATTGTTCCAATCCCTCGATGTACGCGGTATGAACGACGAAGCAAACCGCTTTGTCCGGACCGTGCAGGTTTCGACAACGTAAGGATGGATACTCGCCGTACGACGGTTTGTCCGATGGTGAAAGCGAGATGGCGGAATTAACTCATGTAATTCCTGCGCACACTCTCCGAAATGCATCCTGTAGAACACCGATAGGCTGGCTACCCTACGCCTGTGCTCGAGGCTTTGCAGATTGGATTTAACCAAATCAGGGTCTCCAATTAGCCTCTTCGCACGCCTTTCCACCGAATCCAAAGCCGCTAGATGGCATTTTGCAGCGCCAGCCCATATGTGGCTGCAGTACTCCACACACGATCGGAGAATCAAGAATCTGAACTTAAAACTGCAATCAATAATGAGCCAAGGAAGATGGCTGCTGTAGTCGAAATCGGGTAGATGGTACTAGTCCAGTGCTGGGGGTTTTTACCCAGAACTTTTTTGACTGTGGACGGATTTTAAAAAGAAAAACTGCGATGTGTAGTAAAAATTATAATCTTGATTAAAAAAAAATAAAAATGAGGATTACTTTAGTTCAATTAGTAGGTATCTCAGGACCAACGAGTTCGAATTAAAAATTTCTTTCAATTGTAGATAGCCCATTTATCGAGGAAAGTTATAAACTATATAACATTACGCTACAACTAATAGGAGTGGAGTAGTAACCAAGGACGTGGGTGAAACCGGACAGAAATCGAGTAATATATTTTAGACTGTAGAATGTTTTATACAGGTTTATTGAAGTTTCGATCTTTTGTGATAGTTTACCGGGTGTTCACATTCATATTTTTAACTGATGGGTATTGCGGTTAATTAGCATTTTAAGTTATCCAACAGTGAAAGTTACGTACTTATGAATAAACTGGTTTTTGTACAAAAGAAAGACCACTTTTATAAACTTGTCAATTCGAAAACCACAAATTAAGAGTTGATTTATTCTCAAATCTTTTTTGGACTATTTTTTTCAGCGGTTTGCGCGAGTGAATGTCAGAAATTATTCCACGTACACGTACTGGATAAATATGACATATTCCAGGCCTTTTTTTGCTTTTTTTGGATGGTAGGAAATCATTGAATAACTTCTGTCGTTCTAGATAGAGCCAGAGGGATTGTAAAACGTTTATTGATTAAAACCGACCCGTGTTCTTTTAGCAGCCTGCTTTCTGAGACTTGCAGTTTTCCATTTCAGAAATTGCCTGCTGCTCTAGCGGGGCGATGCAACAAAATTGTAACCGCATCAGCAGGGCCGAAGTCCTGCTGATGCGGTTTGCTGACTTCTCTCGTGGTTACCGGACGGCCGGACGGCGAGCTACCCATTGCTCATCATCCGCAAGCTTGCGCCTTCCGTGGCTGGTAGTCGAGGTCTGGGGTATGATTAAACCAATATTTTTTTAAATAATTAAATCTATTGCTTGACTGCAATCCCACCTTATGGTTAGCAGTGATGTTAAAGGTTATTATACTACTAACGGGTGGCAAAAAATATTGATTGGACAAAATTTTAGTTAGACGGACACAAGAAGAAGAATACCACTAACAAACTAGATCTAACATAAATCATCATCTGCCTAGCCTTTTCCCAACTATATTGGGGTCGGCATCCAGTCAAGCCGGATTTAGCTGAATACCAGTATTTTACGAGGAGCGGCTGCCTACCAGACCTCCACAACCCATTAACTGGGGTAACACGGTACTTCATGGCAAGACTGGAGTCAGATTTACTGACTTCTGACTATAAACTGGATCTAAAATAAATATAAATATTTGTTATTATTATTAAAACCTCATTCATTAACCAAACATAACCAGTCTTCTAAACTTGTTACTCTGCGTTTACAACTAATAACATTTCTTTGTCTCATAATTAACATAGCATACACAAAATGAATATTATATTCGTATTTCTAAAGGTTGTATATACCTGTATATATTCGCTAGCCTCTTCTAAGAATTATGACGGAGCACTTAGAAAGATGTGGTCTTTTTACTTGTACGCGGGTATTTAGCAAAAAGTCTTTACTGAGAACCTAGACAGGTGCTAAGAGCTAACTCACTGCGTTCTTCCTAGATCTTGTGGTTAGGAATTTCTGCTAGGAATAGTGCTAAATAGTTGAAGTACCTTATATTTTTGTATTTTGTTGTTTTTCAGTGTTTTGTAGCTACAAATGTTGAGTTTTTTTTGCAGTTACAAAACAAAACAACACATTTGTTTTATTGTTAACATACGACTATGTGTTTTTTTTAGTGAGTAATAATGAAATAACTTGTTTATTAGTGCGCCTCACCATCAACTATTACTTTATTGCTTACCATCAGGTGGGATCACAGCCAAGCACTAGTTTATCTATACTATAATATTATAAAGAGGTAAAATTTGTAAGTTTGTAGGTTTGTAAGTTTGTATGTAGGGGGTAATCTCTGGAACTACAAGTCCGATTTGAAAAATTCTTTCAGTGTTAGATAGCCCATTTATCGAGGAATGCTATAGGCTATATACCATCACGCTACAGCCCATGGGAGCGGAGCAGTAACGAAAAATGCGGGTGAAACCGCAGGGGACAGCTAGTATCAATTAAAATTATAATAATTGGGAAGTCATCAAATAACCTTTTTCGCTCTGGATGGAGTGCGAAGAAATGTCAGACTTTTACTGACTAAGATTAGATATAAGAAGTGTTGGAATGAAAGGAGCCAATCGGTTAAATCATCTCTCTATTTTTTTTTCGACTTTCATTTTCGATTCGTTAGCTACCTAACTGTGTCATAAGCTACTTGTAAATAATGTCAGAGTATTACAGTACTTGATGAGTTATCTCATAGGTTACGTTCTAGGTACAGCATTTACTTTGCTATCTAGATATGATGATGATTTGGTGTTCATTTCTTTTTCATAGAACTTGGAATCGTTGCGTTGGAGTCCACTTAAGAGACATCATCTACTTTTTTTATTTATTAACTTCATCACGCTAGGTTTGACCGTGAATTTTGCATAATTTTGAAAATAATATAGTTTAGATTTAGCTCCTCGAAGTATGATTTATAGGTATACACAAAACATTTAAAAGAACTATTAATACGGATAATAATTCCACAAAGACGCTGCTTATTCAGAAGATAAGTATTCCTTCTTTTTCCTTTTGTTTTCCGAACATTGCCCCACACTTGAAATAACACCTAGACCCGTAATACCTATTTGTAGGCCATACAAGCATTAGTTCTATGCGGGAATCAAACCCGCGATATGTAGCGCAACAGCCTATCGCTCAACCACTGCGTCAACCAAATTGTCAATTCCACGTCAATGTTTTCTGATTCCTGAGGAAGTTATCCTGCCATCTCCTTCGTGGTCCTTTGTAGTTTCATGTGTTTTTCTTAGGAATATTTCCATATTTTTCCATAACCTCTATTCAAAGGATGCTTTATCTTGGAATCACGCGACGGTGACGTCATCGCATTAATTTGTCTCTGATAAAGATAAAAAGCTCGTTTGTCGGTTAACGCCTTGAAGGAGATAACTCGCGCGATACCTGTTTTTATGTAGAGGTAGCGATACTTGAGAATAAATTAGGTACTACATACGTATTGCGGAAACGTTTAAAAGAGTGATTATGGTCACGTTAGAACGCAAAGAGTCACTGGATAATAGAGGTAAGTTTAAGTCAGTAATATTCTGACATACTCTCTCGCACCATCTAGAGCAGGAGAAATTATTAAATTTTATTTGAGTTTTCAACTAAAAAGGTTGATTGTAGACGTTATATCGTTCAGTATGAAAATCATACTACCGACTTCAAAACTCTGGGCTAGCATAATAGCATGGCATAATCAGGCTGAGTCTGGTAAAAACAGTAATTGAGTTTTTCCATTAAGAATTACTCGTACATTTTAGCAGCCAGGCGCATTACTTTGTGTAATTTATTTCATCACTACGGTTATCAAAACGGTGAAGGAAAACATCGTGATGAAACTAGCATACCTAGAACCAAAAATTCTAAAACACATCATCCTTGCTGCTAATCCGCACTGGGCCCGCATGGTGAATTACAGCCCTCTTTTTGTCACCTGAAGAAGAGGGCTGAATCCCAACAGTGGGAACATTACAAGGCCAAAAATGCTACCAGACAGACGCGATCATTTCGATAACTGCAATAGTGATTTTAATATCATCATGATCATCTCAAAGTTGTTTGCATAACGACGGTCGAATCTCTCACGAGTGCCAGAGTTACGTCATTTGTCTTGGCACTTTGACGTACCTATGCGTGAAATTTCGTAATAGTGGCACCTGCGACTTTAGGCAAACCACATACGAGTCGATAATGGCCACTTCTAGTGGTCAGTGATGGCTACACAATCGTCTCTTTTGCTTATGTTTTGCGAAAGGTCGCTACTGCCACTAAGGCTCACATTACCTTACAAAACATTAAACGCAAACGTTTTTAGATTATATTTTCATTTGTATCGACAGTTTGATGACGATAGAAACAGAATTATTTATTAAAAGTTGAAACGATCTACGCAGCCATTTTTCAACTTATGTGGTGGTGTTCCAGTATAATCGTATATATAATATAACGTATCTGAAAACTAGTAAATATAGTTTATATTAGAGGGACTGTCTGTCTAATATTCGTAGTATAAGCGTGATTTGTGGTGCAAGTGGGACTAAAAGTGGCTGTTACCGACCACTAGTGTTGGTCGTGAGTGGCCCGTGTACAAGAAGCCTAAATGATCATGGATTGTCATCATTCGTTGGCTTGATGGGTCTATTTCATCGGTATTGAGTTTCTTAATCGTTTTTGTAATGAAATGATCAATAATAATCGTTTATGATACTGTCATATAACAAGGTTATTAAAATATGAGTGAGAGTGTGTGTTTATAAATCGACCGGCAGACAGGCACACTTTATTATAGTGTATAGAATATTTATACACTACTTTATCTAATCTCATCAAAAATGTGATTTAAATAAATCCTAATCGTGTGGCGCCAAAATCCATCATTTCTCTAAGCTGTGATGATGTGCCGCCAATTTAGTAGGGTATGCTGCCAGGTTGCCTCAGATAATGTAGAAACTGAGCTAGTTCGTTAAATATTATGCATATATTACCAATTTATAAATGTTTGATAATATAATCCATTCAAGCATCGAAGTATTCCTTCACATCCCTGTCATCTGAAAATGTGCCCAGAAGATCACTGGCATTGTCACGTTGAATGGCAATGCATATTCGTTGATTGAAGAACGAGAAATAATACTTTAGATTTCATAATTGGAAAGTTTACGACATGATAGAGTAGATAAATATGATTATGATAACCAGCCTTTATTACAGTTACTGCATTGATTAAAAATTGCAATCAGTATCAAGAAAACTATATTTTCCATAAGTTATGATTAACAGGTTTATGATAAGCATATCCGGTGAGATAAATATAGGTAATCCTATCTATTACTGTCTGCTGGAAGTATTTTATGAATTGACTTCTTCCGGTGGGCCTTTTCTTATCGAAATGCAATATTTTATCTTAATACCTACTGTATTACCTATATCTTTATAACGGTATAGATATATAATTGAAATTAGAGATACTTACAAAGAAAAGGCAAGCGTGCTCCATCGTCGACCACATGATCGGTGAGATCGTATTTTGACGGGACTTAGGTACGTTATGTTCGACACGCACCTCAAAGGGCTGGCAGCAAAATGGCCGGGCCTTCTGGGGCCGATGCCTGCTGCTGTGAGAGTTTTTATTTTTTATTATTGACTAGCTGTCCCCTGCAGCTTCACCCGCATTTTTCGTTACTGCTCCGCTCCCGTGGGCCGTAGCGTGATGGTATATAGCCTATAGCATTCCTCGATAAATGGGCTATCTAACACTGAAAGAATTTTTATAATCGGACCAGTAGTTCCAGAGATTACCCCCTACATACAAACTTACAAACTTACAAATTTTACCTCTTTATAATATTAGTATAGATAGGCTCGCGCTTGACCACATCTCTCCTGATGGTAAGCGATCATGTGGTCGACGATGTAGCACGCTTGCCTAGAAGCAACCTATTCACTCTTTGACTTAAAGACCCCGGCAGGGAATTCCACTCTTTAGCTGTACGCATAATAAATGTATCCAAAACACTTTGTACGTATGGGTGGGATGTTCACCGTGTACCGGTGGCGCATTGCCGTACGTCTAGTGGTCCGATGATGAAACGGGCTTGAAGGAATCAAGTTGTGCAGTTCCTGTGCACACTCTCCGAAATGCAAACGATAGAAAACCGTTTAGTACTTTTGAAACCGTAGTTTTCAAAAGGCTTACCGTGGCCCTGGAACACAAAAGCCAACTGAAGGATCACGGGTGGGTTTTAATCATTGAACTTCTGACGCTATCCTAGGTCCTGGGAAAAAGGGGCGAGGTGACCTGGACGCCGACCACAAGGGCTGGTTCGAGGTGGCTAAAGAAAAGAATACCTGGAAGAATTAGGGAAGACCTTTGCCCGGAAGTGGGAATGAATAGGCTATATAATCATTTTAAAGAAGTCTAACACTAAAAAAGCGCCACAACATTTGAGAAGAAAGTACAGGAAACTCTATGGACACTCTTTTAAATCATGTTATGTATTAGAAATATTTCGGTGACATGTTTCTTGTCACCACTATTATTTGAGAATAATGTAAAACAAAAACAATTCTAAATATATGTATAAATTACAATAAGCCATACATAATTATATGAACAAAGTAGGGTGTGTAAGACCGTTTTCACATTATCCGATCCGATATCGGTATCGGACGCCGATACGATATCGGGGTAAGGTAAATGTATGAGATATGTACCTGTCTTTCATATTGTCCGACCCGATATCGGATATCGGAGCACAGCATTTCATACATTTTACCTACCCCGATATCGTATCGGCGTCCGATACCGATATCGGATCGGATAATGTGAAAACGGTCTAAGGGTTGCGGGAATCCGATGGATGCGAGACGCACAGGACCGGTCGATATGGTCGTAAGGCTTATGTCCAATAGTGGACGTCTTTCGGCTGAAATGATGATGATGATGACACCACAAACTATTTTTTTTTATAAAGCTATAATCTAATTTTTTTTATCTGACCAATCTGAAACCGAAAACTTACATTAGATCTTTTGTAATGAAGATTAAAATAAAAAAATACAACAAACAATCAATTGATTAAAGCCATATTTCCTGCCCACGTATATTTGTCCTATATATACTCGTATCGTAGGTAGGTAGCAACATTGGATGCATTAGAAGTAACATTGCAGTTGAGCAAACAACGCCGAGTTCCCTGGCGGACGTTGGAGTAGCTATTGTGAGTTGCTATGTGCGCACGATCAGCTGATTGGTGCCTTAGTGCTGTTAATGAGTTCAAACGAAGTTAAAAGAAAAGTAAGTACAATAATATTCACGATGCAGGGCACGTAGATTACATAAACATGGAATCTATATCAGTATACAACATGTAACATAATGAACGCATATCGTCTTGTACTCATCATTATGAGCCACTTTTATTATGGGACCAAACCTGAAATCGAGAAAATACATACTTACATTTTGACGAAATAAGCGAACAGAAATGTAGGGAACAGCTGATTGTTTTTTCTCGATTTCAGGTTTGGTCTCATAGTAAAAGTTGTTAATAATTGATGAGTACAATGACCCCCCAAGAGGATGTGCGTTAATTATGTTACATGTTGTATATAAAAAAAGACACTGACTGGCTAACATATCAACGCACAGCCGAAACTACTGAGACTAAGACCGTAAAATTTTGCACAAGGTTTCCTGTTATATCATAGGCGAGCACTAAGAGTTTTTCTAAAAATAACCCCCTAAATGGATGAAACGGAGATTCAAAATTTGTATGGAGAAACCGATGTCCATTCGGGCGTAGCTGCTAGCATAAAGTAATAAACAATAATTTCTAAAATGTAAGTTACACGAAGTAATGCTCCTGGCAGGGTTTGAACCCGCGGCCTATAACTCTTAAGTCGGGGCAGTTACCACTAGGCCTCGACTACTCAACACTACGCACGGTAAGTATCCAATATTCTAATACAATAACAGAGACACCTCCGCCATTTATATGCTGAGTACCTGAATTTGTTAATCTACGAGAATTTATAGCATTAGCATTATTGGCCTTGTAATGTTCCCACTTCTGGGACTCAGGCCTCTTCTCTAGGAGAGGGAATGGGCCGACCGTAATCCACCGCGGCGGCCCAGTGCGGATTGGTGGATGTCACAGGTCTTCGAATATTTGGTTCTAGGACATGCCGGTTTCCTCACGACGTTTTTCTTCACCGTTTTGAAAGCAGTAGTGATGAAATAAATTACACAAAGTAATGCGCCTGACTGGGCTTGAACCGAGTATTTATAGAGTTCAGAATATCAAATTATTAAATTAAGAAGCTGTTTTTGGATTACACTTTTAGACGCTTTGTTTAGATTAGTTAAATTAAAAGCCATTTATTCACTATTTTACATTTCATCACTCAAGCGAGTACCTAGCATCTACCACGATAGTTTTTTAGAGGTAAAAATGGCAGGAAACTATACTACTCATCATTATTCAACTTCCCATAACCACTTAACTTTCCAAGGCCTACAAAACTCAACATAAACTGGAATATGTTAAAAGAACCCTGTCGTAAGCGAAACCCAGCCGGTCGGTGCGGTCCGCAGACGAACCGGGCGCGGCACGCCTTCGTAAAATTGAAAACTATTTGCGGAACAAACACCATCCATCATGGGACGCCACTTGGTCGCAACGCCGGATAACCTGCCTGCCGGACTGGGGCTAAGAAAGTCCAAGTATAGTTCGTGACTTATAGCAAGATAATTTAGCTGTCATCCGTTCAATAACTTCAAAAACTAAAAAAGCAGTAGAAAGTCGTATTGAATCGACATCTATCGTGATCCTCAATATATTTGACTTATAAAAAACAATAGATTCCTATCGTTTAGCCGGACTGGGACTAAGAAAGTCGAAGTATAGTTCGTGACTTATAGCATAATAATTTAGCTGTCATCTGCTTAAGCACATCAAAAACTAAAAGAAAACTTAAAACCGTATTGAATCGACATCTATCGTGATCCTCAATATAATTATTTGACTTATAAAAAACAATAGATTCCTATCGTTTAGCATAGACTGGGGTTAAGAAAATCGAAGTATAGTTCGTGACTTATAGCAAGATAATTTAGCTGTCATCCGTTCAACAACATCAAAAACTAAAATTAAGTAGAAATTCTTATTTAATCGACATCTATCGTGATCTTTAATATCTTTATCCAATAAAAAACTATACATAGCTATCGTTTACGTCCCTACGTAGAGGAATCATGGAAGGGCAATGACCGTTATTGCCATGCTAAAATATAGCAAGTATAGTGGACGTTCCGTTGCACTGTCTCTACGTAGGTAATTTTGGTAATGGATTTTGAGTATAATTTCGGGTAGTGCGTTGTCTGGTGAGAAGCGAAAGTGTTTGTTTGACTGAAAGAGAGTTTAACGCATTAGGTTACATAATATTAGGTTTTGAGGAAATTAAAACAGCTGTTAGTTGCTCTGACTGGTATAACTTAGGGTGAAGTAAAGCTGATTTATGCTGCATTATTGATATTTCTAGTGTCTAATAAGATAATTCGCAGTTTTGGTAGAAACTGCGATCAGTTGTTGGTACAAAGTTACAGTATGTGTAAAAAAATATTGCTAACTTGTCTAAAAAAATATCGTGGATAGTTTTATTTTAATGGGAAAAGTAATCGATAGACCAATATACTGCATTTGTGTTAATTTTATTTTTTATTAATTAACTAATCACTCAATAACTGATCATGTAAATTAACGAGTTTTTTTCAAGAAACATTTGTTTTTCTGTTCAACACTTAGGTATTATGCATTTGACCACTTAGGTCGAACGCTGATGGTAAGTCACGTAAGACAGATAAAAATTAGGACTGGTTGGTTTGTACACCGATAAGTTTCGTCTTTGAAAACTACAACAAGCCATCTGAAAATCCATTTGAAACCTCTTTTCAACATTTCAGTGCCCAAACTCTTCGTGAACTTTCTACAAATTCCAATAATGTACCAATAAAGGAACTGTTCCCCACGTCAAACCCTGGCGACTTCCAATCATGGCGAGACATGGCCAGCTATGATTTATGGCTCCGTCCAGATCCAGTCTATCGTCCTGCGTCCATAAGATGAATGGCTCCGCAAAAACTTTGGCGAGTATTACGGTCGCTCAAGCCTTTTCTTTTAAAAAGTTACACGGGACAAAAGATTGTTATCGTTTCATACTTTTCGGCAAAATCTATTCGATATTGATAGAATATGTGACACTCTAGTTTTTAAGTTCTTTTTGTAATTTTATTTTTGGTGTACCATAAAGAATATAATATCTATCTATCAGAATACATATTAATACATATTATTATCTATCTATCTGAATAGATACATACTTACGAGTAAGTATATATGTATACATATAAATAAAATTTAACTGCCTGTTTGTACCCAATAGCGAAATATTTTTGTACTAAATGCCGTATATATTCGATACCCAAAATAAAATGATTTTATTTTAATTTTTGTCGGTCTGTGTATTCGTTCCACTTAATCCACAAAACGGTAGGGCTGATTTTAATAAGACTTTTACTGACATATAGCTGATGTTATAATGAGTAACTTATTACAAATTAATGGGTTAGTTATTGTTTTTGTGATGTACAATTAAAGAGTAAGTATATAATTTTGGTTACATGCTAATATAAGGCCTAGGTAATTAAAAAAACCATAGAGGTAGGCAGATATACGGGTATATAAGGTCTAAGTAGGTAAATCTTGCCGGTTCCCTAACAGACAAGTCCTTTACATAGTTGGTAGATATGTTTAGTTATGGCGTAAGTAGATACAATAAGAAATAAAAATAAAAAAGACTTTACCATAGTTTGTGGAGATAATGTAGTATTTCAGTCAAAACAGACTATTGATAAAGGCAAGTGGCGTTACTTTTGAGTCATGGCTACACCCACATTGTTGTGTTCAAGGCCACGTGTCCATGGGATAGGCATATCTATGGAATCTTTGATTTCTATCACGCTTTTATATTTTTATTTATCACTAGCTTTAGCCCGCAGCTTCGCCCACGTACATAAAATATAGCCTATGCCACTCAGGAATACAGCTTTCTATTGGTGTAAAAATTTTAGCAATCGGACCAGTACTTCCACAGATTATCTCATACAAACAAAAAAACAAACTTTACCTTTTTATTATATTAGTATGGATTTAATTTTTATCATCATATCAATTCAAATTCGATTCAAGGGCTCCTCTCTATGCAAAAAAAATCCTGTAATTAAAGAGCCCCTACGCACAAAGCTCCTTTAGTTCATGAATCCCCGACCGGTCCTATGAGACCGCGCTGTTATTGTTTTACTATTGTGTCTCGTTTTGTGGGTATGTGATAGGTTAAAAAACTTAAACCTGATACTTAATTTGGTTACCAGTACCGCACAAGCGAGCTACCCATTGCTCACCGTCCGCAAGCCCATGCCTACGGTGGCTGGGAATCGAAATCAACATCCTGGCAGGAGCGTGAGGAAGCCAGTCCATCTTCGCTAGCAATTGCTGAGCAGATGAAAGCAACCGCTTGTCATTCCTCCTCACTCCGGACCATGCCTTGTTCCAGCCACACCTCCACCTAGCGTTGCAAGGCGTCCGGATAAAGCCGGACACAGTCAAGCTCTTTGGTTGTGTGTCCGGCCAAATTAGGCGAAGTACGGCCTGTCCGGCTTTTGTTGGGCTTTTTCAATTTGACAATTTTTTATGTGTTCTTGCAATTGCAAGCGTTTGCAGACCAGCAATGACTTGTTATTTCATTACAAAGTTAAAAGCAAAACTTCCGGAATGGCATCACAAAAAAATATCGGTCTTTTTACTCAAATGCCCGGCTAAACTGTTTGGTTTGTCCAGCTTTTCGTTTTGAAGATCTGGCAACCCTACCTCCACCGTATACTCCACCGTGTCCTCCAGCCATATGATCGTAAATCTGGAGATACCTTCTATATAATTCTCCTTATTCGAATAAGATGATTTTTTAAGACGGACAAACTATCTAGAGATACAAAAGTATCTCTAGATAGTTTGTCTCTCAGCAATAAGAGTTTCACCATATAGTTAACTATCAATCTGATCTCCTAAAGCCCTATTATAATATTAATCTAGATTGTACAAAATCCATTATGAATCCTTTAATTATATTGTTCTCGGGTACAGTAACACTTTAAGCTGAATCGTAAATGGCGCGGGAGCATTGACCTGGCGGCCATTTTGTGATATGTCTAATTATTGCATCATGGTGGCAAACTAACCGTTTTGATGGATGCCTGCTAATAAAGTCTCATTAATACCTACGTGTATGAGATGCCAAATAGTGCGTAGAGTAAGTTGCATGTTGATTGATTTACAGAATTGATTTTGTTTGTAAAAATTTACAGGGATGTTTCTTGGGTATTTTATCCTAGATCATTTAGAAATTAGATCCTGCTCCAGCTAGTACCTCAGTAGTCCTGATAGTTACTACTTATAGGGATCTTAAAGTCAAGAGTGAATAGGTTACTTCTAGGCAAGCGTGCTCCAACGTCGGCCAAATCATCGCTTACAATGAGATAGTGGTCAAACGCGAGCCTATGCGTAATAAAAAAAGCCTTCCTGCTATACATTTTGTTGTATTATTATCAATCACAAACGAATTCATAGGTAAGTACTTCGATTCGCACTTGGCCGATTTTCGGGTAGATGGCAGCTGTTAAGGGCTGAATCCGCGCTTAGAAGAATCTTGGTAAGTACGTTAAGATGGTAACCCATCCAGATACGACCACGGTAAGCATGTCTTAACGATCTACCCATGCATCAGATAAGATTTTTTTAGTACCAGAAGCCTCATTACAAGCTCATAACGCGATCCATTTGACGACCTAAACTGAACTGCTAGAATTGGAACTATATAGGGTGTCCTGTCCCTCTTTCTAACACGTACGACTGATATTTTAACACGTAATGGTAAGGCCCCAGAACTGTTTGTCGTCAAGAGAGAATAGGTTACTTCTAGACAAGCGAGTTCCATCGTCCAACAGTTGAGACAGTGGTTAAAAGCGAGCCTTTTCATAATAATAAAAAAAAAAAACTGAAAATGGCGTCCATTAAAAGTCCGAGCTGTGACATTCCTCAAGCTAAGGTCCTGATAGACGTTGAAGGCTAGATATATTGAAGTTAAAGTTGTCAGCACTTTGTTGGCGTAAGGAGATTAGATTAGCGACGTTTCAAGGGTGACCGTTTCACACATCGAACATTTTTATGGTCATGTTGGTAGGTACACGCTTGCTTTATGCGATGTTGTGGTATTTATTTCCTTTTGTATAGATAACGTTATACTGGCCATATAATACATATATATAATTATATAATTGACATAAAGGAAAGTTATTTATTACTTAACAATGGTAAGTGATGTACTTATCATGATCACTTAAGCCCAAAGACGTCCACTGCTGAATATAGACTCCGCCCAAGCGTTGCTACAACGAGCGGTCCTGGGCGTAGTATTTAAAAAGAACAAAGTGATAAAAACACTATACAAAAAAATCCTAACAAGAAAATTTATAATAAAAATAGAATATTAGATAACTATAAAATAAATTCAATGCGTCTTAAAAAAAAATCATATCAAATATACAGGGTGTCCCAAAACTCAACGATAATCTGAGACCGGATGAAAGGCCAAGCTACACTTGTTCTGGGAAAAATAAAAAATAAAATCCATATCACTCAGTTCAGCGATAATAGACATATTTAAAAAAAAGTTGAAATTCGACACTCTTGGTCGCATTTTCAAGGTTTGTGATCACCAATGTCACAATTTCGCTGTGATTTTTTTAATTTCGTGGTCTTCATTAACGATGCTATTAATCGCAACTACAAATTATTGCAAAAAACTTTGTTGATTTAATAAAATAGGTTAAGTTTTAGTGGGTCATGGTTCGCAAAAATATTGTTAGTGAACTTTGAACCTTCATTTTGAAAAAAAATTGTACTACACTACCCTTGGCAAGTAATTTCAAAAGATGGCGCATTTAATCAAGATTTCAAAATGGTCCAACACTTGCCACTTGTCTTGCCATGAAAAAAAATATTTCTTATTTTTTTCAAATTGACCTTATTTTGAACAACTCAACATTAGGAATTTTTGTTACTAAAAGGAGATTGACAGGGTGTGGACCAAGTGCATTTTGTTCCCAATACAATCAGTAAACCGAAGCTCTTCAAAATCTGCTCCAGGAGTCAAGGGAAAAAAAAGAGTTTTTCCAACCTAACCTAACCTAAGTTAGAAATCTTTTTAAGGATGTTTGACCAGGTGCTGCCCAGAATGAACATCTGGTGCATTTCATACCTTAGATCAATACTAATCAGCAAACCAAAGCGCTTCAAAATTCGCTGCAGGAGTCAAGAAAAAAAAAGATTTTTTCCAACCTAACCTAACCTAAGTTAGAAATTTTTTTAAGGAATTTTGACCAAGTGTTGCCCAGAATGAACATGTGGTGCATTCTGTTCCTCAGCTTAATACAATCAGTAAACCGAAGCTCTTCAAAATCTGCTCCAGGAGTCAAGGGAAAAAAAGAGTTTTTCCAACCTAACCTAACCTAAGTTAGAAATCTTTTTAAGGAAGTTTGACCAGGTGCTGCCCAGAATGAACATCTGGTGCATTTCATACCTTAGATCAATACTAATCAGCAAACCAAAACGCTTCAAAATTCGCTGCAGGAGTCAAGAAAAAAAAAGATTTTTTCCAACCTAACCTAACCTAAGTTAGAAATTTTTTTAAGAAATTTTGACCAAGTGTTGCCCAGAATGAACATGTGGTGCATTCTGTTCCTCAGCTTAATACAATCAGTAAACCGAAGCTCTTCAAAATCTGCTCCAGGAGTCAAAAGAAAAAACGAGTTTTTCCAACCTAACCTAACCTAAGTTAGAAATCTTTTTTAAGAAGTTTGACCAAGTGCTGCCCAGAATGAACATCAAGTGCATATCATATCTCAGACCAATACTAATCAGCAAACCAAAGCGCTTCAAAATCTGCTCCAGGAGTCAAGAGAAAAAAAAGAGTTTTTCGAACCTAACCCAACCTAAGTTAAAAAACTTTTTTAAGAAGTTTGACCAAGTGCTGCCCAGAATGAACACTTAGTGCATTTTGTTCCTCAGGCCAATACTAATAAGCAAACCGAAGCGCTTTGAAATCTGCTCCAGGAGTCTAGAAAAAAAAAAGTTTTTTCCAACCTAACCTAACCTAAGTAAGAAACTTAAGTTAGGAACAAAATGCTTTAGGTGTTTATTCTGGGCAGCACTTGGTCAAACTTCTTAAAAAAGATTTTTAACTTAGGTTGGGTTAGGTTGGAAAAACTCTTTTTTTTCTTTTGACTCCTGGAGCAGATTTTGAAGCGCTTTGGTTTGCTGATTAGTATTGGTCTGAGATATGATATGCACTTGATGTTCATTTTGGGCAGCACTTGGTCAAACTTCCTTAAAACGATTTCTAACTTAGGTTAGGTTAGGTTTGGTTGGAAAAACTCTTTTTTTCTATTGACTCCTGGAGCAGATTTGGTCTGAGGTATGATATGCACTAGATGTTCATTCTGGGCAGCACTTGGTCAAACTTCCTTAAAACGATTTCTAACTTAGGTTAGGTTAGGTTGGAAAAACTCGTTTTTTCTTTTGACTCCTGGAGCAGACTTTGAAGAGCTTCGGTTTACTGATTGTATTAAGCTGAGGAACAGAATGCACCACATGTTCATTCTGGGCAACACTTGGTCAAAATTTCTTAAAAAAATTTCTAACTTAGGTTAGGTTAGGTTGGAAAAAATCTTTTTTTTTCTTGACTCCTGCAGCGAATTTTGAAGCGTTTTGGTTTGCTGATTAGTATTGATCTAAGGTATGAAATGCACCAGATGTTCATTCTGGGCAGCACCTGGTCAAACTTCCTTAAAAAGATTTCTAACTTAGGTTAGGTTAGGTTGGAAAAACTCTTTTTTTTCTCTTGACTCCTGGAGCAGATTTTGAAGCGCTTTGGTTTGCTGATTAGTATTGGTCTGAGATATGATATGCACTTGATGTTCATTTTGGGCAGCACTTGGTCAAACTTCCTTAAAACGATTTCTAACTTAGGTTAGGTTAGGTTTGGTTGGAAAAACTCTTTTTTTCTTATGACTCCAGGAGCAGATTTGGTCTGAGGTATGATATGCACTAGATGTTCATTCTGGGCAGCACTTGGTCAAACTTCCTTAAAACGATTTCTAACTTAGGTTAGGTTAGGTTGGAAAAACTCGTTTTTTCTTTTGACTCCTGGAGCAGATTTTGAAGAGCTTCGGTTTACTGATTGTATTAAGCTGAGGAACAGAATGCACCACATGTTCATTCTGGGCAACACTTAGTCAAAATTCCTTAAAAAAATTTCTAACTTAGGTTAGGTTAGGTTGGAAAAAATCTTTTTTTTTCTTGACTCCTGCAGCGAATTTTGAAGCGCTTTGGTTTGCTGATTAGTATTGATCTAAGGTATGAAATGCACCAGATGTTCATTCTGGGCAGCACCTGGTCAAACTTCCTTAAAAAGATTTCTAACTTAGGTTAGGTTAGGTTGGAAAAACTCTTTTTTTCCCTTGACTCCTGGAGCAGATTTTGAAGAGCTTCGGTTTACTGATTGTATTGGGAACAAAATGCACTTGGTCCACACCCTGTCAATCTCCTTTTAGTAACAAAAATTCCTAATGTTGAGTTGTTCAAAATGAGGTAAATTTGAAAAAAATAAGAAATATTTTTTTTCATGGCAAGACAAGTGGCAAGTGTTGTACCATTTTGAAATCTTGATTAAATGCGCCATCTTTTGAAATTACTTGCCAAGGGTAGTGTAGTACAATTTTTTTTCAAAATGAAGGTTCAAAGTTCACTAACAATATTTTTGCGAACCATGACCCACTAAAACTTAACCTATTTTATTAAATCAACAAAGTTTTTTGCAATAATTTGTAGTTGCGATTAATAGCATCGTTAATGAAGACCACGAAATTAAAAAAATCACAGCGAAATTGTGACATTGGTGATCACAAACCTTGAAAATGCGACCAAGAGTGTCGAATTTCATTTTTTTTTAAATATGTCTATTATCGCTGAACTGAGTGATATGGATTTTATTTTTTATTTTTCCCAGAACAAGTGTAGCTTGGCTTTTCATCCGGTCTCAGATTATCGTTGAGTTTTGGGACACCCTGTATATAGAGAGATCAACATTTCAACAAGTCACATTATATACAACAATAAAATAATAATCCAAATTGAAGTCGAAATATGATAAATTCTTAAACAAAAAAATAAAGAATGAGGGTCAAATATAAGTGAAAACATGATTTGGTAAAGAGTTTTTGAAAAAGATAACTAGTCTTAAATGATTATAGTTATTAGTCTCTTGCGTCCTACGGCAGAAGAGCAGTCTCGTTTCCGTCTCTCTATCTCATATCTTGTATTCCTTTAGAAATCTTCTAACTCTCACCTTTCCTGGGCCTTTTGCGTCGCTAGGAACTCATTCAGCCCTGAAAATCTTACAAAAAAGAGTACCTACCTATCTAAAGTATTACCTACATTAGATACTTTTACTCATTTTTACGTCTCAAGTCTTTCCAATAACGATAGTTATCAGAACTCATCAAGTCGACTTCAAACAACTCAATACTATTACACCAATATTTGTTCTAGCGATTAGTACCGACCATGCACCCACCAAATATCGCGAATCATCAAAACAGTCTCGATCGACGGTTAGACACCATTCGAATCGATAACGATCGCAAACAGACTGATAAAGATTGCTAGTGTATACGAATTCGTATTTCGAACGCTCATTCAGAAAAAGTTTGGCGCCTTTTCTGCAAAATGGCGGGAAAGTAGGAACGCTGTCATAACGATGAATCTTAAAAATAAAATAGAGGTTAGTTTAGTTTCTACATTTTTATTTATTTCTAAATTCTGTACCTACTATTTTTAAATGTCCATAACTAATAAACCTATCGTTAAAACGTGACTTTAAAGTCAATAAGGAATATGGACACACAAGTCATACATCAAAGTTATGGCGTCCTAAATGTCCCTAACGTCATTGAATATTCAAAATAAGAACATGTAGTCGTCTCGCGAGAGGTGCGTTCAGTTTTTATCACGTATATTTGCCGATCGTCGCGATATCGGGTCAGTATCGATTCGCGTCGTGGCCCCTTATCGAATAGTCGATATATTTGTTTGTACAGGCCCATCAATGAGAGAGGCTCGAGTGTATCTTGCGTATTTGAGCAATAACTTGTTTGATAACGCTTTACAGTGCTTGCACTGTGATTAGTCTCGGCCCTCTAGATTATGTTCATGATTTTTTTTGTTCTATCTATTAGAACTTGATTGCGGGCGATTTGTAATGTTTGTTCTCTGTTATCGGCGATGATTTAACTATAAAAATGTTTAACATGTTCTCCTATCACTTATACTCTCATCTCTGATGTCTACATTTCTGGTGACTCATGCAACTTGGTAACTTATTCCACAAAACTTTTGTGTAAGCTGCACTTTATCACCAATTAAATAACAATAATACTGTTAGTTAGCCAGGCCTAAAAGATTACATTTATTCAATTTCAACTAAATTATCCCTAACCAAAAACAAATGTAACAATAAAACAGGCCTAAATCTCCACACATTATCCATCCTAATCGGGCCGCAACAAGAAGTAGCGGCCGCCCCTTGCCCGCAGACGCCCGGCCACTCAAGACCGCATTTTGGTAATAAAATACCTCCATGTAATACAAAAGCCGATCGCATTATCCAAAGGAGCCATTATTAAAAAGTATCGAGTTTCGGAACGCACCGTGGCAGCCCACCGGCCAATCGCAGTCTCCCGCCAACCCGCCAGCCAATCAGAACGCGAGCTGTTTTCTTTTTTTATTGTAGATCCAGTTAATGGATTGTTCTTCATTTTGATTTATGTATTGTGTCTTTTTTTGGCGCCGTGTTGTTTTTGACTGCTGCCGTTACGGTTTTGTGTTTGTTAAATAATGACTAAGCTTAGGTATTATTGATGTGAAATATAAATATTGTGTGGTTTTCTTTGTCTAAGTAAGTCTAAGTAAACTATGGCTAAGTGAGTGATGAACAATAGAAATAAATTGTGCTCTGAATTGATACTGGTTTTTATTTTTTAGAAATTTATTTTTATCTCTGTCAATTTAAACATCCCGAAAAAACAGATTGACCTATGAGGCAGCTGAAAATAACTTATCAGCTTTTATAAAATGATTATTAAATCAAATCGGTTCGTTGGGTAACTTGAGACTAGTCTCCAAGAGAGAGTTACACATGGAGTAAGTATATGAGCCAGCCTACTAGACCGGTAAGTTTAAATACTTTTGTTCGAATTGGGAAATCGTAAAATAACTTCTGCTCGGGTGGGCAGACTTTTAATGACTAGCACCCACCTATGTTCCTTCAGTTACCTGTTACGTACCAGGGCCACGGTAACTCTATCGAATAATTTCGCAGTAATTATAGATTCGAAGAATGTGACATCCGCCAATCTGCACTGGGCCCGCGCGGTGGATTATGGCCCATTCCCTCTCCTAGAGAGGAGGCCTGAGTCCCAGCAGTGGGCACATTATAAGACCGATATAATAATACTAATACTAATGCTAATTATAGATAGGTAGGTACTAAGGTAAGCAAACCACGAAACTATGGTCATCCTGTTGCCCCAACCACCGTCGTACGAGACTTCCCAGGTGTTCTCATCCAAGAGTCACAGAGAGCAGAGTCGCAGAGTCGCAGATCCCAGAGTCGCAGAACGATTACCGACCACCATAGTCGCGGTTCTTCAGTGGATATTTTCATTCCTGATTTCATTCTGCATTGCCCTTGGAGTGACTTTTAGCCTTCTGATAAGGGTACACACAAGCACACCAAGCAAGTGCAAGCAAGTGTGTGACCGACCACCCTTTGCGACCACTGATCCCATTATTAACAAAATATTTGAAAGATTGAAAAGAATCTACTAATAATGGTAGGTGCCAGATAAATAAGCAATAAAGTACATTGCCCTTTATTTTAATATCTCTATGTAGGTACCCGAAAAATAAACAATTAACTGTTTTTTAATACCTACGAGAAAATGTAAAGGATCACGATAGAAGACGAGTCAAGAGAGCTTTATGTCTTATTTCCGATTTAAAAATTATTATCAATGTCGAAATATAGCTGAGAGTTAATGAACGCTGAAGAATCTCTCTATGATCTGGCACTACCTTAGATAATTCTAAGTACCTACCATGGCTTTTACTTTTTAATTGTAGAAAAAAGTCATAGTTCTAAGAGGATAAGTCACTAAAGAGATATTATGGAAAAATCTAAAAACATACTCGTACTAAGTACTGGAACCAATAGCCCATAGTTTTTGTCTGTCAGTTCTCGTTAAAACAATAGAAATACTCGTAGGTAGTAGGTTGATGTTATTTTCAGTTTACTTACGTTTATGTTTTAACCCAGTTTGGTCTCGTCATACTATGCCGAATGTTGAGTTCAGTCAAAGATGTAGAGAAACTGGAAGAGTCTTGAGAGTCGAACAGATATTTTCGTATCTTTAGTAATAAGGTCTGTGTTCTATGTTACCTGACTAGGGCTTGCAATATTCGCTCATTTTTACTATCCGGATAATACGGATATTAACATTTTTACTATCCGGATTATCCGGATAATGCGAATAATACGGATATTTTGATATTTTTTTATAAATAAAACTATTTAGCCTTTGTAACAGGTTTTAATCAGTCTGTTTGGCTAAATGACAAAGTAATTATAAACTATATCAATATTTTAAGTAACAATCTCACTAAAAAATTATTCACTTTTCAAAATTATACATTATAACACCAATATTGCACAAATAATTTGTAGAATAGACACAAATTTAATAGTATTTGTGTGGTATCGGTGTCACTAAACAAAAACAAATCAAAGTAAAAAGGAGATCTTACATTTATCACTAATCACAAGATCCTAATTAAATCAACCTACATAAAACAAATAAAAATATCACTTTCCATAGTCTCAAAACTCTCAAATTCTTAATATAGTATGTATCAAATTATAATAAATCAAAAATGAACAAAATATTTCAGAGTAAACAAATAACCCTTAATAATAAAATATAAAAGCAAAATAAGCCCTTAATAGCAAAGAACAATCACGAAAAAATACGTATTACCTTTCTAAAATTATACAATTAAACATCATCATCATCATCTACCTAGTCTTTTCCCAACTATATTGGGGTCGGCTTCCCGTCAAGCCGGATTTAGCTGAATACCAGTATTTTACGAGGAGCGGCTGCCTCCCAGACCTCCACAACCCATTAACAGGACACGGTACTTCAAGGCAAGACTGGAGTCAGATTTACTGGCTTCTACCGTAACGACTGCCAAAGATTTACAAATGACAGCCGGGACCTACGGCTTAACGTGCTTTCCGAGTCACGGAGGAAATTCGTTATGTTAAGATGGTCACCCATCCACAGACCAATCTGGGTAAGCGTTGCTTAACCTTGTAGATCGACCTGTGCGGCTGTTATTATCTAGCCACGAGCTCCTCGAGCCACGAGCTCCTCCCATACAATTATACATCCTTATCCATATACAAATAATTTGTATCTTTTCAAACTAAAAACAATTCTAATGAAATAAAAATGAGATCTTACATTTATCACAAAATTGCAATCATATAAACCTATTTAAAAATAATAACATCACTTTTCTTATAAAATCAACTCAGTTATTAGGTAAGCAACAATAGTACAAATAAAATTTATAATACAACAATTGGTGGTAGCGGTAGTCTGCCAGGCAAACTCGCGTGTGCAGCTCGGCGGCGGGCGGCGCGGGTGTTGCGGGGACGGACAGCGCGTGCGGGACACAACTTGTAACACTTTTTGGGGGGTACGACAAATATCCGTAAAATCCGGATAGTAAGTCCAGTAAAATCCGGATTTGAAAATCGGCGGATATCCGGATAATACGGATATCCGGATATCCGGATTGCAAGCCCTATACCTGACCCATCTTAGAAATATAAAGAGAGAAATATGGGTCAGACAATAAGAAGTGTACATGCCTACATAAGGCTACACGAAAGTACTTAAACCTGGATTTTTTCTGAATCTTTAAGAATGCTTTTTGCTTTTTGCTCATTGGACTGCTACAGGATGAAGATGAAGATGTCTACAACGGGTAAGGAGAAAATTCTTAGTAAATATGAGCTTTAGGAACCCTCTTATAATATTTTAGGCAAAAAAGGACCTACTAACTGCAACTACATTTGATGAATGATTTAATTTTCCTACTTATTGTGGATCTTCAAGAGAAGGATACATACACACATCAAAAGTGTCTAGGGATCAAGCATTTTTATGCGGATTTCTTGAGATTGAGATGTGGCTTTGTAATAAATTTATGATTTTATAAATTTATATGGATCCTTTTTGGTGCATTTCATAATTTGAATCAGGAACTGTGAATCAAATTCGAGTAAAAGATGAAAATCAGCTGTCAATGTTTTCCCTATAAAAACATACAACGCATTGAAGACATTATTAGTGCTACTGTTTCCCTACTACTGATTAAAACCAACGTTATTATGGAGCGGCGACGTCATTTACCACGCGATGGCGGAATCCCACATCCAGTATGGCCTGAGTAGCTATGGTCGTACTTATAAAACCTATCTTGACAGTATTTACAAGATTCAACTTCAAATTTTAAAAATAATAGTATCACCCAAAATTAGAAATCAATTTTACGACAATATAAATGGACTTTTTAAACACTGTAATGTTTTACCAGTTTATACACAAATAAATTTTTTGTTGTTAAAGGAACAATTTTTCAACAAGCATTTAAGAAACAAAATCGAACATCCTATATGCACTCGGGCAATTTCTGAGAATAAGCTTCGTACACAGCGCGCCAACAATATGTATGGCGAACGAAGTACTGGTTATATTGTACCGAGACTTATTAATAGTCTACCCTCAGAAATTATAAAAAATATGACACCCGAAAATATAAAATGTAAACTAAAGCAATATTACTTGTGTACCATTTAGGAATGTATTTCTACTAATCTCAATCACTAAAGATTTTATCTAACGTACGCATTTGCAAAAAAATTAATTGTATAACTAGTTTTCGATAAAGATTGACTCAAGATAGCACAAGTTTAAACCTTAGTGGTTTTTGGTTGCTATTTAAGATGTCCCTGTATTATTTTGTATAAATGATAAATAAATAAAAAAAAAAAAAAATTAAGCAGGGAAGAAATGCTCAGAGCCGTGGGAATGATAGAAGCTGGTTCCCGGCAACGTACTGTGGCTTTAGCTCTGAATACAAGTCAGAGTGTTATCAGTCGACTTTGGACACGTTACCGAAGCACTGGTACCGTGGCTGAGCGCCATGGAGGACGGTATCGCTGCACCACACGGAGACAAGACCGATACATTCAAATCTTAACTCGAAGAGCTCCAACAATAACCGCCATGATGTTAGCCGTGAGGCTTCATCACTCTTCAGAGAACTTAATTAGCAACCAAACAGTCAGAAACCGCTTGCATGAAGTGAACCTTCATTCCCGAAGACCGCTACGGGTACCACCTATAGCAATGCACAATCGTAGGATTCGATATCAATGGGCTCTTGAACACAGAAATTGGGCAGAAGAACAATGGCGTTTCGTGTGCTTTTCTGATGAGTCTCGTTTTGGTATGAGACTGGATACAAGACGTATACGACACTGGAGAACCCCTGGACGCCAACAGCGATTAAAATCCTGCCAGGAAGTCCATCCTTATAGTGGTGGAACCATCATGGTATGGGCGGGTATTTGGATCGGCGGAAGAACTGAGTTGATTTGGATCAGAGGCAACCTCAACGCTCAAATTTATGCTGAGACGATTGTATCAGACGTCATCGTTCCTCTACAAGTGCAAATCGGTCCCTTATTTCAGTTAATGCATGATAATGCACGACCGCACACCGCAAGAGTTGTAAGACAGACTCTCGCCGCAGCTAAAATAAATGTCCTGCCCTGGCCTGCTCAGTCGCCAGACTTGAACCCGATTGAGCATGCATGGGATATGCTACAGAGAAGAGCTCTGCCGAATATGGAGGGTATACAGTCGCAAGAAGACCTTTTTAGGGTTCCGTACCTCAAAAGGAAAAAACGGAACCCTTATAGGATCACTTTGTTGTCCGTCTGTCCGTCCGTCTGTCAAGACCCTTTTTCTCAGGAACGCGTTGAGGTATGAAGCTGAAATTTATATCAATTACTCAGGTCTACTGTCCCTTGAAGCTGTGAAAAAATCAAACTTCTAAGCCAACGCAATCAAAAGATACAGCCGTTTATGCCGCAAATTTTCGACACTTGCAAGGGAATCAAAACCTACAGGGTGCTTCCCGTGAACTCAGAATCTTGAAATTTGGTACGAAGCAACGTCTTATAGCATAGATAAAGGAAAAATTACGAAAACCATAAATTTTTAGTTACATCACATAATATATTTTTTTTTAATAATTTTAAACTTACTACCCATTTCCTCATAAACGCGTAGAGGTATTAAATTGAAATTCATACCAAATACTCTGGTTTATAATACCTTTAAGCTGTAATAAAATCAAACTTCTATGTCAACGCAATCAAAAGAAACAGCAATTTAAGCTGTATATTTTGAAACTCGCAAGTACTCGCAAGGGAATCAAAACCTAAAGGGTACTTCCAGTCGACCTAGAATCTTGAAATTTGGCATGAAGCAACGTTTTATAGCACACATAAAGGAAAAATTCCGAAAACCTTAAATTTTTAGTTACATTACAAGATTTTCTTTTTTGTAAAATCTTTAAGACTCGATCCGAGAATTGAACTGTTTTCATCTTGATAAATTGGTACGGAACCCTCAGTGTGCGAGTCCGACTCGCACTTGCCCGGTTTTTTGTTGTTGCAACGAACATGGGCGGCCATTCCACAGCGTGATTTGGATGAACTCATTTTGAGTATGCCAAACCGATGTTCTTGTGTTGTTAGTGTTCGCGGTAGAAACACGGATTATTAATTGTTTAAGTTACCCAATAAAATTTTAAAGAAAACTGTTATTTCAGTCTTTTTTTCGAACTTTAATGTTAGTGGTTCAAATGTCAAAAATCCCTTTATTAGGAAAATGGCAAATTTCTTTATTAATGCAAAGGTGACTTGGTTTATCGTTACTGTGACAAACGAAAACACTTTATTTGATGAATCCTTAAAGAAAATTTTAATTAATATCAATCAGGAGAAAAGTTATTGCAAAAATATATGTTAATCCCTAGACACTTTTGATGTGTGTAGTTATGCAGATTATACTGACACAAAGGCTTTCTGACGATTCCTTCAATTATAGGAGACCGGAACGTGCACATATAACTGACAACAGACTATAATTGTTATTCTATTCTGTATCTAAATTTATCTGTAATAATGTTTTCTAATTAAAAACACACATAATTCCAATTTCTATCGTCAGCACGTTTTTCAACAAAAGATTGGTTGACAGGTATACCGACGGACTTTGGCCCTGTACCGTGGTATGTATTGCATTGTAAACGCTCCCACGACGTACACGACAAGGCAACGTCGCAAATCCCTAAGACGAAGACCGACGGCCGTATATTCTGTACAACACGGTACGCCACCGTATAATTATGTACGACGCAGTATTGTGCCTCAGTTAGATGCCGCGCCTAGGTTATGTGGCCAGTTTTACATAAAAAAAGAAAGAAAAGGAATTAATTTGGCACATACTCAAAATAAAATAGTACCTATCAACCAATACCCCGTCCACTTTACCCCATCCAGTGGCCCAACATCCGTTCTAAACCCGTTGCTGGGTAGGCATGCGCATTCGGCTGCGTCAATACAACGCGTGCTGCCCAGCGCTGACGGGCTGCCTCGCTCGCCGGCTCCGCTCGCTACTCCGAGCCACGTTTAAACGTATTACTTTGATTTTAGATGGGTAAAAGGTACTGGAAATATCTGTGGATAGAATGGAGCTTAGTATTGGGCGTTATGATTTGGAACTGAATTTCTGTTTTTCTATTGACGAAGTTATATGGTATGCATGCACAAACAAAAATACTCTCGTAAAAAATATTAAGTATCACTTTCTTTTCGGTATGGTATACAAAAACTTAACATAGCAGGTATGCAGTAATTGGATCGTTCATGTAGATACAGTTCAGCAGTGATGAGCTTAATTAAAAAAATACATTTCTCCCAGCAAACCTATGAGTGATAGAGAGAAATCACATTCTAGCGGTGTATTGTAGACCTACATAAATATCTAAATCTATATGACGATATATGAAAATAAATAAAACATAATAATAAATTGCCAATCTACAAGTATTCTAATATTATGTCAATTATGAAAGGAAATGCTCTTTAATTTTCTCTGTTGAAGACATTTAGTAAAAAGCTGTCAAGAAGAGTGTTTTAGAGAGTTCCAGGGACGCACTGCAGTTATATAGATTTCTTCATAGCGGTTGAAAGTGCGATGCCGTCTAAGAAGAAGAGTAGACCACTACTCAAATGGACTTATCCACACAAAAACTGGTGGACGTATTTTGATGAAATTCTTTATGTTTTATATTAATAGCAGATTCGCCCTAAATTGATTAAGATTTGAAACTAAAAAATGATCTCAAGAGAACATACTACGGGGATAATAGTAGATTAATTGACTAGTGTCTTTGTGCCACTGATGGCATGTTGAATTCCGAACGAAACGAAGGTTGCTTAGTTATAATCCCAAACGCCAGTGAGAAATAGAATGGTACATAAGATAGCTATAATTTAATCCATTTTACACAAATACAGACATAAATTCCTAAGTAGATGGGTACAGTTAATCTATTTGTGTTTTGTCTACAATTCATTATCAGTTGCGCTGTTTACGTTGACAATCCAAAGTAAGTATGACAGAAATAAATAATTAATCATTCTCCACTAACGAGACTTGACGCTGGAAGAATCGAAAACGATTGTATACTGTTAATTTTTTAAGATTGGAAGTAATCTAAAGTCTTCTCCCGTTCTGGGCGGAGCGGGAGGGGTCTGTCAGACTTTTACTGACTAAACCCTGCCCTTTGCGATCTTGGACATCGGGTTTCCTTTTCAAAAATTCTCCGCGGCATCAGCCCTGCTGAACTCCTACGGTCTGCTGACATCACTTACAGGAGTGCATGGATATCTTGAAATGCATATTTTTATTTTCATCGTCATACTACCCATTGGATCAAATAAGTATAAATATATCTACAGATGATTATGGCCCATTGCCTCTCCTAAAGAGGAGGCCTGAGTCCCAGCAGTGGGAACATTATAAGGCCGATAATGGTAATATCTACAGATCAACTGAAGCACTACAGGTAAGCTTTATTCACTAAACGTCTGACACACCCTCTCTCTTCTCCTCCGAAATTGTTCGACGACTTCCCACCTAAACAAAAAGGTAAACCGTCTTTTATTCTCTATTCTCTGTATCCGACAAAATCTTTCCCCACATCCCCTCACTACGCATCACGTATCCGAATCTCTACGCGTATTACTGTCACGTGTTCGGCCGTATATATTTATTTTGATCACGGAATACGTGACAGTGTCGCCATCTGCCGACAGAACGCAATACTGTCTGTTTATTTACCCAGCGGATATATCCGATGGCCGGTAGGTATAATTTACGCTTTCACTGCCCTATTGTTTCATCATTAGAGCTTATTGTGCGGATAATTTCGTTTTATGCGGATATGGGTAGAGGTGTTTTTGAACTGGAATGAAAACTGAAGATACCTAGTTGTTCGTTGAGATTTGAAAGAGCTTTGTTTGTAGTCTTTTAATTCGTTAGTGTGAACAAATATTGTGTATGTGAGTATACATGTCCTAGTGCAGGAATACTTTAAAAAAAAGGAAAGATAGTATAGATACGAAGAAAATAGTTAGACTTATATTTAACACTAGTTGTTGACGGCGGCTACGCCCGCTTTGTAATAAAAAAGTATCCCAACACATACTTCCAGGAAAAAAAGTATCCCATATGCTATTTCCAAGACGTGGTCTACCTGTATTCCGAGTTTCATCGAAATCCATTCAGTAGTTTTTGTGTGGAAGAGTAGCAAACTGTCGTGTTTATGGTAGGATACGAGTTAATCTATCAGTATGTAACCTAAGTAACAACTAACGCCCGTTTTCAATAAGCTATCTATCTACAGTTGTAGCTACTAAAGAAAAACAAATCTATCCTTTTGCCCTTACTTGCTTTCCTTATAACCTACCGACGTGCCTATAGCATTTCCTACCAAAGTTGTGAATCTTACTGTTTATCGGGAATCTATATATCTATGAACTGCGGTAGGTTATTGAAAACGGGCGTTTGGTTACATTAACCAGTAGTTTTAGTGCTCATGTAGACTTACTAGACTAGACTAGTAACTTCGGAATAACCAATTAATTATAGCGTTAATTGGTGATTCTATTGAAGTTATCAAATTATATGCGCCCTAATTGCATAACCAGAGCGTAGTCGCAATAATCGCAAACCAATGGATTTTAATCCAGCTAGCTAGGTTCGTTAATTTAGTATTAACATACGCAAAATACGCGGTGGTAGGAGGTAATTATAAATTATAACGCATAATCATAAATCATTTATTTCGCCAAAGATATGATACAATGGGTATAGAGAGACAAAATAATACAATTGGTCTAGCGGTTAGTGGCCCTGACTGCAATGCCGGAGGTTGTCGGTTCGATTCCGACCCAAGACAGATCTTTTTGTGATAAGCATGATAATTTGTTCTGTGTTTGGGTGTAATTTATTTATAATCTGTATAGTACTTATTTAGAAATATAAAAGTATGTTTATCAGTTGACTAGTCTCCATAACACAAGCTCTGCATAGATGTGTGATGTTGTGTGAAAGTTGTGAAATATTATACGAGATGTATTTTAATTTTCGAACAAAATAATTTCAGCGCAATAAATTAATCATTTGACGTTAAAATAATGAGCTGTTTGTTACATGTCGTGTATTTAAATCGATTTACATAAGCTTAGAAATAATATTTGTCACTAAGAATCTTAGATTAAGAATTTATCTAGAAAATAATTGAAAACGTCCATACTAAGTTATATTAAACCGTTCTAATATAAGTTAGTACTATAATTACCTACGAATAGGAACGGGTGTTAAGCCGAGATTACATGGAGTAACTATAGTCTTTTTTACATAGCATGAGTTGGGTGACAGCAGGACGAAAATATACATCATTAAGATGAGAGAAAAGGATAGATAGTTACATTGTATGAATCTGACAGCTGTCACCCAAACCATCCTATAACAAAAGTATAACTTCTACACAGTCGACTAAGTTAATAGAATAAAATTGGGTACACTAACTAAGGATGTGCTCATCCTTCCTTGCTTAGCCTTACTCCTTACATAATACAAACAAACCACCATACTCCCACCATATTTATTTGTCTATATCCATTGTCATATTTATTGTCTGTTTGTCTATAATCGCGCTAAACTTAAAAACAAGTTCACCAACAGACATAACGTTTTATGAGGGAGGTTTATATTACAAGCTTTCTAGAGTTTTCAGGCGCAGGGTGGATAATCCCTGAAAAAATGAAAAGCAAGTACTGAAGATCCAGACAATTTATTCTTCAATGAGCTACTTTACAGTGTATGTATCATATGACCTAGTTTATTACAAAAATTGTCTTAAATTAGACACTGACCAAATAGATACTAAATTCAAAAAACTCTTTAAGAACTTAAAAAAGAGGACTAAATCTCTTGAAAAATAGGACTATTTCTCTCTTAATTCCAGCGCCATGTAAGTCGCCCTCTCTCGTAGACGTCGCTAAGCCAACATGGATTGTTGATTAACCTTAATAATGGGCAATCTTGTGAATATTGTTTTTCACAAAAAAAGTAGTTACTTACCTAAAATCAGGTCTAAAATTCTTAAAAAAAAACTACTAAATTAAACTAGAACAAAATCGCAGTACCTACTCCAAAAACTCCTTAAGAACTTGAAAAAGAGATCTACCTATATCTCTTAAAAAAGAGGACTCTATCTCTCTTAATTCCAGCCCCATGTAACCCGCCCCGTCTCGTAGACGTCGCTAAGCCAACATGGATTGTTGGCTCATTATTGTTTAAGACCGTCCGAGCTTAACTCGCCTTTAATATTAGCTAGTTTTTTGCTAAATATCGTGTTTTTCTCCTTTTAAATTCGCTTATTTTTTGGTACAATAGGTATTGGAATTTCTAAAATTATTTTTCTTTAGATTTCAATTTAATACGTAAGTGATTAGGTATTATAATAAATAATTTAAGTAAGAACGATCTTTTTTTTAGGTGGGAAGTCATTCCATGAATGACTTCTCTAGGATGTGTTAGACTATGTTCTTTCTTTGCGTTTGCGTTCTAAGACCCCGTGTTTTCCATTTCGAAGCACCCATGGCCCCAGTAAGCTTCGGCTCTACTGGGTGTATATACTTGTACTTTGAGATCTATTCTAACTTAGAATTTTATTCTAATACCTTCTTAACACCATTTTCTGGTTATTTGATTTTTTGCTTTATTTATTTTCCAAAGATACACTTTAGATACATTATAACTTTTCAGCTTTATTAATTAAATCCACTTCGACCAAGTTATTCAGTCAAAAATACACTTTTCTTCATAAAAATGTCCATCGTCAACTTGATTAGGCCAGTGCACAAACGAACGACAAATTCGTCGCAATAATGAGATCAAACAATGATTAAACACCACCCGACGTCCGGGCGACTGCGACGCGACACGACACGACACGACGCGACGCGACGGCCGGCACTTTTCATAAGTTCAATTGAGTGGAAGAAATCGCCGGAGACTAATCACAACGGTACTTGGACTGAACAATGGAAGAGAGAATAATGAAAATTCAATAAGTAACTTGCAGATATTGGAGGAAATTTTATTATTTTTTCTTTAAGGTTAATTTTAAAAGTTCAAAATCCTTGAAAAATTGTAGATAGGGAAAGTAACTAAATGTTGCTTACTAACGCCCGTTTTCAATAACCTACCGCAGTTCATAAATAGATAGCTATCTGCGATAAACAGTAAGATTCTAGTTGTCAATGTCACAATTTTGGTAGGAAATGCTAACCGTCGGTAGGTTATAGGAAATCAAGTAAGCGCAAAAGGATAGATCTGTTTATCTTTAGTAGCTGCAAATTTAGATAGATAGCTTATTAAAAACGGGCGTTAGTGCTAGCCAAAATATAATTTTGGATGCACTTGACCATTTATTAAGAAGAGTAAATATATATTAGAAGTCTGCTTTCTTTGAATGGAAAGTTGCAGTTAGAGCCATCACGCAACCCAATCGGTTACACGTATATAACATTTTTTTTGTGGTGGTGGAGCAAGAGGCCCTCCACCACCACAACAACACCTGTGTTCTTTCGGTTGTCATTTGCATTCCATACAGTAGCTCTTCCATAAAATCCCATAGGCATCGGCCCTTATCATCATCTCAGCCGAAAGACGTCCACTGCTGGACATAGGCCTCCCCCAAGCGTCGCCACAGCGACCGGTCCTGTGCGTCTCGCATCCTTCGGATTCCCGCGACCCTCGCCAGGTCATCGGTCCACCTTGTGGGAGGCCTTCCAACGCTGCGTCTTCTGGTACGTGGCCACTACTCTAGAACCTTCCGTCCCCATCGACCATATTCTGTTCTACGAGCAATGTGCAATGGCATCGGCATTAGCTAGCCCCATAATATGGCTTCACATTTTTGATTCTAAGATATCAGATTTGTACCTACCTAGTTTCGCAATTCTGAAAACATTTTTCTATATTAATTTCTTGCTTCACTCCTTATGAAAACACTTCAGCTAACAATTAAGGTTGAATTAAAAAAAAAACTCCTTTATTTAAGAGCGCCTTCAGATCGGTAATTTGTTCAAATTTTTTCTTTAAATTTTCTCTCGATGTCCGTTTAATGGAGTACCGGGGCTTATGTTTATTCTAACTTCGGAATCAATTGAATTGTTAAAAGTTACATGATTAGATTAAGCCTTAATTTTGTTTTCTTAATTACTTTACGAATAAAGTTCGGCGTTATTTTTTTCGATTGTTTTTTCCGGGAATTGTAATTATTCAGTTAAGTGATGAGTGATTTAAGTGAAATTAAGTGAAGTTTCTGTCTAGATCTGAAAATAGGCCATTTCGACTGTTTTTTATCTTTAAGTAGTGAAGAAAGGAACGACAAAGGGTTCGCTTTGTATAAGGTAGCGACAAGCTTTTAAAAATTATGTAAATGAAGGAAACTATTTTTCAGACCTGAAAGAGAAAATAATATAATGGGTAATTTTGCTTCCCCGTATTGAGATAGGTATCTGTCCTAACATTTAGATATCCATCTACATGTTAGGACAGATAGGTCAAAGAAAAGATGGCTAGATTGTGTGAGGACTGATATGAAAGAAAAGGTAGTTACTAGTTAGTGATAATGGAAGAAGCCTGTATAAATCAACTGTCTTATTTTGTTTGTTTTATAAAAGTTGTGTGTACAATAAAGAATATGACTGAGGTTCAATTTTTGTGGCTAAAAAATTATCTAAGAAAAAACGCATCCAGTTCATTCAAGTTTTATAACGTTCCCCTCAGACACCATTTACAAGGAAACCGCGGCAATATCTCGGTGCATTAGAGGTGGCAGGCGTTATCAGCCCTCATTAGATAAGGCCGGCGACATCCCGGAACCAGAGAACAAACACGGTTATCTGGGGAAAGGAACGGACGCAGCTTGGGAGGGGGATACATTGTAGTGCTGTGTCGTAGGCGTTGAGGAAATTATGCAGGTTAAGGAAAAGGATTCTGAGACAGGAATACTATATTTTTTTACAAGTTGAGATTCGTAGCGGAAGACCCAGCTTTGGAAGGCCTCTCAAAAGGTCAACCGATGGTCTGGTTAGAATCGCGGGAATTCGATGGATGCAAAACGCACAGGATCGGTCGATGTGGTGACGCTTGGGGTAGGCCTCTGTAGCAGTGGACGTCTTTCGTCTGAAATAATGATGACAACTGGAGAAAAATTGTCATTGCGACCAAGGCAGAATTCGCCTGGGTCGCAGGTGAGGGTGTTATGGAGACGAGTGTTGCTGTGGCAAATTTTCACGTGTATTAAATGACATCTTTCAATATACTTACCAGTGACTCGCGGGGCGAGATAGTTTTAGTTTTAGGCCCAAAAAGATACGTAAGTTCCCGGAGTTTGTGGTCACGGCTGGTCATGAAGAAGATTGCAGAAAGAACTATGCACATTTGGCCAGAACTGGAAGAAGGTTGTACAAGTAGCAAAGACAGAAGGAGTGGCGGCAGGCCGTTGCTTGTTAAATGTTATTCTGTTTCAATTTTTGTTGAGCTTCAGCCTCTACCAGATACCTATTAGAGCTTTTCCGTCGTAGCAAAATAGTAGCATGGGTATTTATTTTTCTCTATTACACTAGTAGGTGGAACGGATAGTCAGAAGCCAGAAAATCTGACTCCAGTCTTGCCATGAAGTACCGTGTTATCCCAGTCAATGGATTGTGGAAGTCTGGTAGGCAGCCGCTCCTCGTAAAATACTGGTATTCAGCTAAATCCGGCTTGACTGGAAGCTGACCCCAATATATAGTAGGGAAAAAGGCTAAGTAGATGATGATAATGACACTAGTAGGTGGAAGTAAACGTATTTGAATATAATTCTGTTTAGGAATCTCCCAATTTGGATGCCTAAGTTACTTTAAAAACCCACATCAATTTTTTTAGCACATTACCTGCTCAAATGTCTTCACATATCCTCATAACCACGTAATGGTACGTACATATAAAGCTTTTCATAGGTATATAACAAATAGGAATGTCTGTAACCAGTCGCCGGCGGTTCCGGGCCGATGCATCGCCGCCATCTTGCGGAGATAGGTACCGTCAGCAGCAAACGTTAGGAGGAAAATTTTCCATTGAGTTTTGTATGTTTTTTCCTGTTGTAGCTTATAACAGGATAAATATCTTTGATAAAGCAATTAAGAGTCTTAATATGAAAAATATTGTTTGCTATTAACGTTTTATAAGAAATTGTTTATTAAGTTTTTTGTTTATTATGATGTCGTTAAATATTGGCACTTTAGGTGGAGTGAGACGACATGTCAGAATTTTACTGACTAAAACCATCGTTTCTTCAGGTTCCCTTTATTTTTCTGGGTCACTCTGTTTTGAACAACCTCGCAGCTTGAAAATGTTCGTTGCCTGTCTTCACATCGTGTGCTATAATAAATAAAAAAAAATTAAAGTGTGATGTGCGTTTTCTTTGATTTATTTAAAAATTGAGCTGTTGATTCCTTCAATTCACATAGGTTCTGGCAAGAACACATGTGTTAGTATAGGTAGACTAGGTGATTAAAAACTACTTATTACTATACTATTACTTCACAACTACACCATTAAAAAAAATATGTTCGAATCTTGATTGGAAAATTCTACTATACTACGAAGCTTTGACCACTTGTAAACATTCAAATCTGGAACGTAGTCAACAAAACAAAGACTTCTGAATTTCTTATAAGATTGTTTTGCACCCACTACTTCATATATCATAAGAAATATTTTCGAAATCGTCTACCGAGCCGGTTTCGGCGTTTTTTCGTCTCCGCTCGCCATCTCAGTTGAACAAACATACCATACGTACACTTCGAGCCACGTACGGGTACAGAAAATGGCCTTTTTCTGTACAAAGCAATGCCAACTTACCTATATAGAACATACATTTATAATCACCATTAATTCTTGAACCATAAAGTCCAAAATCGCTTGAATATTTTTCAGTTTTCATGCAGCCAATCTTATAACAAGGTTTGGCATGAATTAATTTCGAAATGCGAAACGTGTGTTTAATTTAAAAGGTATTTTTCGAATGGTTGTAAAATCGGTGGAAGCGGTTGACTCATATTTTGAGGTTGACATTTACGAAACATTATATTTTAAATTAAATCTATAGATAAACGGAGTTCATCTCATGCGGATTGAAAGACCAATTTAGCTTTTTAATGGAGGTAACACTTTAATAACTCTATTGATCCCTCATAGAACCGAAAAATCTTTAAAACTAAATTCAAGCTAGAATCTGTCTTGGAAAACAGATTTTAAGGAGATAAAATGGACCGACAGAACTTAGATGCGAATAATATAAAAATCTTCGAGAAATTCCTGAAAAATCCCGAATACTCTCAACTCCTGTAACACGCACAATTCGCCATATTTGTCTGAAGAGTGCAATACAAATACGTTACTAACCGCCAGATAAGCCAAGTATAAGAGCTAATCACTCAAGTGCAGTGGACGCCTTGGTAGTAAACTTCGTGCCTATCACGGGTTCGATGCCCGATACAGTCGCGTTGCACAATGATACCGGTGACACTGAATTATGTTTCTAATTTAAACCCATATCGCACTTATATCAGGTTATTTTTGATATTATCGGATCGTGTATTTTTATGAATTATCTGTTCACGTGTTCGGGCTTTTAAATCGATGGGGAGAGTACGTTGTGTTCGATTGATGTAACCGCTATTACAGAGATGTTTAATTAGGAAGTTATCTCTCGATTTGTAAGGTTTGCGGCGCAATTATACAGAGTTTTTGTTTGTTGTTGCAGCATGGGTTGATGGGTTGTGGAGGTCTGGTAGGCAGCCGCTTCTCGTAAAATACTGGTATTCAGCTAAAGCCGGCAAGACTGGAAGCCGACCCCAATATAGTTGGGGAAAGGCTAGGTAGATGATGACTGTTTGGAGTTGCAGCATATTTTTTTAATATTGATAAGCTTTCGGTTGAAATAAGTAAATAAATAGTTTATCTGAAATGTATTTTAATGTAACTTGACCAATTAAAAAAAAGCCTGTAGGACCCTGTAGGATTCTTGGTGGTTCTTACCATAGAAAACCGCCAATTGGAAGAGCGCAAGCGATAATTATTATTAGATAATTTTTAACATTTCTTAGATTTTTGTGTAACAAAACAATGAAAATAATGAAGGACATTTATATTTTCTATGGGTTGTGGAGGTCTGGTAGGCAGCCGCTCCTCGTTAAATACTAAGCTAAATCCGGCTTGACTGGAAGCCGACCCCAATATAGTTGGGAAAAGGCTAGGCAGATGATGATGATGATTTATATTTTCTACCGTTAAAGTTACATAAAGTACCAAACTTCACTTAACCACATAAGTAACTTGAAAGCAATTATTAAAATTAGCTCTTCTAACCTTCCACTTAAAATATGACAGTTCGTGTAAGAGTCCCTTCTGAACTTAAAAGGTGTCAAAACGTTAACCACATTTACTTAGACAGGTATATTTGTCACTTAGAATCTTTGAGGCTGGAAATCGCAGTTAAGTTAGCAGTAGACCTGTGGTAGTCTGGCCCCTGTGTGATCCGTCATCTATATTTTTTCATACCTAAATATAACTAGGTGTCCTGGCGAACTTCGTACCGCCTAACAGTCAATGAATTATTAACATTAGCATCATCAGCCTTGTAATGTTCCCACCGTTGGTACTCAGGCCTCCAGGAGAGGGAATGGGCCATAACCCATCACGCGGGCCCTGTGCGGATTGGAGCACTGCACTTGTCTTCGAAATTTTTAATTCTGAGACATGCCGGTTTCCTCACGATGTTTTCCTTCACCGTTTTGAGACCAGCGGTGATAAAATAAATTACACAAAGTAATGCACCTGGCTTTGAACCCGCGACCTTACAACTTTTAAGTCAGGGCAGTTACCACTGGGCCACCATTGCTCTCAGTCAATGAATGTATTGTGAATTTGTGACGGAATTATTGGAATAATTGATAACAATGTATTTGACAGTTGCAGTCATTTTCCGATGAATTTAGATACTTTGATATTTTCCCGCTTTTTTATTGTTATTCGGCTCGGAGACAAATCCAACAAAGCAAAGATCATTAAAGTCGGTGGATTCATTCTTGCGTTATTATAAATGGTTACTCGACTTATTATGACAAATAATTAATTATAAGAACTGACCATACACCAGTAACAAGCAATAAATGAATTTGAATTGACTTTATTTTATGTATATATATGTAGGTTTAATAGCTTCTACCAGCAGCATCGCTCACCAGAATGTAGTTATCTCAATACAAACTTTGGAACCCTGTTCTCCCTCTTAAAATTTGGATGTCCAAAAATCCCATCATAGTGCTCGTCTACAACGTAAAGCCTTGAGGGCCTTGGGCATTAATATATCAGTCAATAAGTTTCTCCTTTTATATATTTACATAGATAGATAATGCGCCATTACTTCTAAATCCATTAAAAAGGAACTGACTAAAAAGCCTCTACGCACTAACTCTTAGTTACATTTCCCATAAATATAAGTTACTAAATACCACAATAATGGTATTTACATACGAAAAAACTGCTAATAGTCGCTCTGTAGACATGTAATTTTAATTTCCGTTAAGTGGTGCGGGCGGAGCCAGGCGGCGCGGCTAGCGGGGGCGGATCAAAGGCGCCGACTGACCGACCTAATAGGAGCGTATTATCTAAGTTTCTCGTATAAAAAATTAATGGTTTTATAGTTTTCTTATGTGGTGTTGAGAGATATATGTGGTTATGTAGGTTTTTTGGTCGTGGGTGGTGTTGGATTCTGACAGTTATATATTTTGACTACATTAGAAATTATAAAAAAAAACCTTATTTATTCTGTTTCTTCTTTAACTTTTGAGCTTCCTTGCGATATTGTTGAGTAGAGAGCTTAATTCATGAATCCCCGACCGGTCCTATGAGACCGCGCTGTTATTGTTTTACTATTGTGTCTCGTTTTGCAGGTATGTGATAGGCGGAGGTTCGAAATGGTAATGAAACTGATAATTTCCTATGACACTCATGGAAACTATCCCTGAACAGTTTTTGATAAAGACACAATATTTGGTAAGTTAGTTACATTATTTTGATTTTTATTATTTTTCCGCTTTTATCTTCAAACTCGATGTGTGTGCATCTGTGTTTGTGCTGAATAAACGTATATTTTTGTTAGTTTCTCTTTTTTCTTTCTTTATAAGTAGATAAATGTTTAAAATCCGATTGAATTTTCCAGAAATTGAAATTATTTTTTTCAAATAATGTTACTATACTAAATTTGTTATAGGATGATGGTTTCAGTGACAGCTGTCAGATTCTTACAATGTAGCTATCTATCCTTTTCTCTCATCTTAAAGATGCATATTTTCGTCCTGCTGTCACCCAACCCGTGCTATATAAAAAGACTATAGTAATACTTGTATTATACACTTATATTACACTACACGCTACCCAACTCCAAAAATAGACCCGTATATTTCCCTAGAATAGTCCCCCAAGACGGTAGGGCACTCCGTCAGACACAGGGAATATTAGATGGCTCAATTCTGAACCAAGAGCAGGCCACGGCAAGATTACAAGCTCGCAGCTTTGAAGCCGACTAGTTTTGGAATACTTAATGATGGACTGGACCTGGGGACTTGGGGATCCGTGTGTACCTGGCCGATTGTTGAGTGGTTTTGAGGTTTGCGTTTGGTATTTAAAATAAAAAACCCTCAACATGTAACCTGAAAAAATTGTAGAAGCACACATAGGATATGCGACATCTCCTTTCCTGCCCAGCATACCCAACTACCTGCACTTTCAACGACCTATGCGAGGCCAACGACAGAGCTATCGATATGGCTAAATAATGGTCAGACAAAATTTGAGTTCAATCCACACGACAAAAAGAAGAATTGTAGAAGCAGTTACAGAAGTAATTGATTAACTTATACGTTAAAATTATAAAAACAGAATTACAAAACAGCGTTTTTAGACAAAGCGCTGTTAGCATGATCACATCATAAATGTAGATATCCGCAGGAGAATTGACAAACTTAAGTGGCAGTAGGCAGGTCACATTACTCGCAGAATAGATGGACGATGTGGACGAAAGGTTCTGGAGCTGAATTTTTTAGAATTTATACTTATTTCTGTTACGAGTATATGTGGTTTCTTTTTAATCTTCCAGCCTGTTCGGGCGCCGTCGGATATCTGCGTCGGGCAGCTGCGCTGGCGGCTATGTGGAGGTACAAGAGAAACTATGGGCCCATCACACTTTATTAACCAAAACGAAGACTTTCTGATTCTGTACATTGATTTCACGTCGGAGTGTCTTCGCAAGATTCTGTAATACTTTGGTCACATTGAAAGGATAAACGGTGGCAACCTCGAAAGGCTCATTGCGACCGGTAAAGTAGACGGAAAAAGACCTTATGGGCGTCGCCCAATACGTTGGTCTGACTAGATCAGCACCGCTCTTGACTATACGGTATACAACGCTCCACAAACCGCCAGAGACAGAAACAGATGGAGGAATATCATACAAGTAAAATTGGTGAAGCACAACGTTCAGCATTTAGGAATATGATGCAAGGAGGAGGTACATTAATTTTGGATATATGTAGTCATTTTTTAGTCTCACTGCTATTAATTTAAAGTTTAAGTTATGATTATAAATACCACCAAAAGCAATAAACATAATTTACGTGTATAAAAAGTGCAATCCCCACTCTATACTGTTTGCGTTTTAATTTTTAGGGCGTGTTTTCCTTGCGTCCTCCTCGTTTAGCTAATCTACATATAGCTTACAATGTTGCAATCACACGGATTAAGAAAATCTAGAAGAGGCGCTCCTTGTGGAGCTCCACATCGATGTCAATGCGGTGAAGCAGTCGACCGCCTCGGACATCATGGCCTATCCTGCAGTAGGAGCGCTGGTCGGATAGCTCGGCACGTTAGCATTAATGACATTATCCGTCGAGCTCTTGTCACCGCTGGGGTGCCAGCTGTTTTAGAACCTAATGGCTTGGCACGCGACGATGGGAAGAGGCCAGACGGGAAGACCATAATGCCTTGGAAGTTGGGTAGGCCTTTGGTGTGGGATGCAATATGTGTCGACACCCTTGCGCCATCCCATGTTCTGAGTACGGCGGGCTGTCCTGGGGCTGCTGCTGCAGGCGCAGAAAACCTCAAGCGGCGCAAATATAACAACCTTATCGGGAGTTATATGTTTGAGCCGTTTGGGGTTGAAACATTAGGGCCGTGGGGTCCGAGTGCTCATCGAGTTGTTCGGGATATTAGCAAGCAGCTAGTCGACTCTTCACGTGACCAGAGGGCTGGGCTGTTTTTCGGCCAACGAATCAGCATTGCCATCCAACGTGGCAATGCTGCCAGCGTTCTGGGCACTATTCCTATTGACATCGACGTGGATGAGTTTTTTGATGCCCAGTAAATCCCTTTTTATTTTTGTATATATATAGGTTTGTATCTTTAGTTTGTATATGTAAATATAATTTATAGTACTCATAATTCAATCAAAATAAATAAATAAACTATTAAAAAAAAAAAAAGAAGAGGCGCTTAAAAAGAAAAATGTATGTGTGTGTCATTGGAATCGTTTAAATTCGATTTGACTTCCGATTTTGAGAAATAAAGACTAAGCTAGCGGAACATAACAATAAACAAAATTACAATATTATATTCAACTTAATAGAACTCATACTATGTGCAAATCGAAAGGCTGCCAAACTTAAATGGGACTGTGGCAGAACATGGCTAGCGGATCTGTACCAAACTGTAGGGCCGTATAAGACATAACTGGTACTCTAACATCTCAGTCTGGTCAGCCATATGAGAATACGGCTGACCAGACTTCGCCCGCATGATATTAAAATATTAACCAACAAAACATGCTCTCTGCTATTCTAGGACACGGTTTCCTCGTGTACTAAGTTTCATCGGGATCCGTTCATCCCTTCAAACGACAAGAAGTATAACATACAAATTACATACACACTCACAAACTTTCTACTTTTTAGGGTTCCGTAGCCAAATGGCAAAATCGGAACCCTTATAGTTTCGCCATGTCTGTCCGTCCGTCCTCGCTTAATCTCTATGACTGTTAACACTAGAAAGCTGAAATTTGGTACCAATATGTATATTAATTACGCCGACAAAGTGGTAAAATAAAAGTTGGAAAAAAGTGTTTTATTAGGGTAGCCCCCCTACATGTAAAGTGGAAAGTGTTTTTTTTTTAATTTCAACCCTAACGTGTGATATATTGTTGGATAGGTATTCAAATGAATAGGGGTTTACTAAAATCATTTTTTGATAATATCAATAATTTCGGAAATAATCGCTCCAAAAGAAAAAAACAATGTGTGTCCCCCCTCTAACTTTTGATCCATAAGTTTAGAAATATGAAAAACAATCTGGAAAGTAGAGCTTTATAAAGACTTTCTAGGAAAATTATATTGAACTTGATGGGACGAACAGTTTTTGAAAAATTGCGGACACTTAGTGTGACGGACGGGAAACCACGGACCCCTACACTGAGCGTGGCCCGACACGCTCTTGGCCGGTTTTTATTATTGGATAAGTAAAGTGTGATAAACAACCTACTTTTAATTTTGTTCACAATTGATAGCTCTGAAGTTGGTTATCAATCATCATACTAACACTATTCCATGTTTTCTATGTTAAACAATATATCCTTTTATAAACTAGTACATACACTAGTATTTCATAACACTTCCAGTACCACCTAACTCCATTCTAAGCACAGTTGTATATTTTTTAAGTAAAATAGTCCTCAGACTCACACATACCTGCTAACGACGCGCCACCTCTTCGAGGAACCTACGTGATGCATTTGTTTGAACACCTTGTACATAATATACATACACCATGTATTTACATAGCCCATATACTGAGAATGGAGATGGTATTTTACCTTAGCACGGAAACTCAGGAATTTCTCACTTGGTCATGATTTTGATAGGTAGGTGTTTAATTCTGGTGGTGTGGTGGTCTGAAATGGTTTTAAGAAAAGATATGTTTTGGGCTTTCTGCAACGTAATTTTATTATTAAGCTTCAAGCAATATAATGGTTTTTAAAAACCATATGTCTGCCCTTTCTACTCATAACTTCAAAAAAAAATATTTACTTAAAACCCTACGACAGTAGACATTTAATATCACATAATTTTTTATCATAAAGCCGAAAGTTTGTATGTATTTTGTTTGTCTTTCACGCTCAAACGGCTGAAAAGATTACGACTTTTTTTGTAATCAGTAGTATTTATTATAAGTTTCCGCCTTCATCCGAAGCATTTGACTAACCTGTTGGTCTAGTGGTTAGTGGCCCTGACTGCTATACCAGAGGTCATGGGTTCGATTATCACCCAAGACAATTGTTTGTGTGTGATAAGGACAATCATTTGTTCTGTGTCTTGGTGTAATTTATCTATATTACGCACGTAGATATTTATAAATATATAAATCAGTTGTTTGGTACTCAAAACACAAGCTCTGCATAGTTTAGGACTAGATATCGTTTTACGAAAGCTGTGGAACATAATTATAATACATATTATCTCAGCCTTAGTTCACAGGAAGGTTGATTAACCTGAACTACTACACAAGAGGAATACCAATCAATCAACACAATACATGTAACAGATACTAGTCTAGAAGCAGGTAAGGCATGGCGGTCGATATCTCAGGTATCACACGACCCTTCGCGAAGGCTGTCACGTAGAGAAAAAGATCCGTCGATACGTACGTATAGTCGTGTACACAAGTTTCACTGAATCTTTGGGCTTTGGCTTTCAAATTTCGAGAAAATGTTGTTCTCAATTTCATATATATATATTTGTATATAACGTAAACTAGTGCTTGACTGCAATCCCACCTGATGGTAAGCAGTGATGCAATCGTTGATGGTGAGGCGCACAGTTAAGAGCCTATTCACTCTAGTCTTGAAGATACCTAAATAAATAGTACCTTATAGTAAAAATGTATGGTATGTGAGACGCACAGGATCGGTCGTTGTGGCGACGCTTGGGGGTACGCCTATGTCCAGCTGTGGACTTTTGGTTGAGATGATGATGATCAATTACAATTTATTGTTTATGAGTAAAGTCGAATATAAAAACAATACCAATACACTTAACATTGTGACAATCGGACCACAAGGCCTACGGGGCGTTGCACTATCGGTACATGGTAGACATCCCACCCAGCTGTACGTTGTTTTGGGAACACATTTATGAGTGGAATTCCCTGTCGCAGTCTGTTTTTCCTGATAGCTTAATTTTAGAGGTATTTATGTCAAGAGTGAATTGGTTACTTTAAAGCAAGCGTGCTCCATCGTCGGCCACATCATCGCTTACCATCAGGTGAGATAGTGATTAACGCGAGCTAATCCATAATTAAAAAAACCGGCCAAGAGCGTGTCGGGCCACGCCCAGTGTAGGGTTCCGTAGTTCCCCGTCCGTCAAAATAAGTGTACCCAACTTTTCAAAAACTGTTCGTCCCATCAAGTTCAAAATAATTTTCCTAGAAAGTCTTTATAAAGCTCTACTTTCCAGGTTTTTTTCATATTTTCTAAAGTTATGGTTCAATAGTTAGAGGGGACGCATTGTTTTTTCATTTGGGAGCGATTATTTCCGAAATTATTGATATTATCAAAAAATGATTTAGTAAACCCCTATTCATTTTTGAATACCTATCCAAAAATATACCACACGTTAGGGTTGACATTAAAAAAATATCGCTTTTTACTTTACATGTAGGGGGGCTACCCTAATAAAACATTTTTTTCCAATTTTTATTTTTGCACTTTGTCGGCGTGATTGACATAAATATTGGTACCAAATTTCAGCTTTCTAGAGCTAACGGTCACAGAGATTAAGCGAGGACGGACGGACAGACATGGCGAAACTATAAGGGTTCCGTTTTTGCCAATTGGCTACGGAACCCTAAAAAAATACTAACTATATTAACTTATGCAAGTAAGTGAATTATTTACGTCAAAATGATTGTGCTGTAAAATTCAATATTTAAATTTATTTATTTAAATGTTATGTAATAGTCAAGTAGTGGGTACAAGGCATTCTCTACCAGTCAACATTTGGGTTAAAAAAAACCCCTTAACAGTACTGTATGTTCTATCTACATGTTTCATTGCCATTAATAGGCATATAAATAACCAAAAAATAGCCCAAAATACGTGACAAGATTACATGAGTGCAGTAACCGCACTCGGATGTACCTACCCGCCAATAACCGACAAAAGCAAATATTGTCGCAAGCGAGACAACGGCGAGGTTTTTGAGAATTTCCAATGAAGGTCCGACCGTGTTGTGTTTGTGTGTTTGTCCGGTCGACGGTATCGTGTAATCTCGCTATTTGTCCGGACAGGTCGCGTTGCCCGCTGTCCGGGTATGTCGGCTGTCCGGTGTAATACCGCACTATTGGTCTTGCCTCCCTCGTCGTTCGTTATGTTACATGCTCTTTCGTGCGTGAGGTTTCGTTGTGATGGAATTCAATGGCGGTTCTTTTTTTTGAGGTAATTTAATTTCTAGCTATAGGTAAAATTGTTATCTACTACTAGCTGCTGCCAGCGGCTTTGCCCGTGTGGTAGTAGAAAATTATCCCTCGGGAACATACTTCCAGGATAAATAGTATCCTATGTGATATTCCAGGACATGGTTTACTCGTGTACCAAGTTTCGTCGAAATCCATTCGGTAGTATTTACGTGAAAGAGTAACAAACATCCATAAATACTTACATATACAACCTATCGCATTATAATATTATATATATATAAGTAGAACGAGTGTACTGTATTGTGCAACGGTTATTGTGAAAGTTTTTTTCTCACGGTATTCGGTAAGATGTAAACTAAATAAATTGTCAGGAAATTTGTCATCATTTGCAGAATAATTTTTGTTCCCATTTTGAATCTTTTTGAAAATGGTAAGATGAGAAATGAAAAAATTAACGGCCCAGCTGGGCCGATGTCCACTAGTGCCATGGGGAACTTCTGAAGTTTCGTCTCGTTTTCTTTTCGTTTTTTTTGTTTTTTTGTTACTTCATGGCATGGTGTGGTTCTAGAACGCGAAGTGCAAGGAACTTAGGTTCACTCTACACATGGTTCCACTCTTAGCACACATAGCTTTACTCTAGGGCGAAAAAAGTCATTAAACGAATTACCCGCTCCCAAAAAAAACACTAATTGTGAAAAGTACTTAAAATGGTAAGGTTTTTCCCAATTGCAAAGCGTGTTTACTTTCTTCGAAATGTGGAAAGTTTTCGTCACAGGTTTTTGTAATATATATATTTTAGTCAGTAATTATTAAATGGTAAGGTTATTTCCCTATTGCACAATATGTTTATTTTCTTTGAAATCTTACTCAACGATTTATCGCTTATTGGCTATTTGAAAGAGGTTTTAAAACGTCTAGTCTATCATACATGTCCGTATTTCTTTATTAATATATACGGACATGTATGTACCTATAACTTATAGGGTGTATGTTTTTTTAATAAATAAACTTCACAATTAAAGAAACTTACACAAATGACAGGTTTTTAGGATAACGTAGAGTTAGGGCCTGTTTCACCACGTATGATTAAGTTTCGAGTATCTTACTTGACAGATAATTTCATACGAATTCTGTCACATTTTTGAATTTATTCAGTGAGTAGTGCCTACTCGGAGATGGTGAACGAGGCCCTTTGAGAAATACATTACTTCAGATAATTAAATCAGCAATCGGGGTATAATTTAGTTTATAGATTGCCGCTTTACTCTGTTTGTCTCAAAGGACCAACAATTTTTCCAGGAGCAGCATTAGAAAATTGAGGGTAGAAAATCATCAAATAGCTTCTCCAGCTTTGAGTTGAGCAAATGGTAATGTGAACTTAAAGAAACAGGGTGTTAGAAATCTATCTGAAAAGGAAACCAGTAATCCTAGAACACAAAGAGTAACTAAATATAGGTGGGTTTTTAGTCAGTTCAAAGTTTTTCATGCCCTCTCGTTCTACCCTAGGGCGAAGTCATTAGATGACTTACCACCTTTCAAAAAAAGGGTGTTAAAAATTTCACGTTTCGTTCACACAAAGATTACGTGCACATCAAATCCCAAATTCCACAAAAAACCTGCGTCAAATTAGTCACATACTGCACATCCTTGCGACTATATCGTTCGGTCACGACGTGGAGAGGCTAAGTGAGTACTACGAGGTGCTAAAGCGGGCCACTAATGAGACGACGCTAATCGTCTACAAAGTAAGTGCGTAGAGTGCCTCACTTGCCATGGGACACTTTGCATTCGATATTGCTTGTTAGAGGTCTGACGATGAGAGGTGAAGAGGTAGTGATGGGTGATTTGCATAATTGGGATGATTTTTTGTCAATATATGAGCACTAGAAAAGTTATAGAAAAATAAGCAAAGAGAAAGAAAGAAAATGAATACATTTAACACAACAAAAGAAAGAGCAGAACGAGTCACTGATAGGTCCAGTTTATATTTAGTAGTTTATACATAGTTTCTTACACAGTCGTATTGTCGAAATTGTAATTTTTCTGACCAGATAGTCAGATTTTCTATCAGAAATTAGATAACTCTTCTTAGACTTCTTCTCTTTTTAGCTTGGTAACATTGTTTGCATTGCTGTTATGCCATAAAAACGTTATGACACGGTTGGCACAGAGTAAGAGCGATTGGTTGTTGCACTATAGGTATTTAATATTTTATTTTATTTAGTCAATATTTTTTTAGGTTTCTACGCTTTAGGTTCATACCCAACATGAAAAGAAATGAGACCCTATTGCTATGACTCCACTGTCCGTCTGTCTGTCGCCATCAGGCTGTAACCCCTCGAGCTAGACAGTTGAAATTTTTACAAATAATGGATTTCTGTTGGCGCTATGACAACAAATACTAAAAATATAATAAAACTACTATTCAAGTGGGGGACCCATATTATATCGAACGTGACTTTTTTACAGTTTTTTTGCTTCAGACGGTACGAAACCTTTCCTGCATGAGTCCAAGTCACACTCGGCTGGGTTTTATTTTAGTTGGTTCATATTTTTTATTATAGTTACCCAATATTTTTGCTTTGTTGTTTGTCGTGTGCGATTTACAAATAACCAGTTTTCTTTCCTCCCATATAATAATTGTAGATTTAAGCTATGAGAGAAGTATAACTTTTGGTCTATAGAGACCAAAAACTCTAGACATGTCTTAGTCCAGTCAAATTAGCTCAATTAAGGTAAGAATCTCGGAATTCGAGATACCCAGCTGTAAGTTTGTAAATAGTTGTATATTGACACCCTAAAAGTTGTCTCAAAACCTACATATGGTAGGGTGTACGCAACTATTAAATTTCATGGTCGGGGGTCACAAAAATCGGGTTTTTGCGCTTTTTTTGTAAATATCTCATTTCCTATAGGTTTTTTGCTATTTGTATATTTAACAATATTGTAGAATATAAAATTTTCTATAATTTTTGTTCAGAAAACTTTTTCCTACGGTGAACCGTTTTCGAGATATAGGGCGGAGACCGCGCGGTCACAGCATCACTTTAGGTCAACTGGTGCCTCTGGTCGAAAACGCGCCATATTATAGTTAATGAACTATCGATAAATCAATGATTATAAATATTTGTCTGAATAGTCGTGACTATTCGGAGAAAAATACAAAAAAAATATCTCACAAATATTTTTTAAGTAATAATTGAAATAACACAAATAAATTCTATTAAAATTTAGATCTGTTGTGATATTTTCCTCTACCATTACCACAGTTGTTTAAATATTGCTGTTCTTTTTTTTTGTAGCGACAACCTGAATAAAACTGCTATCTACTGCTTTTCTTAAAAAATCCAGAATTCCTCTAGATTTTTCATAAAAATGAATGAAAGTTATGTGATTACCCAAATTTATTAAAGATTTTTACTTTTAGCCAACATTAGCTTGTCCTGGTGTAAAAAAAGTATGAACACTACTATGGCAAGTTTTTTTAAAAATTGGTGCAACTAATCAAGTTTCCAAAATGGTATACTACTTTATTAAAACCAGCCACAAAAAAATAATATCCACACAAGTTCAAAACAAGAAACTAATTTCTTAAATTATTGTTAACAGTAATCACTTTTCCTACGTGCCCAAAATAGGTTCTTGCTACAATTTCTATTAATGAATGACATAGGTACCCTAGTTATTTACTTTGAAAATTAAAGCAAGATAGAGATATTTAAGTTAAAAAAAGCATAGCATAGTAAGAGAAACTAATTATTCTCAATAAGTGAGTTTAGTTCAGTACGCACTGCTCCTTTCCATCGTACATCTGTTCACAAACCCATGCTGGCGACGGCGGATGGCGAGCAATACGTAGATCGCCGTCCTGTCGTCCAATTACCATCCGGATTGCGCTCAAGTCGTCGACGACGCGTAATGATCTATGCGTACTTCAAGAACATTTCAGAAAATCGTAGGTGCCCAGCAGGGTCGGTACACTGACTGGGGCCATAGAACAAAGGCAAAGAAGGAACAGGATTGGGCTTTAGTCAGTAAACGTCTGACACGCCAGGTAAGTGTTGTTAAATAATAATAATAATAATAATAATAAAAATAATATTCCACAACTTTCACACAAATAAATGAATACTGAATAAAAAGTGGATAACCTATCCACTAAAAAAAAATCATAAAATATAATATAATAGTTAATAAAAATTGACAAATATTTATAATCATTGATTTATCGATAGTATCAACTTATATGGCGCGTTTTCGACCGGAGGAACCAGTTGACCTGAAGTGATGCTGTGACCGTGCGCTCTCCGCCCTGTATCTCGAAAACGGTTCACCGTAGGAAAATGTTTTTACACAAAATTTGTAGAGAATTTTGTATTCTACAATATTGTTGAATATACAAATAGCAAAAAACCTTTAGGAAACGAGATATTTACAAAAAAAGCGCAAAAAAAACGATTTTTGGGCCCTTTGACCTTGAAATTTCATAGTTGCGTACACCCTACCATATGTAGGTTTTGAGACAACTTTTAGGGTGTCAATATACAAGTATTTACAGACTTACAGCTGGGTATCTCGAATTCCGAGGTGAAAGTACTATAATGACTGGACTATCTTTGTCATCAATTACATAACAAAGCAAGTTAACTACTCAGAGACCAACCAAAACGTATCTTCTAAAAGCAACAATCTCGCTGTAGCAATTAACCTAATTCTGCCCGACATAGCCCGACATGGCCCGACATAGCGAAATGCACAAGGAGCCATATTGATCAATATGCCGTCAGAGACTGACAAACAACGCGGTTGCTGGAGCGGCACCCTTTGATCATGACGACCCGTCCGTGCGCCACTTGTTACGATGACAGTGGGAAGGAGGTGGCAGAAGGTTTACATCATACCAACCTAGTCGTAGTGACTACTACAATCATCATCTGCCTAGCCTTTTCCCAACTATATTGGGATCGGCTTCCAGTCAAGCCGGATTTAGCTGAATACCAGTATTTTACGAGGAGCGGCTGCCGAGTAGTAATGACTACTACAATGCTGTTGCATAATCAGCCTAATAATATTCCCACTGCTGATTCTTGGGCCTAGGTACTCTCAAGGAGAGAGAATCGACCATCACCCACACACACATAATATGTGGATATCACATGTCTTAGAATTTGTAGTCCTAAGACACGTCGGTTCATCACGAGGTTTTCCTGTACCGTTTTGAGCAGTGGTCATTAAATATGTACATTACACAAAGTAATACACCTGACTGGGCTTAAACCGACGATCTATAATGCTATTACTGCACTAAAATTAGAAAGGCGAAAGCCTAATTGTGTGTGCGTGTGTTTGTTACTCCTTCACGCTCAAACTGCTGAATGGATTTGGATGAAATTTAGCACACAATATGTTCTGACATATCACATAGGATACATTTTAACTCCGAAGAATGTTCCCTTGGGATAATTTTCTACTTTCAGCTGGTCTGACTATATCTCACTCACATACATCACCAAGCCATTCACGTTATTACTAACAAGGATTTCTTAAACGAAATCAAAGTACTAAGAGATTCAAAACTAAACTTCTGTCCATCTTCCCCACAGCCAGCATGTCTCTTGCGGCCCCAACAAAGTGCTACGTATGGCCTGCTTTGATGGGAAATGTCCACAGTAATGCAGTTTTTGATACACCACTCGGCGCCATCTTTGTTCCTGACTCGAGCTTTGTGATTATAATGTAGGAGGAACTTACCAGGAGCTCCCCGTACTACAGGGTACTCCAAATATATTATGTATGGGTATGTGATGATTTCTTCCCTCTGCCTTTGTTTGTTTTATAAAAATAAGCGTTGCAAGGGAAAAAGTTTTGATGGTAATACGTATTTGTTTTTACTGTCTACTGCGTTTTACATTGGTTTGAGAGAAGTAAAAGGGCCTTAGGCAACCTATAGACCTATAGGTTACGTAGTATCTTTAGGCAATCAGATAATAGAATTTCAGTTTTACTGTTAGTGTAGTTGATGTCCTGGGTACTGGACAGTACTTCGTATACAAATGAAAGGGATAAATATCCCTAAGAATCCTCCCCCTATCTTCCTGTCTCTTTCTCCTCAGTGACTTCTTCAATTTGAAAACTAAAACCCACTCCTATGCCAACATTCCAGGGTTCCGGGATTCTCATTCGCACAACCCATGACCCTGGTAGGATGTTACCACATACTTGTATAATAGATTCTCATGCACAAACACCAAGAATAAACATAAATTATTTAAATTTAAGTCGATAAAGCAACTAGAGAAAAACTTCGATATACGCGTACAATGTACCCTACAAAGTACTAAAACGGTCTTTAATAAAGCACAAAACAAAGAACTCAAAAACATCATCAATGCATAAAAATAAAATAAAAAACCTAAGCAAATAACCTAGGAATACCTACACAGGATAATCTGTTAAGGCTCTTTAAAAAAGTGAGGGTAGAATGAAACAGCAGCATCGTTGCAATAACGGCAAACAACGCCCTCTCCCGGTGATTTGGGCATTTATTAAAAAGCACACAATACCCGGCCACTACACTGAGATCGCTCTTTTCTATTTTATTTTTAATATTAAACCCCCCGGCTACTGCTCGTCGGTGTAGAGTAGTGTGAGGGACAGAGATTACTGTTAAAGGAAGTGTTGTGAATAAGATTTTATTATATACGTTATTGGTTTCTTATTTTTCTTGATTATGATCCACTTAAAATAAGAGAAAGTGCTTAAGTCTTATATTTATACATAATAAATTTTAATAAATACGTACGCAATAAGTACACACACATATCCATACAAATAAAAATATACGAGTACAACTACTGCTCAAAACAACCAACCAATCTACAACTACTACTTTTGTAAATAGATTCGCAAATTGTAGCCAATAAGGTCGTTCGTAGCAGGTGCTACGAAATTTCGTAGCGCTTTTACATGTTGCAAACTGACTACAAACAAACGTAGTTTAATTTTGTGAAGTTGGTTTACTAAACCATAAAAAAGTATGCAGATATTAACTTTTTGTTGTAATATCAAATGTTCAATGACCAAGAAATCAGCTAGGATTATAAAAAGACATACAAATATACAAAATATACAGCTATACCAAATGAGTAACAATTGTATATGAGTCATTGAGCCATTTACAAGTTCTCATGAGTAAAAACAGAAATAGTTGTAGAAAACTTAGAATCATAACAAACACATAATGGACATAATTTAATTTATTTTTGTCCGTAATATACTTTAAATCTTGACATAAATTATTAATGAAATTAATTTGAAAGTTAATACAATTAAATGAAATTATTAATAACTTACACAATTTGTAGGCCGCTATTGGCAAAACATGGACGCTCACACAATATTCACTCAATACCTTGCATGCCTTATTAGTCTATGTACACGCATGTTTGACAAATAAATGATCTTTCTTTCTTTCACAATAAAATAAAAATATAACTAAATATCACTTAATACAATAAGCACTAAATAATATACCATAAAACCAAAACAAAACAACGCAGTCTCTATCCCACCCTACTCTGCGGCATCGCGTCCCTGGGAGGCCGACGAGGGCCCTCCACAGCTATTATTGAGATTCAGACGGCAGCTCTTCATCATATCTACTCCTGAAATATGTACTCTTGCAATAACTGTTTATGTAATTCACAAGTTTGTTCTTATATCTACTGACTTCCACGAACTTGCTGGTATATAGCGCTGTGTTTTCAATCGAGTTCGGCTTAGATGGGTGCTTGAGTAGAGATATTTGGGTCTTGAATTTCTGTAGGTATAAATTCACAGAAATGTTTTAGCAAGTTCTGATTTGCCTGATAAACTGCGGCAATGTTCAAATGAGTTGCCACGGCCCTGAAAAGCAAAAAAGCCAATTAAAGAATACGGGTGAGTCGGTCCACTTTGTTGGAGACCTTTCAACGCTGCATCTTCCGGAACGTGCTTGCCATTCTAGAACCTTTTGGCCCCAGTGACCATATCTGCAAGCAATGTGTTGAGATTTTTCCTTGAGATTTGTACTCGCATGTGAAGCAACTAGCAGAAACAGGAACTTGTGTTCAAGAATAAATTATAATTATATTTCACATAGCTATCACAAAACGCCATCTAGTCTCAAACTAAGCAAAGCTTGTGCTACGAGTATTAGACAACTGATAAACATACATACATAATTATTTCTAAATACATACAGATTATAGTTAAATTATACCCAGACACAGAACACACAACCATGTTCTGTTCACCACACAAATATTTGTCTTGATTGGGAATCGAACCCACAACCACCAGTACAGCAATCAGAACCACTAACCACTAGGCCCGCCGGCCAATCTTCATAGCCGCATTGCTGTTGGTAAAGTTCTGGATGAAGACACTGCAGTTCAGTGTAGTGGTATGTTCAAACAGTCGCTAGGCGGCCGAACAATTACGGAGTACAGCCGATTCTTATCAGCTCGGCTGGACATCGCGTGCAAGTCCTGTGCTGCAGTCTGAGGGTTAAGACACAAGTGGTAGCGTATTGAATAGAATAGAATGTTGTAGTTTACCCGAGAGGATGTCGCAGGAAAGATAATCGCCCATTTTGGTTTTACAAATAGGCTAAATATTACACCACGACCAATCTGCGTATCTTTTTATCTGCTCGGTCAAATCCTTCCTAAGGTCGTCTGCAAACAGTCACTCTTAGACACACGCTCTGAGTACCCCTGCATGCTTACATACATCATTTACCTAGCCTTTTCCCAACTATATTGGGGTCGGCTTCCAGTCAAGCCGGATTTAGCTGAATACCAGTATTTTACGAGGAGCGGCTGCCTACCAGACCTCAAGAACCTATTAACTGGGGTAACACGGTACTGCATAGCAAGACTGGAGTCAGATTTATTGGCTTCTGACTATCCGTAACGACTGTCAAAGATCTACAAATGACAGCCGGGACCTACGGCTTAACGTGCTTTCCGAGGCACGGAGGAAACTCGTTATGTTAAGATGGTCACCCATCTACAGACCAACCTTGGCAAGCGTTGCTTAACATTGAAGATCGAACTGTGCGGTTGTTATTATCTAGCCACAAGCTCCTCCTCCTACTTCACGCAGGCATACACCTAGCTTATACTCGTAATGACGAATATGCATCTACGAAGCTACTCGCCTGTAGACAGCAGGCCTTACTTTATCCCTTCTCGTCACTCCACAAGTCAACTCAACATTCTCATAGCTTGGACCGTGTGTTAACTAGTAAAGGAGGCAGTATATAACAAAGTCAATTATAAGGGTTGTGCAAAGTTTAACAGAGGTTGTTTGACGTTACCCTGCGCTGTTTAAAGCATGATTATAAACGAATTTCCTATTAATCACCACGGAGAAATGAAATGTAGTTGGTCGCAACTGTAGAAGGGATTATTGATAAAAGCTTTTATCAATAACCCCTCCGAGTTTCCTCCGTGCCTCGGAAAGCACGTTAAGCCGTAGGTCCCAGCTATCATTTGTGGATCTTTGGCAGTCGTTACGGATGGTCAGAAGCCAGTAAAATCTGACTCCAGTCTTGCCATGAAATTCCGTGTTACCCCAGTTAATGGGTTGTGGAGGTCTGGTAGGCAGCCGCTCCTCGTAAAATACTGGTATTCAGCTAAATCCGGCTTGACTGGGAGCCGACCCCTACATAGTTGGGAAAAGGTTAGGTAGATAATGGTGATGATTTATCAAATTGTTTTCTCATTCCTTTATTTAACACATACATAGTCGTACATACATTTATGTATATCGAGGAAGAACTCGTAGCTATGTAGTAACATCCATACGGATAGATCTTAAACGCCCGGGCGTCACCATTGTGTGGACCGCCTAGAGGGCACGGTGGAGCATACGGTGTTGGTGTCCTCGCTTGGGCGGAGCACTGCCGTATCGTCGTGGGGCCCTGGTACAGGCCATGGTCCAGTGCGAGGAGGAATAGCAGGGAGGCAGCCCAGGGCTCTGTAACAAAGGCAAAACAGGAACTGGAGTGGGTTTAAGACAGTAAAAGTCTGATATTCCCGCTCCACCCAAGAGTGTCTCACAGCAGCGCCAAATTGGTGTAGTTTAGCCTATAAGCAGATAACTACGTAGACGCTGATTTTCAAGCGAACCTTACTTCTAGCGTACGGATGTACCTAGATCAGTTTTGCTAGGAAACATCTTCGTTGCGCCTCATGGCCTCAATCCGCACTGGGCCCGCGTGGTCGATTACGGCCCATTCCCTCTCCTATTTTTTATTGATATAGACTAGTGCTTGACTAGAAGCCGACCCCATTATAGTTGGGAAAAAGGCTAGGTAGATGATGATGATGAGACTAGTGCTTGACTACCATCCTTCCTGATGGTAAGCAGTATAGATTTCACTACTACGGCGACTAGTTTATTAAGCGCCTATTCACTCTAGCCTTGAAGAACCGAACCGGGAAGCAGGCAAATTGTTCCAATCCTACAGGGGAGGCCTGAGTCTTAATAGTGGGAACATTACAAGGCATAACAGATAATGCTGATGTATAGTAAAATTCGACTTGCAAGTTGTAGGTCGCGGGTTCAAACCCGGTCAGACGCATTACTTTGTGTAATTTATTTCATCATCGCTGCTCTCAAAACGGTGAAGGAAAACATCGTGAGGAAACCGGCATGTCCTAGAATAAAAAATTCGAAGACATGTGACATCCACCAATCCGCAATGGGCCCGCGCGGTGGATTACGGCCCATTCCCTCTCCAAGAGAGGAGGCCTGAGTCCCAGCAGTGGGAACATTACAAGGCATTACAGATAATGCAGATGTATAGTAGAATTTGCGTTTCAATCGATGCATTCCCACACACCTGAAGCGGAAGTATACACCAAACAAAATCCACACAGAGTCAACTTGTTCTACACAGAAGTTTATCTGCAAGTTATTGGGGGTGGCAAACATCGACAGGTGTGGGCACTGCTAATAGTTGGAAATTCAAAGTTGTGCTCAAACAGGGTAGGGTAAACACTAGGCCATCTGGCCGCTTTGCCCAATACGCGTAGTCGCGTACTTGGCGAGTCGGAGTGTTGGGTCTTGTCCCCTGTGTAGTGTGACTACTTCGGTTTTGGCGGGTCAAGTATTTTATTTTTTGAATGTTAAGTGGTTAATAGTCAAAATCGGAGTGTTCTGTCATTTATGGTATATACATTTGAAAATGGATTTTAAAATATCTGACAATTTGGATTTTTGGATCACTTGCATACACTAAAACATTCTAGGAGAAGATTACCAATGAAAATATATACATGAAGAGTCTATATTAAAAGAAAGTTTTAATGTACTGCAAAAAAAGTGCACTAGTTACATAAATTTAAGAGGTTATGTCAGCCGTTTAACGTTTGAATCCCCGACCGGTCCTATGAGACCGCGCTGTTATTGTTTTACTATTGTGTCTCGTTTCGCGGGTATCTGAGTAACTACCGAACAGAAGGTTTATCGCGGCTCTGGAAAGAAAAAAAAAACACGTTTATATGGCACATAATGAAGACACAAGTAGGTATGTAGAAATTTATAAAAAAATATGAAAATCATTTTAGTCTCATGACTGCGCTAAATGCGTAACAGTTACCTGATTCTGGCTTTCAACTGACCCTTTCAAAGTACAGAAGCACAGGTGGGTTTTAACATACTCCAAAAAACCTCTGTCCCACCGAAAAATAACTGATTTCCAACACAAAAAAGTACTTATATCACATCCGTAAAAGTAGGACACTCCCTCTCGCTCCACGCAAAGCAGGATATATAAATAAAATATTTCATGATTTCGCACCTTAAAAAAAATTCAATCGCAACCCTAAGCGCCCAAACCAAACTTGTCACGCTACACTACCAAGTGCGTGCAATACTTGTCTTCAGAGGGAGAAGTAATTGACAGCCACAAGGAGCGGCTGGTGCAAAAACATGGCGAATTTTTATTGCTGTCAAACCACTTGTCAGGGCAAGCAATAGGCCGTGTACCTTGCACTCAAGGGGAGAAGGCAGGGTTCCTTGTGTTGTGGTGTTAATTGCTAGTTTAAATTATCCTTTTGTAGTTTTAAAAGCGTGGGCGTAGTTTTTGTTTGGTAGTATGGTAGATGGTAACCAATGGTCAACACGCCACAATAACCTTTTTGGTTTTTATTTAGTACTTTGGTGGTATGATAACGAGTATCCTCCGTGCCTTGGAAAGCACGTTAAGCCGTAGGTTCCGGCTGTAATTTGTAGATCTTTGGCAGTCGTTACGGATAGTCAGAAACCAGTAAATCTGACTCCAGTCTTGCCATGAAGTATCGTGTTACCCCAGTTAATGGGTTCTGGAGGTCTGGTAGGCAGCCGCTCCTCGTAAAATACTGGTATTCAGATAAATCCAGCTTGACTGGAAGCCGACCTCAATATAGTTGGGCAAAGGCTAGGCAGATGATGATGAGTTTGGTGGTATGTTAGTGTGGTGGTAGCAACCAATGGTCACCACTGTGCTATACAATGGTCACGCACTGAAATGTTTGGGAATCATGAAAGACAGAGTAATAAAATTGAAACTTGGTACAAATTCTAATTAAAATGCATAATAAAGACTCATTAGCATTTAGGAATCAAAGCATCATGGGTATTTGTTAAAAATCTTAGAAATGATTTTTATTTGCTAATAAGACTAAAGTTGAAGATGTTAAGATTTCTGGCAATTACTAAAGTTTACTATTCTATTCATTTGGTAATATTATAAGTTAATTTTTAATATAATTGATAGGCTCGCGCATTGGGCACTTCCTCAACTGGTGGTAAGAGAGAGAGAGAGATACGATGGAAGCACGTTTGCCTATAAGTAACCCATACTATATTTCTAACTTCTAAGTTACAGGCCCACACCTAGTTTAGGAGTCAGCGTACTTACCTATACATTTGTACATTAATAAGCCTATATGTTCATAGTTTTATGATACAAATGCTGTTTTGTGTGAAATAAATTTATTATTATTTATATTATACACAAAACCAAACCTCCGGCTGGGAGTCCTTGAACAAATGAGCGATACTTAATTATTTCATTAGGTAAGTCAAGGTGAATTCAACAGAACATATTGTTTTGATGTCATTATTATCCTTGCGTGTATCCACCCAGAAATACTTTAGATAACATACCCATAAAATACTTTTATCGCTATAATAATCACAACTTACCAACTAAACCCTGCTGGTTAACCGGGGTTCAAGTGTTCCCCACGGGGTCGCGTGCACCCCATAGCGTGGGTTGTGGGGTACTTCTGCACCCCAGAGGATTCCCCGGTTATTGCTGCTAAGGCCCGCGGGTACAACCCTCAAATTGAATATTTTATTAATTTAAACTTGCCCAAAAATTGTCTGTTAATTTTAAATTGGTACGTTTTAGTTCATTTTGATGGAGGTTCTGTCGTATGTTTTAATAGGTTTCGGGAAGTAATTTACTTCAGTTTTATGTGCTGATGTATGTTATTTACCACCTACCTATCTGTATATATGAAGAAATGAAAGAAGGAAAAATAATAGAAATTGACCACAAAAATAAAAATATATAAAATAAAATCGCATATCAAAAACATATATGTTCGAAGCCAAAAGACTCATACGCCATACGTCTTTAAAAAATAAATAAAAAATGCAGTGCTGAAATATTCTGATAAGCCCTGTTTGGTAAACTTTTATTTATTTAATTATTTATTCTTCATGTACTTTACATGCACATGTAAATCTGACTCCAGTCTTGCCATGAAGTACCGTGTTACCCCAGTTAATGGGTTGTGAAGGTCTGTTAGGCAGCCGCTCCTCGTAAAATATTCAGCTAAATCCGGCTTGACTGGAAGCCGACCCCAATATAGTTGGGAAAAGGCTAAGCAGATGATGATGATGCACAAAGTACATTGTAGCATATTCCACCAATACTCTACCAAATGCTGAAAACAATTTGAGTCTTGACTTCACAGATTCAAGCATTGTAGTCGGTACTAATCAATAAATATTTTTTTCAGTAATTTTAATTTACTCAAAAATCAAAGCCCAGATTTTTTATTCCTTACTTAATGTCCATCAGGAATCAGGCTAAACAGTTGTCCTACAATAAAGGGTGCAGACATATGGCCAACATTATGGCCAGCTTTTATTAACTTTGGCTGTCACTCAATTTGGAGTATTAGCAGTGCTGCGCGCCGCGGGCCGGCCCGGCTTAAAACTGTACAGGGTGATGTTGAAAACTTAAATAAGTTTTTGTAATTTGATTATTTTATATATGTACTAAACTACTTTTGGAAGTGTAAATAGTTTTGATATGTCCTGCAGATACTGTAAAGTATTAAGGGTTTTTAATATACAAAAACAAAAACTCAATAAATAAATTTTCGTAATTGGATTAGTACTTCTAAATAAATAAGGTAATGTTATTTATGTTATTCTGTAATGTTAAGTCACATTAATATAATTGTTAGAAAATAATAATTTGCCATAAGGAAAAGAATTTACATACATAAAATCTTTTTATACTCCTAAATTACGTTATGTGGCTAAATAATAACAGCCGCACAGGTCGATCTTCAAGGTTAAGCAACGCTTGCCTAGGTTGGTCTGTGGATGGGTGACCATCTTAACATAACGAGTTTCCTCCATGCCTCGGAAAGCACGTTAAACCGTAAGTCCCGGCTGTCATTTGGAGATCTTTGGCAGTCGTTACGGATAGTCAGTAGCCAGTAAATCTGACTCCAGTCTTGCCATGCAGTACCGTGTTACCCCAGTTAATGGGTTGTGGAGGTCTGGTAGGCAGCCGCTTCTCGTAAAATACTGGTATTCAGCTAAATCCGGCTTGACTGGAAGCCGACCCCAATATAGTTGGGAAAAGGCTAGGCAGATGATGAAATTACGTTATACATAATAATAATTTAAATATGCATGTTCTTGTTAATTTAACCTACTATCTATATATATAAAAATGAAACCCGTTTTTCGTTGTCACGACATCACATGAAAACGGCTTGACCGATTTGGCTGGTTTTTTTTTTTTAAATGTTCCTTGAAGTTCAGTGATGGTTCTTACGGAGAGAAAAATTAAAAAAAAAAAAAAAGTTAGGTAAAGTAGGGTAGTGTAGGGTAGTGTAGGGTAGTGTAGGGTAGTGTCGGGTAGTGTGGGGTAGTGTAGGGTAGTGTAGGGTAGTGTAGGGTAGTGTAGGGTAGTGTAGGGTAGTGTAGGGTAGTGTAGGGTAGTGTAGGGTAGTGTAGGGTAGTGTAGGGTAGTGTAGGGTAGTGTAGGGTAGTGTAGGGTAGTGTAGGGTAGTGTAGGGTAGTGTAGGGTAGTGTAGGGTGTACGGTAGGTAGGGTAGCGTAGGATATGTAGGGTAGTCATTTGACGGGAGCGAAGCCGCGGGTAAACGCTAGTTAAACAATAAATCTTCAAGATTAAAGTGAATAGGTTCTTAAGAAACAATCTGGGCGGATCGTAGTCAAGCACTAGTTTATATAAATTGAAAAAGTGCCAAGTCTTTTCTTCTGATTATCTATCAACATAGGAGTCTTCAAGACTAAGAGGAGAGTAGTCAAGAGTAATAGATTTATCTAGGCAAGCATACGCTATCGTCCACCATATCATCCCCGTCAACCACTAGGTGAGATAGTAGTCAAACGCCAGCCTTTCAATCATCATCATCTACCTAGCCTTTTCCCAACTATATTGGGTTCGGCTTCCAGTCAAGCCGGATTTAGCTAAATACCCATATTTTTCGAAGAGCGGCTGCCTACCAGACCTCCACAACTCATTAACTGGGGTAACACGGTACTTCATGGCAAGACTGGAGTCCGATTGACTGGCTTCTGACTATCCATAACGACTGCCAAAGATCTACAAAGCCGGGACCTACGGATTAACGTGCTTTGCGAGTCACGGAGGAAACTCGTTACGTTAAGATGGTCACCCGTCCACAGACCAACCTCGGTAATCGTTGCTTCACCTTGAAGATCGACCTGTGCGGCTATTATTATCTAGTCACGATCTCCTCACTCTCCTCAAAAAATGTAATACTTAACAAACCCAAATCTTTTCTTCGAAATCCCAAAAAAAAACACATTCAACATCATCTTTTAAAAGGAGCCAGCCCACAGCCTGTTTCCGCTAATTTCCGCTAAACCCACTAACGCGCCCGTATGGACGCTAATTACAGGTCGATAACACTTCGTTAGGAAAATTAAAGTACTTCGCACTCCGGCCTCGGCGAGTAAAGCTTCAGAAATGTAAGGAATTTTGAGATTTTTTTTCTTTCTTTCTTTCTTTTCGTTGGCCGGTTACGAGAAACCCGGTAATGTTTTTCGCACGTCTATGTTTGTGTAAGTGAGTGTGCATGTTTTTTTTGTAAGTAACTGTTGATGTCTCAGGACTTAATATTGTAAATCTTGGTTTGGTATAATGAATTGATATTTTTTGTGATGTATGCATAGCAAAATGTATATCTATGCAATAATTTAACTTAGGTACGTTTATTTGGTCACTCAATTTTTTTATTCTATTTTTTTAAATTCGTATGCGTTTACAGTGTTAATAAGTTGTGTAAAGCAAAAAAAAATGAATACACTTTTTATTATTAGTCACTCTGCAGTGTGATAAATAGCATTTAAAACTAAAAACATGTAAAATAAAAAAAAATATGTTCAGAAAATCCGCAATACTATATTACTCATTTGTTCGTTGATGCTTTTATTTATATAAAATATTTATTTGATAACAATTTCGTTTTACCAACCCCCTGTAGCACATCAATAAGCCGGAATACCGCAGGCGTTTAGCTGCTGACAACTATTGTCCCGCCCCAACAGTTCATACTATAATGCGTACGCGCAGGAGTTGATACCGTGCACCCCCAATCTCTGCCTACCCACGAATAATTGATCTACTTGCGCGTGAAATTCCATAGTACCCAGTTTGTTTTGATTTTATTCGCTTCGGTTAATTATTATAGTTAGTTTTGAATAATGACGTCACGCATAATGGACTCGTTATTCATAATTATTTATTCATGAATAATATTGTTTATTTATGAATTTTGAAGTAAATGTGCTCACGCTGATGTGGAGTTCAGTTATTGACGTGTTCATTGTGTATTGGTAAATAATAAATATGTTACCTATTGTAATTATATAATGTAAATTATTTTGTTTCAAAGAGATTTTGCCTGGTCTGGTTTCAGGATATTATAAGCTGCACAATAGGAAAACAATTTACAATCTGCAAATTGTTCTGAGAATAAGGAAAATATGGTAAGAGAGAGAATAAGAGGTTAAAGATAAAGATAATTTTATTTTGCAAATATGGGTAACAGTGAAAGATGACAGGAGAATATAACAGGTTCCACCATATTTTACCATGCAGGCATGCAAAAGATATAAAATTTAACATAATAAATTACTTACTAAATACAATTTTAAATGAATTACACAATGAAGCACCAAACAAAGAAAACATCCAAACTAACTTAAAAAATCTTTTTATTGAAGTAACTCAGTAGTCCCTGTTATAGTATGCTAGTTTTTTTTTTAATAATGCTAACGGAAGCTCTTTCCAACTCATTTTCATCATCATCTTCATTTCACTTGGAAGACGTCCACTATTAGCTATAGGTGAGGAAGTGAAGTGCCGCCACAACAACTGGCTTTGTGCATGTCACATTCATCAGATCCCCAGGACCCTCAACAGATCATCAGTCCACCTTGTAGGAGGACCTTCCAACGTCGCGTTTTATGCAATCGCCACTCAAGAATCTTTGGGCAGCATTGTTGAGTTTGTTCAGCGAGTCCTACTCACTGCCACTCCTTCGCAAATCTTCATTCCTAATTCGATCACATAAAAGTCCAAGCATAGTCCTTCCATTATAACAGGAGGTTATACAGGACTAATTTTGATTAACGAATAGATATTTTTTGACCCCTGAGTTTGTTTCGGTGTTTGTTCTCAGGGTAGTCAGTTAGGAAACACCGGCCTCATCTATCAAAAAAAAAAAGTCCAAAAAAGAAATGACCTGTAAAAGTGTTTGTGAAAACCTATTTGCAAAATAAATATCACTTATACAGGACTAATTTTGAATTTTAAAACGAATAGATATACCAAAATAAAAGAAAATCGACAACAGAATGTTTATTCTTTTTTTTAAACTTAAACTCATTATACTAAGCTCCACCTAATCAAATCAGCAATCAAAAAAACGAAAAAAAAAACTCAATCAAATTAAAAATAAACAGTATCAGTCACATATGGCACCTACAAATCCACCCTCGCAAGGAAACCCCCTACACATCAACAGTTACCATCGCCCCAATAAAACACCAATAAATAAAATTTATTCAGCGAAACACAGCATTTATTCAATGAAATCCGAATAAATTTATTCAATGAAATAATGATAATAATGCGCTGTTTTCTCGTGGTAATCCCTGAACAATAAAAATCTCTGCACTCTGCCCTCGGCACTCTTTGGAGGGATAGAGGACTGGAGGATAATCTTTAGTTTGGGATTATCGTGAGCATAAGGGTGATTTTGTCTGCCTTCGGCTACGGGTTTGTTCGAAAGAGTTACTGTGGCCCTGGAATACAAAAGGTAACTGAAGACTCAAGACCATTATAGCCTGTAAGAGTCTGACACACCCTCAAAACAAACACTATTAACTATATATTTTATTTTTAAGCAAAGTTCAAAATCAATAAAAATAGGTCTTACTCACTATTTTGATTTCTGTGGTCTTACTAGTTTTCTTTTCAACTATTTTTAATTTTATACAAATACTTCTACAGTTAAAAAAAAACTATTCAGTCAAGTTGAACCTCCTCCTTTCTATAAAGTCGTTTAATTAATATTTTGCATATTACCTAAACCAAGTCCAAAACTCACTAAAATTTAACTAAAATCGCAAAAACGCAATCAAAAATCGCAGTCGTCGTCACTTGTAAAACGCTGCTTAAATCGCGAGGGTGCGCACAGGGGGTGCCGACCGAAAACAACACGATTTGTATTTATATCTAAACCGTGCCTTTGTCGTGCGATTAGTAGCGTATTGTTGCGACAAATGTGCGCAAGTGTGCGGGGGTACTTAGCGGGCTTATACTGGGGTTAAATGTTATTGCCGATTCTCTGTGTGGGTGTTGAGATGACGGAGATTGTGATGTGTGAGGCTGAATGATTGTGATTTATTGTTTGATTGGTAATAACTGATATAAACAGTGTTTTCTGCTCATAAGTTTGAGATTTTTTAAAAGCTATGGTATTTAAAAAGACTAAAAAAAAACTGTCAGTCATTTAGCTTCCATTTTTTTGGACGGGAGATTCATGACATATCTCCTCCCGCTCTAGGCGAAACGAGAGGGAGTATCAAAATTGTACTGACTAAAACACACCCAAGCTTTGGCCGGGACCCTTTGTGTGCGATGACTTTCGAAAATTTACCAACCCTGGCATGGTTGTCAAGATCCCAAAAGTTCTTATAACCAATACCTTTGAACTCTTCGATCTAGATTTTGTTTTTTCGTTCATTTTACATCAAATTAACAGCCTATCCTTACTTACTCTACAAGTTCATTACTACAATCACACAAACAATGGGATTACCAGGTCCAAAACAGAACTCCACGAGGTAGGTACAATCAGCGCACACAGCGTCACGCTGTCACGGCAGGGCTGTCACGCACGGGCGAGCGCTCCTCGTGCTAATGAGAGATAATCCCGGGACTCAGCCTTCATTTCTGTTGCAGTCCCTCCCGGAGTAATGTGGACTGGGTCAGAAGTGCCAATCCGTACAACACGGTGAATGAAACAAAATTAACCTATCAATACCCGCGAAACGAGACACAATAGTAAGACAATAACAGCGCGGTTGCATGAGACCGGTCGGGGATTCATGAATTACTGCGTAACTATTTTTATTTATTTTTTTGTTTTTTTTTCTTCTATTATTTTTTTTTTGCGTTATTATTTGTTGTTATTGTTATTTTATTTTATTTTTTGTTTCTTTATACAAAAAAGACCTACCTACCAAGTAGGTATAATAAAATAGGGCTTGTGAGTACGAAGGCTGGGCTTCAAAGTCCTAAGACAAAAGTTAAATGTTGTCCATTACTGTAGACGTTGATACAGTAAACTAGGGTCAAACGTTATAGCGGCTAAAGTGAGCTGCATAATACCACATCCTTCAAACCCACTGATTCCTGAATTTGCTATGGTTATTTATGTTTCTTATTTTCATGTATCTTATTGCACAGGAGCTAGTTGTATCTCTTCCCGCGAGAAAGCTCTTGTAACACGAGTTAATCACATAGCCCAGATGTCAGGGACTTAAATAAACTAGTTAACTATTTTTTTTTTGTAACTAATGAAAGATTAATTCACCTTGTGTTCCAGTAACACACAATATTAGTATGACGAATAACTAGCATTAGCCTTCTGTGCATTCTTGCCTATTGTCCCTATCTCCCCTAGCCTCCCCAGTCGGACTCGGCGTGATTTCTATAGTGATCCCGCCATCCCGCCGTCCCGCCATCCCGCCGACAGCACAAGGGTTGTATACAACACTGTGTTTTTATTGCATAAACGTGCCGTTACAATTAAATGAATCGAGGGTGTGGATTACAGTTTTAATTAGACTTTTGTGACGGCAAGATTAGAGTGTGAAATGCTTTTGGGTGTGAAATTAGAGAAAATAAACGATACGGTTGTTGTGAATGAAATGTAATTTTGTTCCTATTTATGTGCTTTTAGTTGAAAATTAGAATAGAGATGTCTTGACACCTCCATAAGATGCAGATTTATGATTGTTAGCTAGTTTTAAGATTCAATGAAAGCGCGTTAATAAATTGTTTTTCTTCCTTTCTTCTTTAAATTTGCTAATCAACATAACCCTTTTGCTTTCAGAAATCCTTCTAAGACATCTTTCCTTTTGTACCTGTATGACTCTTGGCCTCTCTTTAAAATAATAAAACCGATTGCTATTGCTGGTAAAATCAATTTCGCATCATGTAGAAGGTACTCTTTATCTTTTTTTTTTTCTTATTTACTTTGTGTTTGTAATCGTTGTGCTGTGTCTGTCCCGAATAAATGTTTTCTATTCTATTCTATTCTATTCTATTCATTACCATAAAACGTAACAATGCCGGCAATCTTTTGACATTACCAGTCGACTCGGCTGGGCAGCTTTCGGGAAACTACGCAGTATCGACTTGTCCAGTATACAGTGACTCCAGACGAAAGTCTATGTAGTGTGTGTTGCTAGGGACGACATATGGCTCCGAAACGTGGTCACTCACAATAGGTCTCATCAGAAGGCACACGAATAGCATTGGAAAGAGCTATACTCGGAGTATCCTTGCGTGATCGCATAAGGAATAAAGATATCAGCAGGAAAACCAAGGTGACAGATATAGCCTGAAGAATCGCCAAACTTAGATGGCAGTGGGCAGAGCACAGTGCTCACAGTACAGATGGTCGTTGGAGCTGAAAGGTTTTGGTGTGGCGACTGAATACTAGAAGACGTTAGGCGTTATATAAACTACTTAATTTATGAGCTCATTGATATGACGATATCATTGGTGTGACGTAAACTTGTTAAGTGTTTCGTATAGTACTAGTGAAGCTCCCCGGATTTGTTCGTGTGCAAATTATAAACATAGCCTTCTTCCTCCCTTTTTATTAGTGAAAGTCGTACATCGATCAAAATCAGTACAAAGATTTAGAAGAAGATATCTGAGATCCCTATCTAAGACCTGGCAAGTACTTTGCAACAGTCTTCCCAAGAAGCATTGTGCTACCCAATTCGTTGGGTTGTGATGTTCAGGTAGACGGTCGCTCCGTATAAAACACTGGTTTTCAGCTGTATCCGGCTAGACTGGAAGCCAACCCCAATAAAGATGGGAAAAGGCTACGCAGATTGATTTGTAACCTTTCGTTAAAGTCATTAATGTCACATCATTAAAAATATTTGATGTAAAGGTAATATTTTCCTTAGGTACCTACATAAAGGCATACATACAATGTTTAGTTCATTTTTACAGCGTCGGATAAGTCGCCTTTCAAGGGAGGAAGGGTGTGTCTTTTTCATAAAGAAGAGAATTTAATATTTGAAACTTAATTTCATGAGATGAGACTTGCTTCGAAGCGGCGAAGAAGTGTAATAACAAGTTTTAGCTCAAGCGAAGATTGTATCTAGCTATATGTACGTATTTTTGCATGTTACCTTTATATAGTGTGTTTAATTTATTTTGCAATTTACCTACTTAAATAATCTCAATAATGTTATCCACTAATTGTATTCTTATCTGTGAATTTAATTTAATTTATTATTAAATTTTTTTGTATTGTATACAAAAATGTATAAAATTGTATCTTTGAAATTGTATTTTTTTGTATTGTACTTATGTCATTTGAATGCTTATTTAATTTTATTTTTCTATGTTAATTAATATAATTGGACTTGCGCCGTTTTAATTAACTATAAATAAATAAATAAAATAAATAAATAGTTATAATACAGGTTTACTGAAATCCTGAATGACACAGCGTTTCTAAGGCTTTCACTAATATCAGCTGTAATTCAATGGCATCATTACACAATACACATTCTTATAAAATTCCACCTATGCCAGGCCTCCGTCACTCCATGTACTTGCGCGCTATAAGTGCCTACCGCCCAGCCGAGCGGTCTCGGTCCGCTAGCGGATCAAATTCAGTGCGGTTTTCGCAAGCGAAACGCGCGCACGCCGTTCAATTTTAATAGTGCTGTTCGTTCGTACGCGTATTACGATGCCGTGTGGTGCCTTGTTTGCTGTAGATGGGTGCAAATCAAGTAAAAGAAGGGATAAACACCTAACATTTTTCCATTTACCTGTCAATGACGAAAGAACGACGAAATTTGTAATAGAAATATTTTATAAACGATACAATTTCAAACTGTAACTATAAGTCAGAACATTCACAGTTCTCAATAACATAAACACAAAAAGTCATGGTAATTTAATTATATCGAAGAGGCAGCCCTGCGATTGCTGCGGGATCGCGCGGTACGAAGCAATCACGACTATACGCTTGAGCGTTTAGGCACATTTTAGCATGCAGTGGTTGCTGGCGCGAAGGTGTAGGCTGTTATAGCAGTAGGTATTGTAATTTTTCTACTGAGTGAAGTATCTGTTACGTAGTAACTATTTAGTAATCTGTGCCTATGCGTACAAAACGTTCTGGGAACACATTTATTGTGCTTACTGCTAAGGAGTGGAATTTCCAGACAGAGTTTGGGTTTCCTGACAGCTACAACTTACGCGTTTTTAAGTCAAGAGTGAATAGGTTACTTCTAGGTTAGCGCGCTCTATCTTCGACCGTGTTGACGCTTTGTGAGATAGTTAAAGCACAAACCTATCAACAATAAAAAATATCAGGCTGGCCCTGGCAACACTAGAATAATCTTATGTCATGTTTGATCAATGAGAAAAAAAAACTACAATCGGCTTGAATAAAACACAAAAGAATAAATAAAGTTTTTGTACGTGTACCATTGGATATCTACCCATAATGCACAATCATTTACTTCGATATCCACCATTAAAAAACCAGTTCAGATTTCTATGAAAACGCTACCCAGCCATTATAAAACAATTCAGTCCTACAACTATGTCATTAGGTCACAATTAAAATTTATAAGCAAACACGCGGTACCGTACCTATCTGTTGATTTTATCTGCCGTCCGACCAATGAGCAAACAGAATTTGAATAAAGAACTGGACTAATGGAACGGGCGATGTTTGCCGATGTTTGCCGAGTCGTGCGATAACGAATAGATGTGAGTGCGAGTTGCGAGCAAACACTGGCGCAAGTTAGCTAGCTAGCGAGTAAACTGTGACCTGGCGAATAAATACAATGGGCGTGTGACGGCTTGATGATAAATAGAAATGATCCGGCATTAATTTTGTTTGTTAACTAATTCATTATTCATATCTTCGCGGACGAAACACGAGCTACTCCGTGTGGTCGAGAGTGGTCAAAATTTTCCATCGTTACTGCTTTGTTTTCATTCCGAAGCTACTTGACGCGTACCTGGTAGACCCGAGAAAAAGAGTGTCATTCTGCACCAAGCTTTGGTTTGGAGTTTAAAGTCTGACGAGTCCAGTCACAGACCTTTAGTTGCCTTTTGCATTCTAGTACAACGATCACTTTCAGAACAATTCCCGTGATCCTAGCGGGCGGCCTACTGGGCCCCTACGATTGCTGAAATGTCTTAGTGGCGAGCTACCCATTGCTCGCCGTCCGTATTAGTCCGCAAACTCACGTCTACAGTAGGTGCAAATCGGAGTCGGGATCCAGATAGCTGGGACATTAGAAAGTCCGTTCGAACAAGCATGCGGCCGCCTCTTGCGCAAGCATTAACTGCGTCGCCGAAGAAAGCGTCCACTTACCATTCCTTCTCGCTCCGGACCATAGCCTGTACCTTACCGGACATTTTTTAGCATTTTTAGCATTATTGACCATATAATGTTCCCACTGCTGTGACTCAGGCCTCCTCTCTAGGAGAGGGAATGGGCCGTAATCCACCGCGCGGGCCAAGTGCGGATTGGTGGATGTCACATGTCTTCGAATTAAACCTTACCGGACAGCTTGACGGCAATTACAAATTGTTCTTTTATTTTCATAATGACTCACATTTATTATTTCTTTTATTTTTTTCGGCTCTTTTTAATTTAAACAATAAAACTTCAATTAGAACCGTAGCTATCTCGTAAAGTTTCAGCCAGCAGGCGGTATGTAGGTTGACACGCACCTGCACAAATATTCAATGAATAATTAAAACAATTTGCCGCAACGTTACGTGACAGTCAGCCATGAAAATGATGGGAACTTGGGCATTGTGAGTTAGACTTGAGTAATAAGTAAGTTGGAAGGCCTTCTACAAGGTGGACCTATGACCTGGTTTTTTTTTTTTCTGGTAGGGGAATCATCAGAATGACTTCCCCCGCTCTTGGGCGGAGCGGGAGGGCGTGTCAGACTCTTACTGACTAAAGCCCTACCCCGTTCCTTCGTGGCCTTCGTTCTGGGGGGGACTCGGTGTCAACCTTTAGGAATACCACGTGTTCCCCCCAACCTATGACCTGGTGAGAGTCGCAAGAATGCGATGGATGCAAGACGCGTAGGACCGTTCGTTGTGGCGAGACTTGGAGAAGGCTTATGTGGACTGTCCTTCGGCTGAAATGTTTTTTTATATAACATAGACTAGTGCTTGACTGCAATCCCACCAGATGGTCAGCAGTGATGCAATCGTTGATGGTGAGCCGCACTAATTTACTAAGAACCTATTCACTCTAGCCTTAAATATACCTAAATTATAATCGGACGGGAAGACCGCAGCAGGCAAATGAAAAAATAAGTTATAATAACCCCGGTAGACCCATATGGACTCAGTCGAAGTGAAAGACACAAGTTAGAAGGATCCGTACACTGCTGACCGCAAACTTTAGCAATGCTTACCTATGGTGAATGACAAGACGTCGAAATATTTGAGTATAAAAGAGAACTAACTCAATATCAAGATATTTTTTTTCACTATCTCAAAAACAAATAACAATTATATTAGATAGTGAGTAAATAAGAGAATCAAAAAGAGGGTGTGTACCCCGAACTACCCCGGTTTACCCTAAGGAATAGTACGTGTTTACGCCGCATCTCATTAAGACGCCGCCTACGCCCACTCTCCCCTACGCCTGCGAATACCCGCGAATTTGTTCGACCATAAAAAATAAATAAACCCATTGCCCCTAACTATAGCTTTGATTGTTAGGATTTTCGCATTGCAATGCATGGGAGATACGTGCAAGGGAATTTGAGATTTCGGTGTCTGAATATAGGGGAGATGTTAGATTGGGGGTGTGATTGTGGGGTTTTTGGAGCGAAATCAAAGTACAATACAGTAACTAAATTGTGATACTTAAAGGTCTGAATAAAAGCGATGTTTAGAAATAACATCTTGAGATCAGTTTTTTTTAATAGCATCCAGAGGCTCTTAACGCGATCCATATGGACTAAACTGGTTTGTTAAAAGAATGGTACTATATAGAGAGTACAGCTCTATCCCCATTTCTCGTTCGAACGACTGACATTTTAACACGTCATGGTAAGGCCTCTGATATTTGACTAAAGAAGAAAATGCAGAAATGTAGGAAATAAAAAGAAAATTTCATCGAAATATACTAACAATATGCAAAAAGGTTTGGGTTTGTTAATTATGGGCTTATTTTCATAATATTCAGCCGAAATGTATCGTCTAAGCATACCTCGTAGCCTCTAAGCATGCATCACCCCAAGCGTTCACACAACGACACTTAAAAATATACATATATATCCTAATTAACCAAACAACACATTTCACACTAAACCTTATCCGAAACAGCAATAAAATTTAAAACTAACAGTCATGGTCTTTATCACCATAACGATAACTGGCCAATAAATCGGTATCACAGTACGGTACGAATGGTACAGTCATAGGCATAAATACCTTACACTTGCTCGAATTCAAAAGCAATTGTCTCGCAGTAACCATACACAGAGCAGTGGTGGCCCAGTGGTAACTGCCCTGACTTGCAAGTTGTAGGTCGCGGGTTCAAACCTGTCAAGCGCATTACTTTGTTTAATTAATTTCTTCAGCACAGCTCTCAAAACGGTGAAGGAAAACATCGTGAGGAAACTGGCACGTCCTAGAACCAAAAATCGAAAACATGTGACATCCACCAATCCGCAATGGACCCGCGCGGTGGATTATGGATCATTCCCTCTCCTAGAGAGGTTGCCTGAGTGCAGTGGGAACATTATAAGGCCGATAATGCTAAAAAAAACCATACACAAATGCAATCTAAGCAAGTCAATCATAATTTCAGCCGAATAACGTCCACTATTGGACATAGACCTCTCCCAATCGTCGCCACAACAACCACTTCTGTGCGACTCGGGTCCAACGGATTCCCGTGACCCTCACCAGGACGTACTCAGTTCTTCCTATAGAATGTGCACTAACTTCGGTGTTTTTATAAGTGCCCAGTTATGAAAAACAAAATATTAATGAATTTTTATGTAAAATAAAAATTATTTGATTAGATTTTGAAGCGTTCCAACTGCGTCTTCCGGTACGTGGTGGTCGCCGCTCCAGAATCTCTCAGCCCCATCGGATTATGTATTCTTAGGGCAATGTACCCTGCCCATTTCCACAATAGAAGGTGGTGAAAACGATTAAAACATTTGAAAAAATACCTATTTCGTGCTAGTTTACTATCAAAACACCATAAAATTTCTATCAATACTGCGAGCTAAAATAGCTTTTGAATTTTGCGTAAACCGTTCCATATTTATGCTGGTAACTGTACGGTATGAACATAAATCTTAGTACCAATCCCGTGCGGCGCATCGCGGAGGATCGACGAATGCGCATATAATACCCCTTAATAAAGATTAACAGGCGGGGTGCGAGTAGGATGGATATGGGTAGCGGAGTCTGTGAGACACTGCTTCAAAATTTAAAATGATTTTATTTTACATAGGCCTACATGGTCACTTATAAAACGTCAGAAACTAGTGCACGCTTCCAAATTGGTCGTTTTCTATGGAGAAGAACCGGCAAGAAACTCCATGGTAACTCTTTTCAAAAATTATTGGGTTTACAATACTTCCATATTTATTTTGAACTACAGACTCATGCGACGACAGTGTAGACCAGTCAAAATAGTACCCAAAAGCACATTAAAAATAAAATTAGTCAAAAATTGGGTTGAAAAAGGTAGCAATTAATTAAAATCCGTAGTCTACAGTGCCCTATCATTCACACTATAAGAGAGAACTTATAGAACTAAATATAAGAACAAAAAAAAAAACAATTATCAAACTTACCAACAAATGAGATGTTAACAGCTTAACTGGTTCAGAATTAGAGCAACTCCCCACTGAGGTCTGTCTTTCCTGATTGGATTTTGCAACACATGGTTCATTCGGAGTCAGTAAAAAGAACGTTTTTGAGTTGGGAAATGATCGAATAACTTTTCATACTCTGGGTGGAGAGGAAGTGCCATATTGTTACTGACTAATACTCACCTGTTTTCCTTCGGATGCCTTTTGCGGCTGCAGGATTCTTCGAAGGAGTTACAGTGGCCCTAGAACGGAAAGGACAACTGAAGGAATACACGAAGGTTTGAGTCAGTAAGAGTATGACACTCTTTCTCACTCTACAATAAAGCAGAAGAATTTTTTGATGATTTCGTGTAAATTTTGTTTCGATTTAGAAGGACATGTTTCTAAAAACTAGTTCGAAACTTTTATCCAAAATGGTTCCTGCCATTATGGTGACCCTACGAACTAGCCTTCAACTGCCATCAACACAGACCCAAAACGACATAAAAGTCTAGCACGTGCCTACAACACTGCCCTTTTAACCCCTGACAGTGTAAAACTAAAAATTTACACCATTAATTGTAATAGCGAACAAAAGTACCCATGTTGCGTTCTTTTGACAAGCCGTCTGATCCTAATGCATCGATTTAAAGTTACAAATAGCTGGGGTGCTAATCACTGGGTCATTTTAATTTATTGCAGTGTAGGAGAAGTGTGAATTGGATGTGATACATGTGTTCGTCTGTAGTTTAATTGTTAAACCTGGATTATCTTTTCCTGTAAATGATTATGTCAATTGATTTGTAGCTTCTTTCATGGTACTGTCACGGGGACAGTTTTAGTACTTTCCCTAATTGCAAATTGTAGTATACAGGAAAAGTTTTTAACCACTGCGTAATTTTTTTTTGATGGCTCAGTGTAAGTAATAGATCGATCTTCAAAGTTAAGCAACGCTTGCCAAGGTTGGTCTGTGGATGGGTGACCATCTTAACATAACGAGTTTCCTCCGTGTATGTGATTGTGATTTTAGGCTATGTTCATGTGATGTTACAGGCGTGCGAGCGAGAAAGAAGGATGGAGCTATACATACTATATAGCTCAATCTCTTTAACAGTTCAGTTTAGGTCATAAAATGGATCGCGTTAAGAGCTCTTTGTAGGGCCTCTGATCTCAAAATATATGCAGGTACATACATGAAGACCCGTATATATAATGTGTTTTCAACTACCTACGCATTACCAGTTGAGTTGACCTTCTATGATCTACAAACAATATGTCATATATGTAGGTAATGTTATAACGCGGGCTGTCATATCAAATGGCTGTTGGTTAAATTAATACAGCTTTTATTAATCAGGAAAATCCTAGGTGCTATTATTATATCTAGCCTATACTGTCCCACTGCTGGGCAAAGGCGTCCATCCATTCCTTCCATTGTTCCCGGGCTTGAGCCACTTCCTGCCAATTCCTTCTTGCTTTACCGCGACCTCATTGTGCGATTTCAGGGCACTTTAGTGTTTTAACGTTTGAATCCCCAACCGGTCCTATGAGACCGCACTGTTATTGTTTTACTATTGTGTCTCGTTTCGCGGGTATCTGAGTAACTACTGCACCACCGCGTGATCGATATGCGGCAGACTTGTACAGCCCATTTTCATTTAAGCTGGGCAGACTTCTGAACTACGTCAATGATCTGTGTTTTGAAGCGCAGTTTAGTGTTTCGGACGACCCAATTAACATTAGTCTAGTACACTGCCCGCCATAGCACGTTGGCAAACCTCTAGTTTGGGCTTTGTTAATGTTGGATGTTGTTCAAAATCCAAGTCTGTGTATATCCAGGTCAGGATAGGATTTGCTGACATCTCTAAATAAACCTCTATAATAATTATGACGTGCGAAAAATGTCCTTTTCGCACTTCTCTTTTGAGTTGAGCTCATACAACCCGAGTAGAGCCCATCTAGCGATTTCAATCTGTAATTTACCTCATTACCTGTAGCTTTTCATTAAAATATGTCCATTTGACAAACAGCTTTTTCGTGAAAATGTGTCAATTTTAACGTTTTTTGACAAATATGTCGCTTTTCGCCAGCAAATTATTTTAACATTCATTATCATGCTAATTGCAGTATTTTCATTGGGCCACGTCCGTAAACATACCTGATGTGTGTGTATATGCGTGTGTGTGGATGTGCGGTGGCTACAGCCTTGATGCGGCTGCAATTACTGACGCTGGGCGGAAACCGCCCGCCCGCACTCCCGCCCAGCGAATTATAATTATACTGTTACGGTTTACGTTATTTATAGTTTACTTGTATGGTTGGTTTTAGCGATGCTTGCATGCACTTAGCTTTATGTTTCCTGGGAGCTATAGCACGGGAATCTTTAAGTCAAGAGAGAATAGGTTGCTTCTAGGCAAGCGTGCTCCATCATCGACCGCATCGTCGCTTTTCACCAGGTGAGATAGCGGCCAAGCTCGAACCTATCAACAATAAAAAGTAAAAAAATGTTTCGGTTTACAAACGAACCAAAGTCATCCCACTAGGTAGACCGATAACCTTGTGACGTGGTGAGAGTCACGGGAATCCAATGGATGCATGATGCACAGGGCCGGTTCTTGTGTCGACGCTTGGGGAAGACCTATGTCCAGCACTTGATATCTTTCGGCAGAAATGACGATGATGAAACATATTCTAAAAATCGTCGATACAGGAGTATACATTGACAAAGATCTACGAATGACAACCGGGTCCAACAGCTTTACGTGCTTTCCGAGACACGGGGTGTCAGTAATGACATAGACATCCCGTCACTGCCTCCCCTAATTATTAACATACCACCCCTACTAAAAACGGGTTAATTTTCACTAATAAAACAGAGGAGGAAATTAAACGCTACCTCCCGCCAGTAGATGTCGCTGTTAGCTAAGAGTCCTCTTCATAATTACGACTCGCTCTTGGCAAATACTTGGACGTAATTATATTTTTTTATTACCCTCTTTGTAAGGGAGGGCAAACAAATAAATTATTAACGGAATTGTATGTTGTTGGGTAGTGGATCTTGAATTTTGTTGTGTAGTCTAATTTTTTATTTTTGGTTGTTTATATGACAGTATTTTTTTATCGATTTGAAGTTATATCTTTTTCGAGACGTAGTCATGTAGGGTATCAAAATAAAGGATTTGTGGAGACGATTTCAAATTAGTCATTAAAATGTAGAAAATAAAAAGGTTACCTGTGTTACAAAACCTGATTGCATGAAACCACTAAAAAGTTGGAAATACACACTAAAATTGTGGCAGGAGTGACTTCGCAAAGTTTTCTGCACTAGTGTGGAAAACAGTTAATTGCGTGCCTAGAAGTATTGAAATATTAATTTCCGTAAACTGCCCAATAATAACCCGGTAACGTAATAATTTACTAAAATTGACATTTTTAAATTGCATCCTTTGTCCCACATACGTTTCGTATTGGTACAGTTGTCTACATTAACGTCTGAAAGTAACATATTTAATATAGTTCCATAAACTGTCAATATGTACACGGAAAAAATATGGTTGTAATAATTAATGGCTATGTAAAAAGGTAACCCGTGTATATGACGGTTAATGACACAAATATTTAAAAAACAACGCAAAAATTCTACGAAAGTAGTATAAAATAGAAAAGAAAATATTTATCAAATCATCAGATTGGTCATCATCATCATTTCAGCCGAAAGATTCGCCGTCCAGGTCATAGGCCTCCCCCTAAGTGTCTCCACAACATACATTACACTATTCACAAAATTTTGAAGTTGACTATCCCATACAGTACGATTTTTCCAAAGCGACTGGTAGTTCCAGAGATTAATGCATTTCTTATACTTAAAATTTTTATATACTAGTAACAAATTGGATCTATAGAATTATCTTTAAAAAAAGATTATTATTATTATTATAAACAAACAAACAGAAATACTCTTCCCATAAACCCTTTATTGGTATTACACAGATTAGATATTTCAAATAAATTTTTAAATAATTTCGTAGACGGCCCAGCTACGTCGTAGCACATCCCGCGTAGCAAAGGACACTTGAGTGCTACGAATCTCTTCCCTCTTCCCAATTCATATATAACGAGATACACGTATAAGTAGGCTTATATCTCGCCGGTAAGATGCGGCTGCGTGCCGGCGATAGCACAGCCGTGCCGGTCCGTTCGGTGGCAGGATTAGACCCGGGTCTCCGGACCCCGGCGCAAGAACCCAACTTTATATGAGCGTGACGTTTCCAAGATATCGGGATGTCTCTCGTTTATAATGGCTGTAGGTAGGTACGAGGGTCCGTTGGCGAAGATTTTGTTTTGAAGACCTGATTTCTTTGTAAGAAGTTAAAGGATAAATACTTCTTCGTATTTTTTTTTATTATTGATAGGCTCGCGCTTGACCACATCTCAACTGATGGTACGCGATCATGTGGTCGACGATGCAGCACGCTTGCCTAGAAGCAACCTATTCACTTTGACTTAAAGACCCCTAGGTTGTATATTTGGTAGATTACATTTATTACATTTGGTAAATGTAGACACTATTTAGCACTCCTTAGAGTATTCTACTAGTGTATATCATTTCACGCTCATCATACTATTGTTATAAAAGCGAAAGTTTGTATTTACTACTCCTTTACGCTGAAACTGCTAAAGGAATTCACATGAAATTGGACACAAGGGTTAGACTATATCCTGAAACAGCACAAAGTCAAAAAAAAAGTCAAAGTAGTCTTTTTGTCCCGGGAATATATTCCAATTCACAATTTATTTTAATTTCCTGTACGAGTAGACTTTTTGCACCCTTTATACCCTTATTTTCTTGATCTTTTTTCTTATACTTAGCCGTGTTTTCTCTTTCCCTTGGTTGATTGGTTGAGAATGTCATAAGTTCGGTCTTGTATGTTGCATGAAGTTTTAAAAAACAAATAGGCAAACAGACTGGTAGAGGCTAGTGTTTTTTGAAATCTTAATATATATAAATCTCGTGTCCCAATGTTTGTCCTCAATGGACTCCTAAACCACTTAACCGATTATAATAAAATTCGCACACCATGTGCAGTTCGATCCAACTTGAGAGATAGGATAGTTTAAATCCAAAAAAAAAAAAAAAAGTAGGGTAGTCTAGGGTAGTGTAGGGTTGTGTAGGGTAGTGTAGGGTAGTGTAGGGTAGTGTAGGGTAGTGTAGGGTAGTGTAGTGTAGCGTAGTGTAGCGTAGTGTAGCGTAGTGTAGCGTAGTGTAGCGTAGTGTAGTGTAGGGTAGGTAGGGTAGTGTAGGGAAGGTAGGGTAGGGTAGCGTAGGATATGAAGGGTAGTCATTTGACGGGAAAAAATCCAAAAATAAATAATTGTCTACCCCGTGCGAAGCCGGGACGGGCTGCTAGTAATTATATAATTTTGACGTAAATGTAGTAAGAGATGACGATGAAGAGAAAACTCAAGGAAGTGTTTAAAGTTATTACGAAACAGCTATCCAAATATTAACAATTTAATGTAAACAGCATTATTTTTCATGTTCTTAATCACACCATCTGATAAAACCTTCAGGCAGCCAGCTCTCTTTATAAAACCATGTCTTTCTTTTTCTAGACTCTTTCACTGCTGACTCATCAGCCTTTTCAGGCACTACTTTTAAGACCTACTGAAAGTTTCGGTTCATTTCTAGGCGTGTACTTGTATTATCACGATTTAAGTTTTGTGTACAATATAGAATTAAGAAATTGGTGTTATTTAAAACTGTTTAATTTGAACTTATAACAATTCTAACAATTATTATAGTTCAAATACTATTTAGTTTATTACTATAACAATTCTAAGTCAATCGAAGATAACTCTTAGATTGACTTAGAATTGTAAATTCAAAGAAATTATATTAAAGGTAGGTGATTATTTATTGGTTTCTTTATATTAAACTTTTGATTTAAAGACCTAGGTTGTAGCTATGAGGAAACACGGATTCAGGTAGGGAATCTCACTCTTTTGCTGCACTGTAGGGACACGTGAGGCCCTGGGCCTCAAGGCAAAGAAGGAAAGTGAAGGAAGGTGAAAGGAAGTGGGTTTTAGTCAGTGAAAGCCTGAGACGCTCGACCCAAGAGCGAGAGAAGTCATTGGATGATTTCCCACCTAGAAAAAACCGTACAATAAATGTGCTTCCAAAATGTTTTTGTTTGCAGACGCCATTTTATGTGTTACAAAAACTGGTCTTGTCAACAGCCTCGGTCACCTCGGCCTGTCATGCAGTCGAAGCGCGGGACGCATACCACGGCACGCGAATATTAACGACATCATCCGACGTGCCCTTGTCACCGTCGGCGTTCCGGCTGTTTTAGAACCTCATGGCTTGGCACGTGACGATGGTAAGAGACCGGACGGTATGTCTCTATTTCCTTGGAAGATGGGTAGGCCTTTAGTGTGGGACGCTACCTGCGTCGACACTCTTGCGCCATCCCATCTTCCTAGCTCGTCGTGCTCTGCTGGTGCTGCCGCTGCGGCTGCGGAGAACCTCAAGCGGCGAAAATATAACAACCTCGTCGGCAGTTATATTTTTGAGCCGTTTGGGGTTGAAACTCTTGGACCGTGGGGCCCGAGTGCTCATTCGCTTTTTAAAGATCTTTCGAAGCGTCTTGTTGACACTTCGCGTGACCCAAGGGCTGGCTTTTACCTCGGTCAGAGATTAAGCATTGCCATACAACGTGGCAATGCTGCCAGTCTTTTGGGCACACTTCCGGTCGACAGCGATGCGGAGGAATTTTTTGACGCCATATTTTAGTTTAGAGTAAGAGTTAGTTTTAATTAGTTAAGTGTTTTTATTTTTAATGTTTTTTCTCTGCATAATAAAATGTCTTTGGTAAGGATCAAACTACCCTTTCTGTAAATCAAAAATAAATAATTGAAACTGATTTTTTTTACTGGTCATGGCGACAGTGTCACAGATTGGGGTGGTGTCGACTGTTAGATGACATCAAGTGCTTCAAAGTAACACGAATAACAATGTGGAGTGTTTCTGGCGCAGGCAGGCGGGATTGAGGACTCAAGGAGTACAGTACAGGGTGGTGTGAGAAATTGTCATGAATGGTGGATTTTAATCATAAATCTCTATGGTGCAGTGCCTATATTTTTAATTTAGGTATTATAACTCATAATGCACCATATAGAGCAGATAAAATATGAGAATATGCGTCTTAATTTTAAAAGCTGAGTGCTTCTTTTAAGGTGAGGATTCTTTCAATGACTTCTCCAGTTCAAGGTAAGGCGTGTCAGACTTTTACTGATTAAAACCCACCTGCGTCCTTCTGTTGCCTGTTGCGTTCTAGGGCCATGGATCTTTCAAATCATCATCTCCTAGCCTTTTCCCAACTTGGGGTCGGCTTCCAGTCAAGCCGGATTTAGCTGAATACCAATATTTTACGAGGAGCGGCTGCCTACCAGACCTCCACGGATCTTTCAAATGTTCCCGCAGATTTTACTAAAACCCTGACCTAACATATTTCACCTTACTATCTTTCTGAAACACTCTCTATCACATATTAACATATTCCTTTTAATATCGTTCTGTGTTGCGTGCACACGCGTTGGTGTTTGCGACACGCGGTCCCCACGCGGTACGCACGCGGTCCGCACGCGGTGCGCACGCGTCTCGTCGAGGGTTGGGACCGACACTAATTTAACTGACCCAAGCAATGAGGGTGGATGTCACACTATTGTGTTGAGGAAATCGTTTGCTCATTTTGATACGGTTTTTGGTTTGACGAGTTTATTAGTGTGGGTTATAGTTAATTTGGGATTTCAGTTTTGAATGGTAATGGTCATTTGTAGTTAGGAATTCGTATGGTTTTGTCTTTTCTTATTTTACATAATTATCCAATTAACATCCGCTAGGCAATGAACGTGCCAAATCAGACTTTATTTTTTATCTCAAACTATCGTCTGCCAGAAGCTTCGACTGACTGAAAGTAGGTTTCTCCATATGAACTTCAAACCTTCACTTCATTCCCTATGGGGGTAAAATTTGGAAAATCCTTTCCTAGTGCTCTTAAAAGAAAATCTTAAGCAAAATTTCACATTTAGTTCCAGCAGTTTCGGTTGTGCGTTGATATGTCAGTTAATTTCTCGTATATATATATAATAAAATGTACAGTTTGAAAGGTTCCTACGCTCCTGATAGCTGAAATTCAAAACCACCACGCTGCTTAAAATCTGACTAATCAATACAACACGTCCCAGATCATTAAGATGTTGTCTGAACGCGGTTTGCGTGACAATTAGGTAGGTGGCACCTATCGATGTTAAGTATTTAGGTAGCTATATTTAACCATACGTATTGATGAACTAGGCACCATGGAAAGAGATGCTGCAAAGTACAACTTAAGGAACAGAATCAGGTGGTTTTTATTCAGTAAAAGTCTCCACCCGGAGCGGAAGTTATTTGATGATTTCTTAGTTATAATTTTTTTTTCTAGTTGCTTTTATAGTTTTGCGCTTGACTACAATCTAACCTGATGGAAAACGCCGATGTGGTCAACAATGGGGCTCCTATTAATTCTTGACTTTAAAGACCCCCAGGTTGTAGCTATTATGAAACAAAGACTCCAGCAAGGAATTCCACTCTTTAGCGGCACCCACAATGAAAGTTTTCCCAAAACATGTTTTAATTACATTTTTCGCACGTCTCAATCCAATCCTCCCAACAAAATCCAGGTAATCCATCACCAAACATTACACCAAAAACAAAAAAAGCGTCGACGAACATCCCCTAATGTTTGATTCACAGAAAACTATTGGCCTTCATCCCCTGATTGATACGGGCAGCAACAATGGCTGTTTACTTTCAATTACACACCCGCCTCGCCTCCACTACGGACACATGGATATAGAGCGCGTTGTAATGACGTCCGTGGTACTGGAACTAATGGTACGGATTTGGTGGAATTTTGGTACGGATTTGGTGGGATTTTGGTACGGAAATAGTGTTGATCTGTATTGTTTAATCAACAATTTTCACCTTATTTTGGTTTACGATAGTGACATTAAAGATATTTCAGACTACGCTATAATGTAATAGCATAATTATAGTTCATAGCGCAACAATATCATTCGCCATACATTTATTTAGAACACGTTCACACTTTGCTATACTATATATTATTATAAATGTATGATGAGCGATATTCTTGTGCTATAAACTGTGTGTGTTATTCAACTACACACCCGCCTCGCCTCCACTACGGACACATGGATATAGAGAGCGGTGTAATGACGTCCGTGGTACTGGAACTAATGGTACGAATTTGGAGGGATTTTGGTACGGAAATAGTGTTAATCTATATTGTTTAATCAAAATTTTTTACGTGTTCTAGGTTTATGATAGTGGCATTAAAATATCACAGTGTTTTAGTAATTAACAGTAACGAATTGTGGATCGCAAGGTCGGCTCAGTGGTTGAGCGAATGGCTGCTGCGCTGCGTATCGCAGGTTTGATTCAATGACTATTTGTGTAACAGTTTTGTCTAGTTTTGTTTCTTGGGCATATTGATCGGTTGTACTGAAAGCACACGGTACGGACGCAACGTTGGAAGGCCTCCCAAAAGGTGAATTGATGACCCGATGAGGGGCGCGTGAATCCGACAAATGCGAGACTTACAGAACCGGTCGTTGTGATGACCCTTGGAGGAGGCCTATAATTTCAACAGTAGATGTCTTTTGGCTACAATAATGTTGATAGAGATGAAGCTCGTTACAAGTAATTATTACTCGATAACAATAATAAAAAAACATCTACGAATATCCTGGATCTTTTGTACAGTCAGCATCAAAAGTCGATGAACAGAATCAACATAACAAAACATTTTATTTTGAACAGATGAAACATATTTTATTGCGAACAGGTGTTTTGTTATGTTGATTCTGTTCATCGACTTTTGATGCTGACTGTACCTTTTATCTCTCGAAACCTACTCGAACTCAGTCATTCAGTACTCGAACATATGCCTATCAGGTCCAAATTTTTATCCAGTTAATCCAAATCATCATAAAAACGTGAAAATATCCCAGCCCAGCAGACAATCGACTGGCAACACGCAGAAACACATTCAGCTGCATATTAAATGGCGTTTCCAAAATCGACCACTAGCTGACAATGGTTTCCAACCTTATTTGACTTAGGACCACTTTAATTTCTTCGTTGTTTTTTTATTTAGTTCCTATTTTCCCGCTGTTGGGCAAGGATCTCCCCAAATTCTTCAAGGTAAATATTTTTTTAGGTCATCTTGCAAAATCTTCGTAGGTCCACGTTAATTAAGAAAAAAAATGCGTTATTTATAAACCAAATATAACGGAATTGCTTATATTCGTAACTTATTTACAAATATATAAAAAAACAATGTCTGCATTCTGATATAAATCCGATTTACTTAAATGATATTGAAAAAAAATCCTCATTTTTTATGGAGTTGTTTTTTATCAGATGATTGATCCCGCTCTACAGGAGGAAGTGTCTCAGACCATACCTATATTCCTTCTTTCCCCTTTGCGTTCCAGGACCACGAGTTTTCTGAAATCTCTTTGAGGCGCGTTCGAAACACTACGCGCCGTTAACAACTTGGGCTCGGTCCAGACGGTTACTGAACGGCCGGACGGCCAACTACCTATTACTCGTCTGCAAAAGTTCAAATTTTAATTATTTCGCGGACATTTTAGCTCTCACAGACCACAGATTGAGAACCATAGGACTATACAGACAGTGTTTTAACTAGTTAGTCATAGAATCATAGTTCTATTTGATTTATTTTCCGAGCGCCCGCCCGGGGCATGCGCCCAACTATTTTAATATTACATTACATCTAGGCACTCGCTCTAATAGCTTTCAATGTAAGGTTTTTATTGTAGTTAGCTCCACCACTCACAATTTGACTTTTGAGTTTTATAACAGTTCAATTTTGCTAAATGCTTTTGTTCCAGCCGCTTCTGAAATATTGAATCGCGTTCGTTATGTGCCTACGTTATATCAAATGCCAACCGTGTTTGTTGTATCCAGAAATGAATATTGGATTAGTTTTTTGATATTTGTTATTGCACCCATTGTTTCATTGGCAATTTGGTTTATTACTGTTAGAACTTGCTGGGCGTTTGCTAAAGACCAGCAGGTTCTATCTACCCTGGAACACTTTTTTTTTTGAGGTGCGATGTCATCTAATAACTTCCACTGCTTTGGGTGGAGTGGAAGGGTGTGTCAGACTTTTATTGACTTACGGCCGAAAATCTATCATATATCGGAGATTGAAAAACAAATGATACCATGCAAAAATTTACATGTTTTCTGTTGTTTCATTTGTTTTTCAATCTCAGATATGTGATAGATAGGTTATTGGTTTCGGGCGTTAACACACCTGTGTTCACAGGCATTTATTTAGTAAATTATTTATCGTACTAAGGATTTATGTTCCATTTTCTTCTTCTTAGTCATGTACTCTTGACAAAGTGGTCATGGTCATGTCTCGGTTGAGTCCTGCACCATGCGACGACGCCATGCAGTCCATGCAGAGACGCCGATAATCTCTCAACAATTTCCGATTCCTCTACAATATTCCATTTTACACAAAACTAAATACTCCAAAACACCTTTCAAATGTGCAAGGACGCTATTTTGTAACCTCCATAAGCTACACAATAACGATCGGAACCTACTCATAAAATCCAACATAAAAGTACTGTAAGCAAAACTGAATGTGCCGACTACAAGGGTAGCGGGTTCGAGTCCGCGCGGGTAACCCCATCGTATCGCGAGCGCGCCTTATTTAAAACACAAATATTTGCCGCCGATGAAACTTTTCTACCGTCTACAGGAGCTTATTAATATTTTATTATTTTGTCTTGTACTCCGTTTCGGAAACTCCCAACTTCCCTTGTTACAAACTCTCGCTCTAAAGCGATTATATTTAAAATTATTTTAATTAAAACACTGTGCAAACGTCTAAGTACGGGCATTGCTTTTGGGAATTATTAAATGAAATGTTGTATTACTGGGATTTAGTCTCATGTACCTTAGTACTTTTCCTTTGGTACTTTGTCAATAGAGATGAAAAAGAGATGTTTTTAATAACGTTGAATATTTTGTGAAAAGTTTAATTACTTCATGTCAAATACAGACTTTTTTGACCGACTTCGAAAAAGGGTGGAAGTTCTCAAGTTGGTTTGTATTTTGTTTTGTATCTTTTTCAGTGATGATCGAGCTCTCCAAATGTTAACCGATTTTTATTTTTTTTTCTTAGACTAATATTGCTCTCGGGTGTTTTTATATAAGTTACGTAAAGATCTGATAACGAACTTTGGAGATATAAGGGTATATAAAAGCCATAGAAATCTAAAATAAATTATTTAAGGGATTTTTAGATAAATATTATCACTATATATTACGACGAAGAGATAAAAAGGATAAGACCGAGAAGCAACGTTTTCAACTCTTCACTTTTTCTGCAAATCATTGATTTACCTGAATTGTGCCAGGGAGTGTGACCAGCTTGTAAAATATGCGTTCAAATCGAAGTTCCCCTGTGATCGATAACCCTAAATGAATTCGCGCCTTTTCTTAATTACAATTATGTTCGTATCGGCTTCTAGTCTAACCGAATGCAACCGTATTTTACCCGAAGCGACTGGCCTCCACAACTCAGTAACTGAGTTTTTGTTATACCCCTTAACTGTTACCAGGTCTTCGAACTTCTGAATATGCGTAACGCCTAAAAATCTCTAAATGACCGCTGGGACTAACGGGTTAACGCGCTTTCCGAGGAACGGAGGCGGACCACGGGCTTCCGTTCTGCCTTGATTCGATTCAGGAACCTCCCGAACTTACCGTGTCCGGTGAGGACGCCGTGACCTCTTTCCAATCACTTCTCAAGAAGGGGACTTACCGCCGCAATGAAGGCGTGCCCAGCACTGGGTTGCGATAGTCATCAGGTGGGATAGCGGTCAAGTATTAGTTAAAACCAATTTTTTTAAAAAGCTATTGATATAAATTATCAGTTTAAATAGGTACCTAATCATTATAAAAAAATTCGCTGTTAGCCAAGCAATGGACCTGCCTACTGTATTACCACTAGAATTTTAACCCTGCTTGATAATAATTAAACAAAAGAAAATATTTACAAAGATTTTCAGCAAAAATATCGACTTATTCGCTACAGGTTGTTCTATTTTGTTTTTATTTTCGCGTTGAGTTTCGCTAAGTGTAAGCGACACAGTTTGCCGAGTCGATTAAAAATATTGTTTACAGCCGCCTCGGTGTTGCCACACGGAAAATACTGTAAATATTTATCTCCCCTCCCCACTGTCTTACTACTTGAGAAGAATGTTTAGGAAAACAACGGTGAGCTTACAAATAGGTTCTGGGGGAGTACCTATTGGGTAATGGTAACGGACGAATAATAAATAGTTGTGATAATTTTGACATTTTGACTTTACCATCGTGTGAGGTTCTAGTTGAGCAAACGTTTATAATCTATACTTAATATTATAAAGAGGTAAAATTTGTAAGTTTGTATGTTTGTAAGTTTGTATGTAGGGGGTAATCTCTGGAACTACTGGAGCGATTTGAAAAATTCTTTCAGTGTTAGATAGCCCATTTATCGAGGAATGCTATAGGCTATATACCATCACGCTACGACCCACGGGAGCAGAGCAGTAACGAAAAATGCGGGTGAAACCGCAGGGGACAGCTAGTTATTATTAAAATAAAAGTTTTTTTTAAGTGTTAAAATATTGTTTGTATTAAACATGTACCTAACATAATAAACTTAAAAAGCTGAAAGTAGTAGCTATGTTCAGTCTTGGCTACTGAATCGATTGCAGCTAATTTTATTAACATTAGGTACCTATCTAATGTTTTATCATAAAATAATCCAGAAATATTTTTGGATAAAAATATTACTAAACTAAACATTATTGTATAAGTAAACTGTACCGTTACTTTTTGGTGTACAATAAAGTTTATTCTATTCTATTTAATAAAATCTTGATTGCGTCACTAGCGTGTTAGTCTGTGCGTGCGTAGACTATACCAACACTGATGCGTTAGTATGTTCCCCATATTATTTGCTCACAATTAGGATAACCCATTTCTTAAAAAAAAAACACTAAGAGAATTTCAGCTCGCTCTACCTTAGAGCAGGAGAACGACTTCTCATTATGACTTCCCACATCCAGAATTCCAGAAAGAAAAAATATATAGGTACGACGTACGAATAGTCATTCATTAATTACCAGTTACAACACCTAGGAAAACAATGAAAGTTCTCATAATTTAAAGCGAGCCAACACTTTAGTTACACAAAACTGTTCAATATTACAATATTAATAACCAATAAAATTAATATCCCGTTTAGATACTCCTACGTATCTAAAGTAAACGTCTATAGCCGTTCAATTTAAATTAAAACAAAAGGAACACAAACATTAATAACCAGTGGACCGATTGTGATTTCAAAATTACACTGTAGACAATTTAAATATTCAAAGTTTAAACCTATTATAAGTTTGCTACTCAAACTACTGGCTGGCACAGCCGGCTTAAAGTTTTTGTGAATTTTACACTGGCAGCAAGATTAACGTTTTCCGAAGGCCGACGGAACTTTCTTGTTAGTTAATTAATTAAATTGCTTCGTAGAAATATTGCTGGGATTTTAGTAGAAGTTAGAAAACGAGGAAAGTTTTTTATGATTTTCGTCGTGAGTGTAGCGTTATTTCAGTTTAATAGGTTCTTTTAAGAACGAACGAAAATTAGTCCTATATACTTTTTTTGTTAATTTCCTTTGTGGTTTTACGTGTGGGTTTCTCTGTATTTTGCGTACTGTGATTTTTCCAAGAAAATGTATACGTGGTTGTTTGTGCGGTTTCTTAGCAATTCGTCTTGGTTATTTTTCGTGGAAAATTCTCAGAATGATCTTAAAATTACTTTACTTTGAAATATTATCTATCTAAAGATTTTTATATTATGTAGGTCTGAGCAATACTGCCATGATCGCCCTTGTGCTAACCATAAAGTAGAAAACAGACATAATAGTCTATTTTTAGATACTGTTGCCAAAAAAATGCAGCACTTAATCATTATTATTTGCAAAATATGATATTGTCACATGAATAGAATACAAATCAAACAAAAATCCCTACTTCACACTGCGGGAACACTTAATAAAAGCGGTTAAGGTATAATCTCCCGCCATTTTGTTTGTTAATTTAGCTAGGAGCCGTCAGTTTGCGCGCCATTTTCAAGGGCTCTTAATGCTGGCAACACATGACATGGCAAAGACATCGAGTGATTGTGCCTAAGGATGTGAAATGCATGTTTTTGTATCTTTATTTTTATAGGATTTGATACTGACTGGCATTATGATAGGGTGAGTATTCTGTCATGCTTTATAAATATTAATACAATAGTAGTAGTAAAATTGGATAGGTGCATACATATTATAATAGTACACACCACTTTTGTTTAGGTCTTTTCAATTGCAAAGCCTAATTTTAATATATAAAAAATGTTTTTTTTTAAATTATTTTGGAGTTTCAATTGATTTGTTTTTTCCTTAGGAAACCAATTGAAACGTTTCGCTAGCTTCTAACGTTTTATAAGCACCATTGTGAAAAAAATGGCCAATGTGAAAAAAAATGTTGAAACTAATTTAAGTTTTGTTACATTTCTTAGCAGGTACGTAAATATCAAAATATCAGCACTCTCTGCATTTTTTCTTACGAATATATGTGAAAATTATACGTTGAATTACAATTTTCAGTTGCAGTTGTTTAGCTGTATACTTGTGCCTACCTACGGTCGCTTTACATAATTCATGATGTAAGTAAATTATAGCACACCCAAAACATTAGAGGCTTACACGGCCATATCACATAATGAATGATTATTATACTTAGATACCTGTAATATGTAACTTTAAGCCACCGCACAGTTATGTAATGATAACGTGCTCTAATCCCCATATAAATCACGGGCTTGCGAATTTATGAGCCCACTGAGCACATACGTACATATTATACGTAAATTATCACATGTCACGCGCGCTTAAAAACACACCACCCTTTTGATATATCGTCTACGATAACACGCGAATTACGCGCACCTACTATTTATAGGCTTTACTTTTAATTTTTATACATGGCAAGTATTAATGACATTAGAGAAAAAAAAAACAAACGTCAAAATAATACGTTCAAAAAAATTTGAATTCCTATTGTGTTCTAAACACGTGGCGGTGTTGTCATATCTCAAAACTTTTTTTTTTAATTCTCTATTCCTACCGGCCAACATGTGTTATTATTATTCAGTTCTTCATTCACCTTTCTTTGTGCGAACAAAGACCGGTCCACGGAACTATGGCCCTCTTGTAATGCGTGACATTATGTTCAAAGCATAAAAGAACTAAGAATGTTGGAAGAAATATGTTACGCGTTTATTCAATGTGTATTTCGGATGTAAAACAAACTGACATCGAATGTAAATACTATTGTCGAGTGTTGTCATACGTAAAATAACATTCATAATGGTTATCTAATGGTCTTTTTGATGAATGGACAGTTTGTCGGTGAAACAGTTTCTAGGCTGCGTGTTCGTTAAATGCATAGATTATTTTATTGTTTATAACAGTGTTTATAAATTAGATTGTAAATTACGAAGCATTAAGTACGACTTAAGTACTGAAAACGCATTGTTTCTTGTTTATGTCATTTATTGCCTGACTCTAAACACATATTATATTAAAAACAATAGTTACATTACTCTAACTTAACAAGTTCTTAATTCAATTTTTTCTGTGGAAAATTTGGAATTAGAATACGCTTAACAGTATTTAACTAAACTTAAGGTTATCGAGTTTAATGCTGGTGGGAAATCACCCAGTGACTTCTCCGTCTCTAGACGGAAGGGCGTGTCAGATTGTCACTGACTAAAACCCGCTTTTATGTTCTTTTTTTGCTTTGCTTTCCAGGACTCCGGGTGCCCCTTTGACGAACGTATGGCTCCAGTGGGCTTCGGCTATGCTGTACCCCTACAGTTTTACTGACATCTTGAGTTGGGTACCCTGTAGCATTGGCCATAAGGAAATAGCTATACACATGCCCAGTCACATGTACCTTCTTTCAATCATTACAATAAAATATAACTATGATAAACGATAGATAACAATCAAAACAAACCTCTATTAATTAGTTATTATTCATCACGCTGACGGCCATCACAATAAAGTAGAGCAACAGAAAAAAAAAGTAGTTTTCATCTGATTGTGTATTTTATCGCTGTGCATATTCAACGTGTTGTCTGTCTGTCCGTTTATCCACGGTAGCACAAATACGTCACGGTACTTTGAACTACAACATTACCTATACACATGACCGACCACAACTGCATTGGATTATGCACCTTAAGAAGATATTAATAAGAGTATTGAATTTTTTTTCGGTACGCAAAATCAAGATTGTAGTCCTCGGTACACGGATCTGGAGTCTCCGTTGCCCAATAGGAACCCTGCGCGTGAGTTGGAAACTTGAAATTGAATGTATTGTCTTTTGGACGCTTATGCTAATATACTTTGTCATAATAAAATGTATTTTTTGTGGAAAACCCCGCTGACTAAGATAGTTCTTGGATATGCTGTTTCATTTCTTCAAGGATGAGAAGATCTGGTTATGAATGATCGAGTTCTGACTAATGAGACGTGGCTAAAATTTATAAGGACTAAAAACGTGCATCTACATGTTTTGGTAAAATAATGTGCCTGCTGAAAAATCTGTGAAAGTAAAAATAAATATCCTTAGAGAACATATTCCGAGATAAAAAGTACCTATCTAGATAGAAGTACTATTCCAGATCATGGTCTACCCGTGTGCGACATTTAATTTAAATTCACTCAGCCGTTTGAGCGTGAAGAAGTAACAAACATATACACACATACAAACAAAGCAAATAAAAAATACTTTATAATATTAGTGTGAACTGATAATAAGACCATAGTGTTTGAGGAGGTCGATCTCTTTTGTCATTAAACTAAAGACAGCATAATATAGGGAAATGCAAGGCTATTCGTGAAATTATTAAATATCTATAAAACTTATTAGTAAATCAGTATAATTAAAAAATTACTTAAAATGCATATAAATAAATCCATTTCTATTGCAAGATTTTGTCAACCAATTTCAACTGACCGTCAATGAAAATTTCTACGTGCAATTATTAATTTCATAGTAACGTTACGCATTCATTGCTTTACAATCCAACTTGTACTACAATCCTTAAGAATAAGTATGCAAAGAAACCAGCAACAGAAGCGAATCGACATTGAACATAATTTATTTACAAATATTAACCATTTCAGCACAGTTACCGTCCACAATGCGTGCCTCTTTACTTCAAATGCAAGCTCTAATAGGCGTAACGCAAACACAAGTGTACTAAAGTCCATACAAATGTACCTGTTACAGGACATAGACGTTGCTAAAACTTCCTGTAACCGACAAAGGGGATCGCGAATTCGCCACGCCCAAATCAAAATATATTATCGAGTTATTTCAAACTGGCAACATTGGAAAAAAAATTTCGTCGGCGTTCGCACAATCAATCAAGCGATAAGCCAATAAACCTCAACGATGCGCTTTTGAATCGCGAATTCGATTTTTGAATCGGTCTTTTGTTGCCATGGCCGGCGGCGCGCGATCTGCCGACTTGCACAATGAAAGGGCAACCGGAAGCGAATGCCGGTGTCTCCTCATGAATGGGACGAGTCTGATCGTTCAGGAACTGTCGGACGTGGATACGTCAGATCACGTACCGTCGGCAGAAGAATGGGACAGTTTTAGATAACTTTTGGAGTTCAGTTAAAAGTAGTTTTGACGATTTTTTGATTGGTAGGATTTCAGTGTTATAGGCAGCTGTTTTACAAGGCAATTCATAAAGAAAGATTTGAATCAACGGCGATTTAGTGCAGTATCTGTGTAAATAGAACCAGTTTTAGTACCAACCAGTTAGTAAATTGTATTTATACTTTATTTACTTAAGTACGGTATCTACTGATGCATAAAATATTCAAAATTATTCGCCTAACCATACCTACATGATTATAAAACTATCTATCAACAAAAAAAAAACATTGTACAACAATACAACGCCCCCTATTGTCAAACGGACTGGCATTGTAGCATCGTACCGTAGCCTTATAAAAAAAATAACGTCCGGGGTTGCCACAGCAATAAAATTAAGCACCATAAAAGGTGGAAATTAATAATGAAATATGTATTACATCGGTATAATGTTGTTAGGGATCCGTTTAAAATGAATGGCCATTGTCGCCGTTTGACTTGGTACCTTTTGTGTGGGATTGTCCGTGAAATCGGTCGAGATGTATGGATTCAATGTACGGTGGGAATCAGGCTTGCTAAATGTTTGATGATTTTACTAATTACAGGGGCGGGTTTGTTGTTCAATTGTAGTGAATTTGTCATCTTTGGGAATGACTTTGAAAGATGTGAGGGTGTTGTTCGAGTTATATCTATTATAACTAACTTCAGCTACCTCTGCAGACTATCCCATGAATGAAAACGTTAAAACCTAGGCATGTTTTTATAGTCCAAAAACATTTGATCAACCTGTCATTCCAGTCATATAGCCATCGTAGGCGAGGACTAGTGAACGAGAAGCAATGGGTAGCTCGCCATCCGGCCGTCGGGTAACGATTCGGATCGAGACAGAGTCATCGACAGCGCGTTGTGTTCGACAAGTGCCTCAGAGAGATGTCAGCAAAACCGTTGGGGCCCAGCAGAACCGAAGCCTACTGGGGCTATGGATAGTCCGAAAGGGAACCCCGGTGTCCTGGAACGCAAAGTAAAGAAAAAGTAATTAGTAAAAGTCTGACACGCCACGGGAGGGCGAGTCAGACTTTTACCTCCGCTACTTTTTACTCCGCTTTAGAGTTGTAGAAGTCATTGAATGATTACGTATTTCTGTATTCAGTGACTGCAAATTACAAGTATAGCAGAAATCAGTTGTTGCCGGGCACGACCGATGCTTATAAAAATTCTAAACAAGCTACAAAACTAGAAATGAGGTGGCTGTCTAGGTATGAACAGTAAGTAAAGTGGAAACCACAAAATTAACACGAAATACAGAAAAGCCGAATTATTTTGACCGCTCCGAAATTCGAACAATTTGCTGCGTAGAACTTTTTTTTTAAGATTCATTTATGGGAAGTGCGTATTGCGTATTTTTTCGTGTACATGCGCAATAGTTCGTAACATCAACTTCAGGGTGGCCAACATATTTTGACCGTTCTATACGACATCATCATCTCCCTAGCCTTTTCCCAACATACAACTCAGTGTCGGCTTCTAGTCTAACCGGATACGGCTAAATGCCTGTGTTTTACATAGAACGACTGCCTGTCAAACCTCCACAATCCAGTTACTAGACTACGTGATACTCCTTGGATAGACAGATGACCAGGCTTTCTGGCGTCTGACTACCTGTAACGTCTGTCAAAGATCTACGAATGACAACCGGGACCAAAGGCTTTACTTGCTATCATTATTCCAATCGAAAGACGTCCATGGTTGGCGTTTCCTCAAGCGTCGCCATAACGATGGGTCCTGCGCGTCTCGCGTCCATCGGATTCCCGCGACCCTCGCCAGGTCATCGGTCCACCTTGTAGGAGGCCTGTAACTTACGTGCTATACGTATATATACAAGAAAAATCTTAAAACAACCAATCAACAAAAACCGAATCGAAAGCAGTCAATATTTCTGCAATAAATTAAAATTATGACAAACTATGGACTGGTAGAAAGTTACTTTCTCCATCACACAAATTGGGTTTACAAAACCAACATAATTTTACGGTTCTGAAAATGTATTTTGGGTCTTATTTTGAGAGATATAAGACTGTTTGTAGGGGTTTTTATATTTTTGTTTAAGTGAGGCGCTTTCTTTGCATTCGCCGCCGGATGAGGCAGAGCTGGTTCGGCTAATTAGTGTTAATCAAATAATGTCCTCTTTGGCTTTAAACTAGCATTTTGTGTGTACTAATGTGGATTTTGTACCTCTATTTGGGTGGGAAGCTTGGGAGAAACAGTTTGTGGAGAATTGGCGACAATTTGATCTTTAGAAAGGAGGAATTCCTTCGAGGTTTGCAGCATACGATAGGTTGACAGCAGTGCTTTAACTTCTGCCAGCACATTCGCCGGTGTAAAAGGCAAAAAAAGTGGTGTAAAGTTTCTTATACAAAGACAGACCATGTCTTGGAATAAATAGGACTCCAAGAGGTCTGGCTTTGTGCTAAATTTCGTCACGATCCGGTCAGCCGTTTCAGCGTGAAGGAGTATCAAAAAAATACACACATATAGATATACAGACTTTTGCCTTTATAATATTAGTGTGATGTGCTTAGTTCATGAATCCCCAACCGGTCCTATGAGACCGCGCTGTTATTGTTTTACTATTGTGTCTCGTTTTGTGGGTATGTGATAGGTTAAGGCGCACAGAGAGGAGATGTTATCAAAACCGTAGGGGCCCAGGTAGTATAGTTGGAAAAAAGCTAGGCAGATTAATTGTCTATTGTGATTTTTTCCATTGTCTAATACCCTTATCATCATGACGCAATAGGTATGAAAAAAATAAAAAAGAACACACCTATTTCTAGCTTCCTTTTAAACAAAAATTCTATTAATAGTAATGAGCCAAACATTATCAAGTGTCATTTATTTAATCTTCTACCAGTCTTTCTGAGCAAACAGAGGAAATCAGATCTTATCAGGACTTATATGAAACAAAGAATTTACGACTCCGTCACTCATCAAGATAAATAAAGAGTGACAGGCACTCCTTATCACCTCACGATGATGATGTTCGTGGAAAATTTTCTTTTAATTACTCATTAAGTTATGAGCTATCTGTCAGCCAGATAAGTGCAAAGATCTGGACAAATATGGAGTTTGAACGCTTGGAAATGTGTTGATAAAAATAGTGATGAAATTATGTCGAAATGTTTGATGTTTTTTCGTTGTAATGATGTAATGTTATAATTTATTTATTTTTACTATTTGTTCTTGACATTAAATGTAGTTTTAATGCATAAAATATTTACTTCCAAACTATATAAAAGTAAAGCACCGTGAAAAGGGCGTAATTCTCTGTTCGACTGTCAAAGATGGGATGTGGAGACATAGGGCTCCTCTCGCTCATCGAAACATTATTTACACACAAAAAATAGAAAAGGTAATTCATACGATCATCCAAACTCATTTCCAAAGTTATTTCTTCCGGCGGACCTGTGCAAGGAGAGATAAAAGGAGAGAGTGTGGATTCTGAGACATTATTTATAATTTTTCATTGTTGAAAACAAACCTGGTTACTCAAATATAGTCGATTTTAAGTAGTCTGTTTTATTTTTCCAAAAAAAATAAGTCATAAAAGTGTTTTTTGTTCCTGTTTTCTTAAACATTGAATGTGTGCAATTATCAACTTCACACCAGCCTTTTGTTCAGACTAATAAAGTAAAAACAAGACATTGAAGTCTACAGAATGCATTTACACGTACACGTCACAGTACACTTGAAGAAAAAAAGAGAAAATATTATTGAGCATTAAAACCTTTATTGGGAGTAGGCCAGCCTACAATTTTCTCGTGTTTCTGTATCATTTTTAGCCGGGATAAATTGTCAGTTATCCAGATATTCTGATTGGTCTTTGTAATACAGTTATTTAATAACTGTTAAAAGCTACAGAGAATTAGAGAAGGCTCAAAAAAATGGATTCCATTGGTTTCAACTCACCAACCAGAAATGTTGGAGTTTAAACTAATGCGAAAAAAAACAAATTATGTGAATCCTGGCTACGTCTTAAAGACACACACAGGTGGTCCTAAAACGCAAAGGGCAATTAAAGAAACAAGAAAGGGTTTTAGTCAGGAAAAGTCTGATACACCTTTCCACTCCACCCTAGAGTGGGAGAAATAATTACTTGATTACCAACCTCAAAGAAAAAAACGCTTTACTTATGAAAATGGCATGTCTATGTATTAAAAAATTTAAACTTATTACTTCTGTCTACCCTATAACAGCAATAGCGCGACAAATCTAGTTTAGTCCCACAAATATTTGCCAAAACTTATCGGTCAAATTCTAAAAAACGTACCAACAAGCAATTCCTAATATAATGAGACATTATTCAGATCAAATATTAAATATTTACAGCAATAAACAGGAGGAAAATAATTCCTTAGTCTGAAGACAAATTAATTTATAATGTTGCCAGAATTGAACACAGATAATTAAAGTGAATACAGTAACGGTATGATAATATTAGGTGATACAAATATTTACTGTTTACTGTGCTATTGTCATAGAGTGGAGTACCTATGTATGTAGGTATATGAGTTTGATTTGCGTTTATCAAACAAAGACGAGTTGTTCTAGATATTGAACGGGAGTTTTAAAATTAGTTCTGTTTTTTTTTTCGTTTAAAAATACTAATTTGTTTAAAATGTAACGTAGTCTAGTCTCTTGGTCCTAAAAAAACAGGGTCTAAAATCCAAACACTGGATTTAAAGTCTAAACAAAGTCTAACCGGCGGTTAAAAGTCAATAAACTGTTTCTTTATTATACAGGTCAATTTTATTTAGTAAAACACAATACCCCTTCGCGGGAATCCGATGGATGCGAGACGCACAGGAACGGTCGCTGTGGCGACGCTTTGGGGAGGTCTATATCCAGCAATGGACGTCTTTCGGCTGAGATGATGATGATGATGATGATGAATACCTTCGACGTGAAATAAATCAGAAACTTGCTCCGATTAATTCAAGAAATGTTATCGTTACAGGAGGACCAGGTGCGTGGAGTAACTCTTTAGAACATGTGTGTACTTATGTTACTCCTTGATGCTCAAACGGCTGAACGGATTTGGATAGAATTTGGAAAAACACACACCGGTAGTAAATGTTCTAGAGTAGAACTACTCTAAGTACTCTGGAGGGTACGCTTTATCTCGGTAATATTTTACTTTCGAATAATTATCTACTTTCACATGGACAAAGCCACAGGCAGAAGCTAGTTTGTTTATTAATACAACTACGATAAATATCGACTGCTCTCTACTGTTTGTCAATAAGTGAAATCATCAATTAACAAAAACGTCGCGAAGTGCCGTGCACACATCACATTGAAAGATTCCGTGTTTCAGGCATTTGTATATTTATATAACTTATATTTGTAGTTCTTATTTCAGCGCATAATAAGAACTAGAGACATTATGGAGCTCTGTACCCGTAACTGAAACAGCTGAATATCTAAATATGAATGTTGTGACACGTCTACCAATCGGTGGTTAGTTTGTCCACTGTGCAAGTACAGCTTTAAATCTCAATGTGGACCGAAATCTAATGAAACTTTCATAACCTAATTCGAAATATCTTAATACATACTTAATATTATAAATGTGAAAATAACTCGGTATGTCTCTCTTTACGGCTGAACATAGTTGGATGAATGTTAGGTCACGGGTAGACCATATCCTGACGAAGGACATAGAACACTTTTGTGGCGTGACGTAGGTAGGTTTTAGTTACTAAAAGTAACACTTTTGTGGCGAGACGTAGGTGGGTTTTAGTCACTAAAAGTATGAGACCAAGAAAAGAAAAAAGATTTCCCACCACTAAAAAGTGCGTTTATTTCCTTAATAAGTACAAGTACAATATTTTTTAAGCAAGCAAATTAAAACCAATTAGATACCACTACTATTTCTCAAGCACTTCAAAGAGGCTTTCAGTAAAACCCGCGGGCAACAGCTAGTTCTATTTATTACGTAGATATTTGATTTGTCTGTGATTTTCCATAGAGCGTTTTGTCCGTGAATCGTCCAAGATGGCCGACTTCGGCGGCTCTAACGACTTCAGCAAACATAATTATTGGAAGTCGCACGTTCGCAGTACTATTTGATCTTGCTTATTGGCTAACACGACTCTTGGTTACAATTTTCATATTGTCCCAGCTATTTAGTATAAAATGAATTGATTTTCAATGTTTTTCAACGCTTAGTACTTGCATACATGGGTGTTTGTATTTATTTTAGTTTTTATCTGTTATTTTTTTGTAAATGCTTGTAGTTTTCGTGTAAATGTTGATGATTGATGCTGTAATCTTTTTTAAACTTTGATTTGGACATTCTTTGGTTAAAATGACGATGATATTTTGTGCGTAATATATTAAAAAAATAATAATAACATAAACTAGTGCTTGACTGCGATCCCACCTGCTGTTAAGCAGTGATGCAATCGTTGATGTTGAGGCGCACTAATTATATGACGCTTCCTATTACTGAAGATTGAGTTATCAATATAAATAAAATTGAAGCATGAACATAGCTAACTTTGAAAATTAGTTAAAAATTTGAATGCGACAGCTGGCTCAAATTAACAGTCAATTATTTAGGTTTCAGCAGTCCAAACCAGATTAAACCTATATGGATGTTGATTAAACTCAGTAAGTAGAAGGTCAGGTAAGGGGTAGGTACTGTGAGGGTTATAACTGAAACGGTAGGCTTTCGGTACTGGATCATGCGTTTATTATAACTTTCTAATTAAAGTATATTTTCATAATATTTTATCTAACATGCTTTTTCAAACTGACGCGCCTGACATCTCTATTTAAAAAAATATATTTCAGAACATTTGAATATACGTCTCTTAGCTAGTAGTTTGTCTCAAATAAGGTTCAGTCCTTACAGTACTACCCAAACTAAGAAGCAGGTAGTAATTCTAAAACCTTTTTCAGCAAACCATGACCGACATAAGTCACCAAGTTGAGTGACACCTACAACAAAAACAGGATATTTTCGTCCAACGTAACATGAGTAAAGTATAGCGATGCGCCATGACGATAGGTTTTATTCGATAGTTCTAACATCTCGATAGTTCTCGATTGTTTCGACTTTGACTCGAGTCCGACTCGTCGGACTGTTATTGCGACTGACGCATGGCGAGTTCATTCGCGAGTTTGAAGTTTCGAGTGAGTGTGCGTCCACACTGAATGCGCGGTGACTAGAGCCTAGGCGGGCGCGGTGAGCGGGGGCGTGCGGTGGCCACAGTGACGCGCGAGCTCTTGTAGCTGTTCGACGTATATCACCGAACTGATCGACCGAATTGTTTTGATATCACCGCTACCCACGCATTAGGTCGCTTGTTGACTAGGCCCGTAGTGCGGCCATAACGCGCGGATAGGAACGTTGGAAAACTACGCGCACTAACTCGCTCATGACCGTCGCACTAGGCTTCCGCCTTAGTCACTGCACTATGGACGCAAAGGGGCGTTTCATATGTTTGATATTTCGCACCCGTCATCGCAACCGCGTTAGGCTTGTAGTATGGACCCCGCCTGAGACTGACAGATTCGAGCAACAAAACATTAGCGGTTGATTCAGTTAACTGGAAACAATTGAAAAACATCTCGATTATTTTATTTATAGTGACTGGCCTGTTGGTCTAGTGGTTAGTGACCCTGACTGCTATGCCTGAGGTCGTGGGTTTGATTCCCACCCAGGACAAATGTTTGTGTGATGAGCACGATCATTTATTCTGTGTCTGTGTGTAATTTATCTATAATATGTACGTATTTAAAAGTATAATATAATTATGTTTATCAGTTGTCTAGTACCCATAACACAAGCTCTGCTTAGCTTCGGACTAGATGGCGTTGTGTGAAAGTTGTGGTTGTGGAATAAACAATTTTATAGAAGGACGAGTCGATGGTTGACTCGATAGTTTATCTTAACGATTCCGATTCTTTCGATTCTTAAAACTTCTCGGAATCGGCCATCACTAGTAAAGTAGTAAATTAACACGCTTGCACGACATTCGGCCGGAGCCATCAATTACATGTGTATCGCTAAATAAATACGCGTTAGCTATACGAATAACACGTCAGAATTGTTACAGCAAACAACTGGACTTGCGCTTTTGGTACTGGTGCTGCGTTTACATTGCTTTGTTAGGCTAGTGGTTTTAGTAGTCAAGTCACTAGCTTGAAGCTAGTTTACCGTCAATCCAATCTGTGACATAGAATTGCTTTTGTTAAGCTAGTGGTTGGAGTAGTCCAGTCATTAGCTAGAAGATAGTAGAGCTTCAATGCAATCTATGATGCAGAAGTGTTTTTCATTTCCTAATTGTCTAACAACGTCTGAAAATGGATAAAATAAGCTGAAATCTCAGAGCTGTTTGGCGAAATGATGTGCTTTTTTCTTTATTGATTATTGTCTTTGAAAACGATTGATGGTGTTCGTAATTTTTACCTTCTTCCACATTTAATCGTATCTTATCTCAACAAAATTAAACAATCCCTCCCTCCTCATTCCGTATTCCTCATTACTGAGGGTCTTGAAGTTATTGTTGGATTAGCTTCTTACTGATGGTGTCTAGCCATTTGAGATGGTTCTTGGCGTCATAAGTCCGACGTAACAATTGGGTGTCCAGGGTTGAGCGGACTTGATCTGCCCATGTTTTTCAGGGCATTTCTTCTTTTTTGCAAATATACATAAACTAGCATTACCACTACTCGACTCGCTCGAAACTACTGCGTTAAACTAAACGAAGCACAGCACGTAAAAGGGTACGAGAGGGTCACATTACAGTGTGGCCGATAATTTGTGCAGTCTGGACCCGCCGCTCATCTCATTAACACTCAGCCGGCGTAGAACATGCCATAACCACTGTGAAACGGACCTCGGAGAATCGATAGTTTTGTTACTTATATAATCTGGAAGCATACTGTCCTTTTAAATATTTAAAAGGACATTTATGCTTCCAGTTTGAGAAACAAACTAGTAAGTTGAAAACTAGTTAGACTATTTTTGTTTTTATGGTAGGAAAACATCATGTCCTAGAACCAAAAATTCGAAGGCATGTGTCATACGCCAATCGGCTCTGGGCCCGCGTGGTTAATTATGGCCCATTCCCTCTCCTATAGCAGAGGTCTAATGGAATACAGACCGCTTTATAATGTTTCCACCGTTTCCCAGACTTATTGATTGATTATGCTATGCCTATACTTAAGAGAAACCCCTGCCTAAGCCCTCGGGGAAAAGTAATAGTTCCGCTATGAACAACTGTACATAACGAAACTACTAACAAGGAAAACAACTCTTCAGTTTAGGTACCCAAGGACGGACATAAAATTTAATGTAACAATTTTTATTGATCTGCTACGAACTTACCAAACGTAGCTACGCTCGTAGCCTCGTAGCAATTGATGCTACGAAAGAATTAATTAAATTATTTGTTGGTTGTTAATAAAATTGTACCAGTAATCTAGAAAAAGATTTTACTCACTTTCGAATAGAAAATCAGGTTCTGTAGCGCAACGTCGGATGGAACTAATATATTTAACGATGAGCTGTAATAAACTAAGTTACCTAAAACTTAAACAAAGCTTTACTATATAATGGTAATATTATATAGAAGAAGGATGTGTATCTTTGTTTTATAAAGAAAAAAAAATAAACTCAAAAACTAGTTTTTCACAGGTACCGATATTTCTTGCTTTTAAACAGGCGAAGCCCTTAACCTATATAAATATATAACACTTACAACCATTTCTTTTTTATTTACATTTCTTGTGATGTTTTCGAGGTGAATTTTGGGAAATACGACCATTTCATGACATGGTTCTACACTTGATAAAATATTCAATGCTAAGATCTGGCCACAACATACACATTAATGTTGAATAAATACATTTCAGAGAGCAGTGGTCGCGGATTTAAACCCAGTCAGGCGCATTACTTTGTGTAATTTATTTCATCACCACTGCTCTCAAAACGGAGAAGGAAAACATCGTGAGGAAGCCGGCGGCATGTCGTAGAACCAAAAATTCGAAGAGAATATGTGACATCCGCCAATCTGCACTAGGCCCGCGCGGTGGATGATGGCCCATTCCCTCTCCTAGAGAGGAGGCCTGAGTCCCAGCAGTGGGAAGATTATAAGGCCGATAACGCTAATAAATCACAGCTTGTGTTAAACAATAGCACCTAAAACATTGAAAATACCAGCTGCAATCAAGTTCACAACAATATACATTATACCAATATACATACCTATATGTACCTACATACATACAGTCATTACACCATTAAGTAAAACCCGGACAAAAGGACAACGAAATCGTTCATCAAACTTTACACGGCAATGTCATGAAATGTCAATATACTTGAGTACCAGAATGACTCTGAATTCACTAAAGTATTTATCGATTTTAAAATTTATTGTTTGATCAAGAGAAATCGAATGTTAGGTAGGGGGAGATATTTTTATAATAAAAAAAGAAGCTAATGGGGAAAAGAGATGAATTTGGAACTATTGGTTATGTAAGTAATAAATGGTTAATTGAAGAAAGTAGCAGCGGTAGTACCGATCTTCAAGGTTAAGCAATGCTTGCCAAGGTTGGTCTGTGGATGGGTGACTATCTTAACATAACGAGTTTCCTCCGTGCCTCGGAAAGCACGTTAAGCCGTAGGTTCCGGCTGTCTTTTGTAGATCTTTGGCAGTCGTTACGGATAGTCAGAAGCCAGTAAATATGACTCCAGTCTTGCCATGAAGTACCGTGTTACCCCAGTTAATGGGTTGTGGAGGTCTGGTAGGCAGCCGCTCTTCGTAAAATACTGGTATTCAGCTAAATCCGGCTTGACTGGAAGCCGACCCCAATATAGTTGGGAAAAGGCTAGCTAGATGATGATGAGCAGCAGTAGTACCGAGAGGGGAGAGGATCCTCGTGGATCTAGAACACAAGGAGGAGCAACTGAGGGATATTTCTTCAGTTGGCCCTTGTGTTCCAGGGTTAGTTTTAGTCAGTAAAAGCCAACCCCAAGGATTCCGTGCGTCTCGCATCCAAAGGTTTCTTGCAACCTGGTCACCGGTCTACCGTTTGGAAAACCTTATGTAGTTTTAGTTTTTATCAAAATTGGGTCCGAGACTTTAATATGCAGTTTGCCTATAAATTTGTCCATCCACGCTCTTATATAAATTCAATTTTCTAAATTATTTATAATGTTGGGTGAGAGATGCACACTGCGTCAAATCTGTTGGTACAGCTCTGATGGAAGAAATTTCATTAGAAAAAAGTAGCACCTTTGTATTCTTCTAACTATATTTATTCTGCTCAAATTTAAATATTCGTGTATAAATACATAAATAAAAAGACTACTTAAATACACGGCTAGTAGCACAAGTAGATGTCACAAGCTAACATAAAAAATAATAAAGGAAAAACTAAAAATTACCCTTCCCCAAATAAAACCTCAAACGGCTGCAAACAAACTATGACGTCACCCGTACACATAGACACACAGATTATCAGTTTCAGAGACAAATTACACAAGTGCTCATAGTAAGCGAACCAAAAGCGCTTCATATATAAATATTATGTTTATATATTGATAGAGCAGAGCGTTTGTCAAACAGTTCAGTGTACGCTGCCAATATTAACTCTAGTTATCGTCCGCGGGTGAACCCGACTGCCAAGGTCACGGTTAAGGGCGAATGGTTTACATTTACACAGTCAATATTTTGATGTTTTCTACGAGTTTACACCTCTGAAATAAATTTGGTGGCGTATTTGGGACGTGCAGGCAGTTAGGATTGGACGAGCTTTTGGGAGTAATGTGGTTTTTGCTGCAGGTAAAGCTGTATGGGCAATGGGTAGAGCAATGGTCTGGTATGGGTATGGAGTTTCTTTGCGTGATCACAACAGAAGTGAAGATATCCACAGGAGGAGCCAATGTGGCCCGAAGGATCGCCAAACTTAAGTGGCAGTGGGCAAGGCACATTGGTCGCAGAACAGATGGTCAATACTGAACAGTTCAGGAGCGGCGACCACGAATCGAAAGACGCAGCGCTGGAAGGCCTCCCACAAGGTGGACCGATGACCTAGTGAGGGTCGAGAGAATCAGATAGTTTCGAGAGGCACAGGCTTCGGCAAGGAATTCCATTCCTTAGCTGTACGTGCAATAAATGTGACCCTAAAATGTTTCTTGCGTAGGTACGTATGGGTGGGATGTTCATCATGTACCTGAAGCGCAATACCATACGTCTAGTGGTCTAATGATGGAACAACGATACACTCCCCGAAATGCAAACGATAGAAAACCGACTGGTTATACATAGCAACTCAGGGTCGAAAGACTTTGGACTTTTGACTCGAAGAGTTCATCATTCCCGATGACCTTCACCTGTAGGTAGACCGTCTGCTTATTTACCACTATATGGTATAAAAACCCCTTGTTTGCGTTTCAAGCATCGTGACGAGCATCGCCCTGCCGACCTCTAAAGCTTTGACTCACACTCGGGTTCAGTGATTACCAGATCTGCGGACGGCAAACTACCCATTGCTCGTCGTCCGCAAGCCGACTGTGGGATGTTCTGTGAATTGTGATGAAAATTGTTTGTCCCAATCAATCAGTGCATTATTGTGAATTGTGATGATATTTGTTTATTGATCCAATCGATCAGTGCATGACTGTCGACGTCATGAAAATTGCAACAGAAAATGTTTCAACAATACACATTTTTCTGATATGAGTACTTGAAGTAATGAGCTCTCAGTGATTGCCATTTTGATAAAACCTACAGAACACTGATATGTATGACTAGTGTAAAAATATCATAAATGGAATAATTTACATTCTTAATAAAGAACTTGATAGCATTTAAGCCCTTGCTTTTTTAAATCTTATGAGCAAGATTTTTCTAGGTTTTTTCACTATTAACTCGACGTATAGCCGTCCAGCAAAAGCTTCTGTGTATATTATTTTTGAAAATAACAACAAATCTACCTCTTGAAAAGATAAAGATATTTTTAGGGTTCCGTACCTCAAAAGGAAAAAACGGAACCCTTATAGGATCACTTTGTTGTCCGTCTGTCCGTCCGTCAGTCTGTCAAGACCCTTTTTCTCAGGAACGCGTGAAGGTATCAAGTTGAAATTAGAACCATATATTGAAATCCGCGGTCCCTTGAAGTTGTGCAAAAATCAAACTTGTAAGTTGACGGGAAAAAAAGATACGCCCGTTTATGTTGCAAAAAACGTACATTTCGACACTGTCAAAGGAATCAAAACTCATAGGGTGCTTCCCGTTGACCTAGAATCTTGAAATTTGGCACGAAGCAAGGTATTATAGCACTAATATCGGGAAAAGTCTGAAAACTGAAATTTTTTAGTTACGTCACAAGAAAAAAAAATTGAAAAGTCTTCAAGACTCGATTCGAGAATTAAACTGTTTTTATAGGTAGGTTGGTACGAAACCCTCAGTGCGCGAGTCCGACTCGCACTTGCCCGGTTTTTTATTTAGTTATAATGTATAAATAAATAATTATAATTGTATTGACATAGAATTTGTTAGAAATCAATATACTTATTCATTATCATACTTGTAAATATAAATACAGTCTCATTCATAAAAATCCTCTATAATAGGTTTAAAATACTTATTAGTTAAAATGCTCATTAGTACTAATAAGCCTTTCAGTAGTTAGTCAGAAGCCAGTAAATCTGACTCCAGTCTTGCCATGAAGTACCCTGTTACCTTAATTATTGGGTTGTGGAGGTCTGGTAGGCAGCCTATGGACTAAACCTCTGGCAGAAGTTAGTAATAGGTACATAATTACATTTAATTTACATTTTTCATAGGTACAAAAAAGCTTTACATAATTATAGAAATTATGTAAAGCGTGTTTGTCAAAAATGTCTCAATTTACAAAAATGGTTTGTAGGTATTATGATTAGTCCCAGTAAACAAGTTAGTACACATCACGTACTTACTGACTTAGATCGTCTAACTAGCCAAATACTTAAAAGATTGGCAAAGAAAACAAATTTCAAACTCTAATAGGCCCGCTACAATCGACATTATCTCTAGGTATATTTAATTTATCAAGGTAAACCTCCTTTGATTACATTACCTAGTTGTACAAAGAAAGTTGTGGAGAAACTGACTGACTGACAGATCAACGCACAGCGGAAACTACTGGGCCTATGAGCGAGAAAATTTTGCACAAGATTTTTTTCTATGACGTAAGGCAGCAATATTAGAGGATTTTTCAAAATTCACCCCCCAAAGGTAGAAACAGTGGTCTAAAATTTGTATGGAAAAACCTGTGCACGCGGACTAAACCTCTGGCAGAAGTTAGTAATACATAATTTCTATAATTATGTAAAGCGTGTTTGTCAAAAATGTCTCACTTACAAAAATGGTTTGTAGGTATTATGATTAGCCCCAGTAAACAAGTTAGTATACATCACGTACTTACTGACTTAGATCGTCTAACTAGCCAAATATTTAAAAGATTCGCAAAGAAAACAAATTCCAACTCTAATAGGTCCGCTACAATCGACATTATCTCTAGGTATATTTAATTTATCAAGGTAAACCTCCTTGGATTACATTGGCTGTGTTACCAAATATTTTCCGTGCAAGCGGTGTGTGTGCTGTGTACATATTGTGTATGTTTGTGTGTTTGTGGGTAGAGCACATATTTAGCTGGGCCCAATACGAAGCCCCCTTGGCCTTATGCGACAGAGAAAACTTGGTTTGCTTTATAACTTTTGAGCAAATTATTTTTAAATTGATTCGTTAGGTGTTTGCCTAGTTGTGTAAAGTTGAAACCTGATGTTGGAATTGTTCGAAACAGGTACCGTGGCCTTGGAATGTAAAGGGCAACTAGAGAAATATTGGTAGGTTTACTAACACCCACCTATTCCGAGATTGGGGCGAGAGTTAATGTCAAACTTTTACTGTAGTCAGTAAATGACGTAAGTAAAAGTGTGACACGATCTCTTGCTCTACTTAGAGTGGAAGAATTTACCTATATCCTACGTCAAATATGGAAATATTGAAGAGGAAGATACTGAGAAAAATCCTAGATGAAGATGGTTTTTAATTATTTAACATCTTATTATACGTCCTTTCCTGAGATGGTGAAGTGGCCTGACGCATACCGCGAAGGCTGGTTTGAGATGAAAAATGTCTCTCATTTGGACTTGGGGAGGCGTTCGCCACAACAGTGAAACATCGTTTTCCATACGAAAAACTCTTTTGATGGGATCAAAACAAACGAAACCACGGAAATTGAATAGGTAATAATTCCCTTCTTTGATTGAGGAAGCGTCGCCAAAATAAAAATAAAAATTCCTAAAAACCCATCAGTACCTACCCCTCCCCCCTGCAAAAAAAAGATACAAAACCAAAGGCAATCAAAATTCAAAACAAAACAGACACCACCCATCCGACATATTTGTTTCAACGTAACGCCTTCACCGGTCACCTCTACACTGACCTTACAAACACAGAGCTTTAATACAACACACCAAAAAAAATACGCAAATAAAATACTCCCAGTGTCCTCATTAGTATTCTAGAATAATTTATTATAAAGGTCTTTGTGAAACAGGTCTTCAGAGAGCAAACTCTTGCGCAGCGCGCGCGGCCGCTCGGCAAACAATATGGCCGCGATAAACCGCAGCCATCTTGCTTTTATCGAGGTTACACACACTGGAATTTTAAATTATTATTTTATTACTACCGTTTTAACTTGCTTAGCTTGTTAAAGTTTATTAGGTATATAAGTTTGTGTTTATTGATTGTAAACTTAGATATAATATAATTTAGGAAATTAATAAACTTCATTGGTATAAGTTTTTTACTGAGGAAGAACTCCTTAGTAAAAGACTACTAACGAGTAAACTAGTAAACCAACTGGGTTTACTCATTACACCAAATGTAACCATCATTTTTAGAACCGAAGAATCATTAGCATTCATCCCTTCTTTGATTTTTCAGTTGCTGAAAATCTCTTACTACATCTTCGTCACCTAAATCTATTTCATTTAACCTTTTGAGAGTGAGGAATCATCAAAAAACTGCCTTTTTACTAATAAAACGGGACCAAGGGCTCCTTTTCTATATCTAAAGTGAAATATCATTATAAAAGCAACTTTTTCCGCTCTGACTGGACCAAGAGCAGACTTTTAAGTACTACAGCTCAACCTCTCAATCCAATCTCGGAATACAGGTAGGTTTTAATAAACACATATATTCCTTCAGTCGCCCTTTGCAATCCACGTCCACAATTACCTGTGAGACTTATTGCGTAGCTCTGACAGACATGATATATCTACTATAGATCTTAATTCATGAATCCCCGACCGGTCTCATAGGACCGCGCTGTTATTGTTGTTAGCAAGAACTATTGTGTCTCGTTTCGCGGGTATTGATAGGTTAATCTATCTCGAAAAGCAGCTCGCCAGTTCTGTATGCATCACAGCCATCAGTTTCCCAACGATAATTAGCAAAACAAACAGAGAAACGCATCAACAACTGCATCGCGCGTCTGTGCGTCAGTTTCGCAACGCAAACAATACCATTAACATTCCCCAAGATAAAACTGTTGTGTTTAGTATAAAAACAGGCTAATCCTAGCGGGGTGAGACGAGAACAAATTTACTGTGCTAACAATCAGCCGACACCTAACATCGCATTGGTACGTATGAGTAAGGGTGCGGGCATATATCGTGGCGAATTGTGGTGACGAGCGTAGTGAGGGTAGTTTGAAATTAGACGATTTTTGGATCTGAAGCCCTACCAGCAGTTCTTAATACGACCTTTTGCATAGGTTTTGATCTTACCTGATGGTAACCGATGATGTGAATGTGAAGTAACCTAATTAGTTTTGACTTAGGCCCTAGTGGGAAAAGAGGGCTTTCTACGATAACTTGACCTAGACATCTTAAATAGCAATTGCAATATAACTACAAAAAGAAAACAAAATATTACTTTCATCATTTCAGCCGAAAGACGTCCACTGCTGGACATAGGCCTGCCCCAAGTGTTGCCACAACGACCGGTCCTGTGCGTCTCGCATTAATCGGATTCCCGCAACCCTCGCCAGGTCGTCGGTCCATCTTTTGGAAGGCCTTCCAATGCTACGTCTTCCGGTAGTTCGATTAAATCAGATATTACGGTACGGTTGGAACGGAAGTTTAACGATTGAATGCTGCATTGCGTGTCGCTAGTTAGATTCCCGCACGAAATAAATATTTGCTGGCCTACAGAGAGTTGTTCCGGGTCTGAGTGTCTTATGCATCTTAGTTTACATGTTTTTGGACGCACCTACGATACAGGATTCTTATTAAAAAAATTGCAATCATTGCCTAGACTTTTCCCAACTATATTGGGGTCGGCTTCCAGTCAAGCCGGATTTAGCTGAATACCAGTATTTTACGAGGAGCGGCTGCCTACCAGACCTCCACAACCCATTAACTGGGGTAACACGGTAGGTAGGTACTTCATGAAAACAATGGATAAAAAAATTGCAATATACAACTTAAACATTAAATAAAATAGTTGTAGACCATTGAATTATAAACTGAACAAAATTAAGACACCAGCATTGGTAGATTCCCACTACATTTTTGTACCCAGACTGTATACCGACCATACACTTTTATTATAATTCCAAAGTAGAAATTTTGGTCGATTATCGTGCCTTGGACAGTGTACCTTAACCCAGTGTCATTCTGAATTTCGACAGTAAATTATTCCGCGACTGCACAGCGACAGTTAAGTTAGTTGTATCAGAAAAAAGTAATTTATAACCGCTAGTTTTTAAAGATTGGATTTGCTGCGGTTTTCCCGTCCGATCATAATTTAGGTGTCTTCAAGGCTAGAGTGAATAGGCTCTTAATAAACTAGTGCGCCTCACCATCAGCGATTGCATCACTGCTTACCATCAGGTGGGATCGCAGTCGAACACTAGCTTAGAACATTAAAAAAACAAAATTCAGTGCACCATTGTCACCAGTTTCTTAAAACACCCCAGTTCCTACGAAAACCGGTCCATATAGTCGCGCCCTTACAGAGAGTCACCGCTTACACTGCAAATATTTCAACAAAGATACAGGGGACGCTCAACTCAACTTTGACTATCCCAGTGCACACAAGGCTTAGAACTGGGCGTCATAATAATTATATACGACTGTTTTAATTGCGATTATGACTCAAGTAGTTTAGCTCAACAATGGCGTTAAGTTTTCTTAGAACTGTTAGAGCGTCATGCTTTAGCGAAATTTCGAAATCATGATGGTTTTTTTTTTCTTGTTAGAATGGCGGATGGTGTGAAGGCAAATACTGCGTTATTCTTAAAAGTCGTGGACTTATGAAGAAGCAAGTGCGTTCTGTGTGAACTTGTTCGAAAAGGTTTTAAGCATCAAGGGGTGTCGAGTTGTCGACGGAACAATTCGGTAAATCAGAGAAAATTAGAATTTTTGCTGCGGTTCCCCGAAATCGAATGTGTTTACCACACAGGTTGGTGTTGGTTAGTAAAAGCCTGATCTGTTCTCTCGCTTTACTTACCCAGACGTCATTGGATGATTTTCCTCTCCAAAAAAAGATAGATTCGATTTCAATTTTGATAAATCTTCTTTACCACATGCTGAAGTAGACAAGGCTAAAGGAAGACATGCTACATCGACCCCAAATATTTTGGGAAACCTGACAAAAAAAAGATTTTCGCCCGATTTTAATAAGCTATCTGTCTACAGCTTTTGCCCTTAATTGCTTTCCTATAACCTACCGACGGATAGCATTTCCTACCAAAAGTTGTAGATTGATAGATGGAATCTTACTGTTTATCGGGGATAGCTATCTATCTATAAACTGCGGTAGGTTATTGAAAACGGGCTTTTATTTACTTAAAACTATCTTCTGCCAGCACCTTCACCCGCGTGAAAGTAAAAGATACATATGTTTGTTCCTCCATGACTTCCATGTCTTTCAGTGCCGTATGGTGCCGGCCGTAAGTGCCGTATGGTGCCGGCCGTAAAGAATGTCACCATCCCATTTCTTCCCGTGGGTGTCGTAAGAGGCGACTAAGGGACACTTTGAGACCGTGCGTACTGTTGTGCACCTTAGGTCACCGCGTGGTGGCGGGTAAACCACCAACAACAGCATTCCCAAGGAGGGTTGGTGTCAGGCAGGCGGCCGACCGTAAAACTATTGCCAAATCACTTGTAACATGTTGAGTATAAACGGAATGCGCGATAGGGTTAGGGCGTACCCCACAGGCGACGCGCAGGGGCAGCACCCGGCTCCTGTGGGAAGTGGACCAGGGTTGTTGCACCACCCCGGGCGGGTGCAACGTAAGAAGCTAGCTCGGGAAATTAGATTGAGGTATGCAAGCTGGAATGTTGGGACGATGACTGGAAGGGCCAGAGAGTTAGCGGATGTATTGAAAAGAAGACGGATAAATATAGCATGCTTGCAGGAAACTAAATGGAGAGGAACAAAAGCAAGGGAAATTGGTGAAGGATATAAGTTTTATTACTGTGGAAGTGATGGGAAAAGAAATGGTGTGGGAATAGTGTTAGACAGTAAATTGAAAGAAAGTGTGATGGAAGTACAAAGGATTAATGATAGAATTATAGTTGTGAAAGTTATGTTAGAGAATGTGATGTTGAATGTTGTCAGTGTGTATGCCCCACAAGTGGGATGTGATGAAATTGCGAAAGAGAAGTTTTGGGAGGATTTTGATACTGCTGTAATGACCATCCCCGCTCATGAGGAATTAATAGTGGGAGGAGATTTTAATGGGCATGTGGGAAGAATGAGAGGTATTTATGAAAGAGTACATGGAGGATGGGGTTTCGGAAATCCGAACAGTGAAGGAGAGACGCTGCTACAAACTGCTACCGCCTTTGACCTGGCAGTAGTCAATACGTGGTTTCAAAAAAGTGAAGAACACCTGATCACTTACAAAAGTGGCCACCACAAGACGCAGATTGACTACTTTTTAGTTAGGCGCAACAACATAAACCAAATCAAAAACTGCAAAGTACTGCCAGGAGAAGACCTAGTCTCACAGCATCGACTCCTGGTTATGGTTTCAGTGGTCAAAGTGCAGTGTTGCAGGGGCAAGGAGCGTCCTCCCCCTAGAATAAAATGGCATATGTTAGAGAAGAATGATTGTGCAAAGCAGTTTAGAGAGCGAGTGGTAGATAAAATGATAGAGATGGGAGATATGGATGATCGAAGTATAAATGAGAGCTGGAATGAGCTAGCAGAGTGTATTAGGCATGCAGCGAAAGAAATTTTGGGAGAGACGAGAGGGAAAGGCACAATAGATAGGGATACATGGTGGTGGTCGATAGAAATTCAGAATGTGTTGAAAGAAAAGAAAAGAATATTCAAGGAATGGCAGCGTGTAGGAACGGAAGACAGTAGTTTGAAAGCTGAAAAAAAGAGAGAGTATGATGTTGTGAAGAAAAAAGCTAAGAAAGCGGTAGCAATCGCTAAAGCAAAAGCTCAAGATAGACTGTACAACGAACTGGATAGTCCTGCAGGCCAAAAACAGCTGTACCGGCTTGCTAGAACTAGGGAAAGAAAGGCGAGGGATGTTTGTCAGATAAAGTGTGTAAAAAATGAAACTGGTATGGTTCTGTCGGATGATGATAAAATCAAAGAGAGGTGGAAGGACTATTTTGAAAGACTGATGAATGAAGAAAATGATTGGAGTGGGATTTTAGAGAGCAAACCAGTGAATGTGGGGTTAGTGAGAATGGTTAGTACGGACGAAGTCAGAATAGCAGTGAGTGGAATGAAAAATGGTAAGGCTATTGGACCCGATGGAATACCAGTTGAAGTGTGGAAGTTGTTGCAGATGGATGGATGGACATGGTTAGCTTTATTCTTCAATAAGTTGTTGCGGGAAGAAGTCATACCTGATGATTGGTGCAACAGTTCTCTGGTGCCCATCTATAAAAACAAAGGTGATGTTCTCGAGTGCAACAATTATAGAGGAATAAAGCTAATGTCACACACTATGAAAGCCTGGGAGAAAGTAATTGAAAAGCGTTTGAGAGAAGAGAGTGAAATCTCACAGAACCAATTCGGTTTTATGCCTGGTCGGGGTACAACGGATGCCATTTTTGCTATACGCCAGCTGTGTGAGAAATACAGAGGTGCACATAAAAACTTGCACATGGTATTCGTTGACCTCGAAAAGGCATACGACCGGGTACCTCGTGAGGTTCTGTGGTGGGCCCTTAAGGAGAAAGGTGTGCCTGAGAAGTATGTGCAGTTGATCCGAGCTATGTACAGTCGCTGCAGTACTCAAGTTCGGTCTACAGCGGGCACCAGTGGCAGCTTCAATGTGGCGGTCGGCTTACATCAAGGGTCGGCCCTCAGCCCTTACCTCTTCCTGCTGATAATCGACGCTTTGACGTTAGATATCCAGGAAGAGGCCCCTTGGTGTATGCTGTTTGCCGACGACATTGTGCTGGTTGCTGAGAGTGGCCTAGAGGTCCAGAGCAGATTGGAGGTGTGGTGGCATAGACTGGAGAGTGCTGGCCTGAAATTGAGTAGAACCAAGACGGAGTACTTGTTCTGCGATTTCGGCGGTCTCTCCAATCCTGTGCCTTTAGCTCTTGCTGGAACACCCATACCAATCTGTTCCGACTTTCGGTACCTCGGGTCTCTTGTCCAAGGGGATGGTGAGGTAGACCGGGACGTAACGCATCGGATCAACGCTGGATGGATGAAATGGCGACAGGTTACAGGAACAACTTGTGACCCACGGATGCCCCTCAAGTTAAAGGGTAAAATTTACAAGTCCGTGATAAGACCTGTCATAATGTATGGATCAGAATGTTGGGCTGTGAAAAAGACGGATGAAAAGAGATTGCAAGTAGCAGAGATGAGAATGTTGAGATGGATGTGTGGTGTGACGAGAATGGATAAAGTTAGAAATGAGTATATTAGAGGAAGTTTGAAAGTGGCGCCAGTGACAGAAAAGTTGAAAGGAAATCGTTTGTCTTGGTATGGTCATGTGAAGAGGAGGGATGAAATGCATGTTACTAAAAGGGTTATGAATTTACATGTGGACGGATGGAGAGGAAGAGGGAGGCCAAAGAAACGATGGATGGACTGTGTGAAGACTGATATGAAAGAAAAGGGAGTCAGTGATGTTATGACGGATGACAGGACAGAATGGAAGAAAAAAACATGTTGCGCCGACCCCAAGTAATATGGGATAAGGGCAGGAAGATGATGATGATGATGATGATGATGACTTCCATGTCTTTCTACCGTACAAGAAAGACATCCCCATTGTTTCTTTTATAACTTTCTGTATTAAATTATTACTACTTAATAATGCACGAATAATTTAAATAATAATAATTTCATCCCATGCACAATAGATCCAATTTACTACCGACGAGCGACGTCGATGTTTGCACATATGCTTTCGAGTCTGCGCATGGAATATCGTATAATAATATATCTTGAGCAAGTAAAATAACGTGCAATGCAATATTTTACGAATATTAAGAATATTCTAGAAATGATATCATGACCGAAATATTAAATTTCTTTGTTAATTCGGAAGGTAATTGCGATATTTTGGAGGCAAACGACCGTTGAAGAAGTGATATGCCCGAACGAAAACTTGAAAGTTACTTCAAGATATTTACCTCGTATATTTTAATAATATTTTTTTTATTAATCGTATCTCTTCCAGAAATTTCCGTTACTCAAATCTACTTAACCCCTACGGTGCCCTAACTTACTCTGATGATATTATTATCATCATAATCTGTATCTCAAATCCATCGGATACCCGTGACTCTTACCAGATCATCAGTTCACCTTGTGGGAGGCCTTCCAACACTATGTCTTTCTATTGAAAGACCGAACGGTCCTATTGACCGTCTGTGCTGCGAGTAATGTGCATGTATGAAGATTGAAAGCGGTGTGGATTCTGATTTACCAAGTACTTCATCCCAAGTTTTCTTGGCTACGTAAGTCAGTATTCCTAATAATGCTCATTACGAGTATATTCAACAAGTAAGTGGTCCCATTTCCAGTAACTAAACTACAAACACATTTTAAAACACAAGCAAGTTCAACATGATTGCGGGTACCCCAGCTGTAGGCACCTAGGTACCTCTGCCATCGCACATGCGCAATCCATCCACGAAGATCACACTGTAATCGCGACGAGCTTGGTTTTCAAATATTAGTGTTTGGCAAAGAAATCAAGCCGCGGCCGGCCGGTCGTGTGTCCGTGTGTTTGTCCGACACGACCCCGATCGAGCTGTTAGCACGACCAACTATATTATCCTGACACTCGACTCCACCACGCTTTTGTTTGACGATGCCATGCAAAATAGGTGAGGAGCTGTCACAACTTGACGACTGAAGCAAACAACACAAAGTTCTCATTACCCTGACGACGGGATCGATAAAAAACGAAAGAAATTCATAAATTCACCTCAGCCATTAAACAGTTAATCCCTTAAAAGCCCATAATGATCCGAAAGAACAAGAACAAGTAAAAAACTCAGAAAAAAAAAACAATCAAATTACGATAATTAAAAAGTATTCGGAGTCAATTAAATATAAAATTCAAACATTTTCGACGGTTCCGTCTTCGATTAATCCGTTTGACGGCAAGTTAAAAATCGTTTAAATGCTACCTGAGCGGGCCAGCCAATTGAATTATTAATGCTGCCTCCACAAACGGTGAGGGTACATATTTACTCGTCACGTAAATAGATGGGCACACACCCAACACGCGTTTTCTGAACAGTATATGATGGAAAAACAGATGAATGTAAGTCTGGAAATGAAAGTTTTATGACCTTAATTTGTTTTTCGTAAGTTACATGGTTCATACGTGTTGTATGTTTTTTCGAAAGCTGTTTAAATATCTTTTCGGTGAGACAGGAAGACGATGAAGGCCTTGAGTGCATTAATAATGATTAAATATTTTAACAGACTGCTCTGTATAATAAAACTTAATATTTGCTATCATTACGATACTACAGGAACAACTTTGTAATCATTATTTTTAAGTCCAATAATTGGAATTCTCCAGGGAAAGCTGCTGTAATCAAAAATATCTCCGAAAAACCTTGGGATTTAAATAATATTTTCCTTAAATATACTATAATCGCGTTCTTGTACACAATACGTACGTAAAAGGCCGTAGTTTTCCCGGTTGCGCGCGCCCCTTGTGTTTGTGTGAGTGAGTATGTATCTGTGTGCGTAGGGTTGGCCTTTTGCGACGAGGGAGGGGGTAACGAAGGGGGGGAACCTTACCAGGAACCGTGGAGTCGCTCTCTCTCCTAGTATTTGCCGACTTGTGCAATTAACAGCTCTTTATGAATATTCAACAAGAGTCGAGATGCGAGTTTTTATATTAATTGATGTGTAACTTACACGAAAACGGCTTTTGTGGGCCACTTCGTATGTTTACTGTTAACATTCGACGCGTTACCGCATTTTATTGTGAATTAATATTTTGTTGATGTTTTTCAATGTTGGTAATTTTTCTTCAGAAGGTAATACGAAATTTCTCTAGCCTTGCAGACTTTACATTCAGTTTTCTGCTGAAATGTAAAATTCAAGAAAGGATAGAGACCACGCCATCTAGGGTCTACACGTTAACATTAGTTCAATTTGTGTAATACCGACTCAAAATCCCAGAATAACGCAAGAAACCATCCTAACTCGAAGTTCAGAGACCTACTTCAAAACCCCGCTATATGAGAACAAAATACATCCCATTAAGGTCTCGTTACCATAATCCATTTTTCCGATAAGAAAATGGTACATAATGTATGATTTGTACAACCGAATCCACATACCGGTGCTCCACGCACCCACTGGAAAACTGCGTTGGAAAGAGACCACATTGCGTTTGAAGAGAAAGCAACAACTGGGGATGAGTCCACAGCTTTCGGATTCAACAAGTCATAAGTACACAAGGCGCTGAAGATGGAAATTAAACTGTAAGTTGGAGAATTATGGTTGGTTTTCGAGTGGGATTATGTGTGTGAGCATTGTGCGTGTATTAAGGCAGAAGAGTACGGACAACAAATATTGATTCGAAGGAGGGTGTGAGCGGGTGTTCGCCGGGTTTTCAGGAGGGGTGGGGGAGGCTAGGCGCACATAATTTGGACTAATTCCCTGTATGTTGACTCTGGCTTGTCTGGTCGCTCGCTGCGGCCGATCAACTCAAAACGTCTTTTACGAAACTTGGAAAGTTGTCAACTGATTGAAGGTTGAAGGACAGGCTATGAAAACCCTGGGATTTAGCGCTCAAATGTTTTGATACGAGTGTGAGAGGTGTTAGGTATTAATTCATGAATCCCCGACCGGTCCTATGAGACCGCGGTGTTATTGTTTTACTATTGTGTCTCGTTTTGTGGGTATGTGATAGGTTAAGTTAGCTTTTAAAGATGAATCTGAAAATAATGATCTGGAAACGTGAATAAAATTCATTGGGTATCACAAAAATCCTTCATATCATAATCAATAGGATGAGAAGGATTTTTGTGATACATGTGCCCAGAACGCTGGCAGCATTGCCACGTTGAATGGTAATACTAAATAGATTTCAACTAAACTGCTGACTAAAAAACATAAATATTAACTAAAACACTCGATTAGTTTCAAGGAATCAATAACAAAACGAGTTCTAATCTCAAAATTTTCTTTATTCTTATGCACGTATTCTCCCCGAAAAGAAGTGAAATGAAGAATAAACAAAAGAAAAGTCAGCAAATAATAATACTTAGGGCCTGTTTCACAATGTCCGAGTAGGCACTACTCACTGAATAAATTCAAAAATGTGACAGAATTTGTATGAAATTATCTGTCATGTAAGATACTCGAAACTTAATCATAGGTGGTGAAATAGGCCCTTATATTAGTCGGCCTTTACAGCGTAACAGAACCCTCTATCAAAGATCAAAGTGATCTAGTAGTAGATCTTGTAGCTGAAATACACGCATGAATTGTCAAAGGACATCAAACTACATGGACTGGGCTTCGCTTGTAAGCTAGAGATATATGTATAATATGTTATCTGGTACCTAACATGTAATAAAATCTACTCGTACCTACCTATATGATACATCTTGCGAACTCACGATCTCAAATTTTGTAATATGATTGATTAAAATACTACCAAACTGGGTTTTTATTAACTGTGGACAATTTTCAAAATCATAATGTAGATCTAGAAAAAAACGTAAGTTTTACAGAATTAAGTAGGAATATACAGTCAATTGGTTTTAATGAAATCATCGTTGCTACCTATGTATAAAACAAATACAGGAAATAATAAATATGATAATTAAAATAGAGATGCACTACGTGTGGTAGAAGAAGACAAAATGTATACTGCACTGAACCTAAATAGAAAAGAAAAGCGACAAAACGGAGAGACAGGACGAGGCCAAAGAAAAATGGATTAATTACGTAAGAAAAAAGCGTCCGAGATAGCGTGACGGTTGCGTTGAAAAAAAATGTGTTGCGTCAATCCCAAGTGCATGAAAATGATGACGATAATGATGAAAGAAGGGAAATACCTGATATCAGATACCTATTTTCTACAAGCCCATACATATTTTATTGTGCGTATAGTTTTGTGGAATCCCCTTCCAGAACCTGCGTTTCCAGCTACAACTTGGGGGTTTTTAAGTCAAGAGTAAATAAATTATTTTTGGGCAATTGTGCTCTATCGTTGACAACACCGTCGTTTTCCATCAGGTGAGATAGGTATCATGTGTGAGTCTATCAATAATAATATAAAAAAGCTAGGTACCTACCTACATAAGTTTTCATAACTGCAAATTTAAATATCACGGGTACTTACCTAGCCAACCACAAGTCAAATAGAACGTCTTGCGACTCATAAAAACAATTTCAAAATCCTACAGCCAAAGCTGAAGGCGAACCAGCGAATCTAATTGATATTCATGTAGGTATAGTAGATGCCTGCACCACGCCCACAATATGAGAACAGAAAACAAGCCATCAGTAGCACTTAGTGTATGCTTACAAACACATCGGCATACATAATTCATGTTATATGTCGCAGGCTGTAGTTACACGTTGGGAGGTTTCGACTTAGTCTGATTTTACAGACATTTACAGTTATTCTTTAAATAATTAGGGATGGCAAAGTCGTTGTAGGCTCAATTTTAATGACTTTGTTAGGAATCTGAATACGGATATAGCTATTATTACAGGGTGAACAATACTCATTTTTTTGCGATGCAGGATTTCGTAGTTTAGTTCTTATATGGCATAGTTATCACTACGTTTACTAGAAAAAACGACCCCAAAATGAAAACAACATTTTAGTATATAGAAACCAACGTATGAGGTGCATTGAAGATGTTGGATAGCCAATGAGATTTGACCGAAATTAAAACAGCAAGATGTACAGACAGAATCACAACTAAAGATTTTTTAATCTAGTAAGTAAGAAGTGAAAATCAATGTTTGTAAGAACCAGACATCGCATACTTTCTAACGATGTGCTAGAAGACTTTATCACAAAGAAAGCTAAAATGCTTTGATACAGATATTTTCGAATAGCCTAGTTTAATCCATCAAAAGCAGGAGCTAAGACAAGCAAGTACTACACACAGGAACCACCCCAACAAATGCGCAAGACCTTATAAAGAAATTGAACATCAAATTCAATTATGTACTAGGTAATATATTATAATTCTATTATGTACTAAAGTATACTCCACGCAACAGCCGTGCCCGTGTATGTTATATAGCTATACATGAATGCAAACAAGCCGGCATCCGCTACATTGCTTATCTCACTGAACAAACTTCGCTCGCTGTATCTTAAAATATTTCCATACACCTCGACTAACGTAAGAAATTCTTAGAACTCAGATAAGTATAAAAAAACTCGAAGAAACTTACCCACGACAGATTATTTTTAAATTTGGAAAGGAATTTTGAAACGTTCGTTGGCGGCCATTTTGAGAAATCGTTTTTTAGGCGCCAATAAATAATTCGTTGTCATAACCTCTAGTATCATTGAAAAAAACCGTTGAATTTAAATGACTGCGATAATCAATTATTTGTCGGCAGATTCTTTTATTTCTATACCTAAGACGTAGGTTATAATATATGATATGCACCATGTTTGGACGCAAATAAATTATATTTCTTTCTATCATAAATATACGAGAATTAATATTGTATGATTCATTTTAAAATACAAAAGTATGTTTTCAGTACGCACTTGCAAAATATCGGTTGCTTAAGGAGTTATTAAACATTTTCCGTGATACATTTATCGATATAGAGTTATATTTGTACGAGAGATACTTAAGAATTCAGATTTAAACATTTCTTTAGTCGTTGAGCAAGAGAAATATATTTAAAAATAGCAACAACGAAAACAGTTTGTTCTCATACAAAGCATTACCCAATAAAATACGTATAAGCGATGTGGTGCATAAAATCGCTTGTTTAGCCCCCCGGCACCGCTCCCTTACTTGGGATGATCCGCGATCTTGGCGATATTAGCACCGCGGGCAATAAGGGCCCATAAATAAAAAATACTTATTACAATCTGAAGGGTGAGTTCCGGTATTTATATGTTCCTGGTTTTTTTTATTTTCGCTTTTGCAATTTGAAGGGATGTTTTCAATGACGGTAGAAAGATACATAGGGGCTTTGGTATAAATTAATGTTGGTACCTTTCGACTTAGGTACTCGTAAATAATGTGCTTAGAAGAAATATGGCAATTTTTGTGGGGCTCTACTTCTATCGCTAAAATGGAGAGACTGTATAACTGTTACAAATCATTGATTATAGTTTATCTGTAAGTATTTCGATATTATTAAGAAGCAGTAAACTCAATAAATCTAGTTTATTGAAACGACAGCACAAAAAGGAGAAATCCCTAGACGAGAGCGGGTTGAACAAGGCTACCAAAAACGATGATAATGATAACGGACATAATACGACACCGAAACCGACAACTAGCTTACAGGATTGGCAGCATTATCAGCTGAATAACTGAAGAAATACAACCAAAGAAGAGGAAACGCTCTAGGTATAATTAGAAGCATTAGGCAATCCTATACATAAAGTTGGTATAAGTATTTTTCACCACGACTGGTAGGTCTTGACAAGATCTGTACCTGTGTAGGTTCATATAGGTACACTCCTTTTTTCTGATGCGTAAGTTTTGAACTAATACTTAATGCCTTAGGCATTTTCTATCAGTCGACTTTAGAGTGGTGCAGAAACACACGGTAAGCGCAACTTATTGGTAAACTAATAGAAACGAATCTAACAAAATATCAAATATCTATGGATCGCTTAAAGGATGACCCATAAAGCGTGCAACATATCCTACGCTTATCTAGGACAAACAGCTGAAACAGCCTCCCAAATCGAAATCAATCTAAACCAATAAAAAAAGCAGATTGAAGCCAAAATTCTGGGTCAAAAAGTTTCAGCTCGACCTACTGGTGCAGATCGACTATATGAAATCTATTGGCATCACTCTTCGACTGCCGTCATGCATTCGATGCTTCCCATCTCTATTTACTTTAATCGCTAGTTCGTTCGCAAACATCGCTCGCAGGCAAATCCCAGATATCCGGTCTAGTTTCCAATTTTTTTGGTTGGTCTTTGATTTGGAATTTGTGTGTTTCTGTATTAAAGGTTTGTTGGAACAAAATTGAAGTTCCTTTGTGATACGACTCGTTAGTAAGAGTATTATTTACTCAGATACCCGCGAAACGAGACACAATAGTAAAACAATAACAGCGCGGTCTCATAGGACCGGTTGGGGATTCAAACGTTATTGTTGTAATGCTCTTGTTATCACTTATTGCTAAATGTGGGTTAGCTATACTTAACCGATCGTCTCACTGCTTACTTTGAGGTGGGATCGCAGTCAAGCACTAGTTTATAACAATTTAAAAAAAAAACAAAAGTACCTATGCCTATGTTGTCTCACTACAGGGCAAAAGCCTCTCTTTCCTTTCTTTCTGCCTCTCTCATCCTAATGACATTATATACATTACATACACCAGTGCTTGAAATATGAATCTGACTGACCACGGTTATTTCATCACCGCACCACACATCTACATTGCTAGATAGCCAGCTTTAGAAATTTTAACAATGATTTACGCACTTCTAAAACAACGCAACATACAGATATTTACATTCACTGTTTAAAATTTCGTATAGAAACTTCTAATAACCATTATTTGCAAACCAACCAAAAACTAACACAGCCCTCACCTGATCAACAAACAATAAACTGTCCACTTTCCGTGCCTAATTCATAATTAACGGCCGAGGCATCGTAGGCGCGCGGTCACAAGATGGCCGCCGGGTCACGTGACCCCGCAATGCGTTTTTAATTGCAATCATTCCGTGTTTTATGTTGTTTGCGCACTTTCCGTGTGTTTGCAGACGCGAGGCCTTTATTTATGGCCGGTGGGAACGCTGGGGAATTAATTCGCTGGTGTGCGAGTAATATAGCCGAGGTATTAGCTACGATTTTTCTTTTAACCGTATTTGATGTTGATTAGAAGTTATGGGGTTGTTTTGGGGATAAAGGATTGGCTAATGTTTAGCTTGTGATATAGATACTTACTCTTATTTAAAAGTCTAGACATAATAAGACACCTAGACGTTCGTTGCACAAAATGTCGGGTTAACAAAGACCTGCGGAAGTGTTCAAAAGAGTTGTCGGCATTAGAATGCAAAATTTAGGCAAGTGGGAAACATAGGGGGGTGGTTTTTAGTCAGTACGAGCTTAACACTCTGGAGAGGTTAAGTGATGATTTTCCACCTAAAAAGAAGGTTAACAAAATAATTGCTTAGAGGTACTGTGTCCAAATTCAGGAACTATCGCTGTTGAATTTGTTGTTAACAATTATAACACATGAATAGGTGTAACAAAGTCGGCAACCAAAGTAAGTACTTACATACTTAATCTACTTAGTATACAGCGAACAGTTACCAAGTATTACCGAGTAGTGTGTTTGCACATCGGCGGGCCCGTTTTACATAAATTGTAGATTCGGTGCTTAAGGCCTCGCGACTTACTTAAGTTTCGAAAATTAATGAAATCGTGCAGGCTCAGATGTACTTGGAACTTAAGTAATGTAATAAATTAGAATTTGTTCACTTTGAATTTTGTTTTGTATTGTGTTGCTTTCTTGATAATTATATCTAAAGAATAAATACGATCTAATGAAAAGCTTGCTTGTTTTTAGAGAAGATAATACTTATAAATAAAAGCAGGTTTGGAAATTAAAATGGTGGTGTCTTCCTGATATCGTCGTTTATACTAGGCACATCGAATTTGCCTGCTGCGGTCTTGCCGTCCGAATATAATTTAGGTGTCTTCAAGGCTAGAGTGAATAGGCTCTTAATAAACTAGTGCGCCTCACCATCAACGATTGCATCACTACCATTACATTACCATTACCATCAGGTGGGATCGATGTCAAGCACTTCATTATTAATCATGCTTTACCTATTAGGTATTTGACACATACATAGATAGACATACATTGTTCATGAATCCCCGACCAGTCCTATGATACCGCGCTGTTATTGTTTTACTATTGTGTCTCGTTTTGTGGGTATGTGATAGGTTACGAGATACCTACTCAAAAATACATTCCAAAAACTATTTCTCCACAATAAAATTACAAAAATTCCGCTAGATTACAAGGCAAAAAACAGTAATCCTTAAACTCCGTTATTTATGACGTCCCATCAATATATTTACGTGCACATTGAGCTTTCAATTATTCCGTCAGGCGTATACGATCAAACGATTCCCCCAGACATGCACAGCTCTGATAAAGCGAGCCACGCAGCCTAAGTAAATATAGAAACTTGAACGCATCTGCCTCTATGCGGCCCCTACCTATATAATCTATCGAACGAAATTCTCTGTTGCTACGGCAGAATGATTCTTGGTAGATATTACTTGGCTGTAGCGTTGCGATTGAAGCTTCTTTTATTTATTTAATCATAGGAGAATCAATAGATACCTATAACAAATGTACATTTAAATGTACTAGAGAAGTTATTTGATGATATCCCACCTCCAAAAGGCTAACGCCCGTTTTCAATAAGCTATTTATCTACAGTTGCAGCTACAAAAGATAAACAAATCTATCCTTTTGCCCTTACTTGCTTTCCTATAGCCTACCGACGGACAGCATTTCCTACCAAAGTTGCGGATGTATAGATAGAATCTTACTGTTTATCGGGGATAGCTATCTAACTATGAACTGCGATAGGTTATTGAAAACGTCAAGAGCAAACCTTTTGGTAGATACTTAGATTCTTAAAAGCTATAAGAAATATGTTACCAAGAATTCGATGGTTTCATAGATTCTTAGAAACATCTGCTGTATCTACAAAAAATGATCTCTTTTAAAGAAAAAAGGCTATATTTAGGTACTTATTTGAAGAACCTAGGTAGCTAATATACTTTTCACGCAAACAATTTATCTGTCGAAGGATGTTTGCAGATCGATTCGAGGAATTATTGGAATACCTGTTCACTTACAAGATATTTTGTGATTAGGGAAAATCCGGACGGTGTCTAGTTGCTCGAAACTACGTAGTACGTAGCTGGGATAAATATCAACTGAATAAGATTATTTTATTTTTTTATTTATTCATTGGAGAACCTATATAACAAATTAATGGATATCTAACAATTGCATATAAATATGAGTCATCATCATTGCCAATTACAGGTTATCACGGGTAAAAACAGAAAAAGCAGTAGAAAACTTTGTGAAAAACTGTTGATAAGTATATATACTTGGCTTTAAGAACTTGAAAATTTCTTAGAAGTACCTAGCTAGCTAGTCATTTTTATTTTTCCGTCCAAAGCACATACATTTTTAAAGTAATACCTAGCCTACTTAAATATCTGTAGGTATTGGATCATTCAGTTTCCTTCAAAATGGATGAGCTGAGCTGAGTGTGAGACATCTCTAAACTTGGCTATTTTAATTTCTATATTTTGAATTGTTGAATGTTCTCACATAATAGAAGCGACGAAATATTATGTACCTACTTAGATAACCAACCCAACCAACCAAGGCATTAAGTCCGCCTTTGTACCATTATGTGCAAGATGTTTAAATAAATAAATAACCACTTTGTTTTAATACAAAACAAGATTTAAAAGAGTCAATGAAGTTTCTCACTCTGTTAATTGATCACTGAATGATATAGGATATAAATAATATATTAAGTAGGTACCATGTACTTCACAACACACTTTACAGGGAATCTTTCCTCTGAGAAATTTGATCAAAAGATGTTTTAGGATGCGCGGGCCTATCAACAACAACCACAAAAAAATAAAGAGCATCAGAACTAATCCGTTTTACTTTTTATAAGTAATTCAAATAGGTTGATAGTTTATTATTTGCTTAATGAAATTTAGAATAGAATAACATAATCTTTATTGTATCTAAATCCAAAGTGCAACATATTTTTATAGAAACTACAATCTACGGGTACTCGTACAATGGCAAGCGGTCTTATCGTTGTCAACCTTTGGATAGACTAAAAAATAGGCAATTATAAAATTAATGAAAATACAGTAGGTACGACCGTTATAAGTTGGCGAGTCTGAAATTAGACTCTGCGAATTTTAGCGTTTGAAAACTCGTACAAAAATAAAGATTAAAAAAACTGCCAATAACAGTTTTTAACAACTGCGAATTGCATTTATTTTTTTAAAACCTTTATTTTTGTACGAGTTTTCAAGCGCCAAAATTCGCAGAGTCTAATTTCAGACTCGCCAACTTATAACAGCCGTACTCTAGATTTAGATAACTACTTACAGGTAAGTACCTACTTCTATAAAAATTATTACTTAACTTTAAAATTTTGTTGAACTTGGAATGTAATTTTCATATTTCCATCAACACTACCTACTGAATAATGTCCAATTTAAGTCCCGCACGTAAGTGGCCGTACGAAATTGGATCTTTTCCATCTACACCCCACGTTGGACCGCGTTTAGTCTGACCAATCCAAGGATTATCTTTCTTGCCGCTCTCCGAACGCTACCCTAGTGTGATGGCGGGAAATACGACACAAGATGGCCGCCAAGCCCGCTCATTTAAGATATTGCTTTCATTAATACACTTAGCCTTGCTTTAATGGTGTTTTTATTATCTAAAACGGTAGATAAGTGGAGCATGTTTTTATTAGCTAAGTTAATACCCATAGGTTTGAAGGAATTGTGAATATTCGTGAACAAAGGAAGGTTAGCCTAAAAATAATTCAGACTTTTCAGGAATACTCTATCAACGTTTAAATAGCTAACTTAGGCATTACTCCCACGAACTCCTCTTTAAACATTTATTTAAATTACAAGGTAATTGAACCACAATACGCGCCTCTTAACGTTTGAATCCCCAACCGGTCCTATGAGACCGCGCTGTTATTGTTTTACTATTGTGTCTCGTTTCGCGGGTATCTGAGTAATTAATAAACAAATATACGAATTAATTTCATTGTTCAAAATACGACTCTCCCTAGCATAATAAAATGCCTTGACAAGAAAAAAAAATACAAGTAGCGCCATCTATCTTTGGTAACTCAAAAATATTGACTGAATGATCATAATAGCACAGTGTCACAATATCTTAACTCCCATCTGTTTATAGCGAAAGCTTTGCAGAAGGATAATTATGTTTTACAGCCTCCAAAATTACGCTGAGCGTCTCATTAAACGACAAAGCTCATGGTCAAATAACGGGCCGAAAAAAGTTTCGCACACATTCACGCCGGCTCTTGTCCACAATTCTATTTGCGGAAGCAATTTCGCGAAATGCCACAATTTATTTAAAAATTACGCCCTTGTTTGTGTGGGTAAATATTGACGTGTTTGGTTTATGATAATGGCAACACCAAGAGCAGGTAGACTCGGCTAGCGACAATATTATTTACCTGTACACATATTATTTAATATTTACTATGTCAATGTAAAGTTTACAATATAATATTTGTTAAGTATACTCCTCTTTTGAAAGTTAGTGTTTGCTCCTTACATGTGGTTTTTAATCATTGGTAAATTTGAAGACTAAACATAGGTGAGATTTAATTGTTTACTTCATTTTGCTTATTGGATTCTAAGCAGTTAGCACACTTGTTCTATTTATTTATATTTAACCCAGTTTTTGTAAGTTATTCTTTTGATATGAGTGCTAAAGACATGATTAAGTACTTACATAATTTTATAATCTGTTCTGTCCACAGCAAAAATCTTACTGAACAACCTATGAAAGTCTGACTCTCAATGAAAACTCCCATTGTTAATTTAAAAAGAATGATGTATGATTTCTTAACATTCCAATACCATTTCAGCTTCTGCATCTCTTTAAAGATACATAGGTACCTAATTGAGTAGCTACCAGCGTCAAAAGCAGACAGTAGCACAACGATCATCATAATCAATATACAAGTGTTGACTTATTACGACGTCGGCACTAGGCTGCCAAACAAACTCCTCGATCGAACGCAAAGTCAAACTGCAAACAATATCATCGTAGTATTTGTACTGAAACAACAAATTTGTAGCTAGCTTTAAATGCAAGCCTAACACGCGGGCACACACTCACCTTGTGTACTGAGACAATATGTAGGAGACTCTACTCCGATCTTAAGCAACGCGACAAAATGAATCTCCGCTAGCGACTGATACGGCCCAATTCAAACACAGTCAGCGCCATTTTGTTTTCACAAGCGGCTATCTCGACGAATGAGCTACACTCCAAAGTTAACCGTAAGAACAGATTACTTAGAACCATTTTAGGACAATGCCTCGATGGTGTAGAAACATCGGAAATTAAGGGAGGACCAGACACGATTCTGTTTGCCGTCTAACGTGGTCCCAGGACGAAGTTACAAATATTTGACGTGTCAATTTTGTGAATGTTGACCGAGAATTGCGGTTAATATTCCCGACCCGAACAACCCGGGTGAGCGCGGCCACCCTTTAATTAAATGACAGAAATAGTCCAATTGTTAATTTATTAAGTCTACTCTCAGGTTGGATATTATTAGGTGCTCAATTATTAATTGTTACTACAGCGTGATTGGCTGGGTTATTTCAGTAGGTAGTTAGAGCTTTTACCTACAGCAAGATCAAACAATTTCGACGCAAGAAAATAAATTTGTCAAGTTTGTCTAATCATTCAGGTTTTTTTAAAAAGCACCTACCAGAAAAAGTAATTGGAGAATTTATTACATAGCTAATTCGAGTCTTTGTACGGAAAAGCTTATACAAGTACCTTCTTATCGATCACGAATATCGCCTAACTACCTACTGATCCCAGCATAACAAGTTAACAACTACCCACCAGCATAATCATCTCTTTATTCATTAACGAACCAATAACCTCGCTGCGTTCAAATTGGCTCGCGATTCAACGCGAAACTCAGTTGTTATCGAGGCGAGATGGAACAATAACAAACAATCGCGAATCGATTGTAAAGACAAAACATCGTTACAGCTTGTTAGGCCCATATTGCTCGTTACCGCGCGGCTATTTATTTTCGAGTGGCAACATCGAAGAGTCTATAAACAAAAAAACACTCTGGCGGCGACTGTTTTCATTGACAACAATGCGTGGGCCACTCCACGCGTAGTGTTAAGAGCTATGGTCGGAGTAGCGGAGTACGCACTTACTTTTCGCGACATAGGTATCCGAGTAGGGGCCCTCGGTACTGTATTTTCATTGTGTGCTTTTAATTTTGAGTGCGCGAACTAGCTCGCTCTCTCGGGACGTATGTTTGCGAGGGTAATATTTGCTTCCGCTGTATAATTCAGCCAGCCGCCATATTTGCCAAAGAGCAATCATTTTAATATCGTCAGGCATCACATTAGGGCTGAGTGGATACTTACTTTGTTGAATTAATTAATTTTACATTTTTTTTAATTATGGCTCGTTATTTTTGCTTTGCTTTGGGTCGGTTGTGGTTTGGATTGGATATGGATTCATTGGTAGGCTACACTGATTTAAGGAAAAATTGGAAGGTGAACGCTTAAACTAAAAAAAGATGTGTCTGTTTTAGCAGCAAACCTATCCATGCCTGGATAACGTCGCCGTCGGTATGTAGGTAAACAGGATGATATCAAGATTCCAGTCTACTTGAATCCCCAGCTAAAGCTAGGAACAGCTAGTGGATAAGAAGACTGGTTTAGAAGAAAGACTCCCAGCAGAGGCTTTCCCTGAAGACATTTTTTTCATGAATCGCCATATTTATAAGTCGATGATGAATAAGTATAGAGCACGAGGTTTTTTGTAGACTTGTACAAAGTTTTGGCAACCAATTTGAAGATTAAAAAATATTGTTAATACGCAAAGAAAAACAGAAGAAAATGTACCTAAGTAGCTAACTATAAAAAAAAATCAAAGCCTTTGATAGACTTAAGAAGGACAGCGAACAAGCTAATAAAAAGCTTATAAAAAGAAAATCAGTTGAACTGCTTTACCAACTAAGTACATGCGAGAGAAAGATTTCGACGAATCATTTGTACCTATATTACAAAGTACCGTAAAACGGGGTGAATAAGGACTCAGGGGTGAAAAGGGTCAAATCGAGGAATCTAGTTTCGAAGCCACAAAATAAAAAAGCAAGAACTTCCAATTGCTACCTTTTTTTTCTTCTAAAAGTAGAATATATTATCTTCTAACTGACAGCACCGAAGCGTTGTGAAGTTAGTAAAAGGTGTCAAAAATCTTCTTTCAAATAAGACTGTAGATGTGAGGTTGCGGTAGTGTCCCTTAAGTTGACAGTTTTTGGAAATTCTAGTTTTTTTGACAACGTGTGGAGTTAGCCAACGACGATATAATATCTCTACGAAGCTACACAAAAAGAGGTAAGTCTAGATTTTACATAGTTTTTGTTTAAATCGTTTTCTTTAGAACCTCTGGGATTGTTTATCTTTTTCGAGGTGAATAAATACGGTAACGGGGTGACAAGGGACGGCTAAAGTACAAATAGAGTCGCCTATACTTGGTAAATAGGGACGAATGAAAGTTGATTAGGAACGGTAAGGTTTGAATAGGGTCAGGGCTGCTACAACATGAATTGAACATTTTATCGCATTGTTTTGCAGGATTTCACTTTTTATTAAAATAAGGCTTTTCATTTTATTTATTTTAAACTTATACAGGGTTACTGGTAATTCGACGTATATCCGGCAGGGGCTGATAAGGAGGCCAAAATGCAATAAATTGAACCCCCCATATGTATGGCCGAAATTCAATAGTTTTCGAGTTATTAGAATTTTAAGGGTTTTTCGATATTTACCCAAAATTTGACATTTACTTCCAAATAAAATAAAAACTACATATTTGAATGGGTACCATTAAAAATGATGTTGTAGCTGGCACTTCAATTAAGCTATGGACATAATTAAAACTACTTAATTTAACAAAATACTGAAAATAATGAGCGATATAAGAATAATATCTTACCAATATTTTCATTTGACGCTTCAAAAATGTTGTCTCGTCACAAAAATTTCTATGACATTAATCGTACAAATAACTAAAACAACTTGCTTATCCTGTAAGCTTTCCAGAAAGGTATAAAAGTCAATTTTAAAATACATAATTCGTGGCATGGCATGTGTTTGAACCGGCGCGGGGAGAGAAATTATCTTTGTTTTTAGTTTATGGTCCTCGCTAAAACAGCCGATTTTCCTGGCGATCTTCGCGATGGGGCGGGTGTGAGGGCGGGGTGTGCGGGCGGGGGAGTACACGGCGTCTGCTGCGCTCGCGTCGCCTTCCTTAGTAAGTTTTGACTCTACTAATCTCTCTACCAATCTCTCATCCCGTTAATTTGTTATCGATCATTATTGTTAATTCTTGTTTCTCTTGTTATTCTTTTTGTTATCATTGTTATTTCGAATAACATGGCTTCGTATCCTAATAACGAATACAGAGACATAATGTTTTGTTATGGTTTTGCCGATGGAAACGCGGCTGCGGCTCGGCGAGAATACCAACGCCGCTTTCCCGATCGTCGACTTCCCCACGTTACTGTTTTCGGGAGCACCTATCGACGATTGTCTGAAACTGGCAGTGTTCAAAGAGCACAATTCAACGCTGGCAGAGTCGCCTGGCAGGATCTTCCTCGTGCAATGTTTGAACAGGTTGATAATGGTACGGGTGTCTACCTGATAGATGTACTACCGACCACACTTTCCACTGGGACATACCGAGCTGTCTTGCAACAATGTTCGTTGAGATGTTTGGGTCATCAATAAAACACTGAAGAATGGTGTCCTCTTCGTCAGCCGTGTAGCGTTGAGGTCTGCCAGCGTTGAATTGTGCTCTTTGAACACTGCCAGTTTCAGACAATCGTCGATAGGTGCTCCCGAAAATAGTAACGTGGGGAAGTCGACGATCGGGAAAGCGGCGTTGGTATTCTCGCCGAGCCGTAGCCGCGTTTCCATCGGCAAAACCATAACAAAACATTAGGTCTGCGTATTCGTTATTAGGATACGAAGCCATGTTATTCGAAATAACAATGATAACAAAAAGAATAACAAGAGAAACAAGAATTAACAATAATGATCGATAACAAATTAACGGGATGAGAGATTGGTAGAGAGATTAGTAGAGTCAAAACTTACTAAGGAAGGCGACGCGAGCGCAGCAGACGCCGTGTACTCCCCCGCCCGCACACCCCGCCCCATCGCGAAGAATTTCGCCAGGAAAATCGGTTGTTTTAGCGAGGATCATAAACTAAAAACACAGATAATTTCTCTCCCCGCGCCGGTTCAAACACATGCCATGCCACGAATTATGTATTTTAAAATTGACTTTTATACCTTTCTGGAAAGCTTACAGGATAAGCAAGTTGTTTTAGTTATTTGTACGATTAATGTCATAGAAATTTTTGTGACGAGACAACATTTTTGAAGCGTCAAATGAAAATATTGGTAAGATATTATTCTTATATCGCTCATTATTTTCAGTATTTTGTTAAATTAAGTAGTTTTAATTATGTCCATAGCTTAATTGAAGTGCCAGCTACAACATCATTTTTAATGGTTCCCATTCAAATATGTAGTTTTTATTTTATTTGAAAGTAAATGTCAAATTTTGGGTAAATATCGAAAAACCCTTAAAATTCTAATATCTCGAAAACTATTGAATTTCGGCCATACATATGGGGGGTTCAATTTGTTGCATTTTGGCCCCCTTATCAGCCCCTGCCGGATATACGTCGAATTACCAGTAACCCTGTATACAAGCATGCGCACAAGGCGAACTAATAAGAGATACATAGATACGAACTTGTATGATTTAAAAAAGTTTTTTGTTTGGTTTGTATGTGGCGCTATTGCTCCGTAATTATCGTGAGACAACCCTACTAGTTTATCCCAAGTTACCCCTGTCTCGTCCCAGGTCACCCCACTTCAAGTATGAATAGGGACAGCCTATATTTTTGTTAAAATATCTAAATTTTGACTAATTCTGGGGATATTTTTAACATTTACGAAAAGTATTAACTGCCGGAAACCCTTGGAAAGAGTTATCAATATTGCATTCGTCCTACAACATCGATTAATTTCAGTGACAAGTTCGATTTTGTCCCTATTCACCCCATTTTACGGTACCTACTCTGTGCTTCGGTTTCAACCCCAATCTTTTATAGCATGGTAGATGTTACTAACGCCACCTAGTGAACATTATTAACACTAACTCGCGCCTGCCACACTATGGAGAACAACGCCATCTATCTCAATTACTTAAAACTGACTGCTAACGGTACTAAAAAAATCCGCCTCAGTAATGTTGCCTCTCTCTATATATTTACTGTACTCTGTGATGTTGCCACAACCGAAATCGTTCCTCGATGATTTAGTTTCGAATAAGTGATTGGTTTGAATCGAACAATCGAAAACTAGCGGTCGATTTCGTAGACTCGCATCAATATGAAACAAATATAATTTTGTAGAACGGCGACTCGACGGTTTCAGATTTCGATTGATTTTTAAAACTTCTACGAATCGCCCATCGATATTCGTCATAGCGTAGAATTATGAAAATGAAACAAGAAATGTTAGAAACGCTTATTTTTATTAAAACTTAGTTGTCTGTAGTCAAACAAAAAACTAGAGACGCGAAAAAAACCAGCATTACATCTCGACGTCTCACGAAAATAAAACGAAAATCTGAATAACACAAAACGACGATAAAAGAACTTTAAAGTATTCGCTCATAAAATAATATTAACATTAAATGCACAAGAGATTAAAAACAAAAATTAAGTATTGAGAATTCTTATCAGATTACAAAATAGATCCAGTTTTTCTTGTTATTACTTAACATCCCATAAACAGGATTTTCAATATTAATTTGAGGTAAAAACATGTCTTAAAATTAAGAATTGTAACTTAATTATTGTATCTTAACACAAAGTATTACCGTATTACGTAATATTCAATTTTTTATTGCCAATAATTATGATTTTTTAAATAATAATGCGAAAAACATCAAAGAAAAATTATATAGTTAGGGCTTTATCAATTATCAGTTATCACACTAGCGGATTGCGAGCGTCCTCAAGGCTGAGCGAGCGCGCAACGAATACGTTACGGGCGCCCAACGAACACGCCGCGCATGCGCAGCGTATTTGCTTTTTCTTTTCATTTTTTTTAATTTGTTATAAACTAGTGCTTGACTGCGATCCCACCTGATGGTAAGCAGTAATGCAATCGTTGGTGGTGAGGCGCACTAGCTTATTAAGAGCCTGTTGTTGCGGATGCGCAACGAGATCGCCGCATTTTGTACTGTCTCAGCCTACAAACACGCGACGAAAACGTTGCGAATTCGCCATGCGTCTGCGAAGTCTTCGCTGTGCAGCCCCGGTGTATCCACGACGCATTCGCTGCTTGCCCGTCCCGCATCACAGCCGCTCGAAAATCGCTAGTGTTTACGGTTATACTGCCCTTAATTAACCTTTCCGTTTATTTTACACAATATTTCCAGTTTTTATATCATAGTTATTGACAATCAAAACTGTGTATAAATTAAATCATTATTCTTATCAACTTAAATTCTACTTAAAATGTCATGTTAAAGTCACACTTTTAAATTAAAATGGCAAATACTTAATGGCCACAATATAACTCTTGATTTAATTGTACGTTTTGAGGTACACTAGTCTCATAATTAACCAGAATTATCACTAACCTATGGTATAAATTAGATTCAGATTATTTACAGAAGAAATAAAAATCATTATTGTTAATCACATAATACATAATAAAGTTATTTTGCGTCATGTTCCTATTTGAGAGATACCATTTTATGTGCTCAAAAATTGCACTGTTCTCATAAAATGAGTATTTTAAAATTAAAACGTAAGATTTAATTACATAATTACTGAATTAAATAGTAAATATTGATTTTACTCAACAAGTAGGGGGAATTCCTCTATATCCTCGCACATTGAATTGAAGTTTGCTGCCCATACTTCTGCTTCTTTTTCCTGTAATTTAAAAAGATGGATTGATTATTTATATTTACATGGAGATTCACTCAAACGGAGTATTTCTATAGCAGGCAAGGAAATGATTCTATTGCCTTGTTTGAAATTCCAAATGCATGCAAATGCCTGTTCCTTCCAAGAACATTGAACCCAGCTGTTAGATGACTGGCTGAATATAATAATTAAATAGAACCGTATAGTAAAAAGGCCATTTACAGAATGGTTAATGGTTTGACCATGAAAAACTGCATCACTTTCCTACTACTACTTCAAAGCTTAAGTGAATAGGCGCATAGTAAACTGATGTACCTCACCATCAATGATTGCATCACTGCTTACCATCAGGTGTATAATTTTTTTTTTCATAATATATATTATGAAAAAAAAATTGAGAAGTTTGAATATGACTACTGATATTTACCTCTTTCTTAGTCCTCAACTTCTTAGGCTTCTTTTTCTTAATGACTTTCTTTTCCTTCACATCAGGAACCTCAAAGGTGAGGTCTCCTAAGTCATCATAGTCAGTTGAATCATTCTGATCGGCTGCAACCGGTTCTGGGACATCACTGTCTGATGAAGAATGTTGCCGGAATGTAACCTTCTTGGCTTTGCCGTAGCTTTTGCGTGTTGGCTGGAAATGTGGGAGAATGATAATTAATTTTAAGAAAAATATGGTATCTCTGCATTCTAGATTATAATGGAGTAGTGATTCATCCTTGGTAGATAAGACTGTTACAAAGAAAAGGTAAACTATATTATGCAAGTATTGTTCATCTAAACCTTCTTCATGAATGACTCTATCAATTGAATTTGCTGAAAATCAGCTCATTGAATTTGTTGCAAGCAGATGGAAAAAGGCAGAAAGGGACTTTGTTTTAAAACATGTAAGGAGAAAGATGTACAAACTAGTATGATAAAATTTACACAAACCTTTTTAATTTTGTATAATTTTATATTTTATGCACAGAATATAGAGAAAATTCAAATTGGACCACACAGGTCCATCTTGAATTTTCTCTGGTGACAAGTTTGTTGAGCAAATGACCAGTTTAAATTGATATATTTAAAAGATTAATTACTCAGATACCCGCAAAACGAGACACAATAGTAAAACAATAACAGCGCGGTCTCATAGGACCGGTTGGGGATTCAAACGTTAAGCATTTATTAGTAAATTTTAAAATAATTACCTTCACGTGATGTACAACTTCTATATCTTCAAACAAATGTACAGATTGAGAATCATCATTCATATCTAGTTCTTCAATATTAGTTACATTGCCTTCAACATTCTTTTCAGGGAACACTGGTGCATCAGCAGCCGACTTCAACCCCTCATAAACCTCATTGACTGCTTCAGAACTTGTTACTATTTTAGTTTTGGCAGCAACTGGCAACACTGCTCTTGTGGGCCCATTGATCTCTTGAAGGACAGCTTTAGATCTAGGCCTTAAAGACCTGCCTCTTATGGGATTATTTTTTGTTTTAACTGGAGATACATTCTCATCTTGACTTTCACTTTCATCAAAGCCAAAGAAAGTGCAATCTTTGTCTTTCTGCTTTCGAGGTGATTTCGCCGGTATATTACAAAGATTTTCATTGTTCTTACGCTTTCTAGTTCTCCTTTCTTCTTTTGAGTTTTCTTTGTCAGTGGAAGCATCATTACCACTAGTTGATACTTCTTCAGAAGTATTATTGCTAGGAGCGGTTACTGCTACTGTATCTGCTCTATTCTCAGATCCTTTCTTAGCAGATTTATTATTTGCTTCACTATTTACATCAAATATGTCCTGATGAATAGCTTTAGTTGGAGAAACTGATCTGCCTCGTTTCTTTTTAGCACTTTTCTCTGCCATTTCTTTAATAAATGATATTATACTAGTCTGTTTAAGATTAGGTGTATCTGTTGCTTCTGCAAACATTTCATTATTTTGGGGTAACATGTTAGTGTACACATGTTTCTTTTTATTACTTGAATCCTCAGGGTTTATGAAGGAAGTCTCAACTGCTGGGGTCATGTTAGCCTTTACATAAGTATTGTTAGGCCATTTTATTGGTAAGTTACCAAATTCAACTCTCCATGGACTTGCCAAGGGGTGTCTTACAGACACGTTCATACTACTACTGGCTACAGGCTGTTCATCAAAGAAACTGAGCTCTTCTAACAAATTAAGAGGATCATTATTATGTACAGATCTTTCCGGAGTTTCTCTATGATTCACAGATGCATGAGCATTTGGAGTCTTAAACCCATTAGGAATTGGTGAGTTAACAGGTGAATAGTTAATATCATCATGATGATCCAGGCTTGGTTCTATATCTGCAGCAATATCTTCTACTCTTATTGAAGGGTAATTACATTCATGTACTGAGTTTTTCCCAGTATCATTGAGAGCTATATTATTTTCTTTTGTAACATTAGTATTTTGTACTGCATTTACATTACTAGCTACATTGTTTTGACCAACATTTTCTTCTTCATCATCACTGATTTCTGCAATTTGTGGAAGTTGTGCAACTTCTGTAGATTTGCCAGGTTTGACAGCAGTCTTTAACGCTGCTAATGCTTTAGATATGTTCTGTTCATAACTGCTCTTATATACAACCTTTTTAGGCTTGGCTACAGGCGCCGGAGTAGGTTTCTTTGTAACTGTTCTTTTCCGTTTCTTTTTCTGAGGCTTTGGTTCCTCATCTGGATCAAATGTGAACTCATAGATGTCATCTCTAGGCTCATTATTGTCACTTTCTTGAGAAGTTTTCTTGCTTCCCAGCAATTTGAATGACAAATTCTTGTCTGACTTCTTGTTATTGGTAGACTTCTTGGGGCTAACTTTCTTTACAGATGATTGGCTTTGGTTTGTTAATGATGAAAATCTGCTCACTGGTGTTAGAAATTTCCTTATTGACTGAGCTTGGTTTACTGGGGACGGCTTCTTATTAGCTGATGCAGCTAGTGGTTGAGTTTTAGTCTTCTTCCTACTCATTCTGCCTTTAGCATTATTATTAGTGTCAGGACTACTTTTATCAGATGAAGTGTCTCTAGTTTCCTTTTGAAGAGCATTTATTTTAGCTAATCTAGTTGGCCTTGCTGTTACTTGCCTTTTTTCTTTAACCTTGCCTACACTGTTGTTTTCATTTTCTGTACCATTTAGGGCTACTACAGGCTGTCCTTGTTCTTGAGTTTTTTCTGCATCTCTAGTTACGTTTTCTTTGTCATACAAGGGTACTACAGGTTTAATTTTACTCTGCTGTATAGGTGTACTGGCATTAGTAGGCTGAATTGGTATATATTTATTAGGGCTAATGGAATGGTCATCAAACCGTGATGGCAAGCGGCAAATCCTCCTGGGACGGTTAGCAAGTAAACTACTGTCAGCTTTAGCTGGTGTTTTAAATGGAGATGGTTCAGGTTTGCTGCTATTGGATATGCTTTCTTTCTTAGCTGGTGTATTGTCAGGTTGAGGGACAGTTGTAGAACTATTCAATGTTACATTTGGACTGCCTTTGCTGTTAGACAAGTTATTTAAACTAATATTTTCAACAAACCGAGTTGGTAATCGCCTGTCACGACGTGGTCGTACATCATTTGCGGGTTCAGTATTTTCTTTCACTTTAACTGGTTCTACATTTTGTTTCGACTTAGCAGGTTCAGGGTTTCGTTTTGATTTCACAGGTTCAACATTTTCTTTTGATTTTACAGATCGTTTCTGTTTCGAAAGTTTGGTTTCAATAATTTGTTTTTGTTCCACATTCTTGTTTGGACCCGTCTTCGAAGTTTTTGCAATTGTTTTCTTAGTTTTAGTGGGGATTTCTAAGGACCCATCATCAGAAGCAGAGTTTGTCTTGTCTGCTAGAGCTTTTCTTGGAGCTTTGGTTGCATTCTTTACTAGTTTTGGTTTGTTTGCCGTCACATCAATATTTTCCTTCAAAGCTTTGGAAGCTCGCGTTCTAATTCGCGGGGGCATGACGCTACGTAAAAACAAACATTCAACATAGATTCACGGCACTTTTACACGTCTGTAAGAATTGCCGAGAGCAATGCTTTTATTAAACACACTGTTTAATAAAAATCACACACATTAATTAACAATACACAAAACACGTAAAATAAGTGGCGCAATGTGTGGAACTTTCTGTTGGTTTTCGCTCGTTTTTCTGACAGTTTTTGTTTTGACACTTGATCATAGACTAAAATCATTAAATTTTTTGTTGGGATTTGATTGACCATCGACGTCGAAGACTATTCTCAATAGAAGAATATTGTCAAGGTATACATACATCCCAATCAAAATTTTGCAAAGGAAAAAATAATTATTTACCTCCTTTTTAATTTCATCTAAACGTTTTCTGTTTCAGAAATTGTACTAATATTAAAAAATAATAATAGTGATTTGCCTAAAAATTTCAAAATTTACTCCGAAACTGTCGGAAAAGTTATTTTTTCCTCCCTTAGCGAATATTCTTTAAGGTGGATGCTTCAGGTCAGCCCGCGAAATTCAAATTTTCTTACGTTTTTTGCATTTTGCAAGCCAGTGGTAGGTTGTATGAAGTTAAAAATACTTACGCGACTGTAAAACGTAACTAGTTATATAATTATAACCATAAAAATCATCAATATTAGTCTCCAAGCTCACCTAAGTGTTGGAACGCTTTTTTCGTGGTCAAAAACGTTCCTGCAGCTAAGTGAGCTTGAAAGCTTGTATTGATGATTTTTATGGTTACAATTATATAACTAGTTACGTTTTACAGTCGCGTAAGTATTTTTAACTTCATACAACCTACTACTGGCTTGCAAAATGCAAAAAACGTAAGAAAATTTGAATTTCGCGGGCTGACCTGAAGCATTCACCTTAAATGGATGGCAATTAACAACCAAGAAGAAGAAGACCTTCCACAAGGTAGGCCGAAGAGCTGGCGAGGGTAATGTGATTTTAATGGACGCGAGACGCACAAGACCGGTCGTTGTGTCGACGGACGGATGCTTGGAGTAGGCCTATATTCAATACGTCTTTTGGCTGAAGTGATAAAACAGCAGTTTGCGCATAGACAATTTAAAAAGTTGACTGTTTGGTTTTTGGTCAAGAAGATTTTTGTGTGTGGTAACCCTAAATTTGAATATGTCGTTGATACTGAACCGTTGTATTTTTGAACATTTATTGTCGTGATTGATACTGTTTGAAAGTAAAAAAGTTAATTAGGATCAGTAATATAACCGTTTGGTGTATCGACATTTGTTATTCTTGTATTTGGCTTTGTTTAGTTTTACGGTAAGTTGTTGTTTTGATAGGCCCTTGCATTTCACAAAGTTTTCGACGCTTTCAAGAAACAGTTCGGGATCTGTTAATAAAACACCCAAAAAAATATAGTTTAAAGCCCACTTCATTAGTCATGCGTGCTGTTTAATACCTTATAAGTGAATTGTGATTATAATAAAGTGTATATCAAACCTCTTTACAGAAATTGACACCAATGTCAGGCCTTACAAAACTGGAAGCCACGAACCGGACATAAAAATATAAAATCTGACAACTGACTTCCCTGGTCATCCTGAAAAGCAAGAACGAGGGACATGCAAGATATGGTGTTGATATAGAAGAGGAGAGGAGTTTTTTTTATTAGAAAACAATAGATTTCAAAATGGTTGAGTCTGAAAACAAGGGTACTATTGACACAGTGCAAGTTGCACTTCGGATCAGGCCGTTGATGCAACTGGAGACAGATAGAGGATGTGATGAGTGTATTGAGGTAGTGCCTGGACAGCCTCAGGTCCAGATAAAAGACTTGGCGTTCACATACAATCATGTGTTCCCACAGCACATAACTCAGCAAGAGTTTTATGATACTGCAGTTAAAAGTCTTATTGGAAAGCTCTTTCAAGGTAAGATAATGTCAGGTTAGATAGTATTAATCCTTCGCATATTGTAATTAGAGACCATAATAGAAAGATAATAGGTGTGAAGACGCTGGCTACCGCTCGGGGCTTAACAGATAAAACTATCACATACCCGCAAAACGAGACACATTAGTAAAACAATAACAGCGCGGTCCCATGAGACCGGTCGGGGAATCATGATTTAAAGTGAAAGCCCAAGGGTTGCCCGCACTACTAATTATTTCATAAGTGTGTTGTATGTTCAGAATACTCACTTTTTCCTAAGCTTCTTGCATTTTGTAGGCCAGTGTATGTTCTATGTTAATTAAATTATTTTTTATTTATTAGTTTATTTTATTAGCATATATACGTATTTTATAATAAATTATAATCAAATTTTATCGTAAAAACCTCTATTTTAATAATCGCTTATTTATTTATTGTGCAGACCTACCACAGTGTTTTCTTTTTAACCCTAAGGTTGACTGGTAGAGAATGCCCTGATGCATTAAGTCCGCCTATGTACCACCACTGTACATAAAGTTTAAATAAATGAATAAAATAAATAAATTATGATTTTCAACTGGTAATTTAAAATGTTTCTAATCTGCTTAGTTTTGTACTAATTTAAAAATTGCAATATTCTGTAGTTTTTTTTTAAATGAGAAAATTACCTGCCCAGTTCTGATCATGCTTGAGCATATCACAGGCATTTCTTCGAAAATTTAAAATTTTCTTTGAAAAAATGAGATAAATTATGAAAGAACTTAAGGCTTTGCACAGTGTAGACAATTATTTATTTTTGGAAATTTGGATATAAAACACTTTATTTAGTTTCATTTTTCTACACCTTCGGTTACATTGTTCAAATTTTACCAAGGATCCCTAATTTTTTTCAAAATGAAATGTAGCCTATGTCGAATTGGAAGAACGTAGCATTCTATTGGTAAAAGAATTTTTTAAATCGGCCCAGTACTTTTTGAGCCTATTCATTACAAACATACAAAAATAGGTACAAATCTTTCCTCTTTATAATATTAGTATAGATTTTCTCTATTTTGTTACTAGTATGTAATTTTATTTGAATCACACACCATACCATTACATTCATAAATTAATTTAGTTAATGGCCAAAAAAAAAATTTTTATAAAAAACTATATTTATTTAAAAATTCTTATTTTCAGGATACAATGTAACAATATTAGCATATGGCCAGACTGGGTCTGGCAAGACCTACACAATGGGGACCAACTATTCTGGATCTGATGGTGACTCCACTAAACTGGGTAAGTAGCAATCAGTAAAATTTGTATTTTATCTGTAAATGTTTTGTCTCAGAGATTATTGTCTAATTAGGATTTATAGTGAATTAGACTTGCATTATCAAAATTTGTGGCCTTTATATAAGTGGAAGGACTATACTGCTGGATCAAAAGTATCCAAAGTTCTAAACCAAGTCATTGTTTACCTATGTGCTTTATTTACAAACTTAAAACTGCCCATATCATCATCATCATCATTTCAGCCGTTGGACACTGTTGGACAAGGGTTTCCCTTGAGTGTCGCCACAATGAACATTCCCACAGACCCTCACCAGGTCATCGGTACACCTTGTGGGAGGCCTTCCAATGCTGCATCTGTCACTACTGTTGCCACACTGTCGCCACTCTAGAACTTTCATTATCATCGTCATCATCTCAGCCGAAAGACGTTCACTGCTGGACATAGGCCTCCCTCAAGCATTACCTCAGCGACCAGTCCTGTGCGTCTCGCATCCATTGGATGAACCTTATAGACACTTAATCCATTGAGTTTACATCCTCATTCTTGCCCTTACATTATCTTATGTTATTTATTTTCCAGGTGTAATACCCCTGGCCGTAGCAGACATATTTGACTTCATAGAGACCCATGAGGACAAGTTCATATTCAAAGTGAATGTTTCCTTCATGGAACTCTATCAGGAGCAGTGCTACGATTTACTCTCCGGCAAGGAGAGGGGACACAGTATTATAGAGATTAGGGAAGATATTAATAAGGGAGTTATCTTACCAGGTAAATAATGTCACTTATGTTACTTATTTTCAAGACTAGAGTGAATAGGCTCTTAATGAACTAGTGCGCCTCACCTTGTCTGACTGTATACACCATGATGGGAAATGATTTTAATTCCAAACTTGAAGGGATCTCTGTTGTAAAATAATATCCTATGCAACTTTTCCCACTACAGAAATGGAAGCAGTCTTTTCCTGTAAAAGCCTCCTTTCATTTGTTCTGGCTTTGCCATTTTTTGTCAATTTCTCAAACAGACATCTGGTTCGGGCTCACTTCTTCCATATAATTATTTTATCTTGGACAAATTTCTTCTTCTGATAGAAAATAAGCTTAAGGTGACAGCGTCATGGTGGCCCGCGAAATTAAAATTTTCTTACGTTTTTTGCAATTTGCAGGCCAGTGGTAGGTTGTATGAAGTTAAAAATATCTTTTGACCCTTAACCAATTTTGTCAAATTTTCTTAGGCATAACTGAGCTTCCAGTGACATCAACTATGGAGACCATGACGGTCCTCGAGCGAGGGTCGTCAGGCCGAGTGACAGGCTCCACAGCTATGAACCAGGCTTCCAGTCGGAGCCACGCTGTCTTCACCATCGTTATCTATAAGGAAAGCAGGACTGACAAGTGAGTCAAATATACTTCAAAATCAATTGATGTTTGTTGTAAAACTCGAAAACGGCTCGACCGATTTCGATATTTTAGTATGTGTTAATATGGTTGTAAGAATAAAAAATAGGGAATAAACAGTTGAAAAATTTAAAATTGAAATGTGGTTTCACAAGGGCGGAGCCGCGGTTGGCTACAAGTTATAAATTTTCTTCTATATAAAGTCAAACTCGACTTTTGAAAATTAATCATGATATGATTAAGTCGTCTGTAGCGACTACAATCTACTACATATGACGTCACAGAATCTTGCATCGCGCAAGCAAAGTTCTCCGCGCGATTTGAATAGATACAACAGCCCGAAATCATCTATTGGGCAGTAGCCCACCGGACATAATGGAGGTATGTGGGACTTCACTCTCTGTTCCACGTGCATCTCGGTGTCCAGCAGGATCGATGCCTTCTGGGGCCATAGCTTGACTCCTGAAAAGTTATACTCCTACACTGCAAAGAGCAACATACATTGGTGTCTTTTTTACAAACGTTTTTCCTGCCCATTTTATGAATTGTTCAATAAAGTATTATAATAAAAAAAAGTACATATTTAAACTGCCCTTAATTTTCCGACATTTTAAAATTACACTGTTTCTTCCACAGAAACATAGCAACGACATCAAAGTTCCATCTAGTCGACTTAGCGGGTTCTGAGCGTATAAAGAAGACAAAAGCGAGCGGCGAGCGTTTGAAGGAGGGCGTCAAGATCAACCAGGGTCTACTGGCGCTCGGCAATGTGATCTCAGCATTGGGAGACGGAACTAACAGAAGTTTTATCAGTTATAGAGATAGCAAGCTTACTAGGCTCTTGCAAGGTTAGCTGTGGTTTTTATTCTTTATTATTGTATAGATGTTAGAGCAGTGGTGGCCCAGTGGTAACAGCCCCGACTTGCAAGTTGTAGGTCGTGGGTTCAAACCCGGTCAGGCGCATTACTTTGATTTCATCACCATTGCTCTCAAAACGGTGAAGGAAAACAATCGTGAGGAAATCGACATGTCCTAAAACCAAAACATTCGAAGACGTGACATCCACCAATCCGCAATGGGTCCGCGCGGTGGATTATGGCCCATTCCCTCTCCAAGAGAGGAGGCCTGAGTCCCAGCAGTGAGAACATTATAAGGCCGATAATGCTAAAAACTGACTACAGCCTAAATATCAAACTTTTTCTTTCCCCTTCCAGACAGTTTAGGTGGCAACTCCCTTACCCTGATGGTAGCCTGTGTAAGCCCAGCCGATTACAACTTGGACGAGACTGTGTCTACGCTGCGATACGCCGACCGGGCGCGGAGGATACGCAACAAACCTATCATCAACCAGGATGCTAAGGCTGCTGAGATTGTTAGGTAAGTCATTAGAGTGTTAAGCTGAGTTAGGCGCCTTTTCGCCTCATTTCAGCCGAAAGACGTCCACTGCTGGACATAGGCCTCCCCCAAGCGTCGCCACAGCGGCCGGCCCTGTGCGTCTCGCATCCATCGGATTCCCGCGACCCTCGCCAGGTCGTCGGTCCCCCTTGTGAGAGGCCTTCTAACGCTGCGTCTTCCGGTACGTGGCCGCCACTCTAGAACCTTCAATCCCCATCGACCATGCTTGGTTTCCTTTTAAGGAAACTTGCTTCTGCCAGCATTTTTTCCGCGCAAGTGTTGGTCATTGCGGCCGCGAAGACGAAGTCGAGCCAGATCAAATTTAGCTTAGGTAGGACCTAAGCTAAATTTGATCTAGGGTTTAAGCTAAGCAACAAGCAAATCCATACTGAATTTCATCCATATTGGTTGAGTAGTTAACTATAAAAGTGTAACAGACAATGTTACTTTCACATTAGTAATATTAGTAAGAGTTTGTCAGTGTGAGAAGTAAAGAGCTCTCAGTCTCGTAGTAATTTAAGGAAGCTAGTTAAAACTGAGGTTGCTGCAATACAATTAAAACGAAAATTCTAGGGAAAGAGAAAATATATGTTTTATATCTCAATCTACGCGACGCTTGGTTTATTGAATTAGATATTCAAGATCGGGCAAAGTGGAGTAAGCTTAGTAGGAAGGCGGACCCTGGCAATGGCCGGGATTAACGCCAGGTAGAAGAAGAAGATACGCGACGCTTCGTTTAGCTACTTAACATAAAACATATTTCTACAGATTCATATACTAACGAGTCCGTTTCCCTATTTAGGTTGAACAACTTAGTAAACGAATTAAGACTACAACTCATCGGTAAAATGCCGACCGTCTCCGAACAGAACAACGAACAACTCCAAGAAGAATTAGAAAGAGAAAGAGGTCGATACTCAGAATTATTAAAAAAACATAAACAAGTCACAGAACATTTGAGTAATATGTTGATAGAAAACACCAATTTGTGTGAAAAGGCTTTACTTGCCGAAGCAGCCAAAGACAAGATAGAACGGAAGCTAAACGAGCTGACAGAACAGTGCAATCAGACCATAGAGAATTTGAATACCACAGACAAAGATGATGATCATCAAAAGACAACGGTTGTAGACTATTTGAAAGAAATAAAGACTCGTTTAGAAGATCTTCAGTCTGTTAACTTAAAGAGTAATGAAGAATTGATTGACCATGAGATTAAGTTGTCGTTTGTTAGTGATGGTGATCACGAGAAGGGTGATGATGAGATGCCGCTGAATGAGGATCAAGCTGTGCTGGAGGAGGAGAAGAGAGCGATGGGACAGGTATGTTAGTTTTTGTTAGTCTACTTTTGCCCAGTGCTGGGCAAAGCCTTTCCCTCCCTAGTTACATTTTATACACCAAAATCGGCCCGTGCGATTTCAACCGGTCAGGTAGTGCCGGCAGGTTAGCCGCATTACGATAAACGCAAATAAGCCTGGTGGCGTAACCGTAATGGATAAAGCGCCGTTGGCTTTGATGTGGACTGGCTATTAAGAGATAAGGAGTTATGAGAATAATTATTATTAATTGATGAAAAAGAATTTCGACAAAGGGAGGGTTCATTGTCTTTCTTTTCATATTATAAGGGTTATTGTCACGGGTTTTATACCCACACGAAACAAATATTGTTTGAGTGAATTGTGTTCAGTACGGCCGTTATAAGTTTAAGCCGTACTGTATGAGTTTAAATCTTTGGGAAGTCATCTATTACACCAGAGTATTTCCTAGGGCAAGGTTTTTTTAAATTAACCAAAAACAAGTTTTAACACTATTTAAATCCAATTCCCAAATGTCCAGGTGGCCCTAAACCAAGAGCTTCAAGAGCTGAACCGCGCGATGGCCATCAAGGCGTCGGTGGTGCAGGCGATCCTCGCAAACAACAAGGACATGCTGGAGAGCCACAAGAACCTGCGCGACAACGAGGAGAAGATCGCGCACCTCGAGAAGGAGAGAGATGAGTTGTTGCAGCAGTTGAAGCAGACTAAGGTTAGCTATGTTACAGTACCCGGCAAATAAGTTGGCAAGAAATTGACATAGTGGGGGTAATTAGGCGCATAAAATCAAATGAGCGAACGGGACGTAACGCAGTGCGGAGGCAAAAGTCGACTAACGCACCAATCATAGACTACTATTATAATACTGCACCAATCGCGCGCCGGATCGGCGCTAACTCATACCGCTTGGCCACCAAATAGGTCTAAAAAACGATTTCTGCGCAACTAACGACTCTTGCCAAGTTACGTGCCGCCGGTTATACAAACCTTAAGGCTTAGAACAGAGTTTTGCACTCAACATCATCTTCATCTTCCTGCTCTTATCCCGTTTTATTTGGGGTCGGCGCAACAAGTTCTTTTCTTCCATTCTGTCCTGTAACTCGTCACGCTCTCGCTAACTCTCTTTTCTACTATATCACTTCTCAGTCTCACACATTCATCCAACTTTTCTTTGGCCTCTCTCTCTCCATCCGTCTACATGTAAACTCCATAACTCTTTTAGTAACTTGCGTTTCATCCATCCTCTTCACATGACCATACCAAGACAAACAATTACCTTTCAACTTAGATGATACTTACTGTATTGCCAAAATAGATGGAAATGGAAGAAACCCCACATATTGTCCCGTTGCGTGGTTACACGTATTATAATACCGAGCTTCCCTTTCGGAAATCCGATCCATGGCCCCAGAGGCTTCGGCCCTGTTTGGGTCCCTACAGTTTGCTGACATCTCCTTGAAGCGCGCATGGAACAGCACGCGCCGTTGACGACTTGGACCCGGTCCGGGTTATTATTTAATTTGGTATTAACCTTCCTGTGTTCCTTTACATTTTGCTTTCTAGGACCGCGGTAACTCTTTTGACGAAATCCGTAATTCTACCACGCATCCATCTGCCATTGTACAGTGTTTATTAGTACATAAAGTTTACTTCTTCTTCTTCTTCCTGCCCTTATCCTATATTATTTAGGGTCGGCGCAACAGGTTTTTTTCTTCCATTCTGTCCTATCACCCGTCATGCTATCATCAACTCCCTTTTCTATCATATCAGTCCTCACACAATCCTTCCGTCTTTTCTTTGGTCTCCCTCTTCCTCTCCATCCGTCCACATATAAATTCGTAACTGCGTTAACATGCGTTTCATCCCTTCTCTTTACATGACCATACCAAGACAAAGTACATAAAGTTTACAAGAATAAATAAACCTAGTTTTATGGCACCATCTAATTTCTCCGCAGAGCAAAGACCCGTCTCACGAGGAGCGTCGCACGAAGGTTTCAAGTCTTGAACAACAGATATCAGACCTCAAGAGGACTTGCCAACAACAGGCTCACATTATCAAGACTAAGGAGAAGAACGAAGCCAAGATCGCGTCGTTGAATGCTGAGTTACAGGCGATGAAGGCTACTAAGGTATGTGGTGCTATTTACTACAGCATTCCATGTTAGGCTGTTTTTTACTTCGCAGCTAAGTAGCTGTGAAGTAAAAAACAGCAGTTTAGCATCGTCATAAAGTTTTTGTCTTTCTGCATCCCATGTTATTGTCATTAACGAAACTCCTCCGTTTAACCTAAAAGAATAAAAAACCTACATTAAATATTTGGTGATCATAAAAAAAAATCACCATCACAAGTCTCGTGTTATTCTCACCCCTCCTCGCTCCGGATTATGCCTTGTACCAGGGCCCGGCGCGAGAGGTCGCCGCCGCCTCCATGAGGAAACGGCGGTGCTTCGCTCAAGCGGGACACACCTCTACTGATGTTCTACCCTGTACTCCGGGCGGCCCACAGTGGCGACCCCCTGGCGTTTCTTCCTCCCGAAACCGATGCAGGAACCAAACCGCACTGGGTCTGCATGGTGGATTACAACCTATTGCCTCTCCTAGAGAGGAAATCTGACTTCTAGCAGTGGGAACATTATAAGGTTGCTTATGCTATGCCAAGTTATAAAATATGTTTTAATTCCCCAGGTGAAAATAATAAAACAAATGCGCGAAGAAAGCGAGAAGTTCCGCAAGTGGAAGGCGGACAACGAGCGCGCCATGCTGCGCCTGCGCAACGAGGACCGCAAGCGCGCCACCGCCATGGCCAAGATGGAGAGTCTGCACGCCAAGCAGCAGAACGTGCTCAAGCGCAAGATGGAGGAGGCCGTCGCCGTCAACAAGAGGCTCAAGGTAACATACAGCGACCGATGATCTCAAACTGGTGTCGTTAATATGCCTTATGCCTCTTGGACACTGCATATTTTTAACTGTTTAATAAAACATAATCATCTGCCTAGCCTTTTACCAACTATATTGGGGTCGGCTTCCAGTCTAGCCAGATTTAGCTGAATACCAGTATTTTACGAGGAGCGGCTGCCTACCAAACCTCCACAACCCATTAACTGGGGTAACATGGTATTCACTAGAGTCAGATTTACTGGCTTCTGACTATCCGTAACGACGAAAGATCTACAAATGACAGCCAGGACCTACGGCTTAACGTGGTTTCCGAGGCACGGAACCTTGAAGATCGACCTGTACGGCTGTTATTATCTAGCCACCTTCAATAAATCATACCGTTTCCTAAAAGCCATAGACTGCGATACAACTCCAATGAAACCCGGCCGCGATGCCGTGCCGCAGCGCGTGTATGTAAATCATCTCCCCCGATAATCCTGGTGACAGATGCCTACACACAGCGAAAGAACTGGAAGTGTAGCGGCACTCGCTGCTTCGAGCTGACAGTGCGGGTTTGGGTGCCGAGCAGAAAGCACGAAGGGGAGGGTAGGTCGATTCAACTCCGCCCCGCTACACTTTGATGGAAACACTTGCCGGATTTCACTGCTCTTCATAGATCCCACCTGATGGTAAGCAGTGATGCAATCGTCGATAGTGAGGCGCACTAGTTTATTAAGAGCCTATTCACTCTATCCTTGAAGACCAAATTATAATCGAACGGGAAAACCCGCAGCAGGCAAATTGTTCCAGTCCTTCTATGTACGCGGTATAAACGACGAGGCGAAACGCTTGGTCCGGACCGTAGAGGTTTGAACAACGTAGGGCTGGATACTTTGCGACCGGTTTGTCCGATATGCACCGTAACTGGTGATTCTTTCGACATATCTGATTTGTGCACTGGTTGCGCCTTGTTTTTATCTTTTCTTTCTTTATCAATCCTATTGTTCACTACAGGAGGCCCTAGAACGCCAGAAGTTCTCCCAGATGAAGCGTAGCGCTAAAGGCAACGTGAAGGCCGGTGCCGTGCAGCAATACATCGAGCAGGAGCTGGAAGTCCACCTTAGTATTGTAGAGGCTGAGAAGTCGCTTGAGGAGTTGATGGAATATAGGTAAGATGTTAAGTTTTTTGAATAGGTGGTATAGGTTGAATCAATACTATTGCATTAGTGTATTCATCTAATGTAGGGGTTAAGTATGAAAATCGAACTTGTTGGTTCGATTCTCACACTTGACAATTGTTTCTGTGATGAAAACTAACATAAGTTCTGTGTCTGGGTGTAACTTATCTATAGTAAAAAAAAGCTTGCCAAGAAAGGTGACTCTATACATTTTCATTCTAATGGAAAACAAAGTAAGTTATATATCTATCATCAAAACACTGATTGGCTAAATACTTTTGCGAAGTCATACAAAAAAAAACTAAACTATGAAGAACTGTTTTCTCACGAATTTGCCATGCATAAACAAAACATGTATCTTGCATAAATATAACACACGGAACTACGGCTCGGCAACGGGCTACAAAAAAATTCAATGAACTACATTGCGTGCATTCGCGATTGTGCTAATTGCCCAAGTATCGATGTCGGCGTTCAATCGATATCGCCGGTGCAGTCGTATAATAATTACCACCTCTAAAAAGTGCAGAGATTCGTATATATCATACTCGCTTCTGCCAGAGTCTTTGCCACTGAGAAAGCAGAAAATTGTTCAAGGGAACTCGTAAATAAAGTATCCTGCATAGCTCATAAGATACTTTTTAACCGACTTCAAAAAGGACTTATTTTTGGCTGTATTTTATCCTAAAAATAAATGGTTCAACTTTTAATATACTACTGTACTGTACATAGGATACATTTTAACTGGACAGTATGTTCCCTTAGGAAAGTTTTCTACTTTCACGACGCGTAGCAAAGAGTTATTCAATAGTTCCTACTGTTAACGTCCCTTGTCTACAGGGCCTGGATAACGGAACAGATAGAGAATCTACGTAACAGCACAGACGAAGAAGCCAATAGGAAGAAGATAGCAGAACTAGAAGATGACCTCGCACTGCGGAAGGCGCAGATTTCAGACCTGCAGCAGAAGATATTGACGGCTGATCAAGGTTTGTTTATATTTATTTTACTGACAATGTATATTTCGGCATTCTGAAACATGTAGATAATGTATAAAATATTATTTGTTATGCTCTGCCTAGGTAATCTATACAATACCGATTGCATGACCGGCAATGTATGTAAAATACGAAAGGTGATAAGGTGATATAATTTTAGGGCACTGCGACGCGGACAGGTTAAGTTAGAAGGCTAAGGCGGCAGCGGAGCGGAGCTCCCGCCTTAGCTTTCGAGGTTATTTTGTATTATGTGTACGCCTTTTTTGAACTTTTTCCCACTCTGGGCGGAGAAAACCCACTTGTGTTCTTTAGTTGTCTTTTGCGTTTCAAGCCTATGGTAACTCTTTCCCGCCGCCCTTAGTTACCTATCCTACAGTTACCTTGTTATTCTCCTCTGATTTCCAGCTTCATTCTGTATAACATAAAATTATTATTATCAACTTACAGAAAACAAATCCCGCACGCAATGGGACAACATACAATCCATGCTAGAAGCTAAAGTAGCATTGAAGTGCCTCTTCGAGTTGCTAGTGGACGCCAAGCGAGAGCTGACCAATCAGAGCGAGAAAGGCTTCCAGGCAAGATACGAGGAGGTCAAGGAAGCTCATGACAGGCTGGCCATGGAGTTCGAGCATAGCAAGGCGGAGTTTGAGAGGCAGTTGGCTATGGTGAAACTACAGAGTGAGCAGAAGGTGAGAAATAATAGTGTTAGATTTGTGTAGATATGAAGTTAGGTTACAATTTTTGTTTATTGCGAACCTATATTTAGCCCAGTTGCCACGTGCTCGTTTGAAAACTGCATGTCAGTGTTTTGTACTTTGACGACAGTCAAGCGAGAACTACATGAGAATGACGCATACGTGGGCGACGCCAGAGTTGGACGTAGAACCGCGTCGCGTGGCTTAGGTCTAATGTAGCTCTAAAGCTCCACTTACCATATAAAATGTATGGAGATCGACGCACCCAGATCGGAGTACGTGACCTATGTAGGTCTAATGTAGTTCTACCTTTATATTCTAATCGTACGAGATCCCGCCCATCGTCTTCATCATATCGATGATTCTAAAATTAAATGTTTTGACCAAAAACAAACCACTTCAGTAGCATTTCACACTGACCTACGTAAGCGATTATTTTTCTCGGCGTGTTGCACTTTTAGATTCTGATGTAGCCTCTTTGCCAGTTCTTTTTACCAGTTTTTTGGGTTTGAGAAAGCTCTTTAGTACGACGAAGATAAAACTTCTGATAGGCTCTCCCTAGAAAATGTTTGGTCTTAAAAATAACCTTGTAAACTGTAATTTGCTTTTTTTTTCTAGTTGTCAGCCCTGGTGGCCCTACAACGCGGCGTCGTCGGCAAAGGCGACAAGAGTGAAGCGTGCAAACACCTACAGAACGTGATACAGTACCAGCAGGAGAAGTTGGAACAAGTCGAGGAGGAGAATGTATGATTGTGAACCTTATTGCTTTAGTATTAAAGTCGGTTTAGATTATGACATGCGCGTTTTATGTCGTAGTTAGATTATGTAGGGAGTTTAGGGCAGAAAGAAAGAGTAATGAGAAATGTATGGGAACTAAAAATATTACAATTTTGACGTCAGAAAGAGACATTTTAGGGACAATTTCGATATAATTTGATTGATAACACTAGTTTTTGAATTACGGATTATAGGAGTGGCAGCCAGGCGCATTATTTCATTTATTTTATTATAACTGCTCTCAAAATAGTAAAGGAAAACATCGTAAAAAACTCGCATGTTCTAGAACGAAAAATTCGAAGACTTGTAACATCCACTAATCCGCATTGGTGTCTGGATGATAGATTATAGCCCATTCCCTACTAAAGAGGAGGCCTGAGTCCACAGTGCGAACATACAGCGGACTATGCTTTGCTACAAATTTAAAATGATGTACACAGATGTACAGGAAAAATACGTGATTTTCAGTAAGATTTTCTAAGAAAAGCAAAAACATCATACAAACTGACACTTATTTTTTACACTTCTAAACTAATTTACAGAAAACTCTATTTCACATTAGCATTTAACATCTAAAGGAATATCGGTAAAGTCGGGTTACCCTGAGGTATAACTTTGGCCCAAGCTTATGAACCAATAAGAACACCGGTCTCTGTGTTCACTGTGTTTCTATTGGTTAACAAGCTTGTGCCAAAGTTATACTTTAGGGCCAATGTAACCCAATATTAAGCTTGAACAAACATAATTTTACAAATGCATATATTAATCTCTCAACAGAAAAAACTAGTAGATGAGTTAGAACAACTGCGAACAGCAGGCAAGAAAGCGAAGAGGAAGGCGAAGAAAGAGGAGGTGGAACCCAAGGTGGAGCCCAAAGTGGAGTACGTGGAGCCCACTGATGAGGAGGAGGACGAGTTTGAGGACCGCGACAAGGACCCTGACTGGAGGGCCACGCCGCTCTTTAAGCGTATACAGGTCGGTTATCATAAAAGCAGTTGTTTTTTATCATTTAAACCATGTTTCCAAGTTCCCAAGATAGAATACCTTTTACTCTATTTACTATAATATTAGAAATTTAAAGAAACTTGTTTTACTGTCCGTTCAACCCATTATAGTACAATATAAAGAGCTAAAAATTCAAATTATAAGGTTCTAGTATTTTCGTCCGCGACGATGTCGATTATAGCGGAAGTGAATTCAAAATCAAAGTCATAAAAATTGCTAATGTCCTTTCTTGGGGTTGAAGCTTACTTTGTAATACATTTCATCAAAATCACCGCCTGTACTGAAAGGGTGACCGCCCAACAAATGCTGAGGTGGTATGGACACGCTCAGCGTATTTTGTGCTTTTTACTTTGTGACTGTTTTGCTGTGTCTGTCTCGAACAAAAGTATTTCTTTTCTAACAGACTGCCTAGAATTATTTTAACATTTGTAATATAAGTATATAGCCTGAAGAATTGCAAACCTTTAAGTGGCAGTGGGCAAGGCACATTGCTCGTAGAACGGATAGTAGATGGGGATGGAAGGTTCTGGAGTGGCGGCCACGTACCGGAAGACCCAGCGTTGGAAGGCCTCTCACAAGGTGGAATGACGACCTGGCGTGGGTCGCGGGAATCCGTCAGATGCGAGACGCAAAGGACGGGTCGTTGTGGGCATGCTTGGGGGAGGCCTATGTCCAGCAGTGGACATTCTTTAACTGAGATGGTGATGATGAATATAATTATGAATATTTTGTTTCCGCAGGTCCAGCGCTCGCGCCTCACGATGAACTTCACGCAGGCGGACATGTCGCTGCCGGACACGTCGGCGCGCGCCGCCAAGCGCGGCTCGGACGGCGCGCCGCACTGCGTGTGCAAGGGCTCGTGCTCCACCAAGATCTGCGGCTGCCAGAAGTCCGACAAGGGCTGCGGCGCCAACTGTCGCTGTCCGCCGCACGTCTGCAAGAACCGCCGCGTGTCCAGCGATAGCGAGGACAACAAGGAGAATAATGTGAGTAGATCTTATTTTTCACGGCTGTAAATGGTACAAAAGTATGCGAGTGTACCTCAACAAGTTCTGATTGTTGTATGGCATTCGAGGCACTTGCATACGTATGTGTATCGCTGCCCTGATTAATTCAAGCGTCCTACCAGAAGAAAGTGACAACATGCTAATGGGGATTTCATTCCATCTTGTGGGGTACAAACCTCGGCTTAAGGTGAAGTTAGTTCATCTATCCTGTCCTTTATGATACATACAGTTTGCTCTGTGGATGCTTTTATTGATGCCCTGCATGAGTAAAGATAGTATGTAATGGAACTGATGCAATTTAGGTTAGCTGAGTTGTTTGCGAGCAAATTTATATAAAGCAGGCGGCAAAGAAGCTCTAATTCAACCTGTAACAGAAGAGTAGGCGAGCGTCCATTGGACAGATTTGCCGTAGGTGAACTTGGAGTCTAATTCGACTCGTGGTCATTCAGGGTTATGAGGTGGCGTGTTTAAGGAGACGCCCAGATGAAACTGGGTGGTTCCTCCATGTGCGGTGGTAGGGTCGATTGCGCTAGAAAATTGTTCAGCAGGTCTTACTTCCGGTTCTTATATCCCAGGTCTTCGACGGCCACAGTACTGTGGGGTTTTACTTCGACATAGAATGATATAATTATCCATTTTCCCCGGACAAAGTGATACAGATGAAGTGTGTTTGCAGATTTGCGATCAGAATACGCTATGAATCATTAGTACATATTATACAAAAAACAAAATACATGAAAAATAATAGGCATTTTATTTGTTACAGCCATCAAGCACCGAGTTATCACTCGACGCGTCGCCACCATCATATTTCGACAAACGGTAAGTCCCCTCTCTTACTCATGCCTACAAAACCCTATCCTCTATACCTCCCTTCCCTCTTCAGATTCGAAACATCCGACGAACTACACCCAGTAACAGAAGAAACCATTGAGAAAGATACCTCTGAAGATACAGCAACAGAACCAAAACCTTCTGATTCAGCAAAAATGGTGGCACCTCTTCGTCAACCGCGTCCATTGCGCCCTATATCAAGCAACTCGACTCAGAAATGGATGTATGCGTTACTGGTATACAATAGTTGTGTTGCCCCGATGTCAGAGTACTGCGCGAACAATATCCTCCAATACGGCATGGACGTTGCCAAGTATAACGTGATATCTCACGTCTTGAAGTACTTGATGAGAGAGGTTACTTGTTAAGGTTACATTTGATTGGATTTTGGCGTGGCGTGTTTTGTTTTTTTGGTGTTTTGTTTGTGAGGTGTTCTATCGGTCGATTAGAAGCGGAGAAATTGTAGAACGTATTTTTGTGATACGTAAAATAAAAGACAACGATGTTTAGCAGCATTTAGTGGTTTAAATTAGCGCAACATATCACGGGTGCGATTCACTCACGATATAGGAGTAACGTGTGGGACAAAGTTTCTTTTTAGGGTTCCGTAGCCAATTGGCAAAAACGGAACCCTTATAGTTTCGCCATGTCTGTCCGTCCGTCCTCGCTTAATCTCTGTGACCGTTAGCTCTAGAAAGCTGAAATTTGGTACCAATATGTATGTCAATCATGCCGACAAAGTGAAAAAAGAAAAATTGGAAAAAAATGTTTTATTATGGTAGCCCCCCTACATGTAAAGAAAAAAAACGATTTTTTTAAAATTTCAACCCTAACGTCAAATTGGTATATTTTTGCATAGGTATTCAAAAATGAATAGGGGGTTTACTAAAATCATTTTTTGATAATATCAATAATTTCGGAAATAATCGCTCCAAAAGTAAAAAACAATGTGTCCCTCTAACTTTTGAACCATAAGTTTAGAAAATATGAAAAAAATCTGGAAAGTAGAGCTTTATAAAGACTTTCTAGGAAAATTATTTTGAACTTGATGGGACGAACAGTTTTTGAAAAGTTGGGGACACTTATTTTGACGGAAGGGAAACTACGGAACCCTACACTGGGCGTGGCCCGAAACGCTCTTGACCGGTTTTTTATTTTATTTTAATGGCAACTCAGTTCTACTTGAAGAGCTGAAAGATTTCTCGATTAATCATATAACTATTATCTTCTGCTTGTGTAAATTTCATGAGTTAAGTGGCACTGCAAAACAATAATGGTGGAATGGATACAGAATACTGCTCGGTTATTATATCTAGCCTATGCTGTCCCACTGCTGGCAAAAGGCCTCCCTCCATTAATAATAATATTTTTTTATTTTATTGATAATTTTAAAAATCCTTTCTGCAAACGATGTATGACAGATTGTTTTTTAGTTGATAAAATCGACTGATAGAAACATCCTTTCATTTATTGCATAACCAATCAAATCCTATAGAATATACTCAAAAATTGTCCAATACCAACACGCCAGGTCATAATTTATCTACGTAAAGAAATCCTTAACCATACGATTGCGGACTATGCTCTTACGAAATCAACTAAAACCTTTTTCTTGTTCTTAAGGCAACCAAAGAAGTATTCGTTTTATAAAAACCTATCTGGAATTTGGCACATTTTTAAGAAGAGGGATACTGTATGAGACAAGTCTTTCTACGTAAGTGCATAGTTCTGCAATGTGTAGATATATTTGATTAGTTAAATTAATACTTCGAAATTATAGAAATCATGATTTGATAGTGTAGTAGTCTTGTATGAAATTCTCGTTGAGTATAGTTTTCATAAAAGCTGTGGTTGAATAGTTAAGTCATAGAAGCTTTGATTTTTGTTATTTTTTTATGTTGCAGAACTATGTACTTCTAATAACTGTTTTTTAATAAAACTTATAACGAAATTATGTCCCCATGTTCAGAGACCCTACTTAGTCATTTGTTGCATATAAAAATTTTGAATCCTACTGACAGAAAAACAATCTATTGTTTTCACTTTTAAAAGGGCTTTTTTTTTCGGTAGCGGAATCATCAGGATGTGTCAGACTCTCACTGACTAAACTCCTACCCTGTTCTTTCGTTGCATTCGATCTGGGGGACACGGTGACAACCTTTCGGATTTTCCGTGTTTCCCAGACCTTTAAAAGGGCTGTTGTAATGTTATAATTATATCTAGCCAGTACTATATCACTGGTCGTCACAGACCTCCCTCCATTTCTTCCACTGTTGTTGGCTGTGGGCCTCCTCTTGCCAATTACTAAGGAACTCTTTCTTGCCGCCGTCACCTTCGTGCCCTGCCCAGACCACTTATCGCGATTTCAGTGAAATTTTGTGTTCAAATGTCCATTCTAATCTCATTTAAGATGGGCAGCTTTCTGGCCCACATCAACAATCTTAGTTTTGGAGCACAGTAAAGAGTTTCAAACGCGATCAGTTTGTTCAACACTAGAGAGGTTTATTTATCCGACTCACCGACTGGCTTTACTGAGTGAAAGTAGAAAATGCTATTTCAGGACATGGTCTACCCGACAATAACAGCCGCACAGGTCGATCTTCAAGGTTAAGCCACGCTTGCCTAGGTTGGTCTGTGGATGGGTGACCATCTTAACATAACGAGTTTCCTCCGTGCCTCGGAAAGCACGTTAAGCCGTTGGTCCCGGCTGTCATTTGGAGATCTTTGGCAGTCGTTACGGATAGTCAGAAGCCAGTAAATCTGACTCCAGTCTTGCCATGAAGTACCGTGTTACCCCAGTTAATGGGTTGTGGAGGTCTGGTAGGCAGCCGCTCCTCGTAAAATACTGGTATTCAGCTAAATCCGGCTTGACTGGAAGCCGACCGCAATATAGTTGGGAAAAGGCTAGGCAGATGATGATGATGGTCTACCCGAGTACCAAATTTCATCCAAACCGCGTGAAGAAGTTACAAACATACACACAAACTTTCGGCTTTAAACTATTAGTGTGATTTAAATATGTATACATACTTTGATAGTTGGACTTGTTGTTTTAATTATATAATAATTTTGTTTGCAGAGGACACCTTGATGCCACGTACGTTAAGAAGAAGAAGAGCTACTTTTTCCCAAATGATCAGGGAAATGGCGTCTCCAAGCAATGAAAGGTAATTCATATGGCGTTTATACTACCTTTAAAAAAAACCTTCCCTCTTCTAGAGAGGTTTGAGTCTCAACAGTGGGAACATTTGAATCCCCAACCGGTCCTATGAGACCGCGCTGTTATTGTTTTACTATTGTGTCTCGTTTCGCGGGTATCTGAGTAATTAAAAGAAGATAAGGCTAGTGCTATGTCGTCATGGTTCGTAGAACAATGTATTAAGAAAGTTATGTCACAAAACCCTTAAATTCGACATTTGTAAAGCGCAGGCCACACCGCCAGCTAGCGGCGGGCGGCGGACGAACATCGTTTCACCTCTTTACATACTTCGGTTCACACCGCGAGCTACCGACTAACCTGACGAGCTAAGCTAACGAAATATCCGACGATTTCAACTAGACTAGTTGACGTTCGTCTTTCGAATAGCAGTGCGCCCCCCGGTTCGCCCTCTTAGCCCGCTCCGCCCGTCGCTTGTCTGTCCGTAGTTTTCGGTGTGAACCCCATAGTTTAGCTCGCCAATATTTCGCGTAGTTTGTTTAGTTTCCTTCGTTCGCTTCGCCCGTCCGCTTAGCCCGCCCGCCCGCCAGCTGGCGGTGTGGCCTGCGCTTTACATCCGTCACTGTTCTATGATCATGACGATGTGTTCAGATGCGTGGGCATCTCAGCACTAATTCCTTTTTCAAAATGTGCGCTCCAGCGCGGCTTGGTCAGTGGAAATCGTCGTACAATTAAATAGAGGCCTGTTCATTCACAGTTATTTTATCATTGATAGCTTCCCATTAACATCCTTAAGGCAATGAAAATAAAGATCAAGTGTGTCGTAAAAAAAATTAAAAATGACGACTGATGTGATGTTTGTACTGATTCTTTTGAACTTTAGCCGTTTTTTGTAAAAATCTAAATGGTTAGGGGTTGTTTGGTGTTGGTTGCTGCATAGAACACGAAGCGAGTTCGCAGTGCAATGACAAAATTATAAAATAGTAGGGGTAAAAGAGTGGGGCATAATATATTGTAATGCTTGCAGTGAATAGTATATCGTATTATTATACCATTATAATATACATATTCAATGTGTAAACCAAATAATAAGGATAAATGAACTAATAAGTTTTTTCTCTTTCTTTTCAGACTGAAATATATTCCTGGACATAAAAAAATAGCAAGTAACTAATTATTAAATTTTAATTTTAGTACTTATACAATTATGCGAAATTAAAGTGCCTCTATATTGATATTCATTTACACATCTCCTTCTCAATAACTCTATTATAAACTAAATTAGGAGTAAAATGTATTGACATGTAATTTAAAACTATTATTTTATTTAGGCTGGATTTTAACGGTCGCCATTAAAATTTTGCGTGAATGAAATCCAGTCTGTTGATAACATTTTGTTTTATAAATTGATGGAGTGGAGCTCCGAATAAATATTTATTATATGATTTGTAATTTTATTTGAATCTGTTGCTGATACCTTTCCTTTTTCCTCTCATTTTTTTCTTCTATTCCTTTCCCTAGTAACTAGTAAGCTCTAAATAGTATGTAAACAAAATAGGTTGTGTCTTTCGGTTACCTGCTATTAGGTACATAAATTACAGTAAAACAAGTTTTATCCTTTCATTGGTATATGAGGCGAATGCCTCTGAGAATATTTGATATTACAGCATGTGGGTCCCACAATAAACGGGAAATACATTAGACTATATGCACACGTGGGCCAAGCCTGATTTGTACGTAGATCTAATGTTATAGCTCTACAAGTCTAGTTGACATATAAAATGTATGGAGTAGGTACGATGCGCTGATGATGATCCTGATCTGCGCGGCTTAACGCCGCGCCGATCAGGAATCGGCGCGGCGTTAAGCCGGGTATCCACTTAGGTTCGCCGTGTTTTGCGAACGGCTTTACGTGGGCCCAATGTAGTGCAACGGTGTAACGTAACTTTCCCGCTTAATCACACCTGGATTCGCATTCGCAGGCACTGGGCAACAAAAGTCAACAATAGCTGCATATAACGTTTAATTAAATTTCCCTCTTGTCGCCATGTTAAGAGGCCTGCGTACACTGCGCGCTATATCGAGTTGAGACGAAATAAAATACGTTTTTGAGGTTGATGGAATCAATCCAGATAGTATAAACAATTCTTGGACACGACAAAAAACATGACATTTTCGCTGTGAAAATGTTCAAATTTAAATTCGCTTAAATTTCGTTTGGGGTAAGTTTTTCAAAAAAAGACGTAGGAACCTAGATAAATATTGTCTGAATCCGAATAACATCATATTATGGTGTAAATATGCTTAAACTGCAAATGATTTTGGTAGGTATTACGTTTGTATGGATATTTGTAATGTCGAGGTCACCTTAACAAATTAAGCCTTTTCAACAAGTATTTTTCTTTCATAATTAAAAAGTGTGATGTGTATGGTAATTAATTCTAAAAAATCATTCTAAATATTATTTGAACTTGTTCATATCCGAGAGATGATTTCGGGCTGTTGTATACAATATCGCAAATTGCGCGGTGCAAGATTTCGTGGTTTAGTTCATATGGTGCGCCATAGATGTCGCTCTTCTGCGAAAAGCGCAAACTGTTGCTTTTGCTTACAATTAACATTTAGCATAATCGGCCTTGTAATGTTCCCACTGTTGGGACTCAGGCCTCCTCTCTAGGAGAGGGAATGGCTGTAATCCACCGCGCGGGCCCAGTGCGGATTGGTGGATGTCACATGACTTCGAATTTTTGGTTCTAGGACATGCCAGTTTCCTCACGATGTTTTCCTTCACCGTTTTGAGAGCTGTGGTGATGAAATAAATTATACAAAGTAATGCGCCTGGCTGGGTTTGAACCCGCGACCTACAACTCGTAAGCTTTGCTTACAATGTTCGACTTGAAAAGATTGACATATGATAGCAAGAAATGGGACTAATATTTATAGAAGGACAAAGTTAACAAACTATGAGATGTACCTATGTAAACCAAATTAAAAGAGGTTTATAATTATTTTGGGCAGTGGTTGAGGGATTGTTGCTGCGTTGCGTGTCGCTGATCTATTCTGCCTACAAATAGTTGTTCCGGGTCACTCCTGTGAGGCGGCTTGCGTGTTGGCCGGATCCCCTCCCTGGGACTTGGAGGCGAAAATACTCGCAACACTTCACCGGTGGCGCGAGGAAGCAAAAGCACGAGGCGAGAGGCTAGTGCAGCGACAGATCACTCTGTACCGGTCAGAACTTCATCAGGTCATGGTGGCGGAATGGCAAAGGAGGCTCCTGCTTCCTACTTCCGGTCTTTTAACAATTGAGGCAGTCCGGCCGGTGCTCAACCATTGGCTTGGGAGGAAACACGGCTCTTTAACGTTTCGGGCTACGCAGGTGCTTTCGGGGCATGGCTGCTTCGGGAAGTACCTGTGTCGCATAAACAGAGAGCCGGATGCTCGGTGCCATCACTGTGTCCACTGCCCGGAGGACACGGCGTGGCATACGCTGGCCGAGTGTATCGCATGGGAGGAGCCGCGCCGTGCCCTTGTTTCTGCAGTCGGAAGCGACCTCTCGCTGTCGGTCGTGGTTCAGTCCATGCTCGGCAGTGAACAATCTTGGGATGCAGTGATCTCCTTCTGCGAGAATGTCATCTTGCAGAAGGAGGCTGCGGAAAGGGAAAGAGAGATGAGCTCTCTCTCAACCCGAACCAGGCGCTCTGGGCGTCGAAGACGGGCAGACAACGCCCTCTTCCAACCCCCCTAAAACTAGGTCCAGGGTCGATGGATTCGGGGACATCCGTCGGCCCATCAATCTGGACCCGAGATGTTGTCGCGTAGTGTTCCACGCGCGCTTCTCTTAGATATGAGAGAGCAACTCTCCAATATGGGACGAGACCCTCACGAATCGGGTCACCACTATAGTCTGGGGCAGCGGAAGTCAAACTGCACCCATAGCCCCTGACGCAAGGTACGAGGGAACACCGGGGTGTTTTTAGTCAGTAAGAGTCTGACAGACCCCTCCATCTACCCCAGGGTGGAGGACATCCATGAGGATTTCCACCCCGAAAAAAAAAAAAAAAAGGGTCACCCGGTCAGGAACTTAAAAACACCTTCATAAAGGTTACAGAATTATAAGTGTTACATGTTGAATCTGTAACAGAATCAAATCTGTAACACTTATAAATGTGTTTTGAATGTGTTTAACCCAAAACACTTATAAAAGTGTTAACACTGTTAATAAGTGTAACAGGTAAACGCAGCCATACTTACTGTGCATCTGATTATTTCTGTTACACATATTAACTTATAAAAGGTTACAGTTTGATTCGGTAACAGTATTGTATCTGTTACATTTAAAAGTGTTTTTCTGTTAAAACTGTTTAAAAAACAGTGTTAAAAACACCTAATACGGTTACAGTTTCAGTCACTGCCCACAGGTAATGAAGCAACTCCTAGTAAGGGGCCACGCTTTAAAAAAAAAGGTCACGCAAACACTAAAATCAATCAACGTAGCTAGTCGTCCGTACTTCGATGGGTTACATTGTCTTTTCACATCTCCGTTCGTACGTTCATTGTTTTGTCCTTCAACGAAATTGTAAATATGTTTGTAAACAGTTTTATTTGATTTCTAGGAATGATGAGATTTTGATTATTTCCGACCATTGTGTTCGGAAAGAATTTCGTTGTGTATGGAGTAGCGTTGACAATAGTCTTCTTGTGAACGACTCATTATGTTGGTATGTTATTAAGTGTTACGTATTTACTTTTGGAGATAATTTTTGAACACTAAGGGCCTGTTTCACAATGTCCGAGTAGCCACTACTTCCCAAATAAATTAAAAAATGGAACAGAATTTGTATGAAATTATCTGCCAAGTAAGATATTGGCAACTTAATCATAGGTGGTGAAATAGGCCCTAATAAAAGGACTTACTCCGCGAGTACTTACCTACTTATTTTTCTGTTACTGTTTTTCTAAATCATCATAACCAAGATAACTCATTTTTTTGACGTGGTAACTTTTTATAAATTGGTTCTCATGCTCCGGGGCGGAGCGAGAGAGTGTCAAACTTTTACTGAGTATATAGGTAGGGTATATACCTATGCTTCCTCATTGGCCCTTTACATTCACACGATAACTTTCAAAATCCACACTATGGTTAAACCAGGCGTTTCTTCTGCTTGAATCCGAAACAGGAACGTGTCGGAGGACCTACATTAAGCAGAAATGGAGGACTGTAACGCCCCTGAGGACAGTGAGGATAATGTCACCTCTCTAACCACTCCCCAAAGAAGGGGACGGGCCCAGTGCGGGTGTCTTCTAATTTTGGTTCCAGGACATCCTTTTTGAGAGTAATATTGATGAAATAAATTACATTCCTTCGCTCGTATTACTTCTTCGTGGAAGGAAGCGACCGCTTTGCTCCGGACCACAACCTGAACCAGGGCCAGGCTCGAGAATTCGCCGCGGCAACACTTGGCCGCGGCTCTAGGAATTGCTTTAGTATTATTCATTCACACTCACAAACCACAAAAGTAGGTACAAAAGACACCTAGACCCGTTACAACTATCTGTAGGCCATACAAATATGTTTTCCGTGCGGGTATCAAATCGCGACACGCAGCGCAGCAGCCAAACGATCAACCATTGCGGCGACAGCGGTGCTGTCAAATTCACCGAGTACTGTACTCGGACGGAGCGTAGGACTGTAACAGTCCTATGCTCTAATTTTCACTTTGGCCAAGACTATTGGTTAGATCAGTATTTTTCTATATGTGGCCAATATATCTTGACCCCCCCCGGTGGGTCAAAAACTTGCTTAGGGGTTCGTGGTTGCGAGTTAGGTAGGTGAAAAGTTAGGGATAATGACCGTACGCTACAAAAATGTTAAACAAAATAGTAATGCATCTGTGCCCGTTTATGCTTCATATATTTTTTCTATTTTTGAAATACATCGTCTGTGACAATTTTGACTGTGTAGCTATCACGGTTCATGAGATGTGACAGAAGGACAGACAGCGGAGGCTTATTAACAGGGTCCCGTTTCACCCTTTGGGTACGGAACCCTAAAAAGAGGTCACGTATTCAAAAAGATTTTATAACACTGGGCTAGACTAATTTTTGGGTACGGATCCTTTATAAGGGGTCACGTATTCAAAAAGATTTACTTACTAAGTAATCACTTTTTTTTTAAATGTTGTGCTCCACCCCTTTCTTTGATTACTTACATTAAGCAAATGGTTTTTGCTATTATATGGATAAAAACTATCGTGACTCGGTCAATGAACCTCCGAACGTCTGCCCATTCATCAAATTGATAACTATTAGCTCGAAAGTTTAGAAAGTTATGCGTTATAAAATTGAATAACTGCGGTATTAGTACAGATATTAATACCTACCGGTTTATTTAATAGAAATATTAAACAAGTCCTAAGCTATGCAAAATGGTAAACCGGCTAGTATCATTACGATTTCTGGTTTGTCCCTAAGTACATAGCCTTCTAGCGTTTTTCTCTTGGGCAGTTATCAATTGACTTCTCCCGCTTTGCAGAGGGGGATTATCAGACTTTTACTAACTAAATTCCACAGTGTTCCTTCAGTTGCCCTTAGCTAGGACCACGGTAACTCTCGATACTGGCAGGCAGCTGCCTTAGTGGCTATATAGTCATTGGACACAGGTGTGGTTTTAGTAAGCAAGTCTGTCCCTCCATCCAGAGCGAGAGAAGTGATTGCATATTTCCTAACTTTAAAAAAAATCACATTCACAAAAGGTTTTGGAAACACATCATCATCATGATCAATGTGCATGCAACTAAAGAGTGGAATTCTGTGGAGCCTATGTTTCCTAATAGCAAAAAACCTAGTCTAAAAACTAGAGTCTAGCCAAGAGTGAATACGTTACTTCTAGGCAAGCGTCCTTCACCGCTCTATCGTCGATCACATCATAGCTTACCGTCAGGTGAGATAGTGGTCAAGTGCGAGCTATTAGTAAAAATAAATTTCAAAAATACTGATAACTTTCTTCAAGTCAATTGCGAAATACAATTGGTCCTCCCATAGGTACAAACTTTGATTAATTTACTTTGTAACTTTGTACGGAATTAATTCGTTAGTTTGAAAGAATGTCTAATTTTTGCTGTCATCAATGAAGAAACATTTTCATTTTCATGGGTAGGCAGTAAACATGGCTACTGCCATTTAAAATATGGTCACTCATATCCGTCTTCTGATATGAAAACCTGAGGTGTTTAGATTTGGACTGTCTAGAACCACAGTCCAAATATGACAAAGAGCGATAGAACTGATTAGATCAGTAAGATACTATCGTGTTATAATAATTCATTAGTCTGAATAAACTTGAAGCCTCGTTCACCGTACAATGTAGTATACTTATGTACGTAACATAGGTACTAACATAATTATGACTACATTAAGGTCAATGGCAGTAATCGATCAAGTCAATAACAATAAACACCTACTTATCTAGACAGTTATAGATGTTGGTTAGAGTAGGTAACTCGAAGATCAAGTTAGACAGTAGGGCTGCGAGCTTGTTTGAAAGAGTTACCGTAGTCGTAGCTATGGAATGCGAAAGGAAACTAAAGGTACACAAATTAATTTTACTCAGTAAAAGTTTGAATCTTGTTTGACCAAAACTAAAGATAGTTTGACAGCTAACCACTTAATACTTTCTTCATACTTATTTTTACGCGCCTTTAAATTTATAATTCAACAAGATTTAATTTAAACCCTTTTTGTTTAAATTTGATAAATATGACGAATTTTGTATTAAAATATAATTGCAATTTTATAATTTTACTATATCAGGTGCTCGAGTTCCATTTCTTCTTGAAAAGTTCAACATCAAACAAAATTGGTTCTTCGAGCCGTATACAAGGATTGTCCATCCCTTTTGACAAGAATGCGTTCTCAACATTACCAAAAGCGATATGGTTACAAAATATTACCAAGCGAACCTCTAAAAATATCACCTCGAATGATTCAATAAAAACTCCATTTTATCCTTTTCATCTCGAAAACTTGATTCTCAAAATGTTGAAACTTCGGCGAGTGTAGGTGTTGTAATATGAAAATTTGCATATTTTTAGTCATGTGTCGTCTCCACCTTGACCGAATATGTGGATCCTGACTGCATTGGGTCTCGTCATCGAATGTTGTGACTCAAACACTCAAATGAAAGCCGGTGTGACCTCTACTACTGTTTTGGTACGGGAAGATCCGTCAAAGCGAGTACTTGCCGAAGTAGGTAGTATTATTTCATAAGCGCAAGAGCACGTAGTGTAGTGGTGTGAATGGATGTTGTGATGAAACTCCTTGGATAAACCGTAGAGTCATGGTCTTGGCTGACCTTGATAAGGAGGACTTTATTCTATCATTCATTTATTTATTTCATTTCGAAACATTATATCAGTTTTTAAAACAGTAGATAGATTGGCCGATTGCCTGATTTAGTTTGAAGATGTCATTTCTACAATTTTCACCGCGAAAATGTAGCTTAAATAAACATGATCCGACAAAACTTCATAAGCTTCGTTTCATTCCAAAACTAGTCAGAAAAAATCAAAATATTCACGCGAGTTGTACAATATTATTCACCTTGTTTATTAGACTATGATATAAGCAAAAAAAGTTCAAGCAGTATTCATTATTTTTTTTTATTAATTTCCATGATCTTCGTAGAAGGCAATCCAGAACACTCTCGCATCTTCGAGTGAGAACCGCTAGTAGGTGCTCTTTCTCGTTTCACCGCGAGTCGAAGAAAGGCTTGGAGGCTCGCTTTCGTTGTTTACGGGGAGAAATCTCGGCCGGTCGGCGGCGCCCGCGCCTCGCGTCAGTCCCGCGCACCGCGTCAACACTCCACCACGCACGCGTTGCTCACGCGCACACCAAACACCTTCTCGTCTCATCACAAACATTACTTTACTAATCATTCAAAACTACGACTATTCTTCTTAAAGTTTTTTAACCCAGTGTTGTGCATAGTGAATGTGAATGGACTGTTCAATTTTTTTTTTAGTTAGAAAGTGTTTCTACCTGCCTGGAGTGTTTTTCTATAGTCCACCGGTATGTTGTTTGAAGTTTTAAGCGTATAATAGCGGTATTATTTAGGGACGCATCGCCGTCAACGCACGGACCGTGTTTGGGTCGGAACCTCTCACTGCCGCATCTTCGAGTCTAAGCGCTTACAAAATGGTTACAAACACAAGAAACTTTCCACTTCCTAAGAATTTGTGGGCCTTCTTTTAGCGGTCAGCAGTAATGTAGAATTTAATGAGCTTTTTGACGCGATGATTTCTCAGTTTTTGTAAAACATTAATGTTTTTATAAATAACGCGAGTCATATTATGTACCTTTTACAGCATAATTCCAATTTATTTTGGTCCTTTGACCATCAAAATAATTAAAAATTAATATACAAATTCTTTAAAAAATTAAGAAAACCTTAGATCTTTATCTCTATACAATAGACATCAACGAGTGCGTCGCGAAAACATTCTCATACTAAAATCATAGAGAACTCTTAACCTACTTGGTTAAAACCAGCAAAAAAGCGAAAGCTACCTCAAAATGTTGAGAATAACATCATTGTCGACACCGATAGCCGCAATGCACACACAATGCATTATTTTTTTTCATTTCCTATTACGGTGCGTTAACCCGCGAATCTATTAACACGAACCGTTTACGAGCCGCGTTTACATAATGTACTGGGTACATAGACGTAAATATATGGCGATAGGTTACCTTATTGGACGGGATTCCGAATAGGTTTCCGATGAAGAGTAACTAAGTTAACCCTACTCTTTTTATGGTTGATCAATTAACAGAAAAAATTTCGAAAGAAATCCCTGCCGGACTCTGTGTTTCCTGATCGCTACAACTTAGGGGTCTTTAAGCTAAGAGTGAATAAGTTACTTCTAGGCAAGCGTGCTCCATCGTTGGCCACATCATTGCTTACCATAATAAAATAAATACTGTCCAATCTTCTTCTTTTTAATTTAAAACCAGCATTTTTCGGCGCTCTAACGATATCTTGATATCATCAATTATTACACCAAGCTTTGTTATCAAGGATTTTTCGGTTCTACCATTCTATCAGTTCACACAAACATTTAAAAGAGATGACAAAAAGCGATAAGACTAATTCACACATTTTGTTTTAGGCGAAACGTGTTAAATTTTACACTGCAATAAAAATGGTCTATTCAATTCTGGGCATTGTTTTGCGGTTTGTTCAGAGGCAGTAAATCCATGTGTGTGCAATTGTGTACCCCACTTATACCTATGTATATTGAACATTCTCATTTTCCATTTTTAAGAGTCGATGCTTACCTATATATTTGACGAAGTTTGGGTTTAGAAGGTAATAACAGTCATTGGCCTTCATTAGGACTTAAAAAGGCACTATATCCACAGCATGTAGGTCATATTCTAGTGGGAATCAGTGTTAGGAAGGTAGCACCTGATTTTTTATGCTGAGCTGAGACCCTTTTGGCGCAATATGGTTATATTCTCCATTAAATGTTTTCGTTTTTATACTCTAGCAATAAACACAACCCTTTTTTCTACATCGGGTTAGCATTCTCATTACAAAGTTAGTAAAAAAACTAAAGAATACTTAAGTATAGGTTATGTAGCAGAAGTGGGATTGTTTTACAAGTGGCCGTATAGTGGCGCCTGCGCATAACGTGGGAGAAATGCTATCGCGTTATATGTACCGGTCGATTGGCACGGTAGGGTTAGCACCGGGCTTTATGTAAGTCATGATTATGTGAGGTTATTATGTGTTTTACTGAGAAATCAAGCATGTAATGTGTTATATGTTACTAGCAGGTTCATAAAATAGGGAGAAGATTAAAATAGACATAATAAATTGTAATTGTTTTCTCAAGCTGGATTAAGTATATTGCAGTCTATCAACTATAGCAGTCTCTTGCGTTAGTAGCAGCTAATGGACCGTATTAACTACAGGTTATGATGGACAGAGAATGAAAAGTATGTGAGATATAGTCTGCAATGCACTCTTAGTAGGTTCGCAGGGTTTTTCAAACTTTAGCAATATATTCCTGTAACAAAACAGTCATTTTTCGATATTCAAAACATCAGTCATTCTCAGCCCTACTCAACTCCATTACATCAATATTCTACTAGCATGCGACGACGGTTCCTTGCGCTTGCGACGAATTTACATGCAAATGTAGTGGCCGCGAAATTGCGTCTAATACGAGCATACGGCTCGAAGGACCAAGAGGTCTTGTTTGACGTAACTTGTTGAAGTTATAAACAGCGATGCTATAGAAATTGAAGCAGGATATTTTGGATACAAAAACAAACTATTCTTAAAAGTATACAATCATATTTTTCAAGACACAATTTAGGCGAGAACTAGTCCAAGCATTAAATCGTGTTATAGATATTCGTGAAAAGTTTGATCTTCGCCAATAAAGGAAATCTAAGCCGTTTAAAATTCTTTAAAAGTACTAAGCGGATTATTGGGGTCAACGACTATATAATAAGATTTGAAGTCAGCCATTGCTAAACGTTTCAAAAATGTTTTTATGATCCCAAATCATAGCCTCTTCACGACAAAATTGAATATTTTTCGCGTTCTTTAACATTGGTAACAAAAAACTAAAAAGTTGCAAAGAAATGTTTGGTCTTGTTATGGTCATCTGAAGAGGAGAGACGAAACGAATTTTACTTAAAGGGTTATGAGTAGGTATATATGTGAATGTGGATGGAGAGGAAACCAAAGAAAATACGGATGGATCGTGTGTGAAAGTCATATGATAGAAAAGAGAGTTAGTGACTACGTGACGGTCAATAGGACAGAATGAAAGAAAGGTGTTAGGGCCAAGGCTAGCCCGAACAAAATTAATAAAGTGCAAGAAGATAGAAATAAGACTAAAAATTACTCACATGCAAGTGAGTAATTTTTAGTTCATTCTATTTTCCATTTTAAAATTTAATAATAAATGAACCACAATCAAGTGCCAATTGGTTAAAAGCAGTTATTTTAAGTGGCCATCAAATTTAAATATGGCCGGTCACTTTTGAAGGCCAACCACACATCTGCTTAACGTTGCCCTGTCAAGGTTACGGCTACGTGGCCTAAAGGGTCGAAAGGCCATCACAACTCAGGTAGGGTCTTTTTTCAAACCACCTTTGTTTTTCAATCCGGTATATTTTTCTACGTGGGCTTAAATTATTGGTTTTAATATGGCTTGTGATAACACTTTGAGAATTTCTATTAAGAAGACGGTATGTTTTCTTTTAAACAGTTAGAATGAAGTGGGCATTTAATCGACGCGGTTAAGAATTTTTTAAACTGGTCAGTTAATGTATGCTTCTCTATAATAGGTTAAATAGGTGACCTGGTGTTGGTCAACCTACGGCTTTTTGCTATGAAGTGGAAACTCTACATATAAAGTGGTGTTTCTGCCAATGGCTAGGCATCTAGGTTTCCATAAGGCGAGGTACGAGTAGGTTTAGCAATTAATCGATTTTGTGGATCATGGCCTCAGTTAAATTCTATACAGTATGAGGAACCTAATATTTATACTCTTTTGCCAATGGTTTCACCCGCGTTATAGTAAAAAAAATATCCCGAGCGTAAATACTTCCAGGCTTAAAAGTATCCTATGTAAATCCAGAAAATGTTGTTTTTTTTTTTACCCGTGTGTCAATCCAGATCCGTTCAGGCATTTGAGCGTGAAGAAATAACAAACATACATACTACGGTAACTCTTTTGTCGTTACATTGGATCTATACTGTATCGCAGTATTTGAATTCACTGCGCATATACAACAATTTGAAACTATAAGGCAGTTACCTGGACCAGATATAATGCCCATCTGGTCGGCAGATCCTCCTTTTTCAGAGGTATTTGGGACTTTACAGTCTGTACCGAGTACCCTAATAAACACACACTTTCACCTTTATAATATTCTTCTTCTTCTCGTGTCGATAAACTCAAATTTTGTCCGACCAATATCTAGCCACCTGGACAGCTCTATCGTTGGCCTCGCATAGGTCGTTGAAGGTGCAGGTAGTTGGGCATGCTGGGCAGTAAAGGAGATGACGCAAATCCTGTGAAGGGGCTGGCACGGCACTTTATAATACTGATGAGATTATTATAGTTCTTGTCATTATGGTCGGTGACAGATGATGCAGGCAACTTTTTATTCTTCACTATCTGCCGTCAAATCGCGGGTTTTAAAAACACGGTTATACCGTGTACAATAACTTGGGAATATAAAAATGGGTCACACTTTAACGTTTGAATCCCCAACCGGTCAATGAGACCGCGCTGTTATTGTTTTACTATTGTGTCTCGTTTCGCGGGTATCTGAGTAATTAAGAGGCACTGACTGTACATATTTATGAAGACTAAAATAATAATTACATTAGATGTTCGTATCAATTATTCGATTACGCAGTTATACATATATACTCTTCATTATAAGTAACTTCCCTTGGAAAAACTGAAATAACCGCCAGCTGAAATAACAAGCGACTATTATTGCAACCGGCCGCATTCTCAACGCTCTAGTTTCGTAGTTTTCTCCGAAACGGTACTTAGTGTACCCTGAGTCGTAATCTACTTACCTATTGCTAATCTGTGTTAATTAAAAGCTGATTAAATTATATTGTTGACAAAGGGTGAGACCTTGAGGAAAATAATTATTAATTCAATTTAATTCTACACCATCGACGCACAAACGTGGTGGAATTTTTTCGTAGGTTTTTCCTAATTTATAAAAAAATATAATTCTACTATTTTAACTTAAACTGTATAAAATTATTCTAATATTTTTAGTGAAAAACGGAAATTAAAGGAAGCCGTATTGATCTCATGATGTAGTTACTCAGATACCCGCGAAACGAGACACAATAGTAAAACAATAACAGCGCGGTCTCATAGGACCGGTTGGGGATTCAAACGTTAAACAAACTAAAGCTGAGCTATAGTATATATAACCTATATACCTAATGTTTAACTATATAACCTAGATAATGTTAAAGCCTTGCCGTGGTTTCCCAAATCCCATTGATAAAGCTAATTAGTTCCTTACAACAGTAAAAACAATAGGGCTATAAAACTACTTTCTTTTTTGTACACCTTTTTCCACAATGAAAACGTAAATTTTATGTTTTGAAGTCAAGTTTAATTCAATTAAATATACCAAATTGTGTGTCATAGCATTTTAAAATTGTCTAAATACTTTCACTTTGCATACAAACGATATGCTTCGGCACGAGGAAAATGTCTGAAACATCCATTAATTTCTAAACTGCTGATTAATTACTGATACAGGTTATAAAAACGAGTTTTTGAATCGTAAATCATGAAAAGAACTATCATCATTTTAGCATTATCGTTGCTATGAACAGTAATCAGTTGCATTAGCAAATTATCAGTTATTTTTTGCTGATGTACAAGAGAAACTGTAAAAATACGGTACATATAGCTCGTACATATAGCTCGAAGTTAACCGTGAAATAATAATGTGGCCACTCTATAGCTAAATACTACGTAATACTTCTTAGTTAATCACGGCATGACGTCTCGGGTACCGATTTGTAAAAGGATGCCTTGGTACATAATATTGCATGTAATAAGTACCACTGACACTTATTTTATCCAGGTTACAAACCTTACCGTAGGGCCCCAACTGGGCCGAATCCTACTACGACCATGGGTTATCATACGAAAGAGAAATCCGAGATCCTGGAACGCAAGGCAAAGAAGTAGGTAATTTAGGTGTGGTTTTAGTCAGTACGTCTGACACATCCTGCCATTTCACAAAACAGCGGAAGAAGTCACCGCTACCAAGAAAAACCTACCAGTATCGTTGCCATTCAGAGGGTTAACACTGAAAGTGTGATTGAACTGCCTAAAGCAGTATAAAACGCGTTCTTTTTTTATAATAAAACACGTTTCAAGACCAAGACCCAAGTATTTACCTTAATGACCCGCCAAAAGCTCAAGCCGCGAACATGACCCCGCGTGTGACTCCAAGCCCAGTCCACAAGGTCACTTGCGCAACCAACACGATGGGAACCTTTGTATAATCGACCATTCAATTACAATTCACAGAACAAATGCTTTGATAAATCGGGAATGTAATACTACCTAATAATAATTCTTGAAATTGTTATGGTTCCGATTTTTATAACTTGAATTGCCATTGTTGTATGTTGCTTCGCGAGAAACTTTGCCCATTGGCCCCTTGGAAATAATACCAATTTAATAATAATAACAATAATACCATTTTTGTTACTGTTGTTATGCTAGTAAGACGCTTGACCACTATCTCACCTATGCTATTCTCTAAGAAAACATCTTGCGCACAGCGCTGCTGCAAACCTGTTTTCGAGAATAGCTTCCGGCCAGTTTCTTCATAAAAGCTAAAACTATCACTAAAGCTAAAACTATCGCTGTTGTCAATAGGAAATGTCATCTTGTGTCAATGTCTTCATCCTAGTGACAGCTAAATTAAAAGTCGACCAATATAAAATGTAGGGATAAACGCAGTGAAACCTATATAATTTGGTCAAAATGACAGTGATTTGGACTTTAACAGCCCTTCAATGAGTAGTTAAAGTTAAGAGGGCTGTCACAATTTTTGATGAATTTCAGCGTTTTATCCGATTTTTGACGTGTGACGATGCTTTAGATATAGCCATAAAAAAAAACAAAAATATGGATAAGAAAGTTTGATAACTTATCTTGGGAGTGCTTTAAATAAATATTTGAATTTGTTTACCTACATCAGTAAAATCCTTGTCTCCGCAAAGGATGTTTTATAAAATGTTGCTTTTGGGTATCTTTTGACGCCTTGGTACACCGAAGATATTAAAGTTTAATCATTTATAAAAATGTCTATGATACAACTGTATCTTCTACATTGGAGTGCTGAAACCACTTTATTACTATTCATACAGTAATACACCAAAAATAATTCTGTAAAACCAAGATCTACCGACAGTTTTCCGTACGAAACTACAATTTTTATCTACGAAATTATAATCCAAACTCAAATAAAAAAAATTAACCAACTAAGGTGGTATTTCTATATATATTGAAAAAATAAATTGGGCTATTTAAAAGTTAAATAATATTTTTAAATAATTTTTGTATGCAATGCAAAAATCGAGCGCGACTGCTGCCGCCCGTCGTTTAATTTACCTATCGTCTGTTTTTTATACCCTGAGACTATATTGACACAGGAAATGTCAAAATTACTATAAGATGATGCCAGTTCTTTTGTGTTGTAATGGCATTTCTGTCAAAACGCTCAAATTTAAGAAAAATTGTAATAGCGGACAAAACTAGCAGTTAAAATTGTGAAGAAACGAATTTAACCGTTATTATTACTACATGACGTTACTTTGGTTGTTACTTTCAATGAAAAAATTGGCCGTTAGAGTTTAGCGTATACCGATTTGGATTTCGTCGCTGCTGTTTGAGGCTGTTAAGGTTGTTTTCTTAGAGAATAGCACAGCTGATGGTAAGTGGCGATGTGGTCGACGATGGAGCGCAGTTACCTAGAAGTAACCTATTCCATTTAGACTTAAAGATCCCCAAGCTGTAGCTAAGGAAACACAGACGATAGAGAATTCCACTCCTTAGCCGAAAGCACAATTAATGTGTTTCCAAAGCGTTTTGTGTACTGCGGTGTGGTTTTCAAATAAATTCATTGATTTCTAAACACGTTTGTATTGTAACTAAATACTTCATACAAGGGCTATTGGTGTCATGTCATTAAAATGCAGCTGTAGTTATGGAGAATTCCCAATCGACGAGTCGACGACTGCCGTTGCGTTTTATTTTATATCGTATTCCTATAAAGCCAGATTTTGGCGTTTTGGACTTGAGTGTTTTCCGGAGTCATAATATCAAACTATTATTGACGGGATAGATCAGTAAAATCCTTATCGACAATCTTCAATGAAAATAACAAACACTCAATGTTTTTTTGATGTGGGAAATCATCAAATATTTTCTCCCGCACAGAGTGGAGCGTCATTTACTGACTAAAACCCACAGAATTCCTACAGTGGCTATTTTGAAGGGCTACGGTAACTCCTTCAAACAAACGGGAGCCCATCAAACTCGATACTGGGGTAGGTATCAATAAGAAAGATTGAATTTATTATTGCCTTACACTACAATGATTCAGCTTCAATATGAAAGGGTCGAGAACACGAAAGGAAAAAGAATAAGTCTCATAAGGAGAATTCCACTCGACGATAAGATGATTTCGCAAATAGCGGAGTACTGGTTGCGCTCCGTTTATCCTCCCTCGCTTCAAAGATAAGAGATCTTGACGTTTTTGAAATATCTGGCATTATGTGCATACCTTTGTCTGGCTGCTCTAGTAAAAATAGAGTTGAAGGTTTTTTGGCGCGAATCGCGGGTGAAACAATGGCGATTGTGTTAAAACTTGTAATATTTGAATATGGAATTTTTATAATCTGTGTTTTTTATTTTTAATATAAAGTCTGTTTTAATCTCTGAGACTAAAATGACATTACGCGGGTTGTCACACTTGTCACAACTCAAAAGAACTGTTATCATTTTTATTATAAGTTTGACATTTTCCTGTGTCAATTGAGTCTCGGGGTATAAAAAACAGATTTTAGTGTGTACTTTTATTCTTCTATTGAAGTCCATGTGAAGAAATTAATGAAGTCAATATAAGGCAAGCGCTCGTTATCTTTATGGATTGGAAGTCCTGTGGCCATCGACGTGATTCCCTTTACGTATAAGGATAGTTCCTCTTCCTGTCACCTGCATGTTGTAGGATGGGTTAGACGAGTATCAGCTTACTATAAGGTAGCAGGTTTTGGTTTCTTAGTAGACAATCACGTTATGCCGGCGCCACACATTGGATATATTGACTCCAAGTTATAGTCTTGGATCCAATACACCAATGTGTGGATCGGTGTTTTTATGCTCAGTATCGGGCCAAGACCGATCCACACATTGGTGTATTGGATCCAAGACTATAACTTGGAGCCAACATATCCAATGTGTGGCGCCGGCATTACGCTGTACAGGTCACACTATTAAAAAAAAAACATTTTGTTAACAAGGTATTTCTGTACTCATACTTTGTCTATATTTGAGTTAATAATTTAGAGAAAATACGTACAGATTTTTTCGGTGCAACCGTAATTTTTTATAGGACATTTAATTAAAAATGGCAACTTAAAAATTTTGAAAACAACAATACCTACAGTTGATAATCGAGTTGATAGCGAAGGATTGATAATTATTTATTATCTCGATTTTTAAATTTCGTTTAAGTAATTTATAGGCACTTTTGAATAGACAAGGTCGGTTAGTCATAAAAAGGAAAAAGAAAGATGGAGCTATTTGCACATTCCAAAGCGTAGATCTCTATTGACAAGAACGTGCAAGAAATTATTTATTTATAGAATGCTGAACCGTATTACCTATACCTACACCTAATCAAAAATTCAATCTTTTTTTGGACAACAACATACCAAGAAACCACAATTGATCGATAATTTCACATAATTCTTTCGCTTTTTTATCAACGACTAACCATATAAGTTGAAATAATTAAGAAAAATATAGCTGGTAAGATAATAATTAGCCCGTACTCAAACATAGCGGTGTCTTACCGTGATTGTTAGCTCAATTAACTCAGCGAGTGATTACTTAACCGTAATTATTTATTACAAGATATTTGCCGTTAAGTCTTAGCGCTTAGACGCGATTTATAAGTTTAATAACTTCGTTTAGAAGAGAGATGAGGCTTTGAGCAGTTGTGGTGGCCCAGTGGTAACGGCCAAACTACATAGTAACATAATGAAAAAAAAAGTTAAAGTGCTAGTGATCTATTTCATCACTACTACTTTCAAAACGTTGAAGGAAAATATCGTAAACCAGTATATCCTAGATCCTAAAATTCAAAGTTGTGTGATATTTTCTCGCACTGGACCCGCGAGGTGGATATCTCTACTAGCGTTTGAATCCCCAACCGGTCCTATGAGACCGCGCTGTTATTGTTTTACTATTGTGTCTCGATTCGCGGGTATCTGAGTAACTACAGTGCGTCTAATGAAAGCTCGACCTGGAGGTTTTTTTTTTAATTTAATTGGCAACATTATTCAGCCGCAATTGTAGGAAATAAAAAAATTGTGAAGTTTCAAGACATAATTCTCCTACTGGTTAGTAATACCACATACAAAATGTTTGGTTTTAGCCTCTTTTTCTCAGGTCGCGCTTTCATTAGACGGACTATAGCGAGGACTAGTAGAGGGAACAGGCAGGCCTGGCCTGAGTCCTAACAGCAAATTCTGTCTGCCCACGTGGGGACAGAGAACTTCTGGCTAAGATACCAGAAATTCTCCAGATATAGACGTCTTCCGGCTGTTGAGATACAATTAAATGGAATAGGGAAAATATAAATAACAAGAACCATAATTTACGACATCCTTTAAGCTGTCCATGTTACATATTATATGTTGAAAAAGCTAAACGCTAAATAGGAAGGAAGAAATAAATAAAAGAAAAATATAATATTCCTTAAACTGCGCTAAAACTGATCGTTTCAGTAACGTTACCAGACAGATAAAGATCGAAATCGTTTGTAGCTTCCAGTGCTTATACGTTTTCTATTTTTGATATGGTAATATTGTCTCATGCGACCGCGCGAAAAGTCATCGCAACATTGGGTTGTGGAGGTCTGGTAGGCAGCCGCTCCTCGTAAAATACTGGTATTCAGCTAAATCCAGCTTGACTGGAAGCCGACCCCAATATAGGTAGTTGGGAAAAGGCTAGGTAGATGATGATGAGATGATGGTTAGGTACCCGTGACCTAAACCAGCCAATTGCCGTATAGAAATAGGCTTGGAGATAAGGGGTTAATCGATCACTAGATGTACTTATTACGTATTTACGAACGGCCCCCCAATAAGAAGTGCGTATACGCATTATACGTAGTGTCGTAACAGTATTTTCGAAGGCGCTATTCACTTCACTTTCCCTGACGTCATGCGGGAATTTGACGGAAATACCTACGATGTGTGCAAATACAATGTTATGGTGGTTCCCATTCCAACGTATAATATTAACAGCTTATTATGTTCGTAATGTATCGATATCATAATAGAAAACTGTACTTGTCTACCTTGTGCTATAAAATTCTATTCATTGGTCTTTCCAGTAATTCTAAGACTATAGTTAGTTTATCTTTAACTTGCAAATTTCCAATAGTTTGTATTGCTATCACAGCAAGCAACTGTCAGTGTGCGGATGATGACTTTACTCCAGTCGGTGTGTCCAAGAATTGTTTAAACTATCTGGATTGCTTCCATCAACCTCAAAAACGTATTTTATTTCGTCTCAACTCGAGATAGCGCGCGGTCTCCGCAGGCCTCTTAACAAACGTATTTTGGCAGTATTTTTTTTTATAATCTTTGTTATATACAATAATCTGATCACCTACTGCTGCGACAGCCAATCAGTCAATACCGTAGTTTGTTCCCTATTTGGGGTCAGCCTTCCTACGCTTACGCTATTCTAGGCCATTTTGCGTCATTTCTAGCGTCAATACATCGTTCTGAATGGTTCACCTCTAGTTAACTGATGGCCAATCTCTTCTTCTTTTGTCCTCTTCTATGGTGGGAACGCGTCGGGTCATGTCAATTTTTTTTTATTGTTATAAACTAGTGCTTGACCGCGATCCCACCTGATGGTAAGCAGTGGTCCTCGTTACTGCGTATCATATGCTTTTAACATCGTAAGCGGCTTTCCTGCATCTTAGCTGTATTTCGGCTTTTTAAAGCTCTCTTGAATCAGCTTATAGGGAACTTTCTCTTGGTCAATAACCACCAGAATATCAGTTTAACTTCCTCCTCCTCCTTTTTAGCGTCTTTTGCCTTCAAGGGTCGTGATCTCGACGATTAACTTTGTTGTAGACAATATTTCGCCTTGTGACCTATCTTCGGCAATGTGGATGGTGTCGCATAATAACTTCCTTCAACACGATAATTATTGTACAAGGAAGTTCTCTCGTAAAAACTTGTCTTGTACCTATAATAAACAGTAATAACATACGAGTAACCTATAGGTTCCTATGCATAACCTTGTATAAGTATCTATTTGTAAATAGTACTTTTATACTTACAGTATGTTAATTAGTGACCTTCAAATTTAAAAGAATCACTAGACCATTAACGCTCCCACAGTACATAACTATGAATTCAGTTATGTTACTCTAATTTCCAATCCTTTTCCCAAATAAATAAGTTGAGTTCGGCTTCCAGTATAACAGGATGTTGTTGGAAACCAAAAAATGATAAATGATATTTATTTTGTACATAGGTTTTCACATTACACGTCATTTTTTTGTACTTTTTTTACTAGATGAGGCCGTAAGGGAGTATTTTACAAGAAGCGACTGCCTATCTGATCTTCACAACCCAGTAACTGGGTAACTTCTTCAGCTCTAGGGAGAAGTGAAAGAGCATCTCAAACTTTTAATAACTAGAACCATGGTTGTGGTTTTAGTTCCTTCTTTGTCTTCTCTTCTAGGACTACGGACTTTGCTTTCGGAAATAAACACATGGCACCAGCATGCTACATGCCTCTTTAAGGCGCGTGTGGAACATTACGGACCGTCGACAACTCCGGTTCGGTCCGTCCTGTTACCGGACGACCGGACGGCGAGCTATCCATTACTCGTTATCCGCAAGCTCATACCTATGGTGGCAGAAAGTAGGGGTTGGGATCGATAGTATTATTGCTTCAAATGCTTCGCAGAAGGAGAACCCTTTGGCAAGTCTGCTGACAGATTTTACGCACTAATTCGCTACACCTACATTGTAATTACAATGTTTGTGATTAAACAATGCAGTTTCCTTACAAGAAAACTTACGTATGCACACAATAAGTTACGAAATCAATGGCCGATTAGGCGAGAAAAAGGCCCGTGTAGTAAAACTATTGTTCTAACGTACGTGGGAATCAGACGTGAGGCAATACAAGTAAGGGTGCTGTTAGAATGACGGTTTTACACGCAATCAGGCTATTTGATACCTGAGATTGTAGTTCTTGAGCTAATCATGTCATCACCTCTTAACTGATCTGGCTATTCCTAACTATGTCGGGGTCGCCAAATAGTCTTACCAGCTTTTTTAAAATTATTGTTTCACCTGCCTGAGTACGCTTGCCTTCAAGTCTTAGCTCTTCAGTCTTCAAACCTAGTAAGTAGGTACTATTTATTTAAAGACCCCTAGATTGTAGGTGTTTTACAACACTGACTCTGGCAGGAAATTCCACTTCTTAGCTGTACACACAATGTGTTTCCAGAAGCAGTTAATTCATCAATCCCCGACCGGTCCTATGAGACCGCGCTGTTATTGTTTTACTATTGTGTCTCGTTTTGTGGGTATGTGATAGGTTAAATGTCTTTTAATGTGGAGCGACGGTCAACTCATGATTTTTTTACCAAAAGAGCCTTTTTTCAATCATCAGTATGACTACTCCCGCTTTTGGGCGGAGTGGGATGGCGTGTCAGACTCTTACTGACTAAACCCTACCCCGTTCCTTCATTGCCTTCGATCTGGAGGACACGGGCTTGATTACCTTGCAGTTATTTGAAAACATGTGCGATTCGAACGACGACGTAAAGAGATGTTCTGGCAAACCCGTCAGTACTTAAACTTGAACTTAAACTTACTTTAATAAAGTATGTAAGACTTGCTTTTGCATACCAGGCTGCCATACATGTACTTCCTATTAGTTTTCTAGTTCAAAGACCATTGAACTAGAAAATTACTACTATTAGATACATGCATGCTGTCATACCAGATCTAACATACCTACCCCTCGAAACGAGAGTTGTTCGTCTACTGGAGAAAGATTAATGATAGTTATCGTTGTTAGAGAAATGATAATCATATAGCAGTCACAGGAGACTAAATGTTAGTCATTATGGAAGAGATAGGACATCCGTTAGAACTGCGTATGTGGCGGTCACCGCGTCAATGTTTTCTAAGAGCTAGGGTTCCGTAGCGTAATGGCAAAAAACGGATAGATTCGTCATGTCTGTCTGTCCGTCCGTATATCATAGCCATTTTTTTCCGAAACAATAAGAGCTATACTCTTGAAACTTGGTCAGTAGATGTATTCTGTGAACCACATTAAGATTTTCATACAAAAATAGAAAAAGAGCCACTTTTGGGGTTTCATACTTAGAACTAAAGCTCAAAAATTTTTTTTCGTCAAACCCATAGGTGTGGGGTATCTATAGATAGGTCTTCAAAATTTATTTATTTAAGCTTCATGTACAGTGGTGGTACATAGGCGGACTTAATGCAACAAGGCATTCTCTACCAGCCAACCAAAAAAAACAACATGTGGTAGGTTTGCAAATTAAAAATAATTATTAATTATTTATTTAATTTTTTTTTGTTTTAAAATTGATATTGAGGTTTTTTTTTAAGATTTAAACTAGTGCTTAACGGTGATCCCATCTGATGGTATCGAAAGCCTTGAAGACACGTACATTGTAATCGAAAGGGAAGACCGGGGCAGGCAACTTTTTCTAATCCTTGGATGTACGGGGTATAAACGGCGAGGCGAAACTCTTAGTCCTGACTGTGTAGGTGTCAATAACGTAAAGGTGGACGCTTGCCGTACGTCGTGCTATCCGATAGTAGTAAGGTGATGGCAGAATCATCATCATCGTGTTACCACGGCTAATGGGTTGTGGAAATCTGGTAGACTAGACAGCCGCTCCTCGTAAAATACTGATATTCAGCTAAATTTGGCTTGACTGGAAGCCGACCCCAATATAGTTGGGAAAAAGGCTAGGTAGAAAGGTGATGGCAGAATCAAGTCATGTAATTCCATGAATCATTTTAGAGGCCTGTTCTCTTATTAACGAGGCTGTCAAATCGCATAAATTCCAAACCAGTTAGAAAACACGAGTTAGACATCCCTACCGAGAGTTCATAGATCTCACTTCACGACAATTTGCTGTTGATAATTAGCAAGTTGATAAACATGTCTAGCGGTTTAAAAAAAATCAGGAAAATTGTGGAAAGAAGTAACTACCTACAATTCTGTCGTAACTCGTAACTGAAGTTATAATCCTATTTTGGCTAAAGAAGGAGAAGAAGAAGAAGAAGGAAAAGAAGATAGAAGGTAAAGATTAATGCTTACTATCCACGGACGCGTAGCTCCTTAGATTGTATGCGTATTTGCCACTATACGCCTGCGTAGAGTTGCCAGATCTTCTAACCGAAAAGCCGGACAAATCAACCAGTTTAGCCGGACATTTGATTAAAAAGGCCGATATTTTTTTTTGACGTCTTTCATGGATTGTTTTACTTTTTACATTCTAAAGAAATGACAAGTAATTGCTGATATGCAAACGCTTGCAATTGCAAGAACACATAAAATCTATAAAAATGATGAAATTTAAAAAGCTTAACAAAAGCCGGACAGGCTTTACTCCGTCTAATTTAGCCGGACACACAACCAAAAAGCCTGGCCGTGTCCGGCTTTATCCGAACGCCTGGCAACGCTACGCTGGCGTGAGTTTCATACGGCATCTATGAAGTTACGCGTCCGTCAGTGAGCCTCTTTACCTCCTATTAGCAAAAATCACGAATTTTAACTTTGCCACGTCTTTGCCCATATGGTATTTGATATATGGCTTTGTGCTCATATAGTAAAACTCGTACTTGTGAAGGCACCCTAGTCTCTACGATTTACACAGTGGCTCATGATTACTGTGAGCAACGAATTCCTTATTAACTGCCATTGCGTCGAGTTGTAATTAGTAACTCTTAACTTAAACGTTAACCAGAGAATTTGGACGCAAATTGTGGGATTTTAAGACATTGTACATTAAAACTGTTCATAATGATTGTCTTTATAAGACAAATAGATTCTTTGAGAATGAAATATTTAAGATGATAAAGATTTAAGTAAGATTTCTCTCGCTGATTAACAATTAAAATATAATTAATAGAGTCAAACCGGTATTTTAATTACATTACTATTTCTTTTGACTAAACTGTCCAATTAAAACAAAAATAAATATGGAAGTGTCTGACAGTTTATTTTCTTAATAGTCTCGATAAATCTTGTTGCTTCAACGTACTTATTGGCACTTTGTCTATGGCATGGTAGACAATAGCACAGTTTCGTGTGTCACGCCTCTATCAAGTCTATGGGAAGACGCTTGTGAAGAAATCGGGCCGGTTCGATGCGCCTGCGTCCTTTCACAAGATCACATGTGGAAAGTAGATCTATACTAACAATGATTGAAGATAAAGTATTTTTAGTTTTTCTTTTTGAGAACAATGTTTGTGCAATTCGTTCAGCCTTTTGTGGTCTTTTAGTAATGAATGGGTTTCTTAACTAGGTTCGAGTTTTGCATGTTTAATTGATTCTGTGTCATCATTAAAAACAACTAGTAGGTCTTGAGATGTTGCCTGCCGGGACTGGGGGTTTGTTCGAAGAAGTTACTACAGCCCTGGAATGTAAAGGGCAAGCGGATTTTAGTCAGTTAAAGTCATCACTTAGAGCGAAGTCTCAGAATTATTAGATGACTTCTTAACAAAATAAATAACTTGATTTTACACAGTACCTACATGAAATTGATTGCAAATCAGGTAGGTAAATCCAGGTAGATTGTGGAAATAAATGCCTACGAAAGTTACCATTTACTGGGATTTTGACGCGTTTAACTCTTTTATTCTAAAAATACGAGTACATCACAATAATTTTCAATAGGAACTCGATGCTAGCTTATCAAGTTCAATATCATCTTTAACATCTAGAAACTATGGATGCTATAACAATGAACCAATCCATCTACCATTAACAACCTGACCTTTTCACTTACGCGCCTATCACTAAACTAATATCTGTGTGAAACATTAGAACTATTACGTGTACATAACTACATAACCCACATAGGTACGTTCTCAAGTAAATCAAAGTGCGCAAGCGATGAGAGTGCGATGCGCTACACTGTGGCCTGGATATGACGCAAGAGCTGTGCAGTACCATAGTAACATAGATCTAGGAATCGACAGCAACTAGACATGTCACGGCATTCATATTACTATTGTTTCTATGATCGGAGACATCAGAGGGAATTCCTGAATTTGAAGAAATTCTCAGATCCGCATTTTAGTCGCAAACAACTAAATCTTGCCATATACTCGTATATGCCATAATCCATCGTGTCGTCCAGGCGGGCTGCGCAGTGGTTACAAGCGAACGTTCTTCTACCCAAATACGGAACAGGAACCATCCGAACTTACCATGTTCGGTGAGGCTCTGTGTCATGAGGAAGGTAAGGACGTCTTGGCGCAGTGGCACCTCTTTAGCCACTACTCAAAGAGGGAACTTACCGCCGCAATCGTGGCATTGCAACACCATGTACAAGACGTGTACTGTGCAAGGTTGTTGCGTCCAAATTCCAGATTATGTGCTGCAATATTTAAAATCAATAAATAACGCAGTGCTAGTATTTTGTATACACTCTGTTTGGTGGATACACTCACCGAACGTTAACATCAGTTTTAGGTCCCACTTTTTGTTTGTATGCAAAGTTGTCAAAGCCGCGTCTAGTAGCGTCTGTGCTCTGTCCGCAGTACCATCATCTCGCGATCTACCCACGGTGTCATGCCGGTTGCAATATCGATGTGCTTGCTGTATTGCAATGTAAATATTCCTTTTTAGTTGAGAGGAAAGATAATGTTTATACTTTGTTTAACCTATCACATACCCGCAAAACGAGACACAATAGTAAAACAATAACAGCGCGGTCTCATAGGACCGGTCGGGGATTCATGAATTAAACGATACGGTAGAATAGTGCAGTGAATTTGGACTGTTTTTAGGGTTTCATACCTCAAAAGGAATAAAACGCAACCCTTATAGGACCACATTGTTGTCTGTCTGTCTGTCAAGACCCTTAGCCCCATAGCGCACTAGCGGCCAGCGGCCAGGACGCGGCGGCCATCGAGATACATACATTAGTATGAAACCGCCATAGAGCGCGCGCACCTGTGGCCGCTGGCCGCGTGCGGACAGAAGCGCGCGCTGTATGGCGGTTTCATTTGTTTCACCTGGCCGCCTGCGGCCTGGCCGCTAGTGCGCGCCTGGGCTTAATCTCGTTAACGCGTGGAGGTATCGAGTTGAAATTAAAACCATACACTCTGGTCTGCGTCTCTGAAGCTGTGCACAAATCAAACTTGTAAGTTAACGAAATAAAAACGTACATTTCGACACTTTCGAGGATATCAAAATTTATAGGGTACTTCCCGTTGACGTAGAATCCTGAAATTTGGCATAAAACGAGGTCTCAAGGTCAAGCACAAAGAACGTTTATCTTTTAAAAGCCATTCGCATGTTTTATAGTTTTCCTTTATATATAGAGCCCCTATCGATGAGTTAATCACACGGTGGTTTTCCTAGATTGCGATTGTGTCTTTTCTCATATAAATATCCTACATACTTTGTTGCACGGTTAGATATAATACCTACTATCCAATACCTCCACAGTTGTAACTGCGTGCGTAATATTTTTATTATTTATTTATCAAATACTTTATGCACATAGAAGTACAGAGGCGGACTTAATGCCTGAGGCATTTTCTACCAGTCAATCTTTGGGTGATGCAGAGAAAGGCAGGAAGATATTCTTTTTTTTATGTGGATTACACACGGACATTAAATGAATTCTACTGCTCATTTTAGTTAGTACTAGCTGTCCCCTGCGGTTTCACCCGCATTTTTCGTTACTACTCCGCTCCCGTGGGTGTAGCGTGATGGTATATAGCCTATAGTATTCCTCTATAAATGGGCTATCTAACACTGAAAGAATTTTTCAAATCGGACCAGTAGATTCCAGAGATTACCCCCTACATACAAACTTACAAAATTTACCTCTTTATAATATTAAGTAGAGAAGTATAGATAAGCCTGTCACAGGCTTATACTAACTAAAATCCACAGTTTTGCTTCAGTGGCTGGCAACGTCCCGTCGACCCGGGCTTGGGTCCTTAACGTTTGAATCCCCAACCGGTCCTATGAGACCGCGCTGTTATTGTTTTACTATTGTGTCTCGTTTCGCGGGTATCTGAGTAATTAACGCCTATTTTCAATAACCTAAGCTACCGCAGTTCATAGATGGATAGCTATCCCCGATAAACAGTAAGATTCTAAGTATCTATATATCCACAACTTTGGTAGGAAATGCTATCTGTCGGTAGGTAATAGGAAAGCAAGTACCTAAGGACAAAAGTATAGATTTGTTTATCATTAGTAGCTGCAACTATAGATAGATAGCTTATTGAAAATGGGCGTTGTTAGTATCGAACTGTCGAACAGTAAGCTACCCATTGCTCGCCGTCTGCAAGTCTGCGCGTACAGTGACCGGAAATCGCTCTCTCTATGACTCCTGATACCCGAGATGCCTCCGCGAGAGCCGGGGTGTGAGGCTTGTCTCCATCTCACGGAAGAAGCTTAGGACATAAACCTAAGGTTATCAAACTGCGACAAACTGGTTTGAAACCGCAAGTCATTTCTCCCCTACCGATGGCAATGATTATGATTTTGTGAGGAAAACGATAAAAATCTTTTAAATAAAGTTGTTTTTGCACACACTTACAACGTGTGTAATTGTGTATGACCTTACAAGTTTTGGATGTTGTGGGTTTCAAAAGTGAACGAATGAAGTTGCTTTATTTACTCACTTTCCTGAGGTCATAGGTTGGTTATGTGTTCTTTGTCCCACGGTTCTCTGTATTTAAACATAGACAGGAAATACTTTCCATGTGTTAAACATAAAAAGCCACTTTTTCCTAGCCCTAAATTGCCACAGAGACAAAATCACACTAATATTATAAACGCAAAAGTTGGTACCTTTACATATACTATAATTATACAATGTGTGAATGTTCTTTACTCTTTCACGCTAAAACGGTTAACTGGATTTGGATAGCACACAAGCAGACTAGTTATATCCTGGAATAGCACATAAGCACCTAGAGTAACTTTGCCTTTTTCCCTTGGGATAATTTTCACTTTCACGCAGGCGAAGCCGATGGTAGCGGTTAATATAAGAATATTTTCTACTTGATGTTTACGTACTTTCTTTCACCTTAATAGCATTATTATGAGTCGCTTCACAATTCCAATGTCGCTGCAACCAAGCACAATATGATCAAGCTTAGTTTATAATGGAAGAATTTGACATTTTTACTTTAAAAAAAACTTTGCGATTGCTTTTGGGGTACAAAATAGGTATTTTAGTGTTTACTTTTATTGTGTTTCTAAACAATTGACAGCTAGTTTTAGTTTATTATTTAGTTTACCTAATTGTAGCTTTTATTTGTATCTTAAATCAGTAGCATCTAAAGTCCTGCATGCGAGTAGTTTTTACGTTAAGGCGAGGTTGCACTCATTTTGTACTTTTTTGAACCTGTAGAAGTCCTAAACTATAAAACAGAACGCAATGAAAAATTATTTTATAAAAATTGAACATATGATCAAGGGCATGGCAAAAACCAAAACATAATATCAATAAGTTGACTCGATAAAAAAAAATCACAAACTTGACTCTAACTTGCAACTTCAAACGTAACCCCTGCTTATCTTAAAGAACGTTTCAAGTTCCTTCATGACACACATAATAGATATCTTAGGTCGTCGGAAAACCTGAGACTGGAGATGCCAAGCCACTCCACGAACTTTTATGACAAGTCATTCACAGTTCAAGGAGTACGGCTCTGGAATGCTTTGCCCATATCGGTCAGGAAAGCCGAAACTTTAACTACTTTTAAACATATGGTCAAGAATCATTACCTCTCCTCTTGATTATCGTCGTTAAATACAATAATCTCCTCTTTCATATTTATGTTGTATATATGTATAAACATAACATAATTTTATTGTATATATTATAATCATGGTATATATTATGTATTATATAATATTTATTTTTTGTTTTTCATTATTTAGTATGTATTGTATACATGTAAATAGTACACCAGAAACTACCTGCGTATCTATTCTCTTAAGTCAATTCCATCCAAAGGTTGTCTGTAAAAAATCGCTGTTAGCGATAAGACCGCCCATTGTACCACCCCTACTAATCTTAAGCTCTTTGTTAAAAATGTATTTCTTTGGTGTACAATAAAGAGTAAATTATTATTATTATAACGTATTTTTCTCTATGACATTATGTCACAGAAGTTATTGAAAATTACATAAAACAATCAAGCTTGGTTAATAGAAGGGCATCGCAAAAAAAAAGTTGGAATAATCGTGAAACTTTATTTTAATAAAAATAAAATTGCTTTTTCGGGGTCGCGAAGTCGACATACACCGGCCAGTGCTCGCTGAGGCGCGACCGAGAGCGGACGTATGTCGGTTTGCGCACAGAGCTACCCCTCTTATCAATTACGTCCGCTTCGTTTTCGTTTCTTTTTATTATCTTAGTTTATTCTTGTTTTTAGTGTTTCTTTTAGAAATAGTTTTGTTTTTTTATTAGTTATAGTACATTAGTTAGTTTAGGTAGTTAGTTCAGTTTGTTTTTTTAGTGTGTTTTTTAGAAATAGTTTTTTTTTTTTAGTTATTTTACATTATACATAGTTACATTAGTTTAGGTAGTTAGTTCAGTTAGTAAAAAGTTAAATAATAAATTAAAAAGAAGTAAAGAACCATCTCGATTTTTAGTCAGTCATAGTCATAGTAATTTATTGGTAAGGGATTCTTACAAGTCATATTATACAGAAAGATACATTATAGACAAGTCAAATGATTCTAAATAACAATGTCAATTTATTAATCAAAATGTCAAACAATTTTTTTTTTTTATTAGTAATATTAATATGGTTTAAAAAAAATGCCAAAGTAAATAAATAACATTTAACATGTTTAAGTAATTAAGTACTTACTGTGATTTATAATTTTTGTATGGTTATTATAACACTTTGTTATACGATTATTCATGAAATGAAACTATATTTTTCTTCCATACCCAAAAATAACGAAGTTATACCTGACATATGTACTGCATTACACTACTCTGTGACGCTAGGCAAGTTCCCGCAACGCGCCGCACGGTGGGCTGAAATCATGCTTTCATAGACAGTTGGGAAAAAAGCTAAGCAGATGATGATGATGCATGAGATATTTCCTCTGTATTTATAGTTGTATGAATATGTTCTATACGTCTCTTTTTTTGCTTAGGTCATAATTCACATAATGGTTTTCTTGGACTTACATTCGTGGATTTGGCAGTAGACACTTTTGCTGGAGATTCATGTTCACTTGATGTACTAGGAACAGAGTCTTGGTTTCTTTCAAATACACTTACAATAAAATCAGGCCAGTTTATTTCCGATAATAGCCATTCGCTAAAGTTCTTCTTTGCTATGAGCATTTTGCCATCTCCTTTGCAGATTATAGCAATATTTTGCAAAAAACGTTTTTGCGCTTTATTGTTTCCATCACAACATAGTGGAGACTAATCTAGATTTAATTGCACTATATGAAACACTATTATTATTACAACAATAAGTATCAACATTTGACACCAAATCGATTTTTTTTACGTAATAAAAATAGTATTAGTATTTCGAAAATGTGAGATAGGATAGTGCGTTTATTACGATGTGTAAGAACGTACTGAGCATGGTTGTTTTTCAAATGTAACTGTGTCATTTTTGATGACGTCATAAGAGTGGTGTAGAATTTTAGTTATCTGATCTATACTAATATAATAAAGAGTTAAAGTTTGTTTTTTTGTTTGTATGAGGTAATCTGTGGAAGTACAGGTCCGATTGCTAAAATTTTTTCGCCAATAGAAAGCTGCTGTATTCCTAAGTGACATAAGCTATATTTTATGTACGCGGGCGAAGCTGCGGGCTAAAGCTACAAGAGGTAAGTCGAAAAATATTCGCTTCTGCCAAATCCCTAAGACGGTTGCGTAACTTTCTGCCAACTGCCACTAAAATTGCGCTTGCACAGTCTCTTTTACTTCCCATCCTTGACTACGCTGATGTCAGTTATCTCGATCTCACAGAGGCACAACTAGACAAACTTGAGCGACTTCAAAATGTTTGCATACGATTTATATTTGGTTTGCGCAAATATGATCACATATCCGATTTCCGTACGAAACTCAAGTGGCTTCCGATACGTCTTCGCCGGAACATGCACATCTTGTCTCTACTCTACAGTGTTCTGTTCAATCCCAAAACCCCTGCTTATCTTAAAGAACGTTTCAAGTTCCTTCATGACACACATAATAGATATCTTAGGTCGTCGGAAAACCTGAGACTGGAGATGCCAAGCCACTCCACGAACTTTTATGACAAGTCATTCACAGTTCAAGGAGTGCGGCTCTGGAATACTTTGCCCATATCGGTCAGGAAAGCCGAAACTTTAACTACTTTTAAACATATGGTGAAGAATCATTACCTCTCCTCTTGATTATCGTCGTTAAATACAATAATCTCCTCTTTCATATTTATGTTGTATATATGTATAAACATAACATAATTTTATTGTATATATAAATTCATGGTATATATTATGTATTATATAATATTTATTTTTTTGTTTTTCATTATTTAGTATGTATTGTATACATGTAAATAGTACACCAGAAACTACCTGCGTATCTATTCTCTTAAGTCAATTCCATCCAAAGGTTGTCTGTAAAAAATCGCTGTTAGCGATAAGACCGCCCATTGTACCACCCCTACTAATCTTAAGCTCTTTGTTAAAAATGTATTTCTTTGGTGTACAATAAAGAGTAAATTATTATTATTATTATTATTATTATTAAAGCTAGTAATATATAAAGTTATTGGTGAACAACTTGATTTTTTGCTATAGGTATTTCTGTAATACAATATTAAAACATGTCAGATTAAACCAAAAACCGATTAATATTTCATACGAAGTTTAGGGTTCTATAACTCGAAAAATACTAGGTATAAAAAAATTACAAACCACAAAAAATATTTGTATTAGTACAGAAAATTCAAAAATATTCATTTAAACCCCACTTACCCCACCGTGCGTCGCCGCACGCGGCCAGCGCAGGCGGCGCGATCGACTCGCCCAAAGAATAGACTCGCCCGACACTCGTCGCGCGCGGGGAACGCGGTACCGAAATCATACCTACATGCAGCACTACAACCGGGCCTTAACGCGATCATAACGTTTACTGCGTCTGGCTCTTTTATAACAATCTAGAGGGAGCCAATTGGAGCACCGAACGACATAAACGTGTCGAACGCATTAACGTAAAACAAACTCGCACTAGGCACTCGGAACGTCAGAAGAAAGTGACCTTATTACAGCTGCAACGCGAATCGAGCCAAATATGTATTTGTGCTGTATTTACATAAGTAAATAGTGAATGAATAAATGTTTTATTATGCAAATAAACGGGTACTGTAGATGCGTTTGGTTTTGAAATGATTAGATAAACTTTCTTCAGTGAAAAGAGAGAATTAGAATATAAGTATAGTGTATAACCGACTAAGATCACAAGTTGTCAGGGGCCTATACTACAGTCTGTGGTGATCAATGGGTAGCCCGCTGTTCGGCCGTCTGGTAACTGTCCAGACCAAGGCCAAGTCGTTGATGGCACGTAGACGCACGACACTCATCTCAAGGGGATATCAGCAAATCGTAGGAGCCCTGCAAGGTCGAAGACTACTGGGCCATGGGTTACGGGGAAGTGAACCTCAGGGCCCTGGAACGAAGGCAAAGAAGAAGGGTGTTATTACTTCTTAGTGAGGATGGTATCGTGTTACCCCAGTTAATGGGTTGTGGAGGTTTGGTAGGCAGCTGCTCCTCGTAAAATACTGGTATTCAGCTAAAACCGGCTTGACTGGAAGCCGAGCCCAATATAGTTGTGAATAGGCTAGGTAGATGAGTGAGGATGGTACTGCTACTCTCAAAATAATACTTTGACCTAAGCCAAATCATGCTTTTTATATACGGCCTTCGCATAAAGGATAACAATGCTGTGTACACCTTACTCCGATCGATGTCCTAATTATTTTTTGTGACTCGACCTTGTATGAAAGGGAAAACTAATTTTAATACAATATTTAACACCACGATAGCCGAACAATGGGGTTCTTGGCGCACAAGTGGGCGTCAGTGAATCATTCATCATCATCATCGGCCTAGCCTTTTCCCAACTAAATTGGGGTGGGCTTCCAGTCAAGCCGGATTTAGCTGAATACCAGTATTTTACGAGGAGCGGCTGGCTACTAGACCTCCACAACCCATTAACTGGGGTAACACGGTACTTCATGGCAAGACTGGCGTCAGATTTACTGGCTTCTGACTATCCGTAACGACTGCAAACGATCTACAAATGACAGCCGGGACCTACGGCTTAACGTGCTATCCGAGGCACGGAGGAAACTCGTTATGTCAAGATGGTCACCCATCCACAGACCAACCTAGGCAAGCGTTGCTTAACCTTGAAGATCGACCTGTGCGGCTGTTATTATCTAGCCACGAGCTCCTCAAGGATAACAATGCTGTGTACTCCTTACTCCGATCGATGTCCTAATTATTTTTTGTGACTCGACCTTGTATGAAAGGGAAAACTAATTTTAATACAATATTTAACACCACGATAGCCGAACAATGGTGTTCTTGGCGCATAAGTGGGCGTCAGTGAATCATTATGACGTCATAATCAACTAAATAATACTTATATCTATAAAGATTACGGCCGCCGTTGAATTGATTAGCATACAATTATGGGCTTATTGCAATTTTACGCGTACATCGAAGCACTGGAACATTTGCCTGCTGCGGTCTTCCCGTTCAATTATAGTTGGGGTGTCTTCAAGGCTAGAGTGAATAGGCTCCTTATAAAATAGTGCGCCCATAGAGACCAGAAGATTTCTGTGAGTGCGCCTCACCGTCAACAATTGCATCACTGCTTACCATCATGCGGGATTGTAGTCAAGCACTACATTATGTTATTTAAAAAAATGCTACTCTCAACAACTGTTTTTATTATCCAAATGCCTAGTTGTCAGTTCGCGAGACCCAAGAACTGGCTTTTACCTCAATCAGAGGTTAAGTGTAGCCATACAACGACGTGGCGATGCCTCCAAGTTTTTGGGCACACTTTCAGACGGCAATGCGAAGGAATTTATCGACGCCATATTTTAGTTGGACATAGGACTCCCCGACCGAAGCGTCGCCACAATGACCAGTCCTGTGTGTCTCGCATCTGTCGGATCTCCGCGCTTGGGGGAGGCCTATGTCCAGCAGTAGACCTCTTTCGGCTGAGATGATGATATTTTAGTTAAGAGATAAGAGCTTATAGTTTTTATTAGGAGCTTGAAGACTTCATTAGGACGATTTTGTGTCTGAGCAGATGTGTAAGCACATATCTTTTAAGGGTAAATTATCGTCATGTCAATCAGTTACCTACTAATGTGTAACCTCTCAAGCCTTGAGTACTAATGAGATCAATTAGTTATCAATTGTTACGATACCGCCCGAGCTCCTCCAGTTAAAGGCGTTGAAGGTAACTATGTAGAAAGACCTGCCCACCTCCACTTCTGTAAGAAGAGAAGAGGCTTAGCAACTATATTTTTTTTGTATTTTTTAGTATTTAAGTGAAAAACGTTTGTATTTTGGATTACAGAGCTTTATTAAAATTAAAAAAATGTATAAAGACAATACCTAAATGACTGATAAAAACGCCTGTTTTATAACCCTGTACTGATTACATGTATGTATTTATATTGACCACAACATGAACTAATCTCAAATATAGCTATTACGATTACCTGCTCCAAATGCGAATAAGACCATAAATAAATACAAATATATCTCACCTAATTCCAACCGCAGATGCGACCACAACGCGATTGCCGCGGCTTCGGTCACCATTCGATATCTACTCACAGGTGGGACTCGGTCTCAAATAACGGTACACCTACAATACAATACACACTAACTAAAGATCTGATTATTTTAAAACAATGGAGCTTTGAAGACCTCGACTAAAACAATTACAAATACTTTGTAATTACTGTGATTCTAAACAAACGGTTTTTTTGTTTAAAAGAATTTTATGACTTTTAATCGGTACTTAGAATAGAATAAACTTTATTGTACAACAAGAAGTAACAGTACAATTATACAAAAACTTAAATCTATGGGTACTTACCTGGTTGTTTAGATCCAATAGTGTTTCATATTTAGGGTTCCGTACTTCAGTCGGCTAAAATGGGACCCGAAGGCCTACTGTTCGCAGACACGTATCCATCATCATACACTTGGTGTATGCCTGCGTATACACGACTATGAAATTCTGTCAATGAAGCGGCATCTAGACGACCGACGGTAAGACGTTGCCGTTACGTCGAAAAAGTTTCTTCCAATACTGAAATATAAATTCGAATTTCACTGGCTTACCTGGACACTCTGGACAGGCCAACATTTACCTAAACAAACGATTGTTAAACAACTTCAAGTCATTATACCTTGAACACAATCCTAAGGCCTCGTTCACACAGTCCAGATGCAACATCAATAAAAAAGAAACCCGTCAATACTTTCCTACACCGGACACCCCGATCGCATTCGCAACTTAGAAAACACGTTGTTGCAAAATTCATGCGTTCTCGTGATAGCCGCGCCAATGGGGACGCGGCCTTAATGTCACTGCTGTATGTAGGAGTATATTGCTATGGTAGTATTTGATGCACAGCTGTTAATCTACTTTGAAGGTGCTGACTCAGCTGATGACAATACCGTTTATCCTGTTGTTTCTCTCGTGTTCAAGTGTGACCGGTGTATTAGGAGTAGATATCAAAATCGAAAGTAATGGTAAAGTAGTTTCTGAGTCAACAGTATTTGAATATAAAAATTACATTAAATTAGACCCTCGAAAAGCCCACCAGTCATTACTTCCTAGAAAGCACTAGGAAAACTAGACACAAACCACCTTAAAAGCTAGGAAGAAGAATTGGCACAACAAACTCACCAGCAACACGTTTTTTCTTTAATTAATTAAATCATTAAACATTTAAAATAAAATGGATTGGTGTTCATTTATATATCATACCTACCACATTGGATTTCCATATTCTTTATGCTTCAGGACGAGTAAGGATCAATGCCTGAACTGATTTAAATATGTGAGGTATCAGCCTCACATATTTAAATCAGTTCAGGCATTCAGAAGTTACAGTGGAATTAAGAAACTCGCATACACGAACCCTGAAAACATAACACTCCACTTTTGGGTAGTGGTGTAATTAAGAAAAGACCTACGGCCGAAATTAATAATCAATCCATCACATATCGGAGATTGAAAAACAAATGAAACAACAGAAAACTTGTAAATTTTTGTATGGTGGCATTTGTTTTTCAATCTCCGATATGTGATGGATTGATTATTAATTTCGGCCGTTAGTCTGCTAAATATGGACTCATCGCGCCAATATGCAATGCCATCAGGCGAGTATCAAACGCCTACAAAGATTACCTATTACATTATAGTTATTAATGAGAATGACATAATTAATATCTCTAGTGTAGGCGAGACTTTGATTGCAGTATAGGTATTAGTCAGTTGACAGACGAGGCTGCTGCACCATTTAAAGATCAATGTGTGAGATAACAAGTTTATTATGAAGTTGTAAAAAGAAACATACGGTCAGTCAATATATGCAGAATCAATAGCGTTGCTAGGCGACCAACGGCCCAGGGCTAAAAACACTGGCTCCCATTGGATATCAACAAATAATCTCTCCTGCGCTGGATAAAATGTCACACTTTTACCTACTGACTAAAACGAGTTGACGTGATTAAACTAATGTTCCAACCTATTTTATTAATTATACTTCGATGGTGTGACAATTTTTCGGTAGTTCAATGAGGTTTTGGGGGCCTTGGGGCAGCAAATTAGGTTATGGCACCCAGTTGCCCTATAATAATTTAATTTACCCTGTATTTTATTGATTTGTCTAATTAGGCACCATTTCTAAGGTGCGCCCTACTTATTAACTCACAGATTCTAACTTCAAACCATTTGTCCTTACTAGATGGCGCTACGGTGACCAAAGATGAGCGCGGGCGCAGTGGCGCTATGGTGCGCGCTGGTGGTCGCGGCGAGCGTGCGCGCCGCCGCCTACACCGTCGACTGCAACCACGAGTATACCGACTGTGATACTGAGCTGAGTGAGTAACTCTCATGTATATCTCTGATGTGATACAAGATGAGCGCGGGCGCAGTGGCGCTATGGTGCGCGCTGGTGGTCGCGGCGAGCGTGCGCGCCGCCGCCTACACCGTCGACTGCAACCACGAGTATACCGACTGTGATACTGAGCTGAGTGAGTAACTCTCATGTATATCTCTGATGTGATACAAGATGAGCGCGGGCGCAGTGGCGCTATGGTGCGCGCTGGTGGTCGCGGCGAGCGTGCGCGCCGCCGCCTACACCATCGACTGCAACCACGAGTATACCGACTGTGATACTGAGCTGAGTGAGTAACTCTCATGTATATCTCTGATGTGATACAAGATGAGCGCGGGCGCAGTGGCGCTATGGTGCGCGCTGGTGGTCGCGGCGAGCGTGCGCGCCGCCGCCTACACCGTCGACTGCAACCACGAGTATACCGACTGTGATACTGAGCTGAGTGAGTAACTCTCATGTATATCTCTGATGTGATACAAGATGAGCGCGGGCGCAGTGGCGCTATGGTGCGCGCTGGTGGTCGCGGCGAGCGTGCGCGCCGCCGCCTACACCGTCGACTGCAACCACGAGTATACCGACTGTGATACTGAGCTGAGTGAGTAACTCTCATGTATATCTCTGATGTGATACAAGATGAGCGCGGGCGCAGTGGCGCTATGGTGCGCGCTGGTGGTCGCGGCGAGCGTAAAATAATTAAAAGGCGAACATACTGTTATAATAGAAACAGCTCACTTTCCATAACTCAATTATTTTACTATCCTTAGGTAAGAGTTCCCAAAGCATTTTTTCTTGTGCAAAAAATATCAACACATTTATCATCATTACTTAAACAACACAACGAAAAGTGACTCAGCAAGGGTTTGAAGGCCAGGCTACGTCGTGACCTAAGGTCTAACCTATGACGTCATAACCGGTCCTCATAATGCAGAACACGCTATCGAGCGACTACCTAAACAAAAGACCACACATGTGTGCAACTATGTATGGGATTATCTGTTAAGTTTATCATAGAGGGCTTTTGTTCTAGGAGTTTTTTCTTTTTGTGAATACATACATGTTTTCTTTTGGCTCCGCATGGCTTGAGTTTGTGGCCAGTGTCAAGGTTAGGAAGTATTTACTTTTTGAGACAAAATACTGTCGTTATGTTTTCCATTAGAATGCGAATGTATGCATTCTAAATTTGTTGCAGTTTATCAGACAGGGTTTCAAGTCAGCTTTCTCGGCAAGCTTTGCTGAGTCTATAGTTAAATTATCATATGCCACATTGGTAATGTCCAGTTGTGTAGACACTCGAGCTTTAAAACTATAGATCCCGACCAATTTTACACCACAATGTCCACTAGAAATAAATTGGGAATTTTCAAAATAACCACTGTGCTTCACACTAAAAAGTCCGACAAAAAACTCCTACGAATACTTATTTTAGACTAGCTGCGCCCTCGGTTTCACCCGCGAGGTGGTAGAAAATCGTGATACATCTTTATGAATTGTAGCCTATATTCTTAATCTGATATGCAAGCTATATTATTGCGAAGTTTTATCAAAATCTTCTGATTCTATTTACGATATTGATCACAGCAGAAAAAATAAGACAATCGCTGTCAATCGAATGCGCGTGTCTTTTGTTTCTTATCTTTTAAATAAATGAATGCATTATTTTATAAAGATAGGAGTCAAAGTTAATAAATACTATTAGTTAATATTCTGATTTTCGTATCTGTGAATATACTTTGATTGATACAGTGACAAGAAAAGCAACGGACGGCGCGTACGTCGCATGATCAAGCTGATGCTTTATTTAAATGTAATTTATTTCATCACCACTACTCTCAAAACGATAAAGCCAACCATCGTGAGGAAACTAATCTGCACGGGGCTGCGGGGTTCGTAGATTACTGGTCATTCTCTCTCAAAGAAAGGAAGAGAAAATTTGAGTATGTTTGATATTACTTCACGCTCAAACAGTTTAACGGATTTGGTCGACATTCTCATTAAGTTTCCCTTGGAGAATACTTTACATGGAGGAACATCATAAAATTTAAATTGATGAAGCAAGGTCATTCAGGAATACGACGCAAGGAGTTTGATAGGATGTTTGCTGTTGTTGATAGCTCCCTTAGGATAATTTTCAACCTTAAGGTGAATGCTTCAGGTAGCCCGCGAAATTCAAATTTTCTTACGTTTTTTGCAATTTGCAAGCCAGTGGTAGGTTGTATGAAGTTAAAAATACTTAAGCGGTTGTAAAACGTAACTAGTTACATAATTATAAACATAAAAATCATCAATACAAGCCTCCAAGCTCACTTAGTTGCAAGAACGTTTTTGACCTCGAAAAAATCGTTCCTACAGTTAGGTGAGCTTGGAGGCTTGTATTAATGATTTTTATGTTTATAATTATGTAACTAGTTACGTTTTACAGCCGCTTAAGTATTTTTAACTTTATACAACTTTTCACTGGCTTTCAAATTGCAAAAAACGTAATAAAATTTGAATTTCGCGGGCTAAGTCGGAACATCCCCCTTAACGCAGGCGAACTAACTTGTAGAATCTAGTTGCACGGCATTATTAGGGTCAACGAAAAAAAAACTAAAATAAATAAAAAACTATTTGAGCATCACATACGTTAAATTCCATCCACATACGTGCATATATTTAGAAGTCATTGAACTCGATCGAATCCATCAATCTGATAATAAAGCCTGTTTAATTAATATTTATTGTAAGTAGCCGAACTATTTATCATAGTATTGAATCTATAGCGGTACTTGAATACTTTGGCGAAGTTATAATATACTAGCATCTGTTTGTGGTTTTGCGTGCGTGATCGTAGGATTCTCCATTCAAACTTTAGTCCCCACCCAGTAGGGTCGAAGCCTCTGGGGCCATAGGTTGACTTCTGATTTATTTGTATTTAGTTTTTTTTTTGTATTAAGTATTTAAATCTTTTTTGGAAGTTTCAAAGTTATCACTTGTTTACATTGTCCCCATAAAAGTATTATTGAATAAATATGTACTTATGTTATTATAATATTTTAAGAGGCCTGCGGAGACCGCGCGCTATCTCGAGTTGAGACGAAATAAAACACGTTTTTGAGGTTGATGGAAGCAATCCAGATAGTTTAAACAATTCTTGGACACACCGACTGGAGTAAAGTCATCATCCGCACACTGACAGTTGCTTGCTGTGATAGCAATACAAACTATTGGAAATTTGGGAGAGGTTCCGTAATACCAAAAATGATGAATGAAAAATTAATGTATTTCCATTATTGTTTCGAGTATTTATAACTTGATAATAATATCTGTGTTCCTACGAAAAGATATTTTGAAATATTGTTGTTTATAATATAGAAAAAACAAAATAAAAACATGACATTTTCGCTGTGAAAATGTGCAAATTTAAATTCGCTTAAATTTCGTTTGGGGTAAGTTTTTCAACAAAAAGACGATGTAGGAACCTAGATAATTATTGTCTGAATCCGAATAACATCATATTATGGTGTAAATATGCTTAAATTGCAAATGATTTTGGTATTACGTTTGTATGGATAATTCTAACGTCGCGCCCGCCTTAAGGTCTACATTTGTGAAGGTTACAATTTAATGTTCTCGTTATTCTTTACAAGTATATTTTTGGATTCAGAGCAAGGATTTAGAAAGAGTAAAAAAATATAAAAATTAATAACAAAACTCAACTTTAAAACAGAGTCGTAAAAATATAGAAGTATCATGATGGTTGCATCAGTTGCATGTATTTTTAAATCAGTTAGCAAATAATCATTTTACACTTATTTTTTATAGATATTTTCACATGAAAATATCCATAAAAAATACACATGTGACCATGTGTGGATGTGTAACGGTAGCTAATAAATTTTGCTACAAGACTGATTAGCTATGCTGGTGTCAAATATCAGCTCGCGAGATGGTTCAAGAGGTCATCGCCATACATACTAATAAGTTTTGTTTGTTCACAATAGAACGTGATAAAATCTCAGGTAGATTTTAGTAAAGACTCAACGGTTTCTGTCCGACGGATTAGTAGTGAATTCTTACGTCTTTTCTCCTTAAATATTTAAGTTACGTGATCTTTTGTTACGTACCGGAAGACACAGCATTGGAAGGCCTCCCTCACGGTGGACCGATGACCTGGTGAGGGTCGCGGGAATCTGATGGATACGAGACGCACAGGACTAGTCATTATCCGACGTCCACTACTGGACATAGGCTTTCTCCAAGCGTCGCTGGAAGAAGCCTATGGACGTCTTTCGGCTGAAAAGATAATGACGATCATTTTTCGAAGTGGAAAATCATCAGCTTAATGGCTTTTCCCACTCTAGGGTGGAACGAGAAAGTGTGTCAGTCTTTTACTGACTAAAACCTTTTTTGCTTTCTAGGGCCACGGTTGCGCTCTCTTGTAAGTTTTCGCGGCGTCCTATTATAGCCCGGCAAATTTTTTGGTTGTTATATCTATCATATATCAAGAAATCTTTTGGAACAATTTCGTAGCTTTTGGTGCGGGACTAGTAACGGATCTAACGAGCCCCGTCACTCTAACTGACATAATATTATATCTCTTCGAGGCGCTCGTGGAACACAACGCTTCGGCAACCCGATTTTGGTGATTGGAAGACGGTAAGTTTCTCTGCAACTAGGCACTTCGCCTCATAATTTATTCTGCGGCAAATTGTTCTAGTCTTTCAAATGGAACGATTCACCATCAACGTTTGCATCACTGCTTACCATCAAGTGGGATCACAGTCTAGAACTAGTTTATGTTATTAAAAAAAAAAGTTCTGATGCCCATTGCCCAGGACGTGGCATAGCGGGCTTGTGATGGCTGGGGCATAATAAATGTTGTCTCTGTCTCACGTTTTCCACCACCTCTTTAGCTGAGGAAGCTAAAGAAGCAACTTGCATCAAGTCATACAAGCTGCTTCTTTCCATAGCACCATGGACCGGACACGGAAATCTTGTCCTTTTCATCATTTGTTTTGATAAGCACTGTCCTAGAGAGGAGGCCTGAGTCCCAACAGTGGGAACATTACAAGGCCGATAATGCTAATACGCTAACGCACTATAATAGAAGTTTGATTGATGGCTTAAGGGTCATTACTCAACAGTATTGAGTCCGTCCGTTACTTTGAATATTTATACTTTATTAGCGTGAAGTTACGATCTAATAAATTAAGTGGTGCGAATAATTTCATTAGTTTTTGAAATGAGCTATAAAACGATTTGATTTATAACGCTTTAATGGGGATTTGTTTTTGCTGTTTGTAAGTGTAGTCTCAAAAGTATAAGACCATGCTTAGTAAATAGAACAGAAGTAATACGAGTATAATGGAATATTAGAATAGAAGGAATATAATAAAAAAAATACCACCGAACATAGAACCTACCTACTCCTTTTTGAAGTCGGTTAAAATAGAATAGACAAATATTGATAGCAGCGGTGGCCCAGTGGTAACTGCCTCGACTTGCAAGTTGTAGGTCGCGGGTTCAAACCCAGTCAGGCGCATTCCTTGTGTAATTTATTTCATCACAACTGCTCTCAAAACGGTGAAGAAAACATGGCATGTCCTATAACCAAAAATTCGAAGACATGTGACATTCGCCAATCCGCACTGGGCCCGCGCAGATGATTATGGCCCATTCCCTCTCCTAGACAGGAGGCCTGAGTCACATAAGGCCGATACACGGCCACAAACAAAACAAACGGTCCTTTGCGTATTGCATCCATCGCATTTCCGCAACTCATCATGTCATCGGTTCACCTTTTGAGAAGCCTTCCTTTACTACCTACTACTACTTCAAACATACATACATTAAAATATATTAAACACTTTATTAAAACAGCCTTCCGACGCTGCGTCTGACGTCCCGCGCAGGACCGGTCGCTGTGGCGACGCTTGGGGGAGGCCTATGTCCAGCAGTGGACATCTTTCGGCTGAGATGATGATGATGATGATTAAAACAGCAATCATTTGCTCAACTTTTAAACTCATTTAGCTTTAAAAAATGTTAAAATTTAGGTTTCGTTTTAATATTTAATCTTATTGTGTTTTTTTTTGTTATTTTATTATTATTAGCTGTTAAAGCGTATAATTTAGTGCATGTTGTGCTCTTCTTTAAGTGATGAGGCACTTAGATTTAAGGCTAAATTGTATTTCTTTACATTTAATAGTGTACTCATTGTTGAAGAGCCAAATAAATAAATAAATAAATAAATAAACTAAGGAGCCAGCTCCTAAAATAAGTAATTAAATGTTTTTTGAATCCCAGGAGCCATACGTTTCTTTCTCAATTCGTTTCTTTCTCAATTCGTTTCTGTCTGCGGTCTCCAAATAAGCCGGCACAGTGAGGTTATTTATCACTGCAATTTTTCAATTTTCGATCGGTATGAAAAACCAGATTAACGAGATTTTTCAAGTCATCATACTCCGAATGTCTGAACAAAAAAGTCGGGTTCGAAGCAAAATCGGTTATGGTATGTTGCGGCGAGTTTTTCGAGACTAACTTCAGCCAGTGGCTTGGCCCGCATGAAAGTAGAAAATAAATTACCTATATTACTCAGTGAAGATGTAGCTTTCTAATGGTGAACGAATTTTTGAAATCGGTCAAGTAGTTTTTGAGTTAAATCGTGATATACAAACCAAAATCAAATCTTTCCTCTATAATATTAGTCTATGTAGATGCATACAGTCCTAAGTTTTGCAATCAATTCGTGGTTTACAATAAAGTGGTTTTCAACTTGTTGCTACTCAAATGCCTATGATATTGTCATTTTCTTGAATTCCTGAAAACCACTTCTAGTTTTCGTAATTCCTTTTGATTTAAACACGTAAAACCCGTATATTTATGGGGCTAACATAATTTTAAAATTATAATCAGACTTAAGTATACCTAATGTTCCCATAGCTGGGCTTTCTCCCTAAGAGAGGGAACGAACCATGCGGGCCTAGTGCGGATTGATGATGTATTCGAATTTTAATCCTAAAATTATGTAAATTGTATGAATGAATGTAAATTGAATGTTGGTACTGGTAGTTTAAAAACTAGATGTGATCTAGTGTTTAAACTACCATTACTAACATTATAAAAACAAAATTTTGTATTTATCTATGTATATTGGTATTTTTGTTACTCTTTTACACTCACTCTGCTGAACTGCATTTATAGTAGATAGAATCGTTTATACCTGGAGTATGTTCTCTTGAGTCTTGGGATATATTTTTAACGCAGATGAAACCGCCGGCAAAAGTTAATAATATCATTTTTTTTAATACATGTACCTATCCATCATTTTTATAACTATCATTAGTATGAAGAACAAAACTCCACAGTTCAACAGACAAATAAATAAAACAATTCGTACCTGTGTTTATTACCACAAAAAAGGTCTAAAGAAGCTCGCAAAAACTAAGTGTGGCACTGACAAAAAATTATGATTAATGTAGTCACTAGCTGTCGACCGCGGCTTCGCCTGCGTAAAACATGTTTTATGACCCCGAGGAAACTTACTATCGGGACAAAAAGTAGATATCCTATGTCCTAATCTAGTGGGGTAATTGTCCTACCGGAGACGGCCCCGGATCTCCTACCAGCGACCGTAAGCGCGGGTTTGCGGACGGCGAGCCAAAGGTTAGCTCGTCCTTCACAAAGAAACCCACTCTTTCCTCTTACGTGTGATAAGATTAAACAAAATCCGTTGACCAGTCAAATCATATCTAATAGACAGACGTACCTTCACACTGATTTATGTTATTAGTAGAGAATTATGGATGAAGATACACTAATCTATGTAAGTAGGTAACAACTCCAAAGTTAGTCTTATAGTCGTATGTCTTTTTATGTTGTTTGCAAATATTTAACAACTTTAGCTGTACATTTTTGGTCGATGATTCTATATTTTAATTCTAACAACTTTATTAGAACGTACTTCAATTTGCGAAACGTTTAGATAACATGGATTTGAATTTTTGTAATTCAGGTTTTAGATAGATTGCAGGACGATATTCTGCCTATCTTAACATAACGAGTTTCCTCCGTGCCTCGGAAAGCACGTTAAGCCGTAGGTCCCGGCTGTCATTTGTAGATCTTTGACAGTCGTTACGGATAGTCCAGAAGCCAGTAAATCTGACTCCAGTCTTGCCATGAAGTACCGTGTTACCCCAGTTAATGGGTTGTGGAGATCTGGTAGGCAGCCGCTCCTCGTAAAATACTGGTATTCAGCTAAATCCGGCTTCACTGGAAGCCAACCCCAATATAGTTGGGAAAAGGCTAGGTAGATGATGATTCTGCCCACCCTAGGTATAGGCTTGCGGACGGCAAGCTGTGGGCGGTAGTGTTATACTTATAACACTGGTATTTATTTGTATTCAAGTCCCAACTTAGTTTTAAAAATGCTAGTCAAATTGCCATTAATTGATTAGGTACTGTAATTCGCTGAGGCATAATTTCCAAATAATTCGCCAACATTAAAGTGGATCTTTCTCGTTAACAAAAACTAAAATCTAAAAACATTTCTTAATTCACCCAAAATACTAAGTTTCTTTAAATATTTGCGTAACAACATCTTCACGGATTAAAACCGTAAAATGCTCAAAACTAACCTATTCGAGGTCCCACAGCCTTTACGGATATAAAACTAATAAGAACAACCGGTTTTGTCCGTTACGCGATATTTTGACACAATAAACATATAAATGATTGCAAAACACATATTTATTAATACGACTGACTCATACATAACAGGAAAAATGCTGTAATAAAGACTTATTACAAAGTCTAGCCTTCTAAGGACTTAATGACAGGTATATTGTGGTTACAGATATATTTTATATTTGTATTTAGCTTTTAATTCATGAATCCCCGACCGGTCCTATGAGACCGCGCTTTTATTTTTTTACTATTGGGTCTCCTTTTGCGGACCATGTGATAGGTTAATGGCTATGTTAAAAAAGAGCTATATTTCTCAAACGTTAAGCAAGTGATGGGCGGAATTATCGAAAGATTAGAATGCAAAAGGCAATTGAAGGAACACCCTGTGTGGATTTCTGTCAGTAAAATTTTGACAGTTCCTCGCGCTCCACCCCAAGCGGGAGAAAGTCATTTCATGATTTCCCACTGCAAACCAGGATTAGGCATAGATATAAAATTCGAGATTCTTAACACATTTGCTAGCTGTTACAATCAGGAGATGATCAATTCTGAGGAAAATAATTAAATACATAATTAAAATTCATCGTAGAACTTTCCTCCAATATAAATAGAAGCTTTACAATTCAAAATATACGTACACATGTGTCATCATTTCCACCTACAAAAGCCTTAATAGAATCCATTAAACGGCCCTTAGTCACCGAATCCCAAATATTTCAACCATTTGTGAGTCAGGTGGGCATTAGTTAGGCCCCGAGGCTTGCCCTCCCAATTGGTAACGCTCATCTAGAAGTATGGCGGCGGCGCGGGCGGCGGTGGATAGTCGTGACTCCGAACGCCTTTTTCGGAGCCCGACGTATAGGGATGTGGTGTTATAACGAAACTATCGATACTTTTACGATTCTTTAGGAATTAAAGTATTAACCTATCAATACCCGCGAAACGAGACACAATAGTAAGACAATAACAGCGCGGTGCAACGAGACCGGTCGGGGATTCATGAATTAAACATCTAGTGATAGGTTTCCAAAATATTTTAAACTTCAACTCATATTTTTTTGGTATTCCTACATGAGAACATTTGGTGAACTAAATGTACCACTAGTTGAAACCGATGACAAAATGAAAATAAATAAATTTATAAGTTTTTCCAGTAGCTGCACGAATGTCGCAAAATATCCCATGAGACTAAAATCACTACCACTAGCTAATAATAAGTATCGCATTTCATAATTCAGTTCATGGTCCATCTATGTTATCTGATCCAGTTTAGCAGTTGAAGCGTAATTGATTTTACACACATCCAGACTTTTACAGGCTGCAAATTTTCGAAAGGTTTTTGCTCATTGTTCTGAACCTGTTGTGTTCATTAAAATATTATAGAGGTACCTTTGTATAATAATATAATAATATTTCTTTGAGGAGCTCGTGGCTAGATAATAACAGCCGCACGGGTCGATCTACAAGGTTAAGTGACGCTTGCCAAGGTTGGTCTGTGGATGGGTGACCATCTTAACATAACGAGTTTCCTCCGTGCCTCGGAAAGCACGTTAAGCCGTGGGTCCCGGCTGTCATTTGTAGATCTTTGGTGCGGCAGTCGTTTCGTACTCAGAAGTTAGTAAATCTGACTTCAGTCTTGCCATGAAGTACCGTGTTACCTTACTTAAAGGGTTTTGGAGGTCTGGTAGGCGGCCGCTCCTCGTAAAATACCGGTATTTAGCTAAATCCGGCTTGCCTGGAAGCCAACCAAAACCAATAATAATAGTTAAGAAAAAGACTAGGAAGATGATGATCGGGTTTTCAAGTTTTCAATGTCCCGCAAAGTGCAAAAAACTTGGAGATAATTCCAGTTTCAGCTATCAAGTAACTAATTTATCGTAAAACATTTATCGATACTACCCAAGGTCACAGCTACTTTCACATCTCTACGGACGCATTCTCAGCCTCTTGCTCTTTTTCTAATCTGGCTCGTTTTGTGGGATGATTGTACAGATTCGATGTCAACGGACTTCATATCAGGTGGTGGTGACGATGGACTCTTCAGTTTTTACTGCGAATTCGGTAGTTGAGAGATCAATTGTCTTTTTGTGTCGACTTATATTTCTTTTGACAGTTTTTGTCAGAGATTTTTGTAGTTCAAGCGGTTGATTTTTTTGAGATGGTGGATTATTCGGAAGAGTTAATGTGGCCTTGAAAGAAAGAGTACTGGTGGGTTTTAATTAGTAAAATTTTCGCACCACCCTGGAGCGGGAGAGGAGTGGTCATTTGATAATTAAACTTAACTAAAAAAATGTTTCCATGGGATGGTACTATTGCGGAGTGAAACTGCTGTCTGAAACTACTAAATAAATAAAGAGAGGGCCAACTATTAGCTGCTTCTAGCAGCTTCACCCGCGTTATAATAAAAAATATTCCAAGGGGACATACTCCAGGGATAAAAGATATTCCAAGGGGACCTACTCTGGGGATAAGAAATATTCCAAGGGGACATACTCCAGGGATATAAAGATATTGCAAGGGGACCTACTCTGGGGATAAGAAATATTCTAAGGGGACATACTCCAGGGATAAAAGATATTCCAAGGGGACCTACTCTGGGGATAAGAAATATTCCAAGGGGACATCTGTAGGCGCGGGCTCGCGGACAGCGAGCACTGGGTAGCTCGCCGTCCGGCAGTCTGGTAATAATCTGGACCGAGCCTAGTCGTCGACGGCGCGTTCTGTTCCACGCGCGCCTCAAGGAGATGTCAGCAAACTGTAGGGGCCCGGTAGGGCCGAAGCCTCTGGGGAACACGGTATCCGAAAGGTTGTCACCGTGTCCCCCAGATCGATGGCAACGAAGGAACGGGGTAGGGGTTTAGTCAGTAAGAGTCTGACACGCCCTCCCGCTCCGCCCAAGAGTGGGAGAAGTCATTCTGATGATTCCCCTACCGGAAAAAAAAGGGGACATACTCCAGGGATAAAAAATATCGTATGTGCTATTCCAGGAGGTGATCTACCAAGTTTCATTGATATCCATTGAGTAGTTATTGCCTGAAAGAGTATCAAAGATAAGACAAACTTTTGCGTTTATAATATAACTTAAAAGGATTATACTATACAGTATACATACAAGCCAAAAAAACATCTTTTGTAAGAACAAAAGAGGTGATAATTACTTGAATTGTTAGACCGTAACAGTCTCTCTCGGCTTGTTCTAAGTGTCGGCTTCCTAATTTATACTTACAACAGAATTAGTCCACATGTAAAACCCTTGATGCGTAAAAATAACATGAGTATTACTTTAACTAAAACCAAATCTATGTTTTTAACTAAACATTTCCGTATAGTATTTGTTTAAGTATCTACCTGTTTAAATGTTTAAAAGTGTCATTGATCTTAAAGACATCTGTAAAAAAAGTTGATCAACACTTAGAATGAGTTGCACCAACTAATTTTAACGTTAGTTATGCCCCATTTGCTGTCAAATTTCTGATTTAGCGAAATGCGGGTTGCACAAATTTAACAATGGTTAAAATGTCTCACAAAACAAGATCTATTTGCTTAAATATTTAATTGTCGGTTTCTCGAGCCATTGATCTTGGAAACTTCTATAAAAAAAACTTACTCCACATTTAGACTGAGTTGCACCAACTAATACCTATCACATACCCACAAAACGAGACACAATAGTAAAACAATAACAGCGCGGTCTCATAGGACCGGTCGGGGATTCATGAACTAAACGATAACTAATGTCTCATCAACTGTCAAATTTCTGATCTAGCGAAATGCGGGTTGCACAAATTTTCAATGGTTTAAATGCTGTTACAAAACGAGACATATTTATTTAAATATTTAATTGTCAGTTCCTCGAGTCATTGATCTTGGAAATATCTATAAAAAAAAACTTAGTCAACATTTAGAATGAGTTGCACCAAATAATTTAAACGATAACCAATATCTCATTAATTGTTAAATGTCTGGTTAAGCAAAATACCGGTTACACAAATTTAACAATGGTTAAAGTAGCGTCAAACCACGATAAATAATGATCACATTAACCGATTAATTTCGGGTGGTTATTGACTAATGTTACGATTCAAGCGAATAATGATGTTTTTAAAAGAAATTACACGTTTTACATGATTGGGTAGTTGTGAAATTCAATAGCCATTGATATCGTTACTATGTATTATATCTTTGATTGGAAGCTGAAATGTATGTTATGGTTATTTTTTCTAGATGAGAAATCATTCAAAGACTTCTCCTGTTCCTGGTTGGAGCGGGAGGGCGTTTCAGACTTTTACTGACTAAAATCCACCTCTGTTCCTTCCTTGCCTTCATTTCAAGGCCCTGGGATACTCTGTTGTAGAACCCATGGCCCCTAAAGATTGCTGACACATCCTTGAGGCGCGCGTGAAACACTACGCGCTAAGAAGGTTAGAGAGAAGTCATGATGATGACTTCCCACTTAAAAGAAATACTGGTTTGGACAATGATAAGTTATTAGCGGGATGGTGTGGACTGTATTTTGCGGAGCGGGTGGAGCGGGAGATATATCAAGGAAAAGAAGGACTCACCAGTCTTGTAGCTCGTTTCTGACCTGCTTCTCCAGCATCAGCGTCCCGTAGTAGAACGCGAGCGTAGGTATCACGATATACAGAGAGTTCTCACTTGATTTTATTATAAATTCACTGCCGGCCGGCTATGTAAACACTAGATTAGTAATTTTTACATGGAAGTTCCTTTTTATAAGGTTTTTTGCGGTTAAGATTAAGACGTGCACGCAGCCATGACACTGATTTTCACACACTAAAAACGTTTTCTTCCTTTTTGAAAAGATGCGTTGCTGGCGCTGCAGTCGCGCGGTGACCGCGCGCTTTCTGTCTCCTTCTCGCTCGGCGTTTGGTGGTGCGTGTGAGTGGGAAAAGGACAGGAAGGGATTACATTCCACTTAAAGAGCGCGAATTTAAATAAAAATGGGATAACGGCGTAAACATCCTCCCGGCTTTGATAATACGTAGTATTATCGAAAAAAAAGCGGACAAAAATTAAAAAGACAAATTTTATGAAATACCTAATGTGTAATTACCTACCTAAACTATGAAATTGAATTATTATTATTCTATTGAGAGGGCAGTGGACAAAGTTTGACGATAGGTCGTTTAAATGTGCCCGAAGGAGTTTTAACTAAGGCGACGCGTACTCTACCATCCTTACCCGGGTAAACCTCCCGTATAATGCCCAAAGGCCAGCGAAGCGCGGGAACATCATCTTGATGTATCAATACAATAGTACCGGGTTTAACGTTATCCGAATTAGTAAGCCATTTTTGTCTCACTTGTAATGAATTAAGATATTCCAAACGCCATCTTTTCCAATAACTCTGCACCATTTGATCTAGCAGTTCTTTCCGATGACGCAGAGTCTTAGTTTCCTCAGAAACAGGCGCGGCAGGTAGGTATGTTAAGGGCGAAGCCATTATAAAATGAGCTGGGGTAAGAGGCTCAGGATGTGGGTCCTCTGATAAAATACAAAGCGGTCTAGAATTTAAAATGGTTTCGACCTGAGTCAAAACAGTTAACAGTTCTTCATAGGTAAGTAACTGAGATCCAATGACGCGGTATAAATGAAGCTTCATGCTTTTAATATTAGACTCCCAGAGTCCTCCGAAGTGAGGAGCGCGGGGAGGGATCATATGCCATTCGATGCGATGATCGGTAAGTAATTCGTTTATCTGAGACTTAGCACCAACAAAATTCGTTCCATTATCGGAATACATATGAGAAACCGGGCCACGCCTCGAAATGAAGCGTTTAAACGCGGAAATGAAAACTTCAGATGACAGATCGGAAGCTAGTTCGATATGAACTGCTTTGGTTACTAAGCAGATAAACAAACAAATGTAAGCCTTCTGGCTTCTTTGACCTCGGCGTCTGCATAGAGTAATATTTATGGGACCGGCGTAATCAACGCCTGTATGAACGAAGGCTTTGGTTTCTTGAACGCGGTATGCTGGTAAGTCAGCCATTTTCGTATTAAGGTGAGATGGAGCATTTTTGAAACAAAAATTACAAAGGTGAACACGTTGTCTAATCACATTCCTTGACGCTAAGATCCAATATTTTTGGCGCAATAAAGAACTCAAAACATTGGCACCAGTGTGACAATGCATGCGGTGATAGTAGTCAATTAAAAGGTGAGTAACATGGTCATGTTTAGGCAATAATGCGGGATGTTGAGCTTCGTATGGCAAGTTACTATTTGAAAGTCTACCTCCTACACGTACCGTTCCGTGTTCATCGATGAATAAGTCTAATTTTCTGAGCGGTGAGGAAATAACTTTATTAGTTTTTAAGTCATGAATTAATTGAGTAAAGTGAAAACCCTGAACAACGCGTATTAAATACCTTTCAGCTATTATGAGCTGAGAAGCGGATATTCGATTATTACGTGGTAATATTTTAGCAAATATCAGAATATATGCGATAATACGTATAATTTTATTCCACGATGAAAACTTTTGCGTCAGGTCATAGAGAAACCCAGGAGCGGACTTGGAAGTCAAGCAGGCGAATGTTTTACCTTTATATTCAGGTAAGGTCTCACTTGCCTCTGGAAGGAAAGGGGTGATCGGCCAGCTTGATACAGGAGCACAAAGCCAAGGAGGGCCCTGCCACCACAGCGGATGAGCGAGTAATTGCTCTGGCAAAAGACCTCGAGAGAGACAATCACTGGGATTCTCTATCCCACTGACATGATAGAAATGACGCGAGTCAAGATTTTCTTGACATTTCGCGACGCGGTTGCTAACGTAAATATCCCATCTATGCGGTAAGGAATTAATCCAAGAAAGAGCTATTTTTGAGTCTGAAAATGCGAATATATTATCAATTTTTGTACGAGCACTGTACGTTTCATTAATCAGACGGACTAGTTTCGACATAAGGACTGCAGCGCACAATTCTAATCTTGCCAAAGAAACGACTTTGACAGGGGCGACTTTGGATTTGGCGCATATTAAATTGACATGCACGTTTCCCTCTCCGTCAGTAACGTGGAGATACACGACGCAACCGTATGCCTTCAGACTTGCGTCAGCGAATGCGACGATGTTGGTAGAGCAACCGATGGTTACACCTAGATGACGTGGGACTTTACACGCGGAAAGAAGCGGCAATTGCTCATTAAACTTTATAAATAAAGAAAGTATATCGTCGGGTAAGGGATCGTCCCAATCGACTTTAAGTAGCCACAGCTCTTTAATTAAGAGTTTGGCGAATAATATTACTGGAGCGGCGAACCCAAGTACGTCCCATAAGCGAGCTATGCTTGACAGAATTGTCCGTTTGGTATATGTTTCCTTTATAGGAGCGGTTGAAAAGGTAAATATATCCTGCGCGGGTAACCATTTAAGGCCTAACACCTTCAGGTTTTCATTATCTGAAAATTCTATTGCGGCGCGGTTAGACTGGGGCACCGCGTCTAATAACTCAGGTGAGTTACTGGCCCATTTAGTCAAATGGAACCCACCAGACTTAAATAAGTCAATGAGTTCGCGAGAAAGAGATTTTCCTTCGTCCACTGTAGGGACGGAAGTGGTTAAGTCGTCCATGTACAGCTCCTGACACGCCACATCAGAGGCTCGCGGAAAACGATCGCGTTCGTCGATCGCTAGCTGTCGCACAGTGCGCATAGCTAAGAAAGGGCTGCATTTTAAACCGAACGCGACTCGATTAAACTGAAATTCGCGTATAGGTTGCGCGGGGTCAAATCGGAATAAAATCTTTTGATATTTGCGGTGCTCAGGTTGAAGAAGAATTCTGAGATACATTTGTTTTATGTCTGCAGCTAGAGCTATTGCAAACAAGCGGAAATTAAGTAGCAAAACAAAAATGTCAGCCTGGAGATTCGGTCCTGTATGAAGAATATCATTGAGTGAAATGTTGTTATGACATTTAGCACTAGCGTCGAGAACAATACGGACCTTAGTAGTCTCTTTATCGCGACGAACGACGGCATGATGCGGAATGAAATATCCTTGCGAATAATCCTCGCTGTCAGGTGGGACCTCGGACAAATAATCGTTTTCTATGTAATCCTGTACTACCTCATTATAACTAGCTCGGAGCTCAGGATCCTGAAGCTTGCGTTCCAATGAGAGCAATCGGCGAACAGCGACGGAGCGAGAGTCCCCTAACTCGGATGGATCTCGGCAAAAAGGTAAAGCGGTGCGGTAACGACCAGTCGCGTCACGTGATACGGTAGACGTGTAAATGTCTTCACATTGACTATCCTCTGGACTTAGAAACCCCTTGACAGGCACTTCCTCCATTTCCCAAAACTTGGTCAATGTTTTATCAAGATGAAGTTCATCGTAGTTATCACGCATCTTCACGCCACTAGAACACGTGAAGAAGGTAGCGGTGTTTATATTTTGCAACGTGCAAGCGGTATTATTTTTGTTAAAATTACTAGTAGGCGCATCCCCCATTAGAATATAGCCGAACACGGTTTGAATAGCGGACGGTGCGGGGGGCGCGACAACCCTACCACCTAATAACAAGTGCGGAAACAGCTGAGCGCCGAGTATTAACTCAACCTCGCCCGGAATGTGCCAATATGGATCAGCGAGCGGTAAGTCAACCAAATGTTGCACTACCGAAGTGTCAACATATTCGGAAGGCATACGGTCGGTAATGTTATCAACTACCAACGCGGTAACGTTATAAGAATATTTTTTATCTCTCGTGGTTACAAGCAGCGGGATGTATCCATGAACCGTTTGTGAAGCGGACCCGATGCCTTTAATAAACGAATTTGAAAGCGAAATAGGTTTTAGTTTGAGCTGTTCACAACATGCGGACGTAATCAAATTATTTTGCGAAGCATTGTCAATTAAACACCTAACCGAAATATTTTGTTTATCATTATTTAAAATGTTTACTTGAGCGGTCGAAAGAAGTACAGTACTACGAGGCGAATGTGTACTATGATTACTATGAAGCGAAGGAGTATCATCAGAGCGAGCGCATAGTGAAACATTCGCGCGCGCGGTGTTGTTCATATCCGAAGCCCGCGAGTGCGAGCAGGACGGCAACATCGCGGCGTCGGCGGCGGGCGGATTAGGTGGTTGTTGCAATGACGACGCGTTATTATTACTATTTTCTAAATGTAACAAGGTATGATGGGCCTTTTTACAGGATTTGCATGTGTAAGTGGAGTTACAATGCGAAGCAGTATGCGATAGACTTAGGCAGTTTATACATCCTCGTTTGGATTTAACGAAATCGAAACGACCTTTCGCGGGAAGTAATTTAAATGCGGGACATTTGTATAACTGTTGATGATCAGACTTGTTACACATTAAACACGACTCAACACCCTTGCCGTCACTCGTAATAAACGTCTGTGATTGGTAGGCATTGCGCGGGCGATGTTTCGCATTGTTATTATTAAGGTGCGGTTCCACCGCCGAGGCAGAACCGCGGTTTGATTGTGATGACGATGAAGTACGATCTAGTATTTTAACTTGACTCTTTGTAAATTCTATGAAGTTTTTATAAGAAGGAATTTCTTTGTCTCTGACAAAAGATTCAAAGGCATGTGCGGTGGCAGAATCAATTTTACGCATTGCAATACTTAATAACATAAAATCTTTTAAATCGTCGAGCTTTAATTGCTCCAATGCTGAAACAGCGGCGCCGAAAGTTTCAACGAATGTATTTAAAGACGAAGAATTATTCGTCGCGGGTTTGATATTAAAAAGTATAGACATGTAATGACACCCTAAAGCTCTCTTATCTTGGTATTTTTCGACTAAACTTTCCCAAATAGATGAATAATTTTCGCCTGATGGAATGATGCCCGCAATTATTTTTAACGCAGGACCAGTCAATTTCCCTGTTAAGTATTGGATTCTTTGAGAATCATTTAACGACTCATTTAAATGTATATTAGCTTTAAACGACTCATAAAATATTGGCCAACTATCAATTTTTCCATCAAACGAAGGAATGTTAATCGGTGGTAATTTAATCGGTGGAAACCCACCTTTATTTTCGCACGTGTGCGAGTTTTGACGCGGCGAATTCTCAGTAATACTGGAACGAACCCTCTGTATTCTAGTATAAACATCTTCAAATGCATTGAGAGGTTCGTAATTAGGTGCAAACTTAGAGTTAACTTCAAAGCCTAGCTCATTAATGGAGTCTAGATTAGAAATGAAATCCTGACGGATGACCGGTAATGTTTCGGTTTCCGCCATGAATGATTCCGAGGAACGGAGATCTGCGGTGGATAAAGTTATTTTCTTCGCTAAGTCATTGAGACTAGTTAAACGAGCGAATATTGCATTGTTTTTAGCCTGTAATACTGCTATTTTAGCTGCCATGGTGAGCAAATGATGCGTAGGTAGGAATAGATAGTTAAATAAGTATGCCTTTCCCTAGGTTAGGTAGGTACCTATCAAGCGGTCAGTGAGCGATTGATTTAGTGGGTAAGTACCTATACACTAGCAGGACGTATATTATAATATGCCTAATAATACGGATAAGTATTAGGTTGTCTAGGTAAATACCTGAATATTCGAGTAAATACACGTAGGTCGATTTACTGAGTAAGTATGGTAGGTAGATTACGACGTAAGCTAGGAAGTACCTAGGTAGGTACTTTTGTATATAATGCGGTGAAATTCTACGTTTTCTATCACGATTGTAGTGTGAAAACAATAAAATAAGTAAGTATTTAGTTATAACTGACTTGAGTTACTACTTAAATAGCGAACTAAGACAATTTAGTAATAATATTTAGCGGCGCGGGAGATCGACACGTGTAGGTAATTATAAAATGGCGGTTTGATTACGTGCTAAGCTATCGGAACTTAGCACCTATGCGATATGAATTTAAGCGGTTTGAATACGTGTAACTGTAAACTATCTGAATTTACATTAACACCAATTAAAATGAGAACGAAAGGGAGGTAATCCGGTTCGAAGTCAGACCAAAAAAATGGTTTGGACAATGATAAGTTATTAGCGGGATGGTGTGGACTGTATTTTGCGGAGCGGGTGGAGCGGGAGATATATCAAGGAAAAGAAGGACTCACCAGTCTTGTAGCTCGTTTCTGACCTGCTTCTCCAGCATCAGCGTCCCGTAGTAGAACGCGAGCGTAGGTATCACGATATACAGAGAGTTCTCACTTGATTTTATTATAAATTCACTGCCGGCCGGCTATGTAAACACTAGATTAGTAATTTTTACATGGAAGTTCCTTTTTATAAGGTTTTTTGCGGTTAAGATTAAGACGTGCACGCAGCCATGACACTGATTTTCACACACTAAAAACGTTTTCTTCCTTTTTGAAAAGATGCGTTGCTGGCGCTGCAGTCGCGCGGTGACCGCGCGCTTTCTGTCTCCTTCTCGCTCGGCGTTTGGTGGTGCGTGTGAGTGGGAAAAGGACAGGAAGGGATTACATTCCACTTAAAGAGCGCGAATTTAAATAAAAATGGGATAACGGCGTAAACAAATACGCTGTTGTCCTTCAGTCCCGCTTTTTGTTCCACGGCCACCATGAACCTACCGAACAATCCTGCAGCCTTTTAAATTAGTATGAAATAGTCATAACATCTCTATTTAATTGTACCGGCCTGTTTCACCACCTATGATTAAGTTTCCACTATCTTACTTGGCAAATAATTTTATACAAATTCTGTTCCATTTTTCAATTTATTCAGGAAGTAGTGGCTAAACGGACCCTATACTCCGTTTGTTTAGGTAGTTAACTAAAGGTAAACAGTCTTGGTATGTCTTTTTATATTAAAGAGGTCGTGTATAATATACACAAAGATTATTTAATTAAATTTATTAGCTAACATCGATTTAGGTAAATACCTATTTGCAAAGATTTTTACATACAATTTATAGACAACTTTTAGATAAAAAGACATGCCAAGATTGTTTACCTTTAGTTAACTACCTAAACCGACGGAGTATAGTCTCGTATCTCCTAACTCTGTAGTCTGCGCGTACGCTCTCGGCATCCCGAGATATGAAACAAAAGAACGCTATTATAATATGTAACAATCATGTTTTTGTTGTACTCTTGTTTTGTCAAATCGTGCCTGGTATTATTCGTTTTGGTTATGTTATTATTTGAGATGAAAGCTGTAATCTGGTTTGGGTTATTCTTTTTGTTTGATGATTAAATCGTTTTTTTAGAGTGTAACAGTAGATTTAATCTCCTTGATGGTAATAGTCAGACAGGAATATCTTCATGCCCTTGTTCCATGTTACTTGGGATCGGCACAACAGTATTTTTTTCTGTTCTGTCATATCAACTGACCATTCATCTTTTCTTTAGTCCCCCTCTCTATCTCTATACATCCACATAACCGTTTTTAATTTATATTATATTTGCTTGAAATTGTTGAAATGGACGTTTATAACGATCTGGTCTCTTTAGCCTCAAGACGTCAAAAAACAAGCATTTTGCTGAGATTTATAAAACAAGTATTAAGGCAATTAATTATTCCGTGCTACAATTATTTTATTGATGTTTTCCGGACTTCCGTCAGTAAACAACATTTTAATCATCAGCAATTTCGTGTAACCACTTTATCAAGGTTTATTTGTCTTGATAATAATGGCTATAAAATTAATGGTTTACATTGAAAACAATAATAATTAAGACCAGTTTTGAAGGAAACTTTTCTTTTAAAGTTAAAGAGGTTCTTTGGGAAATGGACACCCACTTTTGGGTAGGGACCTAGGTTTTGGGTATCTTTGAGGGAGGTCAACAAGAAACGGACTGGATCGAACATTTATTTAGGTGATAATTGTAATTTTTATAAATTGAAAACAAATTATTTACATACTTATACTTTTTTTATTTCGGCTTCTTAAAATAAGCTCTGTTTGCAAAAAAATCCCTCTGTTTAGATAGATATAGATAGACTAAACTAAATAGACCAATCTATAATCTGAATAAACGTCTTACTTCTACAAGCTAAGTTATAAATAGAATATAGAATGATTTACAGTACCTACGGCCGTTAGAAGTTGGCGATGCAATTGGCAGTTGTTATTGCTGTTAAAAACTGTTTTTGGCATTTTTTTTTAACCTTTATTTTTGTACGAGTTTTCGAACGCTGAAATTCGCAGAGCCTAACTTCAGACTCGCCAACTTATAACGGCCGTACTGTGGATAGGTTATTAAAGAGCCCCAGTCTTGTCATGAAGTACCGTGTTACCCCAGTTAATGGGTTGTGGAGGTCTGGTAGGCAGTCGCTCCTCGTAAAATACTCGTATTCAGCTGAATCCGGCTTGACTGGAAGCCGACCCCAATATAGTTGGGAAAAGGCTAGGTAGATGAGATAGGTAGGTTATTTAGGTATAAAATGCTGACATACTAATATCTACTTAACTTTTTTATACACCTATAAGGAAAATCGTTCCACAATATATACATCATTACAAATTGCTTTGACTATAAAAATTATAAATCCAAATGAATTTAAGCATGTAGATAACAACATACAGAGAATTAAACCGAGTAGACACAGTCAAAATATAAAAACAATAACATAAGAAAATTATAATTTATATGACGTTTTTTAAAGATTATATCCAAAATATTACTATTTAATATATTTTTTTATTATTATCTATAATTTTTTATTTGTTAGAAACTTTATAATATTGTGCTCGCTATTATTTTCATATTAATTTTCATAAAATTGTAAGAATTAACTAAAATCGATGTAAAGTACGCTGGTGCAAAATTGATAATTGTCAGCGCCAATACGCTCGTACCATCTAACCCACAGATCTAACCAGACAATTGTCTTCGACCCTCAATCCTGCAGGTCTGATTAACGCCCAGCATATCGAGTGGGTGCTAAAACCTATCCATTGTGGGCATAGACGCGACCACCCCATAATGAAACCCATAAAAGGGTTTGAAATAGGTTTTCACACTTACTGTAATGGCGCCGTAAATTGAAGACGCTAATTGTGTCCAGTCTGTGTTTCAATAAAATCTCGGCGAATACTATAAACAATGGTTGAATGGAGATATTTATGATGGTGATTAAACGGTTACATTACGATTAAAGACATTAGAACCCACTCTTTTCTCTCAAAATAGAGTTACTCGTACTTATTACGGATAAAGCTTTGTCTTCCTCACTTCACTCAGGCTTCTATATTAAGTCCCTCGCAATGCTCGGGAGATAATTACTTGGCATCTTTCGTTTCGTTCGGAATTCAATAATCCACCCGTGATTTAAAGGTACTGTTGTATCACTTAAGTCACACAATCTACTATTTACTTAATTAGGAAAGAAAAATCAATATCCTGAAACAAGGCTCGAAGTGTCATTAGATCCGAGCCAGAGTCAGCCCTAGAAGCAGTACCTTACTGCTGTATCTCTGTAATGATACATTTATGGGCTATTATAACCCAATTTTATTTATATAATAAATCCTTACGGTGTTACCTCAATTAATGGGTTGTGGAGGTCTGGTAGGCAGCTGCTCCTCGTAAAATACTGGTATTCAGCTAAATCCGGCTTGACTGGAAGCCGACCTCAATATAGTTGGGAAAAAGGCTAGTCAGAGTATAAAACGAAGTCCTACTAAGTACCTACATACCTAAATGGAGTAGAGAAAGACCGAGAATTTCAAAGATTGGTAACTATCGTGTGAAGCTGGGACGGAATGCTAGTCTTAAAAAGAGGACAATTTTGTATTTTTGTTTTTGTTGTTGTCGAATTAACTAAAAAAATACTGGACAAATTTTGAAAATTCTTTCACCAGCTGAATACTTTTTTATCTCTTAGGGCCTGTTTCACAATGTCCGAGTAGGCACTACTCACTGAATAAATTCAAAAATGTGACAGAATTCGTATGAAATTATCTGTCAAGTAAGATACTCGAAACTTAATCATAGGTGGTGAAACAGGCCCTTACCCTGGCACTCAGGGACATTCATTAACGTTAATCATTACTTTACTTCTAAACTATCTATTAAGAAATTGTCACATAGACAGTTTTACATAGTTTTTCACTGAAGGTTTGACAATACTTAACTTTAACCTATCACATACCCGCGAAACGAGACACAATAGTAAGACAATAACAGCGCGGTCCTATGAGACCGGTCGGGGATTCATGAATTAATGGACATTAGAGACGCTAATGAACCATTAGCTGGACTCTGAGTATGACCGTGATGAGTGACATAGGCTAATATTTCCTTGATTACCCACTGGCTAATTATGTATAAAGGAAACCTACAAAACCAATGAAGACTGCAATCTACAGTCAATAACCAAGTCGGCAGTGCATCGGAAGACACGTAACGTTGACATAACTAACACGCTTCTGTCATGCGAGACCGCGTCGTGCGCACGCGCGCATTGTTCGCGCGGGAAAGTCTGCCCCTAACAAAAACAAGCGATAATCAACCTTATTCCTCAAACAATAGAGTCGCGCGTGGGATTATAAAGTTGTCACATTGTGTGATAATTTTTGCGTGATGCAATATATGTGTCAAATTAACAAAAAGCCGTTTAGACAGTGATAGAAATGTCTGTGGGTTTGCCTGTTTGCGAAATTGTTGTTGTATCCGTGTTTGACTTCAACGCGCGCCTCGAAGAGATGTCAGCAAACCGTAGGGGCCCGACAGGGTTTTTTTATGGTAGGGGTAGGTCCCCAGGTCCAGTCCATCATTAAGTATTCCAAAACTAGTCGGCTTCAAAGCTCCCAGCTTGTAATCTTGCCGTAGCCTGCTCTTGGTTCAGCTCTAGAACCTTTCGTCCACATCAATCATCTATTCTGCGAGTAATGTGACCTGCCTACTGCCACTTCACTATTGCACTGTTTTTTTTTTCTGGTAGGGGGGAATCATCAGAATGACTTCTCCCACTCTTGGGCGGAGCGGGAGGGTGTGTCAGACTCTTACTGACTAAACCCCTACCCCGTTTCTTCGTTGCTTTCGATCTGGGGGACACGGTGGACACCTCTCGGATTTCCCATGTTCCCCAGAGGTTTAAGCCCTGCCGGGCCCCTACAGTTTGCTGACATGTTGAAGCCTAAGTACTGGAGCCTGGATTGACGAAAGAGAACCCCGGGACCCTGGAATTAGGGCAAAGAAGGAACAGGAGTGGGTTTTAGCGAGAGAAGTCGTTTTGATGATTTTCCCTCCTTATTAAAAAAGTCTGTGTTTGTTTTTTTAAAAAATTTTTTTTACGAAACTGTGTCTTTAATAGCCAGTTAGTCGCATTATTGGCTTATGAGTAATCGTAAAGATTTTGAATAGGACGCTGTCACGGTCTACTGTGACTAATACACTTCACGCTTGACGAAATATTATGTAGTTTCTGAATGTGTTTTGCGATTCACTAATTTACATGTGAATGTGACACATTTATGTTAATAATTATTATGTTAGTATTGGGTTTTACGTGGTGTTGTCCAAATATAAGTAGGACCCAAATAAACGGATATCGCTTCAAGTACATATTATATTTTGTCAGAATGCAGCTTTCATCATCTGCCTAGCCTTATCCCAACTATATTGGGATCGACTTCCAGTCAAGCCGGATTTAGCTGAATACCAGTAATTTACGAGGAGCGGCTGCCTACCAGACCTCCTCAACCCATTAACTGGGGTAACACGGTACTTCATGGCAAGACTGGAGTCAGATTTACTGGCTTCTAACTATCCGTAACGACTGCCAAAGATCTACAAATGACAGCCGGGACCTACGGCCTAGCGTGCTTTCCGAGGCACGGAGGAAACTCGTTATGTTAAGATGGTCACCCATCCACAGGCCAACGTAGGCAAGCGTTGCTTAACCTTGAAAAGATCGACCTGTGTGTTATTATCTAGCCACGAGCTCCTCATATTATATTTGGCAGAATGCAGCTTTATATAACATTAAACTTCACACTCGGCTCAACTTGACGATGAATTTTATCTCCCCCATGCAGCTTGTCAAATAATCTACCCCTCTTCGATAAAGTTTGACAGCGACATACCTACAAAGCGATCATCAGATACTAATATTATAAAGATCAAACAATCGTATTTTTGTTTTTAATGAATAACCTCAAAAACTATTGAACCGATTTTTAAAATTCTATCTACAATAAACTGATAACTTCATCACTGAGTGAGAAGGATGTTTGTCACTCTTTCACGAAAAAACTACTAAATGGATTTCGATGAAACTTGGTGCACGGGTAGACCATGTCCTGAAATAGCACATAGGATACTTTTTGTCCCAGAAATATGTTCCCTTGGGGTAATTTTCTACATTCACACGGACGAAGCCACTGATAGAAGCTACTAAGCAATAAAAAGACAAACAATAAATAACTCTATCCCTAATCTTCGCATAAAATCTGTATCATTAAGCCATAAATGATAAAATGATTGAATATCCATTGTTTACCTGACCTTGTCCCCGTTATATGCCACCTATAAAGTACCTACATACATACATGTACAACTATACATACATAGACGAGACTAAAGTGAAAGTGTTCGACCGTAAAAGATGACACATTGCTACCGATTTCCAATTACAAAGAGGATGTCCGACTTTTGATATGACGAACAGCTGTTGCATCCGTGATTGAGATAAGTTTGAGGGGCGTGGAGGATGTGAAATTGAGAAGTTTTGATGATGGCGTAAAAATATGGTATTAGATGGACAGAGAGTAAAGTCCCGCATACCGCCATTGAAAAGGGAGGATCCTCCGGCTGGACGGGTGTTATGCCCGGTGGGCTACTGCCCGGTAGATGATTTCGGGCTGTTGTATCTATTCAAATCGCGCGGAGAACTTTGCTTGCGCGATGCAGGATTCTGTGACGTCATATGTAGTAGGTCGTAGTCGCTACATGGTGGTGAGTTATGTCTTTAGGGCTTTCCCACGACACAGTGTCGGATGAGTTACGTAGCACTTGTATGCTATTCTTGCTACGTAACTTATCCTACACTGTCTGTGCCTATGCCATGGACCATGGATCTGGCGCATAGGGAGGACACTTGAACGAACAAGAAACAAGATACCTGTTTTTTGTAAGTGGGAAATCATTCTATAACTTCTCCCGTTCTTGGACGGAGTGGGTGTCAGACTCTTACTGACTAAAACCCCTCCTGTTCTTTCTTTGGCTTCGTTCCAGTGCTCTGGGGTTCGCTTTCACATAACCTATGGCACCAGTGGACAACGTTAAGTTGCCCTTTACGATCCAGGACCATGGTATCCCTTTCAGAAATTGCTTATGGGACCATAGCTACTTAACCCACCCCACTCACATTCCCTCCACCACTCACTTATTCACTCACTCACCTACTCTTTATTTATTCACTTCCTTACTATTGCATCACATTTTACAACTACTGTTAAAATACTGGTATTTCTGGTGATCCAAAAATCACACCTGCACACAAAATCCGGCTCAGATTCGATCACAGACGACCTCAGCTCAGATGTCGACGAGTTTCCGTTCGACCTTGGACTTGAAGTTAGGTTAGGCTAATAGTTGCATAGTATTATAAAACCAAATCCGTTATAAGCAAGATTTTTCCAGTTTGGTTGAGAATCTGTCCTCGCGGTTTCTAGCCATAGTGAAGGATAACTGAAGAGGAAAACAGGTGAGTTTTAATCACTTCCTCTGGCTCGACCGATAGCGGAGAAAAAAGCCATCTGTTCACAATGTGGTCTAGTGAGCTAGCTAAGCCTTATGGCTGCTTAGTGCGCTTCCTTATCAGAAGCAAGATTTCTGATTTCCTATTAAAGTAATATTCTGCTTATACGTCTAAATCTCATTTCATCACCTCGATCATCATCCTAATTTTTTGGCTTTTATCCCAATTGATTTAGGTTATGTCCATCAATGTGCCTTCTTCTATACCACCACAGTATTCATTCATCTCCTTCTTAGTCACATCTTTCATGCAATACATTCATCAATGGTCTTCTCTCATTCTAGTGACCATCCCGCAATGGGTCCACCTGGTGGATTACAGCCCATTTTCTCTCCTTGAGAGGGTGTCTGAGTCCCGGCTATGGGAACATTATAAGGTTAATTAAGTAGCAACAATCATCAATCAATATTATCACAATTCTCGTGTCAGTATCCTAGAATTAAACCCTTCAAAAATTCCGACCAGAGTAAAATATTTTTAAGAATTCTATCCGCCAAAAGCTTCTATGCGACCTTAACTGCTACTACAGTAGAATTTATGACTGTCCCAAATAAAGATCGGCCTTAAAGATCTACTTTAAGCTCTTGGAGATTGATTGACCTTGGGGTTCCGCAGAGCATTGAATGCACCTAGTTCACCTTTGATTTGTTTAACGACAACATATCAACTCCCTTCTCTTCCTTCTGATTGAGGACATATAGCCGAAAATAATTTGGAGGCTTCAAAAACGTAGACATGTATTGGCTTGTTTTTGGACAAGATTTGTTTTACAAAGTTTCTTACCGAAGTCATCAGTAATCTGTGCCGAAGTGTTCATCTTGTGGCATTTTTGCACTATTGCTATGTTTGCTATGAAGCATAAATAGATATAGTGTACCGTCCGTCCGGCCGTCGTCGGGTAAGGTTCAAGCCAGGGTCGAAGGCGCGTTATGTTCCACGCGCTCCTCAAAGTGATGTCAGCGAAATTGATGGGACTAATTACGGCCAACGCCTGCCAGGGCTGCGGATTGTTGTTCAAACTAAGGAACATAGGTTGGTTTCAGTCATTTACTATCGACCCACCCAAAGCGAGAGGAGTTATTTCATGCATTACCAACATAGAAAAAAGTACAGCTGATTAAAAGTAGTAGTATTTTTTACACCTATAAATCTTCAAACTTCTCAAATGTTTAATTAAACCTAATAACTTAATACAAGTTACCAGCTACCTCTAGTTAACATGTTACATTAATGAAATTAACTCATTCTAAGCATGTTAAACAAAATTACGTTGTTCAATGAACTTGAACGGATGTTTTGAAACAGTTCGGAACTTCCGATACGTAATTAATTGAACGTGCAGAACAGGTGATCTCATACCTGAATCTCATTCAGGCATGAGATGACCGACTTCCTTGAAAAGTGATGCATCGAGCGGATAAACAAAGTATCCGCTTGGACGCGTGCGTTAAGGGTTTACTCATATTGGCGCGATAGAATAAATTGGTATGATTTATCGTACAAGAGTTTTTGCATTCAATAGTTTAGAATTAACTCAGGAATTCACTTGCAAATAAATCGTTTCTAAGATTATTTTTAACTAGCTGTCCCCTGCGGTTTCACCCGCATTTTTCGTTACTGCTCCGCTCCCGTGGATCGTAGCATGATGGTATATAGCCTATAGCATTCCTCGATAAATGGGCTATCTAACACTGAAAGAATTTTTCAAATCGGACCAGTAGTTCCAGAGATTACCCCCTACATACAAACTTACAAATTTTACCTCTTTATAATATTAGTATATAGATATATTCGAGGTCATAGAAAGACGCAGCGTTGGAAGACCTTCCAGCGGTGGACCGATCACCTGATGAGGGGCGTGGGAATCAAATGGAAGCGACACGCTTAGGAGCGTTCGCTGTGTTGATACTTGGGGGAGACATGTTGTTCATGTGTGTTCGACAGTGGACGTCTTTAGGCTGAAATGATGTTGATGATGAATCATCAAATAACTTCTCCCGCTCTGAGAGGAGCGACAGGGTGCGTCAGCCTGTTCCTTCTGTTGCCCTTTGCTTTCCAGTTCCGCGATAACTCTTTCGTAGCAACCCTGCCAGGTGACTCTTTAACCCTGTGTTACAAACTTACAATATTGTTAAACCCACGATCGTGACAAATACTGTCATACAGCAATCAGCATGCAGTGACGACCCGAGTCGTGAGCTAATCCATCATATCCGTCGAACCTTAAGGCGAATCGTGCGGCTTTTGATCGGGAATATCTTATTAAATATACCTGTTGTTTTGAAATAACGGCCTTGACAAAGTACATGGTAAACTTGGTTTAGTAACGGATGGGACAAGCGGTAAAAATCTCGTAATAAGAATGATTAAATTCTAGATCTGCGAGATTCTTCGAAACAGTTACATACCACGAACGTAACAGGCAACAGACAGAACCAGGAGTTATTTAATGATTTCCTATCTTCGATGACTGACCCTGTCCTACTAATGTAACAAAATGTAAAGTTTGTAAGCAAGTTTCTTTGCGCACAAGCAGACCATAGCCTGGATTAGGAATAGTATTCATAGATATTTATTCCGCTAATAGGTATTGTCACTCATGAGAAATTAATTACTTGTATGTAGGCAAACCCGCTAGCTCAAGCAAGTACTGTCTTTAATATCTTCTAAATGTCTTCTTCTTCTTCTTCTGCCTGGCGTTAGTCCCGGCCATTACCAGGGTCCGCCTTCCTGCTAAGCTTACTCCACTTTGCCCGATCTTCAATATCCTTCCCAGTAAGGCCATTGGCTCTCATGTCGGACTTGACGACGTCCAGCCAGCGCTTGCGAGGGCGACCACGGGACCTAGCCCCAAGAACAGCCATATCCATGCATCTCCGGCCGACGTACTCCCTAGGGCGACGCATGATGTGGCCATACCATCGCAGACGACACTCTTGCAGTTTTTCCCCCACGTCACGGACACCAAGACTACCTCGGATGAATGAGTTGCGCACGCGATCGGATCGCGTTACGCCACACATCCACCTCAGCATCTTCATTTCCGTGACGCGAAGCTCCTGAGTGTGTCTGCTTAATGCCGGCCAACACTCGCCACCGTACAGGAGGACCGGCCGAATGATGCATTTATATATCTGCCCCTTGAGCCTCGGGGGCATTCTACGGTCACATAAAACGCCCGTTACCTCGCGCCATTTTGCCCAAGCCGCGCCTATACGTGCTTGGACATCGTCATCCACGTTGCCAGACTCGTGCAGCACGGATCCAAGGTACCGGAACTTATCGGTCTTTGTTACCAGATCCGAACCTATTCGGATAGTGTTTGAATCCGTGCCGCCACAGGACATGTACTCGGTCTTCGCCACATTTAGTCTCAGACCGCCGTTCCTATAGCATTCCTCGATAAATGGGCTATCTAACACTGAAAGAATTTTTCAAATCGGACCAGTAGTTCCAGAGATTACCCCCTACATACAAACTTACAAATTTTACCTCTTTATAATATTAGTATATAGATATATTCGAGGTCATAGAAAGACGCAGCGTTGGAAGACCTTCCAGCGGTGGACCGATCACCTGATGAGGGGCGTGGGAATCAAATGGAAGCGACACGCTTAGGAGCGTTCGCTGTGTTGATACTTGGGGGAGACATGTTGTTCATGTGTGTTCGACAGTGGACGTCTTTAGGCTGAAATGATGTTGATGATGAATCATCAAATAACTTCTCCCGCTCTGAGAGGAGCGACAGGGTGCGTCAGCCTGTTCCTTCTGTTGCCCTTTGCTTTCCAGTTCCGCGATAACTCTTTCGTAGCAACCCTGCCAGGTGACTCTTTAACCCTGTGTTACAAACTTACAATATTGTTAAACCCACGATCGTGACAAATACTGTCATACAGCAATCAGCATGCAGTGACGACCCGAGTCGTGAGCTAATCCATCATATCCGTCGAACCTTAAGGCGAATCGTGCGGCTTTTGATCGGGAATATCTTATTAAATATACCTGTTGTTTTGAAATAACGGCCTTGACAAAGTACATGGTAAACTTGGTTTAGTAACGGATGGGACAAGCGGTAAAAATCTCGTAATAAGAATGATTAAATTCTAGATCTGCGAGATTCTTCGAAACAGTTACATACCACGAACGTAACAGGCAACAGACAGAACCAGGAGTTATTTAATGATTTCCTATCTTCGATGACTGACCCTGTCCTACTAATGTAACAAAATGTAAAGTTTGTAAGCAAGTTTCTTTGCGCACAAGCAGACCATAGCCTGGATTAGGAATAGTATTCATAGATATTTATTCCGCTAATAGGTATTGTCACTCATGAGAAATTAATTACTTGTATGTAGGCAAACCCGCTAGCTCAAGCAAGTACTGTCTTTAATATCTTCTAAATGTCTTCTTCTTCTTCTTCTGCCTGGCGTTAGTCCCGGCCATTACCAGGGTCCGCCTTCCTGCTAAGCTTACTCCACTTTGCCCGATCTTCAATATCCTTCCCAGTAAGGCCATTGGCTCTCATGTCGGACTTGACGACGTCCAGCCAGCGCTTGCGAGGGCGACCACGGGACCTAGCCCCAAGAACAGCCATATCCATGCATCTCCGGCCGACGTACTCCCTAGGGCGACGCATGATGTGGCCATACCATCGCAGACGACACTCTTGCAGTTTTTCCCCCACGTCACGGACACCAAGACTACCTCGGATGAATGAGTTGCGCACGCGATCGGATCGCGTTACGCCACACATCCACCTCAGCATCTTCATTTCCGTGACGCGAAGCTCCTGAGTGTGTCTGCTTAATGCCGGCCAACACTCGCCACCGTACAGGAGGACCGGCCGAATGATGCATTTATATATCTGCCCCTTGAGCCTCGGGGGCATTCTACGGTCACATAAAACGCCCGTTACCTCGCGCCATTTTGCCCAAGCCGCGCCTATACGTGCTTGGACATCGTCATCCACGTTGCCAGACTCGTGCAGCACGGATCCAAGGTACCGGAACTTATCGGTCTTTGTTACCAGATCCGAACCTATTCGGATAGTGTTTGAATCCGTGCCGCCACAGGACATGTACTCGGTCTTCGCCACATTTAGTCTCAGACCGCCGTTCTCCAGCGTGTCCTTCCAAATGCTGACCTTGCGCTCAAGATGGGCTTTGTTCTGGTTAACGAGGGCGATGTCATCGGCATACATCATTAGCCAAGGAGGCTGGTCTTGGATGTTTGCCGTAACTACATCAAGCACAACGTTAAACAAGAACGGGCTTAGAGCCGAACCTTGGTGAACGCCAACAGATATTGGAAAAACACTGGATTCGCCAACAGCGGTCTGGACAGAGGACACGGAATCACGGTACATGTCTCTGATAATGTCAACATAGGCCTCGGGAACACCCTTGAAGCGGAGTGCCCACCAGATAGCCTGCCGAGGTATACAGTCGAAGGCCTTCTGCAGGTCTAAAAAGGCCATATGCAGAGCTCTCCTTCTCTCTCTGTAAGCCTCAGACAGAGTCCGTAAGGCGAACACTGCGTCCATGGTGCTGTTACCCGCCCGGAAGCCATATTGACACTCAGAGACAGTGCACTCGCTACGGAGCCTTGTGTCAATTATGCGCTCGAAGAGCTTCATGGTGTGGCACATGATCTTGATACCGCGGTAGTTACTGCAGTCCTGTACGCTACCTTTGCCTTTGTAAACCGGGATAATCAGGCTTAGTCGCCACTGGTTTGGCATTTCCTTGGTGGTCAGGATGCGGTTAAAGAGATCTGTCAATAGGTCCACACCATGTGGGCCCATCGCTTTCCACGCCTCAATTGGCACATTGTCAGGCCCGACCGATTTCCGGTTTTTCATGTGGCGAAGAGCAATGCGAATTTCGTCGGGGGAAATAGGGGAAATAAGTCCAAGGTTAGGAGGCGGTTCGGGAGGAAGGTTATGGGGATGCTGTTTGTTGGACAGCTCCGTGAAGTACGTACACCATCTCTCCTTAACAGAGGGGGCATCGTAGAGCAGCTTACCCTGGGCGTCCCTTACACAGAGACATTTACTAATGTCCCGTGTTGCTTTTTCCCGGGCACGCGCCAGCTTAAAAATAAGTTTTTGCCCCTCCGCAGTTTCCAGCTTGTCGTACAAGGGCGCCAAACTTTTGCTGCGGGCTCTGGCTACTACTTTTTTGCAAGCGCGCTTAGCCGCTCCATATGCCTTCCTGTCCTCCGGAGAGTTGGACCCTTGCCACTGTTTAAATAAAACCTTCTTCTTCCGAGTCGCCTCCTGCACCTCGTCATCCCACCACCACGTCTCCTTGTTTATGGTGCGGCCACCACGAGAAGTGCCAAGGACGCGCTTACCCGCAGCGGTGATTGCTGAGTGGATCCTACACCAGATATCTTGAGCAGACTCATGCGGAGCACTGATTTTGAGATGCTCGACCTCCGCGATGAAGTCTGACTGCTTAGGCCCATTAAGCAACCACCACTTAGTGCGGGGGTTGCGTTTCTCGGTCACTTTCTTCTTTGGCCTGACTGCCAAGTCCAGGACCAGAAGGCGGTGTTGGGCCGTTAAGCTTTCGCCTGGGATGACCTTGCAGTTGGTAACCTTGCCAATGTGGCACCGTCGCACCAGCAGGTAGTCAATTTGGGTTGAGTAGGCACCACCACGGTACGTAATGAGATGCTGGGGCTTCTTCTGAAAGAATGTGTTCACGATGGCTAGGTCAGACACCGCGCAGGTCCTGAGTATACTGACTCCCTCTGCATTTAGTTGGCCATAGCCAAAACCACCGTGAACACGTCCGTACTCTCCAGCACGCTGACCTACGTGACCGTTGAGATCCCCCCCAACCAAAATATCTTCAGAATTCGGAATAGCGCGCAATACGTCCTCGAACTCATCCCAGAAGGCCTCCTTTTCTGACTCACAGCAGCCAGTTTGAGGAGCATAGGCGCTGACTAAGTTCGTTACCGACCCTTCGATCAGCACCTTAACTCGCATCAACCGGTCGCTGTATCGGTCTACTTCAAGAAGTCCATCCTGAAGGTCCTTAGACAGTACTACGGCTACTCCGTTCCTGCCCGATGGTGATCCGGTGTACATTAGCCGGTACCCCTGCCCGATGTCCCGGGACTTATTCCCCTTCCAGCGCGTCTCCTGAAGGAAGGCGCACTGGACCCGACGTTTCGCAAGTACGTCCGCGAGTTCTCTGCAACGTCCAGTTAGAGAGCCAATGTTCCAGGTGGCAAAGCGGAGCTTCTTTTTAGGTACTAACTTCTTTAGCCGTGCCCGTACTCGACACGGTAGCCCTAGCCCACTTATCGCAGGTTTAAGGCGATGTGCCTGCGCGTCGTTGTTCGGCGACGCCCTAGCCCAAGTACCTATTCTATCCTTTGCCCTATCCATGTATATGTGACTGAGGTTGGTTTTACGTGGGGCGACCAGCCGTCTGACCCCCACAACCCTACGAGAGGGAAACCAGGATCGCCAGAGCCTCGTCCGTTGAACAGCAGGGTGCACCGCTAGCAGGTGAGGTTGGCTTGGGTCCTTAAGATGTAAACGGACCCCAATCACCCCAATCTTTAATATCTTCTAAATGTATAAGCACAAAATAGTTAACTAATGTTTCCGGTAGATGGCGTTGTTAGTCGAACATAAAATCCTGAATCACGGTGTTAATCGGTGCAGAGGTCTTTCTGTAAAATAAGTGACACCTAGTATCGGATTATTCACTATTACGTATTCCACGATGCAGATCCTAAATTGTAGATTCCGTTGCGAAATTAGTAGTCAGAGCGCAGAGTCCATGACATTGTCTCACATTGTCGCGTAATCTTGCGTGTTATCGCGTCCGTGTGTCGTCGCCCTTAGCGAGGCGGATGCGACGCGATTTACGCAACATACGGTATGGGTAGGGTTGCCATATCTTCAAACCGAAAAGCCGGACAAACCAGCCAGTTTAGACAGATATGTGATTAAAAAGGCGGCATTTTTTTTTTTTGATGCCATGCCGCAAGTTTTTCTTTATACACTCTAATGAAATAATCAATTGCAATTGCAAGAACACTTAAAAAATGGTCAATTTCAAAAGGCCTAACAAAAGCCGGACAGGCCGTACTCCGCCTAATTTGGCCCGACACACAACCAAAAAGCCTGACTCTGTCTGGCTTTATCCTGACGCCTGGCAACACTAGGTATGGGCCACACTCGCGACCACTTAATTCACTGGAATTTTGTGAGGTGCATTTTCGATATGCGACGTATAGCGTGACCCACTTTAATGGTAACTGTAAGCGAATTTTCGTACAAGTTCAAGATGATAACGGTAGCATGTTGTCTTACTGTATTGGGAGGGTTATACAGGGAAAAAGCCTGCCTTGTTTTTATGCGGGGGATAAACGCTATTTATCTTTTGGAGAATATAGGCGTCACTGTATGTTATATAGATTATCTTTCAGAGAATACAGGTGTCATTTGTCAAATTACGATAGGTACTATACGTATAGTAAATATTCAATTATGGTGCGTACTGATCATCCTCCACAATTAATGAGGAGTGAAGGATAAGAAGTGGAGTTCCCTGCCGTAGTGCCGTAGTCCTGAGAGATACAACCTAGGGATCTTTAAGTCAAGAGTGGATAGGATACTTCTAGGCAAACGCCCTCTATCGTCGACCACATGGTCGCTTTCCATCGGGTGAGATAGTGATCAAACGTGAATCAACAATTTAAAAGATAATTTTTATCTTACTAAGTAATTCATGTTGTCTATAATCTTGTTTATCACCTCTATATAATCAAAATCTGTGCCAAAATTTCCATAATTTTAGCAGTAACATAATATGCCATTTTTCTACATAATTAGATTTTAATATAGTATAATCTAATTAAAGTAATGATACTTCAATTACCTATTAAGCGTACAAAGAAAGCGTTTCCCATCAGAACTAATAAAAAGAAAGAAAGAAAGAGCGCACGACAAAGTGAAAATACTGTGAAACAAAAGATTTATTCGTTCCTACACGGAGTTCTTAATTAGTAATTAGTGTTAATAACCGATGTGACTACTGAATGGGTGAAAACTTTAACCGGAGATTATACAAAGCTCCAGTCATTAAAAAGTCTAATATGAGCCTCGACTAACTCCTGAGGAGGTTCTCGTTGGGCAGTTAGATCAAGGATACGGGGAACTGGCTATGGACACGGCTCGTGACGTTAGGAGGTTTTCGTTAGCTTGGCCCTATTATGACCCTAGGGTTACTAATAATTATTAAAAAAAAAAGTTTATATCGAGTATTATACTGCTACTTTGGGCCGAAATTTAATTTCTTTTTTGAGCAGTTTTTGTTAGAACTGGAAGGAGGATGCTCGTTTCTATGAAAAATCGAAGGAGTAGAGGGCAACCTTTGCCCAGGAGCATGATAGAACGGGCTACCAAAAAAAAAATCTACATGACCTACACAATTATGAACGCAAGCTTTGCTGTCATTCTTTACCCAAAGAAGAACTTTGTAAAGAAACAATACCTAATATGGCTATAAATACATAAGCTGTGTGAGAACGAAATAAACTTATAGTAATGTATTCTCTACGTGTAAGTCTAAACAAAGTTATTTCTATACTATTAAGGTCATGCAGCTTTGGTTGTTTCAGTGGGTGTGACTACACCAGTAGGTCGCGCGTCATTTGTTCTCATGTATTATGGATAATACAGGCTGTTGGCCATGTATAGTCTAGACAATATAAAAACTTATAAATCAATACATTATTAAGTTTAGTTTACTGCTTACCATCAGGTGAGATTGCGGTTATGCACTAGTTTATATCAATCAAAAATCTTTATAAGTACAACTTCTTCGACTCTAGATGGAGCGAAGGACTGAACTTTTAGAAACACTCATCTCAAAAAACTCCAGACGACAAAAAGTCCTGTCGAAAACGACAGAAAGACAAGATATTCTTCCATTCATCCGCAAACAGGTCAATTTGGTTTAGCATCCAAGAGAGCTGTGAGCTTGGATATTGCACGAGGAATGGAAGACTGAGCTCAGGCCACGGACGGTACGATTTACAGAAACAGCAAACAGGTGCTCCCGATTACGGCTGCAGCCGATCGGAGCAAACAGGTGACAAAGCTCGTCATGCAGTTCAAGAGCATATATTTTCCCGTTACGCCTTGACACATTGACAGCGTGAATCAAAAACACTAACGAATATCACAACACAACTCTAATTAAATCACCAACTGATACAATTACAACATTAAAATCTTCATTAGCATACTACCTTCGGCTTCCAACGTAAACAACACTCCTCAGACAGCCTAGCTCCACGTTATGCGCACGCGCTAACAACCGGTCCGGTGCTTGCTTCGCGCTCTCTAACTAACCTACATCAGTTGAGGTCGACTGGCGGCCATCGTTCGCTTATATAAGGATATCCGCTAGGTATTGATTGAGATCAGATTTATAGATTTGGTTGTTGATTGCGGATTTTGAGAGGACATATCATTGTGCCAAACGCTTAGACTGTTGCAAATTTTTGTATCATCAGGTATTAAAAACGCTTTTACTCGTCAATTTAAATCAGATGAGGCTGGCGTTTTCTGGCTTGAGAAGAAACACTGACATAAACTCAGAAGTCAAAGTCTTTTAAATTGCATATACTGTATGCAACATAAACATGTAATGATCAAAAGAAAGAGGAAGGAGAAAAGAAGAGAACGATAAAATACAATGAAAGAAAGGCCAATATGAAGCATAACTAAACTCTTAAAGTCCCACACTCGTGCAAGCCCTAGTAGATACAGAGAAAAATTAGGAAAAATGAATTAAAGGAAGAAAAGAACAGAAAGATAAAGGATAACGAAAGGATGGCCAATAGTAGATCTAAACTCCAAAAGTTGCACACTTGTGGAAGCCCAAACTAAATCATTACCGTTTCTGCTATACTAAAGTGTAATCACAATGCACACTCGTACAGAACCACACAAATGGTTAATACACATAGCTAGATGTTGGGCCATACAAGGCAAGCGATATGGTAATATCACCCGTAGGTGCATACAGGCAAAAATCTGGAAAATTTAAAGAAAGGACAAAAGAAGAGAAAGATAAAATGTAATGAAGGAAAGGCCAATAGTAGAACTATACGCCAAAAGTTGCACACCTGTGGAAGCCTAAATCATTACCGTTTGTGCTACACTTAAGTGTTATCACAATGTAGCAAAGCATACAGCTACACAAATGATTGATACATATAGCTAGATGTTGGACCATACAGGACAAGTCGTAAGCTAATGTCACTCGCAGGTGCAGATAAAAATCAGGAAAGGAGAAAAAAATATACCTATATAATATATAATCAATAACAGAACTAAACTCCAAAAGTTGCATACTCGTGTACACCCGAACTTAAAATCATTACCGTTGGTGCTACACTTAAGTGTAATCACAATGTAGCATAGCACAGATTACACTGCACACTACACAAATGATTGATACACATAGCTAGATGTTGGCCCATACAGGGCAAGCGACATGCTAATGTCGCCCGCAGGTGCATACGAAGTCATTACCTTCACATTACATGCCATTTATTTACTGTTTGCCATTTTGTAGAGTAATCACTGAATTTAGAGTAGACTAATCTCATGGGTGCGACTCGTAAATTGAATAGATTGTGTAAAAAAAATTACACATATGATCTAGGGAAAAGGTACAATGGGGTTGACGTATCCGTGTGGATAAAAACCCCTTACTAAATAAAGAATAAAAAAAAACATAATTATGATCGTAAAGTAAGAAAAGTTCTGTTAGATAGCTAATGAGTAACAATGATTCAGAGACGGTTGAGAGAAAAAGGAAAATGAATATATTTGGCATAATACAAGGCACACAAACAATAGTTAGGTGAACTAGTGCCTGTCGCTGGTTTTCAAGTGACTCCGAAGATTGCATAGTGAAGTGCTATACTTATACAAAACTATTAAATTAAACGATGAAACTGTTGCTACGAGTATAAGTAGCGTTTATTTTATTTGAACTGGGAAATCTGTCTTCATCTGCCCTTTGCATTCCGGTGCCAAAGCATCTCATTTACCTCTCTCTCTCTCTCTCTCCCTCTTTATCTCTCCTTTTCTCTTTTTTTTCGGTGACAATCTTAATATCTACTAGACTTTTCAAAGTTATCTTCTTCTAAAACTTTTTATTAAATAATGATAGCTTTCTTTATGGAATCACCGCCAAAATCTTAACAAAAATTCACTTCAATTTACCACGTACTAAAATCAATCAACAATTTGAACGAATATCGCAAACCAATGTTTCGAAAATTACACTTATTTTGTTGAGAAAGTTCGATCAAAGCACTTATCGATTAACAATGGAAAGATGAGACCAAACGTGAGAAGTCAAGGTCAGCTATGGTTTTCAATGTTAGGACTCACGTTTCGCCTTCGACAATTTATAAGAACTAAACACAATTAACATTTGTTTTAATACCATTCATCTTCAACTTTCTCACGTTCTACAGTCATTGTCTTAAGTTCCGTATCGTCCTAAATTCATCACATATTTTTTTCGGTAATGAACGAAGCAAAGTCTACTCTAAAGAGTAGAGTCTTAAAGTTAACAATGGCTTAACAAAATTTGTGTGCACGATAAATTGTTTTATAGTAATCGATGTTGGTTGACAGTTACAATGATTTCGATCGACAGGTCGTTTACGGGTACCCAGTTCCAATTTTATTGCCTAGCGTATTTTATTATAGACCTTATCTTGGTGTAATAAGAATTATAATTGTTTAGAGAGTAAAAAGTGAGTCTAATGGTACATGACCAGTATCGCCTACTGACCCTGCCCCCGTTTTGAGACCAGTTATGTTACGTTTTTGCTGAGACAAGCGTTTCCTGCTTGAGATTAACCTCCGTTCATCATGAAATAGCTTTGGATAACGTTATTATTATGAACATCATCTTAGAAGACAGTTACACCACAGTTTCAAATAATTGTTTTTCTGTCATTATAATTTGTTTCATGTTTAGATATTAATTATTAAATGTTAAAAAAAAACATACATATCTTTGAAAATAGGAAGAATTGCCCACCTATTAATTCCCCTAACGCACACAAACTCTAACAAATACTATTTCTCTTTTTCAGGTAAAATGACAGGTGAAGAAGATGAAGGTCGATCACATTCTGTACCATTGCGAGATCCAACAACAGAATCCCCTCAACCTCAAACAACCACTGCAACAGTGATCAAGTCAACTACAACCACAGAGTCACCCGTAGAACAGAAACCAGATGAAGAATCAGATCAAACAAGTCCACCAGAAGTAGGAGAGTTACCTATGCCAACGCAAGAAACAATAAAATCTAGAGCCAGACTACTGAACTTAAACGTAGATGAACTACAAAACTTTGCCATAGCACTACACAATGATACGAACGCAAAGAGCGAAAAGAAGCATATGCCAGATTTGAGTGACGTCAATTTAGATGTGGATGAAGATGATGAGCCAAGGTTGATAACGGTGGACCATAAGCATAAGGATATGCCTGACAAGTTCTATGCTAACTTGCAGGCTCCGTTCCATCCGTTGATGACGGTCGATAGGGCTGGATCGGAAGAGGTCGAGTGTAAAGAAAATGAAATTTCTTATAAGGTTAGTAAATGATTTAGTATATTCGTGACTAAGATTTAATTTCCATTTAACTAATTTTTTTTTTTGGTTAGCCTATTCTGTCTAATTCTTGGGCAAAAGTCTCCCTCCTTTTCTTCCATATTTCGCAAGCTAGCGCGGTCCTCTTTGACAGGCCATCTGTTTCAAAACTAGAATTACTTAGTATCTTTTAGACAAAATGTAAATTTGACTGCAGAGAGCAAAAGTTTAAAAAAAGCACCACTCGGTTATCTCAACAATATGTGTTAAATTCTCGCGACTTAATTCGACGATATTCATCATCATCTGCCTAGCCTTTTCCCAACTATATTGGGGTCGGCTTCCAGTCAAGCCGGATTCAGCTGAATACCAGTATTTTACGAGGAGCGGCTGCCTGCCAGACCTCCACAACCCATTAACTGGAGTGACACGGTACTTCATGGCAAGACTGGAATCAGATTTACTGGCTTCTGATTATCCGACGATATTGCTTATGAAATATTAGAAAGTTTACGGAAACCCGTATATAGAAAAGTGTAAGTGTTAAAGATGTTACGTTACTTTTAAGAACCTATCATTTATTATACTCATTAAACACATAGTGAAGTATTTTCTATTTAAATCTAAGCGAATATTGTAAAGAGATATGTTTCTCAGTTTACATTTTTGTAAAAGGCCTCTCAGACAATTTAGGTGCTTGATGAACATAACTTTAGAAAATATGAAAAAAACTGGAAAGTAGAGCTTTATAAAGACTTTCTAGGAAAATTATTTTGAACTTGATGGGACGAACAGTTTTTGGAAAATTGGGGACACTTATTATGACGGACGGGAAACTACGGAACCCTACACTGAGCGTGGCCCGACACGCTATTGGCCGGATTTTGTTGATAGGTATATATTTTAGGTAATAGATGTTTGTTGGTCACGAAGTTATTTTGGGTGGTCATTATATTTTATACCAATAAAATATGATTAGCGGCCGTAACACGGCTATGTTTATGGTTAAAATTACAACCCTCTCAGTTAGACTATTTGAAACGTTAAAAACTCACAAGACTTTAAGGCCTCTGTATAATGTAGGTAGGCAGAGGCCCCTCTTCATGTCTTCAAACTTTTCAATCCAAGCCTAATATGGACAGAGATTTAAGCAACGTCAAAAACCTAGTTGGTAATATGTTCTTTCCCCATCAGGTCGGCGAACGAATGGACCGTGGTTGTGAAGAGACCTGCGAGTGCGTCAGCGGCGGTGTCTTCGACTGTGCTCCTCGCTGCAAGCATCCCTACATCCGTCGTGGCAGAAGACTGAACGATCCTCTCTGCTTCGAGTCTCCGGTTGATGAGTGCTGCTCTATTATAGCTTGTGCTACTAATAATGCTGGTAAGAAATAAATTATTCTCGTTAGGTCATGTTGAGCGTAAAATTTCAGTCAATCAGTTAGGTGATAGCAGAACTAAGTGCTCGAGATGTTAAAATAGTAGTTAGTACATTCAAATTTAAGCAGCCCTTAATTTTTTTATGCTGGAGCAGCGGAGCTCATAAAATTGCGGTCTTATCGTTGATTTTGACAAAACAGGTGATAACCTGTTTTGGAATATTATACGTATCAGTTTATCACTAGTTTTAATATTGTTTTGTGTCAGGATATCTGACGCTATAATCCTGTATGTTAACTTCACTCTAAGCACCCAAAAGTAAAGCCATTGAAAAGGCAATCAACTTTTCAAAATGGTTTTACAAATTTTTGCTTGAAGAAGACCATAATTTTTTTCTTTAAGTCATAAGGTGGTTAATCACAATCCTTTGATATTATGTGGACAGTCATGATATAAATATTATTAGTATTCATGTTTGTGCATCTAGTTTTCAGGATTTTATTGTATGTTACTGTTGTCTTTTTTGTCCCCAATAAAATAGAATCCTGTTTTGTTTCAGATCCGAAGATATCAAAGATAGAGATGTGTCGGTATGGGAACGAGTCACACCCAGTAGGCAGCACATGGCATATCGGCTGCGAGCAGACCTGCTCTTGTGAACCTAAGTCTATTGTGACTTGTAAACCCAGGTTAGTTGAGTATTGTATATGTACTGCTTTTATTTTTAATATTATCATACTGTAGCTAGATATGCATTTGTTTGGTATCTGTGGACTATGTCTTCTTCTATTTTATATAAGCCATCATCTTAGAAGCCAAATCATAATAGTTACATAATGTAAAAGATGCTATGACTGTTTCCAGTCTCAAGGCTCAGCTCTAGAACTTAGAATAATTATTTTTTTCACAAGTGTTAGAAACTACACCGCTATAGACGAGTAGGATAAGAATGAATTTTATGAAAAACATAATAGTTAATGTGATAATTCCAAAAGAGACATTTTGATAGATCCGTTTTTATACTCCTTAAGGGAGAGAACAGAGTTTTCATGTAAGCCAAGCCACGGGCATAAGCTAGTTGCAATTTCGTACAATATCATGATTGCATACTAATGATCCTAAGCAGTGACGAACTAAGCGCTAGGCGAGGGTCGCAGGAATCCGATGGATGCGAGACGCACAGGACCTGTCGCTGTGGCAACGCTTAGGGGGTGGCCTATGGCCAGCAGTGGACGTCTTTCGGCTGAGATGATGATGATGATGACTGACGAAGCTAACATTCCCTACCTCCGCTCTTTCCACAGATGTAACCCCCTGCCGGTGTCAGACAAGTGCATCAACGTACAGGATCCCAACGACGCCTGCTGCGAAGTACAAGTCTGTGACGTCAGCCATGACGTCCATGAGGAACCTGATAACTCTACTACCTCCACTTCCACTACTACTGAGGTAAGTTTTTCTACATAGTCTAATAACGCCAAGTCCGTTCCATCATCTAACCACGTGGCGTATGACAATGCGCCACTGATACATCGTGGAGATCCCACCTACACGCACATAACGTTTTGGGAACACATTCACTGTGTGTGTACACACAGAAATCTAAATTATTTAGATTACAGCTAGGCTATCCTAGGCTAGGCTTTTTGTGTACAGCTAGGGAGTGGAATTTCCTACCGGAATCTGTGTTTTGCTGACGGCTACAACCTAGGTCTAAGTCAAGATTGAATAGGTGAGATCGGTCAAGCGCAAACTTTTCAATAATAAAACAAAAGATGTAACTTACTCGTACCGGTGACAGGCAAGTGCATCAACGTATAAGGTCCCAACAACGCCTGCTTCGTGGTGAAGGTCTGAAGGTAGGACATGATGTCCTGCAGAGCCTGATAACTTAACCATTCTCACATCTACTGTTAAACACCCTGTGTGTTTTTTTAAATGATATAAACTAGTACTTGATTGCGATCCCACTTGATGAAGGCTGTAGCGTGGTATTGTATAGTCTATAGCATTTCTTAATAAATGGACGATCCAATACTAAAATATTTTTTCCTTTCGAACCAGTAGTTCTTGAGATTAGAGCGTTCAAACAAACATTTCAACAAACTCCTCAGCTTACTAATATTAGTTAAAATTAAAACTCCTTCCTAACCATATTCATATCTTCTCTTATCCTCACAGCAGATACTAAAAGGCTTCGAAGACTACGATGACCAAGCAGAACACATACAAACCAGACCCTTAGTCCTGACCGAGCCCATAGGCTCCGTGAAGGTACTCCAGAACAACTCAGTGCAAGTCAACTTGATGCAGCTGAACCAAAGCCAGGACCCTATCCACCTACTCCTCAGCAATGATGGAGGAAGAACCTTTAGCGATGTAGAATTGAAGTACTCCAACTTGATACTGAATTTAGAAGGTGGAAAAGACTATATCCTGAAGACTAAGGAGACAGGGACTAAGTTTAATTTTACTATTACAACTTCTGATGGTGTCGGACTGAATGAGGTTCCGAATGAAGATATACATAATGTTTCGAAGGTCGGATGTTATCATGATGGACACTTTTATGCTATTGGTGAGTATTTTTGATAAAAATTAAATCGTTTGGCTGAAATTAAACAGGATGTTTTTAAGCTGTTGGCATGGTTGGCGCAATAGTTGAGCGTTCGACTCACGGAATAGCACAGAACAAAATTTGTATAGCCTATTGTACGAGTTGTTTTTAAGTTAACACAATGAGCGGATTGGTGGATATCACATGTCTTCGAATTTTTGGTTCTAGGATGTGTTGGTTTCCTCACGATGTGTTCCATCACCGTTTTGAGAGCATGAGTGATGATAATAAATTGTTATACTATTATAATTTCTGATATTTTGTTACTCACAGTTTAAAAGAGACCCGTGGCCATCACAGAACATCCTGGTGCTCTCATGCATAATTTAACACAAATCAGTGTTAGAGAAATGCTCCTGTGAATTTTAAAACTTAAATTGATCTATTCTTAAATAATTTATGTAACCCACTAGATAGACGCACTACATATGTATATTTGTATTACGTTACTAGTTGAGCTTACAGACATCCTTGAGCACAAACGTATTTTGCACTAGCCTCCTACTAATCACTACATAGTATAAAACAAAGTCGTTTCCCGCTGTCTGTCTTTTTCCCCTATGTAGGTATGCTTAGATCTTTAAAACTGTGCAACGGATTTTCATGCGTTTTTTTTAAATAGATAAAAAGATTTAAGAGCAAGCTACTATATTACATATGTATAATATATACATAATATAATAGAGAAACACTGATAATTGTAGAGGATTCTAATGTGATGTCGTAAATAAACACTTTTTTTGCCCTTACATCGCAAACGCTGGCTGAAATCTACGAGATAGACCAAAATAATGCACTACTGTATTGTACACCTCAAAAATTTCTACAAAAATTCCGCGATGGCATATATGTCTGTCTCTTGGAGTAAACCACAACAATATATTTTTTAATTTTTACGAGAAATAATCAAGACCTGACAAGAAAAACAACATTTTCCTCAATCCAGGTGAAGAGTTCCACATCGGCTGCTCAGAGCTCTGCGAGTGCACAGGTCCGGACGAGCACGAGTGCGCTGCGCTCGTGTGTCCTTCCCACGTGGGGCTGGAACTGGTGTCCAAGGGCTGCGTGCGCTGGGCGCCCTCCCCACCTGCTTCTCCACCGAACTGCTGCCCCAGGACCGCCAGGTGTCTCAGCGATGGGACGTGCCATTATAAGGGAGTTGCGTGAGTAGACCATTATACTACATCTCCTTTAGGTGGGCTGGAGCTGGTGTCCAAAGGCTGTGTACGCTGGGTGGGGGCCAGCTTTTCCACCCAACTGCTGCTCCAGGACCGCCAGGTGTCTCAGCGATGGGACGTGCCATTATAAGGGTGTTGCGTGAGTAGACCATTATACTACATCTCCTTTAGGTGGGCTGGAGCTGGTGTCCAAAGGCTGTGTACGCTGGGTGGGGGCCAGCTTTTCCACCCAACTGCTGCTCCAGGACCGCCAGGTGTCTCAGCGATGGGACGTGCCATTATAAGGGTGTTGCGTGAGTAGACCATTATACTACATCTCCTTTAGGTGGGCTGGAGCTGGTGTCCAAAGGCTGTGTACGCTGGGTGGGGGCCAGCTTTTCCACCCAACTGCTGCTCCAGGACCGCCAGGTGTCTCAGCGATGGGACGTGCCATTATAAGGGTGTTGCGTGAGTAGACCATTATACTACATCTCCTTTAGGTGGGCTGGAGCTGGTGTCCAAGGGCTGCGTGCGCTGGGCGCCCTCCCTACCGGCTTCTCTACCGAACTGCTGCCCCAGGACCGCCAGGTGTCTCAGCGATGGGACGTGCCATTATAAGGGCGTTGCGTAAGTAGACCATTAGACTATATCTCCTGTAGGTGCACTGGTGCTGGTGTCCAAGGGCTGCGTGCGCTGGGCGCCTTCCCCACCACCTTCTCCACCCAACTGCTGCCCCAGGACCGCCAGGTGTCTCAGCGATGGGACGTGCCATTATAAGGGCGTTGCGTAAGTAGACCATTAGACTATATCTCCTGTAGGTGCACTGGTGCTGGTGTCCAAGGGCTGCGTGCGCTGGGCGCCTTCCCCACCACCTTCTCCGCCCAACTGCTGCCCCAGGACCGCCAGGTGTCTCAGCGATGGGACGTGCCATTATAAGGGCGTTGCGTAAGTAGACCATTAGACTATATCTCCTGTAGGTGCACTGGTGCTGGTGTCCAAGGGCGCGTGCGCTGGGCGCCTTCCCCACCACCTTCTCCGCCCAACTGCTGCCCCAGGACCGCCAGGTGTCTCAGCGATGGGACGTGTCATTATAAGGGCGTTGCGTAAGTCGACTTATTATACCACATCTGCCTTAGCTGAAGTGACACATCGGAGGTGCAGACGAACACAACTGTGCCACGGTAGTATCTTCCTCTCACTGGCTGGAGCTGGTATCCAACCGCCGGCTTCTCCACCTAACTGCTGCCCCAGGACCGCCAGGTGTCTCAGCGATGGGACGTGCCATTATAAGGGCATTGCGTAAGTAGACTATTATACTAATCTGCTTTAGCTGGAAGTTCAGTCGAATACGAGTGTGTCTTTCTCACGTAGGGGTAGGGCTGAAGCTGATGTCCAAAATTTTTGTGCGCTGGACCATCACCCCTCCCGTGTCACTGCCTAACTGGTGACCCTGGCTTGCCAATGGGTGAGACCTGCCATTGTAAAGGAGAAACTAAGTTGGTAACCCATAGACGGTTAGATTGGAAGCCGACCTTAACGCAGTTGGGAAAAGATGGGCCAGATAGTTAGACATTATTTATGCGTTGTGAGGATGTAGTCCTAACCCTGACCGTTTCTTTCCAGTGTGCCAAATTGGAGTGAAGTCCCAATATCCCTAACTGGTTGTGAAGAACGCTGTTTCTGCGAGAATGGTGAACTGGACTGCCAAGAGGTCTGCTCGCCCCTCCCCGCCATACCTCCTCAGACGCTACGCTGTCCTCCGAACCATAGACCAGCTGCCGTCAATATCTCTGACGAGGACTGTTGCAAGCACTGGGGATGCTTGCCCAATACTGGTAAGGAATAATTTATAGAAAACTGACTGAAATCATAATCTCTACATAATTACATTTTTTATGCAATCATCCATGATCATATAATTTATTTAAAACTCATAATCGCTCTCGCTAATAGAATGATGTACGCAAAGAACATTAATCACCTCCATCATTATTCATCTCACAGTATCATAAGCTTGTCACTCATACACATTATTGCTTGCAGCTGCAAATGGATCATCCTTTAAGCATTACAGCATGCCGGTACTCGGTGAAGTCATGAACTATGTCACGCCTTTAGCCCCTGACGGACCGACGCCAGAACCCGTCATGCCCACACCCCCTCTTCCCACTAACTCTATAGACTTCTACAGACATTTGAGCCCGGTCAAATCCTTCCCTTTATACCTCAAAACTGTTTTCCCCGTCACTAATTCACCGCAAGTCCCAACAGAACCCGACATTCCCTCTTATACGCGTGGAGATAATATCACAGTTTTCACTTTAGACGACATCGATTCACCATTCAAAACCATACACCCGGAACCACCTTTAATTGGTTCCAACGATAACTGGCACGCACAACCCCAGAAACCTGAAAAACCACAAGTAACAGACACTTTCAGAAAAATGCACCCATCTTACGATCAACCCTCGCATCCGCATGTGCGCACTGGACATATTAATATTGTTAACCCAGACGCCAAAATGCACGATTACGTTCATAAGCGACCAACTCAAACTCAAAAGCCCCCATCAAAGTCCGTGGACTCTCAAAAGATTCCAGTAAAATCAGTGTATGAAAAGGTCAGAAAAATACCAATCTCACAAGTTGATAACCTAAATTACTTCATACCTTCACTGGAAAGACGACCCATCTCTGAATCCTCTTTTTCCAAAAGTCACAACGATCGTAAACCTAATATCTTGCCAGAGTATTCGAAACATGATCAAAAACTGTTTGAACCTACTGTAAAGAACATTTCCGTTGACTACCACGTCCCTAAAGTAATCCTTGCCAAAAGTAGTTCCCGAGACCCGTCACAGTATAGGAAACACGTGACTATATTGAATACTAAGGACTTGAAGAGCCCGAGACCGACTGAGAGATATCATCAGGTGCTATGGCACGACGACTCGAAGGCGCATCACGTATTGACTAAAGAACCTAACCCTTACGAGACTGTTCTACTAAGACCTGTATCTAACGCTAAACCTGACGTTCCTTCATCATACATGCAGAATTCAAGGGCAAGAATGCCTGGTAAATCGTACTCAGCAATGGATCTGGAGCATTTGCTCAATCAAATGGAGGTGGAGTCTGTAGTGAATAAGAACCTGGGACGGTCGGCAGACAAAGACCTTGGAGACGCGGCAGGTTTGTTGCCTCGCCTTGCTGTTAGTTACTTGTGTCTTCTGATGTATTAACGACTGACTCCCAATTTTGACTGACTTTATGGCCTTTTTTCTGTCCCAATTATCTTGCAGCAATTTTAGGGAGAATCGCAGAATGATGCCATCTACACATAGATGCTGAAGACATACCACTCCAAATGAATGGCATTATCATTAGATTCGTAACTATACTCCAATCATGAATACCACCATCGCTTATCAATCATTGTGTCACCTCATTGCACTAACGCACAAATTAACAAAAAAAACTGTTTTTATTAGGTTCTGCACGAGAGATTTTCAACAGGATCTTCTTATCCGAAGTGATGTCTGGTCGAAAATACTTTTTGAAATGTCTCTTAAGCATCATCGCAACAAATGACTATCCTTGTTGTTTTATGTAATTTACTAAGTAAATAATATCATCAGTACCAAAAACTCTTCTGAATTTTGCAGGTCAACCAATGCCAGGAGATGCTCCTAATCAGTCATTCCTTCCAACAATCCCGCCTGAAATCCACTTCCCTCAAGACGAGAACATCCCTGATTACGACCAGAACAATATCCATCGGCCTCAGCACAGCGCAGACCCACCAGCACTGGCCGGTCTACCTCCAGGGCTGACCTTACCACCAGGGTATGGAGACATGAACAAGAAGTTGACTGTGATCTCCCTTCAAGCGGATTCGCCGACCAGTGTTAAGATGCTGTTTGGTCTTCCGGCTGTGCTGGTCGGATTGAGGGGTAGCGTGGATCTGAGATATACTGATAAGGCGTAAGTATTGAGTTATATTATAGTCTTGATAAGTCGGTTTTCAGTAGGTAACTGCGATTAAATGTTCAGTCACTCCTTGTGAACTGCTGGTTCAATTGCATTTGGTTAACCTAGACGGCCACCGAAACAAGGCTGGGACTAGGTTAGGCCGCTAATTATGATAATGATCAGTTTTAAAAGTCCAAAAATAGTTATTAACAATCAGTCAGCTTTGCTAACCTGATCACTTTTTGACCTCCCACAAGGTAGATCGATGATCCAGTGAGGATCGTGGGAATCCGATGGATGCAAAACGCACATGACTGGTTGTTGTGACGATACCGTGGGGAGGCCTATGTCCAACATTGGACGATGATATTGATGAAACTTTTTGTCAAAATCATCATCACTGTGATTACACCATAAGTGCTATTTATGGTTCATACTCTACACCTTGTTTTTTTGAGGTAGCAAATCATAAAATAATGACTACCTCTCTAGAGTGGATTGAGAAAGAGTGGTCATGAGGTCTAAACCTGAAAGTAATAAACAATTTGTCCATCATCTTCACCTTCCAGCGATGAGGACGTATCCCACTGGTACTCGCAAGTCTTCGCGCCTGCCGACGAGGTCCTCACGACTCCTCGCCTGGAGTTCCGCCTGACCGGCCTCACGCCGGCCACCACGTACAAGATCAGAGGGAAGCTGTACCTCCACAACTTGCCTGTGGAACCTGAGAGCGAGATCTACACTGTTCGGACCCTGGACGTGAAGCCGGTATGTTTTGAAATAGAGTTTTTGGAGGGTTATTTGAGAATCTTATGCGTAAAGTAATTAGCTTGCGGACGACGAGCAATAAGTAGCTTGCCGTCCTGCCAAATCGTTTTATTTAAGGTAATAATTCATCAATTAGTTCTTCCATTCTAGGGTGGAATAAAAGTACGTGTCAGATTTTTACTGACTATAGCCTGCATGTCTTTTATTTGCCCTTTGCATTTTAGGGCCACAGTCACTGATAACTTTGACGCGGAGAACTTTGATACCGCGGTATAGAATTTTTTGAGAATTAGTTCTTATGTGGCGTTATAGATGTCGCTATATGGAAATTCTTGTCTAAGTTAAATCACAGTAGCTCAGATTGCTTGATTTGATTCCTTTAATTTAAAACCAGTTCTCAATAGCCATTGTTTCTTCCGCAGCCAACACCAACGCTAGAAGAGAAACGTAAAGAGATCGACAGTCGCCTCACGATCATGGACGTGAACGACACGGCGGCTCACGTCACCTGGAGGAGGTTCGGAGAGGATGAGCTGCAGTTCATCGACGCTATACAAGTCAGGTAAGACTGGAATTGTTGGAGACATGGCCTGAGCATAATCTTTAGGTTCCCATCAAGTTTAGCCACCACCATTTAAATTGTCACTTACGGGATATCTTCCGTGAAGATATCCCGTAAGTGACAATTTAAATTATGAAACAAACCGTGATAGCCTAAAACAGTGTTTAGCCACCACCAAACTAAATTGGGACTGGCAGGACACATTTGTTGCATATCGCAACGCAATTAGGCGAAGGTTTGACTGGATCTTGAACAGCAGGAACCGGCGAAGCGGTAGGCTCAGAACGAAAAGGTAATGAATGGGACTCCTGCTTAAAGGATCGACTAGTTAAGGATAGAGAAGAGTAGAAGAAAGGAAGCCGTGGGACACCACAGGCTCATAACTATCATTGCCTTAACTTGCGAGGTTGTCGATTCGTGGAGAGTACACTCGGTGATCACTGTACCGATAGTCGTGTCTGTCAGCGTGTCGGCTTAATAGCTACGAGCCCAGAACAGGTTAGTTGGGTCAAGGACTTGATCCGGACTTGGTACTTTTGGGCACGGCTCGTAGGAGATTCCTTTTTCTGGAGCCTTTACCGCAGTTAGCTTGGACCCTGTTCCCAATACCAGTGGGCTACTATTTTTTTTGTTTAAGTAGTATTTAAAAATATATTTTATTTTTACTTAAAAAATGACCAATGAAAATTAATAATGACTTAACCTAATTAACCTCCAAACCACCTCCTCCCCAGATACCGTCCAGTGGGTACTCCGATCTACAGCATGACAGAACTGCTGCACCACAGCCGCTCGTCTGCCGAACTGCACGACCTGCGGCCTGGCAGCAGATACGAGGCGTCTCTCGTACTGGTGCCGCCGCCTAAAGCGACCACCGAACTGACTGATCCGGGCAGGATCGAGTTCGATACTGCTCCTTATGTTGGTAAGTAGATTATCATCAATATTCAGGGAAGATACGACAACTGTTAGACAATGCTCACTTGAACATTTCTACAAGGGTTCTGGCACGCCCTGTCCATTTTTTTTACCGGTTCTGCTGAGAATGTCATCAAAATCCGGCTTCCACTAACGAATGAAAAATGTTCCATGAAGAGAAAATCAGATAATTAATCCTATTTATGAGAATCATACTTAATTCATTTCATATTCCGTGTGAAATACTGCCGCATGAAAAAATATGAATAATATCATTATCTTAATATGATTCTACTAAAGTGCCTTTATTAGACCCACTGCAGCAGATATACCCTGTACTCCTTAATAGATAAAATGTTGTTAATTATCCCATTTTCTTTTTTTTCAGACCCATACAACTGGACAGTGACCATCGAGGCTCGGTCCGTGGGCTCGTCAGCAGCTGAGGTGTGGTGGCGCGGCATCCCCGCGCCGGCCGAGCGCTGGGTGCGCGTGTACCGCGGCGCGCACGCGTGCGGCGCCAGAAGGGAACAGGACGAGTTCCGGCTGGCTACCAGGGACCTTCCACCGGCCATTACACTCACTGGCTTGCAGCCTAATACCAAGTAAGCATTTTTCTTATATTCGCCACAGAAAGCTCTGTGCCAATAAATGTCAAAATCGGTAGAACGGAAAGTAAAAAAGTTTGTTAAAATGTATCATCTTATTGCGAATGGAAAATAACTCTATCGGTTTACCTCAGAGGCTAAAGTCATATTGAACTTACTAGACATTACAGAACTTAACTTTTGGTTACATTAATTCCTCGAATTGAAAACAATGGTTCAACTTATCGTATATTTTCGTTGCTTAGTTCATACCATAGCATAGATGTCGCTACATGTCTTTAAGACGTCATCCACTGTAAGCTTATAGAAATTGCTGATTCGACAATAATTGTGTTTTTCAGATGTCGTGTCTGGCTGGAAATGTTCCTGACTAACGGAAAAGTAAAGACTAGTAACGTATTGGAAATCAACACAAAATCGGAGGACTCTCCAGAACCAATTGACAGTGAGTATTAGTTCAATCCTACCAACTTACTTATTGTAGGGTTTTTAGGGTTCCGTAGCTAAATGGCAAAAACGGAACCCTTATAATTTCGCCATATCTGTTCGTCCGTCCGTCCGTCCTCGCTTAATCTTTGTGACCGTTAGCACTAGGAAGCTGCAATTTGGTACCAATATGTACATATATTAATCACGCCGACAAAGAAGTAAAATAAAAATTGGAAAATATGTTTTATTAGGGTAGCCCCTACATGTAAAGTGGAAAGTGTGTTTTTTTTAATTACAACCCTAACGTGTGATATATTGTTGGATAGGCCCCTATTCAAAAATGAATAGGGGTTTACTGAAATAATTTTTTGATAATATCAATAATTTCGGAAATAAACGCTCCAAAAGTAAAAAACAATGTGTACCCCCTCCTCTAACTTTTGAACCATAAGTTTAGAAAATATGAAGTAGAGCTTTATAAAGACTTTCTAGGAAAATTATTTTGAACTTGATGGGACGAACAGTTTTTGAAAAGTTGGGGTCACTTATTATGACGGACGGGAAACTACGGAACCCTACACTGAGCGTGACCCGACACGCTCTTGGCGGGTTTTTTTATTATTACTATTGTACGCTGTAACCGTACATTGCGTAAATGCTCTCTCATCACAGTTCAATTTATTATAATTAATTTACACACTTTTCACATCAACTGCAGTTTACATTCTGACCGTGTCATAGCAACACCTCATTAATCATTAGTTAAGGTCGTGGACTCAATACACGTTTCATTTAATATCATTAAAATTTAGCATCAGTACATTTGTCCCTATCAATCAGTAAAATATGTACGGCGACAACCGTACATCTTTTTGGTCCTTCGAGCCGGATCTTTTTATAATTTAATTTTGCGTGGGAGGGTAAATATCATTAATTCTTTCAATGCTTTCCTACGAAAACTTACTTAAGTATTTTTTTTAACTCATTGTGGCTCAAATGGCCTTAAACATTCATTCATTCTTCTTCTTCTTCTTCCAGATGAGATAGAAGCATCATCAGTAGCCGGGCGGCACCGTGGCGACTACTACGGCGCACTGGTGGGCGTGGGCGCGGTGGCGGCGCTGGGCGCTCTGACGTCACTGCTGCTGCTGCTAGTGCTGCTGCGGAGACATCGCCCGCGCTCTGTGCCCATCACCAGTAAGTACTCATCATCAGTAGCCGGGCGGCACCGCGGCGACTACTACGGCGCGCTGGGCGCTCTGACGTCACTGCTGCTGCTGCTAGTGCTGCTGCGGAGACATCGCCCGCGCTCTGTGCCCATCACCAGTAAGTACTCATCATCAGTAGCCGGGCGGCACCGCGGCGACTACTACGGCGCGCTGGGCGCTCTGACGTCACTGCTGCTGCTGCTAGTGCTGCTGCGGAGACATCGCCCGCGCTCTGTGCCCATCACCAGTAAGTACTCATCATCAGTAGCCGGGCGGCACCGCGGCGACTACTACGGCGCGCTGGGCGCTCTGACGTCACTGCTGCTGCTGCTAGTGCTGCTGCGGAGACATCGCCCGCGCTCTGTGCCCATCACCAGTAAGTACTCATCATCAGTAGCCGGGCGGCACCGCGGCGACTACTACGGCGTGCTGGGCGCTCTGACGTCACTGCTGCTGCTGCTAGTGCTGCTGCGGAGACATCGCCCGCGCTCTGTGCCCATCACCAGTAAGTACTCATCATCAGTAGCCGGGCGGCACCGCGGCGACTACTACGGCGCGCTGGGCGCTCTGACGTCACTGCTGCTGCTGCTAGTGCTGCTGCGGAGACATCGCCCGCGCTCTGTGCCCATCACCAGTAAGTACTCATCATCAGTAGCCGGGCGGCACCGCGGCGACTACTACGGCGCGCTGGGCGCTCTGACGTCACTGCTGCTGCTGCTAGTGCTGCTGCGGAGACATCGCCCGCGCTCTGTGCCCATCACCAGTAAGTACTCATCATCAGTAGCCGGGCGGCACCGCGGCGACTACTACGGCGTGCTGGGCGCTCTGACGTCACTGCTGCTGCTGCTAGTGCTGCTGCGGAGACATCGCCCGCGCTCTGTGCCCATCACCAGTAAGTACTCATCATCAGTAGCCGGGCGGCACCGCGGCGACTACTACGGCGCGCTGGGCGCTCTGACGTCACTGCTGCTGCTGCTAGTGCTGCTGCGGAGACATCGCCCGCGCTCTGTGCCCATCACCAGTAAGTACTCATCATCAGTAGCCGGGCAGTACCGCGGCGCTGGTGGGAGGTTTCGAACGAGGGAGAATTTTTCACTAATTCAAAAAGAGGGGGTATTAGGGTCTCCTCGACGTAGCTTGGGGGCCTTGGGCCCTGCCCCGCCGAGCCCTTCGGTAGCTAAGCCAGTGCTTACAAAGCCTTGAATACTCCAAGCCATGGATGCTCCTGGATTTGCGTCACTTTGCCAGCTAGACTAAGAATATAGTTTTTAAATTTGATTACACTTTTCGACCCACTAGGTAGGATACAAAAGCTATGGTTAAAAGGTATAGGTTGGGACCGAAAAGTGTCCAGTTGTTTATTAAAAAAAAATGATAATCGTCGTAATGTTAAATGCTGTTGTTGAGTAGAATACAAAATGTCGATGATGTTAATTCTATACTACAACATCGCGAAGCACGTTATTGCGAAAGATTTTAATTGCGATACCCTATCCTTCCCAAACTACCCTCGGGGCTACAGTTTACAAAAATTAACCACGAAGGGTGTGGCGGTAGTACCTAAGTAACCTAAGTAGATATTAAACATAACTAGTAACTGATTACCACCTGCGCTAAGATAGGTGGATGGGTGGTTTAGAAAAAAATGTGTTGGGGTGTCCTATGGTCCCAAGCTCGCTTCCATTCGGGATTTCGTCTTTTCGGGCATTTGAACATCGGTATTTTGCGTTTCGATATAACGAGGGTATTTTGAATATCGGTTTTTTGGACATCGGTATTTGAATCATAGCTAGGTATTATGAACTTACGGGATTTTGATACGTACACCCAGTGAAGTTCTTTCACGATAACGTGCATCGACATGAAGTGGTTTCACTGAGACAGTCTTTCGCGATGTTGGAGTATCGTATTAGCATTCATCGACATTCTGAGCGTCGACATTCTGAATTCTACTCAATGCTGTTCATGATGGCCAAATGGCTATTGCATAAAAATCGATGAATTATAACGATTTGTTTTTATATCGACAGCTGTGCCATCCGCTCCCCGAGAGTCATCTCTCCCGCCGTACGATAACCCGGCGTACAAACTAGAGTTACAGCAGGAAACCATGGGTAAGTACCCTGATTTCTTTGATTTAACGGAGTTTACCCTAATAATAATTTCTTTATACTCGTAGTTAACTCGTTATACCCTTGCAAGAGTGTTAGGCTTTATTATTTTATATACAGACATGTCACGGGTACAATAACCCGCGAAATCCACTTGCTGCTTATTTCACAATAATTCTTCCAGTACCACCTAAACATCTAAGATAGAAGAATTCATGTTACCTATATACCTTTTTACCCCATGAATGTGATCGACTTTTAGCCCCCTTAAATGTATTTACTGTTTAAACAAAACTACTTAGAAGTAGTTTACCTTAAGTAAAAACTAAGTTGAGAATAGTTTTTTTTGTAGCCAATAGTGAAATTTAGTCTATATGAGTTGTAGTGAGAATAATTATCTAATGTAATTACGATAAATGGATTATTATTATTTTATTACTTACTAGAAGAAACTGTACTTTAATATAATTTCTCATTTACAGATCTCTGACAGTTAAGTTCCCGTGGGCACACTAATGGGCTTAACGGGATCTCGGAGCGCGGCGTTGATGTCGACATGCACAACGGCAGGCCATACAACGAGATGGGTGTATGAGCCCATACAACCAACCGAACGGGTTTAACTATCCGTTTTAATCGTCATAATAAATCATCAAAAGACATGAACTTTAAAAAAAAATGTATGAGAACCATACATTACTCATACAAATGCAAATAGCACTAAAATGCATTCTATACGATTTGGATTGTATGGTCAGTAAAGTGAAGAAGGCATACAAAACAAAATAGTATGAAACTGTGCATTAATGAGTGTGACTGTACCAAAATAAACTGTGAATAAGTGAAACGGTGACAAACGTTAGTCTATGTATGTATTTGTATTTTTTACTTTATTTTAAGTTTTCTGTATAATCGGCGGCACGTAACTTGGCAAAAATTTGACGTAGTGGGGGTATATTTGCGCATGGTGCACAAAAAAGCGAATGAGTGAACGGGACGTAACGCAGTGCGGGAGCAAAAGTGCACCAATCATAGACTATTATTATAATACTGCAACAATCGCACGCCGGATCGGCGCTACCTCATAGCCCGCGTCCCGCTTGATCATCAAATAGATCTAAAAACGATTTCTGCGCATCGAACGACTCTTGCCAAGTTACGTGCCGCCGATTATACCTTCGTTTTATCGTAAAGTAAGGCATTACACCAATCGCAACGTGTCATGTCTCTAGTGACTTGTAATATCAGATGACATTGTTAAAGATTGACAGATATATTATGGAATTTACTATGACTTGTTGAATTTAAGCGGTATCAATGGCTTGTAGACCGGGGTCAAAGCCTACAAAAATGGTAAAAAATGAAAGAAAATCACAGTAGGATGAAACCCATTAGAAAAGCAAGGGAATATGATCAAAATGAAAGGAAAAATAAATTACGGTCGATCCGAGTTCGGGAAGTGGGAGGGGGAGGTTTTTAAGGGTAAAAAATGGTTTATCTTGATTTCCGGCAAAACTACAAGTCCTATGGAAAAAAGTTAAATGGCAAAGTTGTAGGCAATAAAAAGATCTACAACTTTTGTATTTGCAGATTTTTCACATAACCTCAAAATTTAGGTGAAAAATTCAAAAAACCAAGTATTTGGTTTTTTATTTATATCTTTTTCAAATAAAATATTTTTTTCTACGAAGTTTGGTGAAAACTTGCCTTATTATGTCCCAAATACACTGTAATTTATTTGATTAAAAATATTTATTTTTTCGCTTCATTTTAATTTAATATCAAAAAAGCACCCTAATTTTCAATCAAAAATTCTGACGTCAAAATATCAGCTTTTTTCAAAAAGTTTGGGGGCTTTTTGTTCGTTGAAATATCTACTTTCTGATAGTGTAAAGAAAAATATACATTACTATAGGAAATATTCTTAGAAAATGCAAAAAATTGAAAAAACCTCAAATTCGAAAAAAAATTCTTAATCATTATGTACAATTTTCAGGTATTTATTAAAATTTACACTTTAATTACTCAAAAAACGTAAGATTTCATGTTTTATTGATAAACGAAAAAATTACAAAGTAAAATATACTTCTATAATTAACAAACAAATAAGTTAATAAAGTTAATATTTAATAAGACATCTACAATATTTTGAAAAAGTTGTAGAATCTTCTTTAAATAATATTTGTAGATGCCTATTTATTGCTGTTTTAAAAATAATTTATATACCTGAGTGACCTTCGGTGAATTTAAGCCCATTGTAAGTTATTTAATTGAGAAGTGGGGACGGACCTAGGAGAGTCTGGGCCTTACTACATACCTGCTATTTCATAGCAGCTGTAAAGACCGTTAGTCAGTATTTGAGATACAGAGTAGTGTACAACATCTGCATCGTTTTTAAAAATACACGTGCAGGCTGAGTTACTCTAAGTGATTTGTGAGAAATTTACTTTACGTACTTTACGTTTGGAATCTGCATAGCAAGGTAAATACTATCTGTATTTTAATCTATATTAATCAGATTCAAAATAAAAATAGTAATATTTTCTTTTATAAATAGTATGTTTAACGTAACATAACCTAAAAAATTGAAATTGAATGATATTTCAGTACAAGAATAAAAAAATAGTAACTTCGTTTATTTTATACAAACAGATTTAGTTATACTCATGATAAAACTTTGAAGGCATTATTAATTTGATTTTGTCTTTTCAGATTACCAGTATGGAAGAATCTGTTTGTATAATCTGCAATAAGTCAGACGACAAGCAAGTGCATGAAATAAAAAAAACAGCTTTGAATCGTTTAGTGGCGTCTAGCACGAAGAGAATCGACAATAGATACAAAAAATTTGAAACTTTAACATCAGCTCTTATTCATCGAACTTGTCAAAGTCATTATAATGATGAGACTGCAATAGCTACATTCTGTAGCTCAAGACGTAAGAAATCACAGGAAGGAAAACAAATAAATAAGGACGCTCTTATATTTAATTTTCAATCTCATTGCTTTCTCTGCGGTGGGTTTTTCGGTAATATTTCTAAATATAAAATTTCATCAGTTCAAAATAACGATACAAGAGAAAATATATTACAGCATATTAAAAAACAAAACACAATTAATGATTTCGATAAAAACATTTTAGCTCGTTAAAGAAATGTGCCTGATTTAGTCGCAATAGAAGCTCATTATCACACCGTTTGTTATTTTGTATGAGATTTTCTGACATGAATGTAATTCGAGTAAAATAAATAAACTTTTTAACTAAAAAAAATGGCAGCAATCACATTTTTTTGATGAAATTGTACATAATGATTAAAAATTTTTTTTCGAATTTGAGATTTTTTCAATTTTTTGCATTTTCTAAGAGTATTTCCTATAGTAATGTATATTTTTCTTTACACCATCAGAAAGTAGATATTTCAACGAACAAAAAACCCCCAAACTTTTTGAAAAAAGCTGATATTTTGACGTCAGAATTTTTGATTGAAAATTAGGGTGCTTTTTTGATATTAAATTAAAATGAAGCGAAAAAATAAATATTTTTAATCAAATAAATTACAGTGTATTTGGGACATAATAAGGTAAGTTTTCACCAAATTTCGTAGAAAAAAAAATGTTTTTGAAAAAGATATAAATAAAAAACCAAAAACTTGGTTTTTTGAATTTTTCACCTAAATTTTGAGGTTATGTGAAAAATCTGCAAATACAAAAGTTGTAGATCTTTTTATTGCCTACAACTTTGCCATTTAACTTTTTTCCATAGGACTTGTAGTTTTGCCGGAAATCAAGATAAACCATTTTTTACCCTTAAAAACCTCCCCCTCCCACTTCCCGAACTCGGATCGACCGTAATTTATTTTTCCTTTCAATTTGATCATATTCCCCTCCTTTTCTAATGGGTTTCATCCTACTGTAATTTTTTTTGGTTTCAAAAATTATCTACCCTGGTCTATTGTCGTTGCCTCTTACAATTCAAAGATTAATGTAAATTATGAACAAAACTGTACAAAGATACAGTGTTCCAACATAAAAATGCATTAGGTTAGTTTTTTTTCAGTAAATAATAAAAATATTATTAAAATTATTACCTGATGTGATATCCATTAAAAAGATAAGCTTTGTCACTTGTTGCTTTTCAAATTATTGTATTTAGATCAGTGTTAAACTTCAATCATTGTTTTATAACTTGATTTTACCCATATTCTTGTACATATGTTTTTACACTCCAATCTGTACCGATACACTACCTGTATATTATGTTTAAGCTAATACGTCATGCTGAAATTTTAACCAAACGCAACTAATTTTAATACAACTATTAAATGTGACGTGAGGCAAAAATATCATCATTATATCGAAGGGTCAAAGAAATCTTGATTTTAGTTGAGATTTGCAAAACTGTATCATGTTTATGAATAAGAGATCAAATCACAGGAAATGTTTTACAGTCGTTTTTGAGTTATACCTATTTAAATTCTAGGTTTAGGCAACTGAATTGTTAGTCTCGTGATCAAAAGTGCGTCAGTAAATTGATATTCGGGTTTGATTCCCATGTTGAATGAAGTGTTATCTTAGGTTTAGCCCTGAGCTTAGGAGCTGAAAGTGTGATACCTCTGTGCTTCGAAAAGCACGTAATACTGAGTTAAAAAAAAAACAGAGAGTACTTACATTTGTGTTTACACACAGCCGCACTTAAAATCAAACAATATCCTTTGTGAACGTATCTAATCTCTATGAAGACTAGCCGACGGCCGTAATCAAAATTTGGTTAGAATAATTATTATTTATGTGTATTAGAGAATGGCCTCCTATGTATTACTAATTATTATTAATAAATAGCAGTTTTACATTCCCTGTTGTATTTTTTCCACGACACTGTCAATATAATTATATTCCATAATAAAATTGTATATAGTGTAATAAATAGTTTTGTACTTAATTCCGCTACACTTGTGTATAGTTATTATTATTGTAAGTTAAACAAACTGCCCAATACCTACATTTGTTAATGAAAATTAAATGTTAAAACATACTGCTGAGTTTCATTTGAGTTATAATTATAGTACCCGGCACGTAACTTGGCAAGATTTTGACGTAGTGGGTAAATTCGCGCATATTGCACAAAAAAGCGAGTGAGTGAATGAGACGTCGACGAAATGCGGGGGCAAAAGTCGACTAACGCATAGACTACTATTAAAATACTGCACTAATCATAGACTACTATTAAAATACTGCACTAATCGCGCGCCGGACGGCGCTACCGCACACCCCGCGTCCCGCTTGACCACTAAATAGATCTAAAAACGATTTCTGCGCAACTAGCGACTCTTGCCAATTTACGTGCTGGGAACTGTACCTATTTATTAAAAGACATAGCATTAAAGTCTACTGTTTTCAAGCATCATAATTTCTACCTAAAGAATAGACTAATAGGGCAACTAATTACCTAGTAGTGGAGGTTTTGTTCCCATGTACTTTTCAAAGAGACGAAGATGAAGAAATTTTGAGCTATGTGTGTTAAGTAAGAAAAGAAAGAAACCCTCAAATAATCTCTATAAAAAAGGGAAAGGAGTAGCAATTACAAAAACGTCATTTAATTCAAATACAACACCAAATCACATTATATTTCTATAATAGTAGTACATTATATATTTTTTCTTTATATGATTTTTAAATTTCTTAACGATTATCCTAACGATTTTGTAATAAAACCTACGGTTATGCCCATAATAACTGTAAAATACATAAAGTTACTCGGTTAATATGGAAGTGAAAATGCTTGAAACTTTATTTTAATAATAAATTTTATTCTTTAAGAAAATAGATGCAAAGAGGCTGTTGATAAATAACCATATTCAGTGTTAGTGGGCCCCAAAAGGAAGTTTAATCATGTCATATAAATAGTTTTATTATATCTTACTTGATAACGATAATTTTCTAATATATTCTTTGTAAATATTCTAACATACGTATCTTTCGACGCATAGTATTATTAAAAAAAAAATTATTCAAATGTGCTTTTATTTAGCTGGGTTAAATAAAGGCCATTTGAATTTAATAAAACCTAACCAACATAACAAAAAACTGAAAATAAATTATCCATTCTACAAATATTTTGGTCAACATATTAAACATAAATAAATGTTGATATAATATACTTTATTATAATAAATTTTGTTCATCTTCGAGTTTAAAATAAATAGATGATATTTGTGTATGTTAAGTTCGGCACATTACGACGCTACCTGATATGTCCGTCTGTTTTTGTTACTTATTTTATTAGTTTTATTAAGAAGATGAACAAAATTCATAGAAAATAAATATATAAATACATTTCTACTCTACGATGAAGTTTGTTACAAAAATAATGTCCCTCCAATTCCAATGTAGGAAAATAAATGTATTTTCTGTTTTTACGAGTTTTCATCGTTACTATTCTTTGTTATTACTTTTCTTAACCATCCAATATTCAATTTTTTTGTTGTTGGTGATGGCTTCACAATTTTCCAAAAAAGTATTTTTAAATCCATTACAATATACACCAAGATTCAATAAATTAATAATATTAAGTAACTAGAATAGCTTTCCAAATAATAACATTTTAAAAATCATGACTAGTTCAATAGGAATAATTTAAAATATATTTCAAATAAAATAATTTAGAAGACAGTCAAAGAAGTTAAACATAACAATGAGAGTAGTAGTTATACGTCTTTGACAGTTTTTAATAAAAATGGCAGCTATTTATTGTGAACAAATGAGGTGAATAATTATATAAAAAAAACAAACTCCAAAGAAAATAATGCAAGGAATCAATCCAACCCTATCAATTCCCATTTTCATACAAAACATATTTAAAATAATACCCGCCATTTTTATTTTTGCTTTTATATTTCGTAACAAACGGTAACAGCAAACGATGATTATCGAAATAATAATAACAATAATTTATTTAATTATGTAATATATATAAATACAAATAAAAAATATGGTGTTTCTAAAAACATTAATCTAAAAAATGACGTACCTAAAAATTGTGCAGTTACCGTTTATTAAATATAGAAATAAAAATTCGAAACAATAATTAAAAAAAATGCCTATGGCTTCTGTGAAAGCTATGTACAAAAATACATAAGTTTTTACAGATATTAGTACTTGGTAGGCATAACATGAGCAATGGGTCACGACTTAGGATTTCTAACAGATTTAGAAGAAAGTATGTAATGGAAGATGGGGATATTATTATTATAAAAGTTAAATTCAATGAATCCTTTGTCGTCACTTAGTTGTCTTATGTTACGCCTACAATTTAGATGTCCAGGCTTTAATTCGCTGATCATGGCTAGTTGAGTGCATTCCGCATGTCTTTTTAGGATATCAATATTCAGTTAGGATGTTTCTTTTCTTCACTCAAACTGTTTTTGACTTTATTCTTCTTATATCAGATCTTGGTTCGCATATTTTTTATCTTTAGCACTAGTGACATCATTAGGGTAATAACCATCAATTTCTAGTAGGGTAATCATCAACTCGATACATTAACTTTTGTGCTTATTACCCTCCAACCATCTTGTTGTTTTGACCATTCATAAAATTGTATTCTGACCAATTGTAAGGCTTACATTGATAGTCAATTTAATCATAATACTGTTAAAAACCATTACTTTTCGAACTAAACATGATCAGTTGATAGAACCTGGAGTGTTTGGTCTATTAGTTGATCGCGTTGTCTTCATGGGCCTTCTTCACGACGGCTAGCTTGGAGTGAGGGTCCTGCGGCTGCAGCTGCGCGTAGGGCGGCGCCCGCGTGCCGTGCAGCACGAGGGACCAGCCGCGGAAGAACCCTGACCAGTCGCTAGGGTTGCTGTTTGGACCACCGTTGTAGCGCGCCTGGAACATTGGGAAATTATTAATTTGGTAATTTTAAAATAATAAATGATATTTATTTTGCAAATATGTTTTCACAAACACTTTTTTTTGAAAAAGAATTCATTTTGGCTCTGTCTTGAAAACGGTAAAGAAAACATCGTGAAGAAACCGTCATGTACTAGAACCAAAAATTCGCATTGGGCTCGCGTGGTAGATTATGGCCCATTCCGTCTCCTAGAGAGGAGGCCTGAGTTATATACGTTGAGCATACGTTTATAACTCAGGCCTCCTCTCTAGGAAAAGTGTTTATGAATTGGAGAGAAAACTACAACTAGCGCCGTCGAAAAGTATTGCTTTCTCCATAAAGCTTTTATTGATTTTCGTCTATGATTTCTTAACTAAGTATGCTTATTGCTTAGCTACCATCATCTGCCTAGCCTTTTTCCAACTATATTGGGGTCGGCTTCCAGTCGAGCCGGATTTAGCTGAATACCAGTATTTTACGAGGAGCGGCTGCCTACCAGACCTCCACAACCCATTAACTGGGCTAACACGGTACTTCATGGCAAGACTGGAGTCAGATTTACTGGCTTCTGACTATCCGTAACGACTGCCAAAGATCTCCAAATGACAGCCGGGACCAACGGCTTAACGTGCTTTCCGAGGCACGGAGGAAACTCGTTATGTTAAGATGGTCACCCATCCACAGACCAACCTAGGCAAGCGTTGCTTAACCTTGAAGATCGACCTGTGCGGCTGTTATTATTTAGCCACGAGCTTCTTATTGCTTAGCTACCGATGCGTTTAAATGATTCTTCTGTTCCATAAGTAATTAAGTTCAATATGTTGTAGCTTATCATGAGGAGCTCGTGTCTAGCTAATAACAGCCGCACAGGTCGATCTTCAAGGTTAAGCAACGCTTGCCAAGGTTGGTCTGTGGATGGGTGACCATCTTAACATAACGAGTTTCCTCCGTGTCTTGGAAAACACGTTAAGCTGTAGGTCCCGGCTGTCATTTGTAGACCTTTGGCAGTCGTTACGGATAGTCAGAAGCCAATGAATCTGACTCCAGTCTTGTTACCCCAGTTAATAAGTTGTGGAGGTCTGGTAGGCAGCCGCTCCTCGTAAAATACTGGTATTCAGCTAAATCCGGCTTGACTGGAAGCCGACCCCAATATAGTTGGGAAAAGGCTAGGCTGATGATGATGTTGTAACTTATCATCAGATGGTTTCATTCTAGTACCTACTGGGCAAAGGTTGTTCTAGTTGTTTTGGTCCAACGATAAAAGTTTTTTATATGGTCTTAAGCTTAATTTCCATTTTTACTTACCTCTAAATATATGTGTATATAATACTGTATATGTAATTAAGTATAGTAATAAGATTATATAATGTTAAAAGGTACGATGGGGTTGGCATATCTAATTAGATAAAAACCCCAAAAAAAAATAAAGAGAAAAAAAAAAAAAAAACTTACCTCTAATATCCATGTACCCTGCGGGTACTCCCCCCAGGTGTGGGTGGTCATGAAGGGCCACTTGGTGAAGCCGTCGCGAGAGTCATCGTCATTGGCGCGCCTGCTCAGGATCATTGATCTGGAGACCATACAAAATTGTGTTTGTTAGACCAATAATGTTTTTAGAGAAGGTACAGAGCGAAATGGAATTTGGAATACTGCGGAAATGATAAAAGAGAAAAAGACGACGGTAATTTTTCCTAACTTACAAGTTACACAGGACGAGGCGACAAGTTTGTTATTCGATCAACGAGTGATTGATGTATCAAAAACATTTTCACATAAGGGTTATTACTTGTCTTGGATTGTCGAGGATAAATATGACAAATGGGTCATCACTCAACCGCGTACTCGCGCACACGAAGATATTCTATCTATTCTACAGCGAGTAGCAGATTCTAAACCAACTTGTGCTTCAATGGTGTAATTGCTGGAAGCCGGGTCGGGTAGGCAGCCGCTCCTCGTAAAATACTGGTATTCAGCTAAATCCGGCTTGACTGGAAGCCGACCCCAATATAGTTGGGAAAAGGCTAAGCAGATGGATGGATGGTGTAATTGCTGGAAGGCGTTACGTTGTGAGAATCAATAAATAAATCATGACGCCCTGAATAATCACTAAAGGTAAAAATATAGTCACTTTGGAACTGAATTCATGGAACATCTTGTGAATCTATTGTACAATAATAATATTGACATCAGGAAATCTTCCCAGAAATCTTACAATTTCGCCAATAGTGCAACTATTAAAAAAAATCGCTGCAATTTTTTCGTAATAAAACAAAAGTTAGTCGACGTATGATAACGAAGGGTTCATACCTGGTGCCCATGGGACTGGTGAGGAACAGCTCCAGGTCTCCGCGTCTGCTGGCGTTGGCGCTGACCACTGCTTGCACGTGCTCCAGGCAACACTCCTCACTGAGTGGAACACATGTTCATGTCTGGTAGAAAAGGGTTCATACCTGGTGCCCATGGGACTGGTGAGGAACAGGTCTAGGTCTCCGCGTCTGCTGGCGTTGGTGCTGACCACCGCCTGCACGTGCCCCATGCAGCACTCCTCACTGAGTGGAACACATGTCTGATAGAGAAGGGTTCACACCTGGTGCCCATGAGACTGGTGAGGAACAGCTCCAGGTCTCCGCGTCTGCTGGCGTTGGCGCTGACCACTGCTTGCACGTGCTCCAGGCAACACTCCTCACTGAGTGGAACACATGTTCATGTCTGGTAGAAAAGGGTTCATACCTGGTGCCCATGGGACTGGTGAGGAACAGCTCCAGGTCTCCGCGTCTGCTGGCGTTGGCGCTGACCACTGCTTGCACGTGCTCCAGGCAACACTCCTCACTGAGTGGAACACATGCTCATGTCTGATAGAGAAGGGTTCATACCTGGTGCCCATGGGACTGGTGAGGAACAGCTTCAGGTCTCCGCGTCTGCTGGCGTTGGCGCTGACCACTGCTTGCACGTGCTCCAGGCAACACTCCTCACTGAGTGGAACACATGTTCATGTCTGGTAGAAAAGGGTTCATACCTGGTGCCCATGGGACTGGTGAGGAACAGCTCCAGGTCTCCGCGTCTGCTGGCGTTGGCGCTGACCACTGCTTGCACGTGCTCCAGGCAACACTCCTCACTGAGTGGAACACATGTTCATGTCTGGTAGAAAAGGGTTCATACCTGGTGCCCATGGGACTGGTGAGGAACAGGTCTAGGTCTCCGCGTCTGCTGGCGTTGGTGCTGACCACCGCCTGCACGTGCCCCATGCAGCACTCCTCACTGAGTGGAACACATGTCTGATAGAGAAGGGTTCACACCTGGTGCCCATGAGACTGGTGAGGAACAGCTCCAGGTCTCCGCGTCTGCTGGCGTTGGCGCTGACCACTGCTTGCACGTGCTCCAGGCAACACTCCTCACTGAGTGGAACACATGTTCATGTCTGGTAGAAAAGGGTTCATACCTGGTGCCCATGGGACTGGTGAGGAACAGCTCCAGGTCTCCGCGTCTGCTGGCGTTGGCGCTGACCACTGCTTGCACGTGCTCCAGGCAACACTCCTCACTGAGTGGAACACATGCTCATGTCTGATAGAGAAGGGTTCATACCTGGTGCCCATGGGACTGGTGAGGAACAGCTTCAGGTCTCCGCGTCTGCTGGCGTTGGCGCTGACCACTGCTTGCACGTGCTCCAGGCAACACTCCTCACTGAGTGGAACACATCCTCATGTCTGATAAAGAAAGGGTTCATACCTGGTGCCCATGGGACTGGTGAGGAACAGCTTCAGGTCTCCGCGTCTGCTGGCGTTGGCGCTGACCACTGCTTGCACGTGCTCCAGGCAACACTCCTCACTGAGTGGAACACATGTTCATGTCTGGTAGAAAAGGGTTCATACCTGGTGCCCATGGGACTGGTGAGGAACAGCTCCAGGTCTCCGCGTCTGCTGGCGTTGGTGCTGACCACCGCCTGCACGTGCCCCATGCAGCACTCCTCACTGAGTGGAACACATGTCTGATAGAGAAGGGTTCACACCTGGTGCCCATGAGACTGGTGAGGAACAGCTCCAGGTCTCCGCGTCTGCTGGCGTTGGCGCTGACCACTGCTTGCACGTGCTCCAGGCAACACTCCTCACTGAGTGGAACACATGCTCATGTCTGATAGAGAAGGGTTCATACCTGGTGCCCATGGGACTGGTGAGGAACAGCTCCAGGTCTCCGCGTCTGCTGGCGTTGGTGCTGACCACCGCCTGCACGTGCTCCAGGCAACACTCCTCACTGAGTGGAACACATGTTCATGTCTGGTAGAAAAGGGTTCATACCTGGTGCCCATGGGACTGGTGAGGAACAGCTCCAGGTCTCCGCGTCTGCTGGCGTTGGCGCTGACCACTGCTTGCACGTGCTCCAGGCAACACTCCTCACTGAGTGGAACACATGTTCATGTCTGGTAGAAAAGGGTTCATACCTGGTGCCCATGGGACTGGTGAGGAACAGGTCTAGGTCTCCGCGTCTGCTGGCGTTGGTGCTGACCACCGCCTGCACGTGCCCCATGCAGCACTCCTCACTGAGTGGAACACATGTCTGATAGAGAAGGGTTCACACCTGGTGCCCATGAGACTGGTGAGGAACAGCTCCAGGTCTCCGCGTCTGCTGGCGTTGGCGCTGACCACTGCTTGCACGTGCTCCAGGCAACACTCCTCACTGAGTGGAACACATGTTCATGTCTGGTAGAAAAGGGTTCATACCTGGTGCCCATGGGACTGGTGAGGAACAGCTCCAGGTCTCCGCGTCTGCTGGCGTTGGCGCTGACCACTGCTTGCACGTGCTCCAGGCAACACTCCTCACTGAGTGGAACACATGTTCATGTCTGGTAGAAAAGGGTTCATACCTGGTGCCCATGGGACTGGTGAGGAACAGCTCCAGGTCTCCGCGTCTGCTGGCGTTGGCGCTGACCACTGCTTGCACGTGCTCCAGGCAACACTCCTCACTGAGTGGAACACATGCTCATGTCTGATAGAGAAGGGTTCATACCTGGTGCCCATGGGACTGGTGAGGAACAGCTTCAGGTCTCCGCGTCTGCTGGCGTTGGCGCTAACCACCGCCTGCACGTGCTCCAGGCAACACTCCTCACTGAGAGGAACACATGCTGATAGAGAAGGGTTCATACCTGGTGCCCATGGGACTGGTGAGGAACAGCTCGAGGTCTCCGCGTCTGCTGGCGTTGGCGCTGACCACCGCCTGCACGTGCTCCAGGTAGCGCACCTCACTGGGTGTGCCAGCACACGCTTGCGTCTGGATCTTCATCGTGAGCATTCCTTCGGATTGGATTTCACTGGAAATATAGAAATAAAAGGTGATAAGATTAATTATGGTACTTCGTAAGTACAAAGTTTCACGGTGCTCAATAGTCCGATCAATTTAGACATCCAAGGTTACAATAATTATTCGCACTGGCTGAATATTGGTACGATTGTTCAATACACTATTATAAAGGAAATATGAAAAGTCCTCATCGATCCGGCACGTGCAAAAAAATATACACGCGGTCAAAGGTCACAAAAATGGGTTTTTCGCGATTTTCAGCGAAATGGTAAGTTTTATCATAAAATTAGCTCAGACAATTATCTATAAGAATGTCTAAATACTTTTTTCCTAAGAGCCACCGTTTTTGAGATAAGTATAACGATTCAAATAAATTGAAAGAGTTGACACCAAATAAATTTTTTTGCACGTGCCGGATCGATGAGGACTTTTCACATTTCCTTTATAACAGTGTATTGAACAATCCTACCAATTTTCAGCCAAGTGCGAATTATTGTAACCTCACCCCAATTAATTAGTCTAATTTGACCGGACTACAAGTAGTTTTATTTTTACCGCGTAACCGGCGTAACCCTTTATTGCAAAATTTTTTGACAGTCGCCAGAAAAACCACTAAGTCTCACTCATTCATTTTTGTACAGTATGTGGTCAAAGCCGTGTTCCAAAACTAGTAAATAAGTTAATAAACTTGTAAAACGTGAATAGATTCGCTCATGAAATTTACAAAAATAGTATAAAATGTGACGTCACAAGCCTATTAGGCTAGCCTGTTAGGCTTGAGTGCTTGCCTATCGTACCCGCAACCATGGATCCGCGCTTGACTGTGATCAGTCTGTTTCTTAGGTAATATGACAATGATGACCGTCAAGAAAATTTTCCATTTAAATCAGAAAAATTAATCGAAAGAGCTTCAATATTTTAAAATGTGTGCGATACGGTATTCTAGAGGAGCGCTAGCCTGATGGCTGGTGAGCGTACGTGACCCATACCACACGACATCAGTCCATTGTGCATAATATACCTCCTTACAGCATATTATGCTGTTGGAAAGTAGCAGATTCAGTCGTGACTTGTGCTTCATTGGTGTAGGTAATTGCCGCAAGGCGTATTGTGAGGATAAACCAATAAATATATATTTTCCTTTTGTTCTGCCTAACAAGTACACAATATCCATAAATATTTCGCCTACCACCTAAGCATATAAATTGTGGAATGCAATAAATTAGCGAGTATTGAGTATTTTAATCAGGCTTTAAACGATTACTACTTGCGAGGCATTTAGCATGAGCGCTAATAAATTCTATCGGCTTAAAAGGGTACTAAGGCTTCCCTTACTACTTTGTAGATCGCAATAATTGAGAAAAGGCTACAAGATACATTCTTTACATTTTCCAGTTGCTCTTATTGTGAAATCGGTGACATACCTACTTTTTTGCAGTCTAGTTAACAATGCTTTTGTTTTTGAGGTTCAATCAATTCATTTGAAATTCACTGGATTACATTATGAAGATAGGCTATTTTATCAGTCCTTTTCATTGTGATTAATGATACATTCAGAAGCGAGTGAAAGCGAAGACATTAATTTTAGAGAAATCTAGTTTTTTCAGATTTCTCTAAAATTTATTAAGATAGTTTTCATAGTTAGAAAAAGAACCTTCTATAAAAAGTTTTCTCGGGATAAGAAATTTTTTTGAGTAGGTGATTAATGAAAAGGGCCTAACTTGGACTTCGCTTTTCATTTCATATTCTAATTGTTGGATCTGAAAATGTATTTTGGGCTTTTGAGTTTTCGCCCAAGATTCGCCTTTTTTCTTTACATTCGGTGAGCTTCTAAAAAATTGATGAGCAGTGGTGGCTCAGTGGTAACTACTCCGACTTGCAAGTTGTAGGTTGCGGGTTCAATACCAGCCAGCCGCATTACTTTATGTACTTAATTTCATCACCGCTGCTCTCATAACGGTGAAGGAACACATCGTGAGGAAACCGGCATGTACTACAACCAAAAATTCGAACACATGTGACATCCGCCAATCCGCACATGGCCCGCGTGGTGGATTGTGGCCCATTCTCTCTTCTTGAGAGGAGGCCTGAGACCCAACAGTGGGAACATTACAAGGCCGATAATACTAATGCTAAAAAATGGGAGGGTACTCACGTATGTGTATTGACAGATCCAGCCTCACAGTGGTACCGAGGAGGCACGGACCGCCAGTTGGCCGCCAGTGCTGTCATGGCTCCCGCGTCCAGTACGCCGAAACCGAACAGGTGATTGAACTCCAGTCCTACGCCGTTCATCGTCCAGTGGAACCGGCCCTGTGAATACGAAATGATAGAATTAGTGTAAAAAAATAATTGAAGAGCACTTCCATTCATAATTATAATTATAACATACTTAACCTATCAATACCCGCGAAACGAGGCACAATAGTAAGACAATAACAGCGCGGTCCTATGAGACCGGTTGGGGATTCATGAATTAATCTATTTATACAATGTGCAGTTTTGCATTTCGGAAGGTAATTTAGCATTAGCATTAGCGGCCTTATAATGTTCCCACTGCTGGGACTCAGGCGTCTTCTCTAGGAGAGGGGATGGGCCGTAATTATGAACCAATTAAGATACTCGACCCGAATCAATAATAAAATGAGTAGGTAATTTTTTATTTATTTTTTCAATATGGAAATCGGTACGTGTGAACTACCTTGACACTATTTCATTGATCCAAAACACACTAACACTTCCCGCACGTTTGTTTAGAGAGTTATTCTGAAAACCAACTAAAATAAAAAATGTATTGTTGATTTTTGACCAAGTATTATATTTTTATATGATTATTTGTGACCTTTTTTACAACCTCCCGATTTGCCATACAGTTTCAAAACTGCACATTGTATAGGAGTAAAGGAGAACCTGACTGACTGATATATCAACGCACAACCGAAACTACTTGGATTAGGAGAGATATAGAAATTTTTCACCAGGTTCAGATTTTGTATTAGAGGAACCTACTTTTACGTGGGCAAAGCCGCTGTCAGAAGCTAGTATCGGTATATAATGGTATGTTTTAGTGATAAATGATAATTATTTTGCAATTAGGTTTTTACAAACACTTTTACACGTCAATTTTTTTTATCAATTTGTTCTAAATGAGTCCGGCATTTCCTAACTGACTACCCTGAGAAGAAACACCGAAACAAACTCAACTCAAGGGTCACAGTCTCATTTAAAGTAGTAAAGTATGTATAATGTAGGTGTTATTTACGTATGTTTCTATTAGACACCTGATCCTAACCTCGAATTTGATCTCTGTCTATCACTCAAAGGTTTGCTGAAAGAAAATTCGTTTTGCGAAAGAATTGTCAAGTCATTGTTCAGGTACCTATTATGTTAAGTTTTTGTATTCAACAAACATTAAAAAAAAAACAATAAAAAATATGCTCTCAAAAATATAAAGTAACTGTAAAACTAACATTATAAACGTAAAAGTTTGTAAGTGTACGTATTTTTTTTTGTGTGCGTAAATCGACCTCGCCTCCGGCTCGGGCATATCTTTTGACTCAGTGTCAATGACAAACTTTGCCCTTTAGCATTAAAATTTATTATGGAAAGTAAGGAGAGAGGGAGCGGAAGATTTGGAAAGAGTTTTAAACAATTGTTTTTGACAAGTTACGTCTTCGAAAATTCCTAAAATAAGAATCTCGGGCTACAAAGATAATGATGATCAATACTTTAAAATTCAAAAAGCTTCGAATCAATTATAAATAATCTTACTTCAAACTCTTAGAAATAACAATGAAACTCAAATAATAATTATAATAACGACTTTAGAAACAAATCCTTAAGGCGGAATACAAATTGATTTCCAAAAATTTCTCTGAAAAGACTTTTCAGTTCGATAAATAATATCCGAATATTCCGAATAAGATTTTGATTTATAGAGAAAATTTTCACCCACGCCAACTCTTGCTAACAAAAGCTTAATACAAAAACAAAGCGGAAAGAGCAATAAAACAAATTTAAATCAAGTTTAACAGTGAACTTGGGAACCATGGCTTTTGAGTCTTCGTTACCTTGACATTTAAACTTGAAGACAAAAGTTTATAGAGCCTGAGGCGTCACGGGCTCAGGTATAATAACAAACAACTTCTTAAAATATTGTATATACACACCTACTAACATATTATACCTGTATATAGGAAGGAGAAATACCGCTTCTCTGCTAAAATGAGTTCGCGGCAGCTTCAACAGTAATCTGAAGGCGCTATCAGAATGCCTAGTGCGAGTGTGATCAATCAACACGATAAAGTTGCATATGCAAGTCAGGACTAACAGTGCAGCATAATATCTGAGCTCACACCCACTATGAAGAGCCAAGGAATGCTGTCGCCATGGCCGAAATTGGCTAAACGGCAATATTATCATTATCATACGGTGACCTTTCGCACCGAGTCCTAAGAACAGACCAGGGTCCAGAGCGAGGGAAATAGGCGGCAAACCCGTAGGGGTCCAGTAAGGCCGAAGCCTAATAGGGCCATGGGTCGACTGCATAAAGACAATTAAAGGAACACAGACGTAGTTTTAGTCAGTAAAAGTCAGCCATGCTTTCCTGTTCCGATATAAAGCGGGAGAACTCGTTACATAAAAAAAAACATCATCATATGTTTCATTTAATAACTTCAGAAGTTAGAAAACCCATTTCTCCACAACATGCTGCCGTGAAACATCGCATAAGACACACTTGGCCAACGAGTTTTTATAGCTTTTTGTTTTAAACACATAAAACAGTACAGCTGTCCATCTATTTGATGTCTCTAGCTTTTTACGACATCTAGGAAATAAAAGTCTACCTAATTACATATTTAGGTAGGAAATACTAGATTCTGACGGACACTTTGCCTGATTGAAAGTAGAAAATCATCCCAAGCGATATACTACCAAGGAAAAAAATTGTAGCGACATTCGTGGCACGAAATAGGAACTAAAGTACGAAATCTTGACAAATATGAATATGAAATCAATATTTCAGTGGGGACTCCTATATAACAAATGTGATTTTTGCTACGGAAGATACGGAACTCGTCATGCGGAGTCCGACTCGCGGTTGACCGATTATTAAAATATTACTTCAATATAAAAATTATGATGTATTTTACATTATAAAGAATAATGTAGCACTAGTTTATGTTATAAAAATAAAATAAAAAAGTAAGTTAGTTAAAAATATAATGCTTGCATACCTTAGCATCGTAGAGAGAGTTCCTTTTTGACGTCAACACCGTCAAGTGTTGAATGTCCCGCCACGTTAAACTGGGGCTGTGAACAAAGTGAACCAAGTGTGAACAAAGAGTGAACAAAGTGAACCAAGTGTGAACCAACCGTCACCTATAAGAAGAAAAAAAAATCCTATTCTAACTCACACGTTTTATAATAGAAGTGGATTTTTCTTTTGAAAAACTTCGCGCGTGAGGTGTTTTAATAAATGTAATAGCGTTGGTATTTTCTTTGAAACACACGGCGAATGTTAATCCACATTTTAAATTGCGGAGTTGCTCTTTTAATTTGTTTATTTTATAGGAACACCAATGACATATAAAATTTACAAAATATTTCCATTTACATTCGAGTACCTACTTGTATAGAAATTTTATTCTGTGCAGATATGTCAACTATGCCCATAGCTTATACAATTTGACATTTATGTACATATAAATAAATATTGAATATGAATTAAATTCGATTCTAGAAATACAATAATTGATATGAAATATAATAACATAGTTTGGATTACTAATCAACAATTATTCCACAAGGTGGACCGACGACCTGGTAGGACGGATGCGAGAGCCCTATATCCAACGGTAGACGTCCTTTGGCTGTAATAATGATGATGATAAACTTACTTGGCATGTAAAGCCAGAGCGAACACTCCAGCCGCCTCAGGCGCCGCAGCCGAGGTCCCTGAATGCGTGGCAGTACACTTCCCATACAAGTCCGTGGTCGCTACTCCAGTGCTGGGATCCCGGGCGCCATTGCTGAAGGTACTCGCCAGGGTGGATGAGCAGGACTCGTCGTAGTGTGCGTTCTGACCGTCATTTATTGCACTGCAAATAATAAGATCATTGTTATTATAAAAAACCGGGCAAGTGCGAGTCGGACTCGCGCACTGAGGGTTTCGTACCAACCTACCTATAAAAACAGTTTAATTCTCGAATCGAGTCTTGAAGACTTTTCAAATTTTTTTTCTTGTGACGTAACTAAAAATTTTCAGTTTTCAGACTTTTCCCGATATTAGTGCTATAATACCTTGCTTCGTGCCAAATTTCAAGATTCTAGGTCAACGGGAAGCACCCTATGAGTTTTGATTCCTTTGACAGTGTCGAAATGTACGTTTTTTGCAACATAAACGGGCGTATCTTTTTTTTCCGTCAACTTACAAGTTTGATTTTTGCACAACTTCAAGGGACCGCGGATTTCAATATATGGTTTTAATTTCAACTTGCTACCTTCACGCGTTCCTGAGAAAAAGGGTCTTGACAGACGGACGGACGGACAGACGGACAACAAAGTGATCCTATACGGGTTCCGTTTTTTCCTTTTGAGGTACGGAACCCTAAAAAAGATTCTAAAATAACACCAAGTTTTTATCCTGAGAAAATTTATCACAAAAACCATAATAATAATAATATACAGAATCAAACATTTGAATGAGTATACAAAAAACAAATTATTTACAACTAGCTTCCGCCCGCGGCTTTGCCCGTGTGATTCGATTACATTTATGTAATCTATATAGGATCTTCAGAGATTATCCCATACAAACAAAAAAACAAACTTTACCTCTTTATTATATTAGTATAGATATATTGTAGGAGACTGGTACCTAAGCAAGGCTCTAGGCCAGTGTTTCAGGACACTAGGTCCCCACTTTTACAAAACTTAAATTGTGTACCTACTAGCGCGCTGACAATGTAGTTAAAATAATAATAATTTCCACAATATTTGTTAGTAATTCTTAAGAACATAGGAGTGGATTTCAGTCAGTAAAAGTTTGTCACGTCCTCCCACTCCACCTTGGAGTGGTCTTCACCTAAAATAAAACCCTGGTTCGTAAATACCGAACTATTTATCCTGTACTTCACTCTCGTTTATATCAAACAATCATATCAACTTCGATGGACGTTCTAAGTAGATCACACTTGACCAGACTTCCGAGAATCTGTGGGTGTCGCTATAGGGACGAGTTTCATTAGTCTCGCACGTGTAGAGACATTAAACCATCAAGGACAATACAGAAAAAATACAATATCCAATATGAGACGTTAATGAACGACAGAATAAAAATAAAAGAAAGTAATACAGTATAAGGGGTTTCTTTTTTGATGTGGGACTTTATTGAATAATTTCTCCCACTCGTTTGTCAGGATTATACTGACTAAAATCCACCTTTGTTTATTCAATTGCCCTTTGTGTTCCAAAGCTACGTTAAGACAAAGTAGGTAGATACATTTCATAAACATACAACCCCATATAAACCTATAGTATTATTGTATTTTTTAATTTTTGTTTGTTTTATACGAGTATCTGTTAGCAGTACACCGCAGGCTACCTATTACTATTTTAGGTTCTTATAGTCTATCCTAAGGATGACTAGTAGATATAGCTGTCAGCGATAAGACCGCCATTGTACCCATAGATTAAAGATTCTGTAAAATTGATACTATTTTGGTATACAATAAAGTTTATTCTATTCTATTCTAACCCCCACAAACTGCCAATTAATTAAAAGCCAGTCTGTAGAGGTCAAGTCCCAAGATCAACTGAAATCGAACTCGTTTGGGAGCCTGTAGCTATTAATTTTAATAAAGACCCTTTTAAAGCAAGTAAAAGATTCTAAGCCAACAAATAAATGGCGTCCTTAAAAGGTACTTTAGCAGTACAGAACACTAAACATTTTGTGAAAATGGGTGAACTGAAAGCCTACGATTTTTCACACGTAAAAGAAAACTAAGGCTCGGCGCAAACGGTCTACCGACCACTGTCACTAGTAGCCAGCGACAGCGACTTAACACACTTCTTCATATAAAGGGTGTAAGGAAAAGCCTTCCACAAACTTTATGGGCATGCTCAGTAGACGAATCTGAACATCATCCTTTGTGGGAGGACACCCTGTATAATACGATGGACGCGCCAGACACGTGTAGCCGGTGGCTCTCGCTCGCATCTGACACTGTTATAAATGTTTCGGTAGCTTGCAACTGCTACCATAGAGGTTGTGGCCCGTTTGCGCCGAGCCTAAATCTAAATCTTTAGGTGAAATATGTGTGTGTGTGTGTGTGTGTGTGTGTGTATGTGTGTGTGTGTGTGTTGTGTGTGTGTGTGTGTGTGTGTGTGGTGTGTGTGTGTGTGGTGTGTGTTTATTTATGTTAATGGATACTTAATCTAGACTGCTCAAAATAGAATGAGGCTAGTTAAATTAATTTTCAGAACGTTAGGCTGGGCCTGCAAATTAACCTTGCCAAAAAACTTCTGTGTCGTATGGAGCAGTGTTTATTGTTGACGCGCAAATTGCCGTAATTTATTTATGTTTTTTTTAAAGATACGGTACACGGCAGGGTTTCGACTACAGTATCATTTTTCCTATCAACCGAAACGAGACACAATAGTAAAACAATAACAGCGCGGTCCAATGAGACCGGTCGGGGATTCATGAATTAATTCATTCAAGCCTAAATATTCAGAGTAGGTAAATGGAGTTCGTTGTGCTAAAGACAAGTTATTAGGAATCGAATAATTTGGCAACTAACAAATTGAAGGTGTCACAAAATTATCCCGACAAAATAAAAATTAAAGAATAATATTCATTTCAGATTTGTTTTATTGAATGTATTCTAAACCTTCATAGTAAAGAAAATATAACTACGTATTTTCTTTACATCGTTAAATACTGTTTGTGATTCAAAGGTTGATTAATTAAATGTAAAATAATACGACAGGTAACGTTAATCTATTTTAAATACAGCAATTTATTATTATACGGCATCCCAGATTTTATCCATAATATTACTGGCGTAGAATTATATCTCCATAAGTAACTTTTCTACAAGTTTTTAAGCGACAACAGACAAATTATATTTATTTAGTAAGGTATCACTTTGCGCGTAACGAACCCTAAAAACTGGGTCCAGTTTAAAAGAGATAATAGAATAAAGAAAATTTTGTAACTCTGCCTCAACTAAACTTATTACCCTGTTTTTGGCGTGGAAAATACTTGAATAACTTGCCTCGTTGTTGCCTGGGTAGATTGAGAGGGGGTGTTAGGTTTTTAGTGACTGAAACCCACCCGTGTTCCCTTTGCGTTCCATAGCCTATCGCGTCTCTCTTTTGAAGTTTGAAAGATATTTTTAGCTTCAAAATAGTATTTTAAATTATATTGGTACAGACTACTTCATCAATTGGGTATTCCTCGCACATTAAAATACCTTAGAAAAGGAGTAGATGACGCTGCTCGTAGCTTTAGCCTATAGCTATCACAAAGCTCCGGGCTAGCATCAGATCTTTCCGAGGATTCTTGTACTATTTGCAAAACAACCAACCAACTTGTGGTAGCTGAATAAAAACCGATGTCGTGACATCGAAGTCATCAAATGCGTGACACTTATGTTATTGAAATATGAGTGTCAATATACATATTCTTTATTTATTTCATTCCTATTTGCTAAATATAAGATAAAAAGTTTCAATTGTGGGTAAGCTTTTTGGACTCTGAAAGGGTGAGAAGAAGATTGACAGACTAAGGGCCTGTTTCACAATGTCTGAGTAGGCACTACTCAATGAATAAATTCAAAAATGTGACAGAATTTGTATGAAATTATCTGTCAAGTAAGATACTCGAAACTTAATCATAGGTGGTGAAATAGGCCCTAATAGTTATGCTCGCTACTCCGCGATTGCTAATGGGTTTGTTTAAAATCACGTTTAAATTATTATTATTATATACTTTATTGTGTACACCTTAAACTAACAAAAGATATTTTTTTTACAAAAATAAAGTGAACAATAACAATTTTTTATGAGATAAATTGCGTCTCTCTTTGTCAACTAACTAACGCATAATTTATCAAGCCAAGTTGGTGTCTACCGTTTTGTTAGTAATATAATTAACTGTCAGTTAGAAGAGGAACAGATAATCACTCACAGGGGAAGTATTAAAAAGTTTAAATTAGGTCAATCCTGACAAATGATCATCGGACGACATTGTCAGTAATCTAAGTTGTTTTGAAACTTAAAACAAACTCAAACTTTATTAATTTTACGCTGAATTTGGGAAATAAATGTACGTATAGTATAATCTGCCTTTTAATATTCTTACTGCTGAGACTCCAGTCTCCTCTTTAAGAGAGGGAATGGGCGGTTTGTTGGTGGATGGTGGTGTTCTCATTTTTTTATTTTTTTTTTGTTTTAGAACATGCCGTATGCTCGCGATGTTTTCCTATACCGTTTTGAGAGAAGTGATAATGAAATAAATTATAAAAATCAATACTTCTGGCTCGAACCCTGTTCTACAAATCGTTAGGTTCCTTTACGACTGAGTAAGTCACCAACTCACCACTAATTAATTCAGTATAGCGTTCATCGGGATTTTGTATGTCGGAATTAAGTGATGTAATTCTTACTGACCAGTAAAAACATCTGGATTTTCTTCATATTTTTTCCTGTTATGAAACCTCTAATTTACCGAAAGGATCGGTTGACCCAATTTACTTTTCTAAGCAAAAGTTTTCTTTAATCATTGCAATATTGTGTGTGTGTGTGTATGTGTTTGTGTGTATTCTCTATGGGAAAAATAGAGGGCAGTCATTGTATTGCAGTGGTGCCATATGGACTAGGTAGATAGGTAGAATAATCAAGTGTAGGATAATTTTGAGGGACGCAAAGTGAAAAGATTATTTGGAATTTTGCAATTTTCTGATAACTACAGTAACCTACAAAAAATATATTCCACAACATGGAAAATTCTCACGTAAAAGTGCAAAAATAAGGTCACAATTCTAATTACCTGCTGTAACGATATCTATGACGCCACATAAGACCAACAAAATATACGAAATACTGCATCGCGTAATTCACGTATTAAAAATTGAAGAGTCCACGGCGCGATTTGAATATAGAAACCTGAAATCACCTCTCGGGCAATTGCCCAAACCAGACAAAACACCTATCTGGTCGGAGGTTCCTGATCATATTTTACTTTCACACAATCTGGGTACTAGATGACGTCTAGTTCTAAGCTAAGCAGAGCCACAAGCTCAGCTGGTATGAGTACTAAACAACTGACAAACAATTCATCTAAATACATACATACAGGTTAGGTTAAATACATACATACATAGACAAGTTATTCTCCAAGTGCACCCACCTGTTGATGGAGACGGTCCACATGGAGGCTGCGTACCCGTCACAGTTGCAGTCGTCATCCTCGCCGCCGTCGCCACTCGCCCACACGTAGATGTTGCCCAAACCGTTGCGTCCCTGACAACAAAAAGTAAAACTATCATGACTAGAAATATTAACTTATTAAAATAGATCCACCAATCCGTACTGGGCCCGCGTGGTGGATTACAGCCCATTCCCTCTCCTAGAGAGGAGGCCCGAGGCCCAGCAGTGGGAACATTATAAGGCCGATAATGCAAAAATGCTAAAATAGATCTATGTTTTTACATCACACTATAGCTGCGAGAGGGCCCTGGTGACTTGTAATACAGGTTTCATAGAGACCTATCACAGGCACCAGTCTCTCACAAAGTTTATTCCATGTTCATGCTCCATGTAAACCTAGCATTGAGTCACTTGCGTAGAGAAAAATAAACAACTATTAATAATAATAATAATAATAATAATAATCTTTATTAGTACAAATTATACAAGCATTTTATGAATTCTCTAGCTCCTGCGCTAGTTTAAACTGTATTACAGGAGCTAGTGTCTTCCCCTTATTACAAAATTCAAATAAATTTATTAATAGCATCTAAAGATAAAAAAGTGATTATCATTAAAAATAAAATGTAAACAATAACATCAAAAATAGTATTAATACACAAAATTAAAATTGAAATTAAAATAAAAATACAAAAATAAAATTAGACTCAATGTACAAAATTAAAATCAATATTGACTTAATAATAACAACCGGTATTAATGTCCAAATTTAAAATCTAAACCAAAAATTTAGATGATAAAACAAAATTTAAATTAAAAATAGATAGTAAAAATTTACATCCAAAGTATAAATAATCCATTTAATTAAAAAAAAAAAGGAACAAAAATCAAAGTAAAAATTTAAACCATAATCCTAATCAAATTAAACCAAACAACAACATGCTTATTTATTTATTTTAAAATAGGGCGGGCTGTATGTTTTCAGACGTGTAGTGAGGTAGGGTGTGAATGTGTGTGGGGTAAGAATAGTGTGTATGTGAGAGAGGAAAGGGGTGTAGGTGTGTGCGAGGTGAGGTGAATATGTGTGAGCTGTGTGAAAAAGGAGTATAAGTGTGAATGTGTCTCTTCATAAGAACTTACTTAATTAGATTTTCTGTGGCGTCGTAGTCCAAACTTTTAAGCCAAGGTAATACAACTTTTTTAAACTGCGTTATATTTAGTTTCCTAGTTTTAAATTTTTTATGTACTATGTTATAGATGCGAGGAGCTTGCACGATAAAATGTTTTTGTGCAATTGATGTTTTATGACGGGGTATAGGCTTTATATATTATTGCTAATATTATAAAGGTGAAAGTTTGTGTATATGCTTGGTGTTTGTAACTCCTTCAAGTTGAAACTACACGGGTAGACCATATCCTAAAATAATAAAAAGCATTATAACACAACAAGCGGCTAAAAGAACATATGTGGGGTTTTAAAAGTCTGACACGCCCGCATGAGAAATCATAAGATGATTTTCTACCACCAAATGGGGTATGAGGTGGAAGGGGATGGGTGACTAAGCTTCTGAACACATTTGATAAATTACAGCAGACACATCTTTACAGAGTAGGTACCTACTAATAACATAATGACTGTGGCGTATGCGAGATCCCTTCACATTAAGGGCTTTGTCACACTAGCGGATTGCGAGTGTTCTCAAAGCGGGGCGGGTTCGCAACAAATACGTTACGCGCAACAAATACGTTAAGGGCAACGAACACGCCACGAACAGCAGCGTGGACGCCATTATGTCATCTACCTAGCCTTTTACAACTATATTGGGGTCGGCTTCCAGTCAAGCCGGATTTATCTGAATACCAGTATTTTACGAGGAGCGGCTGCCTACCAGACCTCCACAACCCATTAACTGGGGTAACACGATACTTCATGGCAAGACTGGAGTCAGATTTACAGGCTTCTGACTATCCGTAACGACTGCCAAAAATCTACAAATGACAGCCGGGACCTATAGCTTAACGTGCTTTCCGAGGCACGGAGGAAACTCGATATGTTAAGATGGTCACCCATCTACAGACCAACCTTGGCAAGCGTTGCTTAACCTTGAAGATCGACCTGTGCGGCTGTTATTATCTAGCCATGAGCTCCTCTGGTGGACGCCATTGTGTACTGTCTCGTAAAAACGCCAGCCCGTTCCCCCCCGCCTACAAACGCGACGAAAACGTTGCGAATTCGCTAAGTGTCCGCGACGTCTTCGCTGTAAAGCCGCGTCGTGTTCGCGATGCATTTACGTTTCAATTGGAACTGTGTGCTAGCTCCTGACGTTTTATACGTGCCCATGTAGGCCTATCCACAGGTATATATAAAAATCAATTGCTGCTCGTTAGTCTCGCTAAAACTCGAGAACAGCTGAACGGATTTATCTTATATTGGTCTTGAAATGTTTGTGGAGGTTTAGGTAAGGTTTAAAGGTGAGAAATATTCGACAAAAAAAAATAATTTCTGGGTTAGGGTCAGCTAGTATGAAATAAAAATATTGAATTTGAATTTGAGTCATTCGCTACTCGCCCGCCCCACCCCGCAACCGCTCGCAAACCGCAAGTGTGATACAGCCCTAAGTCCCGCAACGTTTCAACTTCGTGACTTTGAGCCTCGTCACCATATGTGGCGGGAATTAGGAACATTTCTGTGATATGGCAAGTCAGACAAGTCTTTGATACTCTGTTAATGTCGGGATATGTTAATGTGTCGGCTTTTAGTTAGCTGTTCTTGTTTTCAAAGTTCATTACTATATGTAGGTGGGTATGTAGACACATATTTATCTACCTACAGAGATATTTGTGTATTTTGAGGTAGAAACTTTCCCTCTGTCATTTTTAGTATGTAATTTGAATCATGCAATTTTTTTGTAATCTAGTGCTTTACTAATTTTTAACTTTTATCTTCTTTTTTGACTCCAGGACAGTCCGTTATAATTAGACACACCTTCCCGCTCTGTCCTAGAGCGGAAGAAGTCATTGGACGATTTCCCAAATAAAAACTTAAGGGACCAGCAATTCAATTAATAAAATATCTACAATATCGTCAAAAATTCTTCGAAAAATCTAAAACATATATTTTGTTACACTTATGACTCTTTTTACACAAACCCAACACAAACGAAGTTCAAAGACGGAATTTTCCCAAAAAACTTTCTGAAATACTCATAAAAATAAGAATATCGACGGAGCACAATTTATTTCAGCGACGATCCTCCTTTGTTTGTCGAAGAACTCTTATGTGGGCTGGAATAATACTTGCTATCCATAGAGTAACAGACACCTAGAGAAGGCATAAAAAAAGACAATCATTGTCACCGTTTTTTCAGACAAGAACAGGACTACGCGTTCTCTGTCTGGCTGTCAACAAAACGCGGTTAGAGATTTATTTAAAGACGCCAGAAAGCCTAACAACAACTCTATCTAAGAAGTATCGTCTTGCCCCGTAACTGGGTTGTTGAGGTCTGATAAGCAGTCGCTCCATGTAAAACATGGATGGAATATCCATATTTCACATGGAGCGACTTCTGACGTTGCATCCAGTTAGATTGAAAGCCGACCCCAAACCCGCTATTTAGGAAAAGTTAGATGATGATACTCAGGTCGTCGTTTCATTAGTCTTTCTTCTCCTACCAGTTATTTGTTATTTTTATGTTGTATGTCTGTGGGACAATTTTTCTTTTCTTTCTTTACTACTAACGAATATTACTAGATAGTAAAAGTGTTCCTAATAACTGCCAGTGCGGCCTTTCTATTGTCTATGCAGCTATCTAACAGAACCGTGAGTCGATTATCTTGTGGACATAAAACCGGAGATGGCAGGAGGAATGGCAGCCATTTTAGCGATGAAATAAAAGGGGATATATATTGTGGAATTGGAATTGAAAGCTATGTCTGTAAAACTATTCTAGGTAACCTACGTAACCTACGTTGACTGTTTGGTGTGTGGTAATTAGACGAGAGAGTGTCTGTTTGCGTTATTGTTTATGTAACTACATATGTGTAATTGTATCGGCACGGCTGGTTCAGTGGTTGAGCTACTGGGTGCTGCACTGCGTGTCACGGGTTCGAATCGCACACGGAACAAAATATTTATAAGGACTACAGGTAACTGTTCCGGATCTGGGTGTGTTGTGTATGTGGGAAAATGTTATTGAACTCTGTGTAAAGATAAAAGCCACAATGCCTTTCAAAAGGAAAAATATATAAACATTTGTAAAATAAATTTTACTATGATTTTCATATCAGTAATAAGGCCTAAGCTTATTGTAGTTCTTAATGTCTAAGCTTAGTTCACGACAAGTTTTCCACTTAACACAACTTTCAGTTTTCGTCATAACTTAAACACTTAGGCAATCCTTCAACATCAACGCATAACTTAAAACTTATCTACTTTCAAAAGAACTAACTTACGCTTAGCAACAAAGATGTAACTAGATCATCATCTGCCTAGCCTTTTCCCAACTATATTGGGGTCGGCATCCAGTCATGATTTAGCTGAATACCAGTATTTTACGAGGAGCAGCTGCCTACCAGACCTCCATAACCCATTAACTGGGGTTCACGGAACTTCATGGCAAGACTGGAGTCAGATTTACTGATCTCTGACTATCCGTAACGACCGCCAAAGATCTACAATTGACAGCCGGGACCTACGGCTTAACGTGGTTTCCGAGGCACGGAGGAAACTCGTTATGTTAAGATGGTCAGCCATCCACAGACCAACCTAAACAAGCGTTGATTAACCTTGAAGATCGACCTGTGCGGCTGTTATTATCTAGCCACGAGCTTCTCTACAAAGATCAAACTAGATCTGGAAGATTAAACTGACTTTTAACTCAAATAGCTGCTAGTACCTTCTAGTTAAAAACCGGAAGAGGTGCCGTGTTCCTTTTTCAAACGTTCCACTTTCAGTTCCAACGGCGGAAATGACGACGAGCAGGGAGGAAATGAAGTAGCTTTTAACTGTAGATATAGTAGCTTCAATAAAATGTACGAGTAGTTTAAGTACGGGTAAGATGGATTTTGGGGCAGTTTTGTCGATGTTTTTGCCTTAAATATAATAAAAGAAATAATAATAAAAACTAAAGAAATAAAAGAATTTTTTTTTTTGCCTTCTACTACTTAAAACCAAATCTGTATACTTAAAAAGAGAATCTCAGTGTCATATCACTCAGTTTTTACTTTTAAGTGTCCAGATTTGGCCTAAACAAGCACAAGCACAAGGCGAGCACTAAGAAAAGGTTTTTAAAAATTCAACCTTTAAAGGGGTGTAAAGAGTGAGTTACGTTTGTATGCAAAACTTGAAAATTAGCACAAATAGTAGCCTAACTAAATAGTAAAGGTTTTAACTAAACCTTTTCAAAACTACCCCCATTACTTTTACTGACTAAAACCCAACAGTATCTTTCAGTTACCTTTTGCGTTCTATTAACCACGGTCACCCTTCCAAACGTTTCCACAACCCTGGCAAGTACTTACAACGCTAGCTAACCCTTCAGAAAATACAAGACGAGGGTAACATTACATTTAGTGAAAAGCAACTTCCATTAAGCCAGGTGACAGAAAGAATATCAAAGCTGACAGGAGGGTAGTCGTAAGTATTTGCTCAGGTGACCCACCCCTTTCGCTCACCCCTCCCGACCTCCTGCTGAAAGTAATCCCTCCCTAAGAGGTTTTAATGTCTGCTTTTAATGAAACCCGTAGAGTATTCAGCGTCTAGATTGTGGGTTGAGTGATTTTAATCGTTAAGCTGATGTTAAGCGCTTTGACTTTTCATATTTTCTTTTGATGAAATTCTTTAATGTATCTACACAAAATACTATCATAATGATGATACATTCAGTTTATTTACAAAAGCAAACGTATGAATTATAGAGAGAGCACATTTTCGAGGGTAGGTTTCAGTGCAGTGATAGATCTTAAACAAAACAACATACCTACCTAAGTCTAATATATAGAGTGCCTGGCAATTAGTGACCGACGGTTCAACACGCGATTGTAATCATGATAACAAACAATTTTTACTATGGGACCAAAACTGAAATCGCGAAAAATACTTATCTGCTGTTCTGTATAATTATGTTCGCTTACTAACTTTTGATAGTTATGTCCTAGATTTGATCTCGTAAAAAATGTTAATGGTTATCATAAGTACAATCACGCATTTACCAGTCAACCTAATTATGATTATACTAGCTTCCGCCCGCGACTTCGTCCGCGTGGAATTGTTACTATGGGCTAACGCTAACTTTAAATAGGTGAGGTGCTCCGCTCCTATTTGTCTTAACGTGATGATATATAAAGCCTATAACCTTTCTCGATAAATGGGCTGAAAGAATTTTTCATATCGGACCAGTATTTCTTGATATTAGCGCGTTCAAACAAACTCTTGAGCTTTATAATATTAAATAGATTATACACTAAACTTATACTATACTAATATTATATCATTAATGAAAGGAAGTGGCTCTTTAAATTTAGTTTTGAAGACATGCCAAATATGATTGGCCCATCTCTAAGCAGATTTTGATGTTTCTTCTTAAAGTGTGGGATGATGTTCGGCAGTTATTATTATTATTATTATTTTGGAAAACCGTTAAGTTTTTCTTAGCTCTGGGCTAGTGTTAAGCTACATTAACGGGCCAATTATTACTATTATTATTTCATTTATTTTTCATTAGAACATATTTTATACATTTTTAAATATTTTTACAAAAACTTTAAAAAACATTTAAAAATATAAAAAATAGTGGCCCACCGGCATCGGGAACAGGGTCCAAGTTACCGGCGGTCAGGGCTTCTGAGAGAGGAACCTCCGGAAAAATACGCGCCGTGTCCAAAAGTGCTGCTTTCTGGATCAAACCCTTGATCCAGCTGCCTAACGAGAGCCTCCTCAGGTGTTCGTCGAGGCTCTTGGCTATTAAGCCATTGGCCGTCACGACTATCGGCACAATGATTGCCGTGTCCACTTCCCACATGTCGAAAACCTCGCGAGCTAAGTCAAGATACTTAGTTTGCTTTTCTTTCTCAGCTTTCACGAGGTTCTCGTCATGAGGGACCGCTATATCAACAATCATTGTGCGACGCTCTAATCGATCTATCACCACTATGTCGGGTTATTGGCAACAATAGTCCTATCAGTGATGATAGATCGATCCCAATACAACGTGATATTGCCATTGTCGAGAACTGGGTCGGGCACATACCTATAGTACGGTACTTCTGACTCCACAAGATTGTATTTAAGAGCAAGTTGCTGGTGGATAATCCTATTCTTATCCTATCCTATAATTATTATTATTATGGTTTTTAATTGTTATTTTCTCAGGTACAAAACCTGGTGTTGTTTTAGAATCTCACGGGTGTGAACCAAGGTGAGAGCCTAGTTATTAATTTGTTTAAGATGGTAACGCGCTTTGTACTGCATTTACATTATTCTCTAAATCTAGTTGTAAAAACTTTCTAACTATACGGCAAGTGTTCAAAATGGCGGCTTTTTGTAGTGTTAGATAGGTGTATTTCGGCAAATTTAGAACATTGAAACTATCAAATATTTGTTTTGGGATAACACCTGTTGTTGATATTACTATGGGAACTATTGTGACTCTATTCATTTTCCAAACTCTGGTGATTTCCTCTTGCAGTTCTGTGTACCTACTTCCTAATTTTTTCCGTGATAGTTTTTTGTATGTTATTTGTGTTTGGGACTGCTATGTCTATTATATATGTATGTTTGTTTTCTTTGTCAATAAGTGTTATGTCGGGTCTGTTGTTATAAATAGTGTGGTCTGTAATTATGGTGCGGTCATAATATATTTTGTAGAATTGGTTTTCTAAAACCGCTCTTGGCGAATATTTGTAATATGGGGTATATGGATCCTGTGTGAGTTTACATTTTGTTGCGAGTTTTTGATGTATGATGTTAACTAGTTGGTTATGTCGGTGAGTGTAATCGTTCTGAGTCAATGTCATACAGGCACCTGTAATGTGTTGAATTGTTTCAGGTTTACTGTGACATTTTCTGCATAAATCATTCCTAACTGTCCTGTCTTTTATTATGAATTTCCTATAATTTTTGGTATTAATGACTTGGTCTTGAATAGCCAACATAAAACCTTCTGTTTCAGGGAACAGCCCACTTAGTTCCAGCCACTTGTTGGAAGCCTCTTTATCTATATGTGTTTGTTGTAAATCATTCGGATGTCTTCCATGTAGTTCTTTTTGCCTCCATTTTCTATTTATTTCTTCTATATGTCTCGCTTTATCTACTATTTCACTGTTATTGTCATCGCTAAGGTTCAAAGGTGTATACTGTTTATCTATCTCTATAATTGATTTGTGTAAATTACTACTACTTTTCTTTCTCTGGAAAAATTGTTTTAGATTTATGACTTGTCTATTGTGAAGATGTGAAATTTCGATCAATCCTCTCCCTCCTTCCTTTCTAGGCATTATAATCCTTTCTATGGCAGATTTCGGGTGGTGATATCTGTGTTGTGTTAGCATGGTTCTTGTTTTGACTTCGAGACTATGTAGTTCTGTGTTAGACCATTTTATTATACCGAAAGAGTAAGTGAGTATTGGTATCGCGTAAGTGTTTATGGATTTGAATAAATTTTTACTAGATAGATGCATTTTGCATAACGAATGTATTCTACTATTGTATTCTTTTTTTAATTTATCTTTAATGGCCCTATGTTCTAAAAGTCTAGCTTGATTGTACCCTAAATATTTATATAGTTCTTCATCTTTCATTGCTTCTATTGATTCATTGGTATCCGTCAAATAATTTCCGCCTACTATCTTACCTTTCTCTATATTTAGTTTTCGGCATTTATCTAGTCCAAAATCCATTCTAATGTCTTTCGAAAATGTAGTTGTAATATTTAGTAAATCGTGTAAATTTGAATTTTTGTTAGCATATAATTTTAAATCATCCATATATAGCAAATGTGTAATCTGATGTGATATTGACCTACCATTTTTAATATCAAAACCTAACTTAGAATCTATTAATGACCGAGAAAGTGGATTAAGGGCTAAACAGAACCATAACGGGCTTAATGAGTCCCCCTGAAAAATACCTTTTTTAATCGCTATTTCGTTCACAGATATGTTTGTTGTTTCAGATTGCAGTTTAAGTGTAGTTCTCCAGGAACCCATAGTGCTCCTGAGAAAATTTATAATTAGAGGATTAATTTTATAAATACTTAATATATCTATCAACCATGAGTGTGGAACGCTATCGAACGCTTTTTTATAATCTATATATGCTACGTATAAGTTTTTTCTAGATTTCTGAACATGTTTTAAAATTGTGGAATCAATAATTAATTGTTCTTTACAGCCCATATGCCCGCGCCTACACCCTTTCTGTTCTTCTGTTAGGATGTTATACTTTTCGGTGTGTTTTATAATTTTGTGTGTAATGCAAGACGTAATGATTTTATATAAAGTTGGCAAGCAAGTAATGGGTCTATACTGTGAAGGATCCTGAGTTCTATTAGATTTTGGGAGCATGTATGTGATTCCTATAGTTAAAAAATCCGGAATATTTTGATTGCCCTTTAGTATATCACTTATTTGTTCTGCCATAGTTTTATGAAGTGAATGAAGTTTTTTTATCCAAAAATTATGTATACCATCTATCCCTGCTGCTTTCCAGTTATGTGTTTTGTTTATAATAGTATTTAGTTCAAGTGCATTTATATCTTCAAACGGCATTTCTTCTATAGTTTCTGCTCTACGTATTTCCTCTTGTATCCATGTAGCGTCTTTGTTATGTTCCGTACTGTCTGACCAGATACCTTGCCAGAATTCTTTTAAAGCCTGTTGAGATGGAGGGTTTAGGATTGTTGTATTGTTGCCTTTAAGTTTTCTATAAAATTGTTTTTCACTTACTTTAAATAATATATTGTTATCTTTTCTTAATTTAGCTTTTTTATATCGTGCTAGCCTATGACTCTTAACAAGGAGTTTCTGTTTCAGCGTGTCTAAGTGATCTTCTATCCGCTTGTTAAAGTTTTCATGTGAACTGTGTTGTTTAGTTTTATTGATAATCTGCTCGACTAATTTTACAAGTTTATTTGATGTATTACCGTTTTTGTATTGTGTTAATCTATTTATATCTTTTCTTAATTGCTCTATATCTGATTCTAATCTTTTTTGCCAAGGTGGATCATTTTTTACCCTATTACTTTTACTAGTTCTATCTACATTTATTTTTAATTTGAAGTGATTTACAATCGAAATAGCTATGCAATAAATTAAATTATGTGTATCACTTAGGTTTTCAAGAGTTGCAAGCTTCGAAGGGATAAGTTTTTGATTAAAAATATTAATGATGTCTGATAATTTGCGAGATGGTCTCATTTTTGGCAATAATGGTTTACAAGTAGGGTCTATTCCACTATACTTTAGTATATTTGTTTCAAATTCGTTACTTAATGTCTCTACTAATAACAAGTCAAAATCTGTATTATTTTGTGTTTGTGTTAATGTAGAATCATCTGAAATAGTTTGACTAATGGTTTGTATAGGTGCAGTTGAATCTGTATCAAAATATTCAGTCCCGGGACTTTTTTTTTTTTTTTTTTTTTTTTTTTTCCGGTAGGGGAATCATCAGAATGACTTCTCCCACTCTTGGGCGGAGCGGGAGGGCGTGTCAGACTCTTACTGACTAAACCCCTACCCCGTTCCTTCGTTGCCATCGATCTGGGGGACACGGTGACAACCTTTCGGATACCGTGTTCCCCAGAGGCTTCGGCCCTGCCGGGCCCCTACAGTTTGCTGACATCTCCTTGAGGCGCGCGTGGAACAGAACGCGCCGTCGACGACTAGGCTCGGTCCAGATTATTACCAGACTGCCGGACGGCGAGCTACCCAGTGCTCGCCGTCCGCGAGCCCGCGCCTACGGTGGTCGGAAATCGGGACTCGGGAATCGGGTCCCGGGACTTGTGTCGGGTTCTAGGGAGTTGTTATCATTAATGTTTATTTGTTGTGTAAGGTTTCTTTCCTCTTCTTCTTTCTTAAGTTGCTCTGCTATTTCAAATCGAATACTACTTAAAGTGTCGTCTGTTAATAACTTATTTCTGATAATAACCGTTCTTTGGTCTGCTATTCTCTGCTCAGTTACATTAATTTGTGGATACTGCAATTTAAATTTTTCGAATAATTGTGTGCAGTACATAGTTCTGTCCTGTTCAAGTTTTGTAATATGAAAATAAGTACGCATGATGAATATGTTCATATCTTCCGTCCATTTCATGCGCACTCGGGGTTTTCCCGCTTTGGTGGTCGCAGGCTGAGTAGCTGATGCCGCCTGCGAAACATCCAAAGTGGGTGTAACTGATCTACTGTCCTCACTATTGTCTAGTCTGTCTGTCAGTTCGGCTGTAGTATTTTTGTCGGGGAGAACCCGCCTGCTCAGTCCCCCACCGCCGATGGGTCGTATGCTATGACACCCAGCATCGGCCCCAGGTGCGCCCCGACGATTGCCCTCGGGTAGCGATCCTATACGTAACTTTTTAGATCTAGTCTCCATTTTTAATGGGTTTCCAGAGCCACGTTGGCCACGCCAGTAATCTCTCATTCGTGTGTCCGCCCCCCACGTGATTAGATGGTCAATCAGGACGTGTGGTTGTTTAGGGGGCTTATTATTATTATTATTATCTCTTTATTTATTTACTGATAAACATATAAATTACATTTTTAAATATTTCATTAAAAAATAAAAAATAAAACATTTAAAAATATAAAAAATAGTAGCCCACCGGTATCGGGAACAGGGTCCAAGCTACCGGCGGTCAGAGCTGCAAAGAGAGGAACTTCCTAACTATGCGAGCCGTGCCCAGAAGTACTGCTTTCTGAATCAAGCCCTTGATCCAGCCGCCTAACGAGAGCCTCCTAAGGTGTTCGTCGAGGCTCTTGGTTATTAAGCCATTCCCTGACACGACTATCGGTACAATAATCGCCGAGTCCACTTCCCACATGTCGACAACCTCGCGAGCCAAGTCAATATACTTATTTTGTTTTTCTTTCTCGGCTTTCACAAGGTTCTCGTCATGTGGAACGGATATGTCGACAATGATTGCACGCCTCTCGATTCGGTCCACCACCACTATATCAGGTTTGTTCGCCACAACAGTCCTGTCAGTGATGATGGACCGATCCCAGTACAATGTGATATGGCCATTATCAAGAACTGGGTCGGGCACATACCTGTAGTACGGCACTTCCAATGCCACAAGGGAGTATTTTAGAGCTAGTTGCTGATGGATAATCCTGGCTACAAGGTTGTGTCTATGCAAGTACTCTCCGTTAGCTAGACTAGGACAACCAGAGATTATGTGACGGATTGATTCTCCCGGACGGTGACATGCCCGACAGATGTCAACCGTGCCGTCCTTCACAATAAATCTCCGGTAGTTATTAGTCATGATAACTTCGTCCATAATTGCACAAACAAAACCTTCGGTTTCCCCAAAGAGGTCACCGAAACGTAGCCAGGCTACGGACGCCTCTAGGTCAACATCGGGTCCATGAAGGGCCTGGAAAAAGCGTCCGTGAAGCTCTTTGCTCTGCCATACTTCCCTGCGATCGTTAGTGTCAAGCACTACCGGTTTGCGCCAGTTCCCGACAGCCAGAGAGAGCGGGGTGAGTCTTATGTCCACAGCTACTACATCTCGATGCATACCCACGTCGGCAGCTAGGAAATATTCCCTAAGATTGCATACCTCGCGGTTGTGTAGGGTCTTAGCATTTAAAAAACCTCGACCTCCACACTTCCGCGGGATATACAATCTCATCACCGACGATCGTGGGTGATGCATTCGGTATGCAGTCAGCAGTGTACGGACTCGCCTATCCAGGGCGTCGAGTTCCGTTTGAGTCCATTTGAGTATGCCGAAAGAGTACATCAATACCGGCATGACCCAACCGTTGAAGGCACGCACCTTGTTCCCGCCCGAAAGAAGGCTATTAAGAACCTTTTTCAGGCGTCCAAAGAAACGTTCCTTCACCGATTGCTTCATGTCAGTGATATTGATGCCTAGAGCTTCCGACATACCCAAATACTTATAGGTTTCGGTTGAAGAGAGGGATCTCAGGTTTATGTACTCCGTGAGTTGAGTGCCCACGGATTCCACAACCTCCCCTCGCTTTACATGCATGACCGCACATTTGTCCACACCAAACTCCATCCTGATGGCACTACTGAAGATTTCAGTTACCTTCAGTAGCTCCATCAGTTGCAGATTGTTGGGGGCAAAGAGCTTCAAGTCATCCATGTAAAGGAGGTGAGATATAACCTGACCACCTCTCTTCAACTGGTAGCCTAGACCTGAATTCTCCAGCAATGTGCTTAGAGGATTCAAGGCTAGGCAAAACCAAAGCGGACTCAAACGATCACCCTGGAATATACCTCGCTCAATCCTTACAGGTTCGCTATACCTTTGAATATATCGACATCCTGGATAGCTAAGGACCGTACTCCATTGCCCCATACATGACATCAGGAAGGTGCGTAGAGTTGAGTCAATTTTATACAATTCTAGCACCCTCATGACCCATGTATGAGGAACAGAGTCATAGGCCTTCTTATTATCTATCCAACATGTCGACAGATCTTTTCGGGAACGTCGAACCTGTTGGCTAATGGCCATATCAATGAGGAGTAGCTCCTTAGTACCGCGGGACCCACTCCTACATCCATTTTGAGAGGCAGACATGATTGAGTTATTTTTAACATGACAGTTAATCTTAGCTCTCAAAATGGATGTAAGAACCTTATAGACCGTCGGTAAGCATGTGATAGGTCTATAATTTTTGGGTTCCGCGGTGCTACCAGATTTGTAGAGCAGGTGGGTTATTCCTGTTGTTAGGAACTGGGGCAGCGACCCTGACTCTAAGGCCGACTGAAATTGGTCGGCCAAGCGAGTGTGTGATCTTGTGAACCATTTAATCCAGAAATTGTGCAGTGCATCCGGCCCTGGAGATTTCCAGTTAGGCAACGGACGGACTGCACGAGCTACATCTTGGGGGCTGATGTCAATTGCCCCCATTTGTGGTATTGGATAACACGCACGCTCGACCTCCCGAGTCCAGTCACCCTCTGTTTGACTGAGAGGTACCGACCAGATGCTGCGCCAGAATGAAGTCATGGCTTCATCATCCGGGAGGTTCACGTCAGTCACACCTTGACCCGATCGTTCCCAATCCCTATAAACCCACCTCCCATTACTCCGGAATGTGCGATTCAGGGTGTATCGCTCCACCCGCCGCTTATACCTACGAATACGGCTTGCCCATGCATACACCTTCTGCTTCAGGAAGTCGATGCGCTCTGTGACTCGGGACATATAGTTTCGGGGGCTAATGTCAGTCCCCGAAAATGCCCGCCTCACAAAGCGCATCACCCTTGGGCGAGTGTTGCCCTCCCCGAAGCAGATTAGCTTGCCGATGAGTACTCTGGCCTCACCAATACGACGCTCGATCCTGCACTGCCAGGCCGGCACAGCTGGTTTCGGTCGTATAGCTACGTCACTGCTTGGGAATTTGACGTGAGCTACACGACATGCCGCTACAGCCGCGCAGTACATTATCGAGTGTGTATCGGTGAGATCTTCGCAGTCGTTAAAATAATTTACTAACTGCGAATCCAGAGTAGCCACCAGCGCCTTATTTTTATTATGCATGGGCAAACGAGGTAAGCGCGGCCTAAATTCGGGCGGCATGTTACGGTACTCCCGAATAGCACACTCCAAAGCATTCCTCAATTCATCATTGCACTGGGTACTTACTTGTGCAACCATGTCAGTACTCCCCTCGTCAGCATCGTTGGTCGGATGATTTGACAGTGGTACCTCTCTTGGTACCACATATTGTGTGGTGCACTGACACGGTTGCTCATTTCCGTTCGGAGGCGATCAAGCACAGCGTCATCCAACATACGGTTACGCTGGATGACCCGTACCTGATCCGACAGTCGTTGGTCTGAAACGTTGACGGCTGGCTCAAGCACCTGAAACAAAGAGAGCATCCGAACACGGTACGCGGTCAGGTTGTTTCCTCCCTCTGTAGCCCCATAGTATGCGCGCATGACGTTTTCATTCATCGATTGAGTCCATCGCATGCGCTGCACACTTCCACCGGTAGCTGGGACCCTGTCAGAGGCCGGTGGGCCTCGAGGTCCTAAGCCTGCCGGTGGCCGGCGTCCCCGTCGACGCGCAGGTGGTGGTGTCGTCGGCGGTGAGTAGTACTCGTCGCTCGAGCTCGACGCAGCTGCCACGGCCGGTGTCACAGCACTCACGTTGGGGCTGGGTTCCGGCGGCGGCGAGGCGGAGCTGAGCGACGAGGCCGGAGGTGGTAGGCGTGCTCTCCGAGCTGCAGCTCTTTTCAACATCTTTAATTTCTTCCCATTTTCTTTGAACTATGAGATTTTGACTTGTGACACAATGACATGTCACAAGAATATTTTGGGTTTTTCATTTTTAAGTTATACTTATTCATGATATATATATATGTAATTTCGCACTATTTATTATAGTTGTTGTTTTTTGTTGTGTTGATGGCAAAATGAATAATAAATATTTTATTGTTTGAAGAAATATTGGGAGAGAAAAAAATCTTATGTCACTTGTTGACAGTCGAGCCACAGATATTATTATTATTATTATTATTATTTCCTATTGAAATGCCGAACATCATCTTGTTTGAGAACTTTTTTCAGTTTTACGTGTATAACGCTGCCCGCCCACGACCGACAATCGGTTTACAATTTTTTGTAGGTGAAAAACAGGACATACTGATAGCAATAGTCCAACGCACACGACCTACAAAAAGTCGGTCAGAATATACTATAGGATTATCGGACCTACAAAAAGTCTGTCGTGGGCGGGCAGCGTAAATGTTTGTTAAAACAGATTCACAAAAATAAACACGTCACCATTTATTTACTTTATGCAAGCCTAAAGCCCGAAGGGTGAATAACGTTTAAAAATAGATGCAAACAAAATAACGTTACACGTTATAACGTTACTGCACGCGACACGTGTACTTTCTATTTTCAAACCTGTTCGGTTCGGTATGGCAGTTTGTTAAAATACACATGACAGCTTCTATTTCCGGGTAAAACCTACGAGCTCTGAAAATCTGACACTTGCAGGATTTCGTTACTGACTTGTGACTATGTTGGTACTTCGATCAATGTTAGGTTTAAATGTCCAGTAGTGGCACGTTTTGCGGAGATATGAAACTTTTTATGAACGGTTTTAGTTTTGTAGGTGTTCCAATTTATGTAGCCCACTTTGAATGGCTACTCCTATCAATCTAGAGAAATTATTTATTTTATTTAGGGTGGCCAATAAACAAAGGTTTATTTCATAATTACTCTAAAACGTGGTAGTGGAAAACGATATCTTGCGTTTATAAGCAAAACACCAGCTCCATACTAAAATAGCGCCCATTATCCTTTCTATTCTACCTTTGTACTTTTTTATAGCACGAAGTTTTTATGAACCATACTTCACACAGATATTGTAAAAGCAAAAGTTTACGAGTGCGTATAAATATTTATAATTTCTTCACGCTGAACGGATTTGGATGATAAGGACACATGTGGACATAAGTCTGGGCTTTCACACAACGTCATCTAGTCCCAAGCTAAGCAGAGCTTGTGTTATGGGTACTAGACAACTGATAAACATACTTATATATTTCTAAATACATACATATTATAGATAAATAACACCCAGGCACAGAACAAATGATCGTGCTCATCACACAAACATTTGTCCTGGGTGGGAATCGAACCCACGACCTCCGGCATAGCAGTCAGGGTCACTAACCACTAGACCAACAGGCCAGTCAAATAGAATATATTTACTGCATAATTTGACGCTTTCACGCGGGTGACGCCACTGATAAGATCTAATAGACACCTAAAAATACTTTCAAGAACTAAATGGCCATTAATCAGACTGATCTGTTAGATAAATAAGATTAGTTTTGGAATATAGGCAGCTGCCTATACTCCAACAACACAACAACAACAATTACAATAGTCAATACTTATAATTCAACATCATTGGCCAATTTATACTGCTGAGTTTAAGCCTCCTTTGCATGGTACATACTTAGGTATGTATAAGAGTGACTATGTATACCTACGAGTATGTACTATGCTCGTACTAGTTTCAGACCCTTACCTCATTAACGCCCCTGACGATGGCCCTCATAGTGGCGTTCCGAGGCCCATCAACGGTCCTGCCGTCATCCGTGGGCCCCCACGACGCGCTGTAGATGTGGATCTTGTGGGGCTCGTGGCCCATCGAGTTGGCCTCGATCAGGTCCGTCATGTAGGGCTGGTCCAGCATTCTAATACCTGTGGGGGGAAAATGAAGAGTTATTTTAGTCAGGAGGATTTGTAGTAGGTATAACGCGATGTTCCACGTAGGCGATGCAACGCAATTACGAAGCGAAGCGGCCTACATAATCACCCACACGTGGGTGCGATGCGGCAACGTGGTAACCGAAGCGGCCACAATAAGTTTTTTTTTATATTTTCGCATGAAGCGACTGACATGATAACGCACGTACATATGATAAAGCTGAGTTCGCGTAATAAAACATCATCAAATCGCTTCGTCTTCGCTTGGTTTTCGAAAATCTCGTGATTTATTTCAACCTTTTATTTCGAGAATTTTTATCCTACTTTGTTTAGAGCCTCTGGGGATGTTGTATGTACAAGGTATTGATCTGTTTTGTTAGTATAAATTAAAGCTGTTGGTTTGTGAAAGGTAAGAGTTTGTGTGTTTGTTACTTCATCACGCTCTAACGATGAAATTTTACACACGAGTATGTCCTAGGATAGACATAGGATGTTTTTAACCCAAAAGCATGTTTTCTTGGGACAGTTTTCTACTTTCACACGGGTGAAACAGCTGGCAACAGCTAGTTCATAATAAGAATATTGTACTGTTGAATATTTTAATCTTGCGGAGAATAAATTTCAATTTCAAAAGAGTTAATTAAAATTTCAATGATATTAAAATGGTAAAAAGAGTTGATTTATCACTTAATTGAATCTTGCTTGGTTAGGTTCTAACTGAAAAGTTTTTAATTAAACCAATTTGAAATTAATCCTCGCGATTGAATTTTGGCCATGAAAGTTAATCTCATCGGCGGTGAGTGAATGTTAGTTAGTTAGTTAGCCTATTATGTCCCACTGCTGGGCGAAGGCCTCCCTCTTCTTTTTTTCCCCACAACTTTCAAACAACGCCATCTAGTCCCAGGCTTGTGTTATGGGTACTAGACAACTGATAAAAATAAGTTACACCCAGACACAGAACAAATGATCGTGCTCATTATACAAACATTTGTACTGGGTGGGAATCGAACCCACGACCTCCGGCATAGCAGTCAGAGTAACCACTAGACCAACAGGCCAGCTTTTCTACACACATTTAACCTTAGGGATCCAATAAGTGTTTCTTTTAGCCCACAGCTCATCTGACATGCGGCTGACATGTCTACTGGGCCAGACATGTCAGCCCACTTTAGATAAGAAAAACACAGTAAATCTTTATCACCCGATCTGGTAATTGAACTTGGTTTCACGATTCGTTGTCGCACAAACCACGAAGCCGTGACTCTATTATAACGATTTTTCTGTCCCTAAATGATCCAGCTCTGTATTTTTAGGAAAGTATTAGAATAGAACAAAGGAACAAAACTAGGTACTCTAAAAGAAAACTTTATTACCAACGAAGTCCTTCAAAACTACTTTAATAATCAGATGAGATGAGATACGTCTTTGACTAAAAGGCAATTAAAAAAAAACTAGAACTAAGTAATAGACAAATTCAAATATTCAAACTGGCTTCCACTTCATTAAGAGGCCTGCGGAGACCGCGCGCTATCTCGAGTTGAGACGAAATAAAATACGTTTTTGAGGTTGATGGAAGCAATCCAGATAGTATAAACAATTCTTGGACACACCGACTGGAGTAAAGTCATCATCCGCACACTGACAGTTGCTTGCTGTGATAGCAATACAAACTATTGGAAATTTGGGAGAGGTTCCGTAATACCAAAAATGATGAATGAAAAATTAATGTATTTCCAATATTGTTTCGAGTATTTATAACTTGATAATAATATCTGTGTTCCTACGAAAAAATATTTTGAAATATTGTTGTTTATAATATAGAAAAAACAAAATAAAAACATGACATTTTCGCTGTGAAAATGTGCAAATTTAAATTCGCTTAAATTTCGTTTGGGGTAAGTTTTTCAACAAAAAGACGATGTAGGAACCTAGACAATTAATATCTGAATCCGAATAACCTCATATTATGGTGTAAATATGCTTAAATTGCAAATGATTTAGGTATTACGTTTGTATGGATAATTCTAACGTCGCGCCCACCTTAAGTCATTCTGTCACCGCGTAAACAGTTTTAATTTTGGAACGCATATTCAAATTCAATATCTGAGAGCGGCGTTCTAAAACTAAAATTATGATTGGACAGGTTTAATCTCCAATTTAGTTTACAGAGGGGACCTTTGTGGACTAAATTGGGGATTAAGTCTCCAATCAGCTGGCGAGCCCGCAAATCCCCGGCCTATGCGTCAAAAGCTTAGTAATACTTCCGTAATGCCACGCTACTCTTCTGGTTCCACGAAGCCGAACTGATAACGGTAATTTTCCTGTTTATCTGATTTCAGTACTTAAAGGCGGCTTTATGCAGAACCATAAATGTTATATTAGCTTTTGCAAGTGCTTCAAACCGCGGGGTAAATATTTAGACACAAAATAAAGTTGCGAGGTTGTCCTTGTCGTCTTTTCATTTGATATTCCGTTTTCTTTTTTCAAACGTAAGTGGTTGGCAATTTTTTATTCTGCTTGTATTGAGTTTTCTTTTTAGGTTTATTTTTGTATTGATAAACCATTTTATTTTCGTTTTGTTGACTCCAATATTGACTATTCATCTGTTTTAAATTCAATAACTTTGCTACTTTTATTTCAATATTTTATTATCTCTTTTCGTTTCCATTAAGTTTTATGTGTATCCATTTAGAATTAATGTGAAACACTTCGGTTTAAAGGTTATTAAAATTTCAAAACAAACACTGACTTTCAATTTAGAATATCAAATATGAAAAGGGATGAAATGAAAACAGTGGAACATTATTCATGGTCTCAAACTATTACTCTGAACTATAAACTCGATAAATTAATTAACAACTTTCAAGTAGTTACTGAGGTAATTATTACCGAAGAGCGAAAAGGTTAATCAATTTTCAGAATTTTTTTTTTCATTCAAACTGTTAATCAGAACTACGAATTCGGTACTAAATAATAACCTCAAAATATCTCGGTACAGGTAATTATTACCTACCGAGGAACGAAAAGGTTAATCAATTTCCAGTTTTTTTTTCATAATTTTTTTATTTTTCGCCATTCTTACATAAATATGTTATGTAAAATCCCAAAAATGGTTTTTACCTACTTATGTTTGTCATAGACTTTGAAATCATCCACCCGATGGTATCCAAACCGGTTATATTGGACAGGCAATAATGCGAGGTTTTAGACCATGATAACAGTGCATAAAAAAAACCGCGACCTACTACTTCCAACAAATAAACAGAATTAATTTCCTTGCATCATACGTAATACGTTTGCAGTGTGTTTAGTATGTGATGTTGATTTAAACGTTTCCTTTCCTCGACTGTACTTACACTTTTCATTTATTTCTGACTTAGAAAAATAAGAACCTTTCGTAGATATATTAAAGAGGTATTTTTCCTCCATCGGTCCTTATCCTCATCCAGAGTAAAGGAAAAGATAAGTGTCATCCTTCACTTTCCTTAATTTTTTGTGACGTGGACGAGTTCAGAAAGTCGATAAAATATAGAACGACGATAGGGATGTTGATGAATTTTAAGGAGTGGTTTCATTTATAGACTAAAGACAAGTAATTATTCCGAAGAAATGATTAAAATAATTTATTAATAACTACCTTTAGCCCGCAACTTCGCCCGCGTACATAAAATATAGCTTAGGTATGTCACTCAGGAATACAACAGCTTTCAACTGGTGAAAAAATTTTAGCAATCGGACTAGTACTTATTGAAATAGTTAATTAATGTGATATTATATACGGACCTATTTTAATAGGTGGTACCTATCTGGCTATCGATAGAACTATGTCAATTTCATATAAACCTAGTAACCGTTCCACGGATTGTTTGTTTATATTTATAGTTGTCAGTTGATCATAAACAGTTCTCAGAATAACACAATAAAATTCATTGTATACGTTATCCTGGTTTCCCTGCTTACACTCTGCTTAAATATTGTGCCCCTACAGTGGTTATGGGCCCAGGACGCATAAATCAGGAGAGATTTAAACGTGATAAAGGAAGAAATTGGAGTGAAAATGAGTTCTGTCAAAATTGATCAACTCCATCAGAGCAACTACGAGACCTGGAAAATCCAAGTGGAAGCCGTTTTAGTTAAGAACGATGCCTGGGGATACGTGAACGGAAGTATCGCACGCCCAGCAGAACCAGCCGAAGCAGTAAAGTGGGACATTGGAGACTCGAAAGCTAAGTCTGATCTCATTTTATCGATAAGTCCGAGCGAATTACGACATCTACGAGGATGTAAGACTTCGCGAGACGTATGGTTAAAGTTACAGAACATTCATGCGTCGAAGGGACCTGCAAAAAAGGCGACATTACTAAAACAGCTGTTGCTCCATAAATTGGAAGAAGGTGGTGATGTAAGAGAACATGTTATGAGATTTTTCGATGTGAAAAGCCAGTTAGCTGACATGGATATCGAAATGCATAATGATCTGACCTCGATAATGCTCCTGTACAGTCTGCCGTCCAGCTTTGACAACTTTAGATGTGCCATAGAATCTCGAGATTCATTGCCGGATCCAGATACGCTCAAGATTAAGATTTTAGAAGAAGATCATTCCAGAAATCGAAAAGAAAGTGTAGATAGAGCATTTCTTGTAAAGGGAAAGAAGTCTTCTAAACCAAAGAGTGGTACTGAGCTGACAAGTTCGAAATTCAGATACAAATGTTTTAAATGTCATCTGTATGGTCATAAAGCCTCTGATTGTACGAAGAAGAACAAAGAACAGTGTAGTGATACCGTAAAGTATGTGTCGAATGATTATGAAGTACCTGATATCGATTCCAATTTTGTAACATTTAATTGTGTTTCAGATGTTAATGCTGTTTGCAACGGGAGTGGAAATTGGATCATCGATAGTGGCTGTACATCACATTTGTGCAATGATGCAAGTAAATTCGACAAAACACTTGTGCCTTTGTTCGGTAAGCTAAACTTAGCAACGAATTCAAGCACAAACGTACAAGGTAAGGGGACAGTCAGATTACTTACATGTGATAATGGTTCTAAAACAATTGTTCAATTGCCCAATACTCTATTTGTTCCGGATTTACGATGTAGCCTAATTTCAGTAAGCAAAATTACTGATCAGGGGTTTAGCGTTACGTTTAAGGATAACATAGCTAGTGTTCAAGATAGTTATGGTAACACTAAACTTGTTGCGAATCGTAGAGGTAATTTATATTACGTTGAGGAACATTTAGATAGTGTGTCAGCCATTTCTGAGCAAAAGGTTGACGTATGGATGTGGCATGAACGTTTAGGACACTTAAATGCAAAGGATCTCGTCCGAATTTTAAATAAATCTGGCATGAATGTTAAGATGACAGATGTGAGTGACTTGTACAATTGTGATATTTGTGCGAAAGGTAAAATGTGTATGTTACCGTTTACTAGTTCAAATGGGCCATGCGATGAAAAGTTAAGAATTATACATTCTGACGTTTGTGGACCCATGCAACATACGTCAATAAATGGCGCGAAATATTTCGTCACTTTTATTGACGATCATACTAGGTGGTGTGAAGTATACTTTCTCAGCAAGAAAAGTGAAGTGTTCACGACATTCAAAGTATACAAAAGTCATGTCGAGAATTTGTTAGGACATAAAATAAAATATCTTCATACAGATAACGGCGGTGAATTCTGTAATCGAGATTTCGACGATTTTTTGAAGAAAGAAGGAATCTTCGTAGGTTATCCTAGAGATCGAAAGGGTTATAGAGTATGGATACCAGCGCAACGACAAGTTATCATGTCAAGAGATGTGAAGTTTCAAGAATTGAAGAGTGAAGAAAAAGAAAATTTAAATTTACGATTTGATCCCTTCAAGATTGACCAAGAAGGGCCTGCAAATATTTCGGACCAACCAGCAACGGTGGAAATAGAATTCAATCCTAACCAATCCAGCAGAATCCAAGATAACAAAATTCCAGAGGTGGAAGGTGAAGGCATTTCTGTACCTGTGGAAGGATATGAAGGTCAAGAAACATCCTTTGATGCACCACAACTGACGGACGTTCCAGATATTGCTGTAGGACCATTTCAGCACGATCATCATCGGGATGATGTTCATACTGATGGGGGGAGGGCAATGAAGAGAGGTCCAGGGCGACCACGACTGGAACGAGGTCACGTCGGACGTCCACGGAAAATATACAATATGGTTAACGTAGAGCCAGATATTCCCGTGGAGGAACGCGTCGAATCAACGGAAGAGTTTGTTGATTGTCAGGATTTTGCCGGAGTCGTTGAAATTACTTTAAAGGAAGCTTTATCCAGTAATGAAAGAAAAGGATGGAAAGATGCAATACTTTCAGAAGTGAAGAGTTTAATCAAGAATGACACCTTCGATATAGTCAACAAACCTATGGGACGGAACGTCGTAGGTTGCCGTTATATTTTAACGACAAAGTTAAATGTGGATAAAACTGAGAAGAAGAAGGCCAGGCTGGTGGCAAGAGGTTTTAGTCAACTTTATGGAATAGACTATAAGGATACCTTTGCGCCTGTAGCTAGACTTGACACAGTAAGATTGCTAGTTGCACTTGCAGTTGAACTTGACCTTGAGATTCATCAATTGGACATAAACACGGCCTACCTAAACGGTTTGTTGGATGAGGAAATATATATGAAGGTGCCAGACCTCCTAGAAGAATGCCTGCAAGACCTCATGCGGATAGAACAGCCAGGTTCAGTTATACATGAACGTGCCAGCAAGTTGTTATGCAACCTGAAGTCTGGGGGCGAGGTGTGCCTGCTGAAAAGATCTTTGTACGGTTTACGCCAGTCAGGTCGTCAATGGAACATCAGGCTGGACGAGGAGCTGAAGTCCATGGGGCTACAAGTCTCTTTAAACGAGCCATGCCTTTATTTTAAGGCCGTAGATTCAGAAACGAAACTCTTTGTACTAGTTTACGTAGATGACATTTTAGTCGCATCGCAAAGAGGTGAGTGTATACAAACTTTCAAAAGGGAACTGGCCATGAAGTTTGAATTGAAAGATTATGGCATTGCGAAGTATATGTTAGGCATAGAGTTTGACAGATGTGACAAGAGCATTAAATTGTCACAACGAAAATATATTGACGATTTGTTAAATAAATTTGAATTAAGTGGATGTAATCCGATTTCTACACCCATGGATCCGAAAACTAAGATTACGAAACCTACGGAACAATGTGATACGGGGCAGTATCCGTATCGAGAGTTAGTCGGTTGTTTAATGTATTTATCTACGGGCACAAGATTGGATATTACGAATACTGTGGCAGTATTGAGCCAATTCTTGGATTGTCCTAATCAACAGTGCTGGAATGCAGCAAAACGTGTACTGCGCTACCTAAAACATACGAGAAATCACGGACTTATGTTTACGAAAACAGGTAAAACATTGCATGGTTATTCAGATGCCGACTGGGGTGGATGTTTGATAGATAGACGTTCTTATTCCGGTTATGTTTTTATGTTAGGAGGTGGATGCGTGTCTTGGAAGTCACAAAAGCAGAAATGTGTATCGACTTCGAGCTGCGAAGCCGAGTATATAAGTTTGGCGTCATCTATGAAGGAGGCAATTTACCTGAACAGCTTGCTTACTGAGATTGGGCTATGTAAGTTTGCACCATTATCTTTACATGTAGATAATCAGGGGGCGATTTGCCTTGCCGGTGATCCAATGTTTCATTCTCGGAGTAAGCACATTCACATCAGGTACCACTTTATTAGAAGTGTATTGAAGAACAATACGAGTATTGAGCTAAAGTATTTATCGACAGACTCAATGCTCGCGGACATATTAACGAAAGCTTTGCCCAGAGTAAAGCACTATTCGTGCATGCGTGGTTTAGGCATTGCTTGTTAATTGTTTATTTTGTTATGATTGTTCTTTGATATTACTTTCTTTTGTATGTGTTTTTTCTTGTATTGCTGTTTGTATTTAATATGCGCATTAAGGGGGCGTATTGAAATAGTTAATTAATGTGATATTATATACGGACCTATTTTAATAGGTGGTACCTATCTGGCTATCGATAGAACTATGTCAATTTCATATAAACCTAGTAACCGTTCCACGGATTGTTTGTTTATATTTATAGTTGTCAGTTGATCATAAACAGTTCTCAGAATAACACAATAAAATTCATTGTATACGTTATCCTGGTTTCCCTGCTTACACTCTGCTTAAATATTGTGCCCCTACAGTACTTCCACAGATTACCTTATACAAACAAAAAAACAAACTTTACCTCTTTATTATATTAGTGTAGATGTCGTAGGATAATTTGATACTTCGAATCTTCGCGAAAATCCCAGGGGTTTTGCGAAAACGCGGATAATTAGACATAGGCGAAAAATTATCAAATCTTACTGGACAAAGTCAGGATTTTTGCGAAAATACTCGTTACAATAGTAAGATTTGATGTGCTCAACACTGATTGGCTACAATTTTGCTGGCTGACTTCTAATTGGTTCCTAGTTTGCCGATGATTAACATCAAGTATTGTATCATAGAGATGACAAACAAAACACCGCTAAACCAATCTCGAAAGCATTGTTGTTGTTGAGTGGTTGACTAAGACTTTTATGATATATGACACTATGTACATCCGTGTAGCACTTTTATTTACCACTTTATTTAAGTCCAAGTAGGTACACTATTTACGATAAAAAACAAAACACTTCTGCAATTTAACTCAGACACAAACGTAATAGACCAGAGTAGATAATTTTTGAAACCAAAAAAAATTACAGTAGGATGAAACCCATTAGAAAAGGAGGGGAATATGATCAAATTGAAAGGAAAAATAAATTACGGTCGATCCGAGTTCGGGAAGTGGGAGGGGGTGAGCTTTTAAGGGTAAAAAATGGTTTATCTTGATTTCCGGCAAAACTACAAGTCCTATGGAAAAAAGTTAAATGGCAAAGTTGTAGACAATAAAAAGATCTACAACTTTTGTATTTGCAGATTTTTCACATAACCTCAAAATTTAGGTGAAAAATTCAAAAAACCAAGTTTTTGGTTTTTATTTATATCTTTTTCAAAAACATTTTTTTTTCTACGAAATTTGGTGAAAACTTACCTTATTATGTCCCAAATACACTGTAATTTATTTGATTAAAAATATTTATTTTTTCGCTTCATTTTAATTTAATATCAAAAAAGCACCCTAATTTTCAATCAAAAATTCTGACGTCAAAATATCAGCTTTTTTCAAAAAGTTTGGGGGCTTTTTGTTCGTTGTAATATCTACTTTCTGATGGTGTAAAGAAAAATATACATTACTATAGGAAATATTCTTAGAAAATGCAAAAAATTGAAAAAATCTCAAATTCGAAAAAAAATTTTTAATCATTATGTACAATTTCATCAAAAAAATGTGATTGCTGCAATTTTTTTTAGTTAAAAAGTTTATTTATTTTACTCGAATTACATTCATGTCATAGAAAATCTCATACAAAATAACAAACAGTGTGATAATGAGCTTCTATTGCGACTAAATCAGGCACATTTCTTAAACGAGCTAAAATGTTTTTATCGAAATCATTAATTGTGTTTTGTTTTTTAATATGCTATAATATATTTTCTCTTGTATCGTTACATATTTTGAACTGATGAAATTTTATCTTTAGAAATATTACCGAAAAACCCACCGCAGAGAAAGCAATGAGATTGAAAATTAAATATAAGAGCGTCCTTATTTATTTGTTTTCCTTCCTGTGATTTCTTACATCTTGAGCTACAGAATGTAGCTATTGCAGTCTCATCATTATAATGACTTTGACAAGTTCGATGAATAAGAGCTGATGTTAAAGTTTCACATTTTTTGTATCTATTGTCGATTCTCTTCTTGCTAGACGCCACAAAACGATTCAAAGCTGTTTTTTTTATTTCATACACTTGCTTGTCGTCTGACTTATTGCAGATTATACAAACAGATTCTTCCATACTGGTAATCTGAAAAGACAAAATCAAATTAATAATGCCTTCAAAGTTTTATCATGAGTATAACTAAATCTGTTTGTATAAAATAAACGAAGTTACTATTTTTTTATTCTTGTACTGAAATATCATTCAATTTCAATTTTTTAGGTTATGTTACGTTAAACATACTATTTATAAAAGAAAATATTACTATTTTTATTTTGAAGCTGATTAATATAGATTAAAATACAGATAGTATTTACCTTGCTATGCAGATTCCAAACGTAAAGTACGTAAAGTAAATTTCTCACAAATCACTTAGAGTAACTCAGCCTGCACGTGTATTTTTAAAAACGATGTTGTACACTACTCTGTATCTCAAATACTGACTAACGGTCTTTACAGCTGCTATGAAATAGCAGGTATGTAGTAAGGCCCAGACTCTCCTAGGTCCGTCCCCACTTCTCAATGAAATAACTTACAATGGGCTTAAATTCACCGAAGGTCACTCAGGTATATAAATTATTTTTAAAACAGCAATAAATAGGCATCTACAAATATTATTTAAAGAAGATTCTACAACCTTTTCAAAATATTGTAGATGTCTTATTAAATATTAACTTTATTAACTTATTTGTTTGTTAATTATAGAAGTATATTTTAATTTGTAATTTTTTCGTTTATCAATAAAACATGAAATCTTACGTTTTTTGAGTAATTAAAGTGTAAATTTTAATAAATACCTCAAAATTGTACATAATGATTAAAAATTTTTTTCGAATTTGAGGTTTTTTCAATTTTTTGCATTTTCTAAGAATATTTCCTATAGTAATGTATATTTTTCTTTACACTATCAGAAAGTAGATATTTCAACGAACAAAAAGCCCCCAAACTTTTTGAAAAAAGCTGATATTTTGACGTCAGAATTTTTGATTGAAAATTAGGGTGCTTTTTTGATATTAAATTAAAATGAAGCGAAAAAATTAATATTTTTAATCAAATAAATTACAGTGTATTTGGGACATAATAAGGTAAGTTTTCACCAAATTTCGTAGAAAAAAAAATGATTTTGAAAAAGATATAAATAAAAAACTAAAAACTTGGTTTTTTGAATTTTTCACCAAAATTTTGAGGTTATGTGAAAAATCTGCAAATACAAAAGTTGTAGATCTTTTTATTGCCTACAACTTTGCCATTTAACTTTTTTCCATAGGACTTGTAGTTTTGCCGGAAATCAAGACAAACCATTTTTTACCCTTAAAAACTCACCCCCCCCCACTTCCCGAACTCGGATCGACCGTAATTTATTTTTCCTTTCATTTTGACCATATTCCCTTGCTTTTCTAATGGGTTTCATCCTACTGTAATTTGTTTTCATTTTTTACCATTTTTGTAGGCTTTGACCCTGGTCTATAAACAAATAACGTGCGGCAACAAATGATTGACATTTAAGACGTCAACCAATCAGAGACGATCTCTTATTGAACGCGCTGACCGACCAATCAGCGTTCTTATTTCATAACAGCCAGCGTTTCGTTTCGCAATATTGCTATAATAACGAGTATTTTCGCAAAAATCCTGGCTTTGTCCAGTAAGATTTGATAATTTTTCGCCTATGTCTAATTATCCGCGTTTTCGCAAAACCCCTAGGATTTTCGCGAAGATTCGAAATATCAAATTATCCTACGACATAGATATCAAATAAAAATCAAATTAGTTTTATGTTTCGCGCCTAAATGCACCAAGCTATCATGTGATCTTTATTACGGCACAATACGTTACATAGATGTCTAGCTGTCATTCACAGGCGTAGATTATTGATTATTTACCAAAGAACATAACAATTTATTTCGGGGTAGTTTTTTCTCACATTGTAACTTAGGTTTTTTTTTGGAAGGGGAATCATCAGAATGACTTCTCCCGTTCTTGGGCGGAGCGGGAGGGCGTGTTAAACTCTGTGACTGTGACTTAGGTAACATGCTCCGAGTGGTGTTTGAAGTCTTGTATTAGGTAAAGCCCAGTTGCTTTAATAAAAATATAATAATATAGGTATATAATTCGCAGATTTACACTCTATCGAACAACCCTTGGCCAACTTCTTCTAAATGTAATGTTCCTCGTGCCAAATTACTTCTAAACCTATTCAGACGTTCGAAGTAACGGACTTACAAACTTTTACCTAAATAATAATATTATCATATATTATATCATGACAGAGTGATTTTATCTTTTGAAAATATGCCAATTAAGCCAGAGTCAACACGAAAATTATTTGGGAAATTCTAACCATTTAAACTTCACGTTCGTTTTTCATTACATTTAGTTGAAAACTAACTAAATTAAATTTAGTTCGAGTTGACATCAGGAAATGAGAAGTCGCACTGAGCTTGGCTCTGACAACCACTCGAACACTGAAATAGGGTATGCACCCGATTTCAGTGGTTGAGAGCTTGTCAGAGACTTAGTTTCGGAACTATTTCGGACTAGTTCAAACAAGGAAGACAGGATGTAGTATTCGTTTAGTGGCTAAAATATCTCAACCAATTTTAACCATCAAAATCTATTTACTCGGAAACTTAAAATAAACCTATATTATATGTAAAAAGTGAAACTGACTAACAGAAGTACCAGCCAAAACTACCGGGATAAGGAACCGTGAATTTTTGCACATGATTTCCTTTAATGACGTAGCTGAGCACCAAGAGAGGATTTTCCAATATGGACCACCTCAGGGGATCAAACAGGGATCCAAACCTACTATAGAGAAACCTTTTTTTATGTGGGGAAAGCCACTGGCAGAAGTTAGTTTCAAATAACAGATCTGCTAAAAGTTTTGGATTCATTATTTTTTTTTCTTTATTATTAACATAAATTTACACTACCTACTTTACATACACAACAGACACTGTACCTTCACTTTTATACTTCTAAAAATATAAAATATTGTTATCCTTGTATGCCAAGAACAGCTGTTGCGATCTAAACTTAAGCTTTTACGAGACCAACCCAGTTTCCCTTTGAGATTACTTTCTTATCCACATAAGCAAACATAATAAGTCCTGGTTGTAATCTTGAGAAGGGCTTTAAATAGCATCATTCTGGGCCTCGTCTACACTCAGGGGACTTAGGACTTACGCACACACTCGTTTCGTCGTGGCTTACGCTCACTTTGAGTAATTTGGGGGCTATTTATCACTCTACTGTGGTCAATGGCTTAAGTGTAGGTCAAGGTTGAGTATAATTACCGTGACAGGATAACATGCTTTTAGTCAGTACAAGATTTAAGGTAGAACTACACGTGGCCACGTACGCCGATCTGGACGCGTCGGTCACCATTCGTTTTATATGGCAACTAGACTTGTAGAGCTACATCAGATCCACGCCACGCAACGGATTGCGACGTGATTTTTCGTAGACATCAGGCGTGGCCCATGCCACGCGACGCCACGCGACGCCACGCGACGCCACGCGACGCCACGCGACGCCACGCGACGCCACGCGACGCCACGCGACGTAGTTCTACGTACAAATCAGGCGTGGCCTGCGTTTGCGTCAGCCAAATTTTCACGCTTTACACTGCTTCTTGCACCAACCGGAGCGAGAGAAAGCATTTGATGACTTTCCAAACGAAACGGAACGTACTACACGTAAAAGAGCGAGATTCATGAGCTTGCGTACCTACCTATAATTATTTTTAAAGCCCTTTAAAATCTATCAAAAACCTCCATTGCCATACGTAAGTTGTTTTCAAAACAAACTTTATCTAAATACGAGTAAGCCCATACAAATAAAACAAAACAAAAGTGAGAACATGAGAACTAAATTGAAAAGGGCCGTCATTTTCTACGACGTCGACGGTTTTCTTGTGACACGCGATATGTTTGCAAATATCCCACTTTTGTTATTGAGAACTCGACTTGTGTTACTAGGAAGTATGTTTTTGTGGGGTGTGAAGTAGGTGTGGTCTGTGGTGTAGGTCATGTTTTTCAATCGTAATTCGTGAAGTCGTATGGCCTATAGATGACATTGGCGTAGGTTTGAGTGTCTTGTATAATTGCGTTTACATTTGTATGCTTTCACAAAAATGTTACAGGACATATATTTTAATGTAAAAAACCTTGACATTTTGAATTGGTGATTACGTCTAAAAACATTATGAATAGTTTTTTGAAAAAACAAATTCAACTTGCTGGGGCTGATTGCGGCAACATGCTTCCATATTTCTCTATCATCATCTACTACCTAGCCTTTTCCCAACTAAACCCGGGTCGGCTTCCAGTCGAGCCGGATTTAGCTAAATACCAGTATTTTCCGACTTGACTGGAAGCCATGTGTATTTATTTAACAATAACAGTTATCGGCTGTTACATCAGGTAAATAAGATATACAAAGTTTACACCCCTCACAGAACTCTAGATAAATAGGTATATTAACATTAATTAGTCTGTAAACGCATCACAGGAAAGATTTATGTCCAAGATAGCACAAAAAGTAAGCCAACGGACATGGGACAACGCTCCAGGAACAGTATTCAGAGGATCCGGCAGTTGGGGCTGGTGGTCCAGTACAAGTGAGAGGCCATGTATTTTCACGACCATGAGAACACGCCACCAAATAAGAGCAGTGGAAATAAGACGTGCCGGTAACCCTTCTTGGGTTCACATTGGTGTCAAGTCAATCATAACGGTGACTAGGATTTATCCACGAAAGCCAGCGTAATATCCTAATCACAATAAAAACTTAATTCAGCGCAAAAAAACATGTTATTCTCAGGAACGAATGTTATATTCAGGAAAGCCTGAGACCTACAAACTGGGTAACATAATGTTAATGTGCCTCGGCAAAGAGATATATTACGGAAAGGACGGATATACGGGACAATAAAACAGTCACGAACCGTTTTATATTTAGCGCCCCTGTTTGTTACAGGCTTTATTTAAATAGATAGTAAAAGTGTTTCCTTTGGTAGTATGATTTTGTACATGTCTTTTTGGTTAGTTTATTTTTGAGAATGGGATATCATCGAACAACTTCTCCCGGTCTAATTGGAGTGAGAGGAAGTGTGAAGGAACAATAATGGACTTTATTCTATAAAAGCCTATATAGAATAAAGTCCATCATTGTTCCTTCGGTTACCCTTTGTGCTTCAGGGCTGCGGTGAGGAAACAGACTTCCTCATGCCCCAGCCACCAGATCCGATCGCCAGCCACCGTAGGCGTTGGTTTGAGGACGATGAGCAATGGCTTACATGAGTCGCAGTATAATTTTGTCGAACAAGCGTTAATCGCACATTCATATGTCGACCTTAGGTAGTACACTTTTTAAAAACACCATTTCCGTAGCTAAGGACCTATTAATTGCCAATGTTGCTAATCATAGCCCTAGCCTAGTCCTAACTACGTTGAGACTGGCTTCCAATTGAATGCAGCTGAATACTCATATATCACAATGTGCGGCTGCTTATCTGACCTACACAACCCAGTAATTGCGTAACAAGATATCCCTAGGCAATTAGCTTAATTGCCAAACTATAAAATAGATAATTTGAATAGGATGTTCGCCCTTGACTGTATTGGTTTATCTTTGTAATGCAGTAGGTTATTTTCAAAGTTAATATTCTTAATCAAAAGGTCCATATCCCCTATTCATTAACTGATCTATCAGATTTTGAACTTATTGTTGAATTGTTTTTTTTTTTCTATAATACGCGTAGCCCTACATTTTTTTACACAATTACTCATCGACTCGAATTACTCGTGTATCGTGCAAAAGACGCCCGGACCCAGAACAACCGTCTATAGGCCATACAAATATTGGTTCCGTGCGTGAATCAAACAAGCGACACGCAGCGCAGCAGCCAATTGCTGAACCAAAGCACCAACCAATTAATGTAGCGTTAAGACTGTTCACTAAATGGGCCTTTTAATAAGGGCTTCAATAATCAGAAAGTCCCATCCATCTCAAGTCACGATTGACTGAAATAAAATTTGAAAGAAAAGAAATATTTGGAATAAAACTTCGGCTGATGAACGACGCTTCTCAAAATCTCAACTACTTAAAGAATTCTCTGGCAACATTATTCTTTTCTCAATGGCAAAGTAAAGTACGCGATTCTTAAAACAAACATAAGAGCGTTGAAATGCTGTAAGGGTTTGCAAATATCTCTCGAACGTGGATAAGCAAAATGTCAAGTGTAAACATCCCTGGTATTTTTCTAAAAGAGTGCTGCAGAGTTCGCAAATAGCTCCCACTTTGTAAATGCTTTGACATATACATGTATATTGAAAATATGCATTGTCCTTTTAACATGCATCACTGGCGGTCGATATTATATCTGTTGTATCCCCTTAGGCGGTGAATTTGAAAAATTCTCTTTTAGCGCTCGCCTGCGTCATAAAAAGAAACTTGGTGTAAAATTTCAAGCTCGTAATCCCAGTATTTTTGGCTGTGTCTTGATATGTCCATCAGTCAGTTTGTCCTTTTATATATACCGTACCTATAGATTTATGTATCTAAACACGCTTCGATTATGTTGTATAACGTGACGAAAATTGATAATTAACATTGAATAAATAAAGTCGTGCAGCTGTTAATTTAAAGAAAACTTGGCGTGATTACGTAAAAAGCAAACTAGAAGTTTAGAAAAAAATCATTTTACTTTGCGGGATATTTCATTTAATTATTTTCAAATAGTAGACAGAAGATTGAAAAGAAATATTATACTGTGCCTACGGCGTGATATCTTTTCCACATTTAATGGGTCATCGTTCATCTTACTATAATTCTTTACAAGTAAACAAGATATCTTTGTAAAATATCAGTATATAACTTTTTTTATAACCACCCTCAACAAAATAACCACAACCAACGTCACCGCCAACTTTTATAAATAGAATTCCATTCGAAAATCTAATCCAGCTTTTTAAAATTAAACCTCGAGCAGATAACGGCCAGTACAGGGGGCGGTCTGAAAGGACCGGGCTTCAAAATGTGTAATTACGCGGTCCAGCGAAGCGGGAGTCATGTCTGGGAGGGACACGGAGGTCTGACGTCATAAATACTGTTGTACTTCGCCCAGGGATTGTCAGGTCAATTGTTAAAAGTTAATCATGTTTTTGTTTTGTTATGACAGTCGAATGGATATTTTTTTTAAGTCTGTTTCGTGAAAGGGTGCGTTGATTTAAATGTACAGTACATTGGGGTCAGTTATATGTCGTGTACAGTAGATTGTATTCGTATGTCGGGTTGAGACTTAGGTACTCCTATGTCAGAACCATCAGTTAAAATTGACTACCCAATTTTTTTTACGAAATATTTTATTATTTAAAATTTTATGTGATGTTTTCAATTGAACTGAAAACCTCACATTTTCCTCCGTGTCTCGGAAAGCACGTTAAGCTGTAGGTCCCGACTGTCATTTGTAGATCTTTGGCAGTCGTTACGGATAGTCAGAAGCCAGTAAATCTGACTCCAGTCTTGCCATGAAGTACCGTGTCACCCTAGTTAGTTCATGAATCCCCGACCGGTCCTATGAGACCGCGGTGTTATTGTTTTGCTATTGTGTCTCGTTTTGTGGGTATGTGATAGGTTAATGGGTTGTGGAGGTCTGGTAGGCAGCCGCTCCTCGTAAAATACTGGTATTCAGCTAAATCCGGCTTGACTGGAAGCCGACCCCAATATAGTTGGGAAAACTCACGCCGCCGCCGCCGAGATCCCGATCCCGATTTCCGACCACCGTAGGCGCGGGCTCGCGGACAGCGAGCACTGGGTAGCTCGCCGTCCGGCAGTTTGGTAATAATCTGGACCGAGCCTAGTCGTCGACGGCGCGTTCTGTTCCACGCGCGCCTCAAGGAGATGTCAGCAAACTGTAGGGGCCCGGTAGGGCCGAAGCTTCTGGGGAACACGGTATCCGAAAGGTTGTCACCGTGTCCCCCAGATCGATGGCAACGAAGGAACGGGGTAGGGGTTTAGTCAGTAAGAGTCTGACACGCCCTCCCGCTCCGCCCAAGAGTGGGAGAAGTCATTCTGATGATTCCCCTACCGGAAAAAAAAAATATAGTTGGGAAAAGGCTAGGTAGATGATGTTTTCAATTGAACTGAACTTTTTCATTTACGCTTGCTTTAATTATTGTAAGCATTTATGGTTAACCGTTTATTCGATGCTAATTATATGTTATAATCTTATGTAAATTATAGTAATTGGTATAGTAAGTCAATTTTATTAACCTATCAATACCCGCGAAACGAGACACAATAGTAAAACAATAACAGCGCAGTCCAATGAGACCGCTCGGGGATTCATGAATTAAGCTTAATATTTTTCAGAAATACAGTGTTATGCCAACAAAAATCTAACATCATGTTATTGTTTATTTTGCTAGTCTATTACGTCCCACTTCTGGGCAAAGGCCTCCTTTCATCAGCTCTAACCTTTATTCTAGAAACTAAACATATTCATTCATTCATTCAGTGTGAACCCATTCCCACATCCACATAAGTCCTATTACAAACAAAACGCGATAGCAAACAGAACCCTTTTACATCACAATGGACATAGCTACGTCTACATCTCTATGGACATACCTACGTCTACATCTCTATGGTAGCGAATGTGTCGATACAATGTATTCAGTGGCTGTAGATAGGCTATGAATTATTTAGTTAGCACACTATTGAGATAGGGCAACACATTACAAATAGCAGTGCTAGCCAATTACATTAGTGACTACTGACTATAGGTATTAGCATCAGCATAGGTAAGCAGGGTGATTGGAAGATCGTTTGCGAAGATAGTACAGACAATATAGAACCACTTAAGCCATGATTATATTCGGCGAAGTTTTATAAAAAAAAAACTACTTTTAAGATTTTTTGTAAACTGCTTATTTGTAATGTTGACTATCTCAGCAAAGTATTCCAAGAAAACTGACTCTATACATTTACTGCTATTTTTAATGTCTGTAAAAAAATGTTCAATGACAGAAAAAACAAAGACATACTTTGCCAGGTTGCTTACACATTACTGTAATAAAATAAAATAAAAATGAACTCATTTATCATTTAATTTGGCCATAAATAAGCGACGGAGCGGAAGGGCATGTCAGATTTTTGCAGACAAAAATTTATTCCTAAGCTCCTTGTCTTTGCCTTGTGTTCCAGGGCCCCGAGTTTTCCTTTCAGAAGTGAACTCATGGCCCCAGTAGGCTTTGACCCTGCTGGGCCTCTACGGTTATGCTGACATCTTCTTGAGGTTCGCGTGGAACTAATATTATAAATCTCAGGGGTTTGTTTATTTAATTGAACTCACTAATCTCAGAATCGAACGACTGGATTGAATCAAAAAATTCTTTAAGTGTCAGATTTAGCAAGGACAACTACGTAACATCACGCTACGACCAATAGGAACAGAACAGTAACCAAAAGTGTGAGTGGAACCGCGGGGAGATAGCTAGTCTACATATAAAGGCGCAAAATGTATGTGTTAAGTTACTACTTATGCTCAATCGGCTTAACGGATTTGTACCCGGTACACTGGTAGACCATATCTGGGAATAGGATAAAAGTGTAGGTTCTTTCGTTACTTTGACACGGCCAAAGCCACTAAGCCGTAAAAGGAAGTGGTTAGCTATTTTCAGGCCTTTAATAAGACGACAGCGGGTGCTCAGTAGTTTAGATGCTTTTATTAAAGAAATCTTTCGGTTCTCGTCATGGATTATAAAAGGAAAGCCATTGATAAAACCCATTTTTTTGAGGTGGAAAATAGTTAAACGCCTTACCCCGTTCTAAGCCCGACTAAGAGAGGATATCAGACTTTTTCTGACTAAAACTTACCAGCGTCCTTCTGTTGCCCTTGGTTTTCAGGACCAGATAACTTTTTTAAACCGTCTCAGAAAGCAGGTAAAACGCGCTAAGCTTATAAAGTCCGACTCAAGAGCCAAACTTGTAAGTGACACGCTACTGCACTCTTAATATACACGCTTGTAAATAAACCAAAAATAAGGCCAAACTAATAAAAAAAAACCAAAACAAAATTCCCGGAAACCCACTTTCGAACTCCGGATACAAACTCAATTTCCGGGAATTTCGCGGTTGATTTTATTTTGTCATTTTTGTATCTCGGTCGACTGCTATAGGTAAATGAGTTTCGGCTGAACTAGATTGCCTCCTGATATTTTTTTCTACTCTTACCAGTTATATTTATTTTTAATAATTTGATTGGACTAGCATTGGGACAAGTAGATGTCTGGTTCGCTCTCCCGTTCCGCCCAAGAGCAGGAAAATCACTAGACGATTTCCTACCTAAAAAAAAACTGAGGCAAATATCTACTATCTAGTAGCGGTAAAAGCTAAAAGTTTTGAAAATGACTTAAAGTTTGGACATCTTCCTGCTATTGTTATGCTGATTGGTCCCAAGTTGGACGACAAATAAGATAAATTAGTGCAAAATCATATTAAATTGAGGCCAAACTAACAGAGTGGACAGATTTAGACGAAAGAGGCCGAAACAAACATTCATTAATGCATAGACACGAGAAACCGAAGCAGGCGTTAGAAATGATTACGCAGCCCGAAAACTACGCCTACGCAGATTCAAAGTGCCTAGTGCGAGTTTGTTTTACCTTAATGCGATCGACACGTTTATAACGTTTAACGCTCCCATTTTATCTAAATGATTATTATTAATACGCCGCATTTGACCAGATAGCGGTCAAACGCATGCAACATACAGAAAATATCGTCGTTTGTTTTTCTACTAGTTTTTGAATTGTTTTTACTGTTAGTGTCCATTTTTTTATTATGAATAGGCTCGCGTTTGATCATTCATGTGATGGTAAGCGGTGATGTGATCGACGATAGAGCAGGCGTGCCTTGAAGCAACCTACATACTCTGGACATAAGTCATTTGTTAGTCTTTGTCTTTAAGTCGTCGTTTCAGGAAACATAGACAGGGAATTCCACTCCTTATCTGTAAACGTACAATAAATGTGTTCCCAAAAAGTTGCGTACGTATGAGTGAGAGGTCCACCATGTATAGATGGCGCAGCGCCGTACGTCTAGTGGTCCAATGATGGAATGACGGATTTTTTATTAGATTGGCTCCCTCCAAACTCTTAAACAATCGGGTGCCAAACGCGATTAACGTTTCGATCACACTAACGTAAAAACAACTTGCACTCAGCGCACGTAAAAACATTTCTTTGCATTATTCTAAAGCTGATTCAAGACACTAGCTGTTGTTAATCCAATTAAAAATACCGCAGTCCTCATCCATATTTTTTCTCTATTTTTAATCTGGTAACATCCATATAACTGTCAGTTTGCCCTTGCAGCGCGTCGGGTGACGGACGAGCAATGGCCGACGGCTAATGGAGGGAATGGAGCCTTTTATAGCTCGATATAAATAGCTCAGTTAATAGTTAATTAAGTTGGTGCAAATGAGACCTGTGCTGTTGATTGGTTCAGAGAATTATTGTTTTTAGATGACATTTGAATAACATATTTACTGAGCACAAATATGTTATTCTATTTACATTGTCATTACTAACAAGATTATTTATATCAAACGCCCAAAAACTAATTATGTGTGAGTGTAACCAGAAAACACATTTCTTCAAAATTATAATAGTTTCTCATCGTCATCATTTAACTAAAAGACTTCTACTGTTGGACATAAACCTCCACCAAGTGAGTGAACGGCAGTACCGTACACGTATCGCATCCATCAGATTCCTGCGACCCTCACCAGGTCAATGGTCCACCTTGTGGGAGGACCTCCAACGCTGCGCCTTTGGGTACTTGATCGCAAAAACCCCTGCGGCGATCAAATGTCTCCAATAAGATAATAATTAATCACTGTGCGCAATATTTTTATTACGAAACAAATTATTATTTTCCAAATGCTTACTACCACATCTCTTGTATAATAAGTTGCTAAAGCTTCAGGACACGTCTACGCAAGATATTTTATAGAAATTGATACTCTATCAAAGAATATGCCAAAAAAAGAATATTTAGAATTATCCATAGGACAGAATACATGCAGAGAATAAAGCAGTGACGACCCAGTAGTAACGAACCCAACTGACGAGGCTTCAAACCCAGCTTAACTTTAAGAGTGTCTTTACAATTTCTTCTCTGTAGGGATCTACGATTGACCCCCAGAGAAACAGTTAAATTATTTTATTTGACTGACCTTTACAATTCTTTTTCAAACGCTTTGAGTTCCTCAAATTCTTATTCAGCCTTGAAACCTATCATTTGATATAAACGTAAAATTCTACACGTTCGTAACTCAAAATTCCCAATTCTAAAACCGGTCCTAAGAACGATTATGTTTTTACCAACAAAAACAACAAGCGATCGAATTCCAAACAAAGCACTATCGACTAATCATATCCCTTATATAATGTTTCATAAACAAACGCCCCTAGCCACTGGACACCCAATAATTATTGCCAATAGAGAAGAGTAACCGATACGGTCACAGTTTCTAGTTACAAATTAGATGAGCTCATATATCGATCGACGATGAAGTGACAAGAACTCCTAACTGACATTTTTGCGATTTTACTTTTTTTGCATAGATAGACCTTAAATAATTGTTTGCGTGAGCTGGCAAAAGCAACTAACTTCATACCTTTTTTTTTAACGAGTTTCCCATAACTGACAATAATAAAACAGTATTTTTCATACCTTGCGTTCAAAATAAATAAAACGTTTTTTTCGTTTCCTGTAAAATCATGTTCCGGTAGATAAAGGTTCTTGTCACTTCATCGTCGATATCTGGGGGAAGGGGGGGGGGGCACTAATAACCTCGTGCTGCGACAACCCGGGTGGCTATCGAGATAATTACGAAGAGATGAGCTATGAATGATGCATGCTGGGGCAATTTATTAAAAAAAAAATACTAGGAATGCCTATCATCAAGGATTTTTTAAAATTTAATTCTTGACGTGGAATAACAGAGACTACATATATTGTGGATATGTTTTTTTTTACCATAACATTATGGACAAGAGCGGGAGAAGTCATTTTGATGATTCCCCACTTGAAAAAAAAAACACATCGAATGTCTTTGTTGTATTTGGCAGCAAATGTTTCAAATTAACTTTCTCGGTATATTTCGCTGAGGCAGTCAAGACTACAATAACATTCTCAGCTCCGTTTTACCGAGATTGCATTTTTTTAATGATACCACATATTGTCCAGTTGTGCTTTTTATAATTGGGATACAAAACTACACCTTTACAATATCACAATATGTAATAGGAATCAACTTGCGAATAATTAAAACACCTCATCAAAGATTATCATCAAAGTTCTCTTAACATCAAAGAAGAACAGGCAAAAAAAACCCAGACCCGACAGAAAAGTAACATTCCTCAGTTTTTTTGTTATTATTTATATAGTCATATTACATAATTTTTATATTCGAAATCAATGGCTAACACCAAAATATTGCCTTATGTTTTTGTTCAGCCTTTACACTAAAAAAGTACAAAATGCCTACGTATCTACACAATTCGTCAATATTATGTAACTAAATGACGTAGAAAAGTAAGTAGTTATGGGATGTATTAACTAATCACCGATATAAGCTCGAATTGGCGTCAACGAATTAGTGGAATAATCCGATCTGAATCATCAAATATGACGATTTTAATTAATCCTAAGTTGAGGGCGAATCCAGAAGGGCATGCCCTGACCCCAGTACCAGAGGCAAAAAGGAACGGGGTGGAATTTTTTAGTCAGTAAGTCATTAGATGATTTTCATCTGCTTAGCCTTTTTCCCAACTATATTGGGGTCGGCTTCCAGTCAAGCCGGATTTAGCTGAATACCAGTATTTTACGAGGAGCGGCTGCCTACCAGACCTCCACAACCCATTAACTGGGGTAACACGGTACTTCATGGTAAGACTGGAGTCAGATTTACTGGCTTCTGACTATCCGTAACGACTGCCAAAGATCTCCAAATGACAGCCGGGACCTACGTCTTAAGGTGCTTTCCGAGGCACGGAGGAAACTCGTTATGTTAAGATGGTCACCCATCCATAGACCAACCTTGGCCAGCATTGCTTAACCTTGAAGATCGACCCATGCGGCTGTTATTATCTAGCCACGAGCTCCTCCATTAGATGATTTTAAACCACCTTAAAAAAATCCTAAGTTGAATGTTGTACTAGGAGTTCAAAAATTATATAATACAGCTGTATCTCCAGGTCTTCTGGATACATCCCATAACTATTTATCGTCATTTAGTTACATACATTACGAATTGTCTAGATAAGTAGGCATTTTGTATTTTTTTAGTGTAAACCCTGAACAATAACATAAGGCAATATTTTGGTGTTAGCCATGATTTCGAATATAAAAACTATATAATATGATTATATAAATAATAACAAAAAATCTGAGATATGTCACTTTTCTGTCGGGTCTGGGTTTTTTTTATATGGGACGTGACCGTTCTTCTTTATTGATTTTTCTTGTAATTCTTATCATCAAAAACAGTTTTGGACGCGCTAAAAATATCACGAACAACTTTCTAATGAACTTTCCCCGAGTTAAAAGCAAAAAATCAAGATTTATTACAAAGAAAATTACGTATTCCGATCACCAATCTCTAAGGAATTATTCTTTATAGTCTGAAGAAAACTCTTTATGTAGGTCACAGCCTGATATGACAAGCTTACGACTTTTTATACAGTAAATAAAATGGCTACGCAACCGCTACGAAGTTCGTGACGTCACTGCTACGGTGCTACGCCGGCGTAGCCGAGAGCTACGAGTTTTATTTCTGTAGTTATTTTTCTTCGACGTACGTGTGTGGATTTAAATGGGTATTTTTATTGTTATTGGTTTTAGTGGATGGTCGTATTGAGTAAATGAAGAGCAATTGAATTTAATGGTTTTATTTCAATTGTTTTCTTGATAATGGACTGAAATAATTTCTAGAATATAATAAACGTACACAACCGTTTTAACATCGACTTTTTTTACTCCATTTGATAACGAAGATTTCAATCGAACCATAGACTTTTGAAACCGTATTAACGATTTCACTATATAACGAGTTTAATGTTTGACCACGATTACTTTCTTTGCTGCCTGGATAAAAAAATCCAACATTCTGTACAGTCGGAACCAAAACTAAAATACAATTTAATGAAACGTCAACTTACCAGCAACTTTGGAGTGATACGCCACGCCCACGCCACAGACGCCGTTATCTCTGGCTGCGGCCACCTCTCCAGCACAGCGGGTTCCGTGGCTAGACAACAAAAAATAATGAATGAGCATAGCGTAATCGACCTTATTTAACACTCTGGCCTTCTCTCCAGGAGAGAGAATGCTTGTTTTAATTAAAAGTTTCAGAAGAGTTTCCATGTGTCTCATCATCATCACCTGCCTACCTTTTCCTAATTATATTGGGGTCGGCTTCCAGTCAAGCCGGATTTAGCTAAATACCAGATTTTACGAAGAGCGACCGCGGGCAGAAGCAAGTCTAAACATAAGCCAAAACATACTATAGACGTAATTTGTTTTCAGTCTTACCTAGTTGATATTATTTCATAAAACATCCAATTATTCTGCTGAATAAAAAGGACTAACATGTAAAAATAACCGTATTTCACATATACGAGTAAATATTATTGTTTCATAAAAATGTTAAAGCACTGAATAAATTTGAATATATAAGAACTCTACTAAGAATAATGTGGAAAAGAGATTTATTTTAATTTTAGTAGAGCTACGCAAATGTAGAAAAGATAAATAATGATAAAACGACATCTTTTTAGTTTTAGATTACTTAAATTAGATTGAGCAAAATATATTTTTTTTCGAAATTAATGGTTTGTTACTTAAAAGAAGGATTTTACGGCCAGGCAGATGTTTTATCTGATCCAGGCAAATGCCCGATTCTTAGTTGATTTCGGGCTGTTATGTAATATGTTCTATCCGTGTAGAGAACTCTAACACTCTACTACTACTTTTAGTAGGAATCCCACCATAGGATTATGGTGTCGTAGATACCTCTACAGAAAGAAAACAGGTGTTTCTTCACTTAAACCTTACTAATCTCTTTTAAATTAACCACCAATAACGTAAATGACTTACTAACTACCTAAAACTAAGACTTGATTCCCCACAAGATTTCAGCACAACCTCACTGGAAGTGTGAAGACTTAACTTGACAACTAGAACTCATCAAAGACAGCTACTTAAGTGGAAAAGTCGCAAACTCGTGTTGTGTTCGACAGCTGCCGGCGTTCTTGAGGAAACGTAATTTTGTCGACTTTCCAGCAATATTTGTGTCACTATATATTATGTGAGCGTGTTTGTAAGTTATATGAAGGGTGTTGAAAGATGTTTTAGGGAGTTAACAAGATTTTTTTTGTTCTGGAGTTGGTTTGACCGCCTTAGACGTCTCGTCTCGTTGAGAATCGAGAGAGTCTTGGAATCAAACTTTTTTTAAGTGATAAATCATTGAATGACTTCTTCCATAGGGTGGAGTAGGAGGGTATGTCATACTTTTACTGACCTGTGTGAACACCACACCTATGTCCATTAATTTTGCGTTCTAAGACCAAGGGTTTTGATTTCAGAAATTCCCCGTTGCCCTGTTGGGGTCCTAAGGCTTTGCTGATATCTCTTTGAGGCGCGTGTACTACTCGCTGTCGACTTCTTACTCCTTACTTGACGGCCGGATAGTGAGCTACCTATTGCTCATCATGCGAAACTCCGAACTACTATATAGTAATTATTATCGAAAATCCTAATATTACTTTATGTACAACCCAGGGATCGACCCCATAACCCCTTGAGACCAATGATCACAATTTCTGAGTATAAGACTACCTTGAGATGTATGCTACTTTATAGGAGATTTATATTCAATGAAAATCTCAACTAAGAATTCATAGCTTTTCCAATTTAGATTATCTACTCTACTCGTTGAACAAACCTGTCGAATTTAATTTCCATCAATAAGAAATTAAACGCGAAGTTTTAACCCTTGAATTTATAGAGTGCCTAAACTAACAACTATTAAATCTACATTAGGAGTACATAGAGAAGTACTTAGTAGAATTAATTAATATGGGTTAAGTCCTAAGTAATTACGCCCTCTCCATTAAATATTATAAAGTTAAATATTAATTTGTAATAGAGTTTCTATTTTATTTAATGTCGCAGACGACCTTGGTCGCTCTAGATTTGAAAATAATTTTATCGTAGGTGTATCGAAAAAGAGACATTAAAAAGGTAATTTTACTAAATGTTTTAATGTTACTTGTAGCTATTCCCTGCGGCTTTGTTCCCGTCGTCAATTTCACTGGAAAGGATCTGTGTATTTTTTGGGGGTTTGACGAAGATTATGGGAAGCCGAGCCCGAGTAGTCGACAGTGCGTAGTTTGTTCCTGGTGTACCTCAAAGAGATGTTAGCAAGAGCATAGGGGCCCAGCAGCGCCGATGCCCGATAGAGCCACGAGGAATTTTCGAAATAGATACCTATAGTCCTAGAACGCAAAGGGTAGCTGCAGGACACAGGTGTGGTTGTAGTCAGTAAAAGTCGGACACGCGTTCCCATTATACTCTAGAGCGGAAGAAGACAAAATTGGTGATAAAAATTTGACTTCATAAATTGGACTACGTAAGTGTGTAATATTCAATCAGTTTAGAGATGATCATAATTGGATCAGTATTCTTTTACTCATTAGCAAAATTCCAATCAAATTGACATATTGTTTCTTAGAATATATCAATGCTCTTCATAACTTCTTAAATTTAATTAAATAAACCTCATATTTATCTCTATGTATACCTATCTATATATACCATAATGATTGAATAATTAACTAATGAATTCAGTCCTAATTCAGCTCTATTTGCGGTTGGTGGGATTAGTATAATGTTCTCATTTGCTAAAACACACGCGTTTCCTAGAATCGCAGTCGCATTACCATATGAAATACTAATTTGCAGTATTTGATGTTATCAAACTAATATAATAGAGGCGAATGTTTGTCAGTGTGTGTATGTTTATTTGATACTTTTTCATGTTCAAACAAATAAACGATTTGAACGGACTGTTTTAGGCTATCACGGTTGATTTGGCACATGGGTATACTATGTTCTGGATTAGCACTTAGATTCTAACTTACTTGTTAAGTACAAATAAGTTGTAGTACGCCGTGTTTATTCTTTACATAACTCTTCTGTCACAGGTCTGCTGGAAGTAATTACTGAATTTCTTAGTTTGTGAGAAAATATGTATTTGTTTTTAAATTTTTTAGTGTGTGTACATAAATAAATAAATGTAAATGTTTTATCCCGGTAGTATATGTTCCCTTGGGGCAATTTTCTACTTTCATGTGAGTGAATCCGGTGGCCGCAGATAGTTATGTATATTTGCAAATAGCCTTTGAAAGGTTACAGTAGTTGTGTAATGAACAATGGATTAACAACGTGACAATAACACCTTTTATCTAGATTACATAGTGCTTTTGGTGTGTGGTGGGTTTCACTGCTAGTAAACATTTTAGAAATTGTTGTAATGAAAATAATAGTAGGAATAGTAGTAGTAATAGTTGTAGTAATGTATTGTAAGTCCTCACAACCTTAATTCGGTCTTCGTCATAACTTTTTTTTTTTAATTTATCTTAATTACAATGACAAACACGCGCAATGAAAAAAATGAGAAAAATCATATATTATAGAACAATGGATGAATGTAGTCAGCAAAAATTGGACACGCCCTCCCGCTACATCCTAGAGCGGGAGAAGTCACTGGACGATTCGACCACCAAAAAAAAAGACGTAATTAAAGTGAGTGAAGAGTTAAGTAGTTATAATAAAGAGTTAGACCATACTTCTCACTCCACCCTAGATCGAAAGCAGTAATTGCGTGACTTCCCATCTAAAAAGACTAATAATTATTAACCAAAGTGAATGTTAAAGAGTTAGTTACCTGTTAAACCAGTCGTCCGTGTATCTCGGATAGGGAAACGGGTCGTTACTGCTGAAGTCATACGAAGCCTCTGCATTCTACGACAAACAAAATACAAGAATAAGTTAGACATTTGTTCTTTTTTATTCACACTATTTACAGACAAATATATAATCTTACGCTTATACATTCATTCATCATCTGCCTAGCCTTTTCCCAACTATATTGGGGTCGGCTTCCAGTCAAACCGGAATTAGCTGAATACCAGTATTTTACGAGGAGCGGCTGCCTACCAGACCTCCACAACCCATTAACTGGGGTAACACGGTACTTCATGGCAAGACTGAAGTCAGATTTACTGGCTTCTGACTATCCGTAACGACTGCCAAAGATCTCCAAATGACAGCCGGGACCAACGGCTTAACGTGCTTTCCGAGGCACGGAGGAAACTCGTTGTGTTAAGATGGTCACCCATCCACAGACCAACCTAGGCAAGCGTGGCTTAACCTTGAAGATCGACCTGTGCGGCTGTTATTATCTAGCCACGAGCTCCTCGGTACGCTTATACATTCATTACCCTTGACATATTACACTACGAGTTAAAACTTTATTTTTAGGTATTATTTTATTTTAGTACGCACCACCGTAAATAAATCTAAACTAATATTATAATAAAAAGCAAAGATTTGACGTTTTCTCTCACTCCTCCCTTAGTGGGAGAAATCGTTACACAAAATAATGCTCAAAATACCCATTGAGATAAAATTTCTAATAAGAGTTCACCAACAAACATGGTATATGTTGCTACAATGTTGTTTCAAAACCCCACTTTTAAACTCCCATAGCGAACAAAGCTGGTAAATATTAGTTCATATGTTTTAAACATACACAATTACGCCTCTCAAAAAACAAGGAAATACCAACATATGTATATGAAAAGCTGATAATAAAAATAAGCTCGAAAAATAGCGACCATTTCAATTTTACACAAACAAAGTATTTAATACTTTACCCGGTTATTATTGTTACTACCCGGGCAGAGTGTGGGATGAATTACAAAAGCTTATTCAGCCGTTTTATTTTATAACCACTGAAGTTGTTTGTAAAGGGTCGGTTTTCAATTTCAATAAAATCCTACGAGATTTTGTTGGCGTATAAAATTGAAGGTTAAGTTGGTTATTTTTTTACTCTCTGAAGTGAATCAAACGCTATCTTGAGCGTCGTATTAAGCAAAGTGACCGACGCACTCGTGGGCGACGCGCGTGTTGTACGTAGAACCGCGTCGCGTGGCGCATAGGTCTGATGTAACTCTACAAGTATAATTACCATATAAACGTGGCATACGTGGCCGTATATATTTTGTCCTCGTGGGCAAAATGTAGTTGTCAAGGGAATCAAGACTCAGATGGTATTAAGGAATCAAAATAATGACCCCCAACAGACGCGCTACGATCGATTTACGTATCGCTGCAACGTTTAACTTACCTCCCGACATTTTACAAAACACTTATGTGTTGCAAGACATGTTTTTGTTTAATTTAATAGCATTGCGGGTCATATTAGGGGACATTTTGACCCCAAATGTATCTGAGATTGTAGGATATGTAGGCTGAGGCTATACAATAGCATGTCCCGTGTACTGCTCACCTAACAGAGTTTTTTTTTTTCAAACACTTCAGAAATCCAGAAAGTAACTACAAAACATAACATACACACACGCAATTGATATATGATAGATACTATCGGACACAGCCAGCAACATGTCTGCTACAGCAATGTCCGATATACTCGTAAGAGCAATCCAATCTCCTAGCAATCATCGCCAGACCTGTATTGGAGCTACAGGTTAGGTATGTTTATATCAAGGTTTGAAAATACACAGAGATATTCGGTATCTTATCTATTATTTTTTGCTTAGAGTAGAGAGAGACTAGACGTACAATTTACACATTTGTTGACGTCAACATTATGTGACTCGTAGAACAATCTCGGAATTAGGATTCGTAGAACAATAATCTTGAATCATATTATGATTCAAGACGATTGTTAGTATTATTATGGCTGCTCCGATAATATAATTGTATATAGATATAATACAATAAACTGGATGACATATTTTTTAATTGTTTAAACTACGAATCGAATTAGAAACAATCTTCCCGAATACGATAGCCAGGTTTATGAAGAATAGTATTGATTATATAACATCCCGCTACGACGCAAAGAAGCGGAGCGATTTGCAAAAAAGCAGGTGAAACCGCGAAGGACAACTAATCCGTGCTATAACTTCAGAATAAACTACAACAGGCTCAATGAACCATAACGGCAATAAGCCTAGGGACTTAGTAGACCAGTTTCTCGGGGTATATTGCCGTAATGATTCTATTGAACCACACGAAAAACTTCACTTAGAAGTAACCTCGAGCTCTGAGTTTAAGTAAATTGAACGACTAATGGTAATTGTGCGAAATCCCCGCTTAATCCTAATGAATTTGCACGCACAGTTAAGCTCAGAATTAAAGCAGAATAAAGATTAATTAACTTCGTAATTACTGAAAACAGAGTAAAAGCGATACAATAAAATCTTTGACAATTGAAAACGTTGTTTGGAAACAATGGTTGGAAACAATGAAGTCAGCGTCTATGTATATCAATTTTAATGTTTTTGGTGCATTTAGCATTAGCATTATTGGCCTAATAATGTTCCCACTGCTAGGACTCAGGCCTCCTCTCCTGGACAGGAAACGAGCCATAATCCACCGCGCGGGCCCATTGCGGATTGGTGGATGTTACATGTCTTCGAATTTTTGGTTCTAGGACATGCCAGTTTCCTCACGATGTTTTCCTTCACCGTTTTGAGAGCAGTGGTGATGAAAATAAAAAACACAAAGTATTGCGCCTGACCGGGTTTGAACCCGCGAGCTACAACTTGTAAGTCGGGGCAGTTACCACTGGGCCGCCACTGCTTTTTGGTGCATATAATACATCAATTCCATACAAGGTACATATCTTGGTCGCAACAGTCACTGTCACCTTACCTTATGACGGTAACCATACCAGCTCAAAATATTTTTTTTATAGATAAGCATCCTTTTACTTTAGTTAGTAACTTATGGTTAGTATTTAATTTTGTTGTTATAATAATTCATTCCATTTGGTTGTTTACACTATGCGGATCACAAATTAACTTATTACCCTCCTTCTTAACAAGAACTAAATTAGAATTCCCCTCAATAAAAGCCAATCACTCATCCCCTCGTAACTTTCGTTACTCGGAACTTTATCAATGTCATTACCCACAAAAACACTCATGTTACTCTCAAACTAAACTTAAAACAACAAAGATGTATTTTAGGAAGATAACTCAATTATAACTAATGAAATTCAATTTTATAAGGACTCAAAGTTCCCTAAAAACCAACCAAGTGCGAGTCGGTCTCGCGCATGAAGGTACGCCGCACCGTCAGTAGTAAAAAAACGGCAGAAAAAGTCACGTTTGTTGTTGTATAGGCTCTTAATTACTCAGATACCCGCGAAACGAGACACAATAGTAAAACAATAACAGCGCGGTCTCATAGGACCGGTTGGGGATTCAAACGTTAATAAACTACTGCGCCTCACCATCAACGATTGCATCACTGTTTACCATCAGGTGGGATCACAGTCAAGCACTAGTTTATAACAATAAAAAAAAATTGGAGTCCCACTTAAATATCTATATATTTTATTCTGCTTTAGTATTTGTTGTTATAGCGATGATATAAATACATTATTTGTGAAATTTGTAACTGTCTAGCTATCACGAAGTTCGTGAGATTGTTCGTCTAGCTTGCTCACAGACGTTCAAACAGACAGACCTACGGACAACGGAGTCTTAGTAACAGGATCCCGTTTTACTCTTTGGGCACGGAACCCTAGAAAATTTACAGCACAATGGCTAAAAATATTCGTGAAATAATTCTGAAATTAAATTTGAATGACAAGCTCATAAAGAAAATATTCTAACTTTGTCAACTTCAAGGACAGACTTCTTTTAGATTTAATCGAATCTTTGAGTAAAGTAAATAAAAGTACCGACAGGAACAATATTAAATATTAAACAAAACTTCGCGTCTTTTGTTACTAAATTGAATTTTGCTTAAAGATTTTTTTATACAGGTGCGATACGAAAATACGAAAATTCTTTGTTTGAAAATAGGCCACATTTTTAGTACTTTAGCATTTATAAATGGATGTAAATGAAGATGAAGTGCCAATTTCTATATTGTTTGCACCTAATAATATATAACAGGTACATATTATACAATATTTTTTTCGTTCATAAAGGAGCTTCAATAATTCTAATCTGTAGGTAACTTTCTCATATTCATAAAACTTAGTAGGTAAATCATCATCATCTGCCTAGCCTTTTCCCAACTATATTGGGGTCGGCTTCCAGTCAAGCCGGATTTAGCTGAATACCAGTATTTTTACGAGGAGCGGCTGCCTACCAGACCTCCACAACCCATTAACTGGGGTAACACGGTACTTCATGGCAAGACTGGAGTCAGATTTACTGGCTTCTGACTATCCGTAACGACTGCCAAAGATTTCCAAATGACAGCCGGGACCAACAGCTTAACGTGCTTTCCGAGGCACGGAGGAAACTCGTTATGTTAAGATGGTCACCCATCCACAGACCAACCTAGGCAAGCGTTGCTTAACCTTGAAGATCGACCTGTGCGGCTGTTATTATCTAGCCACGAGCTCTTACGAGAAAACTTAGTAGGTAAGTGTCAATACAAAAAAACAAATATCATTAAAAATCTCACATATCTTCGTGGGTTTCATTACTTTTTAACCGACTTCAAAAAGAAAAAGGTTCTAGGTTCGTCTGTATAGTGTAAGGGAGCGGGGGGCTAGTAGTAACAGGGGTAAGTTGTAACAAGCGTTTTTTTACCTACAAAATAGATGAATAACCGGTTGATTTTCAACCTTACTTATTATGTACTACCCATTCTATCATATAAGCGCGATCAGTTCAGATCAGACCCCGCCGGACAGCGCAGGAAGCGGTTTTGTGCAGGCGCTCCTATAATACCACGTAATGGTTTTTTTTTGTTTATATAAATATGATTATTGTAGATTTTAAATTGTTTAGCTTTTGTTGATTCATACAAATAGCTTTAGTATTTGTTTGGTTTCATTATATTAACTGTAATTTCACACTAAGTAAGCGACTTTTTTTTTAATAGATTTTTTTTCAAAAAACCTCGCAGTGGGGTAAGTTGTACCACTTGTACGGGGTGTAGCGGACCACACCAGTGACGACGAGGACGACGCTCCAGAGGTGACCGAGGTAGAGATGAGGGCGGTGGTACGAAGACTCAGTTTCAAGAACACCGCCCCAGGACCCGACGGCGTGCACGGCAGGGTATGGGTCCTGGCCATGGAGGCTCTCGGGTCTCGATTGCGAGGGCTCTTTAGCGCATGCATGGAGAGAGGACAGTTTCCCCGTCGCTGGAAGACCGGGAAACTGGTCCTCATTGCGAAGCCGGGGCGCCCCGCGGACTCTCCGTCCGCGTACCGGCCCATTGTGCTGCTCGACGAGGTGGGCAAACTCTTTGAAAGAGTAATTGCAGACCGCCTCGTCGGGCATCTTGCGCGGGTGGGGCCGGACCTTTCGGACGGCCAGTTCGGCTTTCGCAGGGGGCGTTCCACGGTGGACGCCATCATGCGCGTGAGGGCTCTCACGACGGGGGATGCGGTGTCTCGGGGCAGGGTCGTCTTGGCGGTGTCTTTGGACATCGCCAATGCCTTCAACTCCCTGCCCTGGAGTTGCATCGGGGCGGCACTTCGGTATCACGAGGTGCCCGCCTACCTCCGTCGTGTGATCGAGGCCTACCTGTCGGATAGGTTCATCATCTATCCCGGTCACCAGGGAGAGTGGAGACGGCGAGAGATGTCGTGCGGTGTTCCGCAGGGATCGGTACTAGGACCACCCCTGTGGAACATCGGATACGACTACGTGCTGCGCGGCGACCTCCCCGACGGGGTCAGCGTGGTCTGCTACGCAGACGACACGCTGGTCCTGGCGCGGGGAGAGTCGTACCAGGCGGCGGCCGAAACAGCGACACGCGGGGTTGCGACAGTCGTGGAGAGGATCCAGCAACTGGGACTCAAGGTGGCATTGCACAAGTCCGAGGCCATGTGCTTTCATGGCCCTCGGTACGCGCCACCTCCGGGTTCCCAAATAACGGTAGGGGGGGTCCACATCGGCGTCGGGTCGGCGATGAAGTACCTGGGACTCGTCCTCGACAGCCGGTGGACTTTCGAGGAGCAATTCCGACGTTTGGCCCCCAAACTGGACAGGTCTGGGGCCGCTCTGAAGCGGCTCCTGCCCAACCTAGGGGGTCCAGACGCCCCCTGCCGGAGGCTCTACGCGGGGATCGTTCGGTCCATGGCCCTTTACGGGGCGCCGGTTTGGGCGCCGTCGCTAGGTAAGCGACCGGCGGCCAAGCTGAACGCTTGCCAGAGGGTCATGGCCATCCGGATGGTGCGGGGATACCGCACGATCTCCCGCGAAGCGGCGAGCCTCCTCGCTGGCCTGCCACCGTGGGATCTGGAGGCAACAGTCCTTGCACGCATGCACGATTTGCGCGTGGAGATGCAACGCCGGGGCGAAACTCCGCTGCCGCGACAAGTCGCGGCATGGCGGACAGAGTTCCGGCGGGATCTTAGGGTGGCATGGCGACTGCGACTGTCGCAACCCAGTGCTGGGCACGCCGTCATTGAGGCGGTTAGGCCCCTCTTTGAGGAGTGGTTGGAAAGAGGTCACGGCGTCCTCTCTTTCCGTGTGACGCAGGTCCTCACCGGACACGGTAAGTTCGGGAGGTTCCTGCATCGAATCAAGCAGGAGAGGACGCCCGGGTGTCGCCACTGTGTGGACCGCCCGGAGGACACGGTGGAGCACACGGTAGAAGTGTGCCCCGCTTGGGCGGAGCACCGCCGTGTCCTCGTGGAGACTATCGGGAGCGGCGACCTCTCGCGCCGGGCCCTGGTTCAGGCCATGGTCCGGAGCGAGGAGGGTTGGCATGCGGTCGCCTCCTTCTGCGAAGCAGTGATGCTCGTGAAGGAGGCTGCTGACCGCGAGCGCGTGAGGGAACGGTCCTCACGCCGCCGCCGCCGAGATCCCGATCCCGATTTCCGACCACCGTAGGCGCGGGTTCGCGGACGGCGAGCACTGGGTAGCTCACCGTCCGGCAGTCTGGAAATAATCTGGACCGAGCCCAGTCGTCAACGGCGCGTTCTGTTCCACGCGCGCCTCAAGGAGATGTCAGCAAACTGTAGGGGCCCGGTAGGGCCGAAGCCTCTGGGGGGAACATGTGGTATTCCTAACGGTTGATACCGAGTCCCCCCCAGAACGAAGGCAACGAAGGAACGGGGTAGGGGTTTAGTCAGTAAAAGTCTGACACGCCCTCCCGCTCCGCCCAAGAGCGGGGGAAGTCATTCTGATGATTCCCCTACCATAAAAAAAAAAAAAAAACCACTTGTACGGGGTAAGTTGTAATTTGATACAACTTGCCCATTTTTCTATTAGATTAAGAATAAAACTAAAAACCCTAAGTTTGTTATAATGTATCTCAGGTTTATAATGCTAAATACGTTAAATCAATCAAAAGTTTGCTTACTGAAGTAGTTAAGAATGTTAAGATTATAAATTGCTGTAAGCCAAAAAATCCATAATAGTGAAGAAAGAACATGTTATTTGTTTATTTTTTGAATATTTTTCTATAAGATTCAGAATGAAACTTAAAAACCTAAACCTGTTTTAGCGTTTGTAAAGTTTCAAGTTAAAGGTTCAAGCTTGTTACAACTAGCCCCAATCACGGGGTAAGTTGTAACAGCCGTCAGTTTTGTTTTCAAAGACGTTTCTACAAAAATACAGTTTTGATCAAAAAATTATTTAAGGCCCGGTTGTAGTGCTGCATGTAGGTATGATTTCGGTACCGCGTTCCCCGCGCGCGACGAGTGGCGGGCGAGTCTACATATTCTTTGGGCGAGTCGATCGCGCCGCCTGAGCCGGCCGTGTGCGGCGCGGCACGACGCACGGTGGGGTTCAAATGAATATTTTTGAATTTTATGTACTAATACAAATATTTTTTGTGGTTTGTAATTTTTTTTTACCTAGTATTTTTCGAGTTATAGACCCCTAAACTTTGTATGAAATATTAATCGGTTTTTGGTTTAATCTGACATGTTTTAATATTGTATTACAGAAATACCTATAGCAAAAAAACAAGTTGTTTACCAATAACTTTATATATTACTATTTTATTTAGCCCGCAGTTTCGCCCGCGTACATAAAATATAGCTTATGTCACTCAGGAATACAGCAGCTTTCTATTGGCGAAAAAAAATTTGCAATTGGACCAGTACTTCTACAGATTACCTCATACAAACAAAAAAACTCTTATGACGTCATCAAAAATGACACAGTTACATTTGAAAAACAACCATGCTCAGTACGTTCTTACACATCGTAATAAACGCACTATCATATCTCACATTTTCGAAATACTAATACTATTTTCATTACGTAAAAAAATCGATTTGGTGTCAAATGTTGATACTTATTGTTGTAATAATAATAGTGTTTCATATAGTGCTATTAAATCTAGATTAGTCTCCACTATGTTGTGATGGAAACAATAAAGCGCAAAAACGTTTTTTGCAAAATATTGCTATAATCTGCAAATGAGATGACAAAATGCTCATAGCAAAGAAGAACTTAGGCGAATGGCTATTATCGGAAATAAACTGGCCTGATTTTATTGTAAGTATATTTGAAAGTAACCAAGACTCTGTTCCTAGTACATCAAGTGAACATGAACCTCCAGCGAAACTGTCTACAGCCACGTCAACGAATGTAAGTCCAAGAAAACCATTTTGTGAATTATGACCTAAGCAAAAAAAAAAGAGACGTATAGAACATATTCATACAACTATAAATACAGAGGAAATATTTCATGCATCATCATCATCTGCTTAGCTTTTTTCCCAACTCTCTATGAAAGCATGATTTCAGCCCACCGTGCGGCGCGTTGCGGGCACTTGCCTAGCGTCAGAGTAGTGTAATGTAGTATGTCAGGTATAACTTCGTTATTTTTGGGTATGGAAGAAAAATATAGTTGATTTCATGAATAAACGTATAACAAAGTGTTATAATAAACATACAAAATTTATAAAACACAGTAAGTAATTACTTAAACATGTTAAATGTTATTATTTATTTACTTTGGCATTTTTTTTTAAACCATAATATTACTAGTAAAAAAAAATAATTTGTTTGACAATTTGATTAATAAATTGACATTGTTATTTATAATCATTTGACTTGTTTATAATGTATCTTTCTGTATAATATGACTTGTAAGAATCCTTTACCAATAAATTACTATGACTATGACTGACTAAAAATCGAGATGGTTCTTTACTTCTTTTTAATTTATTTTTTAACTTTTTACTAACTGAACTAACTACCTAAACTAATGTACATATAACTAAAAAAAAACCAAAACTATTTCTAAAAGACACACTAAAAAAACAAACTGAACTAACTACCTAAACTAACTAATGTACCTATAACTAATAAAAAAACAAAACTATTTCTAAAAGAAACACTAAAAACAAGAATAAACTAAGATAATAAAAAGAAACGAAAACGAAGCGTACGTAATTGATAAGAGGGGTAGCTCTGTGCGCAAAGCGACATGCGTCCGCTCTCGGTCGCGCCTCAGCGAGCACTGGCCGGTGTATGTCGACTTCGCGACCCCGAAAAAGCAATTTTATTTATATTAAAAAAAAAGTTTCACGATTATTCCAATTTTTGTTTTGCGATGCCCTTCTATTAACCAAGCTTGATTGTTTTATGTAATTTTTAATAACTTCTGTGACATAATCTCATAGAGAAAAATACGTTTGAAGTTGCAAGTTAGAGTCAAGTTTGTGATTTTTTTTATCAAGTCAACTTATTGATATCATGTTTTGGTTTTTGCCATGCCCTTGGTCATATGTTCAATTTTTATAAAATAATTTTTCATTGGGTTCTGTTTTATGGTTTAGGACTTCCACAGGATCAAAAAAGTACAAAATTAGTGCAACCTCGCCTTAAAATCAATAGTTGAATAGTTGTTAATTGGTATAGTACTGCTAGATTTCATAATTATACCAAACAAATAAGCTTTCATAGCCAAGAAACGACAAACTGTTACAACTAGCCCCCCGCTCCCCTATCTATTTCTTTATTATGTGTGTTCACCGATTATTAATTAGCGAATAGCGAAGTGACAAAACTATTACAAAAACACTGATATTAGAAATTAAAGTAATTTACGCTTTTCAAAGTTTTTTTTTTCTTATTTTTTTTAACATTGAGGTCTTTATATTATTATCAATTGTATTTTTATTTTGTACTAAAAAAGTTTTTCTATTCAAATAGAGAATAGAACACAGAACACACGAACGACGATGCCGACGTGTCGAATGTCGACACGTCGGTGGCAGCTATTGACGCGTCGATGGCTGCAGTTACCTTTGCCGTTGGCCGTTGACATTCCAACTTTGAATATCAGCGGCAAAGCCGTGTCAAATGTCACTATAGGTCGGCAGTTACCTCTGCTGTGGGCAACTTGCCGCTCATGTGTATGAACTCTAACAAAGTAATATCTTTTTAAATTTGAAATAGCAAAAAAAAAATACCACAATTCCAAATTCAAAATAATACCGCCATCTTTATGAATAAAACGCGCCCTAACAAAGTTCTCATTCACTACTGATGTTACCAAGCAAAGAAAAGCGCCTATTTACACAAAAGTATTATTTAGCGCCGGGTTTAAATATTTGAAGATGTTCAGTAGCCGTGAAGGTATTCATTTAAAATTCAACCGTGGAACAAATCTCACTTCTTGTTTCGTGGAACGGGATGATAAAACGCTATACTTTTTATTACGAATCTTTGTTTAATTTAACGTGTACTGGGTATTAAGCAAGACTCTTTTTTTTTAAGCTAAAGAGGGAAAATTGCTTTTGAAATACTTTTTGTGCTTGATTTACACTTGTCTATGTTTAAAGAGGAAGCATATCTATTTTAAAAAGGGAAATGAAATATCTACAGTAATGTCATAGAGAGGTAAAGTTTGTTTGTTTTTTTGTTTGTAGAAGGTAATCTCTGAAAGTACTGATCTAATTGCAAAAAAAAATTAAACAGCTGCTTTATTCTTGATAGGTTATATACAAGCGGGCGAAACCTCAGGAAAAAGCTAGCCAAATACTATTTTAAAATAGCATTTGGCATTGTAGGTAATAAGTTTGCCTGTACGTGTGTCTTTTTATATTGTCTTTTTTTATTTAGAAAACTACCCAAGGTGGTGCGTACGTACTCGTATAATTCTTAAAAAAATGATTAATTAATATTAATACTTACATAATTGTACTTCAAATCTGGATGCATGTAGTCCACACCTGCAACAAACATTTTTAGCTGTATTGTATGCCTGAAGACTCAAAAAAAAGATATTATAATTACAGTATGTATATAACAGATCGTCGTAATAGAACTTCTATTTTCTAAACTTATAGTAGACTTTCTTCAAAGAAATCAAGAAAATTCCCAATATCGAGAACTCAAAACAATAAACAATCACGAAAGATATCCCGTAAGTGACATTTTAAATTGTGAAAAAAATCGTGATAGCCTAAAACAAATTCCCAAAATCCCAAAAAATACAGTAATTTCCATATAAATATATCATCAGCTAAAACAAAATTAACTAGTATGAGAGGTATATTACTGACAACAATAAAAATGATATTCCACGAAAACACAAAATTAATTTTTATTAATACGGATGAACTTCACGAAAAAACAATTTATTTTCTCTTACTGTATAATATCAGAGGTATTAATTTGACGTCGTTTTATTAAAAAACGTATCAAATAAAGTCACTTTGATTTAATATATATTATTCATTATTATCCTCTCATGGGACGTAATTATGTTTTCCTGAATAATATTAATTAGGAAAGGTAGTACGCTTTCTGTAGATCGTTTTAAGAGATAAGAAATGTTCTTATTTGCACTTGGGACTTTGTTTCTCTAACAGATTAATTTAAAATTGGATAAGAGTAAAGAAACGAGTACTTTTTATGGTACTAGCATCTAAACACGGACCTGCAAAATGGAAAATTCTTTCATTTTGATTTCACGGGCTAAGTGTCTAAGTTACTAAGAATGGGTCTCTTATGTTACAAGGGTAGGTATAAAGTACCACTTTTGATTATAGTACATTTTGATACAAATGAAGTAACTATGTTATTGCGACCGAGGCAGGATTTGAGCAACGAGGTTTTTTTTAATAAACTTACGACTAGTGGGAGCTGTTTGACGATCAGCCTGATACGATAAATACAATAAAGGGAGCTGTTTGACGATCAGCCTGATACGATAAATTTTGTTTGGGGCGGACAAACGCACTTTTCCTCACTTGAGGGAAAAACCATAAATTGCATGCCTAAAAGCGGTAAGAATGGGGCCGGTTTCCAAGTAAATTGAATAAAAAGATACTAACCGTCATCCATAATCGCAGTGGTTACATTGATCCCCGTGTACCCCAGTGCCCAAGCGGCCTCCACATTCAAATCCAGCTTGGGTTTCCCCCCATTCTGTCCCGTATTCTTCAAGTACCATTGTAGGGGGAAGTAGGGGTCGCGGGGCTCCGCCGCTGGCGCGGGCGCAGGCTCCGGGAGCCTGAGGGGGCGAAATCCCCTCTTCACCCTTTTAAAGCCGGTTTGTTGAACTGCTGTGTGGACCTGGGGACAAAGAAGAAGGTATATGATGAGAAACGTATTCGTAAAAGATTTTTTTAAAACAGTGATAAATAGTTGACGCGATGGTACATACTTAAAAAAAATTCACTGAAGTTTCCCAAATGATTTAGAATAACTGCCTTGAACAAGAAGTTCTACTCCTCAGTGGTTAGCAGAACTTGCTTCGTAATAGTTAGGTTCCGTGAACATAATTATCGCTTAATTTAAATACTATTTGGTTTATTTATTTACAACAAACGCCTAGTTAACAGGGCTAGTTTTACCGCGGTTAAAGATTAAGCATTGCCATAAAATGTGGCAATACCAACAGCCTTTTGGGCAAACTTTCAGTCGACAGCGATGCAGAAGAATTTTTAGGCGTCATATTTTAGTGAGGAGTTTTGGCCTTAAGTGTATACATAGTTTTAATTGTTTGAGCGTTTTTATTTTATAGCTTGCTGGGCCCATAGGTTGTGCGAAAGAGAACCCTCGGGTCTGGAACGAAGGCAAAGAAGGAACAGGAGTGGGTATTAATCAGTACGCCCCCCCAACCCCGCCCAAGAGCAGAAGTTATTAGACGAATTCCCACCTAAAAAAATACTTTGAATGAAATGGATGTAACAATGCTTATATTGGAGCTCAGTTTGAGAACCGCTGGCACGTTTTCGTACCACTGGGGTTCTAGAGGAAAGTCGAGTATAATTCAAATGGCTACTTGCAGGAATTAACTTAATCTTACAACTACTTCATCTCCGCGACAATCGCATTACCAAGGCAACATCACAGCCGTGCTAAACGGTTGTCATAATTGTACTAATTTAACTCTGAACTTTAACCTTTTTTTCAGCAACTTGGTACACAAAGCCTGAATACAAAATGCACATTTTGAAATTCAACCATAATCGGTTTTAAACAGCTCCCTAACCCGATATTAACTAGTAGCAGGGTAGTTAGTGGTCCACTACACGTAGTACATATTCCCAAGGGATTAAAAGTGTTCGAAGCAGAAAATCCCCCCGTTTTAAAGCGAGGTTGTGAGACAAAAAGTCTGAAAGTGCTTGTTCGGGGAACCTGCGGTAATTAGGGATGAACTTTATTGTGTTTTAGCGCGAAAGGGATGATTTCAGCGAAATGTAATGTAAAGGAAAAATGTATCGTCATGTTTAGCATACAGATTCTGTTGTTTGTGTGTTACAATTTAAATGTACTAACTTCTCTCAGAGGCGTCACCCGCGTAACAGTAGGTTTTGCTAAAAATTAATAATTTTAAACCCCATTTTGGATGAAAGAGAAGTGAATATTGAAAAATCCTCGCCTACGACATAACTCGTCTATATGTTCAGTCAGTTTCTTTTTTTACTATCTATTCTATTGTACACTGAATTCTACCTTTGAGTGTTGTCTTTCTCAGTCATTCAAAAGTATGTTGGAAGACTCATTTTTGAGTTAAACTGGCCTTTGTTTATGAATTGTCAAACTACTATGTAGGTACTAATATATTATTATTTTTTAAATTGTGTCCAATAAAGAATAAAGAAAAATTATGGGCGTTACAGAATATAATCTGTGGACGCTACAAGCTATGAATTATGGTCGCTACTGGCTACGAGCTATGACCGCTACAGGCTACGAGCTATGACCGCTACAGGCTACGAATTACGGCCGCTACATGCTACGAACTATGGCCGCTATAGGCTACGATTAGCATAGGCTACGGATGCTACAAACTTGTCTACGAATGTTTGTTTGTATTTTGAACTCCTTGTATTTATTATAAGGTCACGTAAAAATTACACAAATGGAACTTCAAAAATGTATTTAAATTGTTGTTAAAGTTATATTATTGAACAGATTTACAGAAAATTTTCGAACGAAGAAACTGTTTTAAAATTGATTCTGTAAATGTGCTTTGATAAAATGAAGCATCGTCAATCTATATGGTCTAAGATTTGTATGTAGTATATTGGCTTGCATCAACAGAATAATATACTACTAAAATAAGTCAACGTTGCCTTATTCAAGATTTCCGTTGACAAAGAGCTCCAACAATGTCAAGAGACAGATAAGCCCGCAGGGGCACGTTTTAAAGGTCAAAATGCTATGACAACAGAACACTACGTATCATCCCGCTTTTATTTCTCCAAGAAGCAAGCAGAGACGTGAATTACTCTTATTCTTTGCTTGTGCTATGAGAAGTGGCTCAAGAGGCGACCTCACCTTCCGCATGACGCAGGTCCTCACTAGAAATGGCATGTTCGGGAGGCGCTTGTTAAGAATTCAGGCGGAAGAAACGCCCAGCTATCACGATTGTGTGGACAGCCTAAAGGACATGGCGGAGTTGTGCCTCGTTTAAGAAAAGCACCATATGTCCCCGTGGAGGTGATCGGAGCGGCGGCGGCCACCTCTCAAGCTAGACCCAATGGATAGCTCGCCGTCCGTCCGTCTGATTTAAACCGTATCCAAGTCATAAACGGCGCGTAGTGTTTCACATGACCTACCCATTGCTAGCGTTCGCAAACCGGTGCTTACGGTGGCCAGGAATCGCCTTGCGGCAGCCAACACCCGGTGCGACGGTTTTAAGGCGCATCCACGCTTGCGTCTTTTAAGAAGAAGACTTTGCAAGGCGATCTGAAAATCGGCGGCAATGTCGGCTGCATAAACCGGCGGCATGTATGGGTACGCCTGTACACCATCAACAATACAAGTCCCATTTCACGGCAGTGAACCGCGCGAGAAAGACTGAAGGCGGCAACGTGCGACAATCGCCTAAAGTTAACCCCTATTCAAAAACACGATCCATCTTCCACACAACTACTCCAGCCCCCAAGCCACAGTTCCCTAAAAGTCCCTACAGATTAGTATTCTGTCAGCACTAGGCCCCGGGATAAATGGGTTTCCGAAAAACTGATTAATGTGCCCTAAACTTGACCTGAATTGCAAACGGGACGTGCCTATGAATACAATCTTGTTATAATGATATACAGTAGGTAATACTTCAGATATCTTGTTCCTTTGTCTATTTACTGTGCCCGATTTGTAATCTAGTGTTGTCACTGTAGGGAATTATAGATAGCTTTTTGTATCTAATAGACTGTTCTATTTTTATTTTAGAATTTATTTTTGAAGTAGATAAGTTTTTTTTTTGTTTTGCATGATTTGTATATTTAATTAATGACAAGTTTAAATAATAAGGTTGGTCTGTGGATAGGTGACCATCTTAACATACCGAGTTTCCTCCGTGCCTCGGAAAGCATGTTAAGCCGTAGGTCCCGGCTGTCATTTGTAGATCTTTGGCATTCGTTACGGATAGTCAGAAGCCAGTAAATCTGACTCCAGTCTTGCCATGAAGTACCGTGTTACCCCAGTATATGCGTTGTGGAGGTCTGGTAGGCAGCCGCTCCTCGTAAAATACTGGTATTAAGCTAAATCCAGCTTGACTGGAAGCCGACCCCAATATAGTTGGGAAAAGGCTACGCAGATGATGATGATGATGTCAAGTTTAAATAATATTTGGTTCTTGATATAGAATACCTACGGTAACATTATTTCTCCTTACTTTTACAAATAAAATAGATTGATGGATTGATCGAAAACATAAGTTATGATTAGGTAATGGTTATTGACGGCCGTTGACATCGTAATTGTCTGTCATTTTCAACCTAAAACATACCAAAGATAAGTGACAGTAATTTTGTAAGTTGCTTAGAAATAACACTAACATTATGTATATACTGTTATTAAAGTAATGTATTGATCTAATGCGTCCTTGTTGCGAGATTGTTCGAAACGGTCAAACACAAAGGGCAACGGGAGGTAATGTACCAAAAAATTTCATCATCATCTCAGCCGAAAGACGTCCACTGCTGGACATAGGCCTCCCCCAAGCGTCGCCACAGCGACAGGTCCTGTGCGTCTCTCATCCATCGAATTCCCGCGACCCTCACTAGGTCGTGAGACTATTCGTGTATTGTTTTCTATGGACCTTAGTTGCCTGATAAAAAAGGTATTATTATTATTATTGCGTCTTCCAGTACGTGGCCGCTACTCTTAAACCTTCCGTTCCCATCGACCATCTGTTCTACGAGCAATGTGCCCTGCCCACTGCCACTTAAGTTTGGTGATTTTTCGGGCTATGTCGGTAACCTTAGTTCTCTTGCGGATATCTTCATTTCTGATGTGAACGCGCAAGGAAACTCCGAGAATAGCCCTTTCCATTGCCAAAACATTTATTGAAGCGAATTTACCTACCTCTCAGACCTTCATAGACCACCTACTGGATTACTGGGTAAAAGTATTTCAATAATAACAGAGGATCCAATTGGTTAATAATATAAAAACTTATAACTAGTATTAGTAAAACAACCTTAATATTAATTTATTCGCCCCCTGTTTGACCCATAAATCGAGGTATCAATACTGATGCATGCATCAACACTAATATAACGATTCATGTACAGACAGTCCACTCTACCGGCTATCATACTTAAACCGAACAAACATTATTCTTACGCAACTATGTTTTCATTCATTATGTGGAGTTGAATTCCCTGCCCTTATCTGTTTTTCTTGAGAGCAACAATCTTTAGGGATGTCACAAAAACGACGATGTAATACGACGCGATGGGTGACCATACAGTATTCTATGCGAATCAATATCTTGGTAAGTGTGATCTATTATCGACCACATCATCGTTTTCAGGTGAGAAAGTACTAGTAGTAGTTTTACTCTTTGTTTGTAATCGTTATACTGTGTCCGTCCCGAATAAGAGTATTTCTATTCTATTCTATTCTATAGTGGTCACACATGCACCTATAAATAAAAATAAAAAAAATTATTCGCAACCAGTAACAAAATAAAACACTGTATTTTAACTAAATAGTTTCTTAGTAACAATATATTAAAACTTTTGCAAATACTTTGTTAACCAAATTTACGTCTAACTTACAAACTTACTATTAAAACTTCGCACCCAACTTCAAGCACTAACTTTATCAAACTTTCAATTTAAAACGATACATATGCACATGAAAGTTTATGAAAGCAACTTTACAAAGCTCAGTAACTGATTTGTATGTTTCTTAAAGTACATTAACCTGCGTTCTTGGTGCACAGGGTGGTATAATGATTTCTCCCGCTCTTGGGCGGAGTGGGAGGGTGTGTCAGACTTTTACTGACTAAAACCTACTTTTGTTCCTTCTTTGCTTTCGTTCCAGGGCCCCAGGGTTCTCTTTCGTTCAACCTAAGGCCCCAGTAGGGTTCGATCCTGCTGGTCCCCTACTTTAACATTTAAATTATATGTGTACGTTTATTACAAGTCTACGGAAAGAAATTTCAACAACAATAAGCAGTTTATTTGTACTTATATTATATAAATGTATTATCTATTACTATTTCTATGTGTCTACACAAATAATAATATAAATAAAACTTTGCATTACTTTTATAACAGCCTTGAAAAGGTTAAGCCAATGTCCTCTAACATTAAAATCGTCTGTCAAAACAAAATATTAGTTTTATTGTTAGTTAATAATTCATGACGTGAAGCGGCCTCGTTTTGACAATAATTAAACGTCATCAATCAAATTAAAGTAACTTTTAGTATAGTGATTAGTATGCATGAAAGTGTAGCTTGTATTGATTGGCTGTATTTTAAACAAATACCTAGCAAGGACGTCTGGACAAACACTTCATTGTTTCGGGTTAAATGACTAAAAATATTTAATCAATTGGATTAAGAGAAAAAAAAATCTTTCATTTATTTATTTAAAGTTGGCTGTACGAAAATCCAATTGTTGGTTAAGTTCTCTTGTGTGCATCAGCTGTTTTATTTTTATTGTTTTTAAAAGACGTGTGTTTAATAAAGAATATGAATTATTTTTTCTTAATTCACGTAAAAAACGTTGTTTATAAAAAAAATGCCACTTTTAATATTAGGAACTTTCATTGCTTATGAATTAAATAATGATTCCCCTCTCCTTAACTTACTGGTTTTTCTATAGCTTTAATATACATAGAACTAAATCTCTTGAGTGCAATGGTACTTGAAGGCATTCACAAAGTGGAGGGCGCTCCACACTACCCTCCAGAGAGAATCCCTTAGTCAGCTTTAACAATAGCCATTAATGCATAATGCTTGACCACGCTTGACCTAATTACGTACTTGAAACCGCACATTGTGCAATTGAATAATTTATACATACTAACATGAGGCTATGTTATACAATTACTCACATAATATCTGAATTATATATTAGAATTGAATTAAAAAACCAGAGTTTAGAATATATTATCATAGATCCATGTTCACCGCTAGGGCTGCGGGAACGATTGAGAGTGTTACCGTAACCCTGGAATGCAAAGGGAAACAAATGGGATATAAAATACGTATTGAAGTAATTTTATATTGTACACTGGATCATACTCTCTGTCACTCAAAGGTTTGCTAGGAGAAAACTCATTGTTGAATTAAGCTTGCCTTTGTATATGCATTGTCATTGTCGCTCAAGCCTAAAACATAACAGAAGTCGTTTGATAATTCTCCAAGTAAAAAAGTGTCCCTCTCACTTTAAACACAAAATATCTCAAATAAAATCCACTAAAAGAAAATCCTACAAAAATCTTATAAGCGACACTATCGCAATATCGTCGGCCGACGTTCCACTAGCGGACAAGAAAAGGCGACGCCTCAAGGCGTTCAATCGAGCCTTATATAAACGTCGTCTGAAAATTGTCAACGTTCACGACTTTGCGTTTAAAATCGCCTCGTTGATATTCTAAGGCGACGCCGCCATGAGTAAAACCATAAAACATGTGTTATAGCTTGTAAGTAACGACTTCTTTATGACGCCAAAGGTTCGGTTTATGCTGTAGTGTAGATGTGGAAGCTATAGGTATCTAGACGCGCTTTTTATTGTTGTGGATTTGATTAGCTTCTTTTCGCTTCCTTATTGCGTAGCTAAAATCGTGAGTTTGGTGTAAAAGACTTTTCAGTTGACTTTGAGATGTCTACTGTTCGAAAAAGGCCTCTCCCAAGCATCGCCAAAATGACCGGTTCTGTGCGTCTCGCATCCATCGCATGCCCGCGATCCTAATCAGGTATTGATCTACATTGTAGGAAGCCTGCCAAAGCGGGGTCCACTTCAAAATCCTTCGTCATAGGTTTGTATTCCTTAAATGTGATTTATGTTGGTTTATTTTTTGTTTTATATTATCCCACTAGAGGTTATAACACGAAAAATATGCCGTTGTTTATTTATTTTATGAAAATACTCGTAAACGAAGGAGGAGCTCGTGGCTAAATAATAACAGCCGCACAGGTCGATCTCCAAGGATAAGCAACGCTTGCCTAGGTTTGTCTGTGTATGGGTGACCATCTTAACATACCGAGTTTCCTCCGTGCCCCGGAAAGCACGTTAAGCCGTTGGTCCCGGCTGTCATTTGTAGATCTATGGCAGTCTTTACGGATAGTCAGAAGCCAGTAAATCTGACGTCGTCAAGTCCGACATGAGAGCCAATGGCCTTACTGAGAAGGATGTTAAAGATCGGGCAAAGTGGAGAAAACTTAGTCGGAAGGCGGACCCTGGCAATGGCCGGGATTAACGTCAGGTAAAAGAAGGAGAAGCCAGTAAATCTGACTCTAGTCTTGCCAAGAAGTACCGTGTTACCCCAGTTAATGGGTTGTGGAGGTCTGGTAGGCAGCCGCTCCTTGTAAAATACTGGTATTCAGCTAAATCCGGCTTGACTGGAAGCCGATCCCAATATAGTTGGGAAAAGGCTAGGCAGATAATATAACTCGTGAAAGAAGTCGCGGACAAAGTGTTAGTCTATCTTTCTATTCAGAAGATTATATAATCTATTTATAAAATCTAATATTGTTGGAGTAAAAAAAAAACAAAGAGTGTACCTACTGTGTTTGCACACACACTTGTGTAGTATATAAATATGTCCTGCGTACCTACTTGGCTAATCTCTATTGGGACTGGCCACCGTGATCGAAATTGTTTCGGGAGGATTATTATTTATACAATTTTGGTTAAACTTTACACAACATTCATCCAGAATTTGTATGAGACCCTTCTAACCACAGAACTTAAACCTTAAGGTACCATCTCATTTTAAAACATGAATCACAACCACTTGTTTTTTTTTACAGTATTCGTGAAGAACGCTTTAAAGTTATTTCATGAATTTTCATGAAATCCTCTTTGTATTTCTTACCTTTCTTCAGGTTAAGAATAACATGAAGGATATTTCCTTTGAAAGTTTGAGTTAACAGTGAGTAATACAATATTTTTTAATATTACATTTCAGTACGGATTCTTACTCATAAATAGCGGCTGCTGTAATTTAAACAGATTATCCCAACCCACGCTTCGAGGAAAAACTAAACCAGATGGATTAGTTAGCACAAAGAATTACAACACAAATTGGTTAGAACGTAAAGGGCATCTGAAGATATAGGTAGGTACAGGGTTTAGCCTGTAAAACGCTGATATTTCCTCTGGTTTAACCAAGAGCGGGAAAGTTAATGATAATTTTCAACTAACTACTGCTACTAGTTCAAGTCCTCTCAACTAAAGGTAGATTATAATTGTTATTTTTTTCTTAATTATAATGATTTGATATTTACAATAGTATTTATTAGTTTGTAATTTTAATAGCATAAATATATGTATTTTATTACTATAAGCAACTTAATTTAATGATACTTCATTCTATTTTGAAATATCTGTTATTTATTTATAGTGCACACCTACTACAGTGTATGTGTCTTTCTTAACCCAAAGGTTGACTGGTAGATAAAGCCTTGTAGCATTAAATTCATCTATTTACCACTACTGTACATGAAGGGCTCACAATATACTCGCATGTATACAAAAACTACATAAGTATTTATCAAAGCTTCAAATGCGCCTTTAACTTATGAGTATGTATAACAAAAGCAATTCACCAAATAAATAGAATCCTTAGACATGAATCGCATGTAGGGAATTATTACGAGTCCTTTGTATTCGTATACTAACAAATACATACTTAATATGTACTTACATATACATACGAGTATACTCGAATGTTTGCCGCATAACGTCTGCATACCTATTAAGTACGTGATCGAATTAAGACGCGTTTGATTAAGAGCCGGTTGTGCAGTCACGCTCAAATTTTGTGGGTAGGTATTGGTACTATCGGATTGTTTGATTAAGAAACTGTTGCACACATAGAGTATTTTGTAGGTACTGGTCCAGGTCTATGTCGCGTTTTATAAAAAAAAAACATTTTTTAACTATACAAGTTTTTTTTGTGACTTTCTTTTAAAAAACAAGCTTTAAAAAAGTGGAAAGCCAAGCTAAAAAAGTTCCTATTGTCCATTAAATGCTACATGACGATTGACTCTCAATATAAAAGAAAAACTGTGAGTATTTAGAAAACTCAGCTCCAAAATAATATCAAGGTGTGGACAGGCTGTAGATAAATAACATACGAGTATGTTACTGACACCGACGTGCCCTAAATCTAAACTCCATTTAACTCCACACGTGAACACTCCGCAGCTAACACAATATTATATAATGCAAGATGAATTCAACTAAAAAGCTTTTGTGAACACTTCAATATGTTTCCTTCTCTGAGTCTGTTTATTGTTTTTGATTTCGTCTGTCTAGGGTAAAACAAAAAGAACGAGTCTATAAAATCATCCTTGGCAACCGACTACAAAAAAGAGGCGATTCTCAAATCGATTGTATATTTTTTTGTCATTTCAAAAAAATATACAATCGATTGTATATTTTTTTGAAATGACAAAAAAATATGTCTGAAGTCTGGACGAGAATTCGGGAAATTATTTTTTTAAATAATATGCAATTATAGTCAATTTCTGAACAAAAAATTAAACAAGTAATCTAACTTTTATAAAATCAAAGTTTTTTACACTCAATATTTTTTTTTCATCATGACTTGATTTTGTGACGCTGCGAAGTTTCACGAACCAATTAAACTTGACCTTGTCAAAAATTACTGACCCCTTCTGCTGAGCAAACCGAATGTACATATCAAGGAAATATTTTATTAAACAGCTTTCACGAAAATCATCTTCAACAATCGTGTTGTCAGACGGAAAAACTCGTTATTTTAGTAAAAAAAATGTCGCACATAATATTTTTAAAGGCATTTTCCGTGTACTTGAGCAATCTCGTAGCAGTAAAATATGAAAGTACCCTCCACTTTTCGTAATTGAGCTAGATTGGAGGTAATTCCATTTTCCTACCTCGGAGAGAGTATAATAACTCGTTTATTTTTTACTGTTTCTTTAGAGGTGTTGGAGCTTTAAACATTGTTAATTTAAGAAGTTCTGTATATATGTGTAAAGTTTTCTAATAAATCTGGCTAGCACTGTAGTCGGTTCTTAGTGACTGCTATGAGCGACTGCGACCCGCGATCGCGCGGTACACTGTTTAGTTTAGATTTGAATGGAGTATTAAACCAACCAGGCGACCGCGTCGCGCGACCGGTGCCATACAAATGCATACGAAGCAGTGGGTCGTACGACACGGTCGCGGTCGCGCGTCGCGGTTGCTAAGAACCGAATGTTACCTTTAGGCAGGTAAGTTAATGTGCACATTAGTGTATTTCTCGTTTAGAGCCGCCTTTTGCTAAGTGGAGCAATTAAGTAGATTGCCGTAGAGCTTTTTATAAGGACAATTTTCTAATCGAGCATACGATGTATAGCAGTACCTAGTTCTTATTTTTAATTAGCAACAGTAATGGGTAGCTCTACGGTAGCCCGAGTCGTCGATGGTGCGTAATGTTGCACGCGCGCCTAAAAAGAGATATCAGCAAAACCCGCAAGCGCCGAGATAATTTTTAAGAAGACAGATGGATTTCAGGCAGTAAAAGTGTAATAAGTCCTCTTACTCCATGTAACCTAAAAAAAGAAATGGACCCAACGATGATCTTTTCAATAGTTTTTCACGAGCAGACAGATAGACAAGGTTGGAAGGACTTTGTTAATAAGAGAGAATCCTTAATAACAGCATCATCAAAATACAACAGAAATAATCTTCGTTAAAAATTTTAATTTCACGAAATTGTAAAAATAATTTCCATCTGTCCTTACCCGGAATTCCCAAAAAATTAGTTATAATGAATTTCCGGCGCTCTTCAAATTGAAACGAGCAAAGTTTCGAGTGAATGCCGAAAAAAACAGTTACAAGCGAAAATGAATGCTTTAAAAGTTTCTCGTACTGTCAGAATTTGTGGAAAAAGTTATTCAAAAAATATTCGTTTGGAGCTCTGACATGTTATTTACGTGGTTTGGTTGATCCTCCCGATATAATGCATGAAAAAAATATTTGTTATCTACCCATTTTAATAGATATACAAAAATAGAATACTAACTGTTAAAACATAATCGAAATAATGATATGTAAAAAATATGATATATATAAATAATGATATGAAATAAGTAAAAAAGCAAACGAGATATAACCATTTCAAACAAATATATCTATACCTCTCGCCAAAACTCTATTTTCTATGACAGCCGAACGGACGCAATGTAATATGACGTCAAAATACATTTCGGACTTATGTCCAAAAAGCATTTATACATTCAGTCAAAAAAGTATCGGGAATGGATGATTTGTTTTTCCATTTCCAAATTCAAATTTTTGTTTTTGGTAGTTATTAGATTGGCACAACTGTTTTCCATTTTGGCGCGGAGTTTAGTTGCATCTGTTATTTATATTAAATACAGTGCTGGTTTTAGTAATATCATATATGGTGTGTATTGCGAATTTCATAATGGACAAAAATATCGAACAAAGAGTTTGTCTTAAATTTTGCATCGCCAATGGAATTTCGTGTTCGGTGTCACTGAAAATGTTACAGAAGGCTTACGGTGAATCGACTTTATACGACAAAAACTCATGCTTATGAGTGGTTCAAAGCGTTCAAAAGCGGTCGAGATGTGATGGAAGATTTGCCTCGCTCTGGTAGGCCATCAACGTCTGCAACTGAAGTTAACATCGCAAAAGTGAAGAAAATAGTGACTGAAAATCCCCATTCAACTCTGAGAGAGATAGCCGCCGAACATTCTGTATCTCACGAGTCGATCCGTACCATTTTAACTAATCATTTGGGTATGAAACATGTTGCTGCTCGGCTAGTCCCAAAAGATCTAAATTTTCTCCAAAAACTCAATCGCATGAAAGTCGCTGAGAACATGCTAGAACGAGTCACTTCGGACCCAACATTCATGAAACGCATTGTTAATGGTGACGAGACGTGGGTTTACGAGTTTGACATGCAAACTAGTCAACATGCTTCGGAGTGGCGCCTTCCAATTGAACCGAAACCGAAAAAACCACGCCAAAGTCGATCAAAAATCAAAGTCATGTTGACTGTTTTCTTTGACTATCGCGGTGTTCTGCACTCTGAATTCTTACCGGAAGGTCTAACGGTAAATAAAGAATATTATTTGAGCGTTATGCGGCGTTTAAGAGAGCAAGTTCGACGAAAAAGGCCAGATTTGTGGAAAGAAAATTCTTGTATTTTGCACCACGACAATGCGCCTTCGCACAAGGCTATCATTGTGAACGAATTTTTGGCCAAACACTCAACAAATACCATCCAGCAACCACCATATTCACCAGATATGGCTCCTGCTGACTTTTTTCTTTTTCCTAAACTCAAAATACCAGTTCGTGGCACCCGTTTTCAATCGATAGAAGACATAAAGGAGAATTCGCGGCGAGAACTGAACTCAATTCCGGAAGCAGCGTTTAAAAAATGTTTTGATGAATGGATTATTCGTTGGCGCAAGTGTATCGTTTCTAAAGGAGCATACTTTGAAGGTGATAAAATAAATTTGGATGAATAACAGACATTTTGTGTATTATTGATCTTTTCCCGGTACTTTCTTGACAGAGTAGTATATTCCCTAACCTGTAAATCTCGTGCGGTCTCATGCGACCGCGCGAAACGTCATCACAACATTGGGTAGTGGAGGTCTGGTACGCAGCCGCTCCTCGTAAAATATTGGTATTCAGCTAAATCCGGCTTGACTGGAAGCCGACCCCAATATAGTTGGGAAAAGGCTAGGTAGATGATGATGAGATGATGGTTAGGTACCCGTGACCAAAACCTAAAAAATATAAAAATAGGCTTGGAGATAAGGAGTTAAGTGGGTTCGACAACGACAGACATGGAATGCAAACTAGATTCTAAACGACCTACATAACGAATGGAGATATCCATCAATTAATCTCTGTATAAGTGAATGATATATGGCTCTACAGAGAGCAGTGGTGATCCGGTGGTAACGGCCCCGACTTAAGACTTGTAGGTCGCAGGTTTAAACACAAAGCAGGTCGATGTGGCCTACTTTGATTTTCAGAAGGCTTTTGACCGCGTGGATAATGACATACTATTGGGTAAATTGGCTTTGGCTGGTTTCTCTGTGTCATTGCTGAAATTATTTGCGAACTATCTGCGAGGTCGAAAGCAATATGTCACATATGAGGGTGCCGATTCGGAGCCTTACTCTGTGACTTCTGGCATAGGGCAGGGAACGAATCTCGGGCCCTTATTCTTCTTAATTGTAGTAAATGACCTACCTGAATATGTGGAAAACTCAACAGTGTTGATGTATGCTGATGACGTCAAGTTGGCACTTCCGATAGTTGCCTCTAGCGATACGCGCACACTCCAGCTCGACATCGACCACATTCACTCTTGGAGCGTTAAAAACAATCTTGCCCTTAACTCAAGTAAATGCGCAATTATGACTTTCTCAAAGGCCACACATCCCATACACAACACCTACAGTCTCAATAATGAGCCCTTGAAACGTGTAACAACCGTACGCGATCTAGGTACTAATTTTGATCCACAACTTTCTTTTAACCAGCATATAATACAGACCTGCAACAAATCCCGCAAGAATTTAGGTTTTGTATTGCGCCAGGCAAAAATTTTCTACAATCGGCAAGCCATATCAATATTGTATAACTCATACATCAGAAGCATACTAGAGACCAATAGTGCAATTTGGAACCCGCATGAAAAATGCTATATACTGGTCATTGAAAGAGTTCAGAAGTCTTTTGTCCGCTACCTCTACCTAAAATTGTATGGTTACTATCCATCTATGTACCCGACACCATTCGTGCTAGGTATGGTGTCTTACCAAAGCTTGGAAGTAAGAAGAAATCTTTCTCTGGTTAAGTATTTTATTCGCTTAATTCGTGGTACCCACTTCAATTCCTCGTTGCTTGAGTATATTTCCTTTAACATCCCACTTCCCGTCAGGCATACACTACGGCCCCGTCTTCGCCCTCTATTTTCTATACCACGAAGCTGTACGATGACCTGCAGAACCAGTCCAGTGTACCTAGCCCTTACGCACATCAACAACACGTTGCTGTCTGACATATCTATTGACATCTTCGCAACTGCTGAAACTGAACTCCTTAATACAGCGGCTCGTTATCTGGAGTCCATTGCCACCCCAAGCACAATATCTAATGTAACCTTATAAATTTTAGTCAAATTATTGTATTGTTATTATCTTTCATTTTGACATTATTATTAATATTATTTTTGACATGGTTCTGATTATTATTATTATTGACATATTTTAATTAGTATTTTGACATGTTTTAATTATTATTTTCGACATGTTTTTATTATTATTATTTTTGACGTGATTTTAATTATTATTTTTGCCATTATTTGAATTATTATTATTATTTTTGACATTATTTTCAATCGTATTATGTTAAAGTTTCTAATTTTTTAATGATTTTTGTAATTTTAGCAATATTTTTTTGAATGCCTGTAATTTATATGTGTGGTGTGTCCCGTTAATGTGAATTGGCAATAAATAAATAAATAAATAAACAACCAGGCGCATTATTTTAAGTAATTTATTTCATCACTGCTGCTCTCAAAACGGTGAAAGAAACCATCGCGTTTTGAGGAAACCGGCATGTCATAGAACCAAATATTCAAAGACATGTGACATCCAGTAATCCGCACTGAGCCTGCTTGGTGGATTACGGCCTAATCTCTCTCCTAGAAAGAACACCTGAGTCCCAACAGTGGGAACATTAAGCACTAGGCCGAAATAAAAAAAAGTAACGTTAACAAAACTATAATATTTTTACCAGTTTTAGATAAGTACCTCCAGAGTATTAAAGGAAACATTTTAATAAATATAAACCACTATCTCAATCATAGCTTTCAAAGGACCCGAGTATCGATAGGTTCAAAATCTCAGGTGTGTTATTAAAGTTTCGTAAGGATGACTATAAATGGTTGTTGATGGAGATGGTTCGTTTGAATCATTTTATTACCAGCCAGAATTATAGTTCTCTCTGTTTAGGCTGGTTTCCGACACCCGTGAGACCAAATACTGTCAGCAAAATAATCAATTATTGTCACACTGTACTAACCTCGCTGTACTAATCGATCGTTGTTATAAAATATACGAAATACCTACCTAAATATCTTAGCCCTTAACTTACTCAACGTAATTATGTAAGTTTTGAGATGAGATTCTCGTATAGTTCTTATAAAATATACGAAAGGCCTGCATAAAAATGCGTGATGAACCCTATTCTGACTTGAAACAAGTAGGGCGATGACATAGTTCTCATAAAATATGCTTAAAAGTATTAGCCTTAAATTGACATAATCCTATGAACAATAAATCTAACGCAGACTGTCGGCAGAAGTCATGGCAATCTGCGAAGGGATTATCTGAGTGATGGATGAAGGTCTCGGCGTGGATTGACTCGGAATCTAGACAAGAACTTAGTTTCATTCTTCATTCCTTTGAATCTCCTAGGACATCTTAGGTGACACATATCAATAGATTGGAATTTACATCGCTTTAGAGGTAAAATCTAAGGCTGTTGAGTATGATGATATATTTTTACTCGTTTTCTATGGGACGGTTTACTAACTTTCATTGGAAAGATATTCTTTATTATTTTGCGAATTAAAAAATACGAGATTTGTCTCGAGGAAGCATAGTAAGCTCGTAATATTATTTTTAAAGGACGTTCGCATTCCAATTTTGATCGCTGTTTGACATCGATGAGCGCAGAGACGAAATTGGGACCAGAATTTAAAAATTTGACACAAGGGTTGTCCGAAAGATAACCTTTGCCTTTACCTAGTAGGGATGAAAGGCAGAGAAGGATAGAAGTGGGTTTTAGTTAGTAAAAGTCTGATACGGCCTCCTGCTCCACCCTAGAGCGGGAGAAGTTATTGGATGATTTCCTACATTAAAAATGAAAACCTTTTTTATGTGAGAATTGGTTTTAAAACGTGGTGAAAATATACATAGCTTAAAAAACCTAGTGACACGACCCACAATTTTGGGAATACAACTTAAAACTTCTGCACATTTTAAAAATATTTTTACTTACAAATGTACTAACGCGACAAAGTTATACAAAAAAAATGTTTTGTACCGCGTCCATTAAAATAGAAAGGTCAAAAAGTTGCCGTACAAAGTGAATAAATAACAGATACGTGGAACTGCGGGTTTAACGCGACCCTTGACTGTGGTTTAAAATAAAACAATGTAGAGCAGTAATCCCAGTTAATGTGTTTGTAATTATAACCTTTTTTTATTTAGAAGTTTATGTTTCACAACATGACATTAGGTTATTAGGGTCAGACTGAAATTTAGATTACATTCAGACTAAAAAGTGGTAACAGTGCCAACTTACAGTTGTAGATCGCGATTTCAAAACAAGCCAGGGACATTATTTTGTGTAACTTATTCAATCACTACTGCTCTGAAAACTGTGAAGGAAAACATTGTGGGGAAAACCAACGAGAGCTAATCCCAAAAATTCGAAGACAGGTGACCTCAATCAATCCGCACTAGAGCCCACGTGGCGGATTAGTATTCGTGGTCCGTTCCCTCACCTAGAGAAGAAGACCAAGTTCCAGCAGTAGGAAGATTATGTGTCTGATTATATGCTATATGCCAGCTATTTTTAGCTCTAACCTTTCCATAATAACTAAGAAAATACATCATGTTTCTTCAACAACCAACTTATCCATAACTATATCTATAATTTCCTCTGTTGTAAGAAAACAATTGCCGAAGGCCGTTTCAAGTAGAATCTAACTACTAACCATCTACCGGGAACTTCCCACGACTGACAGCCTCGGATCACCCCGAAGGAGTTTTCTTGGTATTGTACTATTATTGTTTAAAATAAAATTAACCTTATCCAAAGTAGTAGCTTATCCAAGGTATATTCTGAGTCCGAAGTTAAAATTATTGAAAAAGCCTTAGAATTGACAAACTAAATTAAAAAACACCGTCTATTTATTTATCTTTGAGTTGTTTCGCAATTTCAGTTTGCGTTTTGACCGATACATATTTTGAAGAACACCTGCAATGAAGGGGCCTTCCAATGCACATACGATTACAAACAATATTAGTTTTAACCATTGATAGAAACACATCGTTTGGCATTCCTGGAGCGGAGCGGGAGAGCTTGTATAGACTTTTACTGACTAAAACACACTCCTGTTCCTTCTTTCTAGGGGTTCCCTTCCTTACTAACTATGAAATATTTAAATTCAAGTTTATCACCACGATATTAGAGTACTTATATCGGCGAAATAATTAACTAACTCGTATCAAAAAAAAAAATTTGGAACTTGGCCATCAGTTTTTTAATACAAGTAAAGGGCAAACCATAACAAAGATAGAATCATGAATAACGAACTACATCCATAAAATTACCTCAGCATTTTTTATTTAAACTATTGCTTAGTTTATTTTATGCGAAGAGGTTGTTTAACAGCTGGGCTTACAAAGGATTAATTTTTTGTGTGCGTGTGGTGTGGTGTCCTTGGGAGTGTGTACGGAGAGAAATTAAATCACTTTTTACTTGAACATGTGTTTACTTTGGAAACGAATTACATTACAGATTGAACTTATTGTTAAGCGCGTCTATAGGTGGTCGTTGTTACGGGCAGACTGGCCCAGGCGCTGCGCACCTCAAGGAACACAATATTGCTTGCGTCAGCGCCGCTACATCATTCCTCCCCCTTTTTAAAAAAAAAAAAAAAAATATTGATATTGTTTTTTACAAAAATGATTGAAATCTAAAAATAGTAAAGAACACTTATTTGTGTGGCTGACTGTACTTTATGTTACAATGAATTTGCTTATACATCACTTAGGTACTTTAAACAATGTTGTAATCAGACATCTGTGCGCGCCTGCGTCACTTATGTTAACAAAGCGCGACTTATGCTATTTATACAATGCTTAAGTTTAGCTTTAATAAGTTCTGAACTGAATTGCTATGGAATAACTATTTCGTATATAATCATTTTACATTTTACGTAATTAAACGACTGTTTTACACAAAGTTTTATACAATTATAATTTAGTATGTAAATACAGTAGTATTTAGATTATTTTTGAACAGTTACAATATTAATGACACATATATTTTTTCTTATGCTACTAGGTACTTAATTCTATGTGAATATCTCACCTCTCTTTCACAATAATGCGGTAACCTTCTATTGAGGCACCGTCTTGAAATTCGTAGTACACATATAATTATGTTTTTAAATACAATAAAATTAAGGGTAGTCACCATGATGACCTACTCTGCTATAAAAAATTGGCACCCCTTAGAGTCCACAGTATTCATCATGGTGACGCCAGTGAAAAACACATTCATACATTTAGTAGGTACACAATTACACATAACACACTACACAAGTCTAATTCACTTACACATACTTATATATTTCAAATAACTTGACTTGGATGGACGAAGAATGCCGATTTTTGAGCTTGTTATCTTAGTAAACAACTTTAGGAGTAGTTGAGGCTTGTGGTGGTTGCATAGTTTCCACCTTAATGCTTGGTAAGGCTATAGAACTGGCCACTATTTCTTTCTTTAACCATTTCCGTATACCTCTGACGCATTTTCGTTTTCCCGTGTAAATTATAACTACGGCCAATAACGATATCGTGACTATCATTATGATACCGATAATATTTAATTTACTTTCCACTTGTGTTACGTTTGCCAAATTCTCGTTTACGATCACGTTTTCTTTTGTCTGGTTGGAACCCATTTTTTATCTTTAATTTTAATGTAAAATGTACTTTCTCGAGAAGTGTCAACTATGTATTGGCTAATATTTTTCTATACATTGAACGTGCGTTTGTTTGACCTCAATTACTATATTGCTAATTTAACGATATTTTATTGGTTTTTTGCTTATCCGTCCTGTTCGCGTTGTATATGCATTGTTACTGGGTTTGCTTGTTTGAAACGTTACTTTCTTTTGGATATTTTTGCCCTTTAAACTATCGGTTTTATCCTCTATTTGTTGGTCATTTTCTTTTGATGTCGATTTGCTATCTATTAATAAGTATGCTGGTTTTAAACGATCTATGGACACATTAGTTTGTCTGTCTGGCAACTGTACACGATATACTTTATCCTTTCTGCTGATGACGCGGTATGGTCCATCGTATGGAGGTTGTAATGGTTTCCGTACTGCGTCATTCCTAATGAATACGTAATCACTTGTATGTAAATCTTTGTGTACAAAAATCTTACGGGGTGACTTGTTTTCTCGACAAGACGGTTTTAATCCGTCTATTACGTCCTTTAGTTTCTGTACAAAACTGTTTTCATCGTACGACTTTATATTACTAGCGTCGTAAAAATCACCTGGTACTCTAATGTTGCTGCCATACAGCATTTGGGCTGCAGTTACGCCAGTGTCAGACCTAACTGTAGTGCGTAATCCTAGCAAGACTGTTGACAATTCGTCTACCCAGTTTTTGGTATCTAAGCGTGCTTTTAACGCGGTTTTTAACGATCTGTGCATGCGTTCCACGGACCCATTACATTGCGGATGATATGGGGTGGTCCGCATTTTATGAATTCCCATTAATGACATTAATTCTTTAAATAAACTACTTTCTAATTGTCTTCCCTGATCAGTTATAAGTTTGACTGGACACCCGTAACGACTAATCCAGCCGTCATATAATGTTTTGGCTACTGTTTCTGCCGTTATTTCTTTTATGGGGAACGCCTCTGGCCAACGCGTGAACCTATCTACTATAGTCAAACAATATCTATATCCTTCTGGGGTAGTATTTAATGGACCAACAATATCTGTATGAATTACTTCGAATCGTTTGCTGCTGTCGAAAGTCCCTAGATCAGAAAATGTATGCTTCTGAATTTTCGCTTTCTGACATCTAATACAAGTTTTGGCCCAGTTACCAACGTCTTTATTCATATTTGGCCAAAAATATCTTTCGCTGACTAATTTCCTACTCGTTCTTATACCTGGGTGGCTCAAGTTATGTATCGCGTCGAATGCTTGACGTCGGAATTTTTCAGTTAAATACGGACGTGCGATATCGGATGACATTTGACACACTACGTGTTTGTTCGTTCCGAATAAAAGAACACGTTTCAATAACAATGTGTTATTGTTATGTGCTTCACCTTGTAATCTTGCTAACTCGGCGTCCGTTTCTTGCGCGGTTGCTAGTTCTGAGAAATCTAGCGCCGTGGGACACGATATAGTTGCTACTCTGGATAAACAATCAGCTACTATGTTATCGTTTCCGCTGAAATGCCTTATGTCTGTACTGAATTCACTGATGAACATAATTTGCCTAGCTCGTCGTGAGGTTTCCCTATTTGTGCCTGTTTTATTAAACGCAAAAGATAAAGGCTTATGATCTGTGTAAATAATCAATTCTTGACCTTCTACCATGTTACGAAAGTGAATTACAGCTAAATAAATTGCTAAAAGTTCTCTATCATACGTACTATATTTCATTTGAGCTTCTGTTAACTTTTTTGAATAATAACCTAAAGGTTTCCACGTGTTGTTAACGTTTTGTTGTAATACTGCGCCTACACATTTGTCTGACGCGTCGGTCATCAATGCTAAAGGGGTATCTGTCGATGGATACGATAATAAAGCTGCGTTTTTTAGGTCTTCTTTACATTGCTTAAAATTGCGTTCTGCGAGCTCTGTCCATTTAATTTCTGTTTTATCTTTACGTTTAGAATTTCCCAAGTACTTATTTAATTCTGCTTGGTGATCAGCTGAGCGAGGTATGCTAGCTCTATAAAAATTCAACATTCCCAAAAACCTTCTTAGTTCCTCTACGGTTCGTGGTTTGGGGTAATTTAATATAGCTGAAACTTTATCTTCTAAGGGTCTAATACCTTCTGCAGATACTTCATAACCTAAAAAATCTAATTTTTCTTTACCGAAACTACATTTAGCGAAATTAATTGTTATACCGTATTCATTGAATCGCTCAAAAACTTTTTCTAAGTGTTGCTTATGCTGCGTTTCGTTTTCTGATGCTATTATCACGTCATCAATATAGTTAAATAAGAAATCTAAATCTTTTAATACATTTTGTTGCATGAAGCGCTGAAAAGTTTGAGCTGCATTACGTAATCCAAAGGGCATGCGCATGAATTCAAATAACCCGAAAGGTGTTATGACAGCAGTTTTTTCAATGTCATTCTCCGCGACCGGTATGCAGTTGTATGCACGATTAATATCTAATTTCGTAAAAATCTTCTTATTAGCCAAAATATACGTAAAATCGTGAAGACGGGGCACGGGGTAACGATCCGGTTTGGTGATCGTGTTTAAACGTCTGTAATCTCCACATGGCCTAATATTACCGTCCTTCTTGGGTACGACATGCAGGGGACTTGCCCAAGCACTATGGCTCGGCCTGCAGATCCCAAGCTCTTGCATAACCCTAAATTCATTTTTGGCTTTTACGTACCTGTCCGGTGGGAGCTGTCTGGCTCGTGCGTACAGTGGAGGGCCTGTTGTCTCTATATGATGACATACGCTGTGTCTAGGTGTCTCCTTATATGAAATGGGTTTAGTTAAATCTGGGAACTTACACAATAAGTCGTAATAGTGGCAATTATCAACAATAGTTTTTACAGTGGGCTCAGTTGAACTGGAGAGATTTCCTCTCGTACTTAAATTAGTTACCTGATCCACTAGCCTTCGTCCGTTCAAGTCAATTAACAACTTATGATTAGCTAAGAAGTCAGCACCTAATATTGGTTGCTGAACGTCCGCTATCGTAAATAACCAACGGAACGATCTTCTAAGATCTAAGTCTAGTTCTAAAATATGTGTACCGTACGTAGTAATCTCGGTACCGTTCGCTGCGTACAACTTATAACTAGCACTACTTGCGTTATCACGTTTAAGTACGGCCTTTCGAGGTAGAACTGACACATTTGCACCACTATCTACTAAAAAGTTCAAACCTGATTTCTTGTCCTGGACACATAGACGGTGATTTACATGCGCGCGGTCACAGCCTCCCGTCGCTGACTGCGCCGACTCTAGTTTTCCGACGGCTTGGAGTCTTTCTTCTTCCAGTTGCACGGCGGAACACACTTTCTTGCCCTGTTGCGGTATCTGAAGTGAAATTTACACAACCAGTTGGGGTCATCTATGGGTGCGGTCGCCTTCCTTGACCTTGAGCTTGATCTCGAGCTTGATCGAAGTCTTCTGGATCCGTAATTTCTTGATCGACCTCTGGAATCTGTCTCGATCTTGCTTAGTCTGTCACTTAGCTTGTTTATTGCCGCTACCATGTCATCGTTCGCTGGTCCCCTTTCTTCCTTCACGGTTGAGACGCTGTGTATTGGCGTGATGGTCTCTGCTACTTTGTCTGCGATTGACGCCAATTTTTCCATGTCTTCCTCGTCTGTCACTGCCAAGACGCCACGTACCGATGGTGGCAAATGATTTTTCCACATCACCTTGAGCGTTTCATCGGTGACTTTCCCTCTGGCCAGGTCGCGCATTTTTCGTAATAGGTACGATGGTCGCTGATCGCCTAATTCCATTTCTCCGATGAGCTTTTTGATTTGACGTTCCGCTGACTCTTTATATACCGAAATTAATTTTTGTTTCAAGGTCTCGTATTTTTTTTCTTTAGGCGGATTTAGTAAAATATCCGCGACTTGTTCGGTGACCTCGAGGTTCAATTTAGACAATATTATCCGATACTTGGATTCGTCGGACATCTTCTGCGGATTGATGATCGCTTCCGCTTTTACGAACCATAATTCCGGTGACCTCGGCCAAAAATCTTCTATTTTGTCAGTGATGGAGACGGGTGAGAGAACATATTCGTCGGTAGTCGCTTTGTCTTCCATCTTACGTATCGGGGAATATATACGAAAGTTTCACACACTATAGAACGCGAGAAGTTGAGTCGCCCGGTCTCAATCGACGTACACACTCTATGTCACGGCACAGTATTTTTGAATCACGTCGGGGTCACCAATTTTGTGTGCGTGTGGTGTGGTGTCCTTGGGAGTGTGTACGGAGAGAAATTAAATCACTTTTTACTTGAACATGTGTTTACTTTGGAAACGAATTACATTACAGATTGAACTTATTGTTAAGCGCGTCTATAGGTGGTCGTTGTTACGGGCAGACTGGCCCAGGCGCTGCGCACCTCAAGGAACACAATATTGCTTGCGTCAGCGCCGCTACAAATTATTCCTTTTGTGTAACTACGGCAAACGAAAGTAATTGATACTAAACATGGCTTAATTACCTCTCTGTCGAAGTGGTATTTATATTTTACCTCTTTGCAATTGGGCGCATTTAATTATCTAATATTGTAACGGAACGTACTTTGATCATTAAACAGTGTGTTGAAAATAGATACTTTGAAAATGGCAGTAAACAATTGGGTAGTTGGCTAAAACCAGTTAATTTAATAATTTGTTCCGTTAAGTTAGTCTGGTAGGCAGCCGATCCTCGTAAAATAGGTACTGGTATTCAGCTAAATCCGGCTTGACTGGTAGCTGACCCCAATAATAGTTGGGAAAAGGATGATGGTCCGTTAAGGTAGAAAAAAAAAATTGAAACGTATTTTAAAGTCTTTTTTTATAAACCAAATTTTAGTTTTATTTTTTATTATTGATAAGCTCGCGTTTGACTACCATCTCACCTGATGGTAAGCGATGATGTTGTCGGTGGAGCGCGCGTGCCTAAAAGTAAACTATTGACTCTTGACTTTAGTCGTCTCCTGCTAAAAATATACAAAAAACTTAAACATTTTCTTTATTATTACTCTCTTCATTATTACTTTATGAAATTATTAAGTTCGATATAACTTTAATGTGATTTTACCAGAATTTCGAAATATCCACCAAAAATACCCTCCATCTACGCAAAAATATGTTATTTTCGTGTTCAGTATACCAAAAACTTTGGAATTCAAGACGTATTTTTCTCGCAAAAGTTAATAGAGCTTAGTGACTTTTTTAACAAAAGTTTCGGTACTTAAATGTTTTCTGCGCGTGTAAGCAACGCAATGTACGTAAGTAGGTACTTGTAATAATAACAATGTAATTCCAAATACTTTTCCTTTATTTTTTCTTTTAGCCATCTTTATTTAACATAGGAAAAACAAGAAAAATAAAAACATGAGTGATTAAAACTACATACACTAAAGACAAAAACTCCTAACTAAAATATGGCGTCTAAAAATTCCTCCGCATCGCTGTCGACTAGGTGTGCCCAAAAGATTGGTGGTATAGCCACGTTTTATAGAAATGTTTAATCTCTGACCGAGGTAAAAGCCAGCCCTTTTAGTTTACCGCAAAATCTGAATTTCGAAAGGGACTAAACTGTTAAATTCTAGTTTATTCTCTAATCACGCCTCAAAGCCTTTGAAACAAAACGATATTTCAAACTCGGATAAACCACAGTTTGAATTATAACATAGGTAGTTTTTTTATCCCATTAGTTCTCGAATTATCGAATATCAACCGCTTACACACATTGGAAGAAAAATCAATATTTATTGAAGTGTCTTTTTACAATAAAATAAACCTTTTTTGACTAATTGCTTATGAACATTATTATTTGATACCGATGATTATTGTCTATCTGTTTTTCTATCACTAACTAATAATTTACCCTAAAAAAGAGGAAATTATGATCTTAAAATCCACGCGAAAAAGTCGTGAATAAGCCAGTTATAAATATAGGTTCCACAATAATAGTCGTCTACATAAATTCCTCTGCAAAGATAAAATCAACATATACTAAATCGGTACAAAGCCCACGAGATCATTCATACTTTACAATAAAGGATTCAGACTCAATCGTACTCGGCCCATATTTTTCACTAAAAATACCCCCATTCATCGGAAAACGTACGAGAACAATACACAACTGTCTAGAAAAGAGAATTTCCATCTTTTATACAAAAGAAAATGTCTTGTATTTAGAGTAGGTACGACGTACGTATTTAAGTATATATTTTGCTAAATTCGGTCTTTGGGTACGGAAAGGACCAATTTTCATATTGTACCCTCGGAAAAGTGGACTCAATGGGTAATAGGCCTCGAAACCACTGGAGCCAAAAAGGAATTTTCAATTGTCAAAAATGTAAATGTTTATTTTTAGAGGTCGGCCATATTTTAGGGGACGAAAGGACTCATGAATGCTACACAGTTACATAAAAACTTAAAAGTTTTATTTTCAGATGAAAACTGAAAAATGTAAAAAATATTAGAAGCTTTTCAGTAAATTCATGTTGTTAGAACAACTCGACAAAATAATGTTAGAAACAGTAGTGTTTATTTTCACGCTTCAAACCAGATAATGTAAAGCATTTTTTATCGTTAGCTCTTTAGATGGTTTATGAGACATGACGCATTACAAATAAGACACACTAATTCGAATTTTAAAAGAAAGAATAGTGTCCAATAATTTAGCAACGCGTTTTTTTTTATGTGTAAAAATAATTTAATAGTCGAATTTACTGGTCTCCAAGTATTTATTTATTTATTCTTCATGCACAAAGTACAGGCGGACTTAATGCCTTAGGCATTCTCTACCAGTCAACCTAGGGTGGTGAAGAGATAATAATATATTTAATAGTCACCAAGTGTTAAAAATTCACCACTTATTTCAAATTGAATTATAAATAGGCATACTACCAGTATAAACACAAACTGACCAGACCCAACTTATTCTACCTAATGACCCATTTTCTTAAGACTTTTTTAAATCTTATAAGAGGTAATGAAGCACGAGTAACAAGGCTGACCGGATTATGTCACCCGCCGATGCTGGTTTATACACATTTTTTTCTCTCTAGTACTTTTCCAGTCTATTAGCTTGGAAGATCTCATTGTGTATAAAAAAGATTATCTAGATTAGATATTTTAATAAGACAGGGGTTTCTTTTTTAGTTGGAAAATCATTAGAATGACTTCTCCCACTCTTGGACGTAGCGGGAAGGTGTGATAGTCAGAGAGGGGATTTTACTGAACAAATCTCACTCCCGTCTCGGGTTCTCCTTTCAGAAGCCAACCTATGACCACAGAGGCTTTAACCCTGCTGGGCCCCCACGGTTTTGATGATATCCCTTTGAGGAGCGTGGAAACGCATGTCAATACGCGCCGTTGATAACTTGGGCTCGATCCAAATGATCACCGGACTGACGGACGGATTGACGTTTTTATATGTTCAATTTTATTGTGTCTTTTTTGTCTAATTCATACCAATACTCTCACATCAATGAAACATGTAACAGCCAAGTAGATTTAGATGAAATGTAGCAAATGGCTCTAGACGGATTGCTCTACTTTCACGCAAGCAAAACCTACTACTAAATAAAAACGTAAACATACTACATATTGGAAAGCGCACAATCACGCCCGCAATCTACGATACGCTTTACGAGCTTTGCCCGAACTTCTGAATAAAACTTGAAACCATATTTACGTAAGTTTCCGTCGGCTACTACGTTAGTAATAGTATTTTCGTTCTACTACATCGAAATTATTATTTACTACAAAACGTATTGGAACGGAGCGAGGTAGAATTGCAAGCAACCGCCTTCTTTTGATAAGCAAGTCATGCTAGCTGTAAAAAGGGGTCGGGCTCAAGTTGGCCGCTGCAAAGATAATCTGGCCAAATGGGGTTTCCTCGACCCATCACAAGTACCCTGTCAGTGTGAAGCCCCTTCACAAGATATGCGTCATCTCCTTTCCTGCCCAGCATGCCCAACTACCTGCACCTTCAACGACCTATGTGAGGCCAACGATAGAGCTGTCCAGGTGGCTAGTTATTGGTCGGACTAAATTTGAGTTGAATCGACACGAGAAGAAGAAGAAGCGGAGGAGGAAGACCCAGCTGCCGGAATCCCGACATCAAGTTCCGGCCACCATAAGTGTGGGTTTGCGGACGGTGGACAATGAGTAGTTCGCCGTCCGGCTGTCCGGTAAAAGTCCGAAGCAAGCCCGAGTCGTCGACGACGTGTAATGTCCCACGCGCGCTTCAAAGCGATGTCAACAAAACTATAGGGGCCCAAGAGGATCGAAGCCCACTGGGGTCTTCGGGGGTCTGGGGGCTTCGCTTCTGTAAGAAAATTCCGGGGTCCTGGAATACTAGGCAAAGAAGAAACATACCAACACCCACTGTTGGTCCGTAAAAGTTTGAGTAAGAGTTTGAGCCGCAAGTCATTGGATGAAACCCCACCTAATAAAAATGTACTGTAATTCACTACTGTGATACTGAATAAAATTGCAACCCTGCTTTCAGCTAAACGTTAGTAGTAGTATTTTCGTTCCACTACATCGAAATTACTATTTACTACAAAACGTATTGGGTAGCGAACCATGCAGTCCAATCGACTTTCAGGTAATGTATAGTGTAGTTAAATTGCTCGGTCGATGCGTTCTCGCTTCGGTAAATGAGATCAGTCACCGCGCACCGCTTGCAGTAAATTAGACCCGTTTTAACCGTGTTCCACGTGTCGCTTGAATTGGAGCTGGATTTTCGAGTAGAGATATATTTTGGATACAAATTTAAATGTTAAAGTTCATAGATCTGCTGTCATGTGTTGAGAGGCTCGTAGAACCGTTGTTCAAAACATTAACAGCCATACGTGATTGTCATCTCTCTAGACATTTCCTATCTTGAGGTCAGTTTCTTGTCTAACTGGATGTGACTGAATGGTATTTGCCCGTAACCTCATGCATGATAGGAGAAGGGGGGTATCAGTCTATCCAAGGAGGAGTATCCTATTACCCAAAGCAGTAACTGGGTCGTAAAGGTCTGATAGGCAGTCGTTCCATATAGAGATGACCTCAAAATAGTTGGGAAAAGACTAAGAAGATGATGATGAAATGAGCACGATTACTGACTGCAGAAATTTATTGAAAACGAACAGACGTGGCCACTTTTAAAGGAGCTTTTTATCGGCAGCGTGGAAAGGCCTCCCACAAGGTGGGCCTTTGAAAGCCAATGACCTCATATGGTGGCACTTGGGTGGGGTAGGCCTTTCCCAAGTGTCCCCATAACGAACAGTGTCCAACAGTGGACTTCTTTCGGCTGAAAAGATGATAATGATCCAACAATAGACGCCTATAGGCAATGTTGGTAAATGATGATGATGAGTACTTACAAGAGGGTGTTGCTTGAGTATGCGCGTGTGTGCGATGGAGCGGCGCGGGCGCGCGTGGGGCAGGCCCCGGTGCGCGAAGTGCCATTCTGTGTCAGAGCCGAGTACCTGAGGAGAACAGATGCCTTGTTAATCATCGGAATACCTGTAGCAACATCTATGGCGTCACATAAGAACTACGACAATCTTGTATCGCGCAATTAAAGTTCTCTGCGACATTTGAACAGATAGGACCGCCTGAAATCACCTATCGGGCAGTTGCCCACAACAGACATAATAAGACATGTCTGGTAGGAGCATCCTCCTTTTTCAACGGAGGTTAGCGGGACTATACACTCTGTTACACATACTTGTACCTCCAAATACGTATAATATGTTTTTTTTTCATTTATCAATCAGGCTTTAAAAACCGAAACAACTACAGCTGAACATCCAGTATGATCTATATTATTTGGCAAAAAAATTTTACCAAAAACAGATGTATTTGTAACTAGTGAGAGATCTGGAGTCTAAACTAGATCTAAGCTACCACCACAAAATGTGTAGTACCAAGGTTTCTGTAAAATAATTTTTAATATTCTTTGAAGCGAAATCTTTGGCAAGACCTAGTCTGAAATAAATCCTCCTTAATGCTGTATACCTAGACACATAAGGATTGACTTAGTTGTCTGTCTAGAATTTAGTTATCAAACATTACAAGCAGATTTGCTCTATATTATGTCGATAGAATCATAAGCCATAAGGTGCCTGTTTGTTGCCCCACCGTCACGTACTCTAACGGCGCGATATACCCCTACAGCCCAGGCGCTCAATCTGCTGAACGCCCTGATTGCTCACGAACCGAAATTCGACATGTTTTTATATAAAAGTAAAGATATGATCAATATCTGTATAAAATTCTGTAGTTTGTAAGTTATTGGCTAGCTATACGCTTTGGTGTATACTGTAAGTATAGCTAGTAATTGAAATTAAAATTAAATAAATAAAATAAACATGGAAAACTGACTAATCGATGTCGTGACCGACGTCCGAGTGACCACAAATTTTTCATAGACCTTTCCAAACACGTTTTTGACACTTCGCGTGACCAAAAGGCTGGTTTTTACCTTGGCCAGAGATTAAGCAGTGCCATACAGCGTGGCAATGCCCGCCAGTCTTCTGGGCATTGCCACGCTGCCACATAGCCTTCTTGCATTCCCATTTGACAGCGATCCGAAGGAGTTTTTGTGACGCCATACTTTTAGTTAGTTCTTAAGGTTTATTTTTTTATTTAAATTATATTTTTGTTTATAATGAAAGTTAAGTGTACTTTTCTAAATTCTTTTAATAGCCGCTCCTTGCTCCTCGTTTATTATTTACCTCGCTTTCTTTACCCGTAGCAAACCATCCTTCGCAACAGCTCGAGTGTCTCTAGCACCAAAGAAACCGTTTTAATTAAAGATCAACAAAGACCAAGTGCTTTCTATTGTTCTTTCCTAACTCTGAGACAATTATGGTTCTCTGTCAAGAAAGTTCTTTTAACAAAAACCATTTTGAACGAGAAAATAGTACTCATTTCGGTTTCAGGAAACTTTTTCTTAACATTTGCATGTCATCCAATACATATAGTTATATGAATAATTATAATGGTTTACAATAATATGCCGCCCTAGCTTCGCACGGGTGTTAGAATTCTCGACTTTTCTCTACAATAGTATACGTGTATTATACATGTAATCTTTCCTCATGAATCACTCTGTCCATAGATGAAACCACATGAAAATTAGTTCAGTACTTTTAAGTTTATCGCGTTTATACAAACAGACGCGGTGTCCGTCTTCCCAAAGGACATTCTGTTGCCCAATTACTGAGTTGTGGAGGTCAGATAGGCAGTCGCTTCATTTATAATACTAGTATTCAGGTGCATCCATAAAGATGATTGTTAGACTGTGGTCTTTGGCCTGGATTACATTTTATTTGGCCTTTTAACAGAACAAAAGCTGTTGGATAAATAAAACGAGTAGATTTATTGCCCTCGAAACTACTTTCCAAACATTTCCATTGACAAGAAATGTGTGTATCAACCAGATCGGAATGGAGGCAGTAAAGCAAATCCCGCCGATCTTTTCCCTTGGTTTATACACAGCAATAAAAGCAAGATGGCGGAGAAATGGCGCGCAAATACGGCGGGAATCAACGTTTACACTCCGAGGTGACACCGGCTATTGGAGAATATATTATGTTGTGTTGGCGCGAATTGCCTACACATATTTGGCTGCGTTCGCCTTAGATACGTTGAAAATGTTAGGGAAAATACAGTGTTTCGATTTCAGAATATTTGACGCTAAAAAATTTCATAACTGCATGAGAGACCTTGTGCTAATCATATGGACATGGTCAACATTGCTAATGGGTAAATTTTATCAGCAAAATTCGATCAGCTATTGAAGTGCTAAGGAGTAAGTATTCCGTTTATTAATTACTCAGATACCCGCGAAACGAGACACAATAGTAAAACAATAACAGCGCGGTCTCATAGGACCGGTTGGGGATTCAAACGTTAATTCAAATCTATACATAAATTATGCATGATGGTAGTAGTTGTTAAAAAATAAAAGGACCGTTTTGAAATTTGAGAAACCTAACTTGAAACGAAACCGAACGAAATAAGTCTTCCGTTTATTATTAAAATCTATACATAAATTATTCATGATGGTATTAGTTGTTAAAAAATAAAAGGCCCGTTTTGAAATTTGGGAAATGTAACTTGAAACGAAACCGGAAGAAGCAACAAAATAATAATGGATTCCATAAAGTGTTTTTTAAAAATACATTAATTTTTTTGACGCGTTATTTAATATGATCGAATTACGAATACCTATACTGCGAATATTCTTTTTGCATTTAGACCGTTTTCACATTTTCCGATCCGATATCGGTATCGGACGCCGATACGATATCGGGGTAAGGTAAATGTATGAGATATGTACCTGTCTTTCATACTGTCCGACCCGATATCGGATATCGGAGCACGGCATTTCATACATTTTACTTACCCCGATATCGTATCGGCGTCCGATACCGATATCGGATCGGAAAATGTGAAAACGGTCTTACAATGACAAATGTCAAAACGGACCTTTTACTTTGTGACAACTTTAGAGAGTTACCTTTACCCGGAAATAAACAAAACCCTCTCATACCATTTTCATATTTTATGCGCGCAATAAGAGAAAGAGGGAAACAAAGTTATTATCCTCATTCCTCATTATTTATTTACTCTTGACGGTAAAAGGTCCAAAGCACTAAGCTTATTAAGACTAATAACATCGGACTATCCTCCTCTTTGTGTATGTTACAAAATATATTACGTTATCAAAGGTATCTCTTACTCGTACATTCATAAATATTTTGAAAACCCCTTTTTCCGGACATTCACAATTAATCCGATTTAATAAGAACATTTTGCGTTACCAGAGGGTCTCATCATCATCATCATCATCATCATCATCATCATCTCAGCCGAAAGACGTCCACTGCTGGACATAGGCCTCCCACAAGCGTCGCCACAGCGACCGGTCCTGTGCGTCTCACATCAATCGAATTCCCGCAGCCCTCGCCAGGTCGTCGGTCCACCTTGTGGGAGGCCTTCCAATGCTACCAGAGGGTCTATCTCATCAGAAATACTTCTGGGAATCGGCCCTGCTAGGCCACTGTGATTTGCTGATGTGTAAATGTGCAATCAACATCACCTTTTCTGACAGACTGACCTCTTGACCTTTCAAAGTAAGTATTGGTTTATTTGAAAAAAAAATGCTTTTGATTCGGAGTTTATATACGGACGTAATTTAATTATCTATGTATAAATAGACAGCTTTTTAATATTTAACCTATCAATACCCGCGAAACGAGACACAATAGTAAGACAATAACAGCGCGGTCCTATGAGACCGGTCGAGGATTCATGAATTAAGTTATTTATTTACATTTTTGCATTGTGATTTCCTTTTCATAAAAATGCTCAGCGAACACGATTATTTCATTTTAATACTCAATCAAATTTTCTTTTGCCTCTTGATAAAAATACGACAGTCTATTTGATTTCTGGATAAGACGTTTTTCATTTCAGATAAGCGTTCACAATTCACTGATTTCACTGGGTTTCTTATAGTACCTACGTTAAGCCGTAGCTTCGAGCTATAATTTGTACATCTTTGACAGTCGCTATAGGTAATCAGATGGAAGAAAATCTTATACCTGTCTTGCACAAGGATGAGGATGAGGAGGAGCTCGTAGCTATATAATAAGAATAACAGCCGCATGGGTCGATCTTCAAGGTTAAGCTACGCTTGCCAAGGTTGGTCTATGGATGGGTGTCCATCTTAACATACCGAGTTTCCTCCGTGCCTCGGATAGCACGTTAAGCCTTAGGTCCCGGCTGTCATTTGTAGATCTTTGGCAGTCGTTACGGATAGTCAGAAGCCAGTTAATCTGACTCCAGTCTTGCCATGAAGTATCATGTTACCCCAGTTAATGGGTTGTGGAGGTCTGGTAGGCAGCCGCACCTCGTAAAATACTGGTATTCAGCTAAATCCGGCTTGACTGGAAGCCGACCCCAATATAGTTGCGAAAAGGGTAGGTAGATGATGACATGGGTGAAACTCTGGCAGCAATAAGATGATTACCTATAAATGTCGGTTCGCAGCTGCAACCCGGTTACACTGGAAGCTGACCCCAATATAAGAAAAGGCACAGGGAAAAGGTTAGGAAGATTGATTGATATGTTCACAATCTAACATTTTAAGCTGGCCTATATTTTTTTCAGTCACATAAAGGGCAAAGGAAAGGACTATACTCGGAGAAGACTTGCGTGATTGAGTGGTCTGTGATCTAGTTAGAAGTGAAGATATCCGCAGAAGAATCAGGGACGGAATCGCCTATATTAAAAGGCAGTAGGTGGGGTTCATTGCTCATAGAACAGAGTCCTGATAAGGCCAAAAGGTGAACGCGTCAGCGTTGGATGTAAGACACACACAAGAACCGTTGCCTCCGGTACCGGGAACACGGAAAATCCGAAAGGTTGTCACCGCTGCGTGTCCCCCAGATCAAGGCAACGAAGAAACGGGGTAGGGGTTTAGTCAGTAAGAGTCTGACACGCCCTCCCGCTCCGCCCAAGAGTGGGAGAAGGCATTCTGGTGATTCCCCTACCGAAAAAAAAAACACGAGAACCGGTAATTTGACGATATTTGGGGGACGACTACGTCCTGTCCTGCAGACGACGTCTTTCAACTGATGATTATAATTTTTTCCCTGCCACTACACAAAACGATAAAAGATTCCTAAACCGAAATTCGAATCGTTTTCGAATTCTATGCGAATGTTTCTTGTGGCCTACTTATTCGGCCTACGTATGACAAACACGTATCCTTTCGTATAATCAATAGCCGAGGAGACGTAGAAAAGTAAGTACATTAGATAAAATAAAATGTGAAATAACTTCACTCCTTACATACTCGACGTTAAATTCGACATTAAATATTCGACGTTATTTTAAACACATCTACGTCTTATTAGTCCTGAATTTTTTATCGTTTATCTAGATATCAACTCATAATGAATTAATCATCTCAACCTACTAATCATAAAAGTTCGTAAAACTTTCGCGAAACTCTTCAAGCGCGCCCTCCATTTTAAAATACAATTCCAGTTAAACCAAGAAAAAGCGTTTTAATTACAAAGGATTAGAACGTGGCGCTCAAGTTTAAAACTCAGTATTTTCTAACCACACAGTTTTCCCGCCAAACATTTGTGTTGCCACACTTAATTAAAGTTGGAACAACTTCTACTGGCCGCAAACAATGATGCCTTTTGGAGTACATTCCGAGGCACCTACTAACATTGATAGTGTATTGAGAAAGTTCTGAATTTTATTTCCTTTACCTTACAGTTGAACACTGTATTGGGTTTTATCTTAAAACAGTTTTTAGATAAAATCTAAATATTATATCACAAATAGAAAAAAATAAAATGGTAACAAAGACAAGATAGACTTGTCATAAAAAATATTCGACAAAAAAATTGTGTCTCCGTCTCATCAAATTCGAATTTGGAATCCTCTATTCATAAATAATAAGTTTATTCAATTTGACTTCGTCGGTTCAATTAAAAGAAACTATTTCTGAGAAAATAAGTTCTTGAAAAACAATTTCCATTAATGTCTCTTTTCTAAAATACATTTTTAATATTACGATTCCTTATACTGTACATCGAAGTAATTTGCCTGGATTTATTAGCGACGCAAAATGGCTTAACGCGTAGCGGGGGCGTAAATGAAAACCAGCTTTATTGCTCAGAGAATAAAGTCGAAGAGGCTATAACGTTTTATTGGCAATACGTCGCCAATTGTGCGTTGTTTTTACGTATAAGTGTAATAATATTGAGGCGAAAAGGTTAATTGGTATTATAGCGGCGCGACTCGCACAAACATGGCGGGAGCCCCGAATATATTGAATATCAGACAACAAAAAGAAACCTGTGGAGTTTATGTCAGAAGGTCTTCCATAGTAAAAATGTAAAAATTCTAGTCGCAAATCTCAGCAGGAATAAATGTTTGAAACTTGTCAAAACGTACCTAAAGGAAACGTAAGGTGATTTGATAAAATGCAGCTTTGCGATTTACCCCTCTGACTAAGTAGGTACATTTGGAAATTGGAATACCTAGCAAATTCTTGGGTAGCATAGCATCAGCTTTATAAAGCTCCCACAGCTAGGACTCAAACCTCCTCTCTAGGAGAGGGAATGGAATTCTTGGGTGCTGATACTAAAACTATCAAGATCTAGACATACCTGTCTTAGCTCTTTCAGCTTCACGACTGTTGTGCTCAAACTAAGTTTATTTATTTATTTAACACTTTATGCACGTAAAAGAACAGAGACTGACCAAATGCCTTATGTTCGCGTGTTGTTCCAATATATCGTCCATAAGAATAAAATAGAATAAACTTTATTGTACACCAAAAGAAGTCACCAAAACGAAACCAAAACGTTCAAGTTTGATTTTTTTTTTGGAATGGGCATCATCAGAATGACTTCTCCCGCTCTTGGGCGGAGCGGGAAGGCGTGTCAGACTCTTACTGACTAAACCCATCCCGTTCCTTCGTTGCCTTCGATGTGTTCGCTATGTTCGTGTTCGTCTGTGCGTACACGGCTTTACAAAAACAACGTGAGGGATCACACACACAGTCATGTTGCCCATGACATTTGACGTAGGTATAATGATATTAAACGTCACTTGCAATCATCTGCCACATAAATATAAAGAGCATGTATATTTAATAGTGTATTATTCGCCTTACATAAAAACCAAATGGAACTAGTGACTGAAAAGTTGAAAGGAAATCGTTTGTCTTGGTAAAGTCATGTGAAGAGGAGGCATGAAACGCATATTACTAAAAGAGTTTTGATTATGAAGTGAGTTATTAATAGTATGACGGGCGTCGGGAAAGAATCAAAGGAAAAAATATGTGGCGCCAACCCCAAATAAACTAGGATAAGTAACTCATAATATGATTTAAAAGACTCCATGGAGTTTTTTGCACGTTCTTCTCCATAGAGGTCCACGCTTCGGAACTCGCAATTTTGCTTCACTTTTGTTTTGATTGGCCGACATTTTGACTATCCAAAAGTGCCTATAAATGGTCTATCTATATATATAAAAATGAAACCCGATTTCCGTTGTTTTCGACATAACATGAAAACGGCTTGACCGATTTGGCTGTCTTTTTTTTAAATGTTCCTTGAAGTTCAGTGATGGTTCTTACGGAGAGAAAAATTCTAAAAAAAAAAGTTAGGTAAAGTAGGGTAGGTAGGGTAGTGTAGGGTAGTGTAGGGTTGTGTAGGGTAGTGTAGGGTAGTGTAGGGTAGTGTAGGGTAGTGTAGGGTAGAGTAGGGTAGTGTAGTGTAGGGTAGTGTAGTGTAGTGTAGGGTAGTGTAGGGTAGTGTAGTGTAGGGTAGGTAGGGTAGTGTAGGGAAGGTAGGGTAGGGTAGCATAGGATATGTAGGGTAGTCATTTGACGGGAGCGAAGCCGCGGGTAAAAGCTAGTTTGAAATAAAAGTCAAAAGCTTTTGACTTGACAATGGCGGGAAGAAGAAGACAATATAATCTATATCCAAAATTCTTCTGAAGGACCTTTCTCCATCTAAATTCGATTCTGATACTGAAAATAATAACGGAAGATTCCTAGATTTATGCCAATGTAGGTAATAAGTTAACTAAGTCGAGTGAAGGAAATGACTTTAAATATTGAAGTAAATGTCTGGCTGTCCGTTAACAATTCTGTGTCCAATAATTGTCTGTTCTTCTCGAATAAAAGGTTTTTATTCAATTTATTTTCTTTCTAATCTCTTCTTCGTAGTAATCAGAATAGTATTATGTCTAAAAACGATTAACGCCCGTTTTCAATAACCTACCGCAGTTCATAGATTGATAGCTATCCCTATAAACAGTAAAATTCTATCTATCCATCCACAACTGTGGTAAGAAATGCTATCCGTCGGTAGGTTAAAGGAAAGCAAGTAAGGGCAAAAGGATAGATTTGTTTATCTTTAGTAGTTGCAACTGTCGATAGATAGCTTATTGAAAACGGGCGTAAAAATGATTGCGTGTCGTTCGAGGAATAAAAATAAGGTAAGTAATATTCATGAAATGAATTAAGTAGGTACAACCTTATTTTAGGTGGGAAATCATCAATATGACTTTGCTTTGGGCAGAGCGGAAGGCGTGTTAGGGCCTATTTCACCACCTATGATTAAGTTTCGAGTATCTTACTTGGCAGATAATTTCATACGAATTCTGTCACATTTTTGAATTTATTCAATGAGTAGTGCCTACTCGGACATTGTGAAACAGGCCCTTAGACTTTTACTGATTACAAACCCACTCCTGTTCCTTCTTTGTCTTCGTTCCAGGGCCCCGGGGTTCGCTTTTATGCAACCTAGGGCCCCTGTAGGTTTCAACCCAGCTAGATCCCTACAGTTTGCTGACATCTCTTTGAGACGCGCCTGGAACAATACGCGTCGTCGACGACTTGGGCTTGGCCCGGATGCCCTGACTTTTAAATTCACAAAAAAATCAGGATGGCTGTTAGGCCGATAGGCGAAGACCATTTCATATAAAAAAAGTGCTTCTAAGTACTTAAGTAGTTTCTAAGTGATTTCTTGTGCATCTAAAGCACAAGTGTGATGGGAGTTCAGGTGGGAAATCAAACGAAGTAAGATCATTCGAGTTTTCTTATATTTTACACAAATTCACGCTAAAAATCCAGCTACTTTACAAGCGTCGCTCAAAAACATCTAATCAATCTCTCGGAAGTCAAAATACAAACCCTTTTCTAATATAACACGAATTATTTCAATAAGTCATAAATGGACAAACTTACAAAATTAATTAAAGTAAAAACAGGTGTTGGTGTACCAACCTAAAATATTATAATCAGACGTGATTAACAGTAACATTTCCAAGGTAATTAATTAATGTCAAGAGAATTAAGTATTTAAAATAACTATTATGAATATACAATTATCTGAACAGTGTCTCAATGAATTGATAGATGGGGCTCTATTGAAGTTTATAAAAATTGTCTATATGGATTGGGCTTCTAGTACACCAGGTGTCTTGATTAGCCGGTAGATGGCGGGTAATTGTAACACAAGTAATCTTTCATTGCGTCTCCACCTCCTACAATACCTTATAAGATAAGTACAACTACGCATTATCGATAGCCCCAACATACCTACATATCTTTTCAGCCTACTTCCCCGCTCACGTTGTAAAAGTTAACCAAGGGTAACAAGTTACTGCGCCCCTCGCCGGCATGGGGTAAGAATACATAAGTAGTTCCACCCTGTTAGGTAGCCGCCATCTTACTTAGCAACACGCTGCCGATAATAATATATTATTTTAACAGTTACAAGTGCCTTTTTTTGAGGATCCGAAATCATGAAATACCTTTTTCCGTTCTAGGTAGAGCGAGATGGTGTGTCAGACTTTCACTGACTAGAACCTACCTTTTTTTAAGGAGTAAATCATCCAATGACTTCTCGTGCCAGACTTTTACGACTAAAACTACACCTGTACCACCGCCTACATCATCATCTAGCCTTTTCCCAACTATATTGGGGTCGGCTTCCAGTCAAGTCGGATTAAGCTGAATACCAGTATTTTTACGAGGAGCGGCTGCCTACCAGACCTCCACAACCCATTAACTAGGGCAACACGGTACTTCATGGCAAGACTGGAGTCAGATTTACTGGCTTCTGACTATCCGTAACGACTGCCAAAGATCTACCTGTACCACTGTCTACGGTGGCTGGAATTAGAGCCCGACCCCTTCCAGCGTCCCGGAAGTTGGGCCGTGATGACGTCTGTTATCTCACCGCGGCCCTGGAATGCAAATTGTGGCTAAGGACTTATAATAAGTGGAGTAGACTTCATTTGTCGCCACGCGTAGAAAAAGGATACAAGAACAAAAGTTTCACGTTTTATTTGAAGGTCGCAGACATTTTTCATTAAAATAAAATCGATTGAAATAGAACATAGAAAAGGCGTGCCTATTGATATTCCGAGCTAGGTCCACATCTAGAATAGAAACTATTTAATTAGAAGTTTGTAACTAGGTAGACACAAATTCAATTAGTGCCGAACCTTAAAAACCACGAATAGCATCAATATTGGGATAGCGATTCCAATTCAAATTCTGTGTCCGCTAGTGTACGTGAGCTTACATGTTTGTAGAATCAATGTTTTTTTAAGTAGATACCTAATTAGGGAATTTCTTCCCGGTTTATCTTCATCATAGGAAAGAATCTATAGGAATCGTGCCTTCTGACGTTTTATAAGTGCCCATGTAGATAGCCCTCAACATTTACATCATCATTTCATCTGAAAGACACCCACTACTGGATAGAGTCTTCCCCCAAGTGTCATCACAACGGCCGTTCAAATTATTGTTATTATTTTTTGAGTTTATATGTATTTTGTTTATAGGTCTTATGCCCGTTTTCACCAACAGCCCCTAAAATTTAAGTGTCTCTTACGCCAATATAATCACGGTTTTTGCATATTATAAAGTTATTATTCTGAATCAAAGTATGAAATCGAACACTTTTAAAGATGTCATACTTTAATTCAGAATAATAACTTATTAATAACTTGCAAAAATCGTGATTATATTGGCTTAAGAGACACTTAAATTTTAGGGGCTGTTGGTGAAAACGGGCATAAGTCCTCTGATAATGAGGAACTATTATTATTAGAGACAATAGAATTCCTGGAACGAAAGGCACAAAAGGAACAAAGGGGTGGGTTTTGTTCAGGAAAGTCTGATACTCTTCCCCGTTCCACCCAAGACCGGGAAACAACATTCGATGAATTCCAATCTAAAAAAAATTAATCCCCTAAGATATTGCTGAAGTTTTTAGCTCACTTACTATTTCAAAGACCCAATATCCATCAGTAACGAGATCACTTTAATATCCCTTCGTATAAACAAGCCGACACACACTTTAAGTATGCATAAACTGTTGTTATCCACAACAACTTGTTACCAAGTTCCTTCGCTCCGTAAACAAGCGTATCTGAATACAAAGATAAGTTTCTATCGAGAATTCTTTACGGCAATACTTTATCAGAGAATGCAACCTTCTATACATCTTTCTTGCATTTTTATAAACCAAAGTTTACTACAGCGTCTGTCTGTCTGTATGAACGCAATTAACTTAAAAACTATAGAGCAATTTCATGCAATTTTCACCAGTAGACAGTGGATAAGGACTAGTTTTAAGTATATACTAAGTGTATAATTATGTAAAGAAAATCCGAAAATTTCAAAGATTTCTAACACCTGTGTGAAGCAGGGACAAGTATGAAATACAGTCTCTTCTTTCCGCGACTATGTTTCTATTTCCTCCTAAACCACGCTGTAGTTTTTAATGCGATTTCCACCAAAAAAAAAGCGGTATATGAAGATGGTTTGTGTATGTTATTAACACTCGAGCGAAGTCAGGGTGTGTCGCCAGTGAATTTAAAATTAGAAATAATCACAATACTACTATATATAATTCTACAATAGGTCGATGCTTAAGGGACCTTTTGTTATAAACCTGAAAAAGGTCTGACTACATTAGAGTTTAGACTTTACAATGTATAATATAAAATTATTTTTCGAAGACTGATAAATTTTCACGAATCCCAAAGATCTGACGCGGTAAATCCGGATTATAACTTCACAGGACACCGTCCGTTCTGTAAATTAATTTTCGGATACCAAACGAATTTATACTGCCAATATTGGCACAGGCTTTGTAGAACCTGTGACGCACTAGTAAACTATTTATAATTTGCAGTTGTAAGCCTAGAAACAGGCCTCGATGAATATTTAATTCGATCAAGCGAAACTTCTAAGTAAAATGAATAAATTATTCTAATCAATATTCAAAACGGTCATGTTCCTCTTTCAATATTCTAATGGATTTCTAAATCGTACCGTCTTGACAAAATAACTGCTTGGGTTTATACTTAAGGAGGTTTATACCTAAGCAGTACTTAAAAAAAAAAATGCAGGCAAGGACAACGACAAAAAAAGCTACTAAGTAATTTAAAAACTTTGTTTATATCTATTTTTCGCTTGAAGTCGAAGTTCTTGCTTTGACTTCGTATGAAAAGTTTATTCGCCCGTTTAACACAATAATTTCCCACAATCATTATCCAGCTTAATTATACACCAATTTTACAACACACTGTCCACTAGGAATCAATTTGCAAATAACTAAAACAACCATTGAGCTACACTCGAAAAAAACCCGCCAAAATCTCCATAACCACAGATAAAAAAGAAAATACTTATTCGAATTTCAAAACCAACTTATAACAGTGCTGTTTGTTTCATCGTCCAAAACATCACAACGGTCACGAATTCATCAACAACAGATGTTGTGAAAAGTCCCGTTTTGTAGGGGAACGCGTCTTGATTATGTAAATACTTTCTTCCGCCGCGTTCTGAATACAAATATCAAATGTGACCTTTAGCTTCATGGTTGAATGCCTTTGCTTTATCTGTGGCACACAAGGCAGGTCACGTGTTTTGTTTTTCTTTTTTTGTTTTGTGTTTAATGTCGTCGTCTTTTTAAACGTGGAGCATAGAGTTTTGTGACGAATGTTGCCATATTTATTTTTTGCATTCATTGAGGGAGTTTTAGTGAGAGTTAAGATTTTGGTTTTTGATAGGAAAGTATAGGAAATTAAGTAATAAATAACCGTAAACTAGAAAATTGCATAAGTTGTCTATGACTTACTCAGAGTTGAGAGTTTTTATAATACCCTTTTCAGTAAGATATTTCTTATTCGTATCATTAAGCAATCCTAATAGTTTTCGGCTATTCTCGTTAGCACACCAACGGGCAAACGCTGCAAAAACATTGCGGTAGAAAAAACTACTTGAACAAATAACGAGCAAATACCTACCAAGTGGGCCTGGTAAAAATTATAAGGTACTAGCTTCTGCCAGCGGCTTTGGCCGCATCGAAGTAGGTTTCTCGATACAAACTTTGAACCCTCGTTTCATCCCCTTAGGGGTGAATTTTGGAAAATTCTCCCATATTGCTCAACCACTGCACCAACTTAAAGTAAAAGCCAGTCGAAATAAGTAGACTATACCCCTCAAAATAAAACAATAAAAACTCAACAATCCCTTCTGCTCAACTTTTTAGCTCCAGTTTCAGAAAACAAGACTGTCTGAAACACGATACCGCAACGCAAAGGATACTTCCGGTCCGTACAGGAAATGACGTCGATTGGTTTTCCTGTCTACTCAAATTTGTTGTGGGTTATTAATAACTGTACATAGCAGTCTATGAAATTTGGACAGTAGGCCTAAGTGATTGAAAGTGTGAAAAGTATCTAAGATTATATCAACGATATTTTATTTAATCACAATTACATTATAAAGTGTGTATGCCACCCATCTAAGAACTGATCTCGGTAAGCGTCGCTTACCCTTGAAAACCAAACTGTACGACATAAACTCACAAAACACAGTATCACATAACTCTCCTACCTAAACCACTACACCAAAAACACGCACATTACCTAATGACATTATCAACAAAACAACAAGTTATAACTTCATTACCTACATGCATTAACCAACACTTATGCAATTAACTCGGCGGCATTCGATTAGGTAAAAGCTAGCTGGGTGCAGGTAGTGCTAGGTCTGACCTGGCACCCTTTGTCAATAGGTCAGGCACCTGACCTGCATCAAGGGGCCGATTGGTGTAGGTAGCGTTTGATTAGGTTATTAATGTTGGTGTTTGTGCATGTTTTGTTAAAGAGTTTGGTTATGTATTAGGTTTTGGCTATTATTTTGCTTATGATATAATATTTTAGTTTGGACTACTAACCTCATAATCAGCCTTATAATGATGGTACTACTGGGTCTCAAGACCCCTCAATTTTGGGGATTCCCCGCTTTATGTATTGTATCTTTTATAACGCATGTCTTCGATTTTTTTTTTTGTACTAGATTCAGTATTTAAAGTATATTGTCAGTATTTAATAAATATTCTCACCAGGTTAAAAGTACGTTCTATAGTCTAAAAGAAGCAAATTATTAGATTTGACATTTTACCTACTTATGATCATACTGGGTGAAAAATTTTAAGTAACACTTATTACAAAGGGATAGTATTCCGCTAAGGGTCTATTTCACCACCTATGATTAAGTTTCGAGTATCTTACTTGGCAGATAATTTCATACAAATTCTGTCACATTTTTGAATTTATTCAGTGAGTAGTGCCTACTCAGACATTGTGAAACAGGCCCTAAGGCTCACGTATGTAATCTACTCGTACCTTAACCTAAATGTGGAAATCAATAATCCAGATATAATAGATGTGATGTGTTTTATTATTAATCAAAGGGCTTTTAAGAAAGTTATTTTAAATTAAGCATTGTCGAATATTCCTGTTACTTTTTTTAATAGACTCCAGTATCATCTACACAAAAGGACCTGAAAGAACTATACGTAGGCTTTCTAAATTATTATTCCACGATTCAAGGGAATCGAACTCGCCACAGGCAGTACCACTGTCAATCAGTCAACCACTGTAGCAAGCACGTCGTATTTCAAACAAAAGCATTAGAAAGATTGTTTCTAATCATAGTGAGAAGATAAGTTTCTTAAGATAGGTAAACCTTGAAAAAATGTTTTTATAAGAAAATTTTCCTAAGAAATAAGAACCTTCGTCTTGATTGATTGAATGTTTTACGTTGAACAATATTTTTCTTGTAACGCCTTGAGAATACAAACAAACTGGAGGTTGCAACTGGTGTCATATTATGTATATGCGCGATTATTTCATGAACCCCCGACCGGTCCTATGAGACCGCGCTGTTATTGTTTTACTATTGTGTCTCGTTTCGCGGGTATGTGATAGGTTATGACGTAAATGTAAATGACGGGATTACCGAATGCTAACAGAACGTTAAAGTGTTATCTTTTTCGCGTTGCTTCTTTATCAAACTTTGCTTGGCTTTGATCAACAAGCTTATAAAACTGATGACAGACTAGTCGTGAAGGGCTTTGCCACAGCTGTAAACTGTATCAAAGCTAGCATATAATAATATATAGTTGCAACAGTGCTGAAACTTATGTGACGAACAAATGTCATAGAAAATTGGAAATAGGTATATAGTGTATCAGCCCAGATGGCGGACTGCAGTACTCTCTTAGATTAGGTTCTTTTCCTATGCCTGTGCCATTTTCATATATAGTTTTTTACTGTTGTCGGTTTTTGGCATAGCCTCAAATAACAAGCGTAATACATGAATATCACTCTGAAACATAGGGCTGAAAATAAAGTGAAAATTCTTTCCAAAATTCACTTGAAGAAATTAAAATGAACTTGAGATTAATTTTAAAAAGTTATAAAGTTTATGCAACTAACAAAGCCTCTTTCATTACATATAACTCAACCCAAATACAGAGATTGATATGCGCTACCTATATATCACATAAGACAACCTTAAGCATTACTCGTATGTATACACATTAATAAACAATCAATATTTCCAAAACCCCAGTTCTATATCCTACGGTGACCTTCACAACGCCGTTACTTTTAAGTCCAGTGTACCAAAAACATTAAAAAACAAAATGACAAACAACGCGCAAGACAAGAAAGCTTGATTAAGAAACCCAATATTCCCTATTAGCAAGGAAAAGGTCACCCATTTACAAACGCCTCAAGCCTTCGACTCATTAGAACTACAAACCATCAGCTCAAATACAAATTACGGACACCTGAAGCCTCTAATTTGTAAGACGTATTTAGAGTCTTACTTTACGACCATTTTCTAAGCCTTTGTCTGAGAAATGCTGACGATTTCCCATCTTGTTCTTGGAAAGACGAAAGAGTATCCTTTTAATTAACGCGTTTCAGCTTTATAATTGAATTTTACTGCTCAAATGTATCATATAATCATACAGTTTCAAGAAAATCATGTTTACCAATTCCTAAAATAGCGGCAAAGAATATACTTAAGTATACATTGATGGTTCCCTTCGTGACTAAATATAAAATCTAATCTGTTTTAGGATATTCTAAGAAACTTCCATATTCAAGTGAAATTATTCAAATGATTCCTATTAGTATGAAACTGACGGCACGTATTTGCTCCCTCGATGTCAAGTTCAGGGCGAAATGTCACATCAAGCGGCCATATTGTTTTGTAGTCTTTTGACACAGAGTCACTGAGCTCTGGAAGCGACTACACTCCATTCTACTAAGATTATTCTCAACTAGAGTCGCCACGTCGAAATATTCAGTAGGCACAAACTAAGCGAGATTTAGATACGGTTTACTGTTAGAATTATTTTTTAATATTTCTAATAGCCAAATAGTCAAAATTTGTGCTCAACTCATTTTGAGCGAGAAATATTACTCATGGCGTTTTTGTACTACATTCGTAATAACATTAGCCATTTAGACAAACCTTTTTACTTCAACCGATTTTGACTTTTATTGCGTTAGTAGCATGTGGTGGCTGCATAAAATAGGATTGCAATCACTTTTTTGCTTTTAATACCATCCTTATGTCTACAGAATAGAAGTCAAATTCGATTGAAAGGGACTATTGCGAATGGGGTATAGAAAAGCCATGCCTAATAATATCTCTCGCAACAAAATAAGCTAAGCACAAACTTGGTCTCAAAATTTTTTCTTTGTCTCAAATCTATAAAAAAAACTCTACAAAAATAACTCTCATTATACAGTACCAAAACACGGTTAGTCTGTACAAAATATTATAACGATGCCGATTCTAGCTGTCTTACTGTTAGTTACGTCACACCGCGTTCTTTGCCATAAACAAAATAGACCGCTATTTTGGACGTCCGACCCGGGAAAAATAATATCGTAACCAAATAACGAAAAATAATGGAGCATATTTATATTATTTCAGTGATTATTAAGACTCTGAAGTGCTAATAAAAATTTGGAACAAAGACTTTGAACTCCGTTATAATGTAAATTCATTAGTAGTAATACTTATCGGAAATACTGGTACGATTACTAAAGAAATTACTTTTACTGAAATAAAGCTACACGATTCTTCAGTATCGTGTTCAAATTCCTGAAAATATGCTTTATTCTTGCAGTAAATTCCAAGAAAGCTAGGCTAAGGAACAAAATAGTAATTGATATCAATAAATTCATTCGTACAAGCCTATCATTATCTTCCCATCACCAGAATAGTTCAGTAAACTATTTTAATATCGTTTTCATAAGTACAAATAAAAACTCGGCGCCTATTATTCAGCCGTCTTACAAGGCAGCCATTTATTGTGGTTCTTAAGAACTGCGCTCTTTTCATTATTCTTAGATAATAAATGAAGCTTCGCAAAATATGGCGGCGGATCGTAATTACTGCCGATGGACCTAATTATTCGGAGAATCCCTCACTAATGGACTCTTTGGTATTAAGATAAAAGTTTTCTGCATTTCCTAATAGCTAAATACCGTCTTTATTAGAATTAAGACAATTAAGGTCTTTTTAGAGGTTTTTTTTTCCGGTAGGGGAATCATCAGAATGACTTCTCCCACTCTTGGGCGGAGTGGGAGGGCGTGTCAGACTCTTACTGACTAAACCCCTACCCCGTTCCTTCGTTGCCATCGACCTGGGGGACACGGTGACAACCTTCTCGGCGGCGGCGGCGTGAGTTCCGTTGCCTCACGCGGTTGGCAGCCTCCTTCGCTAACATTACTGCTTCGCAGAAGGAGGCGGCCGCCTGCCACCCCTCCTCGCTCCGGACCATGGCCTCTACCAGGGCCCGGCGCGAGAGGTCACCGCCGCCGATAGCCTCCACAAGGACACGGCGGTGCTCCGCCCAAGCGGGGCACACCTCTACCGTGTGCTCCACCGTGTCCTCCGGGCGGTCCACACAGTGGCGACACCCGGGCGTCATACGGAACGAGAGGACGCCGTGACCTCTTTCCAACCACTCCTCAAAGAGGGGACTTACCGCCGCAATGACGGCATGCCCAGCACTGGGTTGCGACAGTCGCAGTCGCCATGCCACCCTGAGATCCCACCGGAACTCTGTCCGCCATACCGCGAGTCTTTTTAGAGGTGGGAAATTATCCAATGATTTCTCGCGCTCTTGGGTTGGGTGTGTCAGACTTTAACTGATTAAAACCCATTCTTGAAAGAAAGAATTCTTTGTCTTCGTCCTAAGGCCTCGGGGTTCTCTTTTGGACAACCCATGGCCCCAGTAGGCGCCGACCCTGCTGAGCCCCTACGATTTGCTGACATCTCCTCCACGCGTGGAACACTACACGCCGACGACGACTAGGCTCGGTCCAAACGGCTACCAGATAAAACCAATAAGGTTGAAAAGACTCCCACAAGTTGGACCGATGACCTAATGAAAACCGCGGGAATGCGATGGATGCGAGACCCAGAGGTCTATACGTTGTGGTGACACTTAGGAGAGGCCTATATCCAATAATGGAAGTCTTTCAGATGAAATGATGATGATGAAGGCAATCAAGTGTTTTTAGTGGCGGTTTTATTTTTTATCTTCATTATGCGTCTCTCTTTTATTATTCGAAACAGGTGCGACTCCCCAATATTTTTTGACGTTAATGCTAATATTTTCCGACAACCGAGTGACAACCTATTGAAGATAATTGGTACTGAAAAAGTCAAGGGCAAGATATCAAAAGAAAAAAGTCTTATATGGTTGGTCATACTAAATTCGAAACTTGTTGAAGTTTTAATCCTTAGAAACCTCAAATGAAAACAAGACTACTTGTATCACAATATAGCAGCAAGTTCTAAACCATAAAGTATTCGCTACCAAGCCTTGGGGAAAAGACGCAAGGAGGTGAAGGAAGGTGTACCTACTTTTCATATCAATCATTCCATGATAGCAACAAGTGGGTTAGTAGGTGTAGGTATAATATTTACGCCATGACTGACGCAGTGGTGGCGGGATAAATATTTTTATTATTGTTGTTCCAATGTATTGTGTATGTGAGTTTTTATTTTTATATTGTGTTTGTGAGGAGTAAAAGTAGAACTTCTTTCGATCTTACGCCTCTGATCTGGGCACGACGGTATCCACACATTTTATAAGCTACATTAGACCCACGCTACGCGTCACGGTTCTACGTACAAATCAGGCGTCGCCTACGTATGCGTCGATCTAGTGCAGTTCCCGCTTAAATCCTGGTGAAAGAAAGAAATAAAGAAAAAAATTATTCGAGACTAATTTTCGAAACATACAACAAACTCCGGCACGGAATTCCATTCTCAAACTGTACACGCAAAGATTGTGTTCACAAAACATTTTGTGTGGTATCTTTAACTACCCTCCACATAATAAATTGACTTTCCCTTTGTTTATTACGCTTTTACCAATATTATTATCCTTTTAGCAAAGTTCTCTTAGAAGTGATAGGTTTCGTTCAAAGACTCTCATATTCCACTCGTGTTAAACCTACCCTCTCATTTTCAAACCAATTTGCAAGGAAATTGCTCACCTACGAGTACGTTTTCCTTGAAACAGGGTTCATATAATCGTTGTGTAATTTTTTACTTTCTTCAAAGGAGGCGTAACTGTGTCACACGTAGGGCTGTCAACTGTTTTTGAAGAAAACTAACGCATCATAATTTTTTATAAGAAAAAAAAGGATTGAAAGGAAATCAGGATTTTTCAAAAATTTATTTGCTTTTCTTGAAGTCAATAGTTTATCTAGTTTTCATTCTTACATGTTTGGAAACATAAATTTGTTATAGGATGGTTTCGGTGACACCTGTCAGATTCATACAACGTAGCTAATAGCTCCTATCTATCCTTTTCTCTAATCTTAAATATGCATATTTTCGTCCTGCTGTCACCCAACCTATGCTATGTAAAAAAGACTATAGTGTTTTATTTTTCGCACCACAGTAAAGATTGAAAATAATCTATTTTCATATACTTTATTTTTATGCCAAAGTATAAATTATATTACCAAAAGTATAAAGTATGGTTGGCAACCCTAGCCACACATTACATTATATTCTATTAACAAAATTGGACAACTATAAAGCTTTATAAACATTAATGAATATTCCATTCAAAGTCTTTGAACGAAAGTAGTTTCACATTAACAAGTTTAGTTGCTCTTAAAACTTTTCCTACCCACTACAAACAAAGTACATTGTAACATATTGTATTAAATAGAGCGGGTGTAAAGTTAACGGCTCCTATAAAGTTTATACGCCTAACAAACATTTGTTAACTCAATTTCAACACTATATTCAAACATAGACAATCGTAAAAAAATAAACGCTGTGCTTTTGTTTTTGAACTAACAGTTTCGAACACGTTCGAATGGATTTAAAATTTTTAAAAAATACTGCAACCGTCGCGTCTGTTGACATTTCAAAAGTAAATAGAACACACCGTTCGTTTTGTTTTTACTTTAGTTATCTGTGGAAGTCGAGAGTAAATATTTTTTGTTTTCTTTCAACGTTTTTCTTTCTTTTTTTAATCAATTGGGAGTTTTCCGCTTCTATCAGTTTTTGTTATTGTTGAAGCCTCTGGAAACTGAGGAACAGATTGGATTGGAATTGGAAAAGCTTTTTCTTCTTTGTAGGTATTGTTTATTTTTAGAATTAACAAATCTCGTTACCTAACTAAGCCAACCAAGAAATGTAATTCCCTGGAGGGTATTTTTAGTGAGATTTCTTCGAGTGAAGTTACTGTTTTATTAAATTAATCGTAAATTGATTCCTAGCGGTTATTGTGATGTAAAATTGATGTGGTTTTATCAAGTGCCTACGCAGTTGAAAAATATATGGAAATATTGAAACCAGCGTGATCTCGGTAAAATGTATCTGAGCATTTTATCGTAGTATTGACTACCTCAGAGAAGCTAGCCGATAAGGTTGACTTGATACATTTGCTGCCAAATACTGCAAAAACCATTAGAACATGATATTACATTCTAATGGAACTCGAAGTACCTCAAAGTGACTGAAAACTAGATACTTTCTTATCTTGAGACTGGCTAAATGAACAAACAGTACAAAGCCAAAACAAAAAAATGGTTACTTCTAGATAAGTTAGATACTTACGATGAATAAAAAGTATTTTTTTTGTGGTTGTGACGAGTTTACAATGAATGTATATACAGTCAGGACCAAAAGTCGATGAACAGAATCAACATAACAAAACATTTTATTGTGAACAGATGAAACACATTTTATTGCGAACAGGTGTTTTGTTATGTTGATTCTGTTCATCGACTTTTGGTGCTGACTGTACCTATGGCATAACGAGTATACAATAACCCGACCAGATCATCACTTACCATCATTAACACATTGATCAAGCGCAAACCTACCAATAACACTAAAAAGACCTATTTTTCTGCGGCCATTTTACATAATGTAGCCTCTCAAAAGTAGATTGGTAAAACAGACATGAAATCTACTGAGCGCCCAAGGTCACTGATAATATGAAACCCCGCGTAATCCCTGGGCTCGTAATGGATAATGTTATATTATTCACTCAATCTTCCTCACTCAAATTGTTCCAACCTGTTATGACATCTTCAGCTTCGCTCATGCGACACATTTTTACTTAACTACAATGTTTTGCGACGTTGTCTGCGTGGGTATAAACTTACCTTTTTTTATTGTAGATAGGTTCGCGCTTGGCCGCTATCTCACCTGATGGAAAGCGATGATCGAGCGCACCTACGAGGTTTTTCTGTATTTTTCCAATTGGGTACTAATTATTATCTGTTTATTTTTGCACAATGTTGTATACATAATAGCATCAATACCCGCGAAACGAGACACAATAGTAAAACAATAACAGCGCGGTCCAATAAGACCGGTCGGGGATTCATGAATTAAACAAGAAATATGACAAAAAAAACTGTTTTCTGTATCGCTATATTTTTTTTTAATTGTTATAAACTAGTGCTTGACTGCGATCCCACCTGATGGTAAGCAATGATGCAAAAATGTTGTTGTAGCGACATCTATGACGTCACATAAGAACTACAAATCCTACATCGCGCCGTTAGTTCTCATCGTGATTTAATCAGATACATAATCCCCACACTAGGAACTACTCTTGTATCGTAGGTGCGTTCACAGACACACAGAGACACACAATACAGACCTGAATCTTGAATTTACAAATCTTTTGTTCCATGCGAGAACCGATCCCGCGACACTCAGCGCAGTAGCCTATTGGTCAACCGCTGCACGAACTGTACCGTTATAAATATAGCCTTTATATAGCATTAAAACCCGTGTACCTTATGTATGCCGTGTTAAACACATATTTACACATATGGTCTGCACTGAATACGGCAATCAGGAACTGTTTCAACAACTTTAAAATTAATTAAAGTTGCACACGGTTCAGTTCCTGTAAACTCACTGCTCTGTTTATCCTGAAAGGGTAACTTTTAAATGAATGGGACAGTTCGTTAACACAGTTTTAATGGAATTACTAACAGTTCTTGTAAATATCCAAAAACATGCATAGCATTTTGGGGAATAAGAATTGTTTTTTTTGTTACCTAGTATTTTTATCATCATCATTTCAGTTGAAAGATGTCCACTGTTTGACATAGGCCTTCGCCAAGTGTCACCACAGTGAACAGCCATCGGATTCAATTGAATAGTTGTAGATATAATTTCCTGTGGAAAATACACATTTTTTTTTAGTAGACCCATACTACTCGTAAAAGAAGAAGTAACTATACTCATTATGCTCCATGGTAGCTTTTTGTCCAAGTTCTAAGCTTACCTGCCTGCCTAGCCTTTTACCTATATTTTGCATGAAGCGACTGCCTATCAGACCTCGACAATCCAGTAATTGGCAAGACTACTGATTTCCTTGCTTCTGACGGTAGTCAGAACTTACGTTGATCTTTGACAGTCGTTACAGGTATGTAACGACTGTCAAAGATCAACGGCATAATGTGCTTTCTAGAGTGCAAGTGTGTGAGTGGTTTTGTGATGATCTTCTATCCACAGACTGACTCGAGAGTATTGTTGTTTTAGCCACGAGTTCTCAAGCTTAGAACTCGTGGCTAAAAAAAATATACCTCAAATTCAAAAGCAGTGTTAAAATTCTGTAAGATAAACCGTCGTCCTAGAACGCAAAGGGTAACTTAAAGACACTGAAGGGTGAAGGAGGCTGAACTAACATAGATATAAGTGATACTAAAATATAATGTGGACTAAAAGTCGTCTTTAAATTATTATTATTTGTATAGTCAGTAAAAGTCTGACACACCCTCTAACTCTAACTTAAAGTAAGAAAGATCATTGAACGATTTCCCAAATAAAAAAAAAACCCTACAATCAAAAACTTCTCTCAACGCGTACAATACAATAGGAATCTCCATCATTAAAGTCATATACCCCGTTGAACAAAAGTCCATTCACACTGATCAGCACAAATTGAATAAAGCTGTTCGTGTGTAAATTGCTGCAGTGTTCAGCTGAACGGTGATGAAAAAATCTAATTTGGGCGCCATTCTGCACTATGCTGCAATTCATTTAGCGAGACTGTTCGATGGTGCAGCGACGTAAATGTGTTAGAACGAGTGCTTTGACAATTTGGATGTTCTTTTTTAAGCTTTTAGACCAGATCCTATGTTGAGGTTAAGTAAATCATAAGTGGTTTTGTGTAAATAATTCGATTAATCAAAGAATGATACCAAGATTTCTATTAAACATGTGTTATATCGTTATGTTAGGTTAGTTCTGTGCACCAACAAAGCATCAACTTCTATTAGGTACAATCCTAGTGTTTGAAGTGCTCATCAGTCTAATTACACGATAAACTGATTGTGATAAGCATTTTTTTTTGACTGCCGAATAAGACGATTTTGTAGTTCTTATAGGAATCCATAGATGTCGCTACAAAGTTATTTGATGATTTCCCACAAAAAGGAGTGATAATATATAATTTTGTTAGAATAAAAATATAGAATTGAAAAACCGGCCAAGAGCGTGTCAGGCCACGCTCAGTGTAGGGTTCCGTAGTTTCCCGTCCGTCACAAGAAGTGATTTATTTTATCTCTTGTTTCTTTTGATGTTTACGTTTTGTTTCATTGTTTGTCTCTGTCGGTCGTGTCGGCCAAGGTCAAATGCAAGTGACCACAGATAATGCACTAACATCATAGACAACTGTGTTCTGTGTCTATGATGCCATAGAGTTTATGCCGGGTATACACAGGCTCGACAGTTGTTTTTAGTGTACGTTATTTTAGAATTGTTTAATAGTTTTAATGTATTTTTATTTTTTATTGTGCGTCCATTTAGGGCGGAATAAACGTGTTTTCTTTCTTCTTTTTTTCTTTCTAAGTGTCCCCTACTTTTCAAAAACTGTCCGTCCCATTAAGTTCGAAATAATTTTCCTAGAAAGGGTTTATAAAAGCTCTACTTTCCAGATTTTTTTTCATATTTTTCAAACTTATGGTTCAAAAGTTAGAGGGGGGACACATTGTTTTTTACTTTTGGAGCGATTATTTCCGAAATTATTGATATTATCAAAAACTGATTTAAGTAAACCCCTATTAATTTTGGAATACCTATCCAAAAATATATCACACGTTAGGGTTGAAATTAAAAAAAAATCACTTTCCACTTTACATGTAGGGTCAATTAGGGTAGCCCACCCTAATTGATTTTTTTCCAATTTTTATTTCACTACTTTGTCGGCGTGATTGATACACGTATTGGTACCAAATTTCCGTTTCCGTTTCATTTCTTTCTAGTGCTAACGGTCACAGAGATTAAGCGAGGACGGAGGGGCGGACGGACGGGCAGATATGGCGAAATTATAAGGGTTCCGTTTTGGCCATTTGGCTACGGAACCTTAAAAATGAAAGAAAACCCACTTATTAAAGAACAAAATTATAACTAACAATACCTGGCATTGAGAGAATAACGAGAGAGTAATTGCTAATTAGCGCTTATTATGTTGTACTCAGTGAAAAGGTTCTATGCGGCAACAAGGTCTCTACTTTTACAATCCTGTAGTGCTAATCAGTCTAATTACCAGAAGTAATGCAATAAACTGGTTTTCTAAAGAATGTTCTTTTAATGACCCATTTTTTTAAGTGGTTGGGGCGGAGTGGGAGGGCGTGTCAGACTTCAAAGGTAGAACTGCATTGTCCACACGTGGGCCACGTACACCGATCTGGGTGCGTTGGTCTCCATACATTTTATATGGCAACTATAGTAATGCTTGTAATGCTACTTTAGATCCACGCCACGCGACGTGGTTCTACGTGCAAATCAGGCGTGGCCCACGCGCGCGTCGGTCTAATGTAGTTCTCGCTTTACTGACTAAATCCCACTCCTATATGTTCCTTCTTAGCCTTGCCTTCCAAGTTCTTTGAGACGCGAACAGATGGCCCCAGTAGGCTTGAACTGTGTCACTGACTGACCTGAACTGTGACATTAAATGACCTATTTTAGTTTGAACAGATTCTTGATATAATATGTAAGTATATCTCTCTGTAGTTCTATTATGTAATGTAGAATTAAAATGAATTTATTTTCGGGACCCAGGAAATCTGTTACTGTATAAAAGATATGTTACGAATAATGTTTATTATTATTAACATAATAAATATAGTATTATTAGCCTCTTAATACTCTCACTGCTGGGCCACAGGCTTCTTCTCTGAGAGAGGGAATAGGCCATTGTTTGTTTCAATATTTTTGATGTTTCATTGCGCTCTTAGGAAGAAACTTGATGTAAAATTCTAAGACTGCTGAAATTGACTTTTATTATGAGCAAATATTGTTTGAGATTAACTGCTGTTCACCTTGAAGCATTTTGGATATCCCTTCCGGAGACTGTGTTTCTTGAAAGCTACAAACTAGGGATCTTTAAGTCTAAAGTGATCATGAATAGGTTACTTCTAAGCACGAATGTTCCATCATGGGTCACATCATCGCTTACCAGGTGAGATGGTAGTCAATCGTGAGCCCTACTCTCCTTTCCTCAAATTTCATACTCTCCTTGAATTTGCTGTTATTTATTTAATGCTTTATGCACATAGAAGTATATAGTAGATAGATAGTCAGAAGCCAGTAAATCTGACTCCAGTCTTGCCATGAAGTACCGTGTAACCCCAGTTAATGGGTTGTGGAGGTCTGGTAGGCAGCCGCTCCTCGTAAAATACTGGTATTCAGCTAAATCTGGCTTGACTGGAAGCCGACCCCAATATAGTTGGGAAAAAGGCTAGGCATATATATGCACATAGAAGTACAGAGGCGGACTTGATGCCTTAGGCATTTTCTACCAGTCGGTTTAGTTATATAACAGTATCCGGAACCCACTTATATTTACTTACAGATTCTGAAACGATCCTTGATAACATCCATACAACCTACGGGTCTTTAAGTCAAGAGTAAATAGGCTACTTCTAAGCAAGCATGTTCCATCATGGGCCACATCATCGCTTATCATCAGGAGGTGAGATGATAGTCAAACGTAAGCCTCCTCTCCTCGAATTCGCTATTATTCGGTTTAGTTATATAACAGTATCCGGAACCCACTTATATTTACTTACAGACTCTGAAGCGATCCAAGACGTTGTTATCTCCGTCGAACGCTTGGCATTTGACGTCGGCATCCGTTTGAAGTCGCGGTATCTTCAAAGGAAGCAACGTTTACTGTTGCCAACAGATCTTGCAAGTTAATGGAAATGTTATTTGGTTTCTGGTATTTAGTTTCCGTCAAACTATATTAACATTAGAATATGATATTTACGCAGTTGAGAGTAAGTAATCTAATTATAATTCTTAGTATTTTTGTGGCTCCCGACGCCGTTCTTAGTTTAACACGTCTCTTTTCGCATCTTTTATAGGTTTATGCATAAAAAAAGCTCATTGTCATTATTTCATAACATAGCATAAGAAAAAAATTGTGATGGGAAAAATAAATGAAATTGTTATTATTATTTAAGCCGAAAAACGTCAACGACGACACTTCGGGGAAGACACTGGGGGAGGCCTAGTAACGTAGGCCACGTTACAAGTGTCCTCCAAGTGTCGCCACAATGAACGGTCCTGTGAGCCTCACATCCATGGAATTCCCATGGCCATCATCATGACACCTTGTGGCACACCTTCCAACGGTACGTTTTCCGGTAAGCGGTCACCACACCCGACCTTTCCGCTCCAACAGCCATAATTATGTTCTGCAAGTAATGTGCCCTGCCCGGTGTCATTAAAAAAGTTGGCCAAACTTAGGCAATTTTTTGAGCTATGTCATTATCAGAACAAAGATATCCGTAGGAGAACCAAGATAAAATAAACTCAGTTCTTTTTTTTTCTAGATTGCACCCGTCAACTCGGGTCGCTAGTTAGATAAAAGCTACGAGCTTTATAAAGCGTGTACCGCGTTATCTTTATGACATCCTCTAGAACACAGTTACCTATAAAACTATCTACTGCATGGTCATAAAAAGAAAACTATAAATATGCACTGAGCCGTGTGATAAGAATGATACACACCGCCGTGTGATAAGGTTTTTTTTTCTATGTGGAATCACCAGAATGTCTTCTCCCGCTCTTGGGCAGAGCGGGAAGACGTGTCAGACTTTTACTGACTAAACCCCACCCGGCTCCTTCGTTGACTTCGCTCTGGGGACACCGAGCTTACCTTTCGGAAATCCGAACCATGGCCCCAGCCGTGTGATAAGGTGATAATATTGTGCGTCGCATAAGTTCATCAGTATGAATGTGGGTAGATCTATCTGATATGAAGTTATTTATACATATCGGTGTTAGTTATCCGTAGAAATATAAGTCAAGTGCGAGGCGAACTTGCGCACTAAAGGTTCCGTGCAAACTTATTTAATGTAAAAAAAAATGTAAATAGTTCAATTCCCGAATTTTTTTACTATTCGTATGCCAAATCACAAAAAAAATCACCCTATGAATTTTGATTTCCTTGAGAGCGACGAAATAAAAAAAAATGTGATATAAATGGTCGAACCATTTTTTGTCAAATTTTTAGTTTTAATTTCAACTCGATACCTCGACGCGTTCCCGAGATAAAGGATCTTAACAGACGGACAGACAGATTGACAGAAATCAAAGTGATCTTATAAGGATCCCGTTATATTCCTTTTGAGTTACGGAACCCTAAAAAACAGGTGTGTATCATATCTATGGGGTATCATATCAGCTCTGCAGATAGACTAACATGTTATGACAGATTACTATTTACTTTATGTGGAATGTCCAATTTCCTGTTCAGTTCATTTATACTAACAAAAAAAAATTCAAACTGATTATAACAAAAAAAATGTCTTTTCAGCCAAACATGTAAATCACGTTTCGGAAAACGCAGCGTTGGAAGACCTCCCACAACGTGGACCGATGACCTAGTGAGGGTTGTAGACAACTTATATTTTTTGACCCTGTTTACGTATTCAAGGAAGGAACATAGGAGTAGGTTTTAGTCAGTAAAAGCCTAACACGCCTTCCCACCGGTCCACCCTAGATCGGGAGAAGTAATTGGATATTTTTACACCTTAAAAAATGAATATAACAAAAGATGTTGCTATCGTTACCAAGGGCTTCAGGAAAAACAAACGTCTCACTAAACAGTCATAAAGATTGTACATCCCATATATAGCACTAACTTCAACACACCTTCAAGTGTTAAGTTCTCAAGTGAACCTCAACTGTTCCCGAGTGTAGCCTGAACAACTTTGTATCGCGTGAGCAGTGGCCATCAAGATTCTGCCAACTTTCTCAAGAGAAGGTCGGAGGATGAGGATTCAAGTGAAGTTTCATTCTGTTTGTTGAGGTTACTTTGTTTTGCACTTTTAGTTTTCGATTCTATGAATAGTGCAGGATCCATTGTACTTACATTTTTGCACTTGATTACTATCAAGCTAATTTTCCATGAGTAGCTTCATTTTGATGAGACGACCAACAATTTCTGGTACGAAACTCTCGATTCTGGTAGCAAATAGCGGTAGCAAAGATAAAAATATGTAGATTTGATGATTCACAAAAATTAGAAGTGTCATATTCGTATGAAATACAGCAGGATTCTTGAATGGAGAAGTTAAGTTAGGAGAAGTAGATTAGTGATTGTTTTGGCTTATTATAATAGCCAAACTTTGGCACATCCTTCTCAGAACAGATGATCATCGGGATAACGACTGACTGGAATAGTGGCCTGGTACCAAAAGATGCAACGTTGTATGACCTCGACAAGGAAGACGATTTGATGAAGGGGTGGTAGGGCGAGATTAGAGTCCACTGGATCCGAAACGCACAGGGCAAGGGAATGTAGTAGGAGGCTTGGAGGACGCCTATTTTATAAATCTTCGGCTACCAGTAAATTTCTATCGGCTGAAATATACTTAATAATAAAGGTGATGTAAGGAATAATTATATTTACTCACCTATATCATTTATATGTATTTTTATCCACATAGCTCCTGCTCTAGTGTACACTACACTGTATTATAAGAGCAATAAAATATGAGACCAAATAAACTGTAGTGTACACAAAAATAGTATCAAAACTTTTACTCAAACTTAAATCTTTTTTGGTACAATGGCATGTCTGCACATCAACCCACGACAATTAGAATTAGCTGTTTAGAATGGGCTGTATGAACTTAAAATAAAAATGGTAAGTCAGCGGTGTTCTGTTAGCAAATTCATTCCAAGTTTAATAACCCCAGCTTCTACTACCCCCCAAAAGGGGTAAAATTGGCAAAGACAAAGCTGTAAAATGTAAAGTGCCAGTATTTTATGAACACAAATTGTTCAGTATTGCCAATAAATTCATAGACGCAGGTTATTGAACCAATCAATTACGCTCTTATGTTAAACTCATTGTTTAAGGCGGGCGCGACGTCAGAATTATCCATACAAACGTAATACCAAAATCATTTGCAGTTTAAGCATATTTACACCATAATATGATGTTATTCGGATTCAGACAATAATTATCTAGGTTCCTACATCGTCTTTTTGTTGAAAAACTTACCCCAAACGAAATTTAAGCGAATTCAAATTTGCACTTTTTTACAGCGAAAATGTCATGTTTTTATTTTGTTTTTTCTATATTATAAACAACAATATTTCAAAATATCTCTACGTAGGAACACAGATATTATTATCAAGTTATAAATACTTGAAACAATATTGGAAATACATTAATTTTTCATTCATCATTTTTGGTATTACGGAACATCTCCCAAATTTCCAATAATTTGTATTGCTATCACAGCAAGCAACTGTCAGTGTGCTGATGATGACTTTACTCCAGTCAGTGTGTCCAAGAATTGTTTATACTATCTGGATTGATTCCATCAACCTCAAAAACGTATTTTTTTTCGTCTCAACTCGAAATAGCGCGCGGTGTCCGCAGGCCTCTTAATTATTCGTACCGTGGTTTAATATAAGGAGTTTAATATTGTACTTGAGAAAATTTTGCATTCAATATCTAATTAATGAAGATTTGAGTTCAAAAGCTTCTTCGTGGGCTGCGGGAATGTTTTAAAGAGTTCTCGTGGGCCTGGATCGCAAAGGGCAAGTGGACTGAAGACCTGGTTATGGTTGCGGGAATCCGATGGATGCGAGACTTATAGGACCATTCATTGTGGCAACACATGGGGGAGGCCTATGTCCCATAGTGGACGTATTTTGGCTGAAATTAATTAAGTATTGAATTAATTTTGAGTACTTTTTTGCGAAACAAACTAGTGCTGGCCTGCGATCCTACCTGTTGGAAAACAGTGATGATGAAACCTAATTTCACGCAAATAATGATAATAATCTTGTAGAGGAGGAGCTTTATTCAAGTAGCATTATAATAGCTGATACCAACCAACCACCAACCACCAACCAACCAACCAAGGCTTACGTAAGATATATATCTAAATGATATTAAGTACGGTATATAATATCTTGATTAATGGTAATGGTTCTATTGAATCTGTGCGTGTATCGCGTTGAGGCTTTTGTTCATAGTTATGTTAAATGGTATTAAATGCTATTCACGTTTTTACAATTGTTATTTTGTGGTAAGAGATTTATCATTGTGAAATGGCACACGAAATTGAATTGACGGCTTGTTATTGAGATAAATATATATTTTTTTTAAATATGATATAAATACGATGTCGGAGGAGCTCGTGGCTAGATAATAACAGCCGCACAGGTCGATCTTCAAGGTTAAGCAACAATGCCAAGGTTGGTCTGTGGATGGGTGACCATCTTAACTTAATGAGTTTCCTCCGTGCCTCGAAAAGCACGTTAAACCGTAGGTCCCGGCTGTCATTTGTATATCATTGGCAATCGTTACGGATAGTCAGAAACCAGTAAATCTGACTCCAGTCTTATCATGAAGTACCGTGTTACCCCAGTTAATAGGTTGTGGAGGTCTGATAGGCAGCCGCTCCTCGTATAATACTGGTATTCAGCTAAATCCGGCTTGACTGGAAGCCGACCCCAATGTAGTTGGGAAAAGGCTAGGTAGATGATGATATAAAAACTACGATGAAGTTTTTTACCTTGTTCTCCATGAATACCATTTCCTGCGAACGGGCAATTATATTTCTAACTGCTGCCAGCGTAGTGGCTTAACCCGCGAGTAAGTACGAGTAGTTTTCTCCATACAAACTTTGGACTCATAGGAAAGGATTTCAATTCTTAAAAAAAGAATTGAATTTTTTAAACATAATTTAAAATTGCTGTTATAGTGTCTGTATATATGAATGTAGCTAGTGAAGCTTGTGTCAGTGCGGCTTTATAATGATGAAAGAATTTTTGAAATCGGTCAAGTAGTTTTTAAGTTGAATCGTAACAAACAAAACATCAAATATTTTCTCGTTATAATATTAGGATTGGAACAATTTGCCTGCTGCGGTCTTTCCGTCCGATTATAATTTGGGTATCTTCAAGACTAGAGTGAATAGGTTCTTAATAAACTAGTGCGCCTCACCATCAACGATTGCATCACTGCTTACCATCACGTCGGATTGCAGTCAAGCATAAACTAGTGTTATATGAAAAAAAAATAGTATAGAAGATATACTCGTAGTAACAGATTTCTTTTTAGATACCTATTAGCAAGAACTGCCTTTGTATAACGTTACTCGTGGACCATGTAATTAATACCTTGTCCTATAAATATTCCACATTTATTATCCCTACGTGGAAACATTATCTCTTGGGCATTAAAGAGAAAATCTTCTTCTTATCCTAATGTAATGGAACGGAACCGAATATTACTTACCTACCTATTATTTATCTCGACTCTCTCTCGAGAGAATGAAATATTATATGTTTTTCTGCGAAGCCTTCTTAATATTAGCTTCGGGATATTAATATTATAATTGAGATGAATTTGCGACGAGGATTTGTGGCTAAATAAGCACAGCTGTTTGGATCGATTTTCAAGGTTAAGCAACATTTGCGGTCTGTGGATGGGTGACCATCTTAACATATATGAGATTCCTATGTGTCTAGAAAGGTACGTTAAGTCGTTGGTTCCGGCTATAATTTGTAGAACCTCGACAATCTTTAGAAACCTGTTCATCTCTCAAGTTTATCAGATTGCCAAGTGTTATTATGTCTTGCCAAGGGATCTTATGTTACCCAATCACTGGGTTTCTGCTGTTGCTGGGTGGCTGTTTTCGTTGATCTCTAGAAAGAGATCAACGAAAACAACATTGTAAATCCCTATTTTTGAGAATGTGGAGCGTAAGATGTTGCACAACGTTTACTTTTATGATGAGGGCGAGCATTATGAGAGGATATTCCAAAATTCACCTTTCTAAAGATGCGAGACGGGGGTCCAAAATTTGTATTATAGAGAAACCTACTTTCAGGCGTTTAAAGCTGCTGGCCGAAGCTAGTTATTACATAATTTTATCGGACCGATAACTTATTTAACATAATTGACATTGAATTTACATTTGATCGAAAGCAATTCTTCATAAATATCAAAAAGAAACATTACAAAATCCAATTCTAAGAACACGGAAAAAACCCCAAATTGAAATTGGCAGAAAACATTATTTCATATAATAACTCCAGCCTTCATATAAGGCTTCATGTCGGTGTGTTGGCACACTATCAGCCTTTCAATTTACGTAAATAAAAGCTGAACGAAATTGGAAACGAAGGCAATCCCCGAACCCATTTGATTCCGAATGAAAAAAATCTCCAGTACCTACCATTTTTAATAGCGGATGTGAAAGCCGGTTGATGAAACATTCACACATACTTTAAATAACCCCTTTTTCAAACAGGTGCTTTTTGGTTTTCCCTAAAGGAAAACCAAAAAGCACCTGCTGTGATCCTTTTGTTTTTATTTTTTTGGGAGCGAAATTATTCTTTAATCTATGGCAAAATCTCGAATAACTTCTCTTACCTATCAATAATTAAAAAAAAACCAAAACCAGAAAAACATTCTTTTAATTATGGATAGGCTCGCGTTTGAGGGTGACCTTGAGAGAAACAGTGAGATCACCCGCACTCAGAAATCTTGGGAGACATGGACACAAGATCGGCCTGAGTGGAGAAAAATAAGAGGTGGGTGGAATTAGACCAAAAACGCGACGAACTTAAAGCTAGATCACTGACAGCTATAATTAATCAAGTTGTTAATGGTCTTCTAACATATCCACTTTGTGGTCAGGATTTTTCGAGTAAAATCGGGTAACTGTGCAAGTCTTATGGGGTCTTATGGGGGTATTAGAAAGCAAAAGCAATCACCAAGCCAATTTCAACCCAAATGAAGAAAAAAATGTCCATTACCGTTTTCGATGGCGGATGGGAACGCGGGTGATGAAAATTGACTATAAAACGGGTTTTATAGCCATAATGCGCAATGGATGGAGTTAAAAACCTATAAAGTTCCGATATCGTTGCTACTATGTTATTGAGTGAGTTACGCAACCTGCCAATTTAACGTTTTTACGAAATAACTGCCTGTCTCGACGCCTAAATAGATACCCCGCTGGTCTAGTAATGGCCTACTGTACTTCTGAATATGAGATACGATCCTCACGGACTGCAACAACTAAAGAAACACGAGTGGATTTTAGTTAAAGGTTAAAACGGGAGCGAAGCGGAGTAGAGCTCCCACCTTAGCTTCCGTAGTTATTTTTCTATACCGTGTTATACATTGCTCTATTATCCATTTGTTCAAATTGTATCTAAATCATAATTCACACAATAAGAGTATTGTACAGAAACATAAGAAATAAGTAAGCAAAATAATATTTACCTTTCAGACATCTTTTCGTAAAACATGAACCTAAATCTCACTAAAACAACTAGCAGACCACAATTTACAAAATAAACACGACAGTAACCACCCTTAAGTAAGAGACGGCACAATAAAAAGTTAAAACATTGCTAGGATTAAGTGGCAAATAACGAATGAGTCGACGTTGGCGAGGGTAGCTTGAATAATTCGGAGGCTTGGGACCGGTGAATTCTCTGCGGCCTACACAGGATAGTGTGGCCACGGAAATGGAGGACGACAGGATATTTATTTCTTTTTTTTTTGTTCAGTCATACCTGCCAAGACTAACCACCAAAACTAAGAGATCAAGACAAAGACCAAGAAACCAGTACCCAAAAACCAAACCTAGAGATATCGTCCATTATACCAAGTCCGATGGAAGGCCTTTGCCCAGCAGTGGGACAGCATAGGCTAGATATAATAATAATACCAAGTCCAATAGACCAAGCCCAAGAGGAAGATGGCGGGACGACCTACATGTCTTTCTTTTGTATTGGCAAGATGTGGCTCAAAGCCGGTAATAATGGAAGAACTGGAAGATGCTCGACACTCCTGACAGTGAGACTATGTACGCTAGAGTACACTTGCAAATCTGACTCCAGTCTTGCCATGAAGTACCGTGTTACCCTAGTTAATGGGTTGTGGAGGTCTGGTAGGCAGTCGCTCCTCGTAAAATACAGCTTAATCCGGCTTGACTGGAAGCTGACCCCAATATAGTTGGGAAAAATGGCTAGACCGTAAATGATGACATAGTACACTTGCAAAAATTTTGGTACTGAAGAAAGTATACCCTTCGTGCCTTCACCAACATAAACTGATCCTCATCCGATCCACGTACTTCTCTTTCAATATCATAAAATTGCTTACAATAAAATTGTCCTAGTAAACCAGAAAATGTGGACACAAAACAACCCGGATTATTTCATACCCTTTGTACCACATTTGTAACGTTACACCGCATTCGTACTGTCTGCATAATAGATAAAGTTGTATTATCAATAAGATAGCCAAAGCCTACTGTGTCTGTGAAACATGAGTTCGGGCCTAAAGTATTTGTCGATAGTTTTTATTGGTATCTGTATCAAAGGCAAAAGGGCACGAGAATTGTTTTTTTTTTGTATTACTTTTGTATTTTTTTTTTCGGTTCCAGAAAGTTTATTCTTGTAAGAAGAAGATCGCTGATACTAAAGGCCAATGTCAAAGGTGAAATAGATCATAGACAACTGTGTACTGTATGGTGCTACACTGTAATGACCGGTCCATACATGGCCTGGCATGGCTTTTGTATGTTTTGTGCGTCCATTTGGGCAGAATAAACACGTTTTGTTTCTTTCTTCTAAAGGTGCTGTAAGGGGCGGTGTGGCTTGTCATAATTATCTGGTTCATTCCTAGAAGCACTATAGTTAGCGGATTGTATAAATAAACATTCAATCCGCCTTGTCACTTGACAGCTATTCTAACCAAATAGATATCTAATTTTTTACCGGACAGTGCCAGAAAAACAGTGTTTAATTGTTATTATAAGGTTAGGTTAGGTTACCAATGAAAACTGAAAAGATTATGCAAATATAGAACAGGTACTTATACGTTAATACTTTTAAAGTAAAGTAAAAGTAAAAATTCATTTATTTTCCACACTAATATATTACAGATTACATTAAAAAAATAAATGGAGTGGACTGGAGACTAAACTAGGGCAGCCCTGTATTTCAGGACTCCATAAGTATTTATCACTTTAAAAGTGTAATTGTTTAGATAGTCCTTAAATTAATAAGTATATTACAATCTCGAAGGCTGATACTGTAGGTTGTACAGTCGGGTACAAAGTACGACGGAACTTTAACATCTCACTATAGAGATGCATACATACATGACGTACTTCACCCCCGCAAGTTAAATTCAGCACATACATAATCCTCGAGAATTTCATTGTACACGTCACATTGTTCAAGCGTGTTTATCTAGCTATTTGTCTGTTCTCAAGGATAAGGCCTTAGGCTGTGCCTTGTGCTAACACGGAGCCCCGAATTAGCATTAACAGAGGGTAAATATATCGTAATGGTTAGTTCTCAGTAGTTGTTTGTTACATCAATCTGTTGGTACTGGCTATACCTACTGTCAGTTTCTATAAGTATTTTGGAGAGCGCGTTTTTGCGATTTTTGTTGGTGTAACATAAGATCATCTGTTTTCCGAATGGTTATACATATAACCTCTGCTGGCCTAGCCAAGTTAAAACCATTTCATGTCGAATTTCTTTACAATGAGTAACATCTGGGTGCAAACGATTTTTTTAAATTCGTTAGCGTTTGTTAAAATTTTAACTTAGCTCCCATTTAAATAAAAAAAGTACAGAATGTAACGATTAATATCGTACAAACTATAACATTTCATTCAATTATTTTGTACGATATGAACTTGACAACGAATTTTCTATTCGTTTGTTCTGACTACATGACATAACGTTGGGTAGTGTTCTAATAGCGTTAACAATTGTAGATTATCAACGTGGCTAAACCTGCTGATCTATTACAATAGTTCCTACTATCAAAAAACTTTTTTAATTACGAAAAAAAATCCATTCTGAAAAAACACAAACCATACCGTACAATTATACCTGAAAAGACTCCATATTCAGCGCATTAAATCCTTAAGTCTTTAAGTATACCCATGATCTACCACTTGACATTCTAAACCAAAAGTCCACCTACTTACAGCGGCCATTTAAAAAAAACTTTGAGAGTACTTAACTCGGTTGTTCTAATCTAGAAAATCTCGACGTTCGTAAAATAAGAATCCTTCTGTAGAGAGAGGCTTACTCCTTTGTTGAAAACAAAGAGTTCCCCGATGTTTGGTCGACAAGCCTTTGTTCGCGATGCTTGAGGGAGAGGACTTATCGGAAACTGGCCGGGATATGACCTCGTTTTGGTTGTAAAGGGTTTTATGGACACAAAAATAATATCCGTATAATATAAAAGAAGAAACTGACTGATTGACATATAAACGCACAGCCAAAACCACTAGGAATAGGAGCGTGAAATTTTGCACTAGGTTTCTTACTACGCGTTCCTCGTAAAATACTGGTATTCAGCTAAATCCGGCTTGACTGGAAACCGACCCCAATATAGTCGGGAAAAGGCTAGGCAGTTGTTGTGTTGTTTATTACTACCGCGTAGGCGTGCACTAAGAGAGGATTTTCTAAAATTCGCCCCCTAACGGAAGAAAACTGGGGTTCAAAGTTCGTATGGAGAAACCTACTTTCACGCGGGTGAAGTCACTGTCAGAAACTAGTAATATATACATGTATGTTAAAATAAATACAGAGATAATAACATTAATAAGCGGAAACAAAGAGTTCCCCGATGTTTGGTCGACAAGCCTTTGTTCGCGATGCTTGAGGGAGAGGACTTATCGGAAACTGGCCGGGATATGACCTCGTTTTGGTTGTAAAGGGTTTTATGGACACAAAAATAATATCCGTATAGTCTATACAATATAAAAGGAGAAACTAACTGACACACAGTCAAAATTACTAGAAATAGGAGCGTGAAATTTTGCACTAGGTTTCCTTTTATGACGTAGGCGTGCACTAAGAGCGGGTTTTCTAAAATTCACCCCCTAAGGGAAGAAAACTGGGGTTCAAAGTTTGTATGTCCTCGCATAAATCTCGATCTCTCGAGTCTGTGTTGTAATATGGAAATGTTGTAAACCCAATAGTTTTTTGAAAAGAGTAACCATGGAGTTTCTTGCCGGTTCTTCTCCATAGGAAACGACCAATTTGGAACCGTGCACTAGTTTTCGACGTTTTATAAGTGCATGGGCACTTATAAAACGTCGTAGGCCTATGTGAAATAAAAATATTTGACTTTGACTTTGTATGGAAAAACCAACTTTCACGCGGGCGCAGTCACTGGCAGAAACTAGTAATATATACTTGTATGTTAAAATGAATACAGAGATAACATTATTCAGTGGAAACAAAGAGTTCCCGATGTTTCGTCGACAAGTCTTGTTCGAACTACTTGAGGACTTATCGGAAACCTACATAAATTAAAAAAAATCAATTAATGTAATTTTTATGTTTAGATTATCATTTTATTTATTTATTGAATTAATTGTATCATGTATCGTGTGCATAACTAAGAAGGAGTTCAGTTTAAAAAAATATTGTGACGTAAAAATGAAATTTTTATCAATAAATTTGTTTATCTGTTGTTTATCTGTTTATAGAATAGAATAATTTTTATTTCAGACCGGAATCCATAGGGTTAGTAACAATTTTAACTTAAATTCTAGTGTTAGTAGGTTACAGACACATAAAAATATACAATTAAATTTCGGCATGGAGTAGCATCCACCTCCGCAACATTGGGGAATCCCACCGATCCATGAATACACTGAGAATACTTATTCAAGTTTATACTTATACAAGGAGTAGAACATCGCTAAAATTCAAGGCAAATGACTACCAGCATGCTTTAGATGTTCAATAGTGTTTTCCATTTTTCAATATCTTCACTTCTTCTTCTTTTCGTATCGATTCTCTCACTAAACTTTTTCTGTCCAGTATTTGGCAACCCGTATGGCTAGGCAGCTAGCACTCAGTAACACAGTGTCTAGCTGACTAATCCTTTCACCACGATGTCTCAAACTCAATATCTTCACTGACAAAACGTAGATGTAAACAAAATATCACTGCTCAATGAGGACATGTCAGTGCGGTTGTAACTCTAACGTGTCTTCATCGATCGCTAATACTGTGTTTTGAATATACTATTAGGTTAAAGAAGGAGTTTTTGTAAAGCTGTTATCTGAAACGTCACTCCAACGCCTATAAAATAGTTGTCTAATGGACTGCAGCCCCTTTTTCTCCTGTCAGCGCTCATGCAGAGAGATCGTTGGATTTCATCTTGGATCACAGCTAAAGTCTTTGTGTGGTGACCATTTTGTTTTTATGTGCAAATATTGCCTTGGTTTATTGTGTTCTGATGAAGTTGATTTTGATTGTTTCCTATTAAACAGTGCGTGATTATTTTGCGTTATTTGTGTTGTGACTATTTAAATATAAGTTAGGCTGACTTGACAGTTGTTTTCTTTTATTTTAATACCACTCCTGGTCCCTAAGAATACTCATATAAAATACGACAGCAATTCATCTAGAACTACGCTACAAGGCGGAAAGGAAACGCGTTTATCCATTGTCGACAATATAGAAAAAGCATATAACCACTGTTGACATTTTTACAAAAGTAGCCTTGTTAGGTTTATATGTTAAATGTTAAAATGAATACAGAGATGAATAAATTCCTAGAGAAAGGTCTGTAATGACGTCATAATCACGTATTCTAGAGCGGTTGTATTGGTAGTATAAGGTTTAGGCGCTCTTAAATAAACCTACTGGTGCCCAACCAAAACAAAGTTTGTAAAATCCAAAGAACAAGAGCTTAAACTAGAGACTTTTAAAGCCCTTAAAACTCCTATTAACCACTATGACAGGCCCTCTCTCATTTAAGACTAACTTAATATCCAAAGTCTGTGTAAATCTTAAAACAAGTCTATATTTAGTCGTGAAACGTTTTAACATTCATATTTCAGAGCAGCCTTCAGTTACAATTTAGATAAATGACGTCCTGAAGGTCAGCCCGTTTTATTGGATCAAGACGCAAGCTGAATAATTTAAGATGTTTATTTAGGCCTCTATTTACTTCCCGCTAGGGCTAACGGGATTTTTTGAAAGAGTTACCGTTGCCCTTGAACGTAAAGGATAACTGAAGGGCACGGGTTGGTTTTAGTTAGTGAAAGTCTTAATCGCCTATACTACATATGACGTCACAGAATCCTGCATCGCGCAAGCAAAGTTCTCCGCGCGATTTGAATAGATACATCAGCCCGAAATCATCTATAAAGCAGATGCCCACCGGATATAACACTTGTCTGGCTGGAGGATCCTCCCTTTTCAAAGGAGGTCTGTGGGACTTTACTCTCTGTTCCACATACCTCTAAACCCTCTGGCAAGACCTACCGATGCTTAGAAGATATTAACTTTCGCCTTTATAATATTACTGTGATACTTGTAAGGTCGTATGGGCCCAGCAAAGCGTACTGGGGTCATGGGTTAACTTCTGAAAGGGAAACCCGTGTTCCTGAAACGCAAAGCATAAAGAAGGAACATAGGTGTGATTTTAGCCAGTAAAAGTCTGACACCCTCCACTCTAGAGCGAGAGAATTCATTAATCGTATTTCTCACCTCAAAAAAAGTGTGAAAAGAAGTGTGTACGTGTGTGTGATGTGTGTGTATGCCAGTGTGACCTAATCATGTTTAAATATATTATTGTTGTTATTATATCTTGAATCTAAGAAGAATACAAAGCCAATTATGAAGGTGACCCCTAACAAAAGAAAAAAAGTGCAAAAAAAAACTCTATCAAAATGTCCTTTTTATGATCTCCGTGCGTCACACACGAGATACATTCTGATTAGAAGTGACATCATTGATGACGTCACCGCTCTTGCTTTATCGGAGGCGAGCATTATGTGGATGCAATAAAACACCACTCGCTTATCATAAACACATATCCTTTTATCCCTCGCGTTTGATAAACGTCGCTTTTAAGGCGAGCTTAGATTTTAGGTACTTACATATAAAAAAACATACAGATTTTTTCAAAATTAACTACTGACCTAGTAAAATAAAGTAGATAAAATTTCTTGTAAAGATCATCATTCCCAACTATATTGAGGTCGGCTTCCAGTCAAACCGGATTAAGCTAATAATAATAATAATAATAATATAATAATAACATTTATTCACAAAAAATACAGATAGTACATATTTATTACATAAAACAGTGTTGGTCTACCTGTACAAATCAAGTTTATAACCCTGCCCCTTAAACTAGGATAAACCTGTATTTTAAGAGACAGTGTTCGGCTAGTTAATTCGTTAGATTGTAAAATATGATTTAAGATAACAAGTGAACGGTACTGTTGATTCTTATCTGTTTTTTTTTTCCTATTTATACATTTGTTAATAAACTGTAATTAGGGTGTATGTGTGCGTGTGTGAGGCATGTGTAGTGTGGGTGTGAGTTTATGAGTGAGGAGTATGAGCGCGTGTATGTGAGCACTTATGGTGTGTGTTTGATTTAATGGGTGCGTAATAAGAGCGTGAGATTGTGAGCAGTAGTTAGTGTGATATAAGGTGAGCAAATACAATTGTTATTACGTGATGAATGTGAGCAAAGACTCAGTGTAGACATAGTCCTTTTGTAATAGCCACTCAGTTACTATTGATTTCACTTTGTGTAAGTTTAATTTTAAAATATGCAATTGTTTGTCTACTTTATGGTATATGTGTGTACCTAATATGTAAAACTGGTGTTTTGCGAAAGCGGATTTGTGTTGGGTTCTTGGAAGGAGATTTACTCTCTTATTTGGCTTTGGTGGAGGCAGACCGACATGTGTTCTAAGGATAGATCGGAGCACAAAGAGTTGCCGTACTGTAAGAACCCCACATTCGGAGTAAGGTTCTGTGGTTGGGTGCCTGTAAGGCTTTTTACAAAGGACTTTGAGTATGGCCCTTTGCGCTCTTTCAACCCTCAGAACACTGGTTTTGGTAGCACCTCCCCATGCAGTTATGCAGTATCCTAGAACCGATTGACACAACGCAAAATATACCATCTTCAGTGTGTCTCGGCTAGCTGAGTCTCTAAGGGACTTAAATATATGAATGAGACGCATTGTTCTTGTGGTGATGGCTTCGATCTGTTTATCCCATCTCAGTCCGCTATCGATCTGTACTCCAAGGTACTTAGCACTGTCAGCTCTAGTTAGCGCTGGGCAGCCACAGTCGCCGAGCAAATCTGAGCATGAATGAGCTACTACAGAGAAATTATGAGCAGGTGCCGTATTACTTCGAATTGAAAAAGGAATGAATGATGTTTTGTTCAAGTTAAGTGTAAGGAGGTTTAGTTTAAGCCAATTCATTACATTGAGCAAAGCTTCCTCTGCAGTAGCCTTGACCATATTCCACGTAGGTCCGTAAACGAGGATCGCGGTATCGCCAGCATACGCATATATGTTACAGTTGCTGAGGCTCAATCTACACAGGTCGTTCACATATATTTGGAAGAGCGTTGGTCCAAGGATGCTTCCTTGAGGGACGCCGTAGGTCACTAGTTCCTCGTCACTGTAATGCGTATCAATTTTGACAAGTTGTTTTCGATTGTTAAGATAACTTTTGAAAATCTCAAGCGTTATTCCGCGTACACCTACGAGTTCCAGCTTTGCGATAAGTTTGGGAACAGAAACTGTGTCGAATGCTTTGGCTAGATCCAAAAAAATAGCCAGACATTTTGATTTATTATCTAGCTTTTTAGCTACCTGTTGCGTGAGATCCAGCACGGCATCTTCGGTCGACACTCCTTGTCGGAAACCGTACTGGTTCTCTGCAATAATTTTATGTTTGTCTAAAAAACTTCTCAACCGTTTATTTAAGAGCTTTTCAAAAATTTTTGAGAAGGTAGACAAGACAGATATCGGTCTATAATTGTTAACACAGTTTCTGTTCCCCCCCTTGTGAATAGGGTGTATTATCGCCTTTTTAAGAGCGTCTGGAAACACACCTGTTTGGAAACAGCGATTGCAGAGGTAAGTTAAAGGTGGAACCAACGCATGACGGCTTCTTTTTATAAATGAAGCCGATATTCCGTCCCAGCCCACTGCACAATCGTCACGTAGTTGGAGTATGACAGATTGTACTTCTTCCGTATCAACGGCCAGCAATGCGAGAGAGTCGACCGGGGTATTGAGAGATTCGTCTTGGAATGGGGCCGGAGGATCAGGATCCATTGCCGTGATAGGTGTATGTGCCGGTGACATAATGATGTTGGCAGCCAAATTTTTTCCTACGTTACTGAAGTAGAGATTTACATTATTTATTGATGTTTTAGGATCATCTCGTACTGTACTGAGTAGCTCCAAAGGACTGACATTTGACTTTCGTGTGTTGGTGATTTCTTTTATTGCCTTCCACATAGCTTTTGGATTATTTTTGGCTTTTTCCAACTCGGCCTTTTCATATGCTATTTTTAATTTGCGCAGCAGATTATTGCAAAAGTTCCTATAACGTGAGTACGTAATTTTTAAGGTTATATTATTCGGTGACTGTTTTGTTTTAATATGCATTTTATCCCGATTTTTGATACATTTAAGCAGTCCAGGAGTGATCCAAGGCTTTATAATTTTTTTTTTGTCTAGGTGTTTTAACCAGTTTTGTGTGTTTTAACATAATTGTTTTAATAATATTTATGAATCTGTCCATACATGCGTTTATATCACCTATTAGGTAAATCTCAGTGAAATCTGTATCCTCCAGCTCAAGGAAAATGGCTTCGTAATCAAGACGTGTAGTCATTGGACTGATTTTTCGTCGTGGGGCAACGCTAGCTATGGATAAAACAATAGGTTTGTGGTCTGTGACATGCGATTCAAGGACAAGCGTGGTGGGAATAAGGTTTGACTTTATGAGTAAGTGGTCTATACAGCGCTCTAGTCGGGTAGGGAACAGGTGTGTCGGCATAAGCCCATAAGAGGCATTCATCGTGAGATATTCAAAGCTCCGGTCAGTTCTATTATTCGGGCTTATGTCGATATTTAGATCGCCTACAAGAGCTATGCTAGTACAGTTGGATATTTTGTCATAGATTTTTCCAAGGCTTGCTGAGAAGTCATTAAATTGTTCTTTTGAGTTGAGGGAAGGGGAGCGATAGACGGCGAGTACAGCCAATTTTTTGTCAATTTGACAAACTAGACAGTTCCCACCCTCAAAATCCGGCTCCCACACAGATCCTTGCAAACCGTGTTTTATGTAAATTATTACTCCATCATTTTGATTAACATTGATAGCTGTCGAGTAGCCGTCAAATCCATCTAAAACGGGAAGATTATTAACTTTACTAAGCCAGCATTCTGTCAAAATGACAATGTCAAAATTGATTTTTGTGAGATGTAACAGAGTTTGAAGATGGTCGAAGTTTTTGTTTACACTGCGTATGTTTACATGTAATAGATTTAAGTTGGAATCAGATACGTTGATGTACTTGAGGCAATCCTCTGGATCACAACTGTAGGAGTTACCTAATTGAATATTGTCAAGTTCATTGCTAATAGTATTTATAGTAGCCATTAAAAATTGAAATTATACTACAAAATAATGGAAAATCGGGAATAATATGAAGTAGTGAAGGAAAGTTGGAATCTTTATAAATGTTGTTATAACACGCCTTAATGTGAGTAGTTTTGCAATAAAGAGAGTGAATGTTTTGTTTTAAAGAATGTGTTTGGTGTGTAATCTGTTTGGATTGTGTGTTTATTTGTGGGTTAAAAACTAAAATCACAATATTAAAAAATAAGAAAAAGAATATTGACACATGCATTAAAATCATTTTTAAAACTGAGTTATCTAGTCATACCGAAGTGTTGACAAGATCATGGAGACATTCTTCAGATTTTATAAGTAGCTGCTTGTCCCCCGTTTGTTTGCGTAGAAAAATGTTCCCGTTACTTGTCCAACAGAACGCGTACCGGTTATTTTTAGCGAATTGCCTCGCTAAGTAGAACAGCTTTTTGGAAGAAGTAGGCAGCTGCTCTGTTACAAATACCGGCAGGCGCTTCCCTGGTACTCCAATTAGTTCTGTGTTCAATTTATTCTCCTTAGTGCTCTTATCCTTATTGTACGACCGAATAGCCGAGAGAAGGTTCTGCTTGGTTTGGACTTTAGCAAACTCCACTATAATTGGGCGTGAGATCGATGTCGATGTGGGTTTTCCCGGGAGGCGGTAAACGTCCCGAATTTCAGAATCGGTTATTTGTGTGCCGACTGTCTTGCCAATACTACAGATAGTTTGAAACAGCCTGGTTGGTGACTCATCGTCCGCCTGCGGGATGTTTATTATTTCAATCCCTGCCGAGCGTGACTTATGTTGAAGATCCAATACCTTTTTTTCAAGTGCTGCAATATAGTTTCGCTGTGCATGTCGCTCCTTCTTTAAATCTTCCACTTCTTTCTTTAATTTTTCAAATGATTGATTCATGTAAGACATGGATCTTTCTATCTCTGTACTTGTTTTGCGAATTTCTATATTCGATTGTTGAATCTTGACATTCTGGGACTTAATTTCGCTTATATCAGCCACCATTTTTGCAAGGAGATTGGTTTGTTCTTCTAAAAACTTCTCCATTCGAGGCTCCTGCTCTTCTTTCCCGGTGCCGGGCAAATCGCTTATCACATGATCTTGTTGGCTTATCGTAGGGACTTTTTTCGGTGATGGTTCCGATCTGGGCCGTTTAGCCCTATTCGTTACATTGTCATTGGTTTCTGACTGCGTTTGACTCCGGGTATTATTATGTGGTTTCGGCGGAGTACGCTGTAAAGTACTCATACTTCGTTTATGTACAGATATTAAGTGAATGTCAGCGCAGTCCAACTCTGCATAACACTTAAAAACGAGCAAACAGTCGTTTTGTTAGACCAAGCTCACAGATTACCCGGCGTAGCAGATGCAATATTCGTAGCGTCTCCGTAGCGTCTTCGTAGCACGTCGTAGCCGCCGCCGTAGCACAGGGTCTCACGAACCGGCCCGCTATTTCGTCGCGCGCCGGTACTTGCACGGTGGCCCAGTGGATTAACGCTCGACCCGTCCTTCGCCGCTCGCCGCGGTCCCGAGTTCAATTCTCAGCCAATCAGTTATATGTCCGTGACTATGCAAATACACGAAACTGTGAAAGTTGGTTGTGTCTCTTTCTAGGACCGCCCGATGGGTGTATACAATGGCTTAGAACACTTAAAGTGGAACAAGGAATCAAAAATTAATGAATGCAGCCAATCACAGACAACTCCGGTAACAAATTCAAAAAACGATCAACACACACGTCCACCCGTTGCGGCGGTCGGAACCGAACTACCTGAATACCAGTATTTTACGAGGAGCAGCTGCCTACCAGACCTCCACATCCCATTAACTGGGGTAACACAGCACTTCATGGCAAGACTGGAGTCAGATTTACTGGCTCCTGACTATCCGTAACAACTGCCAAAGATCTACAGATGGCAGCCGGGACCTACGGCTAATGTGGTTTCCAGGCACGGAGGAAACTCGGTATGTTAAGATTGTCACCCAACCACAGACCAACCTTGGCAAGCATTGCTTAAGCTTGAAGATTGACCCGTGCGGCTGTTATTATTTAGCCAGGAGCTCCTCTAAAGATGTAAGAAGATAATTAAATACTCTTAGACACGTGGGATTGTGTCAAGCTAAAAGAGATCCGGCAAGTAGCAGTAGAAGCTAGAAGCTCTACTAATTTTGAGGTTATATTTCAGGATTGTCTTTAGAACTTGGCATCTACTTTGATTAAAATTTTGTGTTTGTCTCGTATTCTTCCAAACAAAATGCCTACAGGGGCCGCGGGTTGGCTTCTAAAAGGTTACCCATGGTCCTCCGGTCTTCAACACAATAATAAAGATGTACCTAGTGTTTTTTTTTCGCTTTATCGGCCTTATATTGTTCCCACTGCTGGGACTACGGCCTCCTCTCTAGGAGAGGGAATGAGCTGTAATCCACCACGCGGGCCCAGTGTGGATTGGTGGATGTCACATGTTTTCGCATTTTTGGTTCTAGGACATGCCGGTTTCCTCACGATGTTACCTAGTGTACCTTTATAAAAATTGCAGAAAAGTTTTTTTTTTCAATCAATATACCTAGTATCTATTCAACATAAATCATTAAGCCAGTTATTATACCATTAGCATGTGTTTTCATTCTCAGTGAAGTCGAAAAACAGAATATAATAACCCCAAAATTTTTAAATTGTTAAGAAACTTGAGCTGAAAGTTTATGTAAAGTATTGGGAAAATTTCGTAATTTGAAATATTAAACCTTTTACCTTCTATATAAGTTTTCGAATCGATTACTTTGCGTACCTATTCAATTAAATCGATATTTCTTTCCTTAATATAATATAAATTCGCTTTCCGCGTCATCTGTTTACTTACGCAATGGATTTTGATTCGAATTTACTAATAAAAAGAGCAATAAACGACGAAGATTTTTTTCTTATTTTTGTTAATTAACAGATGTAGCTCCCATGTTATTAAATAATTTTAGGTGTCTTTTTTTAATGATTTATATTTCTATCGATTGACGTTACATTACAAAATGTATTTTTTATCACTAAGTATACTTTAAGAACTTATCATGCTTTCACTGAATATACCTACCTACTTAGAAAATATTTTGTTTTTTTTTTGTATTTAAACGACCGTTTGCCTGTCGGTAAACTGTTAATTTATATTGCCGGAACAGATCAGTATAGCTATATAGTACACACCATAATTTGAATCGAAATACATCCACAGCTGAACATAAACCAAAAGCATTCCTTACAGTAACAATATTCCAAAACACTGTTTTCCCACACAAACTACTCCTGCAAAGTAATTAGTTTCCACAGCAAAGCGGGCAATACACTAACATACCTAATTCCACCTAATTCGACATATATCGATCTATCAACGCGAACACAACACAAGCCATTTGAATACTAACCGCGATCGCATCAGGCACGCTTCCGACCACAATCGTGCAGTTCCAACCTAGATACAAACAGTTACACGTATTGACAGACAAACAGACGTGTCGATAGATACCTATCTGCATATATATACGTACATATTCGGACGTGCAACCGACTGATGTGATTATTATGACATCAGTTGGAATTGTCCGTTGAATATGTAGATGATTGGTTTGGAATGGATGTTTGTAGCTTTATGAAGCTAAAGCGTTTTAGTCACAGTAGTGCCTCTAATAAGGTGGACTGATGACGTAGGTCACAGGAATCCGATGGATGGGAGATGCACAGGACCGGTCGTTCTGGCGACTCTTGGGTAGACCTTTTTTCCTACCGGCCGGCAAACCCATGTCTACGGTGGTTGGAAAGTGGGGTCGGGATCCTGGTAGCTGGGATAAATTTGGATGTGATTTATCGTATAAAGATTACAGAACGATTTTTTATATTATATCGTGAAATTATAATCGAATGAAGATTACTTAAGTGCGTAAGTCGCGCTACACTTAAGCAGGAAATAACAAAGAATATATTACAAAAGTTAGATTTTCAGGTGGGATCACAGTCAAGCACTAGTTTATAACAATTAAAAAAAAAATTAGATCGTTATGAAAAATCACTGAATTTTACTTGCGTTGCGAGATTTTACAAAAGAGTTACCGTGGCCCTGACACGCCAAAGGCAACTGAAGGAACAAAAGTAAGTTCTAGTCAATAAAAGTGTAATACCTGTCACTTCACCTAGATCAGAGCAAAAATATTAAGAAAGCCGTCATACCCATAATATAAATTCAACAAGCTACAGGTGCTCGTATATTTTCCTAAATAACCTTCTTTGATCTTGACTTTTACTCAAATCAAGATATTTATATCACAGATTACCTATATCGCAAAATTAAGAAACCATTTTCAAAGAAAAATCTCAACCAAATTTTTCTTTTCTCGTTTCATCAAAATATAGGTATAATATTAACCTTTGACTTTTTTTAGTTCAAAAATATTCCTAACTCCGCTATAATTCAACTCAATGGGAAATATGGAAATTATTCGCGTTTTCCCTCGAGATGGCCCCGTAATTACAATGTTGAGAGATGTGTGAAGAGACCTCGCAGCCTCCCAAAAGAGGTGACATATGTGTTATGACATATATTCACATGTTATTTGTACTGTGAGCTTATTTTATACTTAAATAAATATACGGGAAAAGGTTTTTTTTGTGATTTGTAGCTTATCCGGTGCTTAAATTATTTCAGCAGACTTTTTATTAGTAACATGGTCGTGCATGACTTTATATGGAAAAGTGGATTACTTTCGTGTGAAATGACGATGATGATGATGATTTATTTTGCAAATAATGTTATAAAACATGTCATATTTTTTGTCACTTAAACTAGATGAGGCCAGTATTTCTTAGCTGACTACACTGAGAAAAAACACTGAAACCAACGCAGAAGTTAAAGTCAATACAGAAAACGTGTAATGGTCAAATCATATAGAACCGGGCAGATTAGTATCTCTGATGATGATGATGTCCATACAGCGATCAGACATTTATAGTATCATAATCTAATCATAGCATAGGTATTATGTCACACAGCTGAACAAACGCCTCCCTCTCTTTTTTAATACACTTTTTTTGTTTCCGGCCATGGCTAGCCAGATCTGAATATATAAACAAAACAAAAAACAACCGTAAAAAATACACTGCTAAAAATACGAGGATGTCTAAAAGTGATCGACCCTTTTACTCCCGGGACCAATAGCGACCGAATACTGCAAAATAATTGGCAAATTGTGAGCGTACGGTTACAACCTTACTTACCCCCATGAGCAGTCAGTTAATGAAAAGGGCAAGGATATAAATCTATACTTCTATACTAATATTATAAAGCTGAAAGTTTGTTTGTTTGAACGCGCTAATCTCAGGAACTACTGGTCCGATTTGAAAAAAATCTTTCGGTGTTAGATAGCCATTTATCGAGCCATAGGCTATATATCATCACGCTAAGACTAATACGAGCAGAGCGCCAATGAAGAATGTTTTAGAATCGGGATTCCACGCGGAAGAAGTCGCGGACGGAAACTAGTATTTCTATATTTGTATAATAAACTGATAAAAAGAGGCTACTAAATGATATATGAAGGCCTACTGTGCACAGACGTATTGCTTCTTAGACGCGTATTCGTCATTAGCTTTGGGCCCGTCGTCATGGCATTATCGCTTCCTCGATACACTAATAGTTGCATGCAAACTTCTTAATTTTAAACTCTCCATAGGAAAGCATCATAAAGGTTAACCAATTTTGCTACGTTTAAAAGTAATGAACTGTTCTTTCGACAACCTAAAAAAAAGTCAGAAAAATAAGAACTTTTACAAGTACTTACTCTTGAAACCAGTTTACTCTAATAATCCTAACTAACATAATTTCCTCTACAAAAATCCTTTACCAAAACTGAATTTCCCTTTTAAAATAAGTTAAAAATGTATTTTAAATCGAGTCAAAAAGCTGCTCTTTGAAACATTTGAGTTAGTAAAGAAATATGCAGACAGAATATTCAAGAGGACAGAATTTTCAAAGAGGTTTCTACAAAGAGAGTCTTTGGTATGACACTGACGCAAAATAAATGAGATTATTACCCGCTACGACTCGTGAGGGGAGACATCAAAGACTTGCTTGTGAATGAGTTATATACTCGTAATAAGGTGACTTGGGTAGACATTTGACCAATTATTTATTATTCATCATATTGCCTAATGGCGTAAAATACTGGTATTCAGCTAAATCCGGCTTGACTGGAAGCCGACCCCAACATAGTTGGGAAAAGGCTAGGCAGATGATGATGATTGCATAATGGCGTTGAATATAACCGCAATAGGGAACACGCATGAAAAATACAATTGTTATCTAATCAATCATTATCATCGGCTGAAAAACGTCCACTGTTGGACATAGGCTTCCCCCAAACCTAAATGACCTAAATGGTCCTGCGCATCTCATATCCATCGGATTGCCGCGACCCTTACCAGGTCATCGGTCCACCTTGAACGCGACCTTGATGCGTGTTGCCAGGGCTTCATCAGAAGGCCAAAAGTCACCCAAAGGGTAATGGAAAAGGGCTATACTCGGAGTAACACCCGATAACTCATACCTATAGTCCTACAAAAAACACGCGATAAATTAAAGTCTCCTTGCAATTTATCCCTGACCATCAATTTCTCGGCAGAATACAAATTATTTCCTTGGTTTACTTACGATAATAAGTTGACCAAGTTTCTAACTATACATATATGGCAACACTACTTTACATGCAGCGCTAGTGTCGCCACCAACTTTGTTAATTTCTAACTTGGACGGGTAGTTTGTGGGCAGGGCTGGTTGGAAAAAGTGTTACATTATTCAATGACGTAAGAAGGCTAGAAAAGTAATCGTAGTGGAAGAAAAGTAATGACTGTGTACGTAGTTTGTTGTAGAAGAAACAATGGAGGCTTCGAAAGACTCATCGTCGTGACCGGTAAAGTAGATGGTTGACTGATAGAGAATAAATAAATAAAAACCCTTGCGGGCGCAGCCCGATAAGTTAGTCCGACCAAGATCTGAACCAAGTACCTGTATGCAAGACCCTTCACACCGTCAGAACATCATAAAAATAAAAGTGATGAAGAAAGGATTTTACGACCCTTAGCATTCAGGAATATGATGCAAGGAGGGTGAAGTTTTTTGCGCTAATATAATTATGTTAGATCAGTTTTTGAGTAATATCTTTGACTTACTCTGAGTGTGGCTATGTGAATAGTGACTATATTTGTTACTTGTAAAACAATTATGTGAATATAAATGGCATAGGTAAAGTGAAACCCCAGGGCTGCAGGAATATTCGGAAGAGTTATCATGGCCCGGAACCGCTAAAAGCTACTGAAGGAACTCAGGTAGCTTTGTTCACCGAAAGTCTAACAATTCCTCTCGCTTCTAAGTAGGTAACGCTTAAACTCTTTATAAAACACTGCTGATACTACACATAATTTTAGCACAATCTAAATTATAACCTAGGTCTAAACCCTCTCACGTCATTACCCATAACCCATCTATCTCAAGAACCCAGCATCAATTTTAATTGCCCTAACTAGCCAACCCATATTACACGCGTAAACCAATCAGAAAGTTTATGGGCAAACTCGGTTAAACCTAAGTAGTTTGATAGTTATGTTAACAATGTTAGAATACATAATTGTGTCGGCAAGATTGCCCAGCCTTGGGAAATATTGCCCACGGCGTAACGTAACGTAGTTTTAATGGTTCGTTTGACCTTTACAGACATTTGGAGAAGGGTCTGTCAGGTAAAATTCGCGGAGGAGGGTAGAGATCTTGTGGGAAAAGGTTGAAAATGCTACGGTAATGTACGGTACGGCAAAGGTGTAAAAAGACAGCAAAACGGAATTTTCCTCAGAGCCTAGACAGAGAAACATTATATTACGGAAAACGAGCGCGAAAATACGTTGCTCCCCTCCCTTCCTCCTTCGGTTAGTCATCGACTATACATATAGTATGATCATCATCTACCTAGCCTTTTTCCCAACTCATATATTGGGGTCGGCTTCCAGTCAAGCCGGATTTAGCTGAATACCAGTATTTTACGGAGAGCGGCTGCCTACCAGACCTCCACAACCCATTAACTGGGGTAACACGGTACTTCATGGCAAGACGAGTCAGATTTACTGGCTTCTGACTTCCAACTATACAACAACCACTATAATTTTACTTGTTATGACATTTCTGCTATGATTCTATGAGGAGTTCCGTAACTTCGAAGTTCGAACATACAAACTCCTCCTTTTTGAAGTCGGTTAAAAAAAACGTTGCCCCGCACAATGAATTACTCCTGTATCGTGGGTGCGTCCACAAACATGTAAACTCACATACACAAAACACCCAGACCTGGAGCAACTTATGAGTAAGTTGATAGAACAATTACCTTAAGCTTCTTGAGACTGCTAATCGGATGAAGGCACGGTTGCCGCTAGTCAGGTATCTTGTGTATACATGTTTTATTTTTTTAAGGTTTTTTTTTTATGGTAGGGGAATCATCAGAATGACTTCTCCCACTCTTGGGCGGGAGGGTGTGTCAGACTCTTACTGACTAAACCCCTACCCCGTTCCTTCGTTGCCTTCGATCTGAGAGACACGGTGGACACCTTTCGGATTCCCCATGTTCCCCAGAGCCTTCGGCCCTGCCGGGCCCCTACAGTTTGCTGACATCTCCGTCCAGATTATTACCAGACTGCCGGACGGCGAGCTACTTAGTGCTCGCCAGTCGCCGTCCACGAACCCGCGCCTACGGTGGATTTTTTTTTTAAGGTGGGAATTCATCAAAATGATCTGTCCCGTTCTGGGCGGACTAGGAGGGCGTGTCAGACTTCTACTGACTAAAACCTACTCCTTTTTCTTTTTGCCTTAATTCAAGGGTGATATACACATGTTTAAAAACGCACCCACGATACGGGTGATGGGTACAGGATTAATTCCTATCGTGGGGCAACGATTTTAGATAAATAAATTAATCGTATTCTAATGTCGATTTTATCGTGTTTCTCGAATTAACTTTTTACACCGGCTTTACTTAAGAAGAACTTATCCATTAAAAAAGGCTAAAAGCAATCTAAACCAGCTGTAATAGTAGTAGCGTTACTATATCATCTGATACTCTCGGTAAATCAATTGGAAAAGCCCCAGAAAATCGTCACGCTGTGATTTAATTTTAATAAAATTCTGAGCTCACAGCTCAATTCGAGGGCTCCATCGAACCAAGCCCGTGGCACTTTGCCAGCCTTGTCTGCACTGTGTAATAGCTATTTAAAATGATTGCAAATCTTTACCCGAAAAGCGAGCAAATACTTAAAGTACAAATACAACGTACGTACCTATCTGCACACTTCGATAGTAGCTACACAAGGCATTCCTAAAGAGGGGAAATAAATTAGACAGATTTGTCCCCAGCTAGGCCTTTGAGCCATGTTGGCCGGATGTCGCTTGTCGGCCGGACGTAGGAGGCCACACAATAGTAGCAACATCTGGGATTTATGCCCGCAAACATGTCCGCTTGTAGGCATCCAAAACCGCAAATAGAAAGCTTTTTCAAATTTTTATAAGCATTTTCATAACCTTTCTGACCAGGGCCTCAAGTCTGCTATTAGAATTGTATCTGACTGATTGTTGATTTTGACTATAGGAGGTTTGGTATTGTTTATAGGAGGAAGGGGAAACTGTTAAGTTAACAGAATAAAGATTCACACGGAAATGTGATGTCACCGCGCTGCCGCTGCTAGATTAAATGTGCACTTTTAAAAGAGATAGCGAGATATTCCCCACGAAACGATGCCTCAAACCAATATTTTGAATGTTAATTGCCGTTTCATTTAAAGACCGATTTAAATACAGTTTTCTAAAAGGTTATTTTTAGTGTTATTTGTTGTTTAGTATAAAATATTGTACAAAAATAATCAGACAAATACCCCATTCTTGTAAAAAGTAGTTCAAAACATTCGCTCTTGAACAATAAGCAAAATGCTTATTGTTCAAGTCTAACAAATCTAGTAAATTATCTCTATAAATTAACTTTAAGCACTTTTAAGTTAAGTTATATTAGGACTTGTAACTACGATTTAACATTGTTGGACATTTTTAGTAAATCAAGTTATAAGGTGTAAGTTGGTTATTAATTTAGTTCAGTACTATGTTAATAAAACTATTGAGTAATTTCTAAACGCCTAAAGTCAAACGAATTTAAATTATATTTTTGCACAGTTGTTAATTAAAAAATCCAGTTAAACATGACTTTGAATTTTCTAGGAACGTGAGTGAGAGTCAGACTTTTACTTAGAAATTACCCACCTGGGTTCCGTCAGTAACTATATTACAGGGCCACAGTGACCGAGCTATAGGTTTGATTCCCGCACGCCATATTAGGCCAAAGTTTATTTAAAAAAAAAACCGGGTCAGACAAAGTAACCGTTGCGCAGATCGGTCTCTGTGATATGTGACCATCTTAACTTTCTTAGATTCTTTCTTGTGGTCTCGGTTATCATTGGATGAGACACTAATAATAATAATATAATATGGTACTGTGCGTCTCGCCGTTGTACTTTTCACGATCACAGTGTGGTTGTGGAAACGCGTGGAGAATGCTGCTGCCCATTCTCTGATGTGTCCCTTAGTCGCCTTTCATGATACCCACGGGAAGAGATGGCACGGCGCTATTCTTTTAATCCGGACACCATACGGTAGCACCCACTCCAGTATTTATCCGGTATGTACCCTTCTCAAGACAGCGAGCAGGTGGTAGTTCGCGCACCAGTCGTCATGACGTCACAGTAATATTAAATTACGGCCCCAACCTTGAAGGAGCGTTCATAATACATTCTTTTCACACGCACGACCTGAGAACGTTGGCATCCGACTCGCAGGTGGCAGGCCTTGTTGTTTAATAATAAATCGCACGTGCGTCCGGTTTCTATGAATAAAGGAATGTTGAAGAAAGCTCCAATGAAAAAGGTCACCACCCTAAGGTCGACTGGTAGAAAATGCTTAAAGCATAAAGTCCGCCTTTGTACAATGGTTTTGTGCATAAAGTTTCCTTGTAAAATATTCAGCTAAATGGATTATATTAGTATTCAGCTAAATCCGGCTTGACTGGAAGCCGACCTTAATATAGTTGGGAAAAGGCTAAGTAGATAATTTGAGCATTAAGTTTCAATAAAAAGGTGATTTACATTGTTTTCAAAATTAAGTTTTGGCACACAGTTAGGCCGTGTCCTGGAATAGCACATGGATACTATTTATCCCAAGGGTATGCTACCATGTGTCAGTTTTGTACCTTCACGCAGATGCTCTTGCAGAATTCTTCTTCCTGCCCTTATCCCATATTATTATTATTGCAGCATTAAGTAGTATTATAACGCAGGCCACTAGAATCACCTGGTAGATAGTCTTTAAAATTAAAACACAGTATCATCGAAAACAGTTGAAGATGTCGCTGAACAAGAAGCCCAAAAAATAAATCTGAGGACTTGATAACCTCCCCGTTTTTTGGAAGCAAGTTCAAAAGCAGAAAATGTGCTGTTTCAAGACACATTTACGTAACATTAATATTTAAAACTAGACTTTTTGGAAACACGTTAAGCCGTAGATCCCAGCTGTCATTTGTAAATCAGTAAATCTGACTCCAGTCTTGCCATGAAGTATCGTTTTACCCCAGTTAATGGGTTGTGGAGATCTGGTAGGCAGCCGCTCCTCATAAAATACTGGTATTCAGCTAAATCCAGCTTGACTGGAAGTCGACCCCAATATAGTTGGGAAAAAGGCTAGGTAGATGATGAGTATTATATGGAACTAGACTAAGTGCTCTTAAAACTAAGCGAAAACTGTAATGGGTACTTGAGACTACTTGAAATAAATTCATATTGGTTATTTTATTCCGAGAACCTCTAAATTTTCTGTCCCAAGTTTCGAGACAAACGGTAAGTCAATTTGCCAGGACTTTTCCGATAGTATTGGGGCCGGCTTTCAGTTTACCTGGATTTAGATAGATTCAGTATTTTACATGGAGTGACTGCCTAGCTGACCGCAACGATCCAGTAATTGGTGACATGACATTCCTTGGCAAGGTTTTTTTTTTAAGCTGGGAAATCATCCAATGACTTCTCCCGCTCTAGGGTAGAACGGGAGGGAGTATCAGACTTGTACTGACTAAAACCCACTCCTATGTTTCTTTGGCTTACGTTCTGGGACTCTGGATTTCCCTTTCCCTTTTGATTCTGGTAATAACTATCCCCATAAAGCGCGCGTGGAACGCTACGCACCGTCAACGACTTGGGCTCGGTTCGGACAGTTATCGGATGGCCGGACGACGAGCTACCCATTGCTTGTCATCCGAAAACCCAGGCGTACGATGGCTGGAAATCGGGTTCTGGATCCCGGCAGCTAGGGCGTGAGGATATCCGTTCTCTCACGCATGCAGCCGCCTCCTTCGCTAGTATTACTGCTTCGCAGAAGAAGGAATTGCCTACCATTCCTCCTCACCCTAGACCATGTCCTGTACCTGGGCTCGGTGCAAGTCGATCGCCTCCATGAGAATATGGTGATGGCAAGACTGGTGTCAAATTCCTTGGTATCTGACAGTCTGTAACGGGTCGAGTAACAGGGGCTTACAAATGACAGTTGAACCCAACGGCTTAACATACTTTCCGAGGTATAAAGGAATTTCGGTATGTTCAGACGGTCACCCACCCAGAGTCCAACCTAGGATAGCGTTGCTCAACCGCGGAAATCGTACCCGAGTGGCTGTTCATTCTAGCCACGATATTCTACTCGTATGTACGATTTTCATTTTCATTTTTTCACCATGGTTGGTCTGTGTGACCATCTTAACATACCGAGTTTCCTCCGTGCCTCGGAAAGCACGTTAAGCCGTTGGTCCCGGCTGTCATTTGTAGATCTTTGGCAGTCGTTACGGATAGTCAGAAGCCAGTAAATCTGACTCCAATCTTGCCACGAAGTACCGTGTTACCCCAGTTAATGGGTTGTGGGGGTCTGGTAGGCAGCCGCTCCTCGTAAAATACTGGTATTCAGCTAAATCCAGCTTGACTGGAAGCCGACCCCAATATAGTTGGGAAAAGGCCTAGCAGATAATGTACAATTTTCATTTGCATTTTCACCAAAAAGCTCCTCAGTAACAGAATAATGAAGGTCATAAAATATGCACATACGTATGAATACGAAATGATTCCGCGCAATATTGGGCACCAGGGTTGCCAGACGAAAATAAAACTGTTAAAAATATATCTAGACTTCGGTGGAAAGGTCGGTAGGTTACCTAAGCTACAGTATTGTATCGTGAATATGTTACGTTTCTATCACGTTCTTTTATTTTTGTGACAACCTCAAGCTTGTGGAGCTTTCTTTCTTTTTTGAAACCCAATTGTTAAGAATACGTTATTTTTGTAAAACGATAGAAACACTATCTTATAGGTTAATCTAGTTTAGTTCATGAATCCCCGAACGGTCCTATGAGACCGCGCTGTTATTGTTTTACTATTGTGTCTCGTTTCGCGGGTATGTGATAGGTTAAGGAACAAAATTTAATCTAAATTGCATTGCATTTAAATGTCTTCCACTATAAATTTAAAAACGATTATCTGTATTTTCGGGCATAAAGATATTTAGTAGTTACTCAGATACCCGCGAAACGAGACACAATAGTAAAACAATAACAGCGCGGTCTCATAGGACCGGTTGGGGATTCAAACGTTATTATGGTAAACCAGACATACATGGCTCGGTAACATGCCACACTTACAAAACTAAGATATTCACGAAAAATAAATACCTGGAAATCCTTGCGGAAGGCCCTCGCCTAGTAGTGCGAAAGAACAGACTAAAAAAAAACTTAGCGTTGCTTAACCTACAAAATCCACCCATGAGGCTGTTGTATCATATCATATTGTACCTTTGTGTTACAAATAAATATGTACATTAAAATTTTAAGTATTACTTATAAAAATAAAACACCAAAACCATAAAAAAGCTTTTCTGATAGAGAATATTGTGATATCGAAAGGAGATCGCAGGAGTTATTTTTCATACTAACTAGAGAACTGGCTAAAAAATTATATTTTTAAGGATTTTACATGTTTAGAATAGATTTGAAAATTGAAGAAGAATTGTGTTGTTTTTTCATTACTGAAGTGACTTTTGATAGATTATGTAAACTTGGAGCAAGATAAAAATAGAAATAATTTTGCGACGCCCGAAGTTTGTTTTCAATTAACACACATCCTGGACCGAAGCCTACCAGAGTTGCCCTCCAGATCACAATACTTTCTTACATTAAATCTGCATATCTCTCGGAAACACCTAAAAGACACGCAGTTCTACCTAATACCCCAAACATTTCCGTTCAACCCTAATTCTCACACGTCACTCAAATTGCGTACTCTCAAAGTAGAACTTTAGTTCATTATCACACTAACCTAACTATCACTCAAAATTGCCCAACTAGTTTGTACAGGAATATCAACACGGAACTAGAGATGTATAACCGGCGGCAAGTAACTTGGCAATGCGCAGAAATCGTTTTTTAGATGTATTTGGTGGTCAAGCGGGACGCGGGGTATGACGTAGCGCCGATCCGGCGCGCGATTGGTGCAGTATTATAATAGTAGTTTATAATTGGTGCGTTAGACGACTTTTGCCTCCGCACTGCGTTACGTCCCGTTCGCTCATTCGCTTTTTTGTGCACCATGCGCGAAACTTGCCAACTTATTTACCGGGTATTATAACCATGTAGCGACATCTATGTTGCCAGTAAGATAGATGACAAACTTATAGATTAACCCGCACAAAACCACTCACAAACAGCAAATAAGTCAATTTTGTGATTGGTAATCCAGTTTTAGCCAGTTTTAATACGCCTCGATGTTCTGTGGCAGAGTGGAGGTGGGATTCTGATTCGAAAATTTCGGAACTTCCGATTACTTTGCACTTCCAACTTCGATAGCGGGTTTAATAAATTTTATAGCATACAAGTTTATGTTTGTCGCGCGGGGAACCTAGGTAGGTTTTAGGTAGTAAGATGGCACGGGAGCAGGTGTGGCATTTGTTCTTCATTTTACTTATTCGAGATTTGATTCGTTTCAATTTAATCATTTTTATTTTAACGCTTTTGCTACCGCTTTCGCCTTCGATTTTGATTCCAATTCCAGTTCTGGTTCCGAATCTGATATATCGCGTACCGCTACCGCCACCGCTTGCATGGAGCACCATGTACTAATGGAGTCGGCAGAGGCTTTAAAACCTCCGGTTCCTCATTGGTTTTCGATATAACCAGTTCTATTACATCTCTACTCTGTGGGATTACGGGAGTACCTATAATTATTTATCTTGTATAGTTAGAAAGATCCATTCACAACTTAAATAGTAACTTAGCGGTACTTAATTATTCACTTCCTCGAACTAACAAGAGGAGTTTGTAAATTGTAGGTAACTGATAGGTTTCTTAACAACTTTGCTGGTGGTTGGAAAATGTAGGTCAAAGTTTTATAGGTATCGTTACGAACTATAAAAAGATTGGTGAGAGTGTGATCACATAATTACCTAGCACCAAACTAATTTTCCAGATTCGGCAAAAAGTTGTATAACGTTTTTCCATTAGGAACTATTCTGTATCTGCCCGAAGATTGGCAGTTGGTGGTCTTATGTCCACTACCAACTTAAAGCCTTTGATCCCTCCCTGTGAAATTGTCGCCCCCAATTATGAGAGTAAAGAAACAGAGAGTAGACCTGTGTTGGTCACACGCTTGTACGTTATAATATAGTTATCCTGCATACCTGGTTTAAACACCTCCTGGTTTATTATTGTTAAAAGAGGCTTTTTTGTTGCCACAATCAATCTGATTAGAGATATCGTATTTCATTCATATTTATATGACGCAATGCTGGAAGGTTAAACAGAGGTGTATTTTTGGTACTCCCACATTTCCTCAATTATGTCTACGTCCCATGTAAAGGAGGCATCACATAACATAACATACATACATAACATCTTACTTTTAATTGTTTATGCCTAAAAACTAATAATCCATAAACTTACGCATGTTCAATTAAATACTGCCAGTATTCTTTTTTTTTATTTAATATTGCATGAACTATAATAATATGTGAATTTGCTCATTACAACGGTAGGTAATATATATGATTCCGTCATATATTATAGTAGCCATGAAGACTACGGTACAGCCAAGGTACCATGTACTCAGAAATAAACGATTCTATTATAGTCTATTCATAAACGGGGTGCAAATCCAAACAAAGACCCAATACTAATACTTAAATTTCGAAATAACACTTTGCCTGATCCTTGAATTGAAGACGTAAGACTTATTTTTCTACCAACACCAAGGTCTTACAAATAAAAATACTAAACCATTAATACATTCGTAGCACACCGCGCTACGCCGTAGCTCCGTAGCATTGCTACGCACATACTCCCATATTCTTTACGACAGCATTACGATCGTATCTCATAAGACTCATATAATAACGAATAGAAGTAATATTAATTCCGTTGGGAATATTCGCACATTGGCGGAATGAGATAATAATATAAGACGTCTCATCAGCCGGCTTAAGGTAATCGGATTGAGAACTCGTTTTGTGGGAAAATTACTCTTTTGAACGAGGTAATCATGTTTTTTAAAAGGATTACTGCGTAATATAAAATGCTGTTCTATTTTAGATTAATATATCTGTCTATAAAAAAGTATCATACGAAATAGTAAAGATAATTAACTTGTGTCATCAAATCATGTCAATACTTCTTGACTTTATATTTTTAATTATAAATTAAACTACCTTACTTACAAAACTAACTTACCGTATGATTACTTTATACACTGAATTAACAAAAAACTAATCAAGTATTTAGTAATCAGTTAGTAGTTTAAACTAATCACGTTATTAAAACTGCTTTTTTTTAATAAGGGCCGCTACAAATAGTTATGTAAATCAAAAAACCACCAACAGTATTATTTGTCACATAGCTCCTCCTAAACGGCTTAAGCGATTTGGATGAAATGCTTGTGTATATGTTTATGTGGGTCCCGTTAAAGTTTAAAAATATAATTGAACCCTGTACGTGGCGCTGCAAGCTCAACCATCCAATTTCCAAAAAGTAACCCAATGGCGCCTTGTTGACACTTCATCTGACCCAATGGTCAGGCGAAGTGTCAACAAGGCATTTATGCAATTTGTGAACACTCGGATCCCACCACAGACCAACTTTAATGATTTGTGGACCCTACACGCCGAGAATTTCAACCCTAAGAGTAAATTAGATAAATCTCGAATACACAGAGGATCTAATATCATTAACTTGATCTTTTCTCATTAACTAAATTCAGTTAAATCAGCTAATTGTTACACTCGAGTTCGCTTCAATTAAGGTTCAAGGTTCAATTAGTGGGAGGGGGTCTAATTCAAAACGTCGAGTTTTTTTTTCTATTGATATTTTTGATGTTGGCAATAAACTTGGATCTGAAAAATTAAAAATGATTTATTACAGGATAAATAAATATTGGATTTTATTTTAAGCAATTATTGTTTAATGGCTAGAATAAAAAATATTAAAAACCAGCTTTTCACCGCGCTTTGCTCTCATGAACCATTAATTTCAAAATAAAAAAAGAATATAACATTACGCGATAATGTAGCCTTCTATCTGTAAAACCATTTTCGCCACCGGATCAGGGATTTGTTATTTCTCCTGCCTGCATCTTGCGGTGTGGATGCGCGTTCAGACTCATGTCGCGGTTTGTGTCAGCGGTACTAGAATCTTGTGTGGCGTATGTACTCGTATATCACTGTAGATGTAACAAACGACACCATCAACACACCAGCCACTATCAACAAGACACACGAAACAAGCAGAAACAAACTAACAATAATTTATGAATTTAGTTATTTTAATTATTCAAGCAGTGTCTTCCCTGTTTAATCAAAGTATTCACCGCTTAATTTCATTATTATAGTATAAAATTATTATCAGATATAGGTCTGTTTAAAATTCCATCATCGTATAAACCCGCCCACCCAATTAACAATTATTTATCGACAGAATAACCGCGGTGACCCAGATAGCTGTAACCGTACATAATAATTATTTAAAAAGCAGCCATTTTTAAATGGGTTCATGCATTATTAAAATGAGTTCATGCAGCTGCACTTATAAATAAGCGTTCATTTTTGCCTAGATTTTTCCCGTGGCTTCACCCATGTGGAAGTCAAAAATAATACCCCTTTTTTGAGGTGACAAATCGGATGATTTAACGCCTAAAAGTAATTGGATAATTACTTTTCTCGCATTAGGGTATAGTGGCAAAAATTTTATCAGATACGTACAGACTGAAACACACCTGCGATCTCTAATTACCTTTTACGTTACAGGTTCATGGTCACTCTTTCAAGCGTTCCCGGAAAAATTGTCCGCGTATGATAAAAAGAAATACTCTATGTTCCACGCTACCCAGATCACTGTCTACTCATATTCCTTCCATTAAAACCCGTTCATTCATTGAAACCAATCGTTAAAAAATTGAAATTTCGCATCTCTACACATTACAGTAGAGTTATAGTCGCCAAGAAACGCTCAGAAATCACTAGTTTCTAATAATGTTGTATCCACTATAGTCTTTTTTACATAGCATGGGTTGAGTGACAGCAGGACGAAAATATGCATCTTTAAGATGAGAGAAAAGAAAAGATTGCTTCATTGTATGAATCTGACAGCTGTCACTGAAACCATCCCATAACAAATTTAGTATAAGTACAAACTCCGGATGTCATAAGCCATAATTATCACGGGTCGTCAATTGAAAAATGAGTAAAAGGTGACACTCATTGACACGCTCGCTTTGTGTGGAAAGTTTTTAAAAAGCTTTCTCTATCTTAGGCCGCCAGGCGTCTCAAGGCTTTGCAATTTATATATCCATATATCACTAGCTAACCCAAAAGAACGTCTAAAAGCGCAAGAAAAAAGTCAAAAAGGTTACGTTTGTACTTATTTGGTCTTCCACAATTTGGTTAATTTTTCTTTCCGTAAGATCCTTCTAGAAACTAAAAACAACCGGCAAAGTGCGAGTCGATCCCGCGCACAAAGTGTTCTGTAAAGTCTGTAGCAAACAAAGAGGAAAAAAGTTTATAGTACGGGTGCCCTAATTAAATATTTATTTTATCCTGTTTTTAGTCTATATTGTTTTAGTAGCAAGAGAAACATCATCTATGAAAATTTCAACTGTCTAGCTTTCACAGTTTTGTAATACAACCTGGTGACATACAGACGGACAGTAGAGTCTTAGCAACAGGGTTTTGCTCTTTTTATTTGTTCTTTGGGAACGGAACCCTAACAAACTCAATAAAAACTTCAAAAAAAAAAACATTAAAATCGGTAGTCATTATTAAGTTATGGCGGATTATCCATACACTTTATTTTATCATAATTAGTCCATGATAAACCAACTAACCACAATCACTTCAGAAGACAATCAATTAAAGAGGCCTGATGGAAACTGCGACCTAAATACAAAGCAACGTCGCATGTCAGGCTAAGTGGGCCTCGAATGTAGGCCAGGCCACAGAACTGTGAAAATAACTGTTTTGCTCTACGAGTGATGACTCGCTAGTTTATTATTGTTACTAGCTGCAGCCAGCGGCTTCGCCTAAGGTCAAATAGAATATGAAAGAAAGAAGAAAGAAAAGCAGTTTATTTGCACGGAATCAACAATCTTAAATTTAAATTGTCCCTCGGGATAAAAAGTATCCTGTGTGCTAGTCCAGAACATGGATGGCTTTTAGCGATAAGGGTGGTCTTAACCCTAAATTAATTTTAAGTTCCTACTGCAATTTTATTTAAGGTGTAAAATAAAGAGTAAGTATATCTATCTGTTGACTCTAAGTGGGCCTCGAATGTAGGCCAGGCCACAGAACTGTGAAAATAACTGTTTTGCTCTACGAGTGATGACTCGCTAGTTTATTATTATGTGTCACTAGCTGCGGCCAGCGGCTTCGTCCCAAGGGATAAAAAGTATTGTATGTGCTATTCCAGAGCATGGATGGCTTTTAGCGATAAGACCGCCCATTGTGGCATCCTAAATTAATTTTAAGTTCCTACTGGGTACAAGGTTAAGCAACGCTTGCCCAGGTTGGTCTGTGGATGGGTGACCATCACAACATAGCGAGTTTCCTCCGTGCCTCGGATAGCACGTTAAGCCGTAGGTCTCGGCTGTCATTTGTAGATCTTTGGCAGTCGTTACGGATAGTCAGAAGCCTGTAAATCTGACTCCAGTCTTGCCATAAAGTGCCGTATTACCCCAGTTAATGGGTTGTGAAGGTCTGGTAGGCAGCCGCTCCTCGTAAAATACTGGTATTCAGCTAAATCCGGCTGGACTGGGAGCCGACCCCAATATGGTTGGGAAAAGGCTAGGTAGATGATGATGATGGTGTAAAATAAAGAGTATACTCGTATCTATCTATTGACATTAAGTGGAACTCGAATGTAGGCCAGGCCACAGAACTGTGAAAATAACTGTTTTGCTCTACGAGTGATGACTCGCTAGTTTATTATTATGTGTTACTAGCTGCGGCCAGCGGCTTCGCCTGAGGCCAAATAGGAAATTGTCCCAAGGGGTAAGAAGTATCCTATGTGCTAGTATTGACTACCTCAGCGAAGCTTGCCGAGTCGACTAACTCGATGCGTTTGCCGCCAAAAACTGCAAAAACGTTAAAATTGGTTTCCAGAGTACGTATGGACTTAGTTTTCCAGAGACTGTATTTGTATCAAAAACTAAAACTAAATAATTACTAAACACTCACTAAATGGATGTCACATAGTTTACGTTAATCCCGGTGAAATTACAAGTACTGAAACCTTTCAATTCGGTCTGAAATATTGGAAACGAATATTTATTTATTTTAAATATTTTATGTAACAGTAACCACTTTCAATCAGCGGCACCATTGATAAATGTAAACTAATCTAAAAAAAAACATGTTTATTCTGCCTAAACCGACAAGCAATAAAATATCACCTGCGGGCCATGTGTGAACCGGGCGTAAAGACTCTGTAAGACCATGACCATAGACACTAGATAGAACAAAGTTGTCTAGGTTCGGACCGACCGAACCTAGACAACTTTGTTCTGTCTACCCAAATCGTCGACGGCGCGCGGCGCCTAGTTTTCCGCACGTTCTCAAAGAGATATAAGCAAAACGAATAGGTCCAGCAAAGTCGAAGCCTGTACTGCCTAGAGGAGTGGATTTCAGTCAGTAAAAGTCTGAGCCCGCTCCACCCAGAGTTAGAGAAATAATTTTAATGATTTCTCACGTAAAATAAAATGTCTAGATTGACCTAGATTTTCCAATTCAACAACACATTATCCTTGAAATACTTACCACGGCTGACGCCTTAGTTCTATAAATATTCACAAAATCTTATCCCATAATTACTTTCGATTGAATAAAGATCAACTCCATCAATACAGAAAAAAAATAAAGACGAAACAGAGTTAAAAACCTGTTTATTCTGCCCGAATGGACTCACAATAAAATATAACAGTATCTATGTGTGAACCAGGCATAACTGTATAACACCAAAGACACTAGGCAGAACACAGCTGTTAGGTTAGGTTAGGCCAACAGTCAAGGGTCATGTGTGAACCGTGCATAACTGTGTAGCACCATAGATAACCTGTGGAAGCAATGAGTAGTCGAAGTAGTACTTTTCGAAATTCAGACTGTGTCGAAATAATTAACTGTCGATGTTCAGGACTCTCCTAGGCAACAAAACATAGCTGTTAGGTTAGGTTAGGCATAACTCTGTAGTACTATACATAGATATTGGCAGACCAAAGCTGTTAAATTAGGTTAGGTTAGGCATAACTCTGTAGTACTATACATAGATATTGGCAGACCAAAGCTGTTAAATTAGGTTAGGTTAGGCATAACTGTGTAGCACCATAGATACTAGGCAACAAAACCATGGCTTTAAGGTTAGGTTAGGCATAACTATGTAGCACTATAGACACTAGACAGAACACAGCTGTTAGCTTGAACTAGATTTTCCAATTCAACAACCATCAAACAATCCTTGAAATACTTACCACGATTGACGCCCTACTTCTATAAATATTCACAATATCTTATCCCGCAATTATTTTCGATTGAATAACGATGAACCTCATCAATACATTAGCATAATGTGTGTTTAAACGTGCTATTAATAAATTGATTATATTGTGGGTAGTTTCAATGGCAAGTTCGTGACGTCATTCGGGAGACTTCGGGGGAGTTCGGGTGGCGAAGTGACAAGTTGTTTACTAATCAATGGGATGGGATGTGCTTCCCACGTATTCTATTAAAATCACTATTGAATGGTTTTATGGGGTGTGGGTAGTAACCATGTATTTAGGTAATTTGGATGACACCTATGACGGTTGTGGGCGATCGTGTGGTGCGATTACAATGTTTTTCTTGCTGATTTTCCATGTGACTCCTACTGTATTTGCGTCATGTGTTCCTTTGTTTTTGGGTTGAGATATCAAGAAGTAAGTGGGACGTGATACTCTTTGGACAGCAAGTAAAAATGCATTAAAGTACAGTTACCAAAAAAGCTGTATTTTAGTTTATTTGTGATCCCAAAATGCCACTTAAAAATTGTCCCGGTTCAAAGAGCTACACAACCTTAATAAGTTCTCCCGCTCTCAGTCGAGCGAAAGAGAGAGTGTTCCTTCACTTAGTCTTTGCTATCAAGGATCGCAAAGGCTCTTTCTAAAAATTGTGCAACACTAGAAGGCTCTAGGCAGCTGTGAGGACTGCTATTAGTTTATTTTCTCAAAAGCCACAAAAGACAATTAAGTATGTTGATCTATAGCTCTTCTTATTCTAAGAACCACCCAGTATTTTTCCTTGGGCAATGACTGAAAAATATATACCTATCAAATATTAAAAAGACAGACAGCTGAATAATTTAGCGTCACTTCTACATTAATAAAAAATAAAAATCCGAGCACAAAAAATTACAAGTACGAATCAGTATTAAAGCTCAGAATTAATGAACACCAGACGAAAGGCAAACATTTTAATAACAGCAACATTTCATACTTTTTATCTGCAAATTAGACTTAAAAAGGCTTTGTAATGAAGCGTTAAAAATACTAAAATCAAGAACAAAGAATTTAGATTACCTTTGTAATCATACGGCTGAGTTTAATTCGACAGTAGACGCCATTAGGACCTCTTTTAAGTTAGGTAAAGTATTCACAAAGTATTCGCGCGTCTTGGTGCGACCCGTTCTAATTTTGAACGTCGGATACCTCCGTTGAAAAGTATTCTTGAATACTTTCTTTTGTGATTGAAAATGGAACGCCTTCAAATGTTAGAATTCGAAGATAAGAACAGATAAGAACAGATAAATATAGACCTATAGATATCGATTTTATATTTGAAGTTGGAAAAAAGAATGGTATTATATAAATGAAAAAGTTTGTCTGGCAAAACTAGTATCTTATTCTTATTGCTACAGTACAGAGAAAAGAAAATATTTGTGACGGGGAAATAAATACAATTCTTTATTTTTGTTATATTTCTCGAATGACTTCAATGTTACTTCAAAGTTTTTAAGTATTTATGTAATTTATTATATTGAGTTATATAATAAGAGTGTGTATGTATAAATTACCAAAAAATATAAGTAAATACATTTTGTTAATACATAGTTATAGTGGCACGTAAGCACCATTTAGGTATTAGCCACTTCAATAAAAAAACCTTTAAGAAAATATATCCCATCCAAAAGATTGATAAGGCCTATTTTAAGATGGGATGTACAACATCCAGAAATAAAATAATAAGTAGGTAGTAAACAATTTGATCACAACCAAAGCCACAAATCTATCATGCGAAAGATTTCTATAAGGCCTTTTACCAAAAGGTTGATAAGGCCAATTTTAAGATGGATTTACGATATCGAGAAATAAAATAATGAGTGGGTAGTAAAAATTTGATCAAAGCCAAAGCTGTACCCATCATCACGCGGTTCCAAAAGCCTTAATGTAATAAAACACGCGCGTCAACACAACATTTTGTAAATAAATCTAATAAGAAAACCCATTTTGCCACTCGAATCTAAAATGTATTGCTAATCTATAAAATATAATAAAAATAAAAGTGCAAGTAACTCTGTACCTCTATGACATTTTTGAGGTTAAATTATGGAACATTTTTTTTATGAAAATTTGTAAGGACTAGTCCTTGAAGCCTCAGGAAGTAGCAGTAGTATCTTTATACATAACAACATATTTGTGTTGAACATTAATTGATAATTAGTAATTATATAAAAGCTAGATTAGTTTAAAATCCCAATAACTAATAAAATCATTATCATTTTATGCACAGTTGAGTTAGCGTTAGATTTTTATTGACTAAAATAAAAGTTCGACACTCCTCACTCTACCCAAAGCGGGAGAAGTCCTGCCTCAAATAAAGACCTCTAGACTACATCTAGCATAATTATTAAACCGTTATTATAACCATAATTATCACACAATACTTACAAATTGCAAATTGTTTTGGTCGAAAAACAAATGAAGATCACTCTTCTCCACTTCTCATTTATTCTACCGCAGCCCGCTCACGACCGACAATCGGTGAACGATTTTTTGTAGGTGAAAAATAGAACACACTGATAGCAATAGTGCAACGCACACTACAAAAATCCGGTCACAATATACTACACTACTACTACTACTTATCGGGACGATAATCGGACCTATAAAAAATCTGTCGTGGGCGGGCAGCGTATATCATCTTCAATTTCAACCTCTATTGTGTATTACTTCAGTGAAATTCAGTCACAGCTAAATTCGCAATATTCTCTGTTAAAATACAGACTACAGTTCACAAAGTGTACTTGAATCTCAAAAGCAAATGTGAGCGACTGAGCGAGCGACGCACTGGACTGGACGCTACCTCTCTCGGGCTTTTAGCTCTGAAGAAGCAAACGATGCCCATTGAATATTAAATATCAAAAGGCTTTATACGTGGGGTGAAATTCTCTACCGTAGTCTCTTTTCCCTGATAGCTACAACCTACGGCAATGTTGCCTAACGCCCGTTTTCAATAAGCTATCCATCTAAAGTTGCAGCTACTAAAGATAAACAAATCTATCCTTTTGCCCTTACTTGCTTTCCTATAACCTACCGACGTATAGCATTTCTTACCAAAAGTTGTGGACTGATAGATAGAATCTTACTGTTTATCGGGGATAGCTATCTTTCTATGAACTGCGGTAGGTTATTGAAAACGGGCGTAAGTGGAGAACGTGCCATTAAAAGTATGGAAAAATTAGGATTATATTAAAAATTAAATGAAGAAAAAAAGGGAAGAAAGATATAATGGACAAACCTTGAAACTATTTAGTTTCAAGCACAGCAATCCGAAGACATGTGACATCCGCCAATTCGCACTGAGCCCGCGCGGTGGATTATGGCCCATTACCTCTCCCAGAGAGGAGGCCTGAGTCCCAGCAGTGGGAACATTGTAAGGTCGATAATGCTAAAAAAAATGCTAATAGTAATCCAAAGTTCGTATAGAGTAATGGTTACAGTTGTTTGATCATGTAATTATTATTAAAATGTTATACTGGCATGCCCGAATTATATAGCCGCGTCGCGTCAACATCCCTGACCTAGGGTATTTAAATCGAGAGTGAGTAGATTACTTCTGGGCAAGCGTGATCCATCATCCACATCATCAATTACCGTCAGGTACGCTAGTGGCCAAACACAAGCATATTAATTCATGAATCCCCGACCGGTCTCATAGGACCGCGCTGTCATTGTCTTACTATTGTGTCTCGTTTCGCGGGTATTGATAGGTTAATAACAAAAAATACACCTTGAATATATTATTATCTTTGTCTTTTTATTCTAGCCAAAAAAAAACAGCCTTTAATTATTTTCCAGAGCGAATGCCGCAACAAATAAATAATTATATCATCAAAGAAAACATCCACATCCATTATTACTCGAAAATTCCTCAATTGGGCACTCCGACTTATCAGGGTAGGCATAATTGAGGAAAATTACAAAGAAACAATGACGTTAACGAGAGCACCAATATTGTAATAACTGTACTGAAGGAAATCTCCTTATGAGGAGAGAAACCAATAAAGCTTTATGAATAACATTTTTACTTTATAGGTATTGATGATTTTGGGCGTTTGTATATGTTTGAGTGTGCGGAGAACTCTTATTGCACGATGCAGGATTTCGTAGTTTAGTTCATATGTGGTGATAATGTGTTGCCACAGTATATATAAAAACTGAAAAAGAGGACGGAAAAACGTGTATAAAAAGAATTCACTGGGCGGAGGGAATGGGTGGCAGACGCCTGAAGCAGTAATGCTAGCGACATCTTCACGACCCAGCTGCCAAGTCTCTGACCACGACTACCAACCACCATAGACACGGGCTTGAAGCAGTAATGCTCGTGAAGGAGGCTGCTGACCGCGAGCGCGTGAGGGAACGGTCCTCACGCCGCCGCCGCCGAGATCCCGATCCCAATTTCCGACCACCGTAGGCGCGGGTTCGCGGACGGCGAGCACTGGGTAGCTCGCTGTCCGGCAGTCTGAAAATAATCTGGACCCAGTCGTCAACGGCGCGTTCTGTTCCACGCGCGCCTCAAGGAGATGTCAGCAAACTGTAGGGGCCCGGCAGGGCCGAAGCCTCTGGGGGGAACACGTGGTATTCCTAAAGGTTGACACCGAGTCCCCCCCAGAACGAAGGCAACAAAGGAACGGGGTAGGGGTTTAGTCAGTAAAAGTCTGACACGCCCTCTCGCTCCGCCCAAGAGCGGGGGAAGTCATTCTGATGATTCCCATACTATAAAAAAAAAACCATAGACACGGGCTTGCGTACGACGAGCATTAGGTAGCTCGCCGTCCGGGTCCGAAGAAATCTTTTGATTCTTAGAAATCATATACAACGTGTAACTTTAAATGCGCAAAACCTCAGACACCCCAAACGATTTTTAATCCAATTGACATAATACTGAGAGAAAAAAAATATTTAAAAAAAATTGAAGGTTTTATGTGCTGTTTTAGTTTGTTTAAAATTCGTATTTACATCGAAAGGAGTATGATTATTATCCCGTTTATGAGAAAATCTAAATTGGATGACAACCATTTGTGTTTGTTTACTTATTTACGCAGGTTTATGCAAGTGATGACTTGATTTGTTAATAAATAGACACAGCAAAATTTTTAATTATTTTTTTTTTTAAAATGTGACCTATATTAAAAAGTGGTTTTATTGCTTCTGCTCGTTATTCTGAACAAACTAATTTCAGGTTTTGCGCATTTAACGTTACACGTTGTATAGAAAATTCTAAAATCACTTTTTTTAACCCGCGAGTCGCACTAGTTCAGTATGTTCTAGTTCAGTCACATATTCAGTGGCATGTGTAATTTTTATACCAAACAATTATTTAAATTCTACTACCATAAAAGCGTAATAGTTTATGATTTGAATGGCACGCAGATGTTAATCTAAAGGTTAATCTAAGTACTACAATACAATACTTTTTATCCTGATCTGAAATCCACACAGACCAAGTCGCGAGCAGAATCCCTAACAAACATGTCCCAACCCGATATTTGTCTAACACATTCATTTAATACAATGGACCTATTCTGCTACGTCGTAGCTCGTACTCGTAGCCTTTAGCTCGTAGCCCGTAGCAACTGTCTACGGGCTACGAGCTTGATTATGTATCTGTAAATACATGTATACTATTTTAAGCGTGTGCGTAAGCACCGGGTAGTCAGTCTCATAGAAAACAACATACGCTCCAGTGGCGTAACTAGACCAAATTGGAGAACGTATTATAAAAAATAATAATTAAGGATTTTAATCCAATAGAGCCCATTTTTTTAGAATTTGTGCTCTATAAAATTAGATGATAAGACAAGTCTTTATTGAAAATGACGTGGTTTATTGTAGCATTCTAGATTATGTTAAGTTTTTCTATTATGATTTTATGTAAAGAATTAAGCATCCAATCACATAGGCATTATTCATTCACTATGGGCATTTTTTCAATAAGACAATTTAAGATTGTTAATAACAGTTACGAATTTTTGCACACCCCCTCGTATCATTGATACAGCACGATACAACTTTGCAAATAAATACACACACACACAACACACATATACAAGATCAACCGGCCTCTCTTAAATAAAATATCTATACATAGTCTACCCCAATTTGTCTCAAAGACATTGGCCGCGTTTAGGGATGATATCATTTCGACCCTAAATAACAGTAACAAAAGATCTTTTGTAGTAAAGATATCAACTACGTATGTTTGGTATATTGTTTGATGTTTTGCTTACAATTGCGTAAGAGGTATGAATTGTTTATTTAAATTGTTGTTTTCGCTTACATTATTGTGAATTGTTTTGTATTCATATGAGTATTATGGTTATAATATCTAGCATGTAAAGTAGTGGTGATCCATTGGTAATGGGTACGAGTTGTAAGTCGGGAGTTCAAACCCAGTCAGGCATATAACTTTGTATAATTTATTAATTTACCACTGGCTTAAAAACGGTGAAAAAAAACATCGTGAGGGCTAGCCTAACCTAAAACCAAAAATTCGTCATTTACCAATCCGTACTAAGCCCACACAGTGGGTTACAGCTCATACAGCCTCTCCTGGAGAGGGGGCCTGTGTCTCACTATATTCTAGAAAAGCATATGGAATACTTTTTATCCTGAAGCTCTATGTTCCCTTGCGATAATTTTCTTCTATGACGCGGATGGAGCCGCTGGCAGCAGCTAGTAATTTATAATGGTTAAAAAAACTAATACCACGCAAGTGAAATCGCTCCCAAAAGCTTGACCATCATAATTATTGTAGCTCATATATGTAATTATATATATTTGCCAAAAATAGAGCAATTGCGAGGTCTTTTTTACTCGATACATTGTAAAGCATTAGCCGACTCATTAAAATTCTGCTAGAACATTGAACTCGCCCGCATAGCGTCGTGTGATCAGTATCTTCAGTTCAATCGGTCAACAGCCGCCAATAAAATTAACATTCTTGTAAAACCTCGACATTGCAAATGTCTGTATAATTTTGTCAAGAATTAACTAAAAAAGGTAACGATGAAGAAAAACGACCAAATGGAAGCCGGCAGTTTTCTTTGGCAACATAAATACAGCATCTGTCAAAATATCAACTGTCTAGCTACCATGGTGGAGTCTTGATAATTGGGTCCTGTTGTTACCTTTTGGGTGCAGAACTATAAACCATCAGACTATACTTCATCATCACAGTAATACCTAAATTATACCTCACATAAGCGCACTAATAAAGTTATTTGATTTGTGATTTTCTCATCAGGTAATTTCCTAAGTACACCTCTCACCACGACTCGTGTGTAACTTCACTAACGAGTGTTCTCTTCAAACTACCCATCAATTATTAGCAGAGACATTAGCAAATTGGCAGAGGCCAGTTTGATAGTTTACTAGTTAGAGAACGCCCACGTACCAGTACATTACATATAAGCTTTAGTAGAGATGCGCATGGCGAGAGATTTTATTCGATTATTCGAATGTACTCGATTGTTTCGACGTTGACTCGATTCCGACTCGGTCTGTTAGTGCGAATGGAGCATGGCGCGTTCATTTGCGAGTTGTTCCTCGATGGTATAGAAATATGCGCAGCTAACTAATATGCACCTCGGCTCAATGTATACAATCGATTGACTAATCATCCCAGTGACCAAACGAGAGACTCGGTGAGTGAGAGTGACCTATTCGAACAATCGGAAACTAGCAGTCGATTCGATTGTCTCGAAACAATTGAAAAACGAAAAACATCTCGATTATTTTGAAGAACGGCGACTCTTTGGTTGACTCTTGACTCGATGGTTCATTTTAACGATTCCGATTCACTCGATTGTTAAAACATCTCGGAATCGCCCCTCGCTAAGCTTTATGCTAACATACCTACCATCCCGAGACGTTTGATTAATCTCGGGCGCGTGATATAGCTTTGAGTAAACCTAGGGCTCTAGTTAATTGCCATTTATGACCAACTAAAGTAGTAGGGGAGGAGGAGTGCCCTGTCTACTACCTCAATTAATGGCTGATAGTCTAGAACGATTCTGGACTGGTAGGCCAGGAATGTGGAGCGATTACCTACTAGGTTGGTATGGGTCGCGGAAGTCTGCTGGTTACTAGAAGCACAGGACGAGTCTATATTATAATGCTTGAATGTAGCCTAGATCCAACAGAACGGTTTTCAGTATCATGTATGATGATAAGAATACCAAAGTGTCGCCATAATGAACGATCTTACAATCATCGGTTTCCCGCAACCCTTACCAAAGTCATCTGTCCACCCTCTGAAGCTGTATCTTCCGTAACATAACATTTCCAATTAAAAAACTATTCAAGTTACCTGGAAAAGGTCGCGGAATGCTATAAGGCCGACCACTGTATATGTTTTAGATATAAAATTTTCTTTGTTATTTTTCTTGTAAAGTACTGTAAAGAGTTATTACTAAAACTCTTTAGTAATGTGTTGCTGGCGGGTTTGAAAAGAAATAAACTGTTCTAATATTTTGAATAATATTGTTTCTTAGACAGATATGTCATCGTGGAAAATGGCTTAGAAAAATATGTGGATTATTGTATTAGCCGCGTCCATGTAAACACCTCTCTAATAAATGCGTATTAAAGTACCAAGCACGGCCGTTTGAGTTTCGAACCTCCCACAGTACCTACAATACCTAAAGTATCTAAATAAAACTGTGGCTTGTAAATAAAATACAACCTAACCTAACATTGGTCGACAACAAATTAAAATGTCGGACGGACAGTCTTTCAGAAACGAGGTCTATTTCCATACAAATGAGTTTCAGCAGCTGGCTGAAAACCTACAAGCGTAATTTCAAGTTCAAGGCCAAACGAAGCATGCAATACCACGAGGCTAACTTCATAAAAACTCTCCGGGCTAACGATTTCGCTAAAAGGAATAAAACTCTTTCAGATTACGTTTCGTTTTATTTCACATTTTTTTTAATTTTTACGATTTAAATACCCCAGTCATTTTGCTCGTTTCATATTTAATGCTGAGAGAAATGGTTTGAATTTTAAATGTTCTGTTAAATGTAGTATTTTTAATGTCTAAATTCGAGTTTCAATTTGTTTTTCTTGTCTCTAATTGCGTCTGGAACTGGTGATCAATCCATTTTTGGATAATGAACATTTTAGCTGTGTTACCTTATGCAATTCTTGGTAGAATTTAAAATTCATTACTTTCGTGAAAGTTTCTTTATATTCTCCTTAGCAGTTTTAAAAACGTTCAGGACTTAGACTATCCATCTTCACCTTCGTCTAATACTTCTCCTGTGAAGATAACTAGGTAATAGTTTAGCAAGATATAAAAGGCTTCACATAATTACTTCTACGATGAGTACTTGTAGCACGGATAAACCCTCATAAAAGCGAAGGAAGTGCAATACATTTCAGGATGAATTTAATTTACTGAAAAGCTGAAACGACCTTTCAGACCCATTCAGAGCCTACGTAATAGCCTGTAATACAAAAACCGGCTTTAATATTACGGGAAATAACATATGGTACGATCGTAACGGCCCGACTGAACCATTTTTTGTGCCAAAATTCTGCGCTGCGGTGCGAATAATATTTGCAGAATACAGTAAAGTAATGTTTTATATGTGCCTAGTTTTACATATTATAAACAGACGTGTTCTGGTTTCAGGGTAGAAAGGGTTGCAAACTTAAATAATGCTGTACTGTAGCATGTTATTTTATTGTGATTGTGATATTTGTATTATATAAAAAATATATACCATTTCCCTCTGCCAGCCTCTGCATTGCTCTCTAGAGGCCTGAGTCCCAGCAGTGGGAACATTATTAGGCCGATAAAGCTAAATACTAATAAACCTATTTACTTCTTGCTGCACATATTTTGCAGGACTAAAAGGATGCCCTTAGTTTGGTTACGCCACTTAAATGATAGCTTGTTCTTTCGTTCGATCGTTTGCTTTAATATCCTCCTCATCATCAATATTTCAGCCGAAAGACGTCCACTACTGGACATAAGCCTCTCGCAAGAGTCGCCACAACGACCAGTCCTGTGCGTCACGCATAAATCGGATTTCCGCGACTGTCACCAGCCAGCTCATCGATCTGGTCCACCTTGTGTGTAGCTTTCCAACGCTGCGTCTCCAGGTACGCGGTCGCCAACACAGAACCTTTCGGAACCATCGACCATCTATTCCGAAAGCAATGTGCCCTGCCCACTGCCATTTAATTTCGGTAATTCTTCGGGTAATGCCGGTAAACTCGGCTTTCCTGCGGATATCTTCATTCCTGATGTAATCAAGCAAGGAAGCTCCAAGGTAGTCCTTTGGGCTTTTGCCACTATACATAATATATGTATGTTTGTACGTATGTATTGTTTATTACGAATGCTATGATTAGGGAATTAGAGATTTATATTTATAGAAAAACAAACGAACTGTGAGTGTTTAACTCGGATAAAGCTTGAGTAAACATTACAACCAATTGACTGTTGTATCAATAGTTCTATACCGTCACGCTATCTGTTACCCGTGGGGAATTGGTACTTCCCCCTTTATTTATTGTCATCATCATCATCTGCCTAGCCTTTTCCCAACTATATTGGGGTCGGCTTCCAGTCAAGCCGGATTTAGCTGAATACCAGTATTTTACGAGGAGCGGCTGCCTACCAGACCTCCACAACCCATTAACTGGGGTAACACAGTACTTCATGGCAAGATTGGAGTCAGATTTACTGGCTTCTGACTATCCGTAACGACTGCCAAAGATCTACAAATGACAGCCGGGACCTACGGCTTAACGTGCTTTCCGAGGCACGGAGGAAACTCGTTATGTTAAGATGGTCACCCATCCACAGACCAACCTAGGCAAGCGTTGCTTAACCTTGAAGATCGACCTGTGCGGCTGTTATTATCTAGCCACGAGCTCCTCAAATTTCCCCCCTTTATTTATTGTAGCTTATGTTATTTCGACTAATCCTACTCATATAAAAGTTTGTACGTATGGATGTTTGTTACTCTCTCACGAAAAAACTACTTCAGATTGAATGGGTTTCGAAAAAAGTTGGTACACTGAACAAGTCCTGGAATAACACATAAGATACTTTTTATCTCAAAAATGTGTTCCCTTGGGATCATATTTTATTATCAGTAGTTTCCGTTCTTATGGCAATTTTGGCTAAATCCTTGCGGCCGTTTTGAGAAATTGGGAGTATAAAGATTGCTTCATAAACTATAAGGATAATGTTAGTACATTATCATTATTCACATAGTTTTGGAAGCAATCTTTACATACACACATTTAATAAAACATAAATAAAATTTTGATAAATATTTTATTTTGAAATTCTCGTTTTTTGTTGACTAAAACCAAAGTGTTACGTTATTTTTCCCCAAGAACAGTTGACCTCCCAAGTAGCGGAAAAGAATTAGAACAAAAAAGTAGGACTTCGAATTTACAGGCACTTTATTTCACAAAATCTTCCATAGTGCCAAAATGCAATGTCAAGTCAAGCGACAGTGGCGCCGCCATTACTCCCATAACAAAACAACAATGTCGTACAACGGTGTTACTAGGCAATTCAAACTGAATGCTTAATGTGAGGCCGGGAAACGACCTCGTCTATCTAAGATACGGGGCTAAGAATAGGCATGGCTTTGCCTGACATGGGTAATACTGGCCAGTTGTTGACAGGGTTAAAACTATGGGTTATTATGGGTTGTTGTGCGTAAATCGTTTCTATTGCTCTGTTTTAGCCTGTGGTAGCCGGTATTTGAGGGATCTAAATATAGGGAAGTCTATCTAAGATACGGAGCTAAGAATAGCGACGACACGGCTTTGCCTGACATGGGTAATAGTGGCCAGTTAAGTTGGCAGGGTTAAAACTATGTGTAGTTGTGTGTGAATTGTTTTTATTGTTCTGTTTTAGCTTGTGGTAGACAGTACTACTATGGGTTGTTGTGTGTAAATTGTTTTTATTGTTCTTTTTTTTCTTTGATAGCGGGGCTTTTACCGACAACAATTTCCTTCCTTTTTATAAGTATCTTTAGACACTATCTTCTTACTTTCTTATTAATCTTTCCTTTTGTTATTTACCTGCCATGTTTTCTGTTCACCACCCTCGGATGACTGATAGAGAATGCTTAAGGCATAAGTCCGCTTTTGTACGAGTACCTTTGTGTTGCATGAAGTCTTAATAAATATAGGTCACCCCTATATTTATTGAGACAAGAATATTGTTTATAGGAAGAAAGATTGAAAAGAGTGCCCAAGGAGTTTCTTGCATATTCTTCTCCATAGATCTACGCTTTAGAATGTGCAATGAGAATCATTTAAATTGTCTGACAGTCTTCTTGACTATTCAAAAGTGCCTATAAATGGTTTATTTGAAACAAGTGCTTTGATTTTTGATTCTTGACTGAGATACTAAAAAAAAACAAGATATGGGGTCTACACTAGCTTTTCAAATTGAAACATTTAGACTTTTTTTTATTGTTTTTCTCTTTCATTGTAACATTAGGATGTCATATTTTAACTCGCCAAATTTATAGTTTGATGCCTAGAAACACTTTTTAAACAGTACTATGAAATCTTGATCATACTGTATTAATATAAATTGAAAGAACTCTTATAGACAAGTAAAGCATTCTCCTAGTAGCCCGGTTATCTCGCGGCTTTCTTTTGAACGAACTGCAAAATGCAATTTTCAAAGTGGTTTAAAGTTGCAAACACGAGAACTAGAAGTTTGCGTGACTTCGTTTGCGTCATTGTTCTCAATCTAAACTCTATATCGGTGCAAACCTGGACCAAGTTTGTTGGGAAACCGTATATAAAGCGACTGTTAAGGTTTCAGCAGTTTCTGAAACTTACAAAACGTGTATAACTACGTAATGTTTGACGAATAACGTTTTAGTGAAGATAGCTAACGTTGGTAATCGCTATTTTCATTAGATATTTTGTTTTAATTTGTGTTATTTTGCTTTTTTTAAAAAGCATATGTAAGTAGTACTTTTTTAATGAAAACCTTGCCTTGTTTTAAACTGTTTTCTGACTAAAGAAAAACTTTACAGTCTTTCTTCGTTTTTGTAAACCCTTACTAAAATATATAGGTTTCGGTCCCATTTGTGAACAAGGCTAATCCTTTCATCTTCGTCTTCTTTATTAATGTTTCAAACAAAAACAGACCTTACTCATACAAATTAAACCGTACCAAATTGTTCCATACAACGTTATTGAACTGTTGAATTCGATTCACTCGCTCGAACGCTGCGGTAACTATGTTTACATTCATGGTTCTGGGCGATTCGCGCGCCGCCGGCACTAGACGACGTACTAGTACTGTGTACTGCCAACAACTAGTTGTTTCACTAACTACCATAGTAACTAGTTTACAATAAGTTGACGTAACGATAATATCTATCAAATAAGTATTAAGCTAGAAGAATAGCGCGCGAATCTATCTGCTTCAACCAATATTCCTGAAAAAACACTTTCTTTGTCCAATCAGACAATCAAAAGTAACGACAGGACATAAATAAATGTCCTTACTCCTCCAATTAAGCAACCAGCGATGCCCGAAGTCATAATAATCAACACAACATCGAACCACCGCATCACATTAAATTAACCATCATCAATTTACGAAGGACCTCGTCCCAATAAAATTCCAGCGATTTCAGAGGCTTAGGGAGACATAAATCAAGTTATACTGGCGCAAATATGACTGGCTATGGGTATGTTTACGTAGAATCACGTGGTGGGCACTCACCGGTCCGAGGCTGTCGAAGCCGTGGCGCAGCGCCAGCTGGTGAGCCTCGTCGTGCTGCACCGAGCGCTTGAAGCGCACCAGGAACGTGTTGGTGAAGACCTCGCGCGACGCGGCAGCAGCGATGAGCAACGTAGCAGCCAAGCATTGCAACCACATGTTCGCGCTGTGGCCGACGGCGGCTGACTGAGATCCCTCGCTGCCTGACGTCACTACATATCGACCAGAGCGCCGCGCATGCGCCAGCACCACCATTCACGCTCCCCTCGCCGACGTCCAGCCTTTTTACAGATTATGAAAGGATGGTTCGCGCCGCCACTACCATTGTTTTGCATGAAACAACCTAGATTCATGCTGTTCCGTTTAACGCGACCCCATCTTGTAGGCGACCTTGTTCACGGTAAAAAGGCTTCTATAATTTACATTAGGGCCGTCTATCACGATAAGTGTAACCTAAAAGCTTCGCGTTGAAATTGCTAGTAGAGGAAAGAGGTTGAGATGTTTGAGTGCTGTAACTACCTACTTGACATTATTTTGATATCGATATTTCGAGATAAACACGATGGGTACTTCATTTGGCTGTGTAGACTCATGGGAAGCCTCGACTTTTCAAAGTCGAATCGAAGTTTTCCAATCTCGGCTGTAGGGTCGTGAGTTAATTAAGTTGATGGACAGCCAGTTATGAGATCGTGTCTCGTGAGGCTGCGGTTAACGCGTCGAGACTTGTTTACTGATAAACTTTTAGGAAATTACTTTTATAAGTACTGCTAACAAGCGGAGTCTTGAAACCAGAAACCTCAGCTGTTGTTGGTGTACTTTTAACTCGGTGGCAATTTTTCGGGGAATTAAAGTAGGATCCCATGAATGAGAACAAGTTTAATTACCTACTCGGCGCAGTGGTTGAGTGATTGGGCTCTTACGCTGCTTGTCGTGGGCTCTATTCCCGCACGAAACAAATATTTTTTGGGCTACTAGAACTTGTTTTGGTTCTGGGTTTTGTTTTTTAGGTGGGTAATTATCCAATGACTTCTCCCGCTCCAGGCTGGAGCGGGAAGGTGTGTCAGACTTTTAATTACTGAAACCCACCTCTAAATTCCGTCTTTGCCTTGCGTTAAGTTCGTTTAGTTTTGCTAATATATCTTGAAGCGCGCTACGCGCCGCCGCCGTCGACCACTCGGGCTCGGTCCGGATGGGTACAGGACGGCCGGACGACGAGTTACCCGTTACTCGCCGTCCGCAAGCTCACGTTCTGGGTATCTAGTGTATGATAATTTACATGTCTGTGAATGCAACCACGATAGTAATGAGCAACGTTTTAAAAATGGAAAAACATTGGAGAAGAACTGAAATTTTAGAGATTTTCTCATGTTTTTTTTTTTTGTTTGAAATATAAATCAGCTGTTTAGTGCACCTCAGCCTAGAGTTGCAATATTAGAGTGGCGTTTGTAAAATCTGTCATGTTAGCAAAACAAAAAAATTAACACACAAAAATGAAAATATATGACAACAGGACTACGGTCTTTCGAATGCCATTTATATCTTACCCATGGGCTCCATTAAAAAGTAATTTAGTGAAAAGTCATGTAACGTCAGAATTTTTTAGAGTGCACACAGAGTGTGGCTAAGAAGACCTGATAAAAATATTGCTGGTACTCCTTAGTAACAGGTACTGCTAAGTAATGGGAGTAACTAACAGATGAACAAAATTGGTAAAAATTACATTTTCACGTCACAATATTTTTTAAACTGAAGTCCTTCTTAGTGAGCTGGTGTATCTTATTAATTAGGATTTTCTTTCTATTTATTTAAGTAAATGTAAGCTTGAAATATTGTTATTTAGTAGTAAGTGTACGGCATGATGGGGTTGACGTATCCATTGGGATAAAAACCCCAAATTAATTCAATAAAAGATTTTTTTTTAAAAAGTCCTTCTTAGTTGTGCACACTATTGATATTGATACAATTAATTGAAAAATAAATAAAATAATTCATCTAAACATAAAAATTACATCAATTGATTTTTTGAAAATTCAAAATCAACAACAACAAGTAACAGGTACTGTTAAGTAACAGGTACCTAGGTACTACTAAGTGACAGGTACTGTTTAGTAACAGGTACTATTGTATCTGTCACCAGGCTGTATCTTATAAACGATTAAACGTGCAAAATCGTTGCCTGTTTTCAAAAAACTAGTTAGAGAACATTACTTGTCGCTGTGAGTGTCGATAGTCATAATTTATATTTCTGTTTGTAGTTTTGAATAAGTATGTATATATGTATTTATTATATAGCATATGTATATATCTATGTATCTATTATAGTATGTATAATATGTGAAAATACTGTGTGAGTTATTGTCATACCAACGACGGCCCCATTTCTTGTCCAGACAATCTCTGTCCATTCCAGGTTGCCTGGAAGAGATCGCGGAATGCGATAAGGCCGCCCATTGTATGTGTTTTAGTTTTAAGTTTCCTTTTGTTAAATTGAATTGGTGTACAATAAAGCGTATATTATTATTATAAACTGTGATAGCTATCGTCTGTTTTTTTTAAATCCTGTCACTAAAATTACATTTCAACACAAAAGAACTGGCGTCATTCCTATAGTAAATTTGACATTACTTGTTAGACCATAGACAGTTGAATTTTCCACAATTTATTGATGTATTTCGGTTGCCGCTTTTTTAGTATTTCTTATTATAAGAAATACTAAAAAATGAATTAAATTTTAATATTTATCTCGTTCTGTTTTTAAATGTTATTCTGGATTTTGTATAAGTGGGGCTTCCATACAATACCTACACGTGATTTTTTGTCGTTTTTTGCTTTGGACGGCACGGAACTCTTCGTGCGCGAGGCCGTGTCGCACTTAGCTGGTAATTTTTAATCTACTTTGTGCACATAAAAGAGCAGAGGTGGACTTACGGCCTCAAGAATTTTCTACCAGTCAACCAATTGTGGCTTGAAATTAAAAACATTTTCATCATCATTATCATTTGAGCGAAAAGACGTCCATCTTTTTATTTAGGAAGGGGAACCATCAGAAAGACTTCTCCCGTTCTTGGGTGGAGCGGGAGGGCGTGTCAGACTCTTACTGACTAAACCCCATCCCGTTCTTTCGTTGCCTTCGATCCGGGGGACACAGGCTTACTTTTCGGAATTTAAGTCTTTCACAGAGTTTCGGCCCTGCCGGGCCCCTACAGTTTGCTGACATCTCCTTGAGGCGCGCGTGGAACAGATCGTGCCTTTGACGACTAGGTCCATGTTATTACCAGACTGCTACCCAGCTACCCAGCTACCCAGTGCTCGCCGTCCACGAACCCGCGCCTACCGTGACCACGACCCTCGCCAGGTCATCGGTCCACCTTGTGGAAGGTCTTTCAAAGCTACAAACCATCTTGTCAAGTCTAAAATCATTTAGGTAAGTACTTACTGCCTCTACAAATAGTGTTAATCCCTCGAGAAATCTGTCCGTCTGTGTTTTTACCGCACAGAGAAGCCTTGGAAAACTAGTCAGCGAGAGGTAATTAAAAACCCAATCCAATCACAAAATTTTTATACGCCTCTATTAAGGAGACGTCAGCGAGCTGAAATCGTAAATGAAAATTAAAAGCGATAAGTTTAATAACCTAGCCTACATTAATTCATAGCAACCGTAATGATTTTTTTAACGAAGTTCAATTTGATATTTTCACTGGTGGTTCTGAGTTGTGAGTCCAAAACGGAGCCTTCTGTGGTTGGTAGTGTGTATACGACTATAGCGGAGTTCCCACATTGCATCTACTTGGCCATGGACTGCTCTAGGCCCTGGATTTGTGGTGCTTCGGTCCTGAATCAAAAAATACTCATCACTGCAGCACATTGCGTTAACATCTGCGACACAATTAACCCAGCTCATCTGATTCAGGCTTTTGCGGGACATGAAAACTTAGAAAAGGTAGAGGATTATTTTGAATATCTTCCGATAAATAAAAGAGGCGCTGGTTGCGCCTGCGGATTGGCATTGGCACACCGAGGGTTCTATACAAACTTAGGTACTTATGTAAATTATTCCGAATTGCAAAAACTTAGCAAGACATTTAGCGGTCCCGCGTAAATCGTGACACCTGGAACACTAGATGTAATTGAAGTGATTATAAATATCGGACCGCACCGTAATTATTGGCAGAAGCGAAAGCCATCGGACTGACGTGGAGCGAGGTCAAGCGTAAAGCGCAAGAGGCCGTTCGCGATGGGTGACTACTGTTGACGCCCACTGTCCCAGCTAGGGGATATAACATCTTAAGTCATAAATATCGGAACCGAATCCAATACCAAAAATATAGTAGTATTTAGGTAACGGTAGGTAAACTGGACCGTATGTGGCTGGTATACATCGCCCAACAACATCGCTGAGCCCTTTCCTTTCCTTTAAATTGCTAAATTTTTGACGACACAGCGCCTGAAAGACGAAGGCGCTCGCTTTTTGACGCGACATCATATTTGCACGGTGCGGTAATGTACCGCAATCAGGCGCCACACAGTTTCACATTGCCGATACTGACCATGGTTAGACCCATTCAGCCCATTGGCACTTCGGCCTCAGCACTACCAACCACTAGGTTAGCTAAGTAATTAGGTAGGTCCATATACTCGAAGATCGCCTAGATCTAAGAACTACATAACTACCTAAATGGTAGGTATATCCAATGCCTCAATGCCTACTCTAATGAATATTATTTGCATTTTGCAGAGCGCAGATGTTTTATCAATAACTTTAAATAGCGATCCACTGGATACCGGTCGAATAAAGTGACGAAGCCGGAAGCTTAGCCTTGCTCAGCAGTGGACGTCTTTGAATTGAAATGATATCTAATAATACAAGGCATCGACTAAGAAAACTCCACTTTTGAACACACGATACTGAAATCAGTCAAATTGTCTCTTTTTCAGGTTATATTAAAACGAGAAATAGGATTAATAAAAATCCATGATAAATACAACGAACGTACAGCAGCTAACGACATAGCGCTGGCTGGACTCAAAAAGAGTTTGTATTTGGGACAGAACATCAAAAGGATTGTCATCAGCCCTCAGTTTCCAGACGTGAATAGAGGGTATGTTGCCGGTTGGGGAATTGTAGACGTAAGTTCACAAGAAAATAAGTGCTTAACTACCTCGTCTTGAGGATAGGAAACTTCTGCCTCTCTGGGAGTTTCAGAGTTAGGCTGACTAAAACCTTACCCTTGTTTCTTCAGCCTTTCTAGCCCTAGGCCACGGTAGCTCTTTCGAACAACCCCACAGCACACTCCTGGCAGGCATCGGCTCTAGCGCCCCTAGCAGGCGCCACCACTCATGCTGACTGCTCTTTGTGGATAGTATGGAACATAACGCGCTGTCGAATCGGGACTGGTTCTCATCTCGAAAATTATCGGTTTACTAGCTTCCGCCAGTGACTTCACCGGCGTGAAAGATGGAAATTATCCTAAAGGACTATCTACTTTAAGGATAAAAGTATCCATGTGTATATTCTTGAACATGTTCAGTGCGAAAGAGTAACAAACATGCTTCTATTCCTTCCCATTCCTTTTCACTCCTTGCGCGCAAACGGTGCAGCTTTCCGCCGTATTCTCTGTCATGTTCTTCAAGCGATCCGCACTATAAAACCTCCGAGCGTTTCTTCCCGACGAATCCGAAACAGGTACCTCCAGAAACTCTTGTATCTGGTGAGGACCTGCGTCCGGTGGAAAGTAACCATTCCTTAAAGAGGAGTCTTACCACGATTGTGGCGTGCCTCATGCCTGAATAACTTTACCATCAACATCACCATTTCTTTATTAACTAAATCGTTTACACCAATTTACACCATCGTCCAGCCGTTGTGTTTATGGCGAAGTGCATTTATCCTATAACAATTTACTTTTTCTAGAAAGAAAAAGCAGACACATTGACAATACTGAAGTCTGTGTCACAGAAAATAAGGTCCGCAAGCGTGTGCTCGCGGGTTGGGAAATTAGACGAAGGAATGTTTTGTGCGGGGAGCCTCAAATCGATAGGACATCATCCAGCAGAGTAAGTTTTATTCATGGCTAGCTCCTAACAACGGCTCAGCCCCAAAATCCCTTCTAAGTTTTTTAGCTTTGCATTCCAGGGCCACGATAACTCTTTCAAACTTACGTGGCCCTAGCTGGCATCGGTCCTACTGGGACTCTACAGGTACCCTTAAGGAGCGCGTGAATCACGATCCGCAAGCCCACGCCCACGGTAATTAGAAATGGGCCCACGACACCCAACGCGCGGGCCATCTTCTGTGGCTGAGGCTGAGGCGTGAGGATGTCCGTTCTCACGGTTGTAGCACAAACTTTCACTCCGATTACTACTACGCAAAAGGAGGCGACCGTGTACTCCGGGTGATAAGAACAGTCGTGACTACCCGAGCGTTTCTTTCAACTGAATCCGAAACAGGAACCTACCAAACTGGCCATGTCTGGTGAGGACCTGCATCAGGTGGAAAGTGAGGGCGCCAAGATGTCCCTCTTTCAAGTCACAAAGAGCCGAAATTGTTGCAAAGCCACAGGGCACACTTTACGATGTAAATAATTATTCTACCATCATTTTAAAATGTCCAGGGATTTTTCTTACAGTGGCGATTCTGGAAGCGCTTTCATCGCGAATGACTACACACAACTTGGATTGGTTTCCTTCAGATCAAGACGGTTACCGGCACTGATGGTGTACACCAATGTCACATACTATTACAAATGGATTCATCACAATGCAAGGAAGCTATTCTGCCAGATATTTAATAGTTTCCCAAACTTAGATTAACTTTAGTCATCCATTCTACTTTCCGATGGACAATTTAGAAATCTGAAAAATTACTGCGACACCAAAGAACAATATTGTTAAAATATCTCTTCTTATAAAATAGTTCGCTTGTAATTAATTCAACAATAAATACGATAAGGATTTAATACAATTATTTTTTTAAGGAATGTTGTTACTTTCACTCAGGACAGGTTTTTGTCCATCGAAAAGTAAAATATAATCCAGTGAATATTGTTATAATTAAATTTGTTTTGTTAATATTTTTTTTCTTCTTAAAATTTGATTGCTAAAAACCACCAGAAGAGCAAGACCGTATTTTGAAAGATTCGCATCTCATCGGCCTAACTTCGAGAAAGAGGTACTCGTAAATTGTTGAATCCGACTCGACTAAATAGCGTTCGAAAAGCTACACGGCATTTTCTTGCCCGACATCCCTCTCAAGTGTCTCAAGACAAAGTTTATACCCAGTGCGTGTTGCCACTGATGGCACATGCCTATGTAACGTAATCACTTACAAAGGGCCTAATCAGAAGACTTAAAATAAGCCAAGGGACCATGGGGAGGGTGAATAATTCCCAGTCGCCACCGCGGGGATTGCCACCGGAGGCAAATGGGAATAAAAATTCCCAGTCGCCACCGGTGGTGTCTGGGAAGTCATTGCCCCCACTTCAGTTTCGCTGTATATACCCGTCGGAGAACCAATGTTACCGACGCAGGCCGAAGAATCGCGAAACTTAACTGGTAGTCGCATCGCAATTTCTTGAAGAACAGATGATTGTTGGGGCCGAAAGTTCTGGAGACCCTTAGGAGAGGCCTATGTCCAACAGTGGATTCTTTTAGGTTGAAATGATGATTATGCCATATTATAGATATACTATATACTAGGGATATGTTGTTGACTTTGGAATCAGTCAAACATATCTATTCTTAAATTTCGATACATTCTAATGAGTTTAATATGTTAATTCATGAATCCCCGACCGGTTGATATTGTTTTACTATTATGTCTCATTTCGCGGGTATGTGATAGGTTAATGGTCAATTTGCTAAGACTTTTTCAAGTAAAACAGTTGACCTTCTGGTCTTTGATGTTCTACTAGATTAAATTAAATCAGGAGCTAAAATAAGACTACACATAAAGATTAAATTACCCAGAGAAGCCTCCAAAATTCAGCATTATAACTACTCTAAGTGCACTATTTTATCATACAAAATTACTTTTTTTCATCATTTACATTAAACTTAGCATGTTATGTAAATTGCAAAATGCACAGAATGATGTTGAAGTTTCCAATACTTCAATTGAGCTTTGATTAAATTTTCAATTAGGGATTTCTATTCATGACTACAATTTTAATAATTTTTATAATATAAATAAAAGAAAGAATACATGAAAATTATGTTTTTGCTATAAAATAAAATACAGTACTATTATAACAATGAGTAAATTATCATTAACTATCACAAGAGTCTAGCACTGAATTCACCAATGTTATTAGTACAGTTGCCGAAGTAGAGATGAGAAGTCTTTCAGATATCAGACAGGATTAGGGTTCAGTCCTGGTGCAGGTGCCGGTGCTGGAGTTGGTGTTGACGCAGACTTGGCTGCACACTGCTGCTCCATGGCATGCGATGGAGGATGCTCCAGAACATTGTCAATTAACCCAAAACTCTTTGCTTCAATTGGAGACATAAAGTGATCCCGTTCCATTGAAGTCTGCACTTTCTCCAGGGGTAACCCTGTATGCCTGACATACAATGTATTTATCTGTGCCTTCAGCTTCAATATCTCCTCTGCTTGAATCTGTATGTCTGTAGCTTGTCCTCGGACACCACCAGACGGTTGGTGGATCATGATACGGGAGTTGGGAAGTGCATGTCTCATGCCAGGTGCCCCGGCCGCTAGGAGTAATGATGCCATGCTGCAAGCCTGCCCGACACACCACGTAGCTACCGGTGGCGTTATGTACTGCATTGTGTCGTAAATACCCAGCCCAGCAGTTACATTTCCTCCCGGAGAGTTTATGTAAAGGTGTACAGGCTTTTTACTTGATTCAGACTGCAGGAAAAGTAGCTGAGCCACGATCAGTGAACTTATGTCGTCGTTTATAGGCCCCATGAGACAAATGATTCGTTCGCGAAGAAGTCTGGAGTAAATATCGTAAGCACGCTCACCTCTACCGGTTTGCTCCACAACTATCGGTATCATACCGATTTTCAGAGGTTGACTGGTGCTTATCTGTCTCAGGATATTACTAGAACTGCTCCTAATCGAGCACGTAGCTCTTGCGATTTGTCGAACGTAATTTAGTGCCATTTTTGGCTATAATTCGATTACGTATTTTATTTATCGTCGTATTTCGAGATAATTTCGTCGAGTGATTTTTTCTTCAAACATGTATCTATGTGGGTGGCCGAAATTTTACTTTTATAAGCTAACAATTATTAAAGGTCGAGAAAGTGTATTCAATTTATTTTACCGATTTGCATTTCACAACCTACAAAAATATTATTTTGACATTGACAAATAACAATACATGACGTGACAGTTTTAAAAACAACTCACTTTTTTAATTAACCCTCTCTGGCACCACATATTTTCACATTTATAAAAATGTTAGGTAGCTGTAACCTGGATCCTTTTATATAAAAAAGACGTTTTGTTTTAGACACTGCAGACGCGACTCATGTGATGAATTTTTTATATACCTAGCACTGCAGCTTTACCAATAAACTAATACCAGCCCCGGATCTATGGGGAGGGCAAGTTGGGGCCCATGCCATTCAGAGGGCGGTAAACTCAAACGAATACACAATTGATCCTTATCTCAACTTTGACAACTTTAACCACTGAAACATCTAGTAGTACGCACCACAGAGTCTTTATACGCACATTACATTTTTTCACGATCATTAGGTACGTACCTCTTTTTTTGAGGTGGGAAATTAAGGAAAAGAGCGCCTGCCAGACTTTTACTGACTAAAACCTATCTGTGTCTTTGTGTCGTAGGACCATAGCAGTTTCCCTTTCCAGAAATTCCCTGTAGCTAGCGTTGCCAGACGTCCGGATAAAGCCGGACATGGTCAGGCTTTTTGGTTGTGTGTCCGGCCAAATTAGGCGGAGTACGGCCTGTCCTGCTTTTGTTAGGATTTTAAAATTTTAATCTATAAAAATTTAATGATGAAATTTAATGTGTTCTTGCAATAACAAGTGTTTTCAGCAATTACTTGTTATTTCGTTGGAATGTAAAAAGTCAAAAAAATATTGTCGGCCTTTGACAAATGTCCGGCTTTTCGGTTTGAAGATCTGGCAACCCTACCCGATGCCCTAGCGGGCATTGGTCCTGCTATAGATAGGCCCCATGGTTTTGCTAATTTGCTTGCTACCAAAGAATACTATAAGTATACCGGGTTGCTACTCTACGCGCCAGATCACACTGCGACTCCCGTCGTCCGGGGCGTCTCCTGTGGCGATGCTTCCTTTCCCACACGGCAATGCAATCCCTTCACTAGTATTACTGCTTCACAGACAGGCGACTGCATCCCATTCCTTCTTGCTTCGGAGGATGGCCAGTGACCTGAACCACAGCCCGATGCGAGACAATGCAGCCGAAACAAAAACTCCCCGAACTTTCCATGTCCAAGGGCGTCGCCAAGGGGGGGCAGGGGGGGGCAGCTGCCCCCCCCTAGAGATCAAATGTAGTTAGCCGCAAAACGACCAAAGTGCGAGCAATTGACTTCCTATACTATTAATAAATGCAGAAATTATACATATACTGCTATATTATAAACTGCAAGACATTACATCAATGCCGCGTATTACGGGGGAAACAACGTCATAGAAACAATCATTCAGCAGAAAGCCCTTCAGAATACTGGAATAGATCTTTAGTAATACCATACTCAGATTCAATTATTAGTTATCACCTCCCTTGAAGTCCCTGGAGTAGCATTGAGGCGGCACTTCGGCACCATGAGGTGCCCACCTAAGTCGCGTGATCGACGCCTACCTATCGGATAGGCTCATCATCTACCCCGGTCACCAGGGAGAGTGGAGACGGCGAGAGATGTCATGTGGTGTTCGGCAGGGATCGGTACTAGGACCGCCCCTGTGGAACATTGGATACGACTACATGCTGCGCGGCAACTTCCCTGACGGGGTCAGCGTGGTCTGCTACACAGACGACACGCTGGTCTTGGCGCGGGGAGAGTCGTACCAGGCGGCGGCAAACAGCGACACGCGGGGTTTCGAAGGTGGCATTGCACAAGTCCGAGGCCATGTTTTCATGGCTCTCGGACCGCGCCACCACCTGATTCCCAAATATCGGTCGGGACTCGTCCTGGACAGCCGCTGGAGTTTCGAGGAGCATTTTCCACGTCTGGCTCCTAAACTGGACAGGACTGGGGCTGCTCTGAAGCAGCTTCTGCCTAACCTAGGGGGTCCAGACGCCCCTACCGGAGGCTCTACGCGGGGATCGTTCGGTCTATGGCCCTTTACAGAGCGCCGGTTTGGGCCCCGTCGCTGAACACGGAAATTCCAAAAGGTGACCCCGTGTTCTCCGAGATCGAAGGCAACGAAGGAACGGGGTGGGGTTTAATTAGTAAGGTGTCCCGCTCCGCCCAAGAGCGCGAGAAGTCATTCCTCACTTGAAAAAAAAAATCGTCATCGAGGCAAAAACTTCATACTCTCGGCGTTAATATTTTTTTTCATTCATAATATTGCCCCGTTGCCCCCCCCTTTGTCATAAGCTGGCGACGCCCTTGGCCATGTCCAATGAGGACCCGCGTCATACGGAAGCCAAGGACGCTGTGGTGCGCCTCTAGCAGTGGCTGCCTCCTCATTAGGACGCGTCTAATGGCGTTTAGGCCCCGTCTCGAAAATGTTAAAGATCCGGAGCTTACCAATACAGTACCATAGCGTCCATAGCATTGTATTAAAAGTCGAGCAGATGCAATCTTGAACACTTCAGAAGTTTTCTTGTTTTGAATGTGAACTTTCTTTTCACCAGATTTGGCCTTTCAAGTTTCAGTACAAAAGAATCAGGTTTCAATGAGACATTTAAATACTTGATTAATATTTTTTATTTTGTGGTATTTATCACGTGGCAATATTTAAAATTACAATACAGACGCTTCTTGTCTTATTTAAAAATATAAATCACAAACAATAACATAATTTTAATTACAATATAAATTCAAACATAATAATCAAACTATTTGCTTTGTATTTGTCGGCGTCTTAATTTCATCAACGCTTCTTGTCTTTTCTTCTCAATTATTGATTTTAGGTCTACAGCAGCATTATTGGTTTTTTGTTGAAAACTTTGAGAAGGATTATTCTGAATATTTAATACACTAGTTGCAATCTTAGGTTGATTCTGGACATTTGCAACATTACTTGGAACTTTAGGTTGAAACTTCTTTGGAGGTAATGTTTCTGGTAACTTTCTAGGAACGGCCGCTACTTCATTTATTTTTGGCAAGAGTTGCTGGCTGATTTGTGTATTTGGGAGAGACTGAGTTTTCTGTGTTGATGTGAATGGTAGTTGCCTCTTTGCCAACAATTTTTCTCTTGCAAGTTGGTGCTTCTTTTTTATTTCCTCAGGAGTGCACCTTATAGGAGAATCTCCTAGAGCTGAAAAAAGATTTAAAATTCACATTAATCATTTTTTTGATTTTGAAATTGGAATTTGGAACAACTTGATATATCACACAATCAAAAACTATCAAAATATTTGCCTTATCTGGGTGCATAATAAATCATGTAGATTACATGCTGTAAGAAAAATATCTGATAAGCAGACATGCATAATGCAATGTTACTGATATGATGCAATATGCATCTATTATGTTGTCTTAGATTCTAAAATTATGTTATTACCTGTTGTGTCTTCTGCATCCTTGCCAAAAGGCATTGAATTATATCTCCCAAAAACCATTCCACTTGTTGATGGTTTATTTGTATTGATTACAGAGGGTGACACTGGCATAGAATTATGACGACTAAATATAGATTTTGACGACGGACTGCTCTCATTAACAACTAATTCCTTTATTGTCCAACTGTTACCACCTTTCGGACTAATCAAATTATTTTTCCTTCTAGATGTATCCATTTTCACTGGCATCTGAGTTAACCTGTCCAGTGCACTGTCATTTAAGTTTCCGACTAAACTATCAAAGGAATCATTATTTAACTGTGGGGAAGCACATTTCTTCACATTGTTAACAATTGGTGAATCTAATTTTATACTGTTTAATATGGCATCCATAGAATCCTGGTCCATTTTAAAATTTGAATGTAGATTAGGTGTTGTTATTTTCTTTTTCATACTACTCATATCATAACAGGGTCTTTTCACAGGTGGGGGGGCTTCATTGAGAATATTTTCTTCTACAACCTGACTAGCTTTAATAAGGCATTCATTCATGGAATCATCTGATTCCAATGCAGCTTCAGGATCTGGTTTCACAAAGTTAGAGCTTAACACATTTCGTCTTAAACACCGAGAGTTACTTCTCACTCTTCCTTTAGGAGAGAATTCTGGTGACTCAGTCATGAAATCCTCTTCACTTCCTGAATTAACTTTTTCTGTACCTGTGTTCTGAGGTTTCTTAGCCATCAACTCAACTAAATTTTGATTAAGTTCTATCAGTTCTTGAAATAATTCAGTCTTTTTCTGTGATGTTTGTTTCAGTGCTCTTCGTTTTGGAGGTTGCTTTTCAATTATTTTGGGTTTTATGGTTCTCTTTGATTTGCGGCTCACTGGTGTCGAATTTTTGATGCGAGATTTTGCTCCATGCTCTGACTTTGGCGTGTAGAAATTCCACACAACATCTGTTTCTCCTTCTGCCCCATCTTGTGTGCAATAAAAGGGAACTGGGCTGGCTGCTTCCGAGTCACAGATAGAGTCACTGTCCCTAGATGGTGATTCTGAACGATGCTCAGGTGTTGAACAAGATATTACTGAAAACATTGAAATTTTCAAATAAAAGCAACTTAAAGTCTCACATCAACACAGCTTAATAAACATTAAACAATGCAGATACTAAGTTAGGCATCATGAAGACACCCGTTAATCAAATATAGAGATTTCATATTGATAAATACAACAAAGTGCATCATTACCTTTACTTTTATTCTTCGTGGCAACCATTTCATTTGAGCTTCTCTTATCTTTGCTGTTCATAAGGATAGTTTAAAGTCTTGGCAACAATGAAAATATTGATATTCATATGTTATCGCATGCAATATTAACTAAATTTGAATCAAAATAAAATAATAACACTCCAAGGGACCCGGGAATTCTTGACAGCTTGACGTTCGTGCGTCAAAAAATCCCACGTCAAATCGTCAATGACGTTTAGTGATGTGATGAAGTCTCTAAAAAGTAATGATCGACTAAGGGCTGATATTTAAAATATAGTTATTTTTATTTGAGCAATTAATATAGTGGTTTGATAACTATTGTATGGAATATTTGCCAGATTATTCATCAGATAAACGGATGTTGTACCCTAAAACAGACCACAGTTTGTAAATCATATGACGTGATGCTTTGTTATCTTGGAAAAGAAAGAAAGTTTTTATATTTTAATTTTACTTGTGGGAACTTGTGGGTGTATTTATTAGGAATGATAAAATATTAGAAACGAATAATACCTTTCGAATCCTCTAAGATCGAATCTAAAAATGACATTAGTTTTCCGAAACAATTATGTGCATCACTATTTACTAAAATAAAAATCAGTGTTGGCTTATGGCAGAAACACATTATTAACTTATCACTGTTTTTGAAATTATACTTTCTTTTGCTTCTCTTATAAATAAAGCAAGGTTAACGTTGAATAAATAGATCAAACTTGAACTGTAAAATATTATTTAAGTTATCTTATTACTTTGCTAAAGTTCGCCGATAATACTCAAAAATTGAGAGAAAATTTTTATTTGATTATTTTGATCCAGCTTAGTCATTGAGTTTTATCATGAAATTAGGAGGCGAAAATTATACTGTGCTATTTACGTTTATAAGTTGGACATGTATTTATAACAATATTTGGTTTTACTGAAAACCGGCAAATCTTACCATTTTTATTTGTACGACTTCTGTCATCTGTGTAGTAGGGGACTGCAGCTACAGCTAGCAACACCAGTTTAGTTGATTGAAGTCTGGCGAGTTTGTTAGACGTGCGTCAATTAATTTTTAACTTTGTGGTCGCAACTCGCGATGCTCCTTCGGAAGTGACATTAATTTATTGTGAAGTGTAAAAGAACTTGTGAAACATGTTGGCGGACGGTGAAGTCGTTGGAGATGGGTCGTGGAACCTCACGATCTACGTAACAGACCTGAACGAGAAACGGACTATGGTCGTGAAGGGAGACATGCACATAGGAGGGGTTATGCTAAAATTGACAGAGAGCTTCGGTTAGTACATTGTTTAGATAAACAATTATCTACTTGCCTGCACTAACCTTTCCTAACATACCTACCTACGTTTAAATTTCGAATTGCAGAACTATTTTTACGTAGTCTTTTAAAGAGGTGTTGACTCATCTGTATTTTGAGGCGGCCTTGCTTGAGTTTCGGCGCCACATTCATAAATGTACGGTTTGTTTATCTTTGTAACTAACCAAAAAATAAATTATTGCCAACTTATTTTTTTGTTTCATATCCGAATTATGTATCTACAAACACTTTTGAACTTTGAGCAGTGTTCTCATCAATTGCTTTTTATTATTAAAACTTGATGTAAATAACAAAAAGTATGTATAAACAAGTGCTTTGCTACACTTCAGATATTGAAATGATATAAATAAATAACCGAAGTAGATGCTTGAAATAGTACTTAAATATGTTCATTTGTTTCTAGACAACTTGACAACTAAGGTGTTTTTTTTAATTAGAAATTTCTACTTTTATGTTCTTGTTTTTCCTCTGAAGCATACTGCAGTCCCTTACAAGTTACTTTATTTTTAAATAAATTTCAAATTAAATTGGTTAACGGCTCTGTTCATTAAAAAAAAAATCTTACTTAATTGTTTAATCTTTCTAATGCATGCATGCATCGTCGTGCATGCTGACAAGCCAACTGTTATTATCTGTGTGTTAATATAATAATAATCCACACTGCATGGTCTAATTCTCGTTCTTAAAAAAATTATGGACTGTGCTTGTCCTAGATGTGAAAAGATTGAGAATATTATGCTTCAGGCATAAAATTCGAAACTACTGCTACCTACTGTACAAGGCCCATCGAGTATGAATTTGTTTGACTGATAAGTTTGCCTGGTAATGAATATAATGATGAATTAAACTATCAATACCTGCGAAACGAGACATAGTAAGACAATAACAGCACTATTGCATGAGACTGGCCTGTTGGTCTAGTGGTTAGTGACCCTGACTGCTATACCGGAGGTCGTGGGTTCGATTCCCACCCAGGACAAATGTTTGTGTGATGAGCACGATCATTTGTTCTGTGTCTGGGTGTAATTTATCTATAATATGTATGTATTTACAAATATATAAGTATGTTTATCAGTTGTCTAGTACCCATAATACAAGCTCTGCTTAGTTTGGGACTAGATGATGTTGTGTGAAAGTTAAAAAAAAAAAAAAAAAAAAAAAAAAACTTGCAAACACAGGAATGTGCCATTAGTGTTTATAAAATTTAAATAAATAAATTAACATTATAATTTATTAACATAGGTAGTTCATTGCATATAATTTTGTATTCCTGGTAAAATCTTACTTTATACTATATAATCTTACTTTGTACTACATCTTAAAAAGAAGGCTTCTCATAAAAAATTGACAGGAAAAATCTAAGGTACCTAAAGCTTACCTAACCCAACATTTTATTTCTGGCATATTAACTTGTATGGAGAAGCCATATTTATGTATCACTTCTTCCATACAAATAGTGCAATTGTAGAACTTAAAACTATGACCAACATACTTAAACTATGTAGGTACTGCACTTTAGACTTATACATGCTGAATAAAACATTATCCCAGCTAGACTTATTTTCCATAAATATTACTTTATGCAGGACTTACTCAGACAACCAATGTGACATTGAGGGCAGAATAACAACATTTAATATTCTATCTCTATGATAGGTACTGAATATTTCATAAACTATAGACATATATTTTTCATTTCCATCAACTTCATCATACATTGCATTTTATGAACCATACATTTTCCAATTGACGTTTTGTCACTCGTTCTAACAGAGCAATGGACATTTAACTGGCGAAATTATCATCTAGTTAATATTCATAATATTCATCATTCTTCAGAAGCCAGTTTGGTTTGCTGACTGGTCCAGATAGTAATAAAAGCAATACCTGTCTGATTAAAGAGCAAAGAAAGCGAGATAGAGCTATATGTGTGAAAGAGACGGAGGATGCGCGTACGCAAGCACGCGTCCTTCGCGGCCGATTATGTCGTGTGGACCGGGTTTTTTGCCCACACTTTGCGCAGGTGAACTACCGAGCAGCTATTTGTTTAATTATTTTAAAAATGAAGACGTTTTATGCGATCGTCCGGTACAGAAGAACACGAAAAAAACCTAAGAACTGCACAAGTACCCATAAGTGGGTCCATTTAAAACGGGAAAATACAAGTACGAAAACTTCAGATATAATGAGCAAACAAGAAGCTCAAGCAACTAGTTTTTTCTGATTGACTCAAAAATTATCGTGCCTCTTGATACACACATAGTTCTCATGACTCTTTTCTTGACTTCCAAAGTCCTCGCTAACTGCAGATTCGATCAAACAAAATGAGCAAACATTTATAACTAGTCGCGTAAACAATTTAAAATTCTCACCTACGCCAAATAGCTTTGATAACTTTCAAAATGGCGGCTATTCGCCCACTTGACTCCAAAACTCGAATTATTATTCAAACCTATCTTGCCCCTGTATCTATTGCGTAGTTATACGAGAGCTATGTTGTTCAAATACCTAACTAAATTGTTTACTTTAAGACAATTGCTTCGTTACCGATGTAATAACAATGATTTAAGGGCAGTACAAACGCTTGCTTCGGACAACTTATTAATCTTTGGACAAATACCAAAGACCCGAAACTATTAACGAATGCTAGACAAAGTAGTTGATAATATTGGGGTCGAAACAAATGAATAATCTAAGTAGAACAGAACAAACATAACCATATTTACAGAAAACTTACAAACTAGTTACAGTGTTAAAAATAATACGTAGGTAGGGAAAATCGAAGTAGCTAAACACTTACAGCCGAAAACAATAACCTATCTATCACATATCGGAGATAGAAAAGCAAATGAAACAACAGAAAACATGATAATTTTTGTATTGTATCATTTGTTTTACAATCTCCAGTAAGCCAAAACTGGAGATCGATAGTTTGGGATTGGTTTCGGCCGTAACGGCCGAAACCAATAACCTAAACAGCATTTCCAACGAAGGAACTTTGTCTGGTCCATAAATATAACATACATACAAAGTCTTCCAATCATAAGCCCGACAAATCTGTCCACCTCTCAAATAAAAGAACAGGATCCTTGCAACTTTGTGCAAATCCTGTTTTAATGGTGTAACATGATTGCACAGCTAACCAGTCACCTAATTTGTAAAGGCGCCAATGATTGCTGTCATTGAAGAAAATTGTATCAGCATAAGCGAGAATTTACAGCGAAAAACATTGTAGGTAACTTGTTATACCATTTCGTGTGTCGTAACTTGTAAACGACAATGTTTTTGAATTCTGATTTCTGTATACTACTGAAATCTGGATACATATCCTAACACTATATCCGCGTCAATCTTGAAACAAATCAAGAAAGGAGAATTGTCAAACTTGAAATGAAGAAAAGACTGCATTTACGCCCGTTTTCAATAAGCTATCTAACTTCAGTTGGAGCTACTAAAGATAAACAAATCTGTCATTTTGCCCTTACTTGCTTTCCTATAACCTACCGACCGATAGCAGTTCCTATCAAAGTTGTCAATCTATTTTCGGGAGGTCGGATAGTCTACTAGAGTTAGGACCGCTCATACAATTCTCCCTTACTTGCATTTCAATATAAGTTTGAAGTTACTCTCCGGTAGGCGGAGCTAACTCTAGTAATGCCATATGCGTATCTGTCATTATCGGTCAGTAACGGGAATTGACGTTTGAAAAATATTTGTTGCGTTGTAGAATTTCTTGTAATAACGGAATATTATAGCAGTGATGATAGTGATATGGAATTATTTCAAATGATAATAGATTGCGATGAAGACAGTGATACCGATAACATACCGTTGCAGAAGGAATATAAGCCACGTGTGAATTATTTATCTAAACTAAATACGGTGCTGGAGAAAGATGCTCTGTATCCCCTGGACAGCATTTCGGACCAACGTATCCATCTTGCAAGAGCTTCAAATCTCCTCACGGCTGTCGTCCGAGTTTCTTCGCAGGATTCTGCAATACTTCGGTCACATTGCAAGGAAAGAAGGTGACAACCTCGAAAGGCTCATTGTGACCGGTAAAATAGATGGAAAAAGTCCTCGCGAGCGCAGCCCAATACGTTAGTCCGACTAGATCCGCGCCGCTCTTAATTCTACGATTTACGATGCCCTTCACAACGCCAAAGATAGGAACAGATGGAGAAACATCGTAAGGGCTAAGGTGATGAAGCAGTGAGGTCACGACCCTAAGCATTGAGGAATACGACGCAGGGAGGAGGAAATGATTACGAATTTGCCTACAGATTTAGACTAAATAAAGTGACTGTGTGTCAGTTAATTAATTTAATACACCCTTATTGTGCTACATCTAAAAGGTACGTAAAATTAAGTATTAATTTGGATGGGTTCACAAATGTTCTTTTAGTGTCTGTTCTTAGAGCAATAGCGCACTAGCGGCCAGGTCGCGGGCCGCGGCGGCCATCGAGATACATACCTACATTAGTATGAAATCGCCATATAGCGCGCGCACCTGGGCGCACGCGGCCAGCGCAGCGGCCACAGGTGCGCGCGCTAGTGCACTATTGCTCTTACCTAATATCAAGCTTAATCAAGTTTTATTTTTTACAGGAATCATGGGATATCCCCACTTCATCAAATACTTCTGGCTCTACGATTTTATGCATTGGGTACTATGCTATTGCGTACTATGATAGCACGTCAGTCGACCGACGAGCGCTGACGAGCGCGACCGACATCAGCGACAGAGGAATTCGGGCCTAAGAACAGCTAGAATTTGTTTTTCATTAGTTTGTGAAGTGGATTCATCTGCATCTCTCTTTATTATTCCTCTGCTAGTACCTAGTCATAGCATGATGTTAAAAACCCTTCCTCGATGAAAGGTCTATCTAACACATTATCTATCTATACTTCTATACTAATATTATAAAGAGGTAAAATTTGTAAGTTTGTATGTAGGGGGTAATCTCTGGAACTACTGATCCGATTTGAAAAATTCTTTCAGTGTTAGATAGCCCATTTATTGAGGAATGCTATAGGCTATATATATATATACCATCACGCTACGACCCACGGGAGCGGAGCAGTAACGGAAAATGCGGGTGAAACCGCAGGGGACAGCTAGTACTTAATATAATAAAGAGGTAAAGTTTGGTTTTTTTGTTTGTATGAGGTAATCTATGGAGGTACTGGTCCGATTGCTAATATTTTTACACCAATAGAAAGCTGCTGTATTCCTGAGTGATATAAGCTATATTTTATGTATGCGGGCGAAGCTACAAGCTAAAGCTAGTATAAGATAAAATTATTAATTATACTTATTTTATTTTAGATGCATTGGATTTTGGAAGAGACAATTCCCTGTATTATCCTTAAAAAGTGGGCCTTATATAATATGCAAGCAGTTATTATAGAGACTGCAGTACTGCATAATATTGGCAGAAATCTGAACCTGGAAGAAATAGAGCCAGAAGTATCAATTCCAGACACTTCTCACGACAATTTATTATGTAACTGTTCATGAAAATTCTTCTTCAGAATTGACATCGGAACGGTTACTACTGATAAACAATTACTTTAATATATAAATTACATACAATAATAATATTATAACTGCATTTTTATTTCATATCACTTAAACTACTCTTACACTTAATATAACATGCAAACATTGCTTTTCTTCTTGAGGATAGTCTCTAATTGAACACAAAAAAATTGAGATCTTATATTTTTATTAATTAAAAATATTAAAAACAGTAATTACATGCAGAATTCTGATTAAGGTTCTTTGTTAACATCTGGTACACTCTCTCTGCAAATCAACTCTCTTTCGGAACACATATATACTACCAGCACTGCATCTCACTATTATGGACCTATTCCAAACTGTCAAACGATGTTGAGGAACTTTCTTCTACATTTGCCTCACGAATGACACAGTATGAGGAAGACATGAAGAATGCCAGTAGTGAAGCTTCCCACAAAACCATTGCCAGCCTTTCCAAGGATTTCATTGATATCAAGAGTCTGGTTTGGTAAACACTGAGTTCGAGTCTACCTCCGAGTATCGAGAACTTGTTGCCCAGTTCCCCGTTGCTGAGTCCTCCGCCGGCGAAATGAGTGTGCAACATCATGATACTTCCATTGGTTTGTTTAGTCCATAGGTATTTATATAATTTTTCTTTGTATGTAGGTCATCGTTTTTTTTTATATTACGTATTACGTCTAACATTTTTGGTTTGTTGTTTCAATCTGAAATTTTTACAGTTTGAGTTTTGACGTATTGAACACATTTATCACTTGTCACAAATGTCACTTTACGTTTCGTTCTGTAAAAAAATATCAATAAAGTGTTTTGATTCTTTATTTATTTAAATGAAATTTATGCTGTTAACAAATTAAAATCATTTATTAATTATATTAATTAATTAATTAATGTATTTAATTTAAAATTTAATTATTTTATAAGTAAATAACATTTGTTGTGAGCATGTAATGTTTTAGTGATTAGCATAGAACTAAACGTTTCGAGAAGCTAAAGGTAGATGAGAGGGAAAAAGCTGTCTGTCATTGAATAAAGATAGCTGTCTCTTATCTTTTATTGTGAAACGCAGAATATTGATTGACAGAATCTTACTGTTTATCGGGGATAGCAATCTATGTATGAACTGCGGTAGGTTATTGAAAACGGGCGTTAGTTGATATCAATCACTAGTTAGCGCTAGTCAAGCATATGAGGGCAGTAATACAGACCGCATTGGTAGATAAAGAATATAATGAATGTACGCCAAAAAGAAACAAAATGACGCCGACTGACATCAATAATAGACTCTCATTAGTCAGTCGCCAAGAGACAAACGTGAATGGAAGACCGACAACGCACAGATATGGGATAATAATACCGCTTTGTAAAGACCTTTCATGTGGAGACAAAATGAAAATAACGCCAGAGTGAAATGTTCGAGATTTTGTTCGAAAGTATCAAATCTCGGAAAGATAATGCTATCTCCTTAAAAAATGTGCAAACATTTTCTCTGGCAAAACAAGCCTGGTTTTTAGCAACTCACAGATAATTTGGAGTCTATCAATGTTTTTTGTGAGATTGGAAATTGTCAAACAACTCCTCCTGAGCGAAAAGGTGTGTCAGAGTTTAACTAACTAAGACCCACCTGTATTTTTTCAGCTGCTATTTGCGTTCGAGAGCCACGGTAATTCTTACGAATTTTCAAGTCATACAAGGCTAGATTTGAAATCAAATCAAATAGGTAACTGAATTCTTTTAGAATGTTTGCTCAAATCCATACTAAGGCTGGATTTGAGTTTATATTATTTGAAATAATAATTATCAGCTCCTGTCTCATTATTATCTTTGAAATGTTTCGTAATCTTGCCTCGAAAAGGTAAGTATTAACTAATAACGGTGTGACGGTGCGTGAACAAATCAGCAGCCGGTGTAATGAATGTCATGCAAATTATTTCACTGTAGATAACACCGTTACGTTGTCTGCATAATCTGGCTTGTTTATACATACCGTACGGAGCGATAAGATTGTCAATATCGTTTACATAACGCTGAACAGCGATCAATAATAACAATCTGCTTCAAAGTTCATACAACAATTACCAATTGATACAATTGCAAAATCGTATTAGGTCATCGGACTATAACGTAGTTTTCTTCACTTTCGAGACGGATGCGCGTACGCACGTTCCGAGAAGCCGCCATGTTGAGTCGTTGTATTTCCGGCGCCTCCGTCCCCCTCTCCCGGCTGGCGTAGATAACGCGTTATCATCCGCTCATTGTTCCTCCATGCTGATGAGGTACTTGACCAATCGCACAGTAGCGCACAGGGCGTTGACTTGCTTGATATATTTAGCGTGCCAAGTAAATATTTTGAAGGGCCACGCGATATATGGCAACAACATGGAGTCAATGGTCAAGACGAAATGTGCGCTCGAGAAGCCATAAACAAACTATTTACTGCTTTTTCGCATGGCCCTGCAACAGGAATGTTCGCTAGCTAAACATTAACATTTTTATAGTATAATTTAACTCTTCCTCAGTTTGGACCAAGTCTCTTTTAACCAGGAAAGGCAAAGCTTAACCCGTTCTAAAATAGTATGTTTACTAATTTGGAAAATCTACAGGCATTGTGTTAGAACGAATCAGGAAACTAATTGCATTGTATTAATTCTTATCTAGCAGTATTTATAATGTACATCCTGGGTAAATTCCACACTGTATTAATTACCGAAGAGCTTTGTTTGTATTATTTTTATCGGGATATGTCGATGTATGCGGAGTTGGGGACGCGGGAACGTGAGCTATCTACCGTGAGGTGATAAGTGCGACATCCTAGCTGTGACAATGAGAGCCTTGTGTCAACATGCCTTGATATTGATAGGCACAGGCAGTACAACTTAAATCAAGAACGACTGAATGAAAAATATTGATTGACTAGCTGTCCCCTGCGGTTTCACCCGCATTTTTCGTTACTGCTCCGATCCCGTGGGTCGTAGCGTGATGGTATATAGCCTATAGCATTCCTCGATAAATGGGCTATCTAACACTGAACGAATTTTTCAAATCGGACCAGTAGTTCCAGAGATTACCCCCTACATACAAACTTACAAACCTACAAACTTACAAATTTTACCTCTTTATAATATTAGTATAGATGTCACGTAGTTTTGTTACAATAATAATTAATGAACAATAACTATTTTATATAAAAAGTTACAAAATGGGGTGAGCCGTTTTCCCGCTTTTATTTCTGTCATAGTGACACTGACAACTTTTAAAAACTTACCATAGATAAATAATAGAAGGTAAGATATAAATGCATTGTTACACCAAATGAATTGCAACTGGCCAATTACATCATATCAAAAATTTTAAAATAAACAAAAGCATGACGTAACGTCACTATTCGAATGATAACAGCCTCGCCCACATTATCGATGTGTTTTTCTGAGTATTATAAAGGCAGTCGTCAGTCCATAGAACGTTGGTTGTTCCTGGGAGTGCCTACTATGGCACAGGCGGACGCTAACGGTCGCGCGCATTCTTGAATCCCACAGTCCGATGGCTAATTGCCGTGATCTTACGACGACACTATGCGAATTGAATAATATGCATTGAGACCTTTTAAATATTAACCAACTTGTTGCTCAAAAGTATCCTCCAAATGAGAAACGCTCTTGTGTGAAGTCTGATGTAAACGGCAAGGCATGAAGCACCTTACTAGATTTGCATTGAGACAGCAGATGTTCTATACAAACCTGATTCTTACATTATTAATCTCAGAATAGTGGTTCCACTAGCAAATCACTCAGACGGGCAAGAAAAGCAGGAGCTATTAACACTACATATCCCCAAGCGCATCTTCCCAGCCTCTATCTATGGTAGTCAATATTCCTTGAAAGGATATGTCCTAAATAAAATTACTATAATCATTAGCTGGGCTCGTATAATTGTCATGTAAGATTTACCACGTATTGCCTCACGCAGCTCGTTTGCCTACCTATTTGCAATTTAAAATAACTTGCATAAATTATATTCAATGAGCGTAACTAAATAGTCGTAATAAATTCATGCTAGCAGCTCTATGCAATTGTTATTTTACAAATAAATATTTCATTCATTTTTAGTTGCTCGTATCGTTGGACGACGAATTTCGGACGTGCCATAGGCCAGTTATTAATGAACAGTCATCGACTTGCCGGCACGTAATGTATGTCGCAACAGACCATTAGCAATAAACACTGCCGATGACTATTAAAGCCAGACTTCACTTAGAATTAAACTCGTAAACTTTAGACGATATTTTAGTCTCCAGGACAAGATTGCAATAAAAAATAGATTGTTGACCATAAACAGCAGAAAAACTGACTAGTATGTCCCCAGGATGTGATTCCCCTCTTTCAATTTAAAATATTGTTCTCAAGAAGTCAAGTCATTCACACTGAAACGTTCTGTTTTCTTTTCAATTCCGCTATACATAGAGGTTTTCCGTCATACGCACTCGCGAAACGGAACAGGGGACGCATTGTTCGCAATTGTTATGCAAAACTGACACGCGCTCGGTAGTTTTCTCGTCAATTGAATATGACACATAATATAAACCATTGACTACGCCTTCTGAATTCGTTAGCACGTTGTACAAAGAAAGCTTTTCTTAAAGCAGAGTCTCTGCTGAACTTTCGGAGAATGTCAAAATATAAATTTAAGTACTGTCATTAAAGTTGAAGCAATACGGTTGCGCAAGCGCAATGGAATATGACATACAGGCAAACCGCAACATAGCCAACATGATTCAAGATAGCGGATGACTCCGCAGCGGTCATGCATGATTCCGACCGGTTTTTCTGCAGCGTTGCCTCCTGACGTCACCTCGAGACTTTGAGAACAACCGATACTTATAAGGCAAAAAGCCAAATGAAAGAGCTGCTTAATTTATTAATGTGTTCTTGGAAATTTATAAAATATCAGTTACTGAAGCGGTCGTTAAAGAAACGCTTTGACACGATGATGTGAAAGACGATAAACATTTCTAAATGGCTCTTGTATTCATTTAAGTTGGTACTAAGAAAACTTGCAGATGCAATAAATTCTTGTCTGTGTTTATCTAGGATATAGCTGCTCATTAGTTAGTACCTCGAGGTCGCAAAGTGCAAATGAATTTATGCACATTAGCAGTAAGAAGGCAAGTAAAAGGCTTGCTTATTCACAAAAACTGAATTGTTAAACATTAAAAATTTGTTCCCACACATTGGCCGACGATAAACAATCGATTTTGTTAACAGATTTCAATTTGTGGTAACTTTATTGTTCTTTTCATTTCACAACGGGCCGATTTCTCTTGTACTTTTTGTATTTGGAGCTTGTTGGCAATAAATCGTGAATCGAGGCGTAAAAATTATACTCCAATGCTCGTTTCAATTCTCTATTTATAAACGTCTGACTTCATACGAAATGAGGTTCGTTTAAGAAATATAACACGCACTGTTCGATGCGTGTACGCACTATGAACCATTGAGATCTTGCCAAATGGTCATAAATAATCGTCACAGGTAATGATTGTAATGAATGAGTTACGTTAGACTTCGTTTTCAAGCTTTGTGAGGAACAATGTTACTTGTTAAGTTGTAATTAGGGCTTTCAATCCGGAGTTCCGGAGTTTCGTAACTCCGGAGTTTCGGAACGATTTTAAGCATTTTTTAAATCCGGAGTTGAAATGGAAAACCGGAGTTGAAACCGGTTTTCAAAAATCATGTAAACATTATTTACAAAACGACGAAAAACGCATATTAATTCTTGAGCGTACGATTTCCGTTGTTTGATTCCTTCTTAAGTCTTTAGAACAACACTTCGGTATTATTCGGTAGTAAAAAGTTCTCTTTTTGACTCATCTTTAAATGCCTTATCGTTTCTCAAAACGTATTACTAAGAACTTCGAAAAAGTAGATTTTATAGGTTCCTTTAAGTTCATGATTACTATTTTATTATTATATTGTTACTTTCCAAACAAATGTTTATTTTTGTATGATTGTTGATTGTTTTAATATTATATAATGCGTATTAGTTGTCTACTAAAACGTCTGACTGTCAGACGGTAAATTTTTAAACCAAAAGTTTATTTTTTATTAAAAACTAGCTGACTTGGCAAACGTTGTTCTGCCATAAAAATTATATGTAATATGATTGTTTACACCTTGTGTGAAAAACCCAGATTAAGATATCTGGGTTTTTCAGACACAAGGAACCTTATTTTTTTTTTCAAAACTAATATTTAGCCTATGTTACTCGTGGATAATGTAGCTTCCGAATGGTGAATGAATTTTTTAAAACGGTCCAGTAGTTTTTAAGTCTATTCATTACAACCAAATCTTCTTCTTCTTCTAACTGGCGTTAGTCCCGGCCGTTACCAGGGTCCGCCTTCCTGCTAAGCTTACTCCACTTTGCCCGATGTTCAATATCCTTCCCAGTAAGGCTCTCATGTCGGACTTGACGACGTCCAGCCAGCGCTTGCGAGGGCGACCACGGGACCTAGCCCCAAGAACAGCCATATCCATGCATCTCCGGCTGATGTACTCCCTAGGGCGACGCATGATGTGGCCATACCATCGCAGACGACACTCTTGCAGTTTTTAACGGTCGCTGTATCGGTCTACTTCAAGGAGTCCATCCTGAAGGTCCTTAGACAGCACGACGGCTACTTCGTTCCTACCCGACGGTGATCCGGTGTACACTAGCTGGTACCCCTGCCCGATGTCACGGGACTTATTCCCCTTCCGGCGCGTCTCCTGAAGGAAGGCGCACTGGACCCGACGCTTTGCAAGTACGTCCGCGAGTTCTCTGCAACGTCCAGTTAGAGAGCCAATGTTCCAGGTGGCAAAGCGGAGCTTCCTTTTGGGTACTAGCATCTTTAGCCGTGCCCGTACTTGACACGGTAGCCCTAGCCCACTTGTCGCAGGTTTAGGGCGATGTGCCTGCGCGTCGTTGTGCGGCGACGCCCTAGCCTAAGTACCCAATCTTGACTTGTCCCTGTCCATATAATTTGACTGATGTTGGTTTTACGTGGGGCGACCAACCGTCTGACCCCCACAACCCCACTAGAGGGAAACCAGGTTCGCCAGAGCCTGGTCCGTTGGTCAGCAGGGTGCGCCGCTAGCAGGTAAGGTTGGCTTGGGTCCTCAAGGTCTGAGCGGACCCCATACACCCCAGGTATTCTGTTGTTCGGTCATTACAACCAAATAAGTATTATTATATTATTAAAAAAATATATTTTATAATGCGTTTAGGTTGTCTATTATAACTTCAGTCGGTCAGACAGTAAATTTTTAAACAAAAACACCGATTCCTTTGCAAATAAAACTTCTATTGATTAAAATAAAGGGCCTTTTTATTAATTTCTAAGAAAGCTGTCAACTCCGGAGCCAACTCCGGAGTTCCGGATTTGATTGCTCAACATCGTAACTAGCTCCGGAGTTGGTAACTATCCGAGTTTGAAAGCCCTAGTTGTAATGCCATATACCGGAGTCACGCAATCGTTCCCTGTTACATCACTGGATATATTTATCTCTGTTATTCTAGTGCATGCTGGTACGTTGTTAAAATTAATTACCTTTTAACTTTGGTTCTGCCGCCCATAAATTATCGTTTAATATCTTCGTTATGAAACCCTTCATATAAACAATTTCTTATCGCGATTGTAGCATAGATCTCGAGAATTATTCAGGTCATCCTATCTGAAAGAAGTATTGTAACGCACACATTTTTAAGCGATATTAGGGACAGTGTGTTTTAAATTAGTTGTTCCGTAGTTTTTTAATCTTCTTGCGCTAATTCATAGATAACCTTAACCTCCACATGTGGTTCATTAAAAAGTTCGTGACTAAAGTTTTAGCAGATGTTAATATCAATTATACTCCTTTATGTCGTGATCCAGTTGTTGTTTTCTCTTTAGGCCAAGGTCTCCTGCCGGGTGTGACACCGCGCCTTTATTTACACATCCATTAAGTGCAAATGCTCACTCTACTGCTTTGTTCTTTGTTTTTATTTTAAATTTTATGCCCTCGACAGTTTTGTCTGGCTTGTTCGCAGGCTCTGAAAATATCAGTACATCTGTGTTCTTTTATGGGGATATGAAATGTGCTTCGCTAACAGAGTTGTTTAGTCTCGACACACCATAACCATCAAAGCCTGCTCGCGAGGCATTTCTAACTACATCTAAACATTCATTTACACATGCATGTGGTATCTTAAGTTGAATAATTTACTTACGACGACAGACGCTAGTCTGTAAGTTAACTATAATTTTGTACTCTTTTCGTGTTAAGTCCTATTAACGTATCATTTTATTTGGACTTTCCTCGTTTACTGCGGTAAATGACGTCATCAGCACATGCGGTGTCTCTTAATAATAATATTCTACGTAATCCATTATAATAAACGTGGCATCATGTCGTGTTGAACATTAGCAGTTCTGTGCCAAGGTTACAATAATACTGCATAACTGTCACGCTGCCGGTGTATCTTCAGTTGTTATTATAGCTCCAAAACTTTGCTTGTTTTGGTCTAATTGCTGCAATTACTGCGGTTTATAATTCAACCAATTTTGCGTTATTTCTTGTTACCATTGATTGACTCGCGCTTGACCATTATCTCACAGATGGAAAGCGGTGATGTGGTCGACGATGAGGCACGTTTACCTAGAAGAAACCTATTCATTCTTGTTTTAAAGATCTAAAAGATTGAAAGAAAAGATAATATCGGATGCTGAAAACTAAACAAAGTAGCTTGTAGCATTAAATAATAAATGGCCTTCTCGGCTAATGGCTATATTTGGTTGAGACAATCTCTTTACTATGTATCAAATCGATACTTTTACATAAGGGACGTTCGCTTGGCCTTTAACAACGTTAAGCTGACATTTCCTTTGGAAAAAAAGAGACCATTCATTTGCAGAAATGACTGATGGCCTCTTTGTCCGAGTTGATTTTCTTGCCAGTGTCTGTTTTAGCATTTTGTTTGTCTTTTTAAGTACGTTTGCTTTTTATTTCTTTATAAAAAGTCTGACTGCAGATATAAAGGTTGTGTCGTTAAGATTTTTATGTTCTATTCGGACAGAAAACCTTATTTCATTCTGATTTAATCGCTAGGGTATTAATAAAAAATAAGTACTACAAGCATAGCTATTAAAACGCTCTTTAAAAGTTTACTATAAAGAAAGAAAAAAAATTGGCGACAGTCACACACAACTTAAAATAAAAGTAAATAAAAACAATAACATTGTCTGCGCCAAAAAGGTTAATTTCAGCAATTTTGCTAGAAAGAAATTAACTGTGACACGGGTCTTCCTATAAACCTTTAGTAAAAAGTAAATACTTTTCATTGCTACGATCACAGTAACTCCAAGCTGTGTTTGTCTTAAATCCCCAAGTCCTATTGAGCGTCACCACAAGACACGTAGCTTATTTGACGTAAATTCCAAGTTATGTTCTTGGATTTTATTTTTCCTGAAAAAATGTTTGGCTTGTCATCGGAATGTCATTAATTTATCCTGTTTGTCTACCTTATCATAAAGAAGGAAAACCACGACTATTTTAAAAGACCGTCCTGTAATGCCTTACTTTTTACATTAAAAAATTTAAAGTTAATTAATACTTATGTTGTTATCAAAGCAAAAATAAAACTAGTAATGTCTTGTTTAATATTATAAATTATAACTGTACAATATATCTCTGAAAACACGTTTTTATTTAAATAACCTCTATTCTTATTTTACAGCCAGACTACCAAAATAGTCAAGTGCGTTGGAGTCACCATTCCTTTGAAACTCCACTCTTGTGTTGTAGTAGTATCCATATTTGGAAGTACCAATAAAATTGACGTTACAGACGCTGGCAATTTTCTCAATATGGCCATTGATCACTTGAACATCCTTGTGTTAGGAAAACTTCATTTTAAATTGTGATATTTGCTGTGTACTTGCCAACAAGTAGATATGCTTCTATAGTTATAAAATGTCCAATGCCACTCTACAGATATACTGAAATAATAAAACTACACTGAAATAAATTAATTGTAGATGATTAATGGTAGGTATTAATTTTTATCCGTCGAATGATCATACTATTTTAGGAAAAATGTCATAATAATTAAAAATTAATTAAATTGAATTATACCCTAAATTATACGGGATTCAATTTATAATGCCATAAACACAATTTATAATTGAGGAAGTGGGCAATGCATTCATCGAACGAAACTGATTGAGGATACCGATCAAAGATTGAAGATAAAATAAATTTAAGAATACAAGATTCAAAAAATTACTTAAAAACGGAAAATGTATCTACAGTGATGATAAAAGCAACCTAAACCCAGAATTGCATAAAATCACAATAATGATTTAAGCACCCTAAACGTAAAGCAGAATTAATCCAGTAACATTTCCATTCGAACACCACAAGTTCTTAATTCTCCCAGTAAACCGAACCGTACTGCAAATAATATTTGAGCCGTTTCAGCATAACGGCCCGAACTAATCGAGCTGAACGAATTATAGTCTCAAAATGAAACTGGACCATTGTGCAAGAGTTCCCAGTATCCAGATGTTACTCATTGGTTTTAGGCAGCAGCAAACGAAATATTTACAGACGCTAATGGTCACACCTATCGAGTTACGGTCAGTTTCGCTTTAATGTCTCTTTCAAAACTGATTGAAATAGCATATTATGAAGATGCATTCCTCGGAATGTAGACTATGCATTGATTTTGTTTCAAAGCAACATTAAAAAATACATATATTGGTAAATTATAATGACTTTTAAAAATCAATTTAAGCTAGATGAGGTCGATGTTTTCAAGCAGACTACCGTAAGAAGAAACACCAAAATAAATTCTAGAGGGGCTGACTTCATAAACAGGAAAAAACTAGTTTATGTTAACTTACCTAGCAATGTTATATGGCTAAAGTAGCTTACCTACAACTAATATTAACCTCAACATTAGTGTTATTTCTGTCGATTTCGTGTTTTCCTTTTCATATCCTGCCGATTGTTTATCCGCGAACCACGATGTAGGCACATATTTAATGCAAACATCCATATTGTGTTTATTATTGTTTGCAAGTATAATTAAATCAGGAGCCGGGCGGGTTTTTGCTATTAAGTAAGACACAGCCTTAGTAGAGTAACTAAGAAACAGCCTTTGTTATCTAGTTTTCCTCTAGAGAAATGGCTGTAAGCTGTAACTGCTTCAATGCTGTATATTTTACACCGCTGCAAATTGTTTGTTTGCTCGTTCCAACAGAAGTAACTACGTGTTTGCTCAATTGAAACGCAGCTCTTATTTGAACTGCATAACTAATCCAGTGTTTGTTTTTGCAGCATCTTGTTCAGTAACTATAACCAAGGTGACCTTTTTGTGCATATCTTAGAACTGTAACGATTTTAACAAAAACTCAACCATTTGCAACAAAATTTACCATTATCCGTGCATACCCTTTTGCTGCAGACAGTTTAAAAGGGCGTCGGCATCCAAAGGGCGATATCAAAGGCGCCGCCCGCCCTGACCAGACACCATATCTTTCGTTCATAATCATTGGAGCAATAAATTGATCTGTTTGCGTTGCCATGCGACTGAAATGTTTAACTCTATAATAGTCTGGATTCCTATAAACATTACTCACTGATCTGATCTGATTTACCATTGGCTATGATGTATTTTATAGTTCTTCTTAACATTCCGAACGTTGATTCATAAATCGATGGCTTTTGCTATTGGAATGAGGTCTTTACAAATACCAAATTGTAAACTAGATTTTAGAACAGTTACAAGAATAAAAGATTGTGACTCTACCGACAAGGAAGTTTTTTAAACAATGGCATTAAAACTGAATATTATTATGTATTTTTAAATCTATTTTACGAGTACGTATATCCTTCTTTGAAAAATCTTTTCTAAGAACATGTGGCCTCTGTAATTTACGAGTTTAAGAGAATATTTAAAGCTATAATGTTTCAATATCCTCTTTATCAGATCCCGACAATTTGTTACCTTAAGCCCATTAACGTTAATTTCGATAACATATTGAACTTTTCGGCCAAAGGGGTTTTACATTATTCCCATTTGTTCTTTAATCCGCGATTATGACCTCCGGTTCCCTAAGGTCGTTGGCAGTTGCATCGGCATACCATAGGTGTTGAACGATCGATACAGGTCTTGTTGTGCCGATTTTTAGTTGACCAAGTATGCGTCTAATTCGAATAGTGCATATTCTAGCCCATTTTTCATTTTAGTTTTTTGACTAAATATTTTAGTAGGTACTTAAGCGTAGAGGTTTTGTTTTTAAAAAAAATAGAGCCTGCTGATCAGAATCAGCAGGCTCTATTTTTTTAAATGGAGTATTTGAATTTAGAATTCGATAGATATTTAAACTAAGCTATCATAAATATTTCCGTTGTATTTGCTCAAACATTTAAAAAATTATAAATGATAATATGATGATAACAAAATAATGTAAATTAAAAACAAGCCTTTATTAGTGGTTAATAAAACATAACTAAAAATTAAAAAATAAGTTTATTCAAATTGGACAGTATGATCGTGTCGACGTAGTCTTTAAATTTTCACATAAAAGCGTGTGGCATTTTGTAAGCACGTTTTTGCATGTTTATGTCCATTGCGAATTTTCTTCTATTATTATTTTGTTTTTGTTTAGCTTGAGCAGCTTAGCCTATTCATAATAACTTTTCTAGACAACTACCGTGTTGCTAATATTAAACTGTAACACTATATCTTATAATCATAATCGCTCTAACGGAGGTAGACTATCAGCTACGGGTTATATTACATCCTCTATAACTCAGTTTTCCTTTCCGTTGGCAGATAAGCCCGTTCTTAGATCTAGTCTAATTTTCTACGCTTGAACAAAGTAGATATTTAATCAAAAATACTATACTTTATAAAGGTTTTGTCGGTCTGTGGCTGGACATGACTCGAGCTTAATTTTTAATAGCATGAAGAGCGAAAAGCACGCGTCATTCCCTCAGGGCTTTATTGTCGAAATTGAATCAAGATTAACCCTATTATGGACCACCCGCATGCTTCAGAGTACCGATTTGTACAATGATCTATATGCATTTTTAAAGTTAGCTTTAGATGTTGTCATAGTCACTCTTAATTTAACTTCATTTATTAATTGCTTGTGAGCTGTTTTCCATTCCAGCCAAATATTGGATGAGCTCGGAGCAAATGATGCACGTCGTTTACTTTTCTCTTTATGGGTGGTCTCGTCTTTTCCCATTCACAGTCTGAGACAAAGCCAGTTTATGTTTTCCCAAGTCACTAGACATTTTATTTCTAACACTTACTGAGATTCCTCGAAAAGGAAAGTTGTCGGGCCACTTGTGGCAGACGTGCTAAAATTCGTCTCTGGGAAACAAGCATGACATGCCACCGCACCGTCTTCAACAAATTCAATATAAATGCGTTATTCTGCATCCATTCAATTCTAGACCTTAAAGCTCTGGAATAAAGGAGGTGGTTACGTATTTTTATTTCTTCATTAGCATTCGTGGTCCGAAGGAGCGTATTCCCACGCGAAAAGTGCTTATTGGTGGCGAGTCGGGAGATAAATATTTGTATACTACACTTAACACACGGCTCCTGACCTTGGCAAAGAGCAGATTGTGTAAACGTTACAAATTATTGTTTATAAACACGAATATAGCTAAAGAATTGCGCTCTGTGAGATCATCGAACATTTTATGTAGTTTGTAAAGCACTTTATACTTCGCAAACAGGTGAAGGAGCAGGTCATCAATTGACAATATTTTTTCAGCTGTGACTCACAGTGTAATGTGAATGTACTGACCCTTTTCGAGTATGATTCAATATGTTAAGAATTTAATTAATTTCAACGTGGAGTCCCAGACGACGGCATCAGGCACATGGCGGGCGCCTGGGTGCTGTGTCCCGACCGAAATAGATGGGCGGCTATTTATACGAGCCGCGTATCCGCTGGCGCACGCGCACCGCCGTATCCGCACGCTCCACACACCGCGTGAATATTCCGCTTTCAACGACTAAAAACCTCCTATAATAAGGTATCTTTCGAAAATAGGTAAACGAAGCCAATAAATCAAGAAGCTTTCAACGAAACCGGTAATAGCTCATCAATCATGAAGCAAAATGGCGATAAAAAGGGGTGGGACATCGAGGCTGTGAAAGGATGCCGATTCACGGCTTAATGCAAGATGTGTACGTCAAGTTATAGTTCTGTAGTAGATCGCATCAAGTCTCCTCGACTGAGCCTTTTAAGGCCGAAGTTCCGCTGCCGATGTAAAATGTTATACCTCAAGGTGATATGTTTATGTTACCAACTGTTATGGCAGAACGTACACAAACAGGTCGCACCCAGCCAGTGATGTAACTACGGTGATGCTATCTGTTGTTGCTATTTATAAATTGCTTGAAAAATTCATTCCGACTGCTTTAATTTGTGAAGCCGTAATAAATGATGACATTGACGGCATTTAACGAGTTGGAAGTGTTTGTTGGTATTCAGCTACCGAGTATGGTAGTAAGAAATGTATAAATGATCAGAATCATAATGTACATACTTTATAGTAAATATCAGACTAGAAGAAGATAGATGGAACCCCCAACTGCCAACGTACAATTCAAAAAGCCAAACCTTCACAATATGAATATGATACCAACGAAGTTGATTACACAAATTCTGAGACCGGTTAATGGCATTGTGTAATTGTTAAAACGCCGGACAAACTAGTTGGCAGACGACCTTCGTTAATTGAATAGGTGAAGAAGATTACTATTACAGCTAAACTTAATACATTACACATTTGAATACACACAGACAAACATAATAATGTACAGAATGAATGCCAATGCACGAAGAGAGATGATCAAATCTGTGTACCTATTAATTTTCGTATGAATGTTTAGTCATGTCTACTCGTGCATGATTCGCTTCTACAAATAAAACGTGATGTGGGTCACGGTTTCCCGCAAACCTTGTTTGATTTCGTACCCTACATAAGAATTGGCCTTAAGTCTTGGTTTTCCTTGCTTATGATATCATTCGATCCATCTGAACTTGTTCGTCAGATCCTGCAGTTTTATGAATGCTTTATTGTACATAATTTTTGTATAAAACAATAAAAAGAGGATAACTGATGTACACAAGCGAGCTTAACCTATAATTGGGTTTTCATCCTAGCCTAAACTTACGTTATCAAAGTGAGAGACAAACTTTGTACTTGAGGATAAATGCACAAAACTTAAGCACATTAATTAATTTCATACTTTAAACTAAAAATATACTTAGATGTAGGCTTCGTCGCATATCTCTTATTTATTGACCTGCCATATATCTTGTGTGACGAAACATCTGCCTTTTGGCCTCATATTTTCGTAATAATGTAGTGTAAACCCATTTGGTTAAATGTTTGCACTGGTATGAACATTGCAAACAGTTATAAAGACTAATAACTCCAGCCGAGATAAGGTTAAGTGGCACAATAGTCGTAAATTGGTATACGCTGTCTTAGAGATGAACTGGGCAATTCTATCTTTCTGCCCTCCATTTCAACACTTGAACGCGCCTGATTCTATAAAGTCTTTAACCCAATAATTGATAATCACGGCCCCTTTTGCGTATGACAATAGCAATCGATTTATTATACATTCGTTCATCCGTTGTCCTCACAAAAGATACGCTTCAATTGATGTTTTGCTTTCAATGAAATTGTCTTCGGTAATAGTATATCCATTGACGTATGATTATCGAGATGTACCATACATAGGGGTCGCACCTCTTAGCGTGTTCGTGACTTGGGGTCGTATAGTTTACATCCCGTGGTAAATGCACAATTACTATGTAGCATGCCACATCAATCTTCCCACAGTGTTTATTAGAGAGCTGAGAGCTCGACATTTTATAGATAGCTGTATTTTATTCGATGAAGTTCTTAGACTAGAAACCTGATTAATTTAACAGCATACTGAAAATTATATCCCCCATTAGGTATACCCGAGGGCGCAACCATTTATGTGCTTATAAGGATTGAAATGGAGAGAGTGAACATCGATGGCAATCATGTTATCCACGTCTTAATTGCCGTTATTTATTTAATTGCAGCGATATGTAGCCTCCACTATAACATTTTCTCTACAGTATGTAAGTAACGCATTAAAAGCTCTACACGTATTTGTAAATCAACGTCTCGCAATGTCGGTCAATTGTCGTAAATTACAGGCCATTGACAGTCAAACTGTTCAATACATTACTGAAGTTAAAAGTCACATTTGATTTGGTCGGCGCCTGCATTGCACGCATAATTAATTTGCGCAAGCGCAGGGAATCACAATAGCAGATGTTTGAACAGCTGGTAGCCATATTAGATTTTATATACCTACGTAAGTAATGTCAGAGTACTTTGAAAGTGCATGTTTATAAGTGATGTGACATGCTGAACACATGTTTATGCATATCGCAAACAAAATGGTATGCTGTAAGCATTAGATGAGAAAGTCCAGTGACGGTAATTGAATTGATATTCACGAGATATATGTGAATACATTTAGGATGCATCTCGCGCCTCTCGGAAGTTTAGATGAGTCTACACTGAACAAGTGTCCAGTCAGGGGTTAACGACTTGATTGGCCAAGATGGCGGTTCGCAAACGTGCTAAGTGGATGATGACGGCTCGCTAAACCCATTTCAGTACAGGTTCAATGAATTATTTCGATATTTCTTCTTAGAATTCTAACAAAGAAAAGCTACTATGTCACATTTTATAAGCTGCTACCAGCGGCTTCGCCCGCGTGATAGTAGAAAATTATCCCAAGAGAACTTATTCCCGGGATAAAAAATATCCTTTGTGCTATTCTAGGACATAGTCTACTTGAATCACATCTGAATAGAACAAACGGCTATGTGAGAAAAACTGTACCAGTACGTATGTAGATAAGATACATTTTATCAGCACTAACAAGTTACGGTGTGCTACTTTCTACCTACGCTGTCCTAAGCATTTTATCAGCTGTCAAACATGTACTTAGCCGAGATTTTTTATACAGTCTACTTATTATCTCAATATAACTGGACACAAACTATAATCCTAATCAGAATCTGTGGTTCAATGAACCGTTTTTTGTGTAACAAAATTTTATAGATGGTCGAATGTATGTAGAAAGCTTTTAAGCCAATTTGGAAGGTTCGTGTATGATCGATACTTTAATTATTTAGCCATCGTTCGCTAATGGCAGAGCCGGAATCTTGAGGCGCAGTAATTGTTCCAGTAATGTTAATTGCTGTTCTCTGTCGGTATCTAATTCGTGCCACGGTCCGACCTGCCCAGACACGTTAATGGGGATATTTATTGACTGAAACACGGTTACCGGTAGCCTGTGCAAAGAACTACAGATAATGATAGGGTATCACACTGACAGATTGTTCTTACTACCAGCTAAGGTATTCTGCTAAGCTATGCTATCAGTATTTCTTACTCGAATTTATTAGCGACGGAGTACCAGAGTTACCTAACTCGTTCTTGCTATTTATAACGTCGGATAAGTGGTGCATTTAACCTATTAAAATTCATAGCATTTGAATTTTATCTTCATACTTTGCATGTTGATTTCGCTCAAGTAATTGTTGTGTAATTTGTCTCCTGTTTGACAGCATATGGTTTCAATAAAAGTCGTGCGAATGGTAGCCTCACAATCAAACAATGATTGCCAAATAGTTGAGGCGTTGCTTTTATGCAACTGCGTTACAATACCGTTTCACAAGTTACTAATGCGTAATGACAACTATTCATCTGGAGGACCACTTTCACTGAGCGCCCACTAGTTTATCTGGAGTGGGCGATAGGGAAAGCAATATGCTAATCCAACTCATCTGGATGACACTTGAATAGAACGTTTTAGATATGTTAATAGTCACAATAAATCGTTTAATAAAACTGTTAACACTTGTTTATTTCTGTTTACAGGTAAAGGTGAGCATTCAAGAACTAGTTCTTTATCGTAAGTTGGTATCGAAGGTAAGTGCAGTCACAATTTTGGTGGAACATTAATCGTTCCAGTCATTGGTTAGATAACAAGGCTGGTTGGTTTCCATGCTCTAATTGGCTGTGGAAACAATACCAAATTAATTTGTTGAGCGAATGCTGATTAAAATGTCATTAAAGTAGCGACTGAAGATTTTATCGCGGGGATAAAGTTTTATGAGAGAACTTTACTGGAAAGGAATAAATGAGAGTGAAAGTAAGGCCAGTGTAACAATAACAAGATAATTTTCCCAGTTCATGCGTGAAATATCGCATCCGATACGCTGAGCAGAGCCGGCGTGTATAACGTTTCCTATCTTATTAAGTAATCATCGTTCTTCAACAGCTTTCTGATAAAATTCTGTCTGTTATTGAGAATGTTTCTTTACAATCATTTTCGTTCGGATCTTTATAGTATCAGTTGCCCTCTTGAACCAGTTTGGCACAAAAGAAAGCTTGAAACATCGACACTTGGAAAGCTTCCGCATCCCACGCGATTTAAATTGCGTTAAATATAATCTACCTACGCCGCATATTTTAATATTGTAGTAACACTTGTAAATCATATAATATTATAGCAGGTCATAGTTCTGGTAGATATAGGCCTATACCATTGGATGTTATAATATATCGAACTTTGGGCTAATAAAAATGTCACATTTGAGTCACATAAGTTACCTAACCTGACACAAAGCTGGTGGCCGCAATTTTATCACTGTTCAACTGTCAATAAGTTTTTCTATACATATAAGCAGCTTGATATGAATTCCTCCATAGGATTTCTGAAAGTAATCTCAAGCAACTTAAGTGATAACGTTAATTGAATTTTAACACGACAATGAAACGCTGGTAATTTTTATCGTTGGTAAACTGACATGCATACATACAGCAGTAGCCACATAAGCTTAAGGTATTTGCGTTTGTACAATTACTTCACAATTCTTATCTTCCTCCACGATCTAAACAATAACAGTTATTTAATCCACACCGGTTCAATTTCAATGAAAACTAGCACAAACTTCTTGTACTGGCGGTGTCTTGTCAATGAAAATCATTTTATCAATGGGCATACTTGAAGCACGGCCCTTTGATTTCTAATTCGTGTAGGCGTGGAATTAATTCCGCATATTTGTATTTAAACTCATAATCATTACAACATCATTAATCAAAATGTAGTTTTGGTACAATAATGTTATTTTAAATACCATGTTTGAGCATCATTATCATTTTGATGTGTGCTTGTCATGTCATTCTTACGTTATGCTGTGTAATTTAATGTGTGTCCCACGATTTTAGTTTGCATGTAAAATGTTGGTTGTCACGCGAAGCTTTGAAGTTAGAAATGCTGTTGTTTAAGATGTTTTCTGCATCAGATGAGTGACTAGGTTTGTTATGCGGGTGTCGTTTCGCTAACGGTGTGTCCCCACGTGTTCCATTGTTCCTCGGCTCCTCGTGATTTCGTAATCGCTGTTGGGTTCACGCTTTCTTCCGTCTCTGTCATCAACAATCATGTTTATTTATGCGTAACTTTGTTGACATTTTTTTACCAAAACTTTGGAAAGCTTCTGTAGCATAGCGATTTCATGTCGGTGTTTTTGCTTCAGATATATTCAGACAATAATTTACTGCATTATCTGTAAATTTTGCGTGTGCGGCTAATTGAGTTTGACGTGGGACGAAATTGACCACGTTAAGTCACTTTGAAAACAGGTCAATTTAACCCATTAAACTGAATCGATTACGATCTGAGCGTAGAAGTCTACATATACAATGCTAGTATAGCGGTGGTGCAAACCGGTAACTGCTGCAACCTTCGCTGGGAACGTTAAGTGCGACACCGGACATTCGGTCTTGAAGCCCGAGCTATAAAATCCCTAATTTATTACTACCATTTCAGGTAAGTAGTACGATTGTCCGTTCGTATCAACAAATATGAATTCAACCTCCTCGAGATAAGATCTTTTCTCACATATCCGTGCGTGAGATGTATTTGTCGATAAATATAATTTATTTATGCTGTGATTACTGTTCAATTGTATTGTGGTTTATTGATCTCGGTTTTCGATTTGTCATTTATTTATTTTTACTTATATCGATTGTAAGGACAGCGTAGGCTCGCCTACTTCTCTGTTTTTGTAGCAAGCTATTGATAATGCCAATCAAACAGCTTTGATTGGTCTCTTATAGATTCTACAAGGTCTTATATTTAATCAATGCATTCATGTTTACTGGCATTGGTTTAGTTTATACTTTAATTAAGTATAACTTTAATCGTTTAGGTAAATATCTTATTACGCGAAGTCCCCATAAACTTTATTCTTGATGTGGACTTTAATACAACTGCACGTTGACCACAGGCAATGCGACCGACATTGGAATTTAAATGGAATCGTCCGTTAGTACATTGGTAAATTAGTGTTCGAATAAGCATTTCCTCATACGTTTACATGGATTAGAAAACGAGGAAATCAGCATACAACCTTTAAAGGCAAACATGTTTATTTTAATTCATTATTAATGAACTGTACAGTGAAGAACTGCAATAGCTGACGAGATCGATTAAGCTTATATAAACTGAACATTAAAATAAAGGCAACAATGACTAATCCCACTGATAATATGGATACTATTCGAAGCGTGCATCTATTAACTATGGCGGTGACTGACGCAGACATACATAGTTGCTAAGAGCTCATTACATCAATTGTAATAACAGCTAACCTCAGTTTAATGCTCTAAGATTATAACATTAAATATCATTTCATCCTCAATTGCTGTCATAACCCCAGACAAGTTGCCATCTAATAAGAGCCTTCCTCTGCGAGAGATGTTGCAAGATGTTTCATTACAAAAGTGGAAATAGAACGCATTAGCGATGTCAGTACTTAACTGCCAGTGGTAAACACCCACGTGCTTGGCCGTTTCATCAATCAATCAGAAACTAGCAATCAATGGCCATATCAATTGTCTTCAGCGAGTTTTATCCATTGGTCCCTTCCGACAATTTTAATTATATCCTTGAATTTTAATTATAGCGCTGATCTTGTGATCATCCTTTGATTAATTACTCGGGTTCACCATAGTTCATGATGAAGGAATGCTATTTTTTATGTCATTGGCATCAAAGTGCCGGTTGATTTATGTTGGAAGTTAGAACTTAAGGTTCTTAGAATAGAACCATTCGTTTTATTGTCCGTAGCGTAACTACCTGGATAAACTTTACCCTGTGATTGCTACACAATGATCAGGTGCTGTGCCACCGCCTCCGCGACGGAAGCGGTGGGCGGCAACCGGGGCGTGCGCCTACGTTCGTGCGGCTCCGATTATGTCACCTATACCTTCTCATCATATAAGGACAGCTGTGCGGAATTCTACGACAACTCATTATAGTAACACACCGATTATTTACATTTTATCGCCGAATAGTTCCTCATATTTTGAATTCTTCAGTCTAAGAAAGACGTTAAACCTTCTCGTTAGTGGTTATTTACGTTTACAGCCGCAGTTAGTTCACATAATGCGTTCCACGAATAGCCGAAAATATTTTTAATGTCCGTTAATGTGATCTCGGTCCCAGTTTTTCCATGATTTAGTACGCAATAATCATCAAATAAAATCTAGCAATAGCACCTGAAAACAGTAAAGGGCACGTGTTTACCATGGAGAATAGTACGAATAGCTATTTATATTCATCAAGCAAATGGATATGCGCTTCATCCATTAAGCAACAGTAGCGGACTAGCGGTGTCTAGTAAACAAACAACAGAAACATCTTGTGGCCCAAAGCAAGCCTTTTACATTGTCAATCAGAACCCTTTCGGTAGAGAAATATGGTTTAAAATCAAAATTCTCTTACATAACTTACGCTATTCTATGTGTAAGCTGTTTACGGTTACTGCCATAATCTCAAAGCGGATCTCTGTATGTCTTGTGTAAACCCGGGCTGTAGATCACAAGGTGTACCGCAAGGAGGGTTCTTGGGACCTTTACTGATGCAACTGTCTTGACTAGGATATATGTTATAATGTCAGCAGATTTATGAGCATCGTGAATTCATTTTGTTTTTCTCTGGGCACTAAATCTACATAAGAATTCAAAGCAAAAGTAATACATGCTTCGTTACTTTTTAATCGCATGAAGTTTGTTAAACTAACGTTTTTAAGTCTGAGACTTAGATTTTATTAACAAGTAAAAAAGTATCCTGATAACTTGAATAAGAAAGATGCTTATCATCTTTATTTACTTATAAACTTTCAAAATAACAACTGCGAAATTCTCCAAGATCTAAATAAACATTGATTTAGCAAACAGGTTGTCGTATTTAAATTGGTAAACCAACGTAAATCATTCAATATAAACAAAGCGTTCTTCATCTGCAGCTGAGCTCGTGTTGACTCCGTATTTGTTTTACGAGACTCCCAAGATTTATTTACTATTAGTAAAGATAACGGTTAGTTTAATTACTTTGCCTGTTTTATGTTTATCCTACTTGCTGTTTTTTGTAAACTTATGCTACTTGCTAAGTCTCGGTTGAACTTGCTTCGTAACTCCGTACGTGATGTTACTTTAGAGCGGATAATGTCAGCATAAAATTGCATTTGTAGTTTTATCGTACTCGTCTGTTTATCCATTGCCCTAGTTTCATTGGGTGCAGAAACTTCCTGTTAGCTTAGCTAGGACCCATTTATTGTAAATGGTTCAACCTACACATATTTATACCTTGACTGCTCTGGTCATTCGCAGCTACTTATTCAATTGAATCTAAGTAGTTTATGTAATTTGTTGGAACTTGTCAACGTTATAATAGAAAAGTTATGCAGTGTCGTTGAAATGAGGCAGGTGATACAACTATGTGGCCTAAGCCTAACAGACTGTGTGTTAGAAGAGTTTTATTTGTATACTGATATACGTTTGTATTCACATACTCGTAGTTTATTATACATAGATATTTCTTAAGTAAACGCAACACTGAATCCATTAATAATGTTTGCAGTAGATAATTTACTAAGGCAAGTCGAGCGAAGCTTTAGACTTTAGAGCGATAAAATTGGCGAGACGTTCTACATTCATAATTTATAATTTAGCAGAAGCGATTGTCCCAGTTTGTAGATCGCATTAACCTTATTATCAAATTAACATTGTATACAATGCACTTACGTACATTGTTATTAATAAAGAGATATGAAATGAATACTTTACGAACATATCCAAAGCGATCTAGCTCATCAACATTGAGAAATTAAAATGAAGACACACGTTAAGTTTTAATTACATCTTCATTTGACTTATCCACTATTTTAACACCTGCGTTAATGTCTTTTAACACCGAATTAAATTCCCGTACTTCAAAATTATTACTCTTGATGACTATATTCCGTAACCAACTTATGACATCTTAATCTTGTTGCATCCGCTTCAAACACGTGTGATGTGAATGTGTGACTTTTTAAACGACTAGTTTTTTTTTTAATACGATTCCAATTACGTTTATCGTTTTATAAGTCATTACAGATACTGAATTACTTTCACTTGAAATGCTTTGCTATGTTGGTGTTATTCAATACTATCTTATCTCCTTTCTTCGTACGCGTGGTATACACGTTAATATGTATATTGTTACACTGAGCTGTCAACACATTATAATGTCTCGACTGTAGGGCAGGCGGCGCAGAAACTGTCTGCCACCAGAAATATCCTATCTTGTCCCACATAACTGTCGATAACGCTCAGAATAACTAACCAATTAGTAGGTGAAGCTTACGAAACATTGTCGCCGTAAAGAACCGCGTTTAATGTTACAAAAAACACAGACCCGCAGTTTTGTGTGAACAGATGCCTTTCCACATGCATCCAGCTTATGTTTTTATTCATCGGATCAATTATTCGTTTCTTTAGCTTATATGATAAAAAGATACATGGATCGTGCGAAATCTCTTTAAGACGTTCACTATCCTGTTATCCGCATGTTCTTAGAACGTATTTTCTTATCGATACCTCAGAAAAAATCGATTTACAATCGTCATACGCATTAAGATCTATATCGAGTAAGGTGGTATACTATAAAAGTATGGCATCGGCGCCTCAACATTGGCCACAATCGCCCTTATAAGGAGCAACGCGAGTTACCGCAGGAATAATTAATTGATCTTTAACATCCTTGAGCATGAATACGATTAAATAAGTGATCGTTAAAATATTTTGAAATAATTACGTTAAGATATCTCAACTACTGCATTTAACCGTTTCACCTTGTCCATTTAGTTATCGGTTACTCTTATCTTCGCGAGAATTATCTTAAATTATAAACTTTGCAAAGTAATTGTAAATACATTATCAGAATCTAGTTTGCGTAGTACTTGCGTACATCCTCCTTATTTGAGTACGGCTTCATGCTTAACGTTCTCTCTTTTTGGATGCAACAACATTTTAGCCGATCTTCTTCGCAGCATAGGAAACATGTTTCCAACAAAGGAATTTTAGAATCCTAAAGTATTTCTTGGGCAAGAAATCACGTTACGTGATCGGGGTGGTAAAATCGCGAAAGCGGTGGATGCCAAACGCGTCTATACAACTTATCTGCGAGCAAATATGGTCATAGACTCCGCAGGAGCCGATCCTCCTATCTCTGCATTGTTACTAGCAATGTGTTAACACGATGATAATGATGAAGGATGTATATAAGTTGATACTGTGCGTTGAATAATGCATAAATTAAAATTCTAATTGGAAACAAACTCGATGTATCGATGTCCTATATAAACATGAGATGATAATCATATTCGAATTTTTCTAGGAAGAAAAAAACTATAGTTCTTGTCCAAGTGGCAGTGAGAACAAAACATCAGACAAACAAATACACAGTTGCTGACTGCATCGCTTCGCAGATGCACCTTTTGACATTATGACTCACGCGCTGAGTACGGGTTATGCGGGCCCTTAGCTACTCAACTCATACAATTTAATGATCGATTCGATGACGTCACCGCTATTGGCTCATTATATTAAAACGTGATTACAGTCTGTCACGTTTTTCCTAGAAATAAACTATAACACTATGATGAATCAGTTTCCCTGTACCATATTCATTTCATGCTTCAACGTAAAGATTTCGATTTCTCTCTTTTTGTCTGCGTCTACTAATCATTCAAACATTTAGAAATCATTGACCTCCTTGTTAAACTCATTATTGACAGTTTCGTTTATACCTGTTGTCCACATTTGGTGTTCATTCTCATTGGTTCTTATGACGTCACGTCTGCACTTAAGCCTTGACACGAACTGTCCAATATTTCCAATTTATTCTCGTCTTTCCCAGCAGTTTTATATATAGCAACTGCAGCACAATTCATCATGTTTATAAATAAACTGTTCTAGATACTGAACGCGGTTGTTTATGCGCTTGCTTTGAAATATAACAATTAAACAAGCGCCATAGGTGGTGGTAATGGATGGCCTCACATTACAAGTGACAGTAAAAATAGTCATTATAAAGCTATGAACGCATTCTAATCGTTTGGGAATGGTCGAGTTGAGAGTTCATTGGTGGTCGTAATTTTTAAAATATTTGTGATGTTGTTCATGACTTTTTTGTGTTTATTTATGGATTAGACTCGGTATGAGCGTAATTATGTACATCGCAGTTTATAGTTTCGGGTGTTCTACTGCGTCTTGGATAGAATACAGGAAATAGTGATCTGAATACTGCGCGTTATTTTTGTAACTACCTAAGTGAACTGAAAACCGTATACGGTTATTTTCATTTTGTGGTTAAATTAACGAACAATTTCAATACATTTTTCCTCTACCTAAACTAAAAATTGAACAACTTGTACCAGGTAGGTATACAATAACAATACAGACAGATAACCAAAAACTCAGCACGGAACAAAAATGAATCGGTCCAATGAACTTCCAATCACAGCACACCTTAAAAGTAGTAACAATTTATAAGGTTTTTCTAGCAATGACTCATAGCAATTAGATGTTATAGTTTGTTCCTTTATCCTCGAACCAGCTTACGTGACTCACGGTTCAACGGAAGCGAAACAAAATCTACACGACAGCGAAAACCAGTATGTGTGTACCTCCCCTGCACTTTGATCTTGCGGTGTAAGGGGTTCAAGAAGCTTTACAATATTTTACAGTTCATCCGCTCCTATAGCTATGACGTCACTTCACTGATCGTTTTTTCGTTCACGATGTTCGTTCGCCAGATGATGAAGTTTTTTTTATTTTGTTTTACCTCTAATGACAGCCATGTGTACTTAGAGTGCAGGGTTAGTACTCAAGTCTGGTTCATCCATTCATTTAACTTTCTTGTGTAGTGAAAAGGTCTTGTTATTCTTTAGTAACAGCTTAGTTATTTTTACTACCTACTAGTTTTACAGCGTTTTCTCCGTATTTTATTTTATTACAGTCAACATGGTCACTATGTTTAATGAAGAAACTCGTCATTTTGGTGAAGTACTTGCTAACTTTCACAAGTCATAAATTTTTACTAGATACTTTTCTAATCTAATGTATACTGTTACTGTAACAACATATAAGGTAATGTGTTTGTGAACATTAAAATATGAACACATGGTAGGTACTCTTTCAAGTTAAAAGTTATAAAATGGTACGACGTAAGTGGTTATAGGGTTAATCCCTTTTACCACTTACTTCGGATTGGTTCGACGGGGGATTTCTTGTCCTATTCGCTAGGGTAGTGTGTTCTCGAATGGGTACCCCATCTTGTTTAGCTCTTCGATCCCCATTGTGACAGAACAGTTGACAAAATGGAGTATTTGATCATAAATATGCGTCCCTGGCGGAATAAACGTGAAAGTATTTACGGTTAAAAACTCATGATTCAAATGAATTTGAAATGTTAACCCAATTTTTTCCTTCCAGAATTCAAAAAGGATTGGTCAGATCACGCTCTGTGGTGGCCTACACGCAACAAATGGCTGTCCCGACCCAAACACACACTGGACCAGTATGGTGTTCACGCCGACGCCGCCCTCCACTTCACCCCCATGCACAAACCCATCAGAATCCAGCTCCCGGACCTCAGATTCATTGACTGCAAAATTGACTTCTCTATCGACACCTTCAGCGCAGTTGTTCAGCTTTGCAAAAGTCTTGGTAAGTTTCACTCCTTCAGTTTCATATTCATGCCTCTGGCTAAATTGGTTAAGAAACTGATCAGTAGTTTGAACCGAGATTGAATTGATTGTATTGTCAAACGAGACAACAATAGATCGTTTGTCATTGCGAATATTATTGCTCCTATTAACTTTTTGTAGACGATTTGCCGGATTTGTCTAAGTTAGCATTAAGAAATGTTACGGGCCGTGATTTTGGCTAACACTAATTTATATTGTAAGAAGTATCAATAAAAATGCAGATAATATTACAAGATCCCAATTCAGATAGATACTTACGCCCAAAAATAACTTCATAAAACCATCAATATCGTTATCTTGTTTTCCAATATCTTTTCTCCGCAAAAGATCGTAAAGGTCATATTTATTTTAATAGCGAAACTTTTACGTTTCAACACTTTGTAACGGTTGTCGATTTACGATCTGACTTTTATGCCTTATTCGGCATTACAAGATCTAAGCCCAACATCAAATGTATTTTATCTCGTCCAAATGTTAATGCTCGTAAAGTCGATCAACTCGTAAAAGTTGAATGTTTATTCTGAAGGACCCATACGATGGAGCATGCTGCTATCGTTGTATTACCACCATTTGATATTTGAGTTCTTATTTATGGGAGCAATTGCCCCCTGGTGTTCGAAGACGGAAAAATTAGGCTACTGTTGGTACTTGTTCTTTGTAGTCGCGCTAATTTGGAGTCTAGTCCATAAATAGGCGAGTTTTCTAATGTAAAATACGCCGATGGCTTATAATAATTTTGTCCTACCGCACGTGACAAAGCCAAGGGTCATAGAACTTTTATTTTAGATACAATAATATTGTAATTCGATTCTTACCTGTAACCAACCAATTATGGTGTGGTAACATAAATGTATTCCTCTCATATTCCTATAGACTACTCATGTTATAGACGAGCAATTCAAAACAGAACCTTTTCAATATTTTACCTCATTTTACAGGTATACGACATCCAGAAGAATTGTCCCTCTGCTATCCCCTAGAGCCGTCCCACCTCAAGCAGAACTATCAGAATTTGAAAGAAGCTAAGAGGATAAAGTCTTCACACCCCGCAGACACCAACACATTTATAGCAGCCACGAGGGGCTCATCAAACAGTTTGGACAGGTCTAATGGGCCGTGTCCTGCGACGCCACCCCCTCCTAGATCGCTTTCTGCTACCCCTGTGGCTTCACAACAAGTAAGTGTCATTATTTTCATATAAATTCAATAAACAAAAGAAATCCAAATTATGTTTAATCAATCCGTAAAAAACAACCCATCTCTGCATTCGGTTAAAAAAAGGTCGGTACCAACAGTGTCCCCTGTGCGAAACCAATGATTCTAGACTCGATTTTATCAATTCAACATATGCAAGTGATTGTTCTTAATCAGTTCTGACCTGATGCAATACAACAGCACGGCATCGATAAAAAAGAAACAAAATGGAGTATAATGTAACATGATTTAAAGTTATGAACTCACTCATTGGCTAAAGATAATTCAACAGCTCTATAGTCCGATGCAGGAAAATGCATCTGTTTCATATCATATACAGTTTATGTTACATGCATAAGTTTACTCATAAATTGTGCCGGTTTTGATCGCTTTTGTCGTAACTCTGACTTGGAGAATAAACACGATGTCTTGATACAAATTTTCAGACGAATTGTTCATGTAAAACATGCTGTTTTTGTGTCCTACTTCAGGCACGCGCAATTAAATACTAAATTAATACTTCAGACACATTTTTTACTTATTTATTACTTTTCTAATACCAGACTTGGTCAAATATCTTAACCTAATCTTTCTATATGCAGAACGGCACACTCCGTCGGTACGGCGGTGTCTACAGCACACAAAGCGATGGCTCAAGCGACGGGGGCTACTGTGGCACCCCACCCAGAGCCGCTTCCATGGACGCTCTCGACTCCTTAGCAGATTTGTCCCTAGCGGACTCCCCCTTGGAACCCGACAGCCAATCGCGGGAGTCCCTTCTAACGCCCAAGTCTCTCATGGAACGCGCCAGAATGAATGTTGGGTATGTATTTGTAAATTATAATATCCTTCTTTTATAATTAATTGTGTTGATAGGTAAAATTTAAGGTACACCACGTTTTTAAACGCGCCGTTGACGCGCGTTTTAGAAACGTACGTCAACAGCGCGCTTTTATCGTACAGAAGGTCTAAAGAAGAAACAAAGAGGTCGAAGGTCTGATTTGCGTGCGCATCACTACAAACATGCGTCAAAGGCACGTTAAAAAACATGGTGTGCACAGGCCCTAAAAGACGTTAAGTTAGTCAGTAGCATCAGTGGCATTAGTCAGGCCCTCGAAAATGGTCACTTGGGGCGCTCTATCATGTGCCACATTTGGTAATAAAGGGATCTACAAAACACCATTTTTCCTATTACCTATTTGGTAACAACCGTATAAGTGCTTTCTAAATAAGCCACGGTTAGCTATGAAAGCATTGGTTTTTCTCTAGGTTTTATTCACTGATAGAACAAGGACATTTATGTTCCTAGTAAACAAGTTATTGGTTTCCCTGTTTTTTGTCGTAATAACATCTAGTTTGACCACAATAATAAAGCTGTTCTGTGTATGGTAATGACTTTTTAATGATCACTTTTCCGCATACTTAGTTTTGATGATTTCATCTACTCTGTCATTGGAATTTTATGTGCCTCGGCAACTTTTTAATTAGGTTAAATCATGATTTACTTCATTAGTAATATTCTGGAACCATTTCCTTCCTGTATCTAATAGCTATCACGTACTATTATAGTTTCGTTTTATTCCGTAAAAATCTTACTAGGCTATTTTAAGGCATGAACGGCGATTTTTTTTGTATATATTAGGTATAGACTCGCGTTTGACCACTATCTCACCTCATGGTAAGCGATAATGTGACCAACGATGGAGCACGCTTGCCTAAAATAACCTTATCACTCTTGACTTAAAAAAAAAAACATGGTCATGGCGAAATTTTGTCAGAATAGCACTAATTCTTTACGTTTCGATTTTGAGTCAAAAGTCCGACCTGAATATCTTGAATCTGATGGATGCGAAACGAACAGGACCGGTCGATGATGGTGAATAACCATGGGTAGCCAATGACATGACTTCGAGTAGTAGCTCTACTTATATAAAACCTTTATACCATTTATTTATTTATTTATTGATTTATCCTCACAATGGAATGCCTTGCGGCAATTACACCAATGGAGCACAAGTCACGAGTTCACGACTGAATCTGCTACTTTCCAACAGCCTCTTTACAGCATATGCACGATGGACTGATGGAGGGGTAGTGGCAATAGGTCACGTAGGCTCACCAGCCATCAGGCCAGCGCTCCTCCAGGATTCCGTATCGCACACATTTTGAAATATTGAAGCTCTTTCGATGAATTTTTCTAAATTGAAAATTACGGAAAAAATTTATATAATTTAAATTGTCACTTACGGGATATCTTCCGTGATTTTTTATTATTTTAAGTTCCCGATATTTCGACGCTGTTGCAAGCGCCATGATCACGGAAGATATCCCGTAAGTGACAATTTAAATTGTGAAACAAACCGTGATAGCCTAAAACAGTGTTTAAAATTTTATATGTCATCTTGATCGACGGTTGACCATAAAGATTGGGATGTTACAAAAGACCATATTCTTTCCGCAGTTGGCTAGACTCGTCGCTCTCCATCATGGAGCAGTACGTGCGCGAGTGGAACACGCTGCAGCTGCGCTTCAAGTTCTACTCGTTCTTCGACCTGACGGCGCGCGCGCAGGACGCCACGCGACTCAACCAGCTGTACCAGCAGGCGCGCTGGCAGATCCTCAACCAGGAGGTCCAGTGCACGGAGGAGGAGATGCTGCTGTTTGCTGCTTTACAGGTTACTACTCCAACTTATCATATACTAGCTTTAGCCCGCAGCTTCGCCCGCGTACATAAAATATAGCCTATGTCACTCAGAAATACAGCAGCTTTCTATTGGTGTAAAAATTTTAGTTATTTATTTATTACTTCCACAGATTACCTCATACAAACAAAAAAACAAACTTTACCTCTTTATTATATTAGTATAGAAGTATAAATTACCAGAGTCTGATTCTGTCTTCTTCAAACATGCACAAACTTTTTTATACGCAATTTTTTTTTTCGCGTTTGGCCACTGTCTGGTAGTAAGCGATGATATGGTCGACGGTAAAGCACGCTTGGTTAGAAGTAACCTATACACTTTTGACTTAAATACTCCAAATTACCCAGGTTGTAGCTATCAGGGAACATAGATCCTTAGTAAGGAATTCTACTTCTCACCTGGACGTGCAATGAATGTGTTCCCAAAACGTTTAGTGTGTATAAGTGGGAAATCCATCATTTACAGGACCGTTTGTTATGATTGTGTGCAACTCATGGTCACATTTGTTTTTACGAAAATGAAAAGTCTTCGTATTGGAATAAAGTTCATATTCGTACGAAACGCTTATCTAGCAAGGTAAAGACAAAGTGCGGTCTATAATGTATCTTGTGTGTGTGTGTTTTGGCAACTGGAATGCATCTAGATGTGAAAAAATTATAAGATGATCTATCAGACTACAGTAATACCCCGCTTAACGCGACCCCGTTATACGCGGTTTCACTATAACGATTTTCAAAATTCGCACTCAAATGCCTCACATTACGCGAAAGAGTGTGTATAAACATAATGTAGTCATTAACTTCTCTATGGTCGCGGGATCCCCGCTTCCTCTGAATATTCTCTTTGAAGAATTGGGAATCCCCTATCTTTCGACTTTGTCCTATGGGGATTTCCTCGTTCTTTTCGTTTGTTGATTTGTTCCTTGATGTTAGTTCGGTCGCTACAAAACGCTACCCAAAGACAATAGATGTATTTTTTCCGTAAAAAATAAGAGTATGTATATCATAAAGTGTTCTTAGAATTAAAGTGATTAATTAAAATGATTTGTAATTTTTTGTATTAAATTTTGACTACGTTTAATCATAAACCTCGGTATACGCGAATCTCAGTTAACGCGATTTTTTTCGGAACGTATCCCTCGCGTAATGCGGGGTATTACTGTAGATTAAAATTACATTTGACTTGATTGTTTGTTATAATTTTATTTGATACTAGATTTTACTCAGTCCTCTTCCTCTACTTGCGTAGTAGAAACTTATCCTACGAAAAGTAAACTCCTAATCCAAGCTGTATTGGTCTACCTGTGATCAAAATATAATTTGAATTTGTTAAAGATAAAGATATATTTATTGCGTAACTGTGTATGTACATTAAGTTCTTATTAATAAAAATAACATGTTTAGTTACAACAGTCTACCCAAGTCGAATATGATATGCGTTCAGTTGTTAAGACATGATTGATTTCTAAACATCTAGACTTCAACACACTACGACTAAATTAACCAAACCTACTTCCAGCTTCAAATCGAGCTCCAAACCCTAGCGGGCGGCAGCCTGGACGCGGCTGACGGCACGACGGCCGCACAATCCAACGCGCCCGAGGACGAGATCGACGCCGCGCTGTCCGCGCTGCAGAACCAGCTCGAAGGTGGACCTGCTCCTCATACCGACATCACACATGTGCCGGAGCTGGGCTCCTATCTTAAGTACCTTAGGTGAGTGGTTACAGCTAGTCTGGGTTTGAGAGAAGACGGGAACGATGATTTGACTGGCGAAGTATAAGGCCTATTTTAGCATTAGCATTATCCGATGGATGATACGAGACGCACAGAACCGGTCGTTGTGGCGACGCTTGTAGAAGGCCTATGTCCAGCCGTGGACGTCTTTCGGCTGAAATGATGATGATTATCGGCCTTGTAATGTTCCCATTGTCGAGACTTGAGTCTCGACGCCGCGCTGTCCGCGCTACAGAACCAGCTGGTAGGTGGACCTGAGATCCTATCTTTACTATTTTAAGTACCTTAGGTGAGTGGTACCAGCAGTTAGAGAGATAACAAAAACGATGGATTGACTGGCGTGGTGTAGTAGTTTTCTTTTTTGTGAACATTTGTCTCGTGGTTGATAAGCAGTGATGCAATGAGCTTAACCAGAGAATAGGCATCTGCTTGTTAAGTTTTGGTTGTGCAATCAAAAGTAAAAAAGTAATTTTTAGGTCATATCTTCCTTCATTTCTTGTTGAAACTAAAATTTGAAAATTGAACCTTTATTCCGTGTGTCTAGTGTAAGTTTTTCTTACGTTAACGCGTATGACGTTCGACTCTGCGATTGGTCCACTCGAACCAATCAGAGAGCCACACGTAGTAAATGTTTTGATTGCGTTGACGTAAATACAACTCGCACTCAAAGCACAGTATGTCGCTTCTTAGTCAGCTTTGTTTTGTCATGTACCAGACACCTACAAGCAGCATGAACGACCGCGCGCGGAGCGCGCTCATAGATCACTAAGGCGCGCGCGCCGGCCGCTTATGTTTATATGTAGTTACAAACTTAAGTACCGAGCAAACCGAAGACGCGACAGCAGCGACACATTTTGATAGGACGGCGGACCCGCGCACTAGCTCGTTTGCGATTGGTCCGCTATTATTTTAGGTGTTTTTGAGTGAATCCAAAATTGTATATATAGGGTAAGCAAATCATGAAATAAACATTCTGTTTCGAGCTCCCACTCGTGTTTCAATTACCTACCTTCGGTAAAGTGGTGACCCCGACGAACGTTCTCGTGCATACCCTCACATCGAAATGGCAGAAGAAGTCGAAACCATCTCCGTCAAAGCCCGCATACCTTTGTTTTGGCGTGACCAACCAACATTATGGTTTGGGCAATTCGAAACTGTCGTCAACCCTCAGAAACCCAACGAAGAAGCCAAATTCAGCCTCATGGTGGCCCATCTCGAAAAAGCGGACGTCGAGCAAATAAGCGACATTGTTATGTCTAAAACCCGTACAGGAAGATATGAGGAAGCGAAGAAAAGGCTGCTTTCCGTCTACGAGGAATCAGAAACTAAGCAGCTACATAAACTCCTCAACGAGATGGAACTCGGTGACCAGAAACCGTCACAGCTACTGCGGCGCATGCGAGAACCTGCACGCGAGAAAATGCCCGACTCCACACTTCAAATGCTATGGCTACAGCGTTTACCGACGTCAACACGAGCAGTCCTGGCAGTAAGCGAACAAAAGTCACTCGACGTTCTAGCAGCGATGGCAGACAAAATGCACGATCAAGCCACTGAAATACAAACCGTATGTTCCTGCACCTGTCAAGGTCATACTAAAACATCATCGCCACCACGTGCACAAGAACAGAAAACGCACAGAGATGAGGACCTCCGAGCCGCCGTAATGCAACTAACGAGAGAGATAGCCGAGCTAAAAGTACAGCGAACAAAGCGAATGACGCACGGACATCGACGCTTCGTTCATTCACGATCCCGGTCTCGGTCGCGCTCAGCCGGCCGCAACCATAAATACGATCACAAGGCGAGCTGGGCGAGCGACGCTTGTTACTTCCATCAGCGCTTCGGCGAGAAAGCACGCAATTGTCGATCTCCATGTAATTTCAACAAGCGACAGGAAAACTAACCGAGATCTCGGCTACGACGGGACCCGAGATCAACCACATTTCTGCATACCGTCTATACGTCTACGACACCGCCAACAAACTACGATTCCTAATCGACACAGGAGCGAACGTATCGGTAGTACCCCCATGCAAGAAACAAAAATCGGCGTCAACCGTACTATTATACGCAGCGAACGGAACGCCGATACAAACCTATGGCGAACGCGATTTTGACCTCAACCTTGGTCTACGTCGCTCACTCAAGTGGAGATTCACCGTCGCAGACGTGAAGAGACCAATCATTGGTGCAGACTTCCTGCAATATCACAACCTCCTGGTTGACCTACGAGCCCAGAAACTTATTGACAAGAGGACAGGCTTATCAATCAACGGCTGTTTGTCTAATAGTACATCGACGCCGACGGTACTCACAGTCAACGTGAACGATCCATACTGCGACCTGCTGAAGAAATACAACGACATCACGTCCGCCCACTTCAGTAACGCAACCAACAGCGACGTGGAACACCACATCATTACACACGGACCACCCGTGTACTGCAGAGCACGCCCACTACCACCGCACAGGTACCAGGCCGCCAGAGACACCTTCCAACTTATGCTGGAGCAAGGCATATGTCAACCAAGCAAATCCCCGTGGGCCAGCCCTCTCCACCTAGTCCAGAAGAAGAATGGTGAACTTAGACCCTGCGGCGACTATAGAAAATTGAACGCCGTGACCAAGCCCGATCGATACCCGATTCCCCGTTTACGTGACTTCACCTACAGACTGCAAGGAATGAAAATATTCAGCAAAATTGACCTCCGAAAAGCCTATAATCAATTACGTATTCGAAAAGAAGATATTGAAAAGACCGCAGTGATAACGCCATTCGGATTGTTCGAATTCCCTCGAATGTGCTTCGGATTACGTAACGCAGGGCAGACATTTCAACGTCACATGAACAACATATTAGGCGACTTGGATTTCGTATACCCGTTTGTCGACGATATTCTTCTGGCGTCTCCCGATCAAGCTCGTCATAGACAGCACCTAGAAGAAGTCTTCAAGAGGTTGCAAGAACACGGACTACGAATAAACGTATCCAAGTGCGTTTTCGGAAAGCCAAAACTCGAGTTCCTTGGTTACGATGTATCAGCTGACGGTATACAACCCATAGAAGAGCGCGTCAAAAGTATTCAAAATTACCCTCAACCAAAAACGATACAAGAATTACGACGCTTTTTAGGAATCATTAACTTTTACAAGGAAAGTATTCCACACGCAGCCCACACTCAAGAAAAATTATTCAAGTACCTACGCACCTCGAAAAAGAACGACAAAACCCAAATACATCTGACGACTGAAGAAAAACAAGCTTTCGAAGCATGCAGGAATAGCATAAAAAACGCTGTCATGCTGTCACATCCATCCACTCACGCAACGCTATCGCTCATGTGTGACGCATCAAACTCGTGTGTCGGCGCAGCCCTACAGCAATATGTAAACGGCAAATGGCAACCGCTTGGATTTTTCTCAAAAAAACTGACCGCTGCGCAAACGAAATACAGCACATACGATCGAGAATTGCTAGCCATCTACCTAGCTATACGACATTTTCGAAGAATGTTCGAAGGCAAAGAAATCACCGTGTTCACTGATCACAAACCTCTCACATTCGCATTATTGAGAGAAAACAGCAAAACAGAAACTCCGATACGGACCAGATATCTCCATTTCATCAGCCAATTTACGTCGAAGATCCTTCACGTCGAGGGAAAAGACAACGTTGTCGCCGACGCCCTATCACGAATCGAAGCTATTACGTCACCGTCACCGATTGACTACAATGAGCTAGCACGTCAACAACATGACGACAGTGAGGTTGAAAACGTCATACGCAACAAAAGCTTACGATTTGAACGCATAAAACCAATCGACTCAAACTACAGAATATTATGCGAGACGTCAACAGACAGCGCCCGGCCGTATATACCAACACAGTTACGACGTACAGTGTTTACTGCAATCCATGAGATGAGTCATCCCGGTATACGCGCCACACGACATCTCATAACGAAGCGATTCTTTTGGCCGAACATGAACGTCGATATAAACAACTGGACAAGAAGTTGCATCGCATGCCAGCAAACAAAAACGCATAGACATACTGTATCACCTCTCGAAGCCTTCCCACTCGTTCACCGACTGTCTCATATCCACATTGACATAATTGGACCATTACCTATATCAGAGGGGAAGCGATATTGCGTAACAATGATCGACAGGACGACGAGATGGCCCGAAGCTTACCCAGTCGCCGACATAACTGCTGAAACCGTCGCCCGTGCTGTGTACGAAGGTTGGATAGCTCGCTACGGATGCCCAGAAAAACTGACCAGCGACCAAGGACGTCAATTTGAGTCCGAGCTATTCAAAAACCTCATGAAGCGACTAGGAATCGAGCGCACGCGCACGACCGCTTACCACCCACAAGCAAATGGAATTATCGAACGTCATCATCGCACATTGAAAACAGCGCTAACAGCTCGACTACAAAACTCAAGCTGGACGAACGAGCTACCAACAGTTATGCTGGGACTACGTGCAACCATAAAAAATGACACGGACGTCTCCGCAGCAGAAGCGCTGTATGGGCAATCACTCAGATTACCTGGCGAAATGATCGGTGAGAAAATAACAAAATATACACAATCTCACTACGAAGACGTGATAACGAGCGCGATGAAAAAACTAAACGCCGCACACATCAACACCGATCGCCGAACAACGTACATACCTCGCCTGCTACGTACGTGTTCCCATGTGTTTGTACGCAACGATGCGGTCCGCAAGCCGCTCACACCTACATACAACGGGCCACACCGAGTACTACAGCGGAATGATAAGACCTATACAATACAAGCCGATGGAAAAACGAAAACTATCTCCATCGATCGACTGAAACCTGCATTCCTGCTGGACTCCCAGCCAGAAGCTGAAGTCATCCGCCACGCTGCCTACACTACGAGGACAGGAAGATGTTCAAAACCGCCAGTACGCTTCGCTGGGGAGGACTGATGTACCAGACACCTACAAGCAGCATGAACGACCGCGCGCGGAGCGCGCTCATAGATCACTAAGGCGCGCGCGCCGGCCGCTTATGTTTATATGTAGTTACAAACTTAAGTACCGAGCAAACCGAAGACGCGACAGCAGCGACACATTTTGATAGGACGGCGGACCCGCGCACTAGCTCGTTTGCGATTGGTCCGCTATTATTTTAGGTGTTTTTGAGTGAATCCAAAATTGTATATATAGGGTAAGCAAATCATGAAATAAACATTCTGTTTCGAGCTCCCACTCGTGTTTCAATTACCTACCTTCGGTAAAGTCACATTCAGATCCTAGAATTTACCTATAGGTAGTTGTGTGAAGGATAACTTCCGGCTGACAAGTGACCCCATGATCAGCTGTTTCAAGAATTTTGTTATCACTTCTTGGAAGCTTCACCATTTATTCTACAGTCACTGTATATTCGAAGCATGATCAAATCTTGCGTCAGTATATTGACTGGTAGAAGTCCCTTGTCAATTATCACAATTGTTTCACAAAGATTCATCAACCAAGTCATTCATAATGAGTTGGTAGGCATTCATCTTTTCAAATTGAATGGTCAAGTTTTCATTAAATATCAGACAACTGTTGATGTTATGACTGCGAAGCAGCCCGTACAAGACAAAGGCCTACTGTCCACCGACGTGTAGCTTCAGAGACGCGTATTTGGCACTATACGCTTGGTGTACGCCTGCGTGAAGCTTGCATGACACGACGTCGACGGCACGAAGTTACCGCTTCATCGATACTGTTTCATAGTCCGTGGATAGTAGTTAAGCCTTAAGCGTGTGTGTCAACAATCAACATACATTGGTACTATCACGCTTTTGTTTTCCTAAGGGGTATTGTCATAGACTGCGAAACTGTTCGAAAGAGTTACGTGGGTGTGATTGCGAAGCGAACCGATGCGGTATACTCGAATTCAATGCGATGCGGCGTCTGCGGCCTAGGTGCGTGTGTAATTGAGTTTCAACCGCAATATATTAAAAATAAGCCACTGCATATTTATCAGTCTATATATATGTTTGTTCATTTCTTTGGTACACACTCTGGGTGCCAAACAAATGGGTCGATTTTTATGATTCTTACGCATATACCTCTCTATTAATTGTCATCTCAATAGTTTTCTATGGACATATTTTATTCGTATTTGGGACGTTCTTATTTTTTAACGACAGATCGATCAGTACAAAAGTTTATTTTATTTCAAGTTTGTAAAATACATAGGTACTACTATTAAGAGCTTTAATTTGCAGGATAATATTTTAATTTCTTTAATTTACTTGATAGAGTGTACTATATAGGAACGCCTCCGTCTCACTTTATATATACTGATCGATTATCGATAAAAAAGAAGAATGTCTAATTCATTATCTCTAAATATTATTAGTATTATATGTATTTACATAAATATTCTGTTTCTTTCATCCTATGTCCGGCCAGCAAGTGTAACAACGAATACTGCGCCTTCGCGTAAGACATTTGTCATTCCCCTCATACCTACCTTCACAGAATTAACTTAGTTGTTGTTCAGTCTTCACATGTATCAGTAGCTTCTACACAAATATTTTAATAACTATATGTATTTATCCTTATTCACAATGTCCGTAACATAATCCATGCACACCTATAAGTGTCAGTATTTCAATGTTCAGTCAGGGATTTAGTTGTTTCGAAAACCAGTTTATTTCCCTGATACAGTACCCTGCAAATAAGTTGGCAAGAAATTGAGGTAGTGGGGGTAATTCGCGCATGGTGCACAAAAAAGCGAATGAGCGAACGGGACGTAACGCAGTGCGGGTTCAAAAGTCGACTAACGCACCAATCATAAACTAAGTACTTATTATAATACTGCACCAATCGCGCGCCGGATCGGCGCTACCTCATACTTGGTGTCCCGCTTGACCAACAAATAGATCTGAAAAACAATTTCTGCGCTACTAACGACTCTTGCCAAGTTACGTGCCGGGAACTGTATTACATTTTAACACCTTTTTATTATATAAGTAATCATTTCCCTGTATTTACTTCCTTATGTAGTATACAAACCCTAAAAGTACTCTTCAATAATGTAAATACTCCTTTTGTTGGGATATGACAGGGTGCAATAAGGAGTGTCCAACTTTGATCGACTAAAACCCATCCCTGATGTAAATACTCTATTATTTCTTAATAACAAAAGTATATTGAGATCTTTCTGTAAATGTCCATTGTCCCATAGTCTTGATCTTTTTAGGGTTCCGTACATCAAAAGGAAAAAACGGAATCCTTAGGATCAAGACTATGGGACTGTCTGTCAAGACCCTTTTTTATATCGCAGCCCTTGCCTCTGCCTCTGGGGAACATGGAAAATCCGATAGGTTGTCACCGTGTCCCCCAGATCGAAGGCAACGAAGGAACGGGGTAGGGGTTTAGTCAGTAAGAGTCTGACACACCCTCCCGCTCCGCCCAAGAGTGGGAGAAGTCATTCTGATGATTCCCCTACCATAAAAAAGCCCTTTGTCGTAATTAATAACGCATATCCCTATCCTAGGCTAGTGTAAACCATGGCATACGCTATCAGATACGAGTAATAATATGATGTACTTCCTTCCGCAGGCCCAAACGCTTCACGCTGAAGGCCTACAAGCGAGGATGGGTGTCGTGCCGTGACGGAGTACTGCGCATTCATTCGTCTCGCGAGGCCGCCGGTAAAGGAGAAACTCCTTCATATGCTGTTGAACTGCGTGGCGCTGAGGTAAGCATGGCTTAAGAAGTTGAAGATATTGTAAAAAAGAAAAATTTCCGCTATATTAAAGTTGCTGTGATGCAGTTTTTTGGTTTCGTGTTCTTCTCAACAAACTTTCGATTGTGCAGCGACATCTATCTAAACTACGAAATCCTTCAACGGGCAACGGGCAATTTTGTCACTAAATTGGTAAAAAATAGTTAAAATTATCGTTGAAAGTAAAATCATAATTACCTAAATCGATTTCCCAGACTGTTCGTAAGTTACCGCAGCCTCGATACGCAAAGGGTGGTTTTTTATCAGTAAAAGTCTGGCACTCACTAATTGGATGATTTTCCGTTTATTAAAAATTTCTCCGGTTTTATAAAAAACAGAGACAAATCAAAACTTTTTATCTAAAACACAGTGTTTTTCATTACTCGCCTCTTCAACATTATATCTTTTAATTCTAACTTTGGTACACCATCAGGTGACTCCAGACGCTCACCCCGCGACGGGCCGCTACAGCATCAAGTTGGAAGTGCCCGCAGAAGACGCCATGCACGAGATGTGGCTCAAGTGTGAGAATGTAAGTACAGTCTTTTTGTTTCTACTTTATACAAATATCGACCTTACGTCCGTGTGATTGAGTTGAGTTTAAAATGTTTCGTATTTAATTCATGAATCCCCGACCGGTCCTATGAGACCGCGCTGTTATTATTTTACTATTGTGTCTCGTTTTGTGAGTATGTGATAGGTTAAAGAGATAATATAAGAATCAATAAAATTAGATAGACGCCGTTGGTTCCATTCTTGCAGGTAACAAATATTTGTTGCATTGATAATTAATTATTCCAGGTCTACGTGCCTGCCTTATGTATATTTACTACTAGTTTACTAGTTCGAGAACACACCCACGTTACAGTGTAATTTATAGTGGCGAAAAAAAAAATACCATGAAAAAGCGTACTGTACCAAAAAAGCCGGTTCTACTTGTCCATATTACATCACATCAAAAAACCACGACTATTTTACCATATTTTAACTCTGAATAAACTATTATTATTATTATGTTTTGAAAATCTGCTTCAAATTACAGGAAGAACAATACGCAGAATGGGTAGCGGCGTGCCGGCTGGGCGCGCGCGGGCGCTCGCTGGCCGACGCGGCGTTCGCGAGCGAGGCGGCCGCCGTGCGCGCGCTGCTGGCGCTGCAGAAGCCGCAGCCCGCCGCCGCGCTCAACCAGCACTCGCTGCCGCACCTCGACCATCTGCAGCCCGACAACTACCTCGCGCCGCGCTTCCTCAAGAAACTCAAGGGGAAGGTGAGCTAGACACTTTACTTCAGTCGAAAAAAAGCCACTGCTGGACATAGGCCTCCCCCAAGCGTCGCCATAATGGCCAGTCCTGTGTGTCTCGCATCAACTAGAGACATGCTAACTACCTATCTACTTTGCGCCGCGCTTTCTCAAGAAGCTTAAAGTAAAAGTGATTAGACTACATCATTTCAGCCGAAAGACCCATTGCTGGACATTCCGGTTCTATCCGTCTCGAATCGACTAGAGACTTGCTTATTCTAGAATTACAAGAGCTACATGATCTTATGAAATCATCGCAATAGTAATATGCAACTAATGCAACCAGACATCGCCTTCTTGGGCACACCTTTCCCAGATTTTACTTGCGATTGTAATACCTTTTGTCCATTTCGCCGCCGTGACACATGTAATATTCAACTACTTTTTCATGGAAAGATTGATAATTTGGTGCAACCGTTCGAATATATACAATTATACACATACAGACATTCGGCGACATAATTATTCTTATTTATATAAAGATAAGCACGATGGTCCAAATTACCATTGTAAACTTTAAATTTCCCAATACAAAGAATAAACATTTTTGCTGCTTTGAAAGAAACCCGCGAAAACTTCGGCATGCTAATTTGCACTTTAACCTATCACATACCCGCAAAACGAGACACAATAGTAAAACAATAACAGCGCGGTCTCATAAGACTGGTCGGGGATTCATGAATTAATGCACGTAAAATTAACGTATATTTTTTCCGCATCGATCACATATTTCGCATCTAAAAAAACTTCCATCCCCCTTTCCAGTTCACCCAGCGCGTGTTAGAAAGCCACGCCAACGTGAAGGACCTTCCACTCCTGGAAGCCAAGCTCCAGTACATCAAGACGTGGCAGAACCTGCGCGACTACGGGCAGACCATGTTCGTGGTACGCTTCATGGGGCACAAGCGGGACGAGATCATCAGCATCGCGAATAATAGGATCATGCGACTGGATCCCAATACAGGCGATCATATCAAGACGTGGCGGTTTAGTACTATGAAAGTGAGTGACGGTTTTATTCTATCGTTCTTTTTTTTCTCCCATCATCGACTGGGTATTATAGTTAGCACTTTTGTGCATACCAGCGGCGTCAAGTATTTTTTTTTTCAATTTTCCATTTTGTTATTTCTCAAATATTGTCCAGTAGCCATGTCGATCTTGGAAGGTGCAGTGCAGGTCATTGAAATTATAAAACAAAGACCTTTCCCCGTAACTTCTAGTTGTTTCGTTCAAGGGCCAGCAGAAACGATTTCCAAGTGAAAAAAATACAGGACCGGGTGTAAAGATCTAAAGTAAAGTATATCTTTCGTAAAAAGGGTGGAGTGCAGATAGTTGGTTTTGGACTTTTGTATATGTTATATTCATGCGGAGAACTCTGTTACCGCAATGTAGGATTTTGTAGAGCTATCTATGTGGCGGCATAGATAAGTCTACAAAAGAATGTCTTAGTGGATCGTAAATAAAATTTATTTCTTTTTTCAGGCATGGAACGTAAACTGGGAGATAAAACACATGATGGTACAGTTCGAAGAGGGCAATATTATATTCTCTGTCCAATCCGCCGACTGCAAAGTGGTCCACGAGTTCATCGGAGGCTACATATTCCTCTCGATGCGCTCCAAGGATGCCAACCAGACCTTGAACGAAGAACTGTTCCACAAACTGACTGGAGGGTGGACGTAAACACTTCCCCCGAAGAAGGGATAGTGAAGTAAGCCATACAATTATTATTAACGAAACTGACAACCCTGATGTGGGTACTACAGAATACTACATAGTTTATAGGCGTTCGTAACAAATAAATAGTGAAAGTTTTAAATCTAGTGGAAATTAATAAATATTTTTTGTACAACACAGTAATAATTATTTAATGTAATGGCGATGGATGGGGCCTTTAATCGTGCCTTGACGAAGTGCTAAAGTTTGTTAGTGTATAGTTGGATATTTTTGTACCAAGAGAATGCATTCATAATTTTCTATTCTACACAAACACTTTAAATCTAATATGTAGTGCTTCCAATAACTTCGTATGTAGCAATCTTGTAAATGCCAAATACATTTTTTGAAACAGAATCTTTTATCAATGAAATGCTTCCGTATATTATTTAATACATCACTTTATTGTTTATATTTAATGCTAATTTTAAGATACATGCGATGGATATGAGCTTTTAAATATGATAAGTAAGTTTTAATGTTCATGTAACAGATAGTTATGTTGGATCCTCTGTGTAGTGCTAAGGACATAATTGGGTATTTACCTATTTATTATTGTACAATATTTTATACAAAACAACAAATAACACTAAAAGGAAATCTTCTGAAAACAGCATCAAAATTGGTTATGAAATGTACCAGCAATTAGCATTTCAAATAGAAAGAAAAAAAAAGGAAGAAAAAAAGAGTAAGAAGAGAAGTAAGAGTGGAGGCTAGGTGGGAATATCTCGCCATCTCTTTTCTACACATGTATCCTAACGACAGTGACGTCACATGTCACTTTGTGCCTTATTCTGTAACGTGACAGTTTCCCCTTCCACCAGATTTGAAAGGTTTCTAACTTAATCTAAATAATAATAACAAAATCATACAAGTCTCACTTGAATGATTTGAGAGATTGTCACGTAAGTGTTGTTGAACTGTTTGCGATTGTAAGTAACTTTTTGATTAAAAAAAAACAAGTAAAGTAAGTACCCGATTTCAGCTTGAATGTGACTATGATCCAATTGGTGCTCCATCATTCTATTGACTTGCATGTATTCATGCATTACATTGAGTGGCCTTAACATACTAGAACTTTATCTTATTTTATTCATTGTAAATAACATCGATTAACATAGACACATATTCGTATAAGTTACTTTATACCAGTGACGAAATAATTATAGAATAACATTTTTGGCTTCACGTTATATACCTATTAATTGCAAAGATTATTTTATTGTTGTTGACTACTAGTCTCACTGAGATCGCATATAATGCTGTCACTTTTATTTAAGTATCGTAATTTAGAGTAATATTATGAGTATTAACAATTATCTGTCTTTATTTTACTGTGGAGTTCTTGTACAAATTGTATGTACTTTAATAAATAATTTTGAGTATGTTTGTAAATGAATAAAGTAATAAATAAATGTAAATTAATTACTTTTTTGTGTTTTGTAAATGTTTCAATTTCATTTTGGGGTCATCCTTTTTGGGGCTATATGAGTATGAATATGAAGTTCGAACAAGATGGAGTCAGACAAGTCACGTATTTTTTAAAGTGACAAATACACATACATTTAATGTATGACGTAAAAATTTTTTATACCAAATATCAAAATTGTAGGTACAATTCCAAAAATATCTCAATTTAATACAAGTGATGGTATTAGAAGGAATCGTCTAAACCCTCACAACTTATCACTAAAGGAGTGACACTTCCTCCGTATAGGTTTTTTGAGTTGGACCTGATTAAATGTCTTTTTTGGCACGGAGGTACTCTTCCGCATACTTCGTAACAATTTCTTGGTGGAACGCCGACACAACGTAGTTTAGGGGCGGCGGGTCCAACACTAATGCGCAAGACCCTGTTGCATGAACACCGCATTTCTTGACGAACTGTGACCAAAGGACTCTTTGACTCCTGTCCGGTATAGCTATATCTTGAAACTCTTCAACGGTCATTATTTCTTGGTCTACGCCAAGAGTACATGTGAAAGCGACCATTTTACGTCCTGCAACATAATAAAAGCATGTATGTAACGGCTCGTACTACCATTTTAATCTCTATACCGCCACAGTCCGGTATACATGATAAAGCAAAATGTGTCCAACAACAACAAGCCACGCTCACGATTAAATGACAGGTTAAAGAAACAAATTATAGCTTCGGCGTCGAAAGCACGCTTTTGCTTTTTTGTCGTGACGGTCTAAAGATTAAAAAGACCAAAAAGAAAATATTTAAATAAAACCATTCAATTATAATGCTCACCTATATTACATACAGCCATAGGTGGATAATTTAATCCAGTAAATTGTTCCAAAACTAAATCTATGCCTGGTCGGAATCTGTAGAGAATGGGAAAGTAGCTCTGCGCTACATGTATGTAACCATTGTACGAGATCAAGAAATTCGGTGTCATATCTAATTCTATAACATGTTCCCATCCTTTACTCCCATTGGTCCCCTCGCCTACATACTTGTAGATATGCTTATGCCCTACGGCATAAATTTCATTTTCGTGGGCGCATACAGCCGGTGACTGTATTGCATCTGGCAGTTTTGCAATTTTCCTATAAGTCTTCTGTTTTAAGTCGTATACAATAGCTGTGTCTAATACTACCCTGGAATATAAAAAAAAATTATTTAGTTTTACTTTGCAATCTTAAAGTTTTATAGTCAGTCAACCGCACATCAGTTGAAACAGTTTGAAATTGGCAGCATCTTTTTGGCGTAGTAAGGTTGATTTTGCGGTTGACTGAACCAAATAAGTAATTTGAAACCAAATGAACAATCAATAAATAAGTTAACTACGACAAACACACACATGGCACACTAGTAACACTGTCATAGTCATGACCGTACCCACTACACAATGTCCGAGACCAAACCAGTGTTTCGAGTTCGCTTCGCTCATCCTTTCATTTAATCTTTGTGACAGGAGTTTACGATTTTAGGATTTCTTTTGACCTTTCATACGACTCATGCAAAAAAGCAAAAATGCAACATACAACAGCGAGCGAAGCAGCAAGCTTAAAAGAAATCCTATCATGAAAAGTATGCCAATATAGGATGTAAGCGTGAACGGAACGAGTTCGATTTCTTTACCTACCCGCCTTGTAAAGATTTTTTTTCTGGCCTATGCTGTCCCACTGCTGGGCAAAGGCCTCCCTCCATTCCTTCCATCGTTCCCGGCTTTGAGCCACTTCTTGTAAAGATTTTAATGATAGTAAATATAGAAATAGAAGATACATTGTGGATTTAGCAGTGAAGTTCGAGAATAATGAAATATTTTTTGTCCTTTGTTGAAGGGACTCCAGATTAAGTTTTATTAACTGAATAGATATTGGCAAAAAATATTTTATTTTTCAGTCTAAAGCAGGATAATACCCCATCTCCATCTTGTCTCGCCGTGGGTACGCCCATGGTCATAGACTAACGAATACCACAGAGCACGGAATCGCAGCGATTTGCGCCATCACTAATATCATGACATTGTGCGATCGATCAATACTGTCTCGAGTATAATATTGTCTCGAGCCATCAATTGTAACAATATAGGTACAAGTGCTGGGCCGAAATGCAAAAGCGGGCGTGGGGAAGCATACTCAAACATAAGAACTTCAATTGAGCGTCCAGAAAGCACTCGGGCGGCAGAAGCACTACGTGGGCTGCACTACGTTATGATGGCTCGACTGCGGTCAGGCACAAGAAACAACAGGTCCCCGCACCCACGTCGCTCCCCGCAACAGGTTGCCAGTCTGCCCGAACACTAAGACAACACCTCAATGCTCTGTGATAAATAATATCTACTACTCCGCAAAGATAGTAAATACGCTACCGATCGTCCATTTTCTCTCTGACACAGTACATCGTCATCCAGTCATTACTTTTCAATTCATCAACGCCGATCGGTAAGCCGATGCCGCGACCTCCGCGCGCAACAGCCGGAACGTAGCGATACTTTTGTCTTGCCGCTGCAGTTGCTGAGCTCTGACCATCGTCGGATGGGCCATCCTTACTGTCCAGAAAGTCATACAAATGATGGAAAGCATTTTTTAAACGAATCAACCCAGCAAAAGCCTTGCTCTTGAGGAGTATAGGATTTTTGTAGGTCGTTAGCCGGTCATTTGCTTGATTGAGCGTTTACCACACGGTCTGGACTCGGCTATTGTTTCACACACTCGTGTGTCGGTTTGTGCCGCTAGTGGCCTGTGATGTGTGAGGGTCATCTCACACCGAGACTCGACGCATTGTTACTTTGAGAGGGAAGGTTTTACGCTGCTCCGTACTGGGCAACATGAACGGCCGTGCTGCCCAGTACGGAGCATCGTAAAGCCGCCGAGCATCTTAAAATGCAGCACAGGGTATGCGAACTCTTTACTGGCCGCGTGTACCAGTCTGTGCTTCGAGACGCCGCTAACCCTGTTCGATTTATCTCATAAAAATATGAACCTTTTTGTATAGCAAGTAAATAAACTTCTATGATTGTATTCTTATCAAAAACGCGCTCGTCGTCTCATCTTGGTGTAAGCTGACCCTAATTCTATCAAAGGTATTGCTACATAATGACATGACATTTTTCAAGTATTGGACTCAATGTATTAGGTCCTGTTGAATTATCTATTAATAAAAGGAGAAAGTGACTGACTGACATAGCAATGCATAGCCAAAACTACAGTGAATAAGGAACGTGAAATTTTGCACCAGTTTTCCTTTCTGTTATGTAGGTAGGCAAGCACTGAGAGAGGCTTTTCCAAAATTCACCTACAACAGAGACGAAAACAAACTCAAAATTTGTTTGGAGAAAGCTACTTTTACACGGGCGAACGCGTTATAAGAATCTAGTATTATATAAAAGGAGAAACTGACATATCAACGAACAGCCGAAACTGCAGGGACTGGCCCGCCATACACGGCCTGCTCGAGCAGTTACCCAGTTATCAACATACACGGATCGCTCTTGCAGTCAAGAGTCAACGAAGTCAAGTCGAGCAGTTGGTTCAACAGCTCGAGCAGTCAGTGTATGGCTGGCGACTGCTTGACCGCACGATAAAAATTCACCGTGCTGTCGACCGCCCGAATCAGTTGCAACTGCTCGAGCGGTTCGTGTATGTGCGTCCATAGAACTCTGCAGTTCACTGTGCAGTCGCAGCTTGAAGCTGTCGCCGTCACCGGTCCGTGTATTACCGGCCTATGAATTTGAAATTTTGCACAATTTTTCGTTATATGACGTATGCGAACCCTAAAAGAGGATTTTCCATAATTAACCTCCTAAGGGGGGTATTTGAGAGATAATGGGCCGTAATCCCACCACGCCGGCCCAGTGCGGGTTGGTGGAAGTCACATATCTGGGAATTTTTAGTTCTAGGGCATGCCGGTTCCCACATAATGTTTTTTTAAAATTAAAATAAAATGATGTGATAGTTATTTCATTAGATAAGTACTTTATTAATCACTGCAACTTACAATTTTGTATATATCAGTAATCTATTTCGTTAACATTACAATATTACTGTTTATTTTCTTATCTCATGTTACTTTTGGTATCACCCTTTAGTTTATAATTAAACCTGTTTACTAACGCTTTTGGGTATTGTATTTGACTTTGTAACTTACAAAAGTACCTATACAGTTGTTTAAAATGTTCGTAATTCACCCCAAAAACATAGGCACAATAGAAGACTGATTTAATACTCGTATTGGCACGATCCAGGTTCTGATATTCCAGTAAAGATAAAATATCTATAATATTCGCACAGTCTAGGTTCTTATATTCCAGTGAAGGTAAAATATCTATAATATTCGCACGGTGTCGGTTCTGATGTTCCAATAAAGATAAATTATCTTTTATTTCAGTTGAACTAAGTTCGGGATAGATAGAAAATAACTTATAAGTATTTCTTTTGTTCTGAAGCATACTATTTCTGCGATCTCCTAACAGCAATGTCATTAGCGGGGCCATCAATACATCAGGAATTGTATATTTTTTACATATATTATGATTAAATTTTGATATAACATCATCCAAATTGGAATTTAAAATAAATTCTGCTCTTTGTCCCAACGGAGCTTTCATGCATGTGCCTCTTTGTGCAACTAGTGTAGAAAATCTTTGTGGGTCTTGTACAGCCTCTGCTGGTGAGGGTTTCTTTTTTGGTGCTTTACTAGGCTCCTGTGGCATGGGAATCTCGGGCACTTCTGGCATTGGGAGCTCAGGCACAAACGGAATAGCCACATCAGGAAACACCGGCACTGGAAGCCCTGGTAACGGATTCTGTTCTGGTATTTCTGGCGCATGTGGGTTTTCTTTTCGTCTTGGCTTTAGCCTAGGATGCGGCGTCATATCAATTCCCTGGTAACTGAGGGCAGTTCTCCGAGCAGCCTTTAGAGATTCAGAAGATATATAGCTTTTGGTACACATGTCAATGGTCTTCTGTGCTTTTACCCAAGGTCCAGTAGCCTTTTTGATTTGATATTTGATCTATAACATATTAGGATAATGTTAAGGGTGATGTGTATAGGTTTTGTTGTAGCAGTCTAAGAACAAACTAAGGCCATACATACATGTCCAAAATCTATAACTCGTGAAACATGCTCAAATAAACTCTCCGAATTGCTTTGAAGGTTCATAGAGCATTCTGGACGGACAAATCTTTTAGACGAACTCTGAAACAAACATTATTACAAAGTGTTAAAAGAGCATAACAGCAATGTATACTTGCAAGTGCATTTCTAGAATTATGTTGCTCCAAATACCTACGAAAAAATTGGGCATTCAATAAAAAAAATCGATGTAAGCAATGAAAACTAAACTTACGTTAATGTTAGAAAAACTATAACAGAACTTACCTGCTGTATCGAGCGTGAAGAATAATATAGAACTTTTAAAATATTTCCAGTAACTTCTTGCGAAGAGTGAGCTTTCAAACGAAGGGCATTCAGGGCGATGCTTATGCCCATAGCAGAGGACATTTTGTTTCAATTATATACTTCAAGCATGCTCTAAAATATTATATTATGCCCAAAACTGTGTTCAGTTAATTTTTAGTTATAGAAAACATAGTTATAAATCTTGTATTATGGCATGAGTTGACTATTGTCATTTATCGACATTTTCTAGGACAGAGAATTGTGGTAAATGAATCCCGTATATCTCACATGATTTCACATTGTTTACAATAAATTAAAGATGCAGGTATGCGGATTTTTTTGAGTTCATTTTGGTTGACACTTATTTCAGTCAATATTTGATAATGTTGCCAAGGTATATCTAGTTTTTATTTACAACTACAAAGTGGTTAATATTCGGCTGCCAGTACCATTGTGACAAGTTTCTCTCAGAACATGTAGGCCGATTACGCATAGACAAGTGTCTATTAGGGATTTGCCGAGCGTCAAGTTTTGTAGACATTTAAAAGTTTGGATTAACACAAAAAAACATGTTACTTATAGACAGAGTCGGTGGGGTTCGTGATTAAGTAAGAGCCATAAGAAAAGATCGATCAGGGTTCAACTACGCTTGCTATGTCGGTCCGTCGTTGGATGACTCTCCATTTCCGATTAGACTCCTTCGTGCATTAGAAAGTGTGGGTAGTTAGTAAAGAAACACCGGAATCTTTTAATTTAAATTTACGAAAAAAATTACTGTAAATGTGTTATTTATAACCAGTTTCAAAAATAGAATTGTGGATTGGTTCTCTGTCACCTGACAGACACAGGTCCTCGACGGCAACACACCTCTAAAGAGGGATGAAGTTAAAGGGTGAGGGTTGCAATGAATAACAGGGTCGGCATAGAAGTCAGAAGAACCAATACCTCGCGAGCGAAAACTGTAGCTACAGCACTCCTGCCCTCCGGCCAGAGATAGTTTAGGAGTACCGTGTTGGTTTTAGTTTTGATCAATAATTTTCGTAGTAATAAAATGCGAACGCGCCATTATTAAAATATAGAGGAGCGTGAACCAGAGGGCGTGGTTTGAGTATCAGTACAGTACACTCTACAAGAGTCAGGAAAATCGCTCAGCCTCCGTCCGATTCATAAAATTACCATACACCAAGCAAAAGACGCGCCTGCAGATAGTGCGGACGCGCCTTTTATAAACTTAGGTCATCTTAAAATCTAATTCGAATTTTAACTTTATATGGACCAACTAAATTCTGCCAGAGGATTCCCACCCCCCCCTCAAATCCGGATTCTCCATACTAACTTTGGACCCCCGTTTCATCTCCTTGGGGGAGGAATATTGAAAAATGCCTCTCTTAGTGCTCGCCTACATTAAAAGAAATCTTCTGCAAAAATTTCACATTCCAAGGCCATGGTATTTTAGCCAACGTCCCATTCAAATGTTGTGTCTAATTGGCATGAAATTATTATTGTAATTTCTATTTTTGTCTACACTATCGCATCAGGTTGGTCTGTAAAGATAGCTGTATGTCCAGCAAATGAATAACATGATTGATGTTCAAATGCATCCATATAACATAGCAGAGCACAATATCTTTGTGGAAAAAGAACCCTAAAATTCATACAGGTTAGTATATATTTATCGGTTCAAATCATGCAGATCAGTAAGATGTTGTAGGCTATAGAGCCTACAATGTTATAAATTTCAAATCACTTAACAGCTACACAATGCAGTTGTTTTTTGTGGTGATTAGTGATAGGTGATATCTTTTAAGCTTCAGATACATTAGGGGACAAAATGTCCCTCAACTTGAATCGCAAAGCTGTCGAAATATCCAACACGTCTCGAGTAACGTGAGTGTCCTAAAATTTTTGTGTGAAATTTGTGGGACACTGGGCAATGTTGCAGCATCACGTAGATTGAGATGTTGTGGGACATTTTATCCCCTAAAATAATCGTGATTTAGCTTACTATGTAAACCTCTCTAAGTGGTAGGAACAATCAATGCGGTTAAACAGTAAGTAGACCACACAATGTTATAGCATAATATCGTTATTTTTCTTTAACTTACCTATATTCGCCTACCCCTCCAAGAATATATAATTCGTCCCCCATAACAACAACCCCAGCGTGCCTCCGTGGGGGCAGCTGTACTCCGTGTTGGATCCACTCTTTTTTGTGAATGTCATATACTTTCACATCCCTCATAAACTTCCCTGTACCCCTTCCGTGTTCACCACAGCACATTACAATCTTTGATGGAGTCCAGTTGGTTATATTCCAACCCCAATAGTTTTTCTGGCTAATTTGTAACCACTCCTCAAAACCACTGTCAAACTTATAAATGTATAAGTGGTTCTCTGATAGCTCTGCATTCCCTTCTTTTTTCTTCCCTTCATAAGTCCACATTGGCACTGCTGGTACGTACGTCAGCTTACGTTCTACACTTCCACGTACTATATTTACGGCAAGATTATAGATTTCTTCAGACATTTCCTCTTCTCCTTCTATACAGAATAGCTTCTTGTGTTCTTCTAAACTTGCTAAGGATATGGGACATACCTTCAATATTTTATGTAGGCCCACTATTACTGCCCGTGTTTGACTGCAGGCATAATCTAATATTAAATCTTCATCTTTAATCATCTTGTTATTCTTCATATCTTCTAATTCGGTAGCTTTAATTAGTTTAAAATCCAAACAGCATAGTGGAATGATTAATCCTTGAGCATTCATCTTTTTCATTTCACACCACTTCACACCAAATGTAAAGACTTGCAATTCAGATTCTGCATTTATGTATGGGTGAGATAGGTACCAGAACAACATCTCTATTGTTGAAATGTACTCAGGTTTCATGTATTTAAATTGAAATAGACCATATGTTGTAGCTGCTTGCTCAAGCTCTGGAGACGGTGCTCTTTGTGCTAATTCTCTAATTTCTATCCAATTAGATGCTGATAATTGTTCTTCTAAACAATAATTAATTTGTTTTGTAAGCTCGGTAATTTGTAGGAAAGTTGCTGCTGCCATGACGTCTGACACCGTTGATAGAGAGAAATCTGATAAATCAACGAAACCTATTTGCATGTATCGTAGAATGATCTCCATAGAACTTTCATCGACTACCTGCAAAGTGATATTGGTCAAGTTACCCTACACATAATTACATACATAAAGCAACAGCGCAGACAACTGACTATCAGTGTTAGGTTTTTAGTCTGTGAATATAGAACCAAGAATAATATATTTAGAAGCAAATTATTTAATAATCATTACAAATTCAAACATAATCATTTGACATTCATTAAATATTTGGATTTTAACCTATCACATACCCGCAAAACGAGACACAATAGTAAAACAATAACAGCGCGGTCTCATAGGACCGATCAGGGATTCATGAATTAAGATAATTTCATAATTAATTCGAATACAAAAAAAATTGCATGCCTCACGGAATAATATACTGGAGTGCTGGATCCTTCTCTTACTAAACTCCTATTTTTTGTACCTATATTCATAGCAAATAAATGATTTCATTTAAGCATGGCATGCAGATATTTCATGCGTCACAGACTGGATCACACAAATGGTGTGTTGTCTGCGCTGTACCTTAAAATTATATTTTTATCATTCGCAATGTGCATACACTGGACACAGGCATAAAATATACATAACATAGTACAATATTCCAAATAAGATATATAATAACTTGCAAAGTACTATTGCAAATAAAAATAGAACAAATAAACTGGTGGACAGTATAATCAGGCTACCTACTGAACATATTGCTGCGAAACATTTTTTTTTATTGTTCTGCCGGTCTATAATATGTTTTATTGTGACCATGAGGTAGATGCCCACACTTATAAACTTAAGTGAATTAAAGTGTGGGTACATTTAAAACTGATTATATGACATTTACACATTCATCATTGAGAATTTTATCAATAAACCTTCTACTAAAATTGCGAATTGACTTAAAAATTGAATTAAAAAAAAAATTAAATAGGAGGGGCCGAATTTTATTGTCCACCTGTTTATAATTCATTAGTGCAGTGCGCGCGGGCTTTTACACACAACAATTATCAAGGATCTCAGGCAATAAATTGATTATCTAAACCATGATCATAAATGGAAATAACACATATTTTCTTACATCTATGCGAATTTTGTCTTGTTCCTTTTCTATAAAAAATCCACTGAACATAGCGCGAAAATAATCGCTGTATTCAATAAGCAGCTCCTTATTCGCTTTAAATTCTCTCTGACCTACAGTTAGGTAAACTTCTTGTTCTTTTTCCATTTTAAAAAACTTCTAAAACACTCGCTGCTGTATTACCGCCTGTTGCAATCCCTTGGGATGGGACAGTTTCAAATGTTTCAATTGTTTTCTATAAAAAAAAGGAAAACAATGTCAATCAATGAATCAATTAACGATTAACGACTAGGTAGTGTTGCCAATCACCATATAAGCGGCGTTCCGAATTCCGATAAAAATGATCATATCGCGAATCCAACGAAAAATAGTCTGGGCTATTGAAGTCATCATCATCTGCCTAGCCTTTTCCCAACTATATTGGGGTTGGCTTCCAGTCAAGCCGGATTTAGCTGAATACCAGTATTATGGGCTATTGAAGTATTGAGTAATAATTATGACGTTCGTGCATTGGACAGATTTGCAATGCCATCACTTTTATCACTCAGAACACGGGATAAAACGAGTGTCAACAGAGTTTTTACCTTTGATCGAATACTGGGCCAGGCAAAGTATTTAATTTTGCCACACACGCTACGGTCTACCGGAGTGGTGACCAGTGCAGGTATGCCTGCACAGGTGTCTCTAGAAAGAATTAATTTATGATTTTGTTCCGGTCGCCTGCGCAGGTAAAAAAAACTGCACAAGTCTATTTCCATGCACGCTCCGGTATACCTGCACAGGTAGACCTCTCCGGTGTACCGTAGCGTGTATAGGGTAAAGAAAATCGCGAATTCCATTCCATTCATCGAGAGTTACAATTTATTATTACTCAATTATTCGGAACGCAGAGTTGGGGTATCTCACTCACATCTGTGAGACTGTCAACTGTGAATTGGAGGGAATTGTGACAGTGACATTCACACTCACAGGCTGTCATTTTTGTCTGTCTCTGTAGAAAACAAAAAGAATTGCGAATTGAAACTTGTTATTTTTCCATAATTTTTCAACATTTATTAATTTACTAGTTAAAATTAGGAAACTGTTATTGTTTGAGCATAAAAATAGTAATGAATGGAAGCCTAGTTTAATACCAGGTGGCAACAAGTATAAAAGAGCTAAAGAAAGGACGAAGTTTTCTTCAACTTTAACATTTAAATGTTTCGGTGATACTGAACCATTGAAGGGACAACATGACAGCCACCGCATCAGCAGTAACGGCTTCAGTAGCTGATGAAGACTTAGACGAATGTGGACCACAACTTATAACTAAATTAGAGGTATCATATAATATTGGTTATGTACTTCAAAGTAATCATGTAGCTCGTTTGGATGTTAATCCAGTACGGTAAACCGTCATGGTAAAGTCATTCTGCCAGCCCTATTCATTCAGCTTTGAAATAACAATAATTGCAATATATTTGGACCATAGATATAGACTAAAGAGTTTCTAACATATTGTCCGGCTAAAATTTGTGACCTCAGATCCCACCCCAACTTTAACAACCATAGTAAAACATTAAATAACATTGGTTAACATCAGTGCCGAAACTAGCCTTTTATGCACCCGGTGCAAGCTTTCAAAACTGCGCCCCTGAAAAATGCTCTAACCAGGCATAGTCTGGTCATTTCTGTGCCCCTCCAGGGTCTGCGCCCTGTGCCTGGGCACTGCTCGCACCGCCCTAGTTACGGCACGGGTTAACATTATTTATAGTCTCAAATCTAGCTTTACATGTGTGCTTAAAATGATTTTAATAAATCCTCAGGGAAATGGCATTACATCTGGAGACATAAAAAAGTTAGAAGAAGCGGGTTATCATACAGTAGAGTCAGTGGCATATGCTCCTAAGAAATGGCTGATTACTATAAAAGGTATATCAGAAGCAAAAGCAGACAAAATACTGGCAGAGGCATCAAAATTAGTACCCATGGGCTTCACAACGGCTACTGAGTTCCACCAGAAAAGGTAATTTATCATTCAGATAGAATATTTTTTTAAGCTTTAGTATAAATTAATTTCTGCTAGTCTCTACCACTGATGACCATAAATTTGCAGATCCAAACCAAGTTAATAATTAATTTAAACATATCTGTGCAGTGGTGGTCCAGCAGTAATGGCCCAAAAAATTCAAAGACGTGTGTCATCCACCAATTAGGACTCAGACCCAGTGCATTGGAGATCTGCCATATTCCACTGATTATGGCCAGTTCCCTCTCCTAGAGAACCTCCTCGCCTGAGTCTCAGCAATGAGAACATTATAAGGTTGATGCAATACTATGATGTCTGTTTGAACTAAAATACTTTGAATTTGTTCTAGATCTGAAATAATTCAGTTAACTACAGGCTCAAAAGAGCTGGACAGGTTACTCGGAGGAGGTATAGAAACAGGATCTATTACGGAAATATTTGGAGAGTTCAGAACGGGCAAGACTCAGATATGCCACACTTTGGCTGTCACTTGTCAGGTAATTAATAACTACTACTTTACAACTTTATTATATACTAGCTTTTACCCGCGGCTTCGCTCCCGTCAAATGACTACCCTACATATCCTACACTACCCTACTCTACACTACACTACACTACCTTACACTACCCTATACTACCCTACACTACCCTACACTACCCTACACTACCCTACCCTACCCTACCCTACACTACCCTACCTACCCTACTTTACCTAACTTTTTTTTTTTTAATTTTTCTCTCCGTAAGAACCATCATTGAACTTCAAGGAACATTTTAAAAAAAGAATCAGCCAAATCGGTCAAGCCGTTTTTATGTGATGTCGTGACAACGAAAAACGGGTTTCATTTTTATATACAGGGTGTCCCAAAACTCAACGATAATCCGGGACCGGATGAAAGGCCAAGCTATACCAGTTCTGGGAAAAATAAAAAATAAAATCCATATCACTCAGTTCAGCGATAATAGACATTTTTAAAAAAAGTTGAAATTCGACACCCTTGGTCGCATTTTTAAGGTTTGTGATCACCAATGTCACAATTTCGCTGTGATTTTTTTAATTTCGTGATCTTCATTAACGATGCTATTAATCGCAACTACAAATTATTGCAAAAAACATTGTTAATTTAATAAAATAAGTTAAGCTTTAGTGAGTCATGGTTCACAAAAATATTGTTCGTTAACTTTGGCACTTCATTTTGAAAAAAAATTGTACTACACTACCTTTGGCAAGTCATTTCAAAAGATGGCGCATTTAATCAAGATTTCAAAATGGTGCAACACTTGCCACTTTTCTTGCCATAAAAAAAATGATTTCTTATTTTTTGCAAATAGAGTTCATTTTGAACAACTCAACATTAGGAATTTTTGTTACTAAAAGGAGATTGACAGGGTGTGGACCAAGTGCATTTTGTTCCTCAGCCCAATACTAATCAGTAAACCGAAGCTCTTCCAAATCTGCTCCAGGAGTCAAGAGAAAAAAAGAGTTTATTCCAACCTAACCTAACCTAAGTTAGAAATCGTTTTAAGGAATTTTGACCAAGTGCTACCTAGAATTAACACCTAATGCATTTTGTTCCTTAGACCAATACTAATCAGCAAACCAAATCCGTTCAAAATCTGCTCCAAGAGTCAAGAGAAAAAAAGAGTTTTTCCAACCTAACCTAACCTAAGTTAGAAATCGTTTTAAGGAAGTTTCACCAAGTGCTGCCCAGAATGAAGACCTAGTGCATTTTGTTCCTTAGGTTAGGTTAGGTTAGGTTGGGAAAAGGTTTTTTTTTCTTGACTCCTGGAGCAGATTTCAAAGCGCTTCGGTTTGCTTATTAGTATTGGCCTGAGGAACAAAATGCACTAGGTGTTCATTCTGGGCAGCACTTGGTCAAACTTCCTTAAAACGATTTCTTACTTAGGTTAGGTTAGGTCGGAAAAGTCTTTTTTTTTTCTTGACTCCTGGAGCAGATTTTGAAGAGCTTCTGTTTATTGATTGTATTAGGCTGAGGAACAAAATGCACTAGGTGTTCATTCTAGGCAGCACTTGGTGAAACTTCCTTAAAACGATTTCTAACTTAGGTTAGGTTAGGTTGGAAAACTCTTTTTTTCTCTTGACTCCTGGAGCAGATTTTGAAGGGCTTTGGTTTGCTGATTAGTATTGGTCTGAGATATGAAATGCATTTGATATTCATTCTGGGCAGCACTTGGTCAAAATTCCTTAAAACGATTTCTAACTTAGGTTAGGTTAGGTCGGAAAAAGTCTTTTTTTCTTGAATCCTGATGTAGATTTCAAAGCGCTTCAGATTGCTTATTAGTATTGGCCTGAGGAACAAACTGCACTAGGTGTTCATTCTGGGCAGCACTTGGTCAAAATTCCTTAAAAATATATCTAACTTAGGTTAGGTTAGGTTGGAAAAAGTCTTTTTTTCTTTTGACTCCTGCAGCAGATTTCGAAGCGCTTCGGTTTACTGATTAGTATTGGCTTGAGAAAAAAAAACAAATAGGTGTTCATTCTGGGCAGCACTTTGTCAAAATTCCTTAAAAAGATTTCTAACTTAGGTTAGGTTAGGTTAGAGAAGTCATTTTTTTCTCTTGACTCCTGGAGCAGATTTTGAAGGGCTTTGGTTTGCTGATTAGTATTGGTCTGAGATATGAAATGCATTTGATATTCATTCTGGGCAGCACTTGGTCAAAATTCCTTAAAACGATTTCTAACTTAGGTTAGGTTAGGTCGGAAAAAGTCTTTTTTTCTTGAATCCTGATGTAGATTTCAAAGCGCTTCAGATTGCTTATTAGTATTGGCCTGAGGAACAAACTGCACTAGGTGTTCATTCTGGGCAGCACTTGGTCAAAATTCCTTAAAAATATATCTAACTTAGGTTAGGTTAGGTTGGAAAAAGTCTTTTTTTCTTTTGACTCCTGCAGCAGATTTCGAAGCGCTTCGGTTTACTGATTAGTATTGGCTTGAGAAAAAAAAACAAATAGGTGTTCATTCTGGGCAGCACTTTGTCAAAATTCCTTAAAAAGATTTCTAACTTAGGTTAGGTTAGGTTAGAGAAGTCATTTTTTTCTCTTGACTCCTGGAGCAGATTTTTTGGTTTGCTGATTAGTATTGGTCTGAGGTATGAAATGCGCTAGGTGTTCATTCTGGGCAGCGCTTGGTCAAACTTCCTTACAACGATTTCTACCTTAGGTTAGGTTAGGTTGGAAAAACTCTTTTTTTCTCTTGACTCCTGGAGGAAATTTGGAAGAGCTTCGGTTTACTGATTAGTATTGGGCTGAGGAACAAAATGCACTTGGTCCACACCCTGTCAATCTCCTTTTAGTAACAAAAATTCCTAATGGTGAGTTGTTCAAAATGAACTCTATTTGCAAAAAATAAGAAATCATTTTTTTTATGGCAAGAAAAGTGGCAAGTGTTGCACCATTTTGAAATCTTGATTAAATGCGCCATCTTTTGAAATGACTTGCCAAAGGTAGTGTAGTACAATTTTTTTTCAAAATGAAGTGCCAAAGTTAACGAACAATATTTTTGTGAACCATGACTCACTAAAACTTAACTTATTTTATTAAATTAACAATATTTTTTGCAATAATTTGTAGTTGCGATTAACAGCATCGTTAATGAAGATCACGAAATTAAAAAAATCACAGCGAAATTGTGACATTGGTGATCACAAACCTTAAAAATGCGACCAAGGGTGTCAAATTTCAACTTTTTTTTAAAATGTCTATTATCGCTGAACTGAGTGATATAGATTTTATTTTTTATTTTTCCCAGAACTGGTATAGCTTGGCCTTTCATCCAGTCACGGATTATCGTTGAGTTTTGGGACACCCTGTATATAGATGTATAAGAATATTTTAAATGGGAATATCATGCAGTTCTTGGAGACAGGGACGCGCAACCCTCTGCTTAGTATGGTTTTGTATAGAGTACTAAAAAAATCAGGCATCCCAGTATGTTTTCCTACTTTCATACGGGTGGAGCCGCTAGCAGAAGCTTGCAAGCAACGAATGCGTCGTGAACACGCTGCAGCAGCACAGCGAACACGTCGCGGACGCGTGACGATTTCGCAACGTTTTTGTCGCGTTTTTGTAGAGAAACAGGCTGGCGTTTTACGAGATAGTACACAATGGCGTTCAAGGTGCTATTGCAATTACTTGTTTTTTCTCACAACTTACGGTGTGCCAAATAAAAGTGCTTTCTTTCTTCCTTTATATTCGCGGCAGTCTTGTTGCGCGACCGCAAGAAATTCGCTGCGCATGTGCTACGTGTGCGTTACGCACCCGTAACGTATTCGTTGCACACCCGCACCGCTTTGAGAACGCTCGCAATCCGCTAGTGTGATAATGCCCTAATTGCGCAATGCAGGCTTTCGTTGGACCCCTGTTTCATCCCTTTGGAAAGGGACCCCGCTTCCAATTATGGAAAAACTTCTCTTAGTGCTTGCCTGGCTGTGTGTTGATATATCAGTCAGTTTTTCCTTTTATATAATAGTTTTATAATGTTTCCAGCTCCCTATAGAGCAATCAGGTGGCGAAGGTAAATGCATGTACATCGACACAGAAGGCACGTTCCGGCCGGAGCGGCTGCTGGCCGTGGCGCAGCGCTACGGCATGGAGGGCGCGGCCGTGCTCGACAACGTGGCGTACGCGCGCGCCTACAACACCGACCACCAGACGCAGCTGTTAGTGCAGGCCTGCGCTATGATGGCGGAGTCTAGGTATGTTAGCGAAGCTTGTATCTGTAAGTGCATGTACATCGACACAAGGCACGTTCCGGCCGGAGCGGCTGCTGGCCGTGGCGCAGCGCTACGGCATGGAGGGCGCGGCCGTGCTCGACAACGTGGCGTACGCGCGCGCCTACAACACCGACCACCAGACGCAGCTGTTAGTGCAGGCCTGCGCTATGATGGCGGAGTCTAGGTATGTTAGCGAAGCTTGTATCTGTAAGTGCATGTACATCGACACAAGGCACGTTCCGGCCGGAGCGGCTGCTGGCCGTGGCGCAGCGCTACGGCATGGAGGGCGCGGCCGTGCTCGACAACGTGGCGTACGCGCGCGCCTACAACACCGACCACCAGACGCAGCTGTTAGTGCAGGCCTGCGCTATGATGGCGGAGTCTAGGTATGTTAGCGAAGCTTGTATCTGTAAGTGCATGTACATCGACACAAGGCACGTTCCGGCCGGAGCGGCTGCTGGCCGTGGCGCAGCGCTACGGCATGGAGGGCGCGGCCGTGCTCGACAACGTGGCGTACGCGCGCGCCTACAACACCGACCACCAGACGCAGCTGTTAGTGCAGGCCTGCGCTATGATGGCGGAGTCTAGGTATGTTAGCGAAGCTTGTATCTGTAAGTGCATGTACATCGACACAAGGCACGTTCCGGCCGGAGCGGCTGCTGGCCGTGGCGCAGCGCTACGGCATGGAGGGCGCGGCCGTGCTCGACAACGTGGCGTACGCGCGCGCCTACAACACCGACCACCAGACGCAGCTGTTAGTGCAGGCCTGCGCTATGATGGCGGAGTCTAGGTATGTTAGCGAAGCTTGTATCTGTAAGTGCATGTACATCGACACAAGGCACGTTCCGGCCGGAGCGGCTGCTGGCCGTGGCGCAGCGCTACGGCATGGAGGGCGCGGCCGTGCTCGACAACGTGGCGTACGCGCGCGCCTACAACACCGACCACCAGACGCAGCTGTTAGTGCAGGCCTGCGCTATGATGGCGGAGTCTAGGTATGTTAGCGAAGCTTGTATCTGTAAGTGCATGTACATCGACACAAGGCACGTTCCGGCCGGAGCGGCTGCTGGCCGTGGCGCAGCGCTACGGCATGGAGGGCGCGGCCGTGCTCGACAACGTGGCGTACGCGCGCGCCTACAACACCGACCACCAGACGCAGCTGTTAGTGCAGGCCTGCGCTATGATGGCGGAGTCTAGGTATGTTAGCGAAGCTTGTATCTGTAAGTGCATGTACATCGACACAAGGCACGTTCCGGCCGGAGCGGCTGCTGGCCGTGGCGCAGCGCTACGGCATGGAGGGCGCGGCCGTGCTCGACAACGTGGCGTACGCGCGCGCCTACAACACCGACCACCAGACGCAGCTGTTAGTGCAGGCCTGCGCTATGATGGCGGAGTCTAGGTATGTTAGCGAAGCTTGTATCTGTAAGTGCATGTACATCGACACAAGGCACGTTCCGGCCGGAGCGGCTGCTGGCCGTGGCGCAGCGCTACGGCATGGAGGGCGCGGCCGTGCTCGACAACGTGGCGTACGCGCGCGCCTACAACACCGACCACCAGACGCAGCTGTTAGTGCAGGCCTGCGCTATGATGGCGGAGTCTAGGTATGTTAGCGAAGCTTGTATCTGTAAGTGCATGTACATCGACACAAGGCACGTTCCGGCCGGAGCGGCTGCTGGCCGTGGCGCAGCGCTACGGCATGGAGGGCGCGGCCGTGCTCGACAACGTGGCGTACGCGCGCGCCTACAACACCGACCACCAGACGCAGCTGTTAGTGCAGGCCTGCGCTATGATGGCGGAGTCTAGGTATGTTAGCGAAGCTTGTATCTGTAAGTGCATGTACATCGACACAAGGCACGTTCCGGCCGGAGCGGCTGCTGGCCGTGGCGCAGCGCTACGGCATGGAGGGCGCGGCCGTGCTCGACAACGTGGCGTACGCGCGCGCCTACAACACCGACCACCAGACGCAGCTGTTAGTGCAGGCCTGCGCTATGATGGCGGAGTCTAGGTATGTTAGCGAAGCTTGTATCTGTAAGTGCATGTACATCGACACAAGGCACGTTCCGGCCGGAGCGGCTGCTGGCCGTGGCGCAGCGCTACGGCATGGAGGGCGCGGCCGTGCTCGACAACGTGGCGTACGCGCGCGCCTACAACACCGACCACCAGACGCAGCTGTTAGTGCAGGCCTGCGCTATGATGGCGGAGTCTAGGTATGTTAGCGAAGCTTCTTTCATCATCATCTGCCTAGCCTTTTCCCAACTATATTGGGGTCGGCTTCCAGTCAAGCCGGATTTAGCTGAATACCAGTATTTTACGAAGAGCGGCTGCCTACCAGACCACGACAACCCATTAACAAGACTGGAGTCAGATTTACTGGCTTCTGACTATCCGTAACAACTGCCAAAGATCTACAAATGACAGCCAGGACCTATGGCTTAACTTGCTTACCAAAGCTTCTTTATAGAATAGAATAAACTTTATTGAACACCAAATTAGAAAGAGTTATCTCAGTTAGTTAGAGATGTCTTTATCTGCTTAACCTCTATTCTGCTATTGTCATGTGACGACGGCAGCGTTGTTAGGTGAACTGTTGAAAATTTCACTTTGTGGGAAATCTGTAGTGTTGTACACCATAAAAAATTACAGTAGAAAATTACACACCTAGCTGTTAATCTTAGGGTTGGCATCCCGTCTTAATATCAGACATATAGTGTATAAGTCTATTTATCAGACCACCTGACCTGGGCTTTTTGATCGCTGCTTGAAACCTGTAAAAATTTGGTATTAAAGCGGGTTTGAGACATTCCTCATTCTCAATACTCAATTCAGAAAACCGCCTGATAATCACCTTAAATCCATTACGTCAGGATCCATTTTTAAATAGGTTGAGAAAGGCTGGGCTCAATAAATCAATTCACTCAAGTTACAAGTACAAAATTATAGCTATGATACAAATACACATTATAATAATGACGCGCTTTTTCAGGTACTCATTAATAATAGTGGACAGCGCAACAGCTCTGTACAGGACGGATTACTCGGGGCGAGGCGAGCTGAACTCGCGGCAGCTGCACCTGGGACGGTTCATGAGAATGCTGCTGAGGCTGGCTGATGAGGTACATGAGTACTTTATTTTTATATTACAACTAAAAATTGCCAGAGTAGAATAAACTTTATTGTACATCAAAATAAGAGGTTTACAGAATCTTAAATCCATGAGTACAATGACGGTCTTATCGCACAGTCCATTTGTAACCTTTTTACATGGCACGTTAGACAAAAAAGGAACATAGGAGTGCGTTTTAGTCAGTCAAATTTTGACACGCCCTCCCGTCCGGACCCGAGGACGTCATTGGCTAATTTCCCACCAAATAGTTTTTTTTTCTTTTGGCTCAGGCTTCCTCCTTACAGTTCTGGCGAAATCTATCTAGTTCGTTCCGCCATCTTATTATCCGCCGCGACTCCGTCACACTGTTTTATTTTGTAACCTTAATCTCAAACTAAATCATCAATATTGTAAAGAGCTAAAAATGAGAAGGTTACAGATTGATTTAAAAAAAATTGCCTGTTGGAAAATGATCATGTGACGATGGAGCACTCTTTATTTATTTATTGTTATCTCTCTTATAACGATCAGTGCCATAAAACAGTGACTTTTTGAGACCTACGCCTCGGTAAAGGCTTGGTCAAGAGGTTTGAAAAAGATGTTTATTATAAACTCATATACAACATTTTCTACATATGATTTTTTTATGTTACTCAAACTTTTGCCACAAAAAACTCCAGCCAGTTGTTCAAGGGACTATACACCATAAGTGACTTGTTTAAGGTGAATGCTTCAGGTAGCCCGCGAAATTCAAATTTTCTTACGTTTTTTGCAATTTGCAAGCCAGTGGTAGGTTGTATGAAGTTAAAAATACTTAAGCGGTTGTAAAACGTAACTAGTTACATAATTATAAACATAAAAATCATCAATACAAGCCTCCAAGCTCACTTAGTTGCAAGAACGTTTTTGATCTCGAAAAAATCGTTCCTACACTTAGGTGAGCTTGGAGGCTTGTATTAATGATTTTTATGTTTATAACTATGTAACTAGTTACGTTTTACAGCCGCTTAAGTATTTTTAACTTTATACAACTTATCACTGGCTTTCAAATTGCAAAAAACGTAAGAAAATTTGAATTTCGCGGGCTAAGCTGGAACATCCCCCTTAAAAATTTTTTATAAAATAATCTCATATATTTCTCCACCTTCTTTTCAGTTCGGCGTAGCAGTCCTTATAACAAACCAAGTGGTAGCAAACGTTGATTCGGTAGGCGTATTCAACGCAGACACAAAGAAGCCGATTGGCGGACACATAATTGCGCACGCGTCGACTACCCGCCTCTATCTGCGAAAGGGGAGGGGCGACAACCGCGTGTGCAAGATCTATGACAGCCCCTGTTTGCCGGAAACGGAAGCTATGTTTGCCATTAGTACGGAGGGAATTACTGACGCTAAGGAATAGATTAGACCACGGAAGGCTCTGATTGCAGTGACTAAAAACGATATTAACAATAATATTCGTGCCTTAAACCCAACTTTCGGTTGTAGAGTAACAAATATACAAACATGTACATACAAACTTCTATCTTTTAGCATTTCAAATTTAATACACATTAGTTTTTTAAGTTATAAGGGTCAGTTCACACCGAGACGCGACGCGACGATGCAGGAAAAGGCCAGTGATTTCGCGCTGCGCCGCGAGACACATCGCAACGTTGCGAGGCGCATAGTAAAATTGTCGGCAACACGACGTCGCGAATGTAAAAACGTTCTGCTGCGCAGTGAGACGCCACGCGGTGTCACGAGGCGCGCTGCATGTAGCAACGTATTCTAAATTCTCACAATGAAATGTGTATCTTTTCGTGTAGTAAATAAAGATCTATTTTGAGTCACTCATAATTTGCATGTAGCGTCGCGTCGCGTCACGGTGTGCGCTGACCCTTAAGTTCAGAGTTAGATTAGAGTAAGATTCATAATGCTCGTTAACTGGAATGGTATCAACCAATACTCATACATTTGAGTTGACTAGAGTACTGGTTACTTTGCTAGTTCTAAAATGTATGTGAATGAAAGTTTTATAAATAATACTAGTTTAAATAATATACATATTAGGTTAATTTTCTACTGCATTCTGGTGCTGAATTGCTTTTAGTATTTTTTGTTGTTTTGTTCACTTTCATTTGGTTTCTTGTGGCTTAAATACTGTAAAGTCGGGTTACTTTGACCCAAACCAATTGAAATACAGTAAAAAGTGCCCCGTGGTCGGATTTATTATTATGCTTGACCCAAAGTAATCTGACTTTACTAATTCCCAAGTACCCATATTGTAAAATAACTTAAACGTAATGAATTTTAAAATAACTGAATGACTGCATTTCTATCATATGTTTATATTCTTTTGATTCACGATTAATCTCATTGTAAATAAGTGATCATCAGACCATTTTATTTTTGAAATAAAAATCCAAAATGAATATTTTGCATTTAATTTATCTTTTAAACGTAACGTTTCCTGTGTCGTACGTGTTTCACGGTCTGGTTATATTTTACTGTGTAGGCAATACAAACCTTGGTTCCGTGCGGGAATCGAATTCGAAACACGCAGCGCTGCCAACAAATAAATAGCTCAACCACTGCGCCAACCGTGCTGTCAAAGCATTTAATATTGGCATGTATTTAATGCAGCAACTAAGTAAACTGAATATAGGTTTAAAAAAAAAATAGAATGGGTACCATATATAATGGGTTGGCAGCTAATAAGGAGTACCGTAATAAGTAAAAGGTGGCATATTAATATATCAGTTATAAGCTCCGTTTTAATTTAAACTAGCATCAAGTTTTTCTTTTGGGAACTGAATTTCTAAGCGAAAACTTAATGGTGACTATAAAATAGAAAATGGGCATTCATAAATAATACAAATCAGATTCTATTTAAAATTGTTTGTATGAAGAATAATTATAAACTAGCTTATATTATACATATATTGTGTGGCTTTTAATAGCTTTAAATAAACTCTAAAATGGCATGAATAAAAAATAATTTTAATTTATTTTTTTAATTTATAAGCTTTCTTTCATTTTTATTGGCAGCTATTGTTCGGTGTTTGGAGTTAAAAAAGCGTGAAATAAATAACTTTTCCCTAAAAAATATTCCGAGAAGTAGCGCTCGCCGGCCGCTGCCGCGGCACCGCTCGCTTCGCTCGCTCGGCTCGCGCGCGGTTGGTCACGATTCTAACCTAACCTAACCTATTTTATCCAGTTTGTAACCCCAAGCCTACATTTTATGGCAATCACAGTAGTTAATTTAGGCAAAAATGGCGCATTAATTTGTTCGCTAAGATTTGGTGATCATTTACTACTTGGTGTTCGAATACAATTTGAGATGCAGTCGTGACTAAAATAGCTAGTACTATTGTAATTTTATATATATCATATCCGTAGCCCTAGCTTTCTCACTAGGTACTATATATACAGCACGCACCCCGCCACCCCGCACTACACTCGTATCCAACCATCGCACCTTCCGCCGTTTTCATGAAATTATGATAAAAAAAATATTAATAATTAACTCTTATTCCTTTTTATTGTACTCGTTTTAACATTTAGAGCTGCCCGCAAAGCGGAGCCCGAAAGTGGGTTTTTAGACGGCACGAAATAGTTGGTAATATATTATCTTTGCCACCCTACTAACATTATTAGTCGCTAAGTCATTATATATAGCTCCTCGCCTAATATTTCAATTGACTGGTATAGTTTACTTGCTACCTAAACGCAGCTGCTAGTTTTTAGTTTTTATAACACCCTTAATTTTGAACCTTACATAATATAATAGTCGCGAAAATATTTAATCGCTGGCAAGCTATTTTATTTATTGCAAACATTTAGTCGACTTTTAAGTTATTAGTCACTTGGAAAAAAATAAGCTTTTAATATTCTTATCTATTTAAAAAGATCGGTTCCCTTGAAGAACACGCATTATGAAAATATACACATTAAAATTCAGCATTGATCAAGATACAGGTTGCCCAAATAAGAAATAACAGAGTGTTCCTCTATGGGTTCCGTTTATTCCTTTTCATTGGAATAAGTCCCTAAGTAGTCGTTTCACGTTTTGGAGGACGTGCCACGTACCAGTAGGTTTAAATAATCTCACTCATTTTAAAATTGTCAGTATCATCCTCTGCGCTGGATGTGCCATGGGGTGGATTAATGTCTTTTAATTCAGCAGCATAACACATACACAGGAATAGCATAGCAATACACAGATTTTATATAACCAATATTTAATGTTTTTGTATACCACCTTATTTTTAGTATTTGCGAAACCTTAATATAGGTTTTTCAGAATCGTTAACTAAATTGATTCCAATCATTTTTACATCATGTTATATTTTTTCTCAAGAATGGTTACAAGTTGGACACCGAAAGGCATTATACCTACCTACGCATAAGCATCATTTCTACTTCTACCCTCAGTCGACAAAATACCGCCAGACGATTCGCCCGTGCGTGCGCATGCGTTCCGCGCAAGCTTGACAATACTGGGTGCACCTTTTTTTTTTTTTTTTGGTATCGGGGGGAAACCTTCAAAAGGCGCCCGGACTTTGGGGATAAGTCCGGGGAGTGTGGGATTTTTACCTCACTAAAACTACCCCGGTGATCACCATCAGCACATGGAGGGGGCACCGTTCCCTCTTAAAAGACCAATTCCGGAAACCCCCTCGGTGCAAAGCCTGTTAAGGCACATCCCTAGGGAGACTGTACAGCGGTCTCCCCTTAGCCTCATTGTGCACGGCGGCACGTGATTACTGTGCCACCGTCTTCCCTGGGATTCCAGGGAAGACGGTGATTACTCACTAGGAGTGATTACTCGCTAGGCGAACAGAGTCCCCACTCTGAGCGCCCATGATTTGCGGCTGCTGTAGCCGCTCGCGCCACCTCTCGAGCGCGTGTCGCCGTTCCTGCCGCCTCACAATACTGGGTGCACCTAAGTACAAATTTATCCTTAACCGAGTAGTGACTGATTGGTGTAAGACTTTGTTAGGTAGTGTGATTTAGTGAATGATTTTAAATAGAGATGATTAACATATGGTTAATTGTAGAAAGTTATTATTTGTACTTTCATCCTGCTTTGGGTGTTTGGGTTCCTGTTTTGGTTTTGTTGTGGCTTTGAACGTTGTTTGGCATAAGGTGCAACAAGTCGCATTGACCATTTTAATTACGGCTGCTTTTACGAATAAGGTACATAGTAATATCTACCTACATTTGACCAAAGACACGACAGTCGGTAGGCTTTAGAAGGCGCAGGCGCGCTGCGTGGTGACCATGATTTCTACGGACAACCAGGTAACATAACATGCTTATAACTTTGTGATTTTTCATGGTACGGTTTTGAAATGTTGAACATAGATTCTTTACGTAAATCACTTGACGCGTGTTTGAGGTTTCGCATATACTAAAAATAATGTCTAGAGCGACTGTCTATTACCAACTCTCCCTCAAATTAACCCAGTTACTGGACAACATGATACTCCTTGGGTAAACTGATTGGTTCGACTTTCTGTCGTCTGACCACCTGTAGTCTATCACATACCCGCGAAACGAGACACAATAGTAAAACAATAACAGCGCGGTCTCATAGGACCGGTCGGGGATTCAAACAATAACGACTGTCAAATATTTACGAATGATAAACCAGGACTAACGGCTTACCGAGGTACAGGTTGTCAATAAAGTTCTAGAAAAACTTGGAGTTCAAAAATTCACATTGGAATTTGCCCGGATTCGTAACCGCAACCTCGTTCATGAAAGGACGCCTTAATCACTGGGCCATTACGATACTGTGAAGTAATTTTATTGTAAGAACTAAATAAAACAACACATCTATAATAAATATTATGCGTTTTATTTTCTTAATATGGCTTCCAAAAAATATATAAATTGTAATTACCAACAGGTGAAATAAACTTTAAGTGTTTGATTGGGTAACATGTTCTTACTATGCTATTAACATAGGTTATTTGAATCTTAAAATATGACACGACTTTGAGCTCCTAGACCAAACTGCGATACGATAAGATGCGACATCGCAGGAGGCTGCGATGCGATTTATTGCGGTAAAGTATCGATTCAGGTGGCCGCTAGTTCTTGCGAGCTCGCAGATTTTTATGAATCGACGCCGCATCGCAGTTTTGTATTAAAAAAATCGTCTATACGAAAAGATACAAGTCTGCTAACGCTAAAAGATTTTTAATTTTCCTTTTAATCGTGGAAATCGCGAACACCGGCGTTTGCATGGTATTTCACGAGTTTTTACAATTTATATAAAGTTTGAAATCGGCGACAACATTATTATATGGTTTACGATATTCAAAATAGCTGATATCATAGATATAAGGCTTCATTATATTGCTTGAGTATATATTAATATGCTTTGCGGAGTCCATGAATATAACGTATCTCAGTTACACAATATTTACATCGTGTGGATATAAAATAAGGCCTACACATGACATCAGTTCAATTACTTGGTGTATTACAATATTATACAGTCTAATATGAATTCTAGTTTACATTCGGGATATAATTTTCTAATATTTAGAAGATATATTTTCCTACGTTTCTGACTGAGCTACGCTTATTTACTTTGTATTAGAATATAAGGTAGATAGTAAATATCTATAGTCAATTTGAGAACACGGCACACTGCAAGATTATTAGTGTAAGGAACTACTATAATATTGAAACCTGAAGCACAGTGTAACTATTTTCAATGGCTTATCGCTCTAGAACTTAACAGGACAGGAAATTAAAATCCTCAATATCTTAGTTACTAACGGCCGAACCCAATAACATATCTATCACATATCGGAGATAGTAAAACAAATGATACAATACAAAAATTATACATGTTTTCTGTTGTTTCATTTGTTTTTCAATCTCCGATATGTGATAGATAGGTTATTGGTTTCGGCTGTAAGGGATTTTAACGTTTGAATCCCCAACCGGTCCAATGAGACCGCGCTGTTATTGTTTTACTATTGTGTCTCGTTTCGCGGGTGTCTGAGTAAATAACTAAGATATTGTATCGGTGATTTACTAAAGCTTGGAATATTGTACCTTCTTATCGTCCCAAACTGGACTATACTCCTGCCATTTGCCACTCCCCCTACCCTTCAAACGATAGCTCAGTAGTAGATAGTTACACTGTCCTAAAAGTATCGACGTTTGCGCAAAATCCACGTCAACACTAATCTACACACCCTTTAAAAAAATAACATGATATCGCTAACAAAAATTTATGTATATAATTATGTACTGACTTTATTAGGACGCCTTTATAGTTACATATATGTATATCTGTATCATAAGACATGTATTTATTTACTATAACTAAAGGCAACAGAACATGGAAGATTTCGTAAGGCAGGACTCGTAAATAAGAAATGCATATTTCTGATAAATAAATGATAAAATTAGATCACATAACGAATATTATTATAAAATAAAAAGGCTTATAATGTACTCAAATAAAATATTGTTATATTGTAGAGATGTGCCTACTATTCGGCCTCTTCCGTAGTTGGCGGTTAGTCGGCGACTATTTGAAAAAGAGGGCCAAGAGGGTAGTTTTCAATAAAATTAATATAGGAGGGATTGATGATCTCAAAACCTAACTGAGGTGAATAAAATTTAATTAAGCTCATACACTTTAGTGTACGCCTGTTATTGTGTCACTTTGCCAAGTAAACAAAATATGTTACGACACTTGGAGGCAGCGATATGCGTGTAAATCAGTTGTAAACGAAGCGTCACGAAAATTGCCGAATACTCCCGAAACCATGATAGGCTGGACCGTCTAGTCGGCCTCTTAACAACTGACTACTCGGTTAGTCGTCCAGCCATAGTCGGCACATCTCTAGTTTAAACAATTGGTCATGAAATTAAATTCTACAAACTATTTGAAGAATGGGTCTACTGTAAGTCGCTAATACATCGCAATGTTGACTAGTCGACCATCACGTTTTATGACTACTCTTTATATTAGTTAAGACATGCATCTCTGTGAATATACCTGTACTCATGGCCAGCCAGTAAGCTAAATTAATGATTGGAGCTAATTAAATGCGCCATAATTTTAGTTTTAAATAGCGCAACGAACAAAATATTCGCATGACTGTATGATGATGACATGATTGTAATGTCACTTGAGTCTTTTCACTATTTTATTTATTTATTTACGGCCGAAGCCAATAACCTATCTATCACATATCGGAGATAGAAAAACAAATGAAACAACAAAAACATGATAATTTTTGTATTGTATCATTTGTTTTACAATCTCCAGTATGCCAAAACTGGAGATCGATAGGTTACTGGTTTCGGCCGTTAGCCTTCATAATTCTGACTTACTGGCTGGCCAACGAGTAAGGATAAACAAGCCACACCTACCCCCTCCCCCCGCCCATAGAAAACTCCAATAACACAGAATTTAAATAATAATCATTAGAATTTTCTCTCAATCTATAAAAGATATGCCCAAAGCATCACCCTGGCTTAAAATGAAATATCCCTATTTATTTATTATAGGCATAACAATTCTTGTCATTACTCGTTTTGCTATTTTTATTTGAATTTATTGCCATATAAATATTTTACTTTTTTGCCCATATTTTTCCTGCTAAGCTGAATATTTATTATTCATATAAATTATTTTGCATGTTCAATATAAGTTTTATGTCAAAAAAATATTGCTAGCTTTAATATAAATTCTCTTTCTCACACTATTTAGTTTAGGAGATCTATGTATACATAGTGCGAACACTTATATGTACTACTATACGTTTTTATAATTTGGGTTTAGTATACAGGCACTAAGGACAAAGTTCATCAGAGAAAGCACGCATCATCATCATCTACCTAGCCTTTTCCCAACTGTATTGGGGTCGGCTTCCAGTCAAGCCGGATTTAGCTGAATACCAGTATTTTACGAGGAGCGGCTGCCTACCAGACATGGCACGCATGTTGACTTTATTTTAGTATGTAAATGCTTCACTTCGAATGAAGTTCAGTAACTGTTTTAGTTATTTTCCATTCGATTCCTAAGTTTAAAACTGATGTACTTCATCAAGTGTCAGAGACTTTGGCTCTCCTGCGGGATATCTTCATTCCTGATGTGATCACGCAAGAAAACTCCGAGCTCAGCGCTTTAAATTGCCCGTTGGGTGACTTCAAGCCTTCTGTTGAAGCCCATTGTAAGCGACCAGGTTTCAGTGCCATAGGTCATCACTGGCCACACGCACTGGTCATAGACTTTAGTCTGGAGACAGTGCCAAAAGACTTAGGTCTTAATAATCGTGACACTGGCTAATTGCACAAACCGAGACAAGCTAAAAGAAAATAAAGTGCTTTATTGAAATATGCACCTTTTCCTTGCAATAGTGAACATTATTTACTAAGCTAAATAAAGTCAAAAGTGCTGCCTGTGAACCTTGTCCTAAGTCAGGAAGTCCCATGCCTACTGGTAACTCATTTGTCGATGCTAGACAACACGCAAAATGACAAATAAAAAACTAACGGAATCCATAAACAAAACATTTTGAAAAAAAAAACCATAAACTAACCCACCATTACTGCAATAAATTATGAATAAATAACTAAAAAACCATAAACATTAATTAATTTATGAGGCACAAGTAACGGCTATACAGCATCGTTACTTACTTTGCTAATTAAATTGTATCAATCTGGAATACAGTAATTATAAATATTATTAATAAATTAAAAATTTAAATAAGTCAAATTCCATCACAATTTTTATGGTGTAAGTACCAAGTTTATAGATTTTAACAGTTTCGGTGCTAAGAACATGCAAAAATTCATTTATGTGCCCATAACCCGTCCCCAGTCGTTATAAGAGTTGCCGCACACGGGCCACCGCCCACACAAAACGCCGCTTAAGGCATATTTTCTGTAATTTTAATACATTTTATATGCACGGTTTATGCCGGTGTCCGCCAGATGCTACTTATCGTCGTTGCTCGCTACTTGTGGCCCGTATCGGTCACTAAACACCGCCACATGCATGTCGCACATTTAAACCTTCTTCGTAAGTGTTCATTATGATACTGCATACTAGTGACCGCTTTTAGCTTCTTGTACCGGCGTTTGTGGCTATAATGTGTGGGGTCTTGTGTGGTGAACCTTATATGCAGCTTATTGACTTGTGTTCTAGCCCAATATATAAAATCTAAGTATAATGCACAGTGCACACCCTTGAATTTTGACTCTCGCTTCAATTTTGAAATATTGTACTACTCATAATGCTTTGGCCTTAGCACTGAAATTGTTAAAATCCATAATGTGTAATATTTTTAGATTTTTAAGTCTGTTTACATTTTTTATCCCTTGTTACAATATTTTCTCATTTGCGTTCCCAGAGAAAATAAAATTTAATTTTTTTTTTGTTTTATTATTTCGTATTTTCAGACTGAAATTGTTTAAATATGGTATTAAAATGTGACTTCACGGCAACAGTGATGAAGTAACATTCCAAAACTCTTGATTTTACTACTGGACAGCTTATTCCGTAGTCGATTAAACCCTAGAATCCAGATACCCTTGAGGCCTGCTTCACCACATAATCTTACTCAGCTGATAATAAAAGAAAACGACTCGGACAACAAAACATTTGTTTTGATATCCTGTGTCTCACCATAGAGGATTTAAAGACCAAATCCTACGGCTTTCACTTCCTTTAATTTTCTTTTCATAGTACTTGATGGCTCAGGATCGTAAATAGTAATAATTCTACCTAATTTAATTGAAACTGTAGTTCGAAAAACAATGTCACACGCTTTAGCTAAATACAATATCTTCCCAATGATATTAAAAGTTAAGATTCGTAATACGAGATGTATTTTTTAGTTCGCGAAACATTTCAGTATTACTAGTCGCTTTAAACACTCGATCTTTTTCTTTAATTTGCAACTTATTTTTCACACCTTAAATCTTACTACGAGCTCTTAATGCAATCCATGGGGATATGTACCGTCTGTTTTTTATACCCTGAGACTAAAATTACATTAGAAACCAAAAGAACTGGCATCATTCCTATAGTAATTTTGACATTACCTGAGTCAATTTAGTCTCAGGGTATAAAAAACAGACGATAGCTACAGCTACAAAAGAAAGGATATAAGCTACAAACCCTGATAAAAAGGATATCAAAGAGGGATAGTAAGCTTACTATCCCTTTTTCTCGCTCGCACCGCTTTTCATTTTAACGCGTTACGGTAAGTATCCTAGGGACTTGATTTAGTTCAAAGTATTTCAGGTTCTCAAGTGTGTTACTTATTGATGTAGTGATTTTTCTTGAACTCTCATATTGGCGCCCAGCGCTCATAAATCGCATATTAAAGGAGTATTTACAGCCGAAACCAATAAACTATCTATCACATATCGGAGATAGTAAAACAAATGATACAATACAAAAATTATACATGTTTTCTGTTGTTTCATTTGTTTTTCAATCTCCGATATGTGATAGATAGGTTATTGGTTTCGGCTGTTAGCCGCTATGGTGTTGTCTAATATTATCAGGACACAGTGAAGCAGACCTGTGTAACGTAATAAATATGTGTTATAAGGCAGCGCTCATAGCTTGGGGTCTGTAGGCGGCGTCAGAACGGCCTGAGGATCTACGGGCAGCACCGGTACGTGCGCGTGCGCCGCCGACTGCGCGTTCAGGAGCTCCAAGCGCGCGTGCTCGCTGGCTATGAGGGCGCGGAGCTCGTCCTGGAGAAAACAGCGTCATTTTAAAATGCATGCAAAATATTGCGATTAAGTGAGGTGAACCCTGAAAAGCCAGTATAGTAAAAGAAAAAAATGGTACTCTTGCAAGTAAAATTTTCAGGGGAGAGTCTACAAATTGCTTCTAAATATTCAGGTTTTCGGTTCAGCTACAATGGTAGCTACTTCAGCAGCCGTCATCAGTGCCTTAAAAGGAATTAGCTCCCCCCAGTTGTTGCGAGCTACTGTTGATGGGCTATCTACAGAGCTGGAGTGACACCCAGGCTCCTGGAGTCATAAAATAGTCAGTAATAGTCAGTAAAATAGTTATGAGACCAACCCTGAAAACGCGTAAGAACCCGAACAATTTCGGAATTTTAAACGCGTCTTTAAAACCGACTTACCCCCCAACCCAGCCTGTCGGCGAGATCCTGGCAGCCATCGTCACAGTCGCCCAGCCGCGCCACGTCCCTGACGGCCTCCTCATCCAGCTGTAGGCCTCCCGACATGACGCCCCACAGACGCAGCAGCGGTGACCGCATGCCTGCCTTCTCGCGGTTTATTAGCAGACGGGGACACCAGTCCGGAACCCTGGGGAGGAAAGATTAGGAGGTTAATCTTATTCTTATGTATGTTGCTGCGGAAACGTTTGAGAGAATAACCGTGGCCCTAGTACACAAAGGGCAACTAAAGGACGTATGTGGATTTTATTCAGTAAAAGACAGAGCCGAGAAGAGTCATTGGGTGATTATTTAACTAAAAGAATTATATGTATGTTAGCAAGTTTTTCCTCTTGTTAGGTTTTAGTAAAAAGACCAGTTAGCCAGTCAGCAGGTTTCTGGCAGTAGGCTAGCTCATGAGATAGGCAGCTGCAGCACAGAATCTTCGAGGCAAACATTTGGCAGACAAAAAGAGGAGCAACAATTGACCATCCATTATATACCAAATGGCCTTGTTGGTTCCGGCTGACATTTGAAAGTCATAGTCCAAAAATCTGACACAAATCTTGCCAAATAAATGGTATAGTGTTAACCAGTTACTGGGTTGGGGAGAGAAGACAAATACTGGTATTTAGTTAGTTGGAAAAAGGGTAGGCAAATTGACTAAGTTTACATATTTCTGTCATTCCAATATAAATAGTTCTTTGAGTTACGTAAAACAAAGTCGAAAATAAACAAACCTAAGGCTAGCTTAATATAAAATGCATGACTCTGTTCACTTTATGAGCTCTCTCGAGTTGATAAACTTTAATTCATTTTCGATTATATTTCTATACAGTGTATAACATTCGCGCTGCGCTTCTTACTTGATGTTTCTTGGTTTTTGTTCACGCCAGAGATGACCCTTGTTCACGCAAGAGATAATAATATATTATACTTGTTGTAGACAAAATTGTTATACAGAAAAAATAAAACTTACATATCAATAAGCGACGCGAAAGGCTGTACTTCGAGTGAGGATCCCATGATGATGAGCATGTCGCACTGCTGGAAGTCTTCCTGCAGACAGCGCTGGAAGCGGTCCGGCAGGCTCTCTCCGAAGAACACGATGTCCGGCTTCACCACGCCCGGACAGTCCGTGCAGATCGGGATCTGGTCCGCGAATATGCGCTCTGGAATTAAATCATAATTTATTAACATCGTAATATAGACAATACACTAATAGAGCAAACAAGCAGTGGTGGTCCAGTGGTAACTGCCTGGACTTGCAAGTTGTAGGTCGCGGGTTCAAACCCAGTCAGGCGCATTACTTTGTGTAATTTATTTCATCACCACTGCTCTCAAAACGGTGAAGGAAAACATCGTGAGGAAACCGGCATGTACTAGAACCAAAAATTCGAAGTCATGTGACATCCGCCAATCCGCACTGGGCCCGCTTAGTGGATTATGGCCCATTCTCTCTCCTAGAGAGGAGGCCTGAGTCCCAGCAGTGGGAACATTATAAGGCCGATAATGCTATCACCGTAATATTGTAAAGGCAAAAGTTTGTGATTTTGCCTATTACCTCAAATGGCTAAACGGATTTGGACAAAATTGGGCATACAACTTGATTATGTCCTGGAATGGATCTCATCATATCAGCCGAAACACATCCATCGTGCGGAAGAAATGCCCATGTGTCGACATTGTGATTGTCGATGTCGTTTCCATCCTGTCCACGATAATGTACGGAGGTGTGCCCCGCTTGGGCGGAGCACCGCTGTCTCCTCGTTGGGGCGATCGGCGGCAGCGATCACTCGCACCGGGCCCTGGTCCGGACAAGCAATGGCCCGGAGCGAGGAGGAGTTGCAAGCGATTACTGTTGGCCATAAGCCTCCTCCGAGCGTTGCCACAACGAACCGTCCTGTGCTCTGTCTAAACCCACCGCATCCCCAAGACCCTCCCAGGTCATTGGTCCATCTTGTGAGATGCTTGCCAACGCTGAGTCTTCTTGCCACTCCAGAACCATACGGCTCCACCGACCATCTCTTGTCAAAGTGCCCTGTCACTGCCACGATGTGTTACTATATTGCGGCGTGTCGACGTGCTTACCTTTAACATAGTCCAGGTCGTACTCCTTCCGGCAGTCGAGACAGTGCGAGGTGTAGAAGGTGCCGTGCGCCTCCACCAGCTTCTCTGTAAGTATACCGGCACCGCGCTGCAGAGTGTCGACGTGCTTACCTTTAACATAGTCCAGGTCGTACTCCTTCCGGCAGTCGAGACAGTGCGAGGTGTAGAAGGTGCCGTGCGCCTCCACCAGCTTCTCTGTAAGTATACCGGCACCGCGCTGCAGAGTGTCGACGTGCTTACCTTTAACATAGTCCAGGTCGTACTCCTTCCGGCAATCGAGACAGTGCGAGGTGTAGAAGGTGCCGTGTGCCTCCACCAGCTTCTCCGCAGGGATGCCGGCGCCGCGCTCTAGGGTGTCGATGTTTTGGGTGTAGTGGCGGAGTAGAAGGCCTGAGGGGCGGAAATGAGATGTAATATGATGGTAGATAATACGGTATGGACACTTAAATAGTTCCTGGGGATTCTGCTGTTGCTGGCAAAAACAATAGGTACAAAGAAAGGTTCGGTTTTTTTAAGCCTCAAATAGAGGACAAAAAGTCACCCAAAATGACGCGCAATACTCAATCTTCGTGACGCTGCAACGTTACCCAGTGTCATGCAACTTGTCCCGCAACATTTTAAGGTGTATTTTACGTGACAGTGTTGTTGGTTAATTTGATAGCGTTGCGCGTCATGTTCGGTAATATTCTGTTCCATATCCGAAGCTTAAATGTTATAGGAACTGAGGCTTTAGCATTAAGCGCTCCACCCTAAATAGCCCCATCCCTTTATTAGAACAGTTCGCGTTAAAAGCTTGTCTTAGGGCCTCAGATGAGTACTGCAGGAAACGCTTAGCAGATTTTAGTTTGTGTGACTTCAACACACTACCTACCTACCTAGCCTTTTCCCAACTACACACATCAAAAGTGTCTAGGGATCAACATATATTTTTGCAATAACTTTTCTCCTGATTGATATTAATTAAAATTTTCTTTAAGGATTCATCAAATAAAGTGTTTTCGTTTGTCACAGTAACGATAAACCAAGTCACCTTTGCATTAATAAAGAAATTTGCCATTTTCCTAATAAAGGGATTTTTGACATTTGAACCACTAACATTAAAGTTCGAAAAAAGGACTGAAATAACAGTTTTCTTTAAAATTTTATTGGGTAACTTAAACAATTAATAATCCGTGTTTCTACCGCGAACACTAACAACACAAGAACATCGGTTTGGCATACTCAAAATGAGTTCATCCAAATCACGCTGTGGAATGGCCACCCATGTTCGTTGCAACAACAAAAAAAGGTCTTCTTGCAACTGGATACCCTCCATATTCGGCAGAGCTCTTCTCTGTAGCATATCCCATGCATGCTCAATCGGGTTCAAGTCTGGCGACTGAGCAGGCCAGGGCAGGACATTGATGTTAGCTGCGGCGAGAGTCTGTCTTACAACTCTTGCGGTGTGCGGTCGTGCATTATCATGCATTAACTGAAATAAGGGACCGATTTGCACTTGTAGAGGAACGATGACGTCTGATACAATCGTCTCAGCATAAATTTGAGCGTTGAGGTTGCCTCTGATCCAAATCAACTCAGTTCTTCCGCCGATCCAAATACCCGCCCATACCATGATGGTTCCACCACTATAAGGATGGACTTCCTGGCAGGATTTTAATCGCTGTTGGCGTCCAGGGGTTCTCCAGTGTCGTATACGTCTTGTATCCGGTCTCATACCAAAACGAGACTCATCAGAAAAGCACACGAAACGCCATTGTTCTTCTGCCCAATTTCTGTGTTCAAGAGCCCATTGATATCGAATCCTACGATTGTGCATTGCTATAGGTGGTACCCGTAGCGGTCTTCGGGAATGAAGGTTCACTTCATGCAAGCGGTTTCTGACTGTTTGGTCGCTAATTAAGTTCCCTGAAGAGTGATGAAGCCTCACGGCTAACATCATGGCGGTTATTGTTGGAGCTCTTCGAGTTAAGATTTGAATGTATCGGTCTTGTCTCCGTGTGGTGCAGCGATACCGTCCACCATGGCGCTCAGCCACGGTACCAGTGCTTCGGTAACGTGTCCAAAGTCGACTGATAACACTCTGACTTGTATTCAGAGCTAAAGCCACAGTACGTTGCCGGGAACCAGCTTCTATCATTCCCACGGCTCTGAGCATTTCTTCCCTGCTTAAATGACGTCGCCGCTCCATAATAACGTTGGTTTTAATCAGTAGTAGGGAAACAGTAGCACTAATAATGTCTTCAATGCGTTGTATGTTTTTATAGGGAAAATATTGACAGCTGATTTTCATCTTTTACTCGAATTTGATTCACAGTTCCTGATTCAAATTATGAAATGCACCAAAAAGGATCCATATAAATTTATAAAATCATAAATTTATTACAAAGCCACATCTCAATCTCAAGAAATCCGCATAAAAATGCTTGATCCCTAGACACTTTTGATGTGTGTATATTGGTAATAATGTGACAGTGTGGATTTAGCTGCTAGGGTAAGACGGTACTTCATGGCAAGACTGGAGTCAGATTTTTGGCTTCTGACTATCCGTAACGACTGCTGCTTGGAAAGCGTTACTTAACCTTAAAGATCGACCTGTGTTGCTGTTATTATCTAGCCACGAGCTCCTCAACACACTAAAAAATAAAATAAAATAGTATACCTTTCTCGTGTAAAAGCCTGATGAAGTAATGTGACAGTGTGGGTTTGAAGCTTCCAGGGTACAGTTCCTTTGCTAACATAAAGAATGGTTTCGGGTTCTGTCTGAAGAAGTTGATCTCAAATATTGCCTGTGGTTCTGGAAGGTCATATTTCTGCAGGTTGTGGTATAGACCAGTTTCGGGACTACGGAAATCGGGGATGCCGGCGGCTGAAACCAAAATTAACAATACATTATTATGGTGAAAGTTTGTGTTTAAGTGTTTGTTACTCCTTTAACGGCTAAACGGATTTGGATAACATTTGGCACAAGAATAGAACAGAATAAACTACGCACACGCCGAAACCACTAAGCTCTCTTATACACGGCACGTTTTTACTCCGTACATAGAAGCCACGGTTAATTCGCCGTCCATAAGCACGGCGCGTAGTGTTATATGGATCACTGAGAGATCTTGTTGACACAAACCGCGGCGCTACAGCACGGCGCCACCGTATTTCATCAGTGTGGTATTGTAGTCTATGAACTCTTATTCACGGTACGTTTTATTAACCGTGGCTACGTACAGCTAAAAATGTGCCGTGTACCGATGCCTAACAGAAGCTAGTAGAACCATACCACATTAAGTGACATTACTAACTCTAAGTGCATGACCCCAACTCAAACTTCCATTGGATTTTTCATTTGTTGCTTTAGTTTTAGTTAAGCCTAACTTGTCTTGGGAATCGAACACTACACCAATTAGGCATTCTACTCAGTCAGTGTACTATAGGAGACATTGATTTTTATCATCATCCTTTTTAGTTACAAAAACAATTCATTATTTACCTTAATCTGTTTTAGTTACAACAAAAAACAATTCCGAATTTATTACTAACTTAATTAATTATAAAACAGTTACAGGGAAATATTTCATATCATATCACAAATAATGCTAATGACTACACAGTAAAGTTTCCATCAAAACATCTGACTTGTTCGACCTTGATGGTGTAACATTGATATATTAATTTTCCACTGGACATTTTTATATTAAAGTTAAAGATTCCATAACTTCGGTAATTTTATAGGCGAAGTTCCGGTAATGTACTTTGTTATCTGTAAACTAAACCAATGTTTCCAGAAAACACTGGGGTTTTTATAAAATGGTGCTAAAAGCAGAAGAACTTGAGATTTGAATTTTTTTTAATCCTTCAGTACCCAATTGCACTTTCCTATAACTTTTTCTATCACTTAGAACCGTCATTTACTACAGCGAGAAAGAAACCGCGAGTGCGATCGTTGCGGCGGCATCGACGAGACGGTCGGCAACACATATCCACAACTAATCCTACTTGATTGGATAATTTTATCAGAGTTCGATCTAAAAGAAATTAAGTAGTGTTTAACTGCACCAAACATAATTTGCAGCTTTATGCAACTGGGGCGTGAGTCCCAGTCGCCGCCACAGGACACGCCCGGTTGCTGGGCGATATCCGGCCACCGTCAGCTTGGGCTTACGGTCGAGGAACAATAGGTAGCTCGCCGTCCTGTAAGGACAGAGCCTGAGGCGGTGCTTAGATGACTGTTAGGGCCACGGCCACATTATTTTTAAAAAAAGAGCACCTGAAGATGACTGAAGACCTAGAGCGGGATTGAATAGCATTAGCCTGCTTTGCACAGTCAAGTCTATCACTTTCTTAGAGCACTCTTGTGTAGATGATGAAAGAGGCCAAGAAAGACCACACGTTGCTTGCATTGCACCACATATAAACAGAACAAATTTAAAGATCTGCAGGAAAATGTCCTTTGGAGTGATAAATCAGAGTCAGAGACAGCAGATGGTCAAGTGAAGTGAAAGCTTCAGAATACTTTAGAAGTTTTTAGCAACAGGGAAATTGGTATCATATTCTTATCCTAGAATCTTGATGATGACATGGGATAGTACAGGCTGAACAAAAAAAAACTTGAATTTGTAAATATTTGGCTTTGTTTTGTATTAATCCTTCAAGTACCGTAATTAGAGACATATATTAATAAAATAAAATAAAATAGAGATATAATAGAAACACAATAGGTATGCGTGTGTGCGTTCGCAGTTACCCTTCGGGGTGCAACAGATTAATTGATATGTAGTTACTCAGATACCCGCGAAACGCGACACATTAGTAAAACAATAACAGCACGGTCTCATAGGACCGGATGGGGATTCAAACGATATATATATATTCTGGGCTGCATAAATACTTTTGGATAGTAGTGTGTAGTGTAGTGTACTAGCATTTTTAATAAATGGCATCATTCAACTAGCTGCTCAAATGATGTGCAGAATAGAATAAACTTTATTGTACACCAAGAGAAGTAAAAAATTATGCGGCACCATTCAATCATACAGCTATGCACACTGCACACAGTTGATTTAAATCAATAACAAATAATTGCTTGCCTAGCTCAGACGAGGCTATCGATATTGTTTGCAGGGTTTAATGAAGACAGCCATTTTATTAAAAGTGGTACTATAGTATAGATGCATTGGATGAATATCAATATGGTTGCTAGTTGATTGCCACCATTTAGCTATTAGGCTAGACTGTTTACTAAATAACAATAATTTGCATTTTTTAGAAGTGGGTTTGCTTGTTCATAATTAACCTATCACATCCCGCGAAACAAGACACAATAGTAAGACAATAATAGCGCGGTCGCATGAGACTGGTCGAGGATTCATGAACTAAAAAGTAATTATGTTTCTAAAATAATGTATCACATCACTTATTATTATTTATTTAGCTACTGATCTAATAGATTGGTTGCTATTAACTTTTCTGTGCCATATAAACCTGCATAAACAATTTCAATATAATTTTACTAATTTTATAGCAGATATGAAAGGAAATTCTTTAATTTCTACATAGTATAAAAATAAGTCACTATCTATGTCTGTCTGCTTATCTGTAAACACCTTTTAAACCATACAATGGATTTTGATGCAATATAAACAAGGATTTTTTGTCAATAATAAGACAAATAAATAATAAACAATAATATTATTCTAATTTGCTGAATTGGACGAATTTTGTTTATTTAATAGTTTGTACTCACATGTCGAAATTCCAGCCCCGGCAAGAGTGATAATGTTCTTACACCGTTCGCTTTTTATCCACTTCACGATGCCGTCCAAGTTTACTTCCTCGAGCACTTGGTTGGGCGGCGCAACGGCTTCAGGCGCCTCGTAAAATCCTAGTTTCTGAGCCAAATACCGACGGATTGAATCCACATCCAAGTCCCGTATACGAGCACCTATGCTCTCCATTGGATTTGGCGGGACGGGCGGGACGCTCGGCGCAGGCCTATCTACAGGGTCATCACCTACAATCATACCAACAAATTCTAATAATAACACAATATATTTATCTCACAACGTTCCCCAAGCAACAATAGCTCACCATCACTCTTTCCCGGCGGAGAATTTGCAGACATTTTGCGTAAATAAATGGAATTGCGACTCGAAACCTTTGTCCACTTTTGCCACGGTTTATTTGACAGATGGTAGAGGAGCATTCTCGAATACAGCTAGAGTTCGAATGATAAAATGAAGATACATAATTAGATATTTATAATGGCATAGTTATTTATAACGTGTACTTTGTTCGATGTGCATTTCTAAGCAAGTGAATAGCTATTGAACTTAAATAATATTTTTATTTATTATTCATTTAAACTTCATGTACAGTGGCGGTACATAGGCGGACTTCATGTATCAAAGTATTCTATAACAGTCAACATTAGGTGTGACACTGTGTTAGGTCTGTACAATAAATAAATAACAGATAATCGGCCGATTTTAGCTCTAATATTCCAAAATAATACCGACAACTATAGCGTAGAACAACCATTCATCCATTGATACATTATGAGGATCCTGTTTCTGTTTCTTAACTATCTTCGTAAACGTAAAATTAGTGATGTGAAAAGAATATTGCAATAGTAAAATAACTGTTATATTATGGGTAGCAATAAAAGCTCCGACAAAAAAAGAAGAATTACCCTTACTCAAAATATTAAATCTACTGCCTAAAATACTAACTATCCGATTACTTTTGTCCGAATAAAAATGACGAAACGACCGAATGAGATACTGAAATCTTCGAAAAATAAACTTGACTGTTTATTGCTATAATACTTTTCTACCGGCATAAATTACGTTCTACCGAAAACTATGCTTTATAATTTTTATCTATATTTGCCAACTATTAATTCATAAATTACCTTTCAAATTTTATAGACTGTGGTGCTATTTTAACTGTAACACTATACTTAAAAATATTATTCTGAGTGGTTATACACAAACTTATAAAAAATATAAAAATGTACTTGTACAATAACTTTTGCTTGCATCGTATATCATGAATTTTACTTACTACGGGTATGCTTGGGTATCGGTAAGTAGTACCTATTTCATTTAAAAAGTTAGAACAGTCGTATTTATGCTTTAATGTAAAACCACGTAGAATTTGGTTTCCTAGAATATTTACGATTCGAAAAATTGATTAAAAGGCGTAGTCGACGGAGCACCGCTGCGCGGGGCTCCTACTTCTGGGTGGTTTAAAAAAAATAACCTCGAAGGAGGTGGCGCTACCTCCTTCTAACCTAACCTGTCCGAGTCGGGTTGCCCCCAAGTCTTGAGCTCGCTTCTATCGTATGCATGTGTGTAGTTTTTATAATGTCAGCGAAAACAGAGACAAAAATAAAACAAAATTCAGTTTATTATGAAAATGTAGTTTTAATAGGTAGTAAAAAATATCTAAACCCGATCTCACGGGCCGAACAGTTAAGGTATTTTCATTATTATTGAGAGTTAAAAAATAAATTTGATAACCAACAATAGAAATTAAAACAGTTCATGCAAGTTGTAAAAATATGATTATTTTGACAAAACCTCTGTTGTCGGTAACTTAGTAATTTTGTCGGAGGTTTAGTATTCCATTCGGAAGTTTAGTTTTGTTATTCGACGACTCATTTTTTTTAGGAGGAGAAAAAGTAATTTGAACATGCTCTAATTTGTTGTTAAATTAGGTATTTTTTTTTGTTAATGTTTTGGGTTTTTTGTCGGTAATTAATTATAACGCTGGTTAATTAGAATAATAGTCGGCCACAGATCGCTGGAGATTAATTTGTTTTTCGGAACCATTATTATTTCCCTTATATTATTGTTATTTATTACTTAAAATATGGATAAACACTTATTATCCATATTTTAAGTAATTAATTTTAATTATTTGCACAAATCGTATAAAAATAAAATAAATAGCTTCTACGCCGGTGTAGATGCCAATTCCCATCATCATGCCCGAGAAGCCACCAATATTACCTGGAACAAACGTAATATTAATATCTATTATTAATCTTTCATTTTTTAAAACGTACCTAATAAATTAAACATTTTAGCTCTTACTTAATATTTCGAACCAGTAGGAAATCACATCGAGGCGGTGGAATATTCCTTCACTTGTGGGCTGGTAAATGTTAATAATGCATTTGTCAGTGAGATTAACTCCATCACTGTTACAAAATTAATATAGTTAGTTATAGTAAAAACATCAACTGTAAAAAAGAATTCTTAAGCAAATCATTTCAATGACGCATTTGTTTTTATTTGTAAAACAAATATGACATTTATGTTTTGTATTGGCAGGTTCAGAAATAAATCCTGGATCTGGCCTTGAATATGTTTAAGAGTAATATTTAGCACATTATTTTAAAGCATTTGTAAATTCACTAACACAAAGCTGTTTTTAAATCCTCTTTTTTTCATTCGTTCAGTAGGAAGTGGTACTTTGAAAGATTTTGTGAAGTGTTGTGTTAGCTCACAGTCTGGCCAACATAGAGGGCAAAATAACGAGTCTGCAAGTTCTTGTTCCAATCCTTCCGTGTCTTCAGTATCTATAGGATATAAGTATTGCAGTTTTTCTAGAAAAAAAAATACAGTTAGCTACTTTTAACAGTAGGAACACCTCTTGCCTAGCCAAGCAACCATGTTGTGTAAAACTTTTTAAGATAAGTTGGTTTGGTTAATATGATGATTTTGAAAGTTTTCAGTAAGATACCTTTGATACATACCTTTGTATTTATTGAGACATTTTAAATTCTTCAAAGTGCAAGTACGAGAATGTGTTGAAATGCCAGTGGGCAAAAAGTACGGCGTACATTTACATAAAGACTGAACAGATTCTATCCGACACTTAACAATACAAGCGCTGTACGAATACATGTTCTGAAACTCTCTCTTCTCGTCACGGAAGAGGCATTGTCTCTGAAAAAAAAAGAAGTAAATTTCTATCTGTCTATTTTAGTTTTAGGTTAAACTTTTAACCATTATGATTACCGTTTTTAACGGATATTTACGGACTTCAGCTGAAGCAACTTGTTTGATGGAAGATATTTGAAAGAATTCAGCTTGGTTTGGCTGAACTGTACGCTGTAGCACTCTTCCGCCGGTTATATCAGCGAAATGGGTTGGATCGAATAGAAGAATCTGAAAAATAAAATCGTAGTAAAAGTTTTGATTTTAGAAAATACCTAAAAACCTGTTTGTTACATTTCAAGTAAACACTTGGTACAACACTATTACTTTAAAAGCAAACTCCGCCGGTTAGATCAGCGAAATGGCTTGGATCGAATAGAAAGATCAGAAAATGATTTTGGTCATACATAAGTTGTTGTAACAACTTCAGCTACGCGGACGACATGGTACTGCTGGCCCCCTCGATCGGAGCTCTCCGAAAGTTGCTCGCAGTTTGTGAGTCGTTTGTGGCTTCACACGGTCTCGTGTATAATGTAAAAAAATCTGTTTACATGGTTTTTAAATCGGGTCCCAAGAGTCCACCTGTACAACCACTTTATCTGAATGGTGAGTCTTTAAATGGAGTATACAAATTTAAATATCTTGGACATTGGGTTACCGATGATTTGAAAGACGATGTTGACATGGAGAGGGAACGCAGAGCATTGTCAGTTCGGGCGAACATGTTGGCTCGCAGATTCTCCCGGTGTACAGATTCGGTCAAAATCACCTTATTTAGAGCTTATTGCACCTCACTGTACACGGGATGTCTGTGGGTTGACTATACCCAGAGAGCATACAATGCTCTGCGGGTCCAATTTAACAATGCGTTCAGGGCCTTGTTGCGGCTTCCACGTTTCTGTAGCGCATCAGGAATGTTTGCTGATGCGCACATAGATGGCTTTGCAGCCCTGTGGCGCAAAAAGACTGCATCACTCATCAGTCGACTGCGTGGAAGTCGTCACAGCATCCTGAGTGTCATAGCGAGTAGATATGATTGTCCTATTATGTGGAAATTGGTACAGCGGACAAAGTCCCTGCTTACTATTGTGTATTAGTTTTTATATTTTGTATGGATCTCAGATATCTGAATAAAGAAATTTATTTATTTATTTATAAGTAAAAGTTTTGATATTAGAAAATACCTAAAAACCTGTTACGTTTGAAGTAAACTCTTGGTACCTACAACACTATTACGTTAAGACGAAGTTCTTTTTTTACCGCTAGCGCGAAATTCAAAACTTAAGATTCAAATTTTATGCATTGAGTTAAAAAACTGGACAAAAGAATTACTAAAATCATATAACTTACTTCAAATCCGTTCCTGTAAGTTAATGGGTACGCGTAGTCGTCCAACATAGAGTCGATAATCACGCGTAAACCATTATTTGAACCGGGCACGACTTGTCTCTTTATCTCTGCTATGGTTCCATGAGGCCTGGCAAAAGATGATTTAATATCATACTAGTATTGATGCACAACGCACATAATAACACATACAACTGTAATTACAGACATTGACGAGCAAATGAATAGGTACCATGAATCCAGTGCATGATTTTAGACCCCCCAGTAGCGGATTTTTTTTTATTTCATTTTTCAGTTTTTTTATGGCGTTTTTAGTGAAAATTATTTAAATATTTAATTTTAAAAGAACCTAATTAATAATTATTGTTTCATTAAAAATGTTAGAATAACGATTTTTGGGACTAAATAAAAAAAAGTACATATTTTTTATAATTTTGGAAACAGCCGTCTAAAATTCCATCACTGGGGCTCCAGAATCATGCATTAGATCTATGGTATGCCAATGGTATTCATTTGTGCGTCAATGTCCGACAACAGTGTTTAATATTTTAATTGATGAGTATGTATTTATACGCCTGTTAATGTATGTTTATTACTCTTTCAGGCAAAAACGGCTGGACCGATTTGGTTGAAATTCGGTATGTAGATAGGTTATACCCTGGATTAACATATAGGCTACTTAGTTTTTATTTTTATTTCTTTCGGGCGAAGCCGCGGGCGGAAGCTAGTAGGCTATATTTTATGTACGCGGGCGAAGCTGCGGGCTAAAGCTAGTATACTATACTTGTCTGCCGAATCGTAGTCCAATACATAATTAAAGGTACAGCAGTGACCGAGAATAGTCCTTCGAACTCGGAAAATGCTCTTACAGTCCACTTCCTTGCCTGCCCATGTGCATTTAATCAGCATCTCATCACAGTTTGGCGCCAACTGTCACCAATATATAAGATTAGGTATTTCAGTCACACGCCTAATCTTGTAAATAAAATATATAGTGTTTCTGGCACCTAAGACGGCAACGGTTATCTTCCAACAGAGCTTGTGCAAAGCCTTGTACTATAATACTATTGCATCACTGCTTACCATCAGGTGGGATCGCAGTCAAGCACTAGTTTATAACAAATTAAAAAAATAATAATAATAATAGTACAAGGCTATGGGCAGTTCCTTCCTGATGCGATCACGCAAGGGAACTTCGAGTATAGCCCTTTCCATTGCTTTTGGGTGAGGGTGACTTTAAGCCTTCTGATGAGGCCCATTGTGAGCGACCACGTTTTGGAGCCACATGCCAAGACTTTAAGCCTTCAAAGCAAAGCAATTAATTAGTTTAATTTATTAAAGAAGATTAAGGCCGTCTTGGCACACCTGGCACTTTAATAGCGGACATATTTACGACGCCACATATTATGTAACCTTTAAAAAGACAACCACTTACCGCCCTCATAAGATCCACTGTTCGGTCACTGTATTCCTTCAAATCGAATAATTCTATCAGTTTTACTTGTGGCCAAGACTGGTCGTAATCGAAGTCTATCAGTTTGCCCATGTCTTGCAGAAAATACTCCAGATTTGTGAGGGTGGTGTTCATTTTAGCCAGTTTGGGGTACCTGAAAGTGTAAATGTACGCACTTTGGATTCAGTTTGGATGCGGAAAAGGAAGATGAGACCCAGCGGCGTAACTATATTATAAGGTCAGTGGCAAATTCATTGAACGAGGCCTCAAAAAAAAAATCGTCACGACCTAATTCAATTTTAATAAAAATATATATACAAAAACTTTTATTTTTGAGTGTGTGATGAGCGGAAAATGCCTCTTATCAACCATCCTTGTGCAAAATAGATTGGGTTAAGTACTTCTTCAGAGCCTACGGCCTCTTGGACCCAGGGCCCCATCAAACATTTTGCCCGCCTTGCCACCCTATAGTTCCACCACCGATGAGACCTTTTCACTTCAGCAAAATAACACAGGCTCAATAGATTAAATAAGATGGTCTTACATTTCTACAGTAATATTCTTCAAAGCTTTTCTGCTGATCCTGTTAATGTTACACAAGGCCACTGCTGGGAAGTCGATGTCCTTGATGGGAAAGGTGAAGGACTCTCCTGTGACCACCAGCGGATTCGACAGGGTTGCGACCCAGGTGAACTGCAGGAAGTAGATCACGATGCCCAGGCAGCATAGCTGTAATCCCAGCCAAAATAATCTGGAACAAAAAGATTAAGATAGAAGCGTCTTCTTTTTTGAATAAATTCAACACTGTATAGTATACGGTAGTGTCCGTATCCGACTCCTGTAAACTAAAAAATAATATAGTTAGGTACATCAGTGAATTTGAAAAGGGATGAAATAGTGGGGTGACCTATGTACTAGAAAAGTATCTGCGTCTCGTACGAGTAGTGCAGTACATCTTTCGGTTTAAATGATAATTCATACTTTTAATATAAGTAAGCCTGTCGGTCTGTTACGCTTTCACTGATAAACTGTTGAACAAATTAAGCTCGAACCCCAAGGAAGGACAAAGTCTACTTATCATCTAGCTTCGACTTCGACTTCGCGTCCATAACCGATACGATATTCTCTCGGACGAAGATGCTGGCAGAATCTAGTGGTGAATAATTTCAAGGTGTTTTTTTAATAATTGGTATAAACTAATGCTTGATCGCGATCCCACCTGATGGTAAGCAGCGAAGCAATAGCTAATTGTGAGGCACACTAGTTTATTCTTAATGAACTATTCACTCTAGCCTTGAAGACACCTAAATTACATTTCGACTGACCTGTTGGTCTAGTGGTTAGTGACCCTGACTGCTATGCCGGAGGTCGTGGGTTCGATTCCCACCCAGGACAAATGTTTGTGTGATGAGCTCGATCATTTGTTCTGTGTCTGGGTGTTATTTATCTATAATAATATGTATGTATTTAGAAATATATAAGTATGTTTATCAGTTGTCTAGTACCCATAATACAAGCTCCGCTTAGCTTGGGACTAGATGATGTTGTGTGAAAGTTGTGGAATATAAAAAAAAAAAAAAAAAAAAAAATATAAACGTACGGGAAGACCGCAGCAAGCAAATTGTTCCAGTCCTTGGTGTTATAGTAAATAGGTAGGTATAAGATTGTATACATACCGTAGCAAGGCGTAATTATTCGTATCAGTTACATGCTTCATCCCAGCTATAGACGAGGCCGCGATATACTCTTTAAGAGTCTCCACAAAACTCTTCCTGAGAATCATTTCCAAGGTCAGATGGTTTCTGGGCTTGTACTTCCGTTTTCTGTATCTGTACCACCATGGTTTGGACTCCATGGTAACGTTAGGTTGGTAGAAAAGGTGAGCAATGAATGAGTAGGGAGTGAGTGAAACTATTCGTGATAATTGAGATAGTGAATTATTTATTCATAGTGGTCAATGTTAACACTAGTGTGTGCGATAGTTTTGTAGTAAAGTTTTTAATCAGTGTCGCTTGGTGCAGTGGTTGAGCGGTTGGCTGCTGCGCTGCGTGTCGCGGGTTGGATTTCCGTAGGTACAGAAAAATATTTGTATGGCCTATAGATATGTGTTCAGGATCTGGGTTATTTACGTATGTGAGCTTACGTGTTTATGAACGCACCTACGGTACAGGAGTTATTCCTAGTGTGGGGTAAAAACGTTGCTCCAATTGATTAGGTTCCCTAATATAACTTAGTCTTTTCCTGAGGGTGAGGAGGGAGGGTCAGAAGCCAGAAAACAGCTGTCTTACCAAGGAGTATTGCATTAGCCAATTACCCAGTTAGGAAGCCGACCCCAATATAGTTGGGAAAAGGCTAGGCAGATGATGATGATGAGTTTAACTTTTGAAATTCGGTATAAAATATTTCGAAGTAGGTACTATTTGGTTATTCCCATTTGGTTGCGATAATCTCAGGAATTACTGAATGGTTTGAATTGATAAAATCTTTTTATTGGATAGCTCATTTATCGAGAAAGGCTAGGCTCTTAGGCTGTAGGCTATTTAACATCAATCTACGACCAAAAGGGCCGGAGCAGTAATCAAAGAGGCGGGTGAAACTGCGGGGGACAACTAGTGTTTCATAATTTGTTTGAAATACACGTAGAAAAGGGTTGTAAATATGAACACGTGTACATCACTGTGTCAATAGCATGTCATGGAGTAATTAAATAGAATTTTAAATATATTTTCTAATCAATAACTACTAACAGCGCTCATATCAACATGCAATATCAATGTGATTTCAATATTAATCTGATCTAGTGATTAAACTATAGCACCTACATTTTGATACACGTGGATAAACTATGTCATTGCAACCGAGGCGAAATTCACCCGAGCTGCCGAGGCGTGGGTATTATGGAGCCGAGTACCAACTGTGAATGAATTTAAAGATTCTTCATCTTTCGCAAGCAAAACCATCGTCTTAATTATCATCATTTCAGCTGAAAGATGTCCACGGTTGAACATAGACCTCCCCTAAGTGTCACCACAATGAAAGGTCCTATGCCTCTCGAATCTATCAGATTCCCGCGACCCTCAACAAATCATCAGTCCAACTTGTGGGAAACTTTCTAACTCCTAGTCTTCCGATAAGTACATGGTTGCCATTCCAGAACCTTTCGTCCCCATACACCATCTGTTCTACGAGCAATGTGCGCTGTCCACTGCCACTTGAGTTTGGCGAAGAGTCGTCTTCGGGCTATGTCGGTAACCTTCGTTCTCCTGCGGATATCTTCATTTCTGATATGGTCATGCAAGGAAACTGCAAGCATAGCCCTCTACATTGACCTTTGGGTGACTTCAATGAGGACCAATGTGAGTGACCACATATACTTATATGTATACCTACAGGTAAGTGGGTACATCATCATCATCTGTCTAAGTAGCTTCCAGTCAAGCCGGATTTAGCTGAATACCAGTATTTGGTAAGGTAAGTGAGTACATATATTTATATATTCTGTCGAGCATGTGAGATTCTTCAATATTCAATACAAGAAATATTGCTAAAGAAAGGTCAATCACATATCTCTCCGAATAAAAACCAGAGTTAAATCAAAATTCAGCATTTCAAACTCGTCAAAAAACCTTATGTTGATTTTTATTCGTATTTCACCAGTTAATTTGTCAACATGAGAATTGCAGTTTTTGTACAAAAACAAACCATTTTTCGTTTTGAAGGAATAAAATAATACACGATGGGGTGACCAAAATGATTTTCATTTTTCAAATGAACTGGTCTCGCGTTTAGAACTCGGTTCAAGACCTTAAGTTTCTGTCTGGATTTCGATGAAACTTTTACGAAGAAGGTTCACTCAATGGTTGATGGTCCACCATGTCCTGCAATACCACATACACTTTTTATCCTGGGAGATTGTTCCCTTCAGACAATTTTCTACTATCGCGCGGGCGAAGGTACTGGCAGCTGCTAGTATTAAATAAATATAACCAATATAAATATAGATTGATATTTCTATCAATTAACAAAAGCATTTGTTCCAAATAATACAATTTTTTTAACAGAACGCCTGGGAAAGACCTACTAAACTGTAGTAGGACTCTTTTTTACCTCCCAAAAACGTTGACATATCACCTTCGCAAAGACTGTCTATAATGTTCTATAGACAAACCTTTCGTCATATTTGTCCCCATTTTTACTCAAGCACTGTCATCCTACAAATCGAATAACGCTTACAACATTTTTTTGTGACAGGAGGATCCCTCTTATCGCCATTTTGGTATTAACAGAAATTGTTTTATAAACAGTACGGCATAAGAAATATCGGCAGTCTTTGACAGAAACTTGCCCGGTGCAAAATTGTCGATCACTTTTTATCGATACCTACATCGATTGTTTTCGATGTTAATCGAATACCGATTGTGGTTTACACGATTTATCGGTCCGAGTATCGCATAAAAAATAATGTCGGAAAGTTATGTTGCAAAAGTATTGGTGGGATGTTTTAGTGCGTCTAAAAATAGATATCTATTATGAAGTAATTTTTTAGAATTCCGTACCCAAAGGGTGAAACGAGACCCTATTACTAAGACTCCGCTGTTCGTCCATCTGCTTGTCTGTCTGTCCGTCTATCACCAGATTAACTCATGAACCTTGATGATAGCTATACAGTTGTAATTTTCTCAGATATTGTAGTTTTTGTCGGTGCTATAAGAACAAAAACTAAAAACAGAATAAAATAAATATTTAAGTGGAGCTCCCATACAACAAAAGTAATTTTTGCTACGATTCGAATAATTGTTTCCTTTTGATTTTTTTACTCTGTTAGCTTCGAAAAGCTATTTACCTACTCCCCCCTTTTTCTTCCTTATGCTACCAATGACTATAGTATGTCTTATATTAGACTAGCGACCCGCCCCGGCTTCGTACGGGTGCAAAATAATTAGTGTTTCTCTACTATATGTTGCATGTGTTATTTATACATATAAACCTTCCTTTTGAATCACTCCATCTATTAAAAAAAAACGCTTCAAAATCCTCATAGTTTTAAAGATTTAAGCATACAAAAGAATATAGGGACAGAGAAAGCTACTTTGTTTTATACTATGTATATTTTTTTTATTGTGACGTAACTATAAATTTTGAGTTTTCAGACCTCTGCCTATATACTTAACTGGTCAGCCATAGAAAAAAAAAAACAAAATAGGCGGGAGAGTGGCATTCCGATCTTCCTTTGTTTTTTCGAGTTGTATATTTTGGTTTAGGTACATTTCCGTACAGCAGAGATTTGTATTAACACGGTAAGTTTTAATAATTTCACGCCCGATTTCATAAGAGAAGATGCAAAAGCAGTAGGGAAAAACCTTTTACTAATATTGTAAACCCAATCATTTTTTTTTTAAAGAGTAACCATGGAGTTTCTTGCCGGTTCTTCTCCATAGGAAACGACCAATTGGAACCGTGCACTAGTTTCGACTTTTTATAAGTACCCATGTAGGCCTATGTAAAATAAAAACATTTATTAAATTATTATTATTGTACCACCTAAATCAGAAGACTGATAACTAAATCATACTTTCTTCTAGTTTAAATCTTTTGAAGGAGCCATGAATAATGATATTGTCTAAAGCCCGATCGTTCATGCGCGATCATTGTGTTGTGGTCAGAGCAGATTTGAATATCGACCTTTTGCGGGGTGGGTACACCTGTTATCGGAACTCGACTATTTATTTATTTTATTTTCATGGTTTCTTAATTAAGAATGTTGATTTTGGAAATGTGTCAAAGCTTGAAATAAAATAAATACCTAATAAATTTTATAACAATTTCAAAGTATATAAAAATAAACATAACCCAACAGTAAAAAGGTTTTTCATACAAAATTAGTGCCTAAGAGTAAACTAAATCTAAAATTAATTGTGGCTTACTCTATTAGGTACTTAATGTTTATAGGATTTTCAAGCTTAGCACAAGGTCCTACAAGGTTTTTTTTTTAGTTTATATATCATCAAATATTTTTTCCTGCTCTGGGTAGAATGGGAGAAGTTATTCGTACAGTTAATTTCTGACATGCCTTGTGTTTGACTTTTACTGACAGAGTTTTTCGTGAACAGACAGACAAAAAGACCGCCGCGGTGGGCGACTTTTTGATAATGTTTTTTTTACATCACCTGCTCGATAATGGTCCTATTATGTGTCATGTAACCGGCACTTAAAGCAAGTCGTTATCACCTAGGGACATAATGAAGTATGACCGATCTCTAGGGCATAATGAGATTGCGCGTGGAGATGCAACGCCGGGGCGAAACTCCGCTGCCACGACAAGTCGCGGTATGGCGGACAGAGTTCCGGCGGGATCTCAGGGTGGTATGGCGACTGCGACTGTCGCAACCCAGTGCTGGGCATGCCGTCATTGCGGCGGTAAGTCCCCTCTTTGAGGAGTGGTTGAAAAGAGGTCACGGCGTCCTCTCGTTCCGTATGACGCAGGTCCTCACCGGACACGGTAAGTTCGGGAGGTTCCTGCATCGGATCAAGGAGGAAAGGACGCCCGGGTGTCGCCACTGTGTGGACCGCCCGGAGGACACGGTGGAGCACACGGTAGAGGTGTGCCCCGCTTGGGCGGAGCACCGCCGTGTCCTTGTGGAGGCTATCGGCGGCGGTGACCTCTCGCGCCGGGCCCTGGTAGAGGCCATGGTCCGGAGCGAGGAGGGGTGGCACGCAGTCGCCTCCTTCTGCGAAGCAGTAATGTTAGCGAAGGAGGCTGCCGACCGCGTGAGGCAACAGAACTCACGCCGCCGCCGCCGAGATCCCGATCCCGATTTCCGACCACCGTAGGCGCGGGCTCGCGGATAGCGAGCGCTGGGTAGCTCGCCGTCCGGCAGTCTGGTAATAATCTGGACCGTGCCTAGTCGTCGACGGCGCTTTCTGTTCCACGCGCGCCTCAAGGAGATGTCAGCAAACTGTAGGGGCCCGGTAGGGCCGAAGCCTCTAGGGAACACGGTATCCGAAAGGTTGTCACCGTGTCCCCCAGATCGATGGTAACGAAGGAACGGGGTAGGGGTTTAGTCAGTAAGAGTCTGACACGCCCTCCCGCTCTGCCCAAGAGTGGGAGAAGTCATTCTGATGATTCCCCTACCGGAAAAAAAAAAAAAAAAAAAAGGGCATAATGAGATATTTTGAATTTAGAATGTCAAATACCATTATTATGAAAAAAAAATCGCCATCAGTAAATTAAAATGTATGTGCATCAAACTAAATTCAAAAAAATGAAACTGGCCACTAACAAAAAAAAAGAATAATAAATGTGGTTGTACATACTGAGGAAAAGGTTAAGGAGGTTCTAAAAAAGAGTAACGAATAATGAAGTAGTGAATTTTGTTTGTTTCTAATTTCGAAACATGTCGAGTGATTGTTGAGATTAACTTGTAAATAATGCTCTATATTTTATAATTTATTTATTATTTGTTTTATACAATATATAGTACTTAATTAATCGTAGTAGACTTTTAATATTATCTCACAGGTGGTTTAAAAAAGTAGAGTATCCAACACGGGGTGGGGGGGATAAAGCTGTCTTTGTCTTGGGCGGCTTGAATTCCTCACTTCACTCAGGTTTCTCTATTAACTCCCTCGCAATGCTCGGGAGTTAATTATATACATCCCTCGCTCACGTTCGGGATTAAAACTTAGCAACCTTCGTTTTGTTCGGAATTCAACATGCCACCCTCGCCTTAAGGACACTGCTTTATTCCCTTGTTGACACATAATTTACTATTAAATAACATAAACTGCTTGAATACGATCCCATCTGATGGTAAGCACTAATGCAATCGTTGATGTTAAGGCGCACTAGTTTACTAAATAATTAAATAATATGGTCCAATATAATAAACGGCCACAAATTGGGTTCTTCACCCAAGCGTGGCACGTTAAAGGGGATATGTGATGCGCATGCACTGACAATATTAAATACAACATGGCGGCTCGTAAAATTTGAATAGCCTCTTTGCATTGTACCAGACACAGTTTTTAACTATTAAAAATAATGTATGGAGGTGTCGTCACGTTCTCTATGGATGACAATATCCAAAGGACACGATTTTTTTTTTGTTTTTTTTTTTTTTTATACAGATTCCATATTGTTTTGCATACCTGTAGGTAAATCGGTAGATGTTACTTTATTTATTTATTGATAAGTACTTACTTTATTATTTGTCAAGATACTACATAATGGAAACATAAATTAAAAAGCATACAATTGACTGCTTTACTGCTTTCTCTGATTTCTGTAGAGATTCAGGTAGAGATTGTACCTATTACATAATGCGAATAATTAATATGGAATTACAAAAACTTAATACTAAAATAAAAAAAATGGTTGACTGGTATGGTAAAGAATACCTAAGGCATTGAGTCCGTCTTTGTATCTTTTGGTTGCATTTTGCATTAAGATTAAATATGGAAATAAATAAAATAGTTCGTGTGTGGCGAAATTTCTTTAAAAAAAAAATTTGATTGGGTACTCCAGTCCAGAGAAAACTCATTTTGTAGGTACCTATCAAACTGAAAAAAAAATATTCAAATGTTATCCTTCGCGGCATTCATAAAAACGCGACTCGAGAAGTTGACGAAAAATGTTGTTGATTTCTTGTCTTCTAATCTTATTCTTTATTCTTATTCTTTATTGTACACAACATTCACAAAAATAAAATAGGACAATTGATGTTACCTACACAGGCGAGCTTAACCCACAATAGGGTTTTCTTACAAATAAATTTGTAAGTGAGGGTATCAAAACTAACAACATTATAAAAGTATTAACAAAAGCACTTAAAACTAAGAATAAACTACATAAATATGTGCACAGCACAATACATAAACATACTATATACAATAGGTACATAAAACCTATACATATACAATCTGTATTTTTTGATATCCCATAACTCTAGGGTTATATTCTGTAGGTAAAAATAATTCTAAAACTCCTAGAATAGGTGGTCCAAAAATGCATCGTTCCGGAGATATCATTTAGCTAAGTTTCATTGAAAAATACAAGTAATTCATTTTTATTCAAACCAATCATTAATATTTAAAGCTAAGAAAATGCGACGCTGTGATATTTCACGTAAGCGTGTTTTACATTAATATTCGTGACTTAGCCGAATTATTTTGTATGAAAAATTAAAAAAAAAAGTCTTTTTTTTTTATTTGGAACATAACTCATATGCCAGTTGATTCTTTGATATGGCCTCAATCATACCCTAGAGTTATGGGATATCAAAAAAAACACGTTGTATATGGGTCATGTTGACAGGAAATGTTCCCTAATTCTTCCTTTGAAAACATCCAACGAGGGGCTAGCCCGTATTGGGTGTGGGAGAGAATTCCACAGGCGCACAGCTTGGACAGTGAAAGATCCAGTGTAACGACTGGAGGAATGAGAAGGAAAACGAAGGAGAAGAGAGGTTGACGAGCGGCAACGTTTTCCTCGCGGAACAACACTCACACACACACACATAAGAATGAAGAACACACAGATAAGAATGGAGTTGACTGAGAGAGGACTGTTCTTTATATTTCCATATTTGTGGAATTGTCCAGACTCGTAATGACCTTGGTGGTCGCGGAAATGCTGCTTTTTTTCAGGTGGGGGGGAATCATCAGAAAACGACGTCTCCCGCTTTTGGGCGGAGTGGGAAGGCATGTCAGACTTTTACTGACTAAACCCCACCCCCGTTCCTTCGCTGCCTTCGATCTGGAGACACCAAGCTTACCTTTCCATCAGATGGGATCGCAGTCAAACGCTAGTTTGTTATGTTTTAAAAAAATCCGATAAATACAAGACGCACCTGACTGGTCTTTGATTTGATACTTCAGGAGGCCTATGTCTAGCTGTGGACGCCTTTCGGCTGAAATGAAGACAATGATGTAAGCTAGTGATAGATGTTGACTCTTTCACCAGATTAAAAGTTAGCCAACTCTTTTTAACCAGATTCAATTTAAGAATTTACCTGTAAATTCTTAAATTGAATCTGGTTAAAAAGAGTTGGCAAAAACCTGTAGGTTTTTGCAAAAAATACTAGCTTACAAGAAAATAAAAATAAATAATTTAGAAACCATATCTCTCATAACAGTAGGTACTGTCAGCATTCAAAACTAGTAAAAAATCGGTCAAATGCGTGTTGGGCTGGTTTTAATACCTACAGCTTAGGTCTATTAAACTTAAGCGAACAATCGCAAAAAAAAAATCTGTGATGTACGTAACTTCAAAACTTTTTTCGGATTATAAATAAATAAATTAATGTAATATGATGGTATAACATCTTGCTTTTAATGTTTCCATATATCTAGAATCATTAATGACATGGCCGGATCCTGCCCATTTTTAGAATTTATAATGTACCTACATTAATTATTAGTATATGAAAGTAATTTTCATATAATAATAATTATAAAAAAAATAAAAATATATTGCATCAATTACATTTCTCTAGACGAAGCGAGAAAAATCTCAAAAACATAATTATGTGCGTTAATTGTTCCTATAAGTTTTAATGTCAATCGAAATGTTTGTGAATGAGAGAGACATTATTAACTATTTGCACTTTTATTTGCATGGATGCGACTGTAGAATATGGTAGAGCTCATTACTTATAGTAAGAAAACATCAATGAGTACCTACCAATTGTACCAAACACCCATGTGCTGTATAGTGTGTGGGTCTTGTGTTGTGCCAAAAATTTAATTTTGTTCCTATTGCTCCACAAATGGCATAATATCGTTAAATTAAACACTTCTGATAATATTGAAGTTATTTCACTGTTCCGAAGTGTTGCCAACCTGTGTTTGATATCTATTAATTTTAACTTGATATTGTTACGCGTTCCTGAGAAAAAGGGTCTTGACGACGGACAGCTATCATGGTCCTTGGTCCTGGAACGCAATGTGCAACCAGTGCAGCTGAAGTACACAGGTGTGGTTTAGTCATTAGAAGTCAGACACGCCCTCTCGCTCCACCCTAGAGCGGGAGAATTCACTTCATAATTTCTCACCCCAAAAAAAAGTTACAGAACCCTAATAACTTCATAATAAGCAGGTACTTACGGTTAACGATCAAAGAGTTTAAGGCAATAGGCCTTAAACTGATCATTAACCGTTGGCAGAATATTCAAATCCGTCTACTTAACATTGTTTATTTGCAAATGAAACGCATATTTCCGAAATTTTTGTGACGTAAGGACGCGTTTCGCACACTTCAATTTCACGTGTAAAAATCGCGCGAGGTGCACACACACTAATGTATGTTTGCACTCACACAAGTACAACACAAGTGTATGTGTACACTCACACAAGCAAACTATTACCGTGTACACACAAGCCTGTGCATGTGTGCGTAGACGTAGTTGCACGCGATCGTGGATTGCAGCCACACGCAGTTCGGGGCATTTATTCGTGTGCACTTTTGCATAACAGATTGCAATAAATTTAAAGTTGGTATTTTTTCTTTGTACATAAATTATTTTGTTCTGTTTATTCAGTTATTTAGAGTTTCTGTTTGTTAGATCGTAAATGTCGGCTTACTGCAATTGTTTTTGTTTATGAGTTTTGAAGTGTGTCACTTGTGTTGGTTAATGAAATAATTATTTCTAAAGTTCTGTTTTGTTGAAGTTTGATGAAACACAAGAAATAAGTATTATTTTTTTAATTTATACTAAGACACAAAGAAATTAATTAGACTGTGCTCAAAATATTACATGACAAATAAGTTTGGGGTAGAGTTTTTTTCAGAATATTATTTTGATTTAAAATTGGTAGATACCATTTAACTGATTTTGACAATCTGCGGTTTTTATTTATCTAACAACAAAAATTAATAAAATTTTGATAAACACAAATAAAATGTTCATTGATTACCTACTGGGTAGAATTGCAAATACAATCTACAGTGTGCGTTTGATGATAGAGTCTATCATCATGGCTAGCCATGAGAGAGTTGGTTCACAATGCGATTTGGATCTGCGGTTCTTGGATTTGCGGTTGGTTGCAAGTGGTGCAAGAAAAGATAGATGGGACATGGGATATGAGAGAGACTTCTACCCACTCAACCTTGGAAAATTCGAGGCTGAAAAACTAATTAGGCTGATTTTGTACGACAATAAAATTGCCGGTGTTCTACAGATTCTGTATATTGTTATGCGAAAAAACGCATGAGTTGAGATCGCGTATGTTACATTTTAAATTAATGGAAAATAAAAGCTAATGAGCCTGATTAACACATTCAGATTATAATTTTATTTGTTTATAAAACTAAGACAATTTGTATTAAATCCCGTGAACGTACCTTCTACTATTTTTATAAGACAGGACATATTGCGTGTATTCATTCATAATTTATGTGCAAAGAATTGCATAGTTGCATATGGGCACGGCAATAAATGCAGTAGCGCGGCGGGGTGGGGAGCGGGGCGGGGCGGAGCGTGCCGGCGGCGGGGGCCGCAGTCGCATCGTGACCGCGCGCCGCACCGCGTGTGCGTTTGTCTCGCGCCCACCGAGTTCGCCGCGAACACGGCCGACAACGAGGGCCCAGCCATGGTGTCCGTGGGAGCGTGGAGGCGCCGCACGCCCGACGACTGCGAGGAGCGCTCCGAACCCGGCGCCTCCAGCTCGGCGGTGCCGCGCGCGCCGCCCAACTGCGCGCGCTGCCGCAACCACAGGCTCAAGATAGAGCTGAAGGGCCACAAGCGGTACTGCAAGTACCGCAACTGTACTTGCGAGAAGTGCCGGCTGACGGCGGACCGCCAGCGAGTGATGGCGCTGCAGACGGCGCTGCGGCGAGCCCAGGCGCAGGACGAGGCGCGTGCGCGGGCGCTGGTGTCGGGGCTGCAGCCGCCGGGCGTGGAGCTGGAGCAGCCCGAGCCGCCCGTGGTGAAGGCGCCGCGCAGCCCGGCCGTGCCGCCGCCGCGCTCGCTGGGCTCGGCCAGCTGCGACTCGGTGCCGGGCTCGCCGGGCGTGTCGCCGTACGCGCCGCCGCCGCCTTCCGCGCCGCTGCCGCCCGCCATGCCGCCTCTGCTGCCGCCACAACAACCGGGTTAGTGCACCTCTCTATACAGTGAAGTTTAGGATCTACTTTCTGTCAGAATTTGTCCATGCGTATGCGCATAAAGGACTCCTAGCTTCTTATTTACTATCGTCTATTTTCACGGTTTCAATAGAACACGTTATGGGGTTTCGAAGTCATATTATTATCAGCAATCGGTTTTCTAAGTGAAAATTTAGGACAATGCCTCGAGCATTGTCCTGAAAAACAAAGTTGTTTTGCACTTTCTTGCTGTGTTCTCTGTAACAAGGTGTGAGTAAAGTGTGTATGTTGTTTATTTTTATCAATAAGAAAGTTTCAAATCTTATCAGATAACTATCTCTTAAGTTATTTGTTTTAATAATAATACCGATACTTTTTTCATTTAAATTATTTAATAATAAAAACAACTACAAACTACTGAATTACCAGAAAAAGATTATGAAGTTTTAATTCATTAACTTTTTGCAATAACTTAAAACGATAATTTCTAAACAAATGCAATTTTAAAGTTCCCAGTCAAATGTCAATCTTATTATCTAAGGTTATTTCCCTAATAAAATAAGATTGACATTTGACTGGCAAAAGTAACATACTTATTGGATCTTTGAATGCAATATAACAGTCCCATTAAATGTTGCATATCATTACAAAACTTTAAATGAGTGTCTTTGGTTTCTCACGAATGCCGGCCGCCTAGTCTAGTAGCTAGTGCCTACTTACGAGTAATTCTTGGAGTGACGTCGGTACCAATCTAGGTACTAATAAGATTTCATAATACGATACTTGTAGATAAGTGTTACAATAGTACAATATACCTTCTATGCATCATCTGCAAAATAATACTTGAAATCACGTAAGAAATTAGAATGGTCTTCATAAGAAAATGTGCATATTTCTTCCATTGAAAATTTGTGTCCATTGTAGCACCTTTGTTATTGAAAAGTTTAAAGAAAAACATTTTGATTCAAAACCATTTATAGACGAAATTAAAAAAGACAACTTTTCTTATTTATTCAAGGCTAAGTATACATGTTTTAATTATAAAAGAAAAAAATTGTCGACTCTTTCCGAAATGGATTTTCATTTGCGATTTTCTCAACTCTATTCTATTAGGCCTATTTATGTATGAGTTAGAGCAAGTCGCTTATTATTTATTATTGCTAAATCATAAAGATTTTCGCGAAAATATGTTAGAACGCAATAATAACTTAAACTTAATATAAAATTATACCATGGCTCATGATAACATCTTTTGTTTAATTAATTATACAAAAAATACAAGTGAAGACAGATTTTTCTGATATAATTGGTAACCGACGGGGTATATTTTTTTCTTTTAAATTAGTTTCTAAATCGGTTGTAGAAAAATACATACTGCCATTCATTATTTATATTCACATTTTATTTACTAACAATAATAAATAGTGAAATGACTCGATTTTTCCGATTGGACTTCCAAACTAATACAAACTCGACTTATGTTGTGGGTTAGTTTTCAATTAGTTTGTGTTTCGAAAATCCAAAATATTCAAAAACACTAAGCATGTTGCTGTAAAACACTGTTTAAAATCGTTCGGGTGTTTCATGAATAAAATAATTGATACCTATTTACAATAATAAAGAAAATCTGACTCTAAACTTTATTCTGATTCTTGATCTATGATTGATTCTCTTTCTAAAGAACTCGCTACTCGAGAACCTAAAACAGTGTTGAGCTGTGTTCAAATTCCACCATTTCACTGCCCTGTTACTGGGATAGTTACTCTACCAATGTAAACGGGTTCTAGAGCTTCATCCTGCATAATAGAATAGACAATATGATTGATTGACATAACGTGCGTCGCGTCGTCGTCACGAAGACATTCTAGTCTATGAAAGTGGCTAGACTCCGCTAGACGCACTGTTTATTTTTTATAGTCTACCGTCTATCAACGCGGTCTCTACATTGTACGTTATATTTACCCTTTTATTCTAATCTCTAGATTTATCATACATTTATTCAGGTTTAGGTTTAGCCTAGGTTCATTATTTACTTAGTTACTTACATGTCATGTAATTGATGAAATGTCAAGTAGGCATGGAAATTCATTATTTGCATTAGTTGCATTTCCGCCCGCGTGACTAGCCCAAAGCCAAATCATTATGTAGACCATCAGATACGTTAGGTTTAAAAATCTGAATCATACTTAAGGTTAATTTTTTTGTAACATTATTTTATTTACACGCATAATTTTACATTTAAAAATAGTAACTGCCAATTTCTTCACCAAACGTAATAGCCAAAGTAACAGCCAAAGTAACGTCATAAAGTAATAATAACGGTTAAATTCGTTTCTTCACAATTTTAACTGTTAGATTTGTCCTTAACTTTAACTGCTCATTGAAAGGCTATTCAATCCAAAGTCACTGTCATTTTAACAAAATGGTATAGGTTTCACTGTGTTTTCCCTACATTTTATTTTAGTCGACTTTTAATTTAGCTGTCACTTGGATGAAAACATTTACAAGATGACAGTTGCTATTGACAACAGTAATGGTCAAGGACAAGTTATTACTTTAGTTTTAGTTTTAGCTTTTTTGAAGAAATTGGCCGTAAGTCAGTAACTATAGTTACTGTGTAGGATCAAAAAATAACAATAAAAATCCTAAACTAGTTACAAGTAAATAAAACAAACAAACTAAAATATGGCGTCAAAAATTTTTTCGACATCGCTGTTAACTTTTAATACGCCCAAAAGACTGGCGGTATTGCCGCGCTGTAAAGCAACGCTTATCCTCTGTCGACGTAAAAACCAGCCCTCGGGTTAAGCGAAGTCAAAATAAAAAAAAGGAGCAAAAAAAGTAAGTGTCAACAAGCAGTTCCGACTTCTTCGATTATTATACAAGTCTCCTTGTTCTTGAAATTGTAAGCACTCAAACCTGGGCTGGAGCTGCAAGATGCCACCTGGCAGCTTTGGACTCAGTGGAAAGGCGTGCAAAGAGGTTAATTGGGGATCCAGATTTGGCTAACTCCAATCTACAAAGCCTTGAGCACAGGCGCAGGGTAGCCAGCCTTTCGGTTTTTTACAGGATGATCCGAAAGTTTTATACTTATACCGACTCAACGGGAATGCGCGACCGACGGCTTCTAAATACACCGAAGTTGTTGTTCATATTGAAAAGTTTCTCCTCTATGTAACTAAATAAAAGAACCATTTTTGGTATCGCATCAAATACAAACAACTTGTTTTCCCATACCCGGAGCGTATAGCAACAAAATTTCCGCATAACCACACGCATCCCATCTCATTTAATAACAAAATTAAAACATGGAATCAAAATGTTAATGAGTAAGAAAGACAGAACATCCCGCGTTTACAACATAATTTACTGATCATATTGTACAAAATCTGCATCAAAAACTTATTTACAATTTGCAAAGGAATTAATGAGAAACAGAATTTTAATTTACCTGTAGACTTGTAGTATTTAATAAGGCCATACTTGATGCAAATGTTGCCAGATAGATGAGGGCGCGTAAATAAGAAAGTCCAATCGATTCTGATATTTTATTAATATGCTAAGTAGGTGATCTTTTATTGAAAATATTGGAGCACGGTTCCCCAATACTGTCGCTTCCAAGTATTTTATTGTATTGATTGCAATTACCAAGGAACGTCAGAAAAGCGAGTGTGTTATTGGACGAATGAAATTCGCGACCTTTGCTTTCTTTCGGCACTTTTTAAAAAAGTATGGGGTTAAAGTTATGATGTATGTACTCGCCAAAAGTGAATTTTCCAATTAAAGTTGCGGGTATATTTTGACGTTACCCATACAAATAGATTCTGATTCAGTCTAGAATAGAATAAACTTTATTGTACACTAAGGGCCTATTTCACAATGCCCGAGTAGCCACTACTTCCTGATTGAATTAAAAAATGGAACAGAATTTCTATGAAATTATCTGCCAAGTAAGATATCGAAATCATAGGTGGTGAAACAGGCCCTAAAATATTTATAAATGAAATAAAACTTTAATTAATAAAGCTTTGATTTTATTTATTTTAGGATTAAAATAGGTAATAATATCACTCTGTAACTTGTGGGCCATTCAGTTTTCTTACGACGATCGTCATCTGTCAAAAATACTGTTAAATTACTTCCATTTTGACAAGTTCTTGACATTGATTGTTAGTAAGATAATAATGCAACTTCAATTTGTAAGTAAAGCTACGAATTGGCTTACACTTTTTATTACCTATCTATGTACTATAAAATGAAACAATAACTTTTTTACTTATGCAATTACCTTGTTTCCAATTGTAATTTTTTTCCGTAGGCATGGGGGAATGGATAGTATTTACCCATAGACTATGGCTCTAGGGTGTGTCTCCGTGGCATAGACAAGACACACCCTAATGACATTGTGGGGTTGTAAATAATACAGGCAAACACATCAACTGTCATTTACGATTGCAAATTGCACTGTAGCAGTGAATTAGTTTCATATTATTATTTCTGTAGCGATTTCGTATTATTTCATTCTTTCTTTCACAATTCCCATTCTACTGTTTAAGAGGGGTGATTCCCGTATTTTATAGACCGTATTTTATAGAACGTTCGTTATCGATCAAAAACACGTAATTCCAACAGATTTTGTTTCGTTTTTGTTTATTTCATGACCTCTTGTATCATCATGAATTTTATGTGAAGTTTTACTTTGAACTTTTAATTACGGGAATAAGAAAAAGATTCAGTTAAAAACCAGCGTCAGGCAACTGCTACGTTTGGCATTTTGCAGAATTAGACCTATTTGTTATCATTAAAAAAACTCAAGTTTTTTTTATATTTGTTTCAACATGACTGTGTGTGCAAAATAAACCTGCTTTCTTTATTTTTACCCCGATTGTACGTATGGGATAACTAAGTGCTACGGGCAAAATTTGAGTGCAGTTACAAAAAGATAACTCCAGTATCATCCGCGATTTTAGTTACTGCCTGCTCCGCTCCCATTGATTGTAGCGTTATGGTATATAGCTTATAACCTTCCTCGATATATCGGCTATGCAACAATAAAAGATTTTTCCAATTCGAATGAGTAGTTCCTGAGATTAGTGCGTTCATCAAACCAGACAACGAAACTCTTCAGATTTTTATAATATCACTAGCACTTTTGCCAGCGACTTCGTTCGCGACAATGGTTTTTAAAAAAACACACACCTTAAAATTTTGAAAAACTGATGGCGCTCCTTAAACCGTAAGTTAACTGATGACGTACTTTATTATTAATTTTAAGAATTTATCACAAGCTTCAAGTTTATTTACATAAGAAATAAAACCCTCTTATACAACTTTTTAACCCCCTAAATCATTTTATTTAGAAATGAATATTCCGCTTTTCACTCTCTCTTTTCCTTTAAAGTTGAATTTTCAGAAACTCTTTTTTAGTCATAAAAGGAAGCCTTGGGCAAAATTTCACACTCCTAGGCCCAGTAGTTTCGGCCGTGCGTTGATTTGACAGTCAGTCAGTTTCTCCTTTGTTTTCCTTAGGCATAAGTCCACCTTTATACAGTATTTTTTACTTGAGCATAAAGTTTTATTACGTAAATAATACTAGCAGCTTCAACCACCTAATTGTAAAAAATTATCCCTTATATGCTATTCTAGGACTGAAATCCATAATAGTACGTTACGTGAAATAATGACAAACATTATGGATATACACAAATTTTTATATAATATTAGCAGGATAAATAAGTAAAAATTCTGTTTTACACCTTTTGCCCTTTTGCCACACTTGACCTTAAAACGAACCTCAAAATAAATAGTCCAAGTTTACCGAACCGCGTCTTGTCTAATATAAATTATCAAGATAAGTCATTGCATGCCAGTTATCTTAGTTGCAAGTTTGCAACTGATAACCGTTGCTGTGTCAATAAGGTGCTAATGATAACACGGCATGTTGACACTTAATCAAATTGCATTAAATATATGTTGATCGGTCGTGAATCGTGTGAGATGATAACACACTGTTTTGGACAGCTGACGTTTTTGGTCAGTAATCGAAGATTGTGGCTACTCGTCGCGAAAATAATATCAGGTGCACGTGTCTTTCTTCTAGATTAGGTTACTTGCCGAGGGCAATACTGACCAATGATTCTTCATCATCCCATTAAAATAAAAAAAAATACCAGTCTTCTTCTTCTTTTCGAATCGAAGGTAAACTCTTTAGATTGTTTGGGCCCAAAATACCGGTGGCCTTGAGCGAGTGGTGAGGAGCTAGCGTCAAGAGCTCCCGATTCATTGCGCATTAAGACTATTCAAATATTAATATATCCTTCATTCAATAAACACAATAAGAATAAAAGCCGTGTATCAAAATATTGGTAATTAAATTATCTTTTAGATAGTGCAAGCTTCATAAAAATACACCCAATGGTTTTTGCCTGATCTTCGGTTTTTTGCCTGCGTTAGACATAACTTTGAAAATAAATTACACTAAGTTCTTTGACATAAATTGTAGATATTCGTATATCAAATTATTATGCAAATACTCTAGTTTAACATATATTTTTTTTAAAACATACGGACTAGTCGTTTAGATGTGATGTTAGGTTTAAAATCATCAAAAGCCATATATATCTGCCACTTCACTTACCGAAAGTCCTCCGTGCCTCGGAAAGTTAGGAAGCCATTCCAAGCTGCCATAATCTTTAACAACCCTTACAGATAATCAGAAGCCAGGAATGTTATATGTATGTTTGCTACTCTGTTACGCTCAAACGGCTGAATAGATTTGGATGTAATTTCACCATGGGTAAAAAGAATAAACCGTCATGACGAAGTTTCGTTGCAGCTTCATCAACAGAGTTTCATAGTTTTCTATGCAAGCTTCACGTAAAATGACGAATACAACAGTAGGCCTTCATCAATACCAATAATAAATAGGTAAGTAATCACGTGTTCCGATAACATATGTGTGAATGCTGATATTTTGCTTATTTTAATGCATTTTTAATCTATTTAAAGGCCAACGGGCTTAATGAGTGATTCATTTTAAGTTGCATTTGTTGCATTTTGTTTGCATTTGATGTTTGATTGTGTTTTCTATCATCTATACTATACTAATATTATAAAGAAGAAAACCTTATATTAATGTTTGCAATGAATAAACTGAAAAACTTCTGGGTCCTGTCCAGTAACCGATTTTGAAAATTCTTTCATCAGTATAATGCTACTTCATCGTTGAGTTTGACCTAGGCATAGGGAATCTAATCCCACAAACGCGGGATTCCGATACTTTTTGTGGGATCAGAATGCGGAATTACTCATTCAGGATCCCAAGCTTCAGCTTTCTACTTGCGAAATTTAATATTTTTCTAAGCAAATTGGGTTTAGACGAAACTCCTTACTCACCATAGCCTCATTCATTAAGTGATTTTTTTAAAATAAACATATACTTATTTAAAATATCCCGTGCAGGATTGGATATTGGATATTCTCTGTTTTAACGCGGCCGCAGCCGTTAAAAGACGTAACTTGTTATTAATCTACCAGTGATCCATAAAACGCACTAGGTCATCGCATGCCAGCTCTTCTCCAAAAATTCGTGAATTTCGTTCATGACCTTGCTGTTATTATCAGTGACAAAAATTCCAATCCATTCGGCATACTGTCTCATTCTAAATATTACAAGAAGTTAATAGTGAATAGGTTCGATAGTTTTAGTCAAGCGTGCACCGTCATTGGCCACATCATTTCTTACCATCAGGTGAGGTGAGATAATGGTCAAACGCGAAAATATGCAATAGAAGGTAGGTACAAATCCGTCAATTGGCCTCTGATTGAAAAACAGAAGACATCCTAAAAATAAAATTCGAAGAACACTGGATAGCATTCATCACAAAAAGTGAAAATCATCAATTGAGTTTCCCGGTCTTAGAGGGTTGAGAGGTAGTTTTAGAATATTACGACTAAAACTCTAATGTTCTTCAATTTCCCCTTTGCGATGGCCACGATAACTCTTTCGCACAACCTATAGCTCTGGCAGGAGATACTCTAGCTACCTAGGTACCTATCTAAACAAATTAATCTGAAAAAAAAATAACGTAAAGTATTTTTTTTTTTCTAAAAACACGCACCATGCGAAGCAAAAAGAAAAAAAAGAAGATAAATTCTAGCCCGAGAAAGGGGTTTTTTTTTTAAATTTGTAACTCAGTATCGGAAAGTATAATAACAAAATATATACCTATTTGCAGTAAAGACCACCTATGTATTTACACAACCATCATCATAAATCTTAGACTCATGGTGAAGTATCAACTTTTCTTTAAAATGGCATTCATTTTAATGGCTAATCTCTAAGTTATCGAGTAATATTAAAAGTACAAGTAATATTAAAACACATTTTTTAAACTTACTATCCAACATTGAACGCTAAATTTCAAGAAACGAATTTATATTTTTTATTACCGTACTGTTCGATACAGACAAGCAAGTTAAAAAAAAAATTTCGAGAATTTGAATTTCGCGGGCTTTCCTAGAGCATTCACCTTTTTAACATTTTGCATCGTCTGAAAGTATTTAACGTATGTATAGATAAGAAGACAAAACTCCTTATTAAAACAATTATGTTACAACTTTACAAATAGGTGACCTTTGTGAGATAATTTAAATTGTTGTAGCTATTCATTTTTTATCAGCCTGATAATATTGTATTAATAAAAAAGATGATTGTTTTCGTGATCCCTTTAAACTATTGAATAATTATGCTACATTGAATACCTATGTTTGAAGTGATCTGTTAATCTTGTGTCATGTAATGACAGCTTCCCATAAAGAGGAATTTTAACGGTAGCGCGCGTTTTTTTTTTATTTTGCAGTTTATTTTAGTAGTAGCTATGTATGTCTTATTTTATGAAATACCGTTGAGTAGAGTAACAACGAACCGAAACAAAAAAGAAGTACATTCAACTTGACTCTTACCTGCAAAATGCAAAAAAACTTTAAAAAACCTTTCACCTTAAGGTACCGAAATTCAAATTTTCATAAGATTTTTTTTGTAATTTGCTGTAAAAAATACATGTCATATGTATTAGTTACAAAATTATTGTATTAAAACCAACAAGATAACTCTTTAACTTAAAGCTATTGTAGCTAATATTTCTTGAAAACAAAAACAATATCATAGAAATTATGCGGAATGCATAACACCTTGCTGTCATAGCTTGCTAAGAAAAAAAAGTAGACATCTTAACCATAGACAACATTATTCTACTTCTTAGCCATTATTTATGCTCTCTCGGTTGCATTACTAAAATAAGCATTGTAAACATAATAATAATTATGACGACAGTAAAATATTTCAAGTCTTGCAACACTCATAAAGAAATGTTACCAATTGTTCTACAACAATAAAATTATTTATTTACATAAATATGAAATTCAATATGGAGATATAAGTATGTGGAAAAGTAACCGCCCATTGGTTGTTTCTTTCTTTTATAAGTGTTTATGCGTCTGTCTCGTTCACTCCTTGAGTTTGGCCCCATTCCGAGGGGTGCAAGCATTGCGATAGGTCGTACAAGTGGGGTGGAATGGGGATGGGGTGGGGGTGGCAATAAAAACTTGAGCCTATGGGCGGGGCGGGCCTATGCTTATGTAAACGGTTTTATGTGCTTAGTGAGACAAAAAGAACGCATGCGTTGCTTACTGTCAACTGTCAAGTCATTTGTATGGAAGGGGTCTTGCTCGGCCATAACTTATAGACGAAAGACCCCTTCTGAACTTAGACTTGACTATGGCTTGGCAGTTACGGCCCATAACTGCCAAGCGCAGCGGGTTTCTAAATTCAATATTTTGAGTTAAGAACGTCTCAAACCGTACTTGAATGCCAAATTTTGACAGGTCTTTAAGCTAAAGTACAGTTTGAGAATATTGAACTTCAAATGCTTAAATTAGAAATCGGGGTTCGTAAATTAAATTGAAAATAACTCCAATACACTTCAAGTAATGAGACAAAAACTCATTTGAAAGCCTGCAATTTTTTTTTATTGTATTGGCAATAAAAAAAATTGCAATACCAGACCTACGCAATCCATTAACTGGGGTACACGGTACTTCATGGCAAGACTGGAGTCAGATTTACTGGCTCTCTCTCTAATATCAGAAACTACTGGTTAGAATTTAAAGAATATTATAGTGTTGGATTGGATAGCCTGTTTAAAACAAAAAGGCTATGGGTTATAATTTATTATAACATCACGCTATTGCTTCCACTTCCGTGCGTTCCGCGGAAGACAGTTAATAATTGTTAATGTTTGTTGATGAAATCCGTTATAAAATGTATTTTCAAAGAACTACGTGTCAAGATTTATAAGGAAAAAATAAACAATTTGCTTAAACAATTCCTTCAATACAGAAATCAAACTCACTTCCAAAAAAAAAAAGAAAACCAATCGATCTATAGAAAATAAAAGTAGATAGAACACAAAAACTTAGATTTGACAAACTTCTAGACGTTCCGTTTCACGTAGGATTCGATGCTGTGTTGTTCGTTCAGAATGAGTGGAATGGAACGAGCTTAGTTCGTGAGTCTGACGTAATTTGAAGGAAAGCTTTTTGAACAAGGTTGCGTTTCCGTCTATATTTATATAAAATAGTATCTCTTGGGATGGTACAATTTATTTTGTTCGTCATAAGGCTTGTAGGTCAGCATTTCAAAGTGTATTAGGTCAAGCTGAATTAGATACTCTCTTTTTCATTGGTTTAATTTGGAAGGAAGTCTTTTTAGGGTGCCGTACCTCAAAAGGACAAAATGGAACCCTAATAGGATCACTTTGTGGTCTGTTAGTCAAGACTCTTTATTTCGGGAACGTGTGTAGGTATCAAGTTGAAACTAAAACTCTATAAATACTTAGGTCTGCGGTATCTTGAAGCTGTGACAAAATCAAACTTCTAAGTTAACGGAAAAGAAACGATACGGCTATTTATGTCTGAAAAAGCGTATATTTCTACACATTCAAGGGAATCAAAATTCATAAGGTACTTCCCGTTGATCTAGAACCCAGAAATTTTGCATGAATCAAGGTCTTATAGCAAAAGTATAGTAATAAATATGAAAACTTAATATGTAGTGCCATCACAATTTTTTGTTTTTCGGATTCGGATCTTCTAGTCTCGATTCGGGAATTGAACTATTATTTACACAATTAATTTGTAAGGAGTGTCAGACTTTTATTGACTCTAAATGTCACCGTGTGCATTGAATTGCTGTTAACGCGAGAGCTACGGTAATTCCACAGCCCTCGCAGGCATATCGGCCATAATTGGCCCCATCATGGCCATCATTCAGGCCTTCTAGGGTGGTCCGTCTAGGGTGGTGTTGCTAGACTCCAAGTTTGGTATTGTTTCGCTTTGGGAGGTCACGGAGCGATGGCGTTGCTAATCTTACTATTACCAATAAAACTAGTGGAAAGTGTCTTCATTTTGGTTGTGTTTGAGATTTTTTGGCGTTAATTTCAGTCTTTTTATTTTTAATTGATTGGTATAATAAACTAATGCTTGATGATAAGCAGTGGTGCAGTTGTTAATGTTGAGGCGCATTAGTCTTGGCAAGCATCAGCACTTGCAGGCCTTTTCACTTATGCTGACTTCTGCTCGCCATCGACTCTGGCCTGGTACTCATCGACGACGGCGAGCTATCCATTGCTCGCCATTCATTAACCATCTTTCGTGTGCGAATCCGACTTGCACTTCGCCGGTTTCTTTCTAAGGGAGAATTATTTTTAATTGTATGGTGCTTTTAATTTAATTTTACTTAAGAAATCTACTCAGTGCCACCTAGTAATTCTCCAAGGCTATATCAGCAATCCCTGCTGACATGCAGTAAGTTCCATGTGGCTTAGATTCCTCAGAATAAGATGTCTCTGTCTGTCTCCTTTTGGAAGATAGGGGAATAAGTAAGTTAGCAAAATTGGAAGGGATGTTCTACAAACAAGGTTCTGTTTCCGTCAATACACGTGTCTGTCTAGGGATGGTGCACTAGATACCTAGTTTAGTTTGTTTTTGTTCGGATCTAGGGGTGTAGGTCGGCCGGTAGGGTTGAGGGTTACTGGTACTTTATTTGTATTTGATCTTTTTTTTTTTTTATTTAGTTAAACAACAATGAAACGCCTTCATTGTTGTTTTAATTACGTTACTCTGATTTACAAAACACGGGTGAATAGTTATCTTTTTGTTTAATTTATGGGAAAATTGGTCTTTGTTCGGTTTGTTATTTTGTGATGTTTGAGGTGTTGTTTGTCTTTTTATTTTGAAATCCTTAATTGACTTCTCTTTTTTGTTTGACTTTTACTGATTAAAACCTGTGTACCTTCAGTGGCCCTATACGTTCCAGGGCCTCGGTGAAAGCGTTATTTCATAAATTCCAACTTAAACAGTAAAAAAGTTGTTTTATTTGTGACTTAATTCTTCCTTGAGGATACTACTCTTTACTAAATGTATCTACTACTGTTTTTTAACCAACTTGTGAAGAAATAGATCACCGTTTTTTATTAAGTTAGCTTCTAACAACCATTTTCTACAAGGAACACCCAAGTACCAGAAACACAAAATTAACACAACACATGTAGACATCTGGAATATCAGAAGACGGTCACAATACTAAACTTTCATCTGCACATAAAATCATGAGTATTTCACTACAAACGAAACGCTATATTTGTCATACATTTCAGTGTAACTACTCAACATTTAATTTATTTTCACTTGCTATAAAGTTTGCAAAAAGAGTATTAGGCGACACCCCTGACGCGAGCGTTTGATGTTTACGATCGCACCGCTCGTCATTAAACTTCCCTATTTCGGACGGATCCTGTAGGGCTGTCACGTATAGGGGTGGGTCAATTTTTAAAAGGATGTTTTTTTTTTTATTTTAAATTCTATACTAAATTTTGATATAAGTGGAGAAAGTTCTACGAGGCGGAAATCGTTATAGAGCCGAGTGCTGCATTTAGAAATTTCCTCGTGTATTAAACGACGTTTTTCAACACTTGCGGAGAAATAAACGGGGGTTGAGCGACGACACGTAGAGGTCGTTTAGAGGCCAACGTAATACGATAAATACAATAAATTGTGGCGGGGTAAGCTCGCACACTTTTCCGCATTAGAGCGGAAAACGCGCCGCGAAATATTTCGCGTGAATTCTATCGCGCGTTAGTGTAGTAGTAGGCGCCAATACATAGCGTGAATACAAAATAGCGCGTAAATCGCGTGCAATGTACCAGATTTTACTTCGCTGTAACTATTCGTGCATTCATCATCTGCTTAGCCTTTTCCCAACTATATTTGAGTCGGCCTCCAGTCAACCCGGATTTTGCTGAATAGGTACCAGTATTTTACAAGGAGCGGCTGCCTACCAGACCTCCACAACCCATTAACTGGGGTAACACGGTACTTCATGGCAAGACTGGAGTCAGATTTACTAGCTTCTGACTATTCGTGCGTATGGCGGCTTTAATACTAAAGCTCTAACCAAGCGCATCGACGCATAATAAATAACACAACAAAATAACACACATATTTGCATAACACAATTTTGTACCTTAATAGTAAGAAAATATAGATTAATTTGCTATAGGCCAAAAACATGACGCATCGCGACGCTTTGACTCTGCGCCAGTGTGAGTTGAGTCTAAGTATTCAAGTATGATGTCAAATTTAATATGACCAAGTTTTTATTGGACCTATCAACTATTATCTACTTTACTTATAAAATGTCAGCCTATAAGTGTGCAAATATGATGTAAAATGTGACAAAGTTTTTATTGGAGCCACAATTATCTACTTCACTTATAAAATGTCATAAACGCCCACGACCTATACAAAGCCTACGGTTTGAAGTTATTGTTGAGAATGTATCTGATCAAGTTAACCTCATTTTACTGTTCTCTTCTGTCAGTTGACATTTAATTCTTTAACTATTTAACATCAAAGTTAAATTCCAATTAACACAATCCAGTCGATACCTACAGGCAAAAGCATTTCAGTTGACGTGAAAATAATCTTGAGCTTGATCTAGTAATTTCGCGACGGTTTATTTATAAGTGTCTACCTAATTCAGTTTAAAATGTAGGTAACTTGTAAACATAATGAATCAAACTTAGCTGCGAAAATGTTCGAAAAAGTTACCGTGGCCCTGGAACGCAAAAAACAACAGAAGGAACATAGCTGTAGTCAGACATAGTTTTGGTTAAACACTTCCTCTCCCTACACCGAAGGAGGAAGAAGTCAATTGACGATCGTCATCATCATCATCATTTCAGCCGAAAGACGTCCACTGCTGGGCATAGGCCTCCCCCAAGCGTCGCCACACCACCGGTCCTGTGCGTCCCGTATCCATCGGATGCTTCGCCAGGTCGTCGGTCCACCTTGTGGACGAATTGAAGATATTCTATATTAAAAAAGAAAAATGGCGGTTTAAAACAATCCACAATTCCCGGTACAGTAGCAAAAAGTATCGCTGCGAAAAGCAAACTTTCAATCAACTTATATAAAATTTACTAAAAATAAAAGCGGAGGTAGCCAACCCTAAGGCAAGGGTTAAAATTTTACGTGCACCCGTATTTCGGGCAGTGGCGCGAGCGGGCAAGGTCGGGGCGTAATATAAGTATGCACATAGCTACTGAGCTACCACCTTGCGTCTTTGTGTTGCTGCTGACTTCTTTTGTTCCGGGAAAACAAATTACACTTGACTCTGTTGAGTAATTATTTTGATGGACTTGGTTTTATGTGACCGAAATTTCAGAAAACACACAACTTTTGTCTTAATACTTATTCTATTATTTTAGTTTTATTGTACTGGACATAAACATCTTCTAACTTAATTTTATAATAGGTACCAGATAATGTGACTTCTACCTTTTGCCCCCACTTTTCAAAGGCTAGATTAGATCAATAAATACCTAGATTGTGAAATAACGAAGAAAGCTTGCATCTCCTTGAAAATGCGTAAGTGTTGTTTCTTTCCGCCCATTAACTTGACATGAATTTACCACATTGTCGCATCGCACATAATTATCTACGGGAACTAAAGGCTTCTGTAACCTTATATCAAGCATCTGCTATGTCAGCATTGTATAGATAAGTTACTTTATCATTTAAAGATCCAGACTTTTCAAGGTCCAATTGAAAAGCTCATCATCATCACATCATTTCAGCCGAAAGGCGTCCACTATCGGAAATGGCCTCTCCCTCAAGCGTTGCCACAATAACCGGTCCACCTTTTGGAAGTCCTTCCAAATCTGCATCTTCTGGTACGCATTCGCCATTCCAGACCCTTTCGTCCCCATTGATCGACAGTTCTACGAGCAACAAGCCCTGCCCACTGCCATTTAAGTTTGGTGATTCGATCGAAACATTTAGCTTACGAGACAAAATATATTGGACACAATAAATTGTGTCATTTTTCAGTATTTGAAGAATAAAACTTCTTCAGAAAAATAAAAGAGGCTAGGTAGATGATGATGATGAGTTAACCCATATTTATTATGGGTTTCATTACACTTGATATCTAGCATCTAATCTTTGCACAAGATAATTAATTGGATAAGAATGAATTCAAAGATTTTTTGTTACAACAAATAAAACCGCTAAACGATCCGGGACATGCGAACTGGAAACAATTAATTTATTATTATTTTTAATTGTTCACAGTGGAACTAAACAATGATTATTAATTAAATAAAGCTAACTATGTTTATATCTATACTTTGTCTATTAGTTTATAGTAGAAACACATTGTCCCCCGTGGTTTCACCCGTGTCTTTGGTTACTGTTCAGCTCCCTTTGGTCTTAGAGTGATATGTAAAAGTCTTCCTCAATAAATTGGCTAATCAAAACTAATAGTTATTTGTGCAACAAGAGAGCAAAGTTGGTTTTTGCCGCGAGTGTTGATTTTGAATCCCGAGTAAGCGAAGGATTCTATATTTGAATCACGAGCGTAGCGAGTGATTCTAGGTTAGAATCCTGAGTGCAGCGAGGGATTCAAAGACACGAGATGCAAATAACTTTGGTCTCGTGTAGCACATACAACTTTTCACTTCAGCAGCGAGAACAAATAATGTAAATATTAATATTTACTTATATATATATTAATATTTATTTATTATTATTTTAATAATATCCAACGTGTATCGCACTTTGTAGCTAGCGAATAGAAGAAGAAAACAATAAAAATTAAAGCCCGCTATTTTTTAAAGATGCGTTCGGAAATTGCACTATTACTAAATTATTCTGTCACAATAAAGATTGTTAAAACTTTAAATAATTATGTAGATACATGATAAACTTCGTATTTTTTAATTCAACATCTCTTTATTTGATCATAAAAAAATATAATTCGATTATTAAGAGAAAAGTATAATAATTACATTTAAACCTTGATTTGAAATTTTATAGGTGATGTGTTTCCGAACGTTTTATTGTTGGTTTCTTTTTTGAGCCTATTATATATGGAATTTGAAAATCGAACTTTGAATCGACTTGTTTCTATCTCTCGCTCTTTTCGTATCGAAGTGAAAGTGACAGAACAAAGTGAAGTTCAAATCTTTCGAATGTTGTGAGTAGACCCAGCACTGACTCGGCATTTAAAAAAATAATTAAAAAGTTACTTTGTCTCACGCTCGCAGCAAAATCGAATTTTGCTCACTGTCTTTAAACTGCAAAACATACTTGTTTGAGGTGCTGAGGTGAAAAATATTTTTCACCTCAGCACCTCAATTTGAACTTCACTTTGTTCTGTCACTTTCACTTCGATACGAAAAGAGCGAGAGATAGAAACAAGTCGATTCAAAGTTCTATTTTCAAATTCCATATATAATAGGCTCAAAAAAGAAACCAACAATAAAACGTTCGGAAACACGTCACCTATAAAATTTCAAATCAAAGTTTAAATGTAATTATTATACTTTTCTCTTAATAATCGAATTATATTTTTTTATGATCAAATAAAGAGATGTTGAATTAAAAAATACGAAGTTTATCATGTATCTACATAATTATTTAAAGTTTTAACAATCTTTATTGTGACAGAATAATTTAGTAATAGTGCAATTTCCGAACGCATCTTTAAAAATTAGCGGGCTTTAATTTTTTATTGTTTTCTTCTTCTGTTCGCTAGCTACAAAGTGCGATACACGTTGGATATTATTAAAATAATAATAAATAAATATAAGTGAATCCAGTGATGATGTCTGCGATTTAACACCGGAAGAATTGAAGCAGTATGTAAAAATGCAGAATTAAGGCAGGAAGCTGAAACCGCAGCGAATACCCAAACGCAAGTCGCTAACACAACAATATCGGTTCCAAATAAAACTGTTACTTTTAATTTGCAAAACTGCAATAATTTTACTTTTAACTTTTAATTTTTACAAATATACATGTGGTTTAAATATTACCAAGTTGTATTTTTTATTACCTATACATTATTTGTTCTCGCTGCTGAAGTGAAAAGTTGTATGTGCTACACGAGACCAAAGTTATTTGCATCTCGTGTCTTTGAATCCCTCGCTGCACTCAGGATTCTAACCTAGAATCACTCGCTACGCTCGTGATTCAAATATAGAATCCTTCGCTTACTCGGGATTCAAAATCAACACTCGCGGCAAAAACCAACTTTGCTCTCTTGTTGCACAAATAACTATTTCCGATTCGGACCAATAGTTTTTGAGGTTAGCGCATTCAAAAAACATATTCTTCAGCTTTATAATTTTATTAGCTTCTGCCAGCGACTTTTAGAAAATTAAATAGACTATGTTGCTCAGTGAAGTAGCTTTCTAATAGTGAAAGATTTTTTTAAATCGGTCAAGTAGTTTTTGCGTTAAATCATAACAGATACGAGTACCTATACTAAGCCCTCAGCTTCGCACGGGTGTTACAAATCTTTGTAATTTTCGGCTTTCCTCTTTTATTATAAGAACGTATTAAAATCTAAACCTGCCTCAAGAATCACTGGATATCAGGGTTCCCAAGTAAAGTTGAAAAAAAAAATGGATAAAAGTAGTATAGAAACTTATAATAAAAAATTGCACCACTGACGCAAACCATAAATAATCCCCCATAGTGACACTAAACAATGACTATTTAATACAGCTAATTGTCTGTATTGCCGTTTAATGTATGCACTTGCAGTACATTACATAATAAGATAATAGCTGATAACGTTACACGTGGCGAGTCTAGACTACTGATTGATATAATTGTACCGGTTCATCTTAAGGTGGATTTACACGGAGAGAAACTGTCGTCTGCTCGAAATCGAAAGTTTGGTAGTTCACTCGCTTCATGAATGGTGAAAATTGAGAAAAAGGGATTTAATCTAGGGAAAAATCTTCTGGCCAGTCTTTTGATGATACTTTATCTTAGCCGACTTTTTGGTAGGGAAGGCCAATTCGATTCATTTTAGGCTTTTTGATACTTGAGTAACTATCAATAGTCAAATATTCAACTATCAAAAAGTAGACTAATACGTTTTATTTATATTAAAACGTAACGTTATCAAAAATCGCTTAAAGAAAGAATTTTTCAAATCGTCAAGTTATAAAATAGGGATGCGGACATTGAAATGTGATGTCATAGCCATTAGGTTACATAATGTACAAATTAGATAGCAAGATTTCCTACTACGCCTCTACTCCTTTACCTAATAGCCAATATTGATTTTGTTCTCAGAGAAACTATTTATTTTTAGTGTTATTTGTTTACATATTGTAGAAAAAAATAAACGCATGAGATTTCCAAATGTCGCTAATAGAAAATCACCTGGCGAGTGTCGCCTCTGTCTCGTAGAATCTCGCTTCTTCGTGGGCGAGAAACTCGCCACATGCAATAGAGCTGGTATTCCTAGTACTTCAATGCCATTTCTGCGTGACGTAGGTTTTATACTATAAATATTTATATAATGAAGGTATAATCTCAGAGAAGATTATTATTGACGAGTTTATTGATTGTTCCTGTGTTAGATTAATTTGTAATTATCGCAGAGTGGCAGTTTGAATAGTTTTCACTGATACACTTTCGAATACTTCAAAGGCCTTTCTTATTGTTTACTCATCTTATGTAGGAAAGTCGTTCAAGACTTTCCAGAAATGTTTAATATGATGTAAGCTTGTGGCTAGATACTAACAGCCGCACGGGTCGATCTTCAAGGTTAAGCAACTCTTGCCAAGGTTGGTCTGTGGATGGGTGACCGTCTTAACATATTGAGTTTCCTCCGTGCCTCGGAAAGCACGTTAAGCTACGGCTTACGTGTCACGGCTGTAATTTAGTCAGAAGCCAGTAAATCTGACTCCAGTCTTGCCATGAAGTACCGTGTTACCTCAGTTAATGGGTTGTGGAGGTCTGGTAGGCAGCCGCTCTTCGTAAAATACTAGTATTTAGCTAAATCCGGCTTGACTGGAAACCGACCCCAATATAGTTAGGAAAAGGCTAGGTAGATGATGATGTAAGTCTGTCAGACCTCCTGAAAAGTTTTGGTTTTTTTCAGGATAAAAGCGTTCTTTATTCTACAGATATCCTGCGAAGATAGCGCACGCTACGACAAAACACGTCGTTTCCTCTGAAAATGCAAATCCATACTGAAGCTACCGGAGTAAAAGCGAACATCGAATAAAACTTAAAAGTTACTGGCACATTTAAAAAATAATTTCCTCGTTCCTTCTGCAACAATGTTGCGCTTGTTCACGTAACTGAAGCCTTCTGACTGTCGATGGTACCCTAGTACTTCGTAGAATTCATTTGCTTTCAATTAGAACCAACCACGAGCATCGCCAGGCGTCCGGATAAAGCCGGACACTGTCAGGCTTTTTGGTTGTGTGTCCGGCCAAATTAGGTGGAGTATGGCCTGTCCGGCTTTTTAAATTTCTCATTTAAAAAATAATTTCCTCGTTCCTTCTGCAACAATGTTGCGTTTGTTCACGTAACTAAAGCCTTCTGTCTGTCGATGGTACCCAGGTACTCCGTAGAATTCACTTGCTTTCAATTAGAACCAACCACGAGCGTCGCCAGGCGTCCGGATAAAGCCGGAAACGGTTAAAATTAGGTGGAGTACGGCCTGTCAGGCTTTTGTTAAGCTTTTTAAATTGACCATTTTTTTTTAATTTCTTCATCATCATCTCAGCTGAAAGACGTCCACTGCTGGACATAGGCCTCCCCCATCGAGGGTTTTGCCATAATCGCCACGCTTGGCATGCGGGTTGGCGATCGATGTGTGGATTAGAATGGTTAAAAAAGGAAAGATTTTTCTTGTGTACCTACTTGCAATTGCAAGCGTTTGCAGTTTTGATATTTCATTAGAATGTAAAAAGTAAAACTTCCGTGAAAGGCATAAAAAAAATTGTCGGCCTTTTTAATAAAATGTCCGGCTAAACTGTTTGGTTTGTCCGGCTTTTTAGTTTGGAGATCTGGAAACCCTAACCACGATGGGGTGGCTCCAAATACCTCTTCCCAGTGCTGTTTTCCTGGTACCTACAGAAGTAAACAATGTTCTTATGCTAATGAAATTGGGTAATCTAATAATGTCTTTTGATTTAATCAGAGTATGCAAATTGATAATTTATCGTTTTTTGGTTCATGGAACAGAGTTTTTGTGTAATATCTACGTTTTGTTTTTTTGTGCACCGCGTAGGAATCCAAAGGTTTGTCTTGTAAAGATCTTAATATTTATCAACCCTATGCTCATTAAAATTTACTGAAGATAATAATTGTTCAAATCTATGTCTCAATCAAATTGATTTCCATATTTTTGCATTAAGGTATAAATATAAATAGTAAATGAGTACGTAACTTACAAATTAGAATATCTAATCTAGCAATAATTAAATCTTCCATTTTATCTTTTAAACGACAAATTAATTAGTGTGATTGATTTTGTTTAAACATGCAAAACGAAGTTGTAACGTTATGTCATGAACGGTCATATTGTAAGACTAACCACCGTCTTGGAACGCAAAGGACAACACACAAAGGAACACGGATGGGTTTTAGTTAGTTAATGGCTGACACTCTCACTTCAGAGCGGGAGAAGTAATTGGATGATTATCCATCCTCAACAAAATAGTTATATCCTGATATAACTATACGTAGGATTTTACAAAAATATACGGCAAGAGAGAGAGATGAGAGGGTAGATAACCGCATTTATCTAATTGTGAAATTATTTAACTTATGTTTTGGTCACACAGTCTTATTTATTCATAAGAAACCAAGAACCTCTAAACTGTACCATGTTCTAAATAAACCAGTCGAAGGACCGAGGAGAACGATTCAATTTGCCTCCTCAGCGCGTCAATAAAGAGTGAATGAGTGAACGGGTGAGCGGAGTGAATTCACTCAGGAGGTGCATAAAACTTGCTTGTTACTGAACTAAACTTGGGCAAAGTGATTCGCAGTAAAAACTGAACTGGCTTACAGCCAGTGGACATTCAGGAATTGTTACAGGAATGGAGGAACGGCCATATTTCTTACTTCGTTCTTAGAGCACTGTTATTCTGCTTTGGACTCTTCTAGTCATGTTATCTCTTTAACACCCTTGATTGATTGTGTATTTTTTTTTTATTCGAAAAGTCGCAATAATAATACAATAAATGGGGATAAGAAATGATTTCAAATTAAATAACAACAGAGAAAAAAATGTGTGGTTATTATTTCATTTTAAAATGCAAAGAGGAGCACGGATTTTAGTCGCTAAGTCTAACGCTCCGTTCTATCCACTCAGATCAGGAGGTGTCATTTTATAATTACCTCATGAAAAAAAAAGCATCTGTAATAAAACTACACAATGTTCGTGCCGCACGGAAAGAAATTAAAAAAAAAAGAAAGAAAAAAAATTAGTCAGTTTGTTATCATGATACCTAGAATGTATGAATAATTCACGCGAATGGCCACGTTTTTGATTAACGTTAGAACGAGTTAGTAAATCATTTAGCTAATAAACGTGATTAACTGGTTGTCAGTCAAATTGTGCTACTAATGAAGACGGTAACTAATTCATCTTGATGAACACGGAGTACAAAGACGCTGCTGGAATCGGCATTGTTAACTCAGTAAGAAATGCAAATGTAAATAAATACTCGTATTATACAACTAGCTTCTATCCGCGACTTCGTCTGCGAGGACTTCAGAAAAAAAAAGAATCGGGATAAAAAGTAGCCTATGTACTTTTCCGTGTCAAATGCCAAATATCATCCAAATCCGTTCAGCCGTTTTTGCGTGATTAAGTATCAAACATCTACACTTTCACATTAAAATATTATTTAGGATTTAGGATAACCAATTAATTAAGGCCGATTAAGATATGATTCTACCTACCACTGCCGGATAAAGAAAGTTTTTTTTAACAGAAACTTCGTGCCTTTGAGATCTTTAGGCCTCTTGTACATGGTACGTTTTTCGTCGTGTGTTGTCGCGGTTAATAAAACGTGCTGTTCACAAGAGGCTACGATACAACATTGATGAAACTATGGATGAAACACAGCGGTGGTGCCATCTCGTAGCGCCGCCATGTATGTCAACAAGCTTCCCCAGTTATCCATACAACACAGACAACCGTGCTTACGTGCGGGGAATTAACCGTGCCTACACACACAGAAAAACGTGTCGTCTACAAAAGGCCTTAGCATTAGCATTATCGATTTTGTAATGTTCCCACTGTTGGGACTCAGGCCTCCTCTCTGGGAGAGGTAATGGGCTGTAATCCACCTCGCGGGTCCAATGCGGATTGGTGGATGTCACATGTCTTCGAATTTTTGGTTCTAGGACATGCCAGTTTCCTCACGATGTTTTCCTTCACCGTTTTGAGAGCAGTGGTGATGAAATAAATTACACAAAGTAATGCGCCTGGCTGGGTTTGAACCCGCGACCTACAACTCGTAAGTCGGGCCGGACTGGGCCACCACTGCTCTCAAAGAGGCCTTAGTCTCAATTAAAAGTTAACCAATATTTGGCATACCTAAGGAACCCATAAAATATTGCCCATAAAGTTGTGAGCGCGACTTTCAAATGTTTTTAATCAATGTTTTTTTAATCACGCTCGGGTTTAATCGTTTTGATAATGAAACTGTGCTAAATTACAATGGTTGCCGCGCCGCGGAACCCGAAATGTTTTGCGATCATTAAACTGTTGGTTTTTGGCTTCAGAACGGCCGTAAAGTTTTTTGTTAGATTGATGAAAGAATGAAGCATCGTGTATTGAATTATCGTTTGTTTGTTCACTCTCCAAAAGCAATTAATTATTTAATCAAAAACTCTAAACTAATTGAACTAACTAAAGTATGTCGTCAAAAAACTCTTCCACATCGCTGTCGACCGATAATGTGCCCGAAAGACTGCGGCATAGCCACGCTGTATGGCAATGCTTATCTTCTGACCGAGGTAAAAATAAATACTTAAATAAATTATTTAATCTAAGCAAATCTTAGGTACATAAGCAGACTCCAAGTAAAATGGGACAAGAACAAGAAAGTCAGAAAGCTTGGACATATGAAAACTCAATTGTGTCACAGGCGTTCTTATTAAAAAGTAGATTGAAAGGACTGAACAATCAATCCGTGAGGGGTTGAAAGTTGTACGAAAAGTCTATAATTTTTGAAACTCCATGAAACTTAATTTATAGACTAATAATTCAAATTCGTGTTTTAACTCTTTCTAAAATTCCACCCCTGAAAGTGTAAAACGGAGGTTCAAAGTTTATATCACTTATAAAAATTGTAAAAGATCGTGAAAACATATTCACATACGAAACATAAAATGACGTAAGATATATTCATCATGGCCTACCGTCAAGATGACATATCAAAATTTTCCGTAATTCTCAATTTAAATCAGAAAAATTTATCGAAAGAGTTCCAATATTTCAAAATGTGTGCGATGCGGAAGCGTGAAGAAGCGCTGGCCTGATGACTGGTGAACGTACGTGATCCATCGCCACTACCACTCCATCAGTCCATCGTGCATACGCTGTAAGGAGGCTGTTGGAAAGTAGCAGATTCAGTTGTGACTTGTGCTCCATTGGTGTAATTCCCGCAAGACGTTCCATAGTGAGGATAAACCAATAAATAAATCAATAAACTCGAACGAAGCCACAGTAAACAGTTAGAGTGTCCCAATCCTTATTTTTAAACCCGCCATACAAATAAATTAAAAAGTAATGCAGGCATATGGATTTACGATACAAAACCGTTTAGATACTACTGCCTACTCATTTGCATGCGTTATTGATGGCTGCCACCCCTATGGTGAATAAACCAATACCTATGTAGCAGCCCCCATTCTATTTACGTCAGATTGTATTGATTTAGTAGACTTGAATGGACTACTACATGACTGGGTAGACATATTATTTTCTAAATACTTGCAAGCTGTGGGGTTATTCGAAAAAGTCACAAAGACCCTCTAACGCGAAAGACTGGTAGTGGGTAGGTTTTAGTCAGTTGAAATTTGATACTCATTCTCGCTCCACACAAAGTAAGAGGAGTAATTTGATGATATCCTAACTCGAAAGTTTCAAACGATTCAGGAGAGTTTGCAGAGTAAAACTCATGCAGTACTTGAGCTAGAAAAGGTTTAGATTTTTACGAGTGTATAGAAAGTTGGAAAAAACATGCCCTTGAATTTGTGATTATGTAGTTTTGTTTCTATTTTTTTCCTTTTATAATAAACTGCCAACGCAGACAGGCCTCAAGCAAAAATACGACCACCATTTTTAAAGAACCACTAGCTGCTGCCAGCGGCTTTGCCCACTTGCCTGTAGAAAATTGTCCCAAGGGAACATATTCCCGGGATGAACCGTACTATATGTGCGTTTCCAATGCGTGAAGAAGTACAAGCATACGGAAAATTGTTTCTGTATCTTTATCGCACAGATGTAATCTCGCCTGTTCATTCAATCTTTATAGTTTTATTACAATTTGAAATTATGAAAACTATCAATTGAAAATTGTAACTTTTCATGAGAAAGTTTGATCCGATGAAGTTTTGATACAGGGATACGAAGGAAATAGTACTTTATCTTGCAGATCCAACTGTCTTAGGGGATAATATAACAGAAAGGAGGCGAGATGCAAGCTTCATGGACGAAAATTTTCAATTTCATCCATAGCTTCATTCGAGTTTGTTGGTTTGTAAAATAGTTTCTATATTAGAAGTATCTAAGATGTACGTTAAACCTAGTACAAGTTATTTATAAATTGATGATGACTGATGTTCAACTTTAAAGTACTTATGTTTGTAATTTTTTTGGAAAACTTAAGTGGTATTGGGTAGGGCACATTGCTCGCAGAACAGATGGTCGATGGGGACAAAAGGTTCTCGAGTGGCGATCACGTATCGGAAGACGCATTGAAGCAGACGCATTGACGCATCACAGATCTAGCATATAGCGCGATGGTAGATCTCCCACAAGGTGGTCCGATAATCTGGCGAGGGTCGTGAGAATCCGATGGATACGAGATGCACAGGACCGCTCGTTGTAGCGACGCTTGGCGAAGGCCTATGTCCAACAGTGGATGTCTTTCGCCTGAAACGATGATGATGATGACGATGAAAGTCAAGATCAATATGGCTGCTAATGATGTTGAAATATCTGATTATTGGTTTACTTGTAGTGGGCAGTAGATACTTAAATTTTATAAAAAGAAATATTCCAATTTTCGCACACATGATTTACAGACGCCCACTCTTACCCTAGCAAAAACACACGAAAAAATAGTCCCAACTTGGCATCGTCCCGAAGTTACAAATCAAACAAAATATATTGGTTATAAAAATGCAACAAGTATTCGAAATGCACACATTCAGCCTGTACGTATCCCCACTTGCTTTTATAGGCCATAAACTGAGTTTACGACTGTCAGGATAATACCCATCCGGCTAAAAGGGTTCCAAGCAGTCCGCAAGCTTATACCTAGATATATACGCTGGTAATTAAAACTGTCTGACTAGAAATGTAGGTTTAATCATCGTCATTGAAGACTAGGAAATTTTGGCTGTGGCTTTGGTTGAAGGAGTTATCGTGACCCTGGAATGGAAAGGATGACTGAAGATACACATGGGTAGTTCATCATCTGCTTAGCCTTTCCCAACTACATTGGGATCGGCTTTCAGTCAAGCCGGATTTAGCTGAATACTAGTATTTTACGAGGAGCGGCTGCCTACCAGACCTACATATGGGTTGTTAATAGTAAAAATCTGGCACTCAAGCTCCTTCTGGAGCAGAAGAAGTTATATCAAGTAACATTTCCCATCTAGGGTAGATTTGTAGATTTGAGCAAACAGTTTACACCTTCTGTGGTAAAGGATATTGATAGGTTAGGTTAGGTTAGGGTGAGAAAAGAAAAAGGAGTCAGTGATAGTGTGACGGTTGACGGTAGAGAATGGAAGAAAAGAGCATGTTGCGCGGATTCTAAGTAACACAGGACAAAAGTAACAAGATGATGGTTTCTGGATCCCTGAATCTTTTTCTGCAGTATCATGTTGTTTTTTAAGACTTCTTGAAGGTTCTAGGTGGACCTGGACTAAAACCCTTCTGTGTACTTCAGTCACCCTTTGAGTTCTAATCACTGTTTCTAAAGTTCTGTTCAGTTTTGGTAACATTCCTTTGATATTATCGTACTACATCTATCTATGTATATTCTTGACTTCTAGGCAAGCGTTTTCCATCATCGGTCACATAATCGTTTATCACCTGATAAGCTATATTAAGATAAAATATCAAATCTGTGTCTTATCCTTATTTAAAACAAGTTGTCACCAGCAAACATCTCTTAAGTGTCTACCTGATCTATGATAGCATTCCACAATATTAGACGTGTAGTCTCTGTTTAGTTGGCTACTCTGTGTCCTCCTTTGTTTCCGCTGTCTTATAGTGCCTTTTGATTGATTTTAACTATACATAATTATAGGCTATCTTTAGAATTCAGAAAAACGATCCGCTGATCATCATCATCATTATCATTTCAGCAGAAAGACGTCCATTTCTAGACTTAAGCCTCTCCCAAGCGTCGCTGAAAGGATCGGTTCTATGCGTCTCTCATCTATCGGATTCCCGCGACCCTCTCCAGGTCTTCGGTCCACCTCGTGGATGCCTTCCAACAATATGTCTTCCGGTACGTGGTCGCCGCTCCAGACTCTTTCGTCCCTATCGACCATCCCTTCTACTAAGTCTTAAAACTGTGCCCAATATCTGGACAATGCTCGTGCTTAAACTGGAATACCATGAACCAAACACTTCCAGCAATCAGCGATTCACGATGAGAAAAAGTCATTAGAAAAAGCAGTTTCCGTTTTTGCTGGAAAATTAACTGCATAAATGAACATAAGAAGCGATGGATCGCGGCGCTCCATTTGTTTCCCCGCCACAACAATGGCGTATCGCTGCACATAATTATATATCTGACTGCCGTTTATGAGTTACGTGGCGCATAAATGTGACTTATCTTACGATAAAATGTTCTCATTTTAACGCCGACGCTCTCCTTTTGTACGTGTTTCCCTTCATCCATTAAATTCATCGCCGCCACTCACTAGAACAGTAAAAGTCACTCAAAACCTCGCAAGTCCCTACAGAACTTACGTCGCCAAGTTTAAGTTAACCATTCCTAATAAAACCGATGCGTTTCTCACCAAAACCCTCTCGATACATCTGAGAGAGGATCATAAACGCCCCTCACTACATGCGAAGCCAAAAAAGTCCAAAAACAAATAGCTTCATATATAATTATATAAGAAATAAAACGCACGTTTATTACTGTGTGGTTTATTCGTTTTATGACCTCCCAGGATCGCATTGGATAGACGTCAGTTGTGAGCCTAGACGTCGTAAATAAGTATGAAATATGATAATTGCGAAATTCTTCAATATATTACGATTTAAACATTGATGATTCGCCTGACGTTTTGTAGGGCCATAACTTGCCTGTTCGCGGAATCTGCGGCGCGCTGTCTTGCTCGCTCGGCGCTCGGTCGCTTGCGCCCGCGCAACCTAAGCTAAGGCACAAAGCCTTTTGAGACCCATCGATATTGTGTTTCATGCACTCAATATATTTTTGTTTGTTTTTTAAATAGCTGTATTATATGACATTAGTTTTGCTCTCTAATGTTACTTGAACCTCGTAATTTATTATGAAATATGTTTATTAGCTGTCAAATAGACTTCTTTAATAGTAGTTTCTTTGTTAGGAATGTAGTAATGAGTATTTTGTAGGGCATGATATAGTTCTTGATGAAATGGCTCAATGAAAACGATCGTCATTACGAAGTAATGAGAGTAGGAATGCAGATTACGCTTGTATTAAGAGTTTTTAGATTTTGTCCAAGTATCACTGACCTTACGCAATGGTCCGAGGAAGTTTAAATAAATAGATAAAGTTTATCAACACCAATTATGCACGAAAATGTAATCTGAGAATTTTCGGGAGTCATGACATTATTACAATTTATAATACACGTTATGTAATACAAATTATTTTTGTTTTAGGGTTGAGACTAAACAATTCTATCGACGATTAGATTTTTTTTTGTTTTGGCTTCGATCTGTTTGTGCATTTAGCCAGTGTTAAGTTTAGAAATTATTTAGTTTTTGGAGTCACTTTGAATTTCATAAGATTGCGGATCTAACACATTCTAATGCGTTTTCCGTATTTGGCAATAAATGTATGAACACCCTACAATTACTGTACTATTCTTAGCTCCATTTAATCGAAATCGCCAGTTTCAATGATTCCCATATTTTCCAGTTGCGGAGACACTTTAGATACAAAAGTACAACAATTTTAAATTACAGTATGCACTAGAAATAATTCAAAGAGCCACTGAAATTATTTGTGCCAAATAAAACATTTTTTCTTTCTTTTCTTTCTTTCTTTCTTTCTTGAAATTCAGTCGAAGAAAAAAATCCGAGATACTTACAATGGTTAAAGGTTAAAATGTTTGGAATGGATATTGTGACACTTCATACATTTAATTTTTTGTCATTTATGTGCCATCGCTGATATTCTGTTTGTATACAGCCCATTTCATTGCATCTCCCCTTCTCCCTTCAATCTAGCGATGGCGAGAAGTTTTATTCGATTGTTCGAACATCCCGATGGTTATCGATAATTTTGACTTTGATTCGAGTCCGACTAGGTCTGTTGGTGCGACTGGCGTATGGTGCGTTTATTAGCGAGTTGTTCCTCGATGGCTTAGAGAAGAGAACTTCGAATAAGAACGACTGATTCGTAGAATCAAAAAGTGCCCCCGATAGTTAAAAAGACGTATCTTAACAAAAAGTAAAACAGTGAAATTGTGAATGTTTTAATTAATTAATTAATTAATAAAGTACAGCCAGAAGCATTCGAAATTTAAAGGACGCATGTTGCCATTTACGTAGCAATCGATACGATTTCCTGTTTTATTAATTAGAACATTCACAATTTCACAGTTTCTACTTTTTGTTAGATACGTCTTTTTAACTATCGGGGGCAGAACTAGCGTCGACCGCTCCGTTTCGTCTCCGATCCGTTGACTCGAAACAATCGCAAAACACTTCGATTATTTTGTAGAACGCCGATTCTTTCAATTATTAAAACTTCTCGGAATCACACGTAGCTAGCTCACTCAATCACACTCGTTAAAAAAACAAATCTAACCTAACCATAACATCGGTTCAAGATTTAATTAATCAACTAACGCGACATTTGCAACATTAAGGCTTACTTACGATAAGGATATACTAATTATATTTTTACGATCGTGTAGTCAATTAGCCTGGGACACGGTGCTTGATGTTGTCCGTCGATTAAACGTCGCGGCAAATGACGTGTGACGGTATGCTACAACTTTGATTAAAATATCGTATCGTGTTTACATTATAAGGTGAGATTAAGTCTTTTATGACTGGAATTATAACGGTTTGGACGCTAATTATTGTTATTGTGAAAGGTTTTGTTGTGTGTTGTGTACCTATGGGTATTGGATCTGTACTCCTAACAGATCATCAGATATCTATCACATGCCGGAGATATAAAAACAAATGAAACAACACAATGCATGTATCATTTTTGTATAGTATCATTTGTTTTAATATCTCCAGTATGCCGAAACTGGAGAAAGATAGGTTATTGGGTTCGGCCGTAGGTCGGCAAAACGGTACCCTTATTCATCTTCCCTTATAGTGATTCACTTTGTCTGTCCGACTGTCAAGACTCTTTTTCCCAGGAACGCGTGCAGCTGAAATTTATATGAAATACTTAGGTCGATTGAGTCACAGCTGTAAAATAATCTGTTGTGTTTTTGGGGTAGCCATATGTCCAACAGTGGACTAGGACGGTGATGATAGTTGACTGGGAAACGTGTCGTGACGTGTCGTCCAATTTTAAAATTAACATTAGTTCGAACATACAAGCGTGCATCTTAAGCGTTCAGTACGCAACATAAATAAATGTTTATCCATTAATCTTTTTTGTAAATATTTAATTTACTATTACGAATTTCCATCTATTCTATAAATAATGCCCTAAACTAAAAAGAACAAAAAAACACTCGCTTAAAACAATTCGAGCTGTTTGTTTTATAAAATTGAAAAAAAAGGGATTCTTTTCCAACCCTGCTTATGAGACACTGGTCAAGTGCGAGCCTATCAATAAAAATTACAACAAAAAAACCCACAGTTCACGGCCAATTTTTTCATAGTGAATTTTGTGACAACGGAAATGTCACCTTGATCCATATCGGTTGAATTTTTGGCAATTTTAATTGATAAAACATTATTGTGACGCTCACTTAACAACAATGTAGATACGAGGATCAGACGTTTTGATACTTCTTGACCTACAGATAAGCAACAGTGGGTAAAGCGACTTGATAAAATTAGTGCATTATAATATCTTATCTCCGCAATTGAAGTGAGGAGGCTACAAAAAAATATAAACAATAAATAAAATAAAAGTGTTTTAGTATGAACATTTGAAGGGCAGTTTCAGGACTTGTTTGGGACGTGGTGGGTAGTTCAATTTAAGGGCAACCTGTTCAGTAAAGAAGTCCCAGCAAGAACGGTTAATTTAGTGCTGTTTTGCATTAGCATTAGCATTATCGGCCTTATAATGTTCCCACTGCTGGGCCAATTGGTGGATGTCACATGTCTTCGAGTTTTTGGTTCTAGGACATGCCGGTTTCCTCTCGATGTTTTTCTTCACCGTTTCGAGAGCTGCTGTGCCGCGCCGTGCTATTTTGCAACAGCGTCAAATTGAATTAAATTGAAGTGCAAAAGAAGGACGGACTAGTCCGAATAAAAAAAATAACGTTGTCTGGTCACAGTCGGGTGTAGTAAATTATCAAATATCCTCCCACTCTGGATGAAGAGTACCATTTTCCTTGGATTGTGTTCTTTCAGTTGCCCTTTGCGTTTAGATATCCTGGGCAGGGTCATTGTGGCATAGCATCATTGTGGCGACGTTTTGGGAGGCCTATGTCCGTCCAATGGACGTCTTTCGGCTGAAACGATGATGATGATGATAATCGTCATTGCTGTCAAGAATGTCACTTTTTCTAAGTCATCCTATGATTTAAAGTCGTTGTAGTTTTGATAGGCACTGATATTGTATCTATACTTTCACAATCATAAATATAATGCAATTTTTTTCTAGATAAACAGCTGTTGGATATCAGCTGTAATTATACCTATTAAACTTTTCACGACACTGACATTTTTGATGATAAGATGTTAACCTCTTCCGGACTAAAATGATTTATTTGCGACTGTGTGCTTATCCTCTTACTCTTTATGTAAATTCAGTTGGTCCCTATGACGTACAAGAATTTTATTCGCGGCTTTACCACCGTGGCTGCAGAGGAATCCTTAATTATTATATGATTATAGTACTTAATCACGATAGTGTAGCATTCTATCATCATTTCAGCCGAAAGACGTCAACTGCTGGACATAGGTCTCCCCCAAGCGTCGTCACAATCACCGGTCCTGTGCGTCACGCATCCATCGGATTCCCGCATCCCTCACCAGCATCTGTCCACCTTTCTATAAGTCTTGAAATTAAAAATAATTTCTTGAGAATCTTTAATTTAAGATTCTTTTTTGATCTCTTTCGCAAGATCAACCCCTGACTTATTTCTTGCAACGGAAATCTCCAGTCCAGAGATCCCAGATATTCTGGTTAACGAGCCAGGGTTTTAGGTAGCCAGCGAAATTCGGTAATTGGTACTCTGTAAAAGTCTGACACTCCCTATCCCTCCGCCCAGGACTGGAGAAGTCATTTGATGATGTCCCCCCTTAAAAAAAGCAGATAAACAATACAAATAAGCAGATGATAACATAACAGTACCACATTGTCTTCAGAATAATTTATTGGCTATCACAGAAGATATTACGGGTGTGAACATTAAAATGTGGCCGACCATGCCTGATCCCGGAACCTTGCGGTTGAGAGTAGATGTTACTGCATAACATATGGCTTGCTGTAATATACAATGACCATTACACCTTTAACAGTAAAATTATAGATACAATATAACTTTAATTGAATGTTGAGACAGTTTAATTTCTTGAAGATGTCTGCTTCCTTTTCAAAAACAAAATGGAAGCGAGGAATTGAAGTCCAGACAATATGTTCAAAGATGTTTACCACGAAATTGTTTGAATTCAGTTTTTATTGAAAGCAATTATTATGCCCTACGGTCAGTTGCGCTGCCTTTTAATTAGTTTCTTTCGTGTAAACTTTTATAAGATCTTAGTGTACTGTTTGCAACTATATACAACAACATGTTGTGTTGTTAGCCTGTTTTGTCCCATTTCTGGACACTTCTTCCATCTTTAGGGGGCCCGTGCTTCCTCTTGCCAGTTTTGGCGGAATCTATCTAATTTGTCGCGCCATCTCCTTCGTGGTTTGCCGCGACTTCGTCGCACTGTTTTAAGGCACCAACTTTGAACTACTTTGGCCCACAATTTGTAGAGCATGCAATAATATCCTACCCAGTCCCATTGTTGGTGTTAGCACCATGGTTGGGCAGCGCAGCGTTTTGTGCCACATCAGCTATTCTGATTTTGCAGTGCAATATAGTGTTTTGAACTCGATCCGTTAATGTAACAGCTAGTATACTGCGCTCTATTGCTCGTTGGCGCAAACCTTGAGTTTTGACTTCTGGATGTTAGTCAAAGACAAAGTCTGTGCGCCATTCGTCAAGATAGGGAGAATACAAATATCCACTATTTAAAAATTGTACAAAAATAATATATAAACACATGATAATACCAAATTTCACTACACCTACGACAGACAGAAAACTACTTAAAGCCCCGATATCCGTAAATCGTTGAGCAACAGTAATCTTGCCTAGCAACATGAGTAGGAATCTGTACATAAACAGTAGACGCTACAAGATAACCTACTTACAATGTAATTATAAACAAATCTTTGACAAATGGTTGCTGTAAGGACTTGATTATAGCTTGAACTTTGTTAATTTAGGGTCAAATTGTATAAACTGTGCCTGCAATAAATAACACGGTCTTGTTGTAAGTCAAAAGGACTAGATTAGAGACGGCAAACCTTTATTGGAAAACTAGTCACTACGTATGTGAAAAACTTCAGAGTCGGACACGCACACGAAGGGTTCTAAGACCTTAGTGCGAGTTCATTTGACGTTAATGCGATAGAAAAGTTTACCACGTTTGGCTCTCTGATTGATTAAGGGCCATGTGCACCGACATAAGTTTAAGATAACCATCTGATTAACGTCAATAACCGACGATAAGGAACAGGAAATATTGCTAAAACAGCCGTTTTAATATTAAAACAGTCGATTTGGTGTCGGTGAACATCGCCCTAAAAACTTAAAGTGGGCCAATCAGAGCACCAAACGTCATAAACGTGTCGAGAGCGTTAACGTAAAATGTACTCTCACTAGGCAATCTATTCCTACTATAATATTAAAATCGAGCAAAAAAAAAAAACGTGTTTCTTATCGTCGTCATAGAGGGCATAAAAAGCTGAAGTAGTTAATATCCGGATATTCATGCCAAATAAAAAGCTGATGTCCCCAATTTTATCAAGAAAGCACATTGATCAGTATTCAGAATAAACTGGCAGTCCCCGCTTTTACAATGGATACGCGTAAGATTTCACACAATGGCCACACGATTTTGACATATGGCTGCATCTTACTCGATGCATGCAGTTTAAAAATACCTCGTGATGTTTTTGTGCAAGATATAAAAGTGAAATTTTCGTTTGGACTTATAAAAAGACAAAACGGTTTCTCATTGTTCAAAAATATTCATAGAAATGCATATATTTGAGAATCGTGATCGATACTCACAAAGCTGATATTGCCACAATCTTATTGGTATTGTCCTCTGATAAAAGACAAAACGGTTTCGTTTTTCATATATTTGAGAATTGTGTTCAATACTCATAATGGGCCATCATCTTACTGCTCTTGTTCCCTGGTACTTGACAAAACGGTCTCTCAATTGTCCAAAAATCTCATAGAAATGCGTATATTAATTGGGAATCGTGTTTGATACTAACAATGCCATCATCTTACTGCTCTTGTCTCCTGGTAAAAGACAAAACAGTTTCCCCATTGTTCAAAAAATACTCATAGAAATGCCTTTAAATAATTGGGAATCGTGTTGGATACTAACAATGGGCATATTGCCATCATCTTACTGCTCTTGTCTCCTGGTACAAGACAAAACGGTTTCTCAATTGTCCAAAAATACTCATAGAATGCTTATATTAATTGGGAATCGTGTTCGATATTCACAATGCTGATATTACTGTCATCATACTGCTCTTGTACCCTGGTAGAAGACAAAACGGTTTCTCTATTGTTCAAAAATCGCATAGAAATGCGTATAATTAATTGGGAATCGTGTTCGATACTCACAATCATCTTACTGCTCTTGTCTCCTGGTACAAGACAAAACGGTTTCTCAATTGTCCAAAAATACTCATAGAAATGCGTATATTTGAGAATCGTGCTCAATACTCATAATGCTGATATTGCCACCATCTTACATCCCTTGTTCCCTGGTACTTGGGGTCGGCACAACACGTTTTTTCATTCCACTCCATCCTGAACACGTTGATATAAAGAATTAAATAAATGACCTGTAAGAAAGACATTTAATTTTTTTGAAAAACACATGTTCCAATATATTGTTTAAATTATTGAACGGTGACGCACAAAAGCTCATTATGTTTTGAAATAATTATTGTGACAATCAAACTTTTTTAATGTGACATTTTTTTTTCTTCTCGGAGCTCTTTGACGCATTTGTATTTCAAAAGGACCGCTTATACATATTTAATAGGCTTATTTTTAATTTTATGAATGTGCGATACGAGTCGTCAGTCGAGGCTGTCATATGTGAGGACATCGCGGTCTTGGTTTCTAGGTCAGGCGAAGGTTCGTTCATGGGGTAATTTGACTACTTTTCATTTTGAGTTATTGCGGCAAAAATACTCTAAATAAACCTAAATAAAAATAACGCAGTAAGTACCTACTTTACATATTTGATAAATATGTCTAAATGTTGATGGATGGTGGTATATGACAGGAAGGACAAAGAAAGTATTATGGGAAAAGGACGGTGACAAGAGTTCCAGATTTAAAAACAAATTTTATCAGCCTTTCAAGAATTGTTTAAACAGCATCAATGTATCAATGACAGACCACACAAGGCGAGGCTCCTGCTTCCATTGAAGGCTTCCAAATTTGGGCTTGGCTAAAGATTTCTTCGTGATGCCTGAAGGCGCGACGGCGGTCAAAATATCATTAACTGAAGAGAGTGGTCTGATGACCATTCTTTAGCGTACCGTACTTAAATAATTGATGGTAGTCATTACACTATATGTTTGGGGCTTTCGATGTTTTCATTGACTACTGAAGAACCAGTTTTTATCCTCCTTTTAGCTCTGGGGTTCTAACTTTCCCTCTTATTTGTATGGTGGCAGGATAAGGAAGAGCTCGGTACCGGAACTGGCGGGGTAAATAGATTGCAGGGGTAAATAGAAACCTTTGTAGATATTTTTATAACTCAAAAGGAAAAAACGAAACCCTTATAGACTCACTTTGTTGTCCGTCTGTCTGTCAAGACCCTTTATCTCGGCAACGCGTGGAGGTATCGAGTTGAAAATAAAATCATATAATTAAGGCCTCGGTCCCTTAAAGCTGTACACAAAACACACTTGTAAGTTAATAAAGAAAAAAAGATACGCGCCGTTTATATCCCAAAAAAAAACGCACTTTTCGACACTAATCAAAATTCATAGAGTACTTCCGGTTGACCTAGAATTCTGAAATTTGGCATAGAGCAATTTTTCATGGCACAAATATAGTAGATAGTCTGAAAACTGAAATTTAATAAAATAATTGGGATTCGAGAAAATCTTCAAGACTTGATTCGGGAATTGAACTGTTTTCATAGGTAAGTTGGTACGGAACCCTCAGTGCACTTGCCTGTTTTTGTTTTTTACTCAATGTTTAAAACTTCGAAAGGATAAGAAAAAAAGAAGAGAAAGTTGAAAGTTATCACAAAGAAAAATACTCCGGGGATAAAAAGTATTCTATGTTCTATTATAGGACGTGTGTCATCTAAACCCATACATAGCCGTTAGAACGAAGGAGCAAACAATTTACACACAGGCACCAAGCATATCTATAAAAACTCTCGCCTTTGTAATACTACTATGACAATATCATTAAAGAACCAACCAAATAACACCACACCAGTCTTCAATACCCCTCGAACCGCGGCCCACTCGCAAGTGGCACCGAGGTGTTTTACAATGCAAGAGTACACCTCCAATTTTGATGGAATTCGACAAACTCAATTTCCTCTCCAAATAGGTTACTGGCGACATTGGGTCACTGGATATAATTGTGATGGGACTGACCATGCAAATCCCATCGCTGAAGACATACAAAACAAGCGACTATCAACTGTATCATGAGGTGGTAAGGTTGGATTTTGATTTGGTGATTCCCGGTCAAGGGCGCGGGTGTCGAAATGAGATATTGTGTGATTGTCAGGTAGTTTTCAAGGTAAGTTCTGTGTTGTGTAGTGGTCAGTGGTTCTTGTGATTGGGAACTGTTTTCAGTTTTATTTTCTGGTTGATTGGTTGGTTAGCAATTTGTCTTGGTATTGAGCTTTAAGCAGGCTACTGAAGTGTTAGGGCGAGTTTTTGAGAGCGGTTCAAAAATTTCTTGGTCTGACGATTTTCAGTTCTGGTGCAAATTTACAAGATTTTTTTATTCTTCCAATGACAAACGATGCACTTTCGCAAGAATTCTTTAGTAACAAAATTAGAAATAAAATTGAAATATTTTTTTTGAGGGTTGAAATCATCAAATTACTTCTTCCTCTCTGGGTGGAGCGAGAGTGTCAGAGTTTTACTGACTGAAACTCATCTGTGTTCCTTCATATACCCTTTTGCCCCTTTAAAGCAAATTATCGCTTACGATGTTCTTCCTAAAAAGGGTCCGTATGTTTAGACTATAGAGGGGTATTGTAGATTTTTTTTTCTGTGAGCTGGGGGACATGTCAGGAGGACATGTCAGACTTTTACTTACTGAAACCTATATTCCTCCAGTTTGCTGAACTCGACACGTCGTCGACAACTGGGACTCGGTCTTTGCCAGATGGGCAGACGGCGAGATACCCATTGCTCGTCATCCACAGGCTCAATATTGCGAAGTAACGCGACATTTTCAGGGTTAACTTAATAGGTTTATCCAATTGTCACTACCTTCCAAGGTACCTGGTTGTTTTCACGCCAGTATTGTCTTCAACTTTATTGCTTGATGCGCATGTACTGTTTTAGAAGTAAAATACAATGTTGCGCGAATGACTGTGTTAAGTGTTTCTATAGAACTGTTATGGGCTTACTAACGTGTAAGATGGTATACTTATGCCTATCTTATTGTAAATTATAATGTTATAATATGATGTAGGTAATTAAAAACCTTTTGGATGAAGGATGGTTCAAGTTATGTAAGTAGGTACCTATGTAACCTCTGACTCTTGAACTAGACAGTCCATTATGTAAGGAGCCAGCATGCTCCCAATTTTATATTTTTTTTTTAATATTTGAAAAAAGAAATAACTGAAATACATACTTCTAAAATTAACTAACTATAACTACACACAGATCAGTATCAGACCCAGTAGATCCATAAATTGTTGAGAAATTGGTAGTGTTTTAGCTTTGCAAGGTTGGTCCATTTAAGCAGTGTCAAGTTTTGTTTTCTATTTCACATACGGATGAAAATACACATTCTAATTATTTTGCTATTTACTTTTCCCGATCACGGTAAACTCGAGCATGTGGACGGCGAGTAATCGGTGTAGGTACATAATCCTCCCGCAAGTATAGCTGTTCCATAAAGATCGGTCTAGTGCATCTCGCTTCCATCTGATTCCCGCGACCCTCACCAGGTCATAGGTCCATCTTGTGGGAGGTACTCTAGAACCTTTCGTCGCCATTAACCATCTGTTCCGCGAGCAATACCCTGCCTTCTGCCACTTAAGTTGGCGATATTTCTTAAGTATCTATAGAGAGTACCTACCTACCTTACATGTGGATGGATGGAGAGGGAGAGGGAGGCCAAAGAAAAGATGAATGGATTGTGTGAGGACCGATATGAAAGAAAAGGGAGTTAGTGATAGTGTGGAAGAACTGAAGAGAGACAGAATGGAAGAAGAAAACGTTTTGCGCCGACCCTAAGTAATACGGGATAAGGGCAGGAAGAAGAAGATCTATAAAGAGTACCTAAGTATCTTTGACATAATTAAAACACAGGCAAACCTGCCGTCACAAGCTAGTTCACGATAAACATCTAAGTTGCGAAGGAAGACATTTACTTAATTTCCATAAAACCACGTTAATTTACGTTCCACCTAACGATAATTTTAATTACTTGTCACTTAATCTGTTGTAAAAAGCGGAATCGCATATCTGTGGTGGGTCTACATTTCAAGCAGGTCTTACCTGCCTCAGAAGGTCCAATTTGAATTTTACGACCCATAAATTTTAGCTAAAATACTTAATTTTGTGTGAAACGAAACTAATTTGTAATTAAGAAGCATGTTGTCTTTGCCTATGCAAAGTTATAATTAGGAAAACTTAATTATTATTAGATACCTTATGCCTCCTATGTCAAAAAACAGGTTGATTTCAGGTTTTAGTTAATAACTACGTACTAACAAATATCTAAGACCACAGGATATTTTAAAAGAGGTACCTACTGTGGGGCTCTGGAAAGCAAAAGCCAACTAAAGGACACTGATGGGTTTTAGTCAGTAAAAGTTTGACACACATTCTCGCTCCACTCTAGAGCGGGAGAAGTCAATTGATCATTTCCAGCCACAAAAAAAGTACTGATAAAAATGATTGCGACTTTTAAAATATATTTTTCTAAGCCGACAGCCACACCAGGACAAGTTAATCAATTAAAGATTTTAATTTATTTTTGTTTGCCCGGCACTATGCATCCGCGCATCTCCTTAAATACATAAACATACTAAATAACGACACCGCTATATACTTTTTAATTTAACAGTTATTAAAATGTGACAAACGCGCGATTTGTAACGACCGTTAATTACAAAACTTTATAGGAGAACGTCTTAAAACTAATTAATATCGTACCTATAACAAATATAGAAACATAATAAGTATTTATATATATTAAGTGTGGCCATTTGGTAAGTAGAAGGCTCGACTTATCTGGCCGTCGCGTCGCTCGGATTAATGCATTTTATTGTCGCCTCACGAATGACTTCAACGTCGCATTTGCATATTTTTATGGTTTTCTGGCGGTGAAATTAAAGTATCATAAACCGATGCAACTCATTGCGATACAGTCATAAGTCGTAAAATATTGTTGTTAGTCGTAAAAATCGCGTGAAATAAAAACTGTTTGAGCAAAAAAGTTGCCAAGTCATTTAACATAAAGCCGAACTAGCTGGGATTGGATATGATTAAGGGGATATAAGGGCGCCGACAAACGAGACGTGGAAACGCGACTTGTTACGGCTGAATGCGTTTCACGACTGTTTGATTGACGAGCAGCGGGTGAGGGAAATTACGCGTTTATAGCTGAGGCCGACATGGATTTTAGATGACATTCGAATATCATTTAGGGTTAAGTCGTAAAAAGCTTATGGGTTTGCAAATAAAACTACTGTGTTTAGTTTATTTATGGGTTTAATGGCGCTTAAGTTATTGGAACATTTCTTAATGTTATTGAATTTATGCCCTTTTTTTTTCATCTCATTATTCGTGTCTTAACCACTGGAAAATCGGCTTTCTTAAAATTACTGACACGCCGTAAATTCTTTTAACAAATATAGAAATCATAATCTTAACAATAGAAATAGTTCTGGGGCCATAGGTTATGTGGAAGTGAACTTCGGGGCCCTGGAACGAAAGCAAAGAAGAAACAAAGGACTGGGTTTTATTTAGAAAAAGTCTGACACATCCTCCCGCTCTGCCCAAGACCGAGAAATGTCATTGGATGATTTTCCATCAAAACATTAGAATTAGATATTACACCGGCAATTTTAGTACTAACAAAGAAAATACTTACAGTACAGTCAACAGCATTAACAAATGACCAATCAATTATAATAACTTTGACGATCAAAGAATTTAAACGTTCGTCAATCCCGCGGCTGTCGCCAGTTGACGGCGGCGGCTTGTTTCCCTCGTGTATTAGAGACTCGGCCACAATCCAACATGGCGTCATGTGATAAAAATGTCAGGTGAGCATTCACTGAGTCCGTATCACTCACAATGTAAGACAACTCAATGTACGCCAGGAGATGAAATCGTAAAGTTAGTAATTAGTTTGAATGCCTTAAACTGAGATGAGCGGAGACATACGGATAGACTGGACTGGTCCAACCATTCCAACAAATGATAAGTTTAGTAGGATGTTCGTATTATTTAGATATTTATTTAATAAACCATAGCTTGTTTCTTTTATTTTTGCCTGGTTAAGCCAAAAATCTATTTAAAGACATATCTACTGTCAGAGTATGTAACGGTTTTTTTTTAGGTGCGAAATCATCCAATGACTCCCACTCTAAGGTGGAGCACGTGTCAGATTTACTAACTAAAAACTACACCTATGTTATTTTTTTGCCTTTGCGTTCCAGGACCTTTGGTTTTCCCTTTTGGAAGTAAATCCATGGCTCCTATAGGCTTTGACTTTGGTTTTGCTGCAATTTCTTTGACGTACGCGTATCACATTCGACTCGGGCTCGGTCCGGACGGCGAGCTACCTATTACATATACACTACAATTTCGCAGAGTATGCAACGGTAGATCCACGATCAGGCATTACATACCCATAAGTCAGAGTTTTAGCATTAGCGGCCTTATAATTTTCCCACTGCTGGGACTCAGGCCTCCTCTCTAGGAGAGGAGTCAGAGTTTTGGTCAAAAATAATATAACTTAATTTTTGACAAGATAAAAAGATGAGTGATCATTAAATTGAAAATAAGGACATATTGCAGGCCAGTATGAAGTACTTCATATATTCATTGTTTAATATCTAGAAGTTTCAGTGATATCGTCAAGAATATGCCTCTTTCATTGTCTGTCGGTTACAGAAACCAAGTAATATTAATAAAACTGTGAGTTTTTATAAAAATCTAATAATAACGAGCCATTTTTCCCTTGTTTGTTATGAGAATGTAACGTTTCCGTGATTGTTACTTTTCTTTCATGGGACTTACATCAATCTTGTTGAACTATCTTAGCATGATCTCAACATTCATTAAAAATATTACATTAACGTCATCATAATTGTTACATACATTCATGTAGTTATTTTAAAAACCTATTAACCTCTTTTTCCCTGTCGTGCAATTTCAATCTTGTGTTTTGGCAATTGGGCATGCGGTAGACATGTCCAGCCCAGTCCTACCTAAAGCTTCCCTGAAATCGGGGTCGCCGCAGGCCATGAAAGTGATGGCGGGATGACTTAGATGTTTTCCTTAGGAATTAGCAAGAAGTGGCTCAAAGCCGGGAACAATGGAAGGAATGAGGGAGGCTTTTGCCTAGTTGTGGGACGGTATAAGCTAGAAACAAAAAAACCTCTCGTTGAAATAAACATATTCTTAAAGCGTTTTGTAATCAGTTTTTTTTTTGCTCTAATATACTACTCTCATTAAAAAAAAATATTAAAAACTGTTTCCAGTACAATAACAGTTTGAAAAAATATATAAATTGACGTAATTTTGTACAATTTTGAAAGGTCATAAAAAAGTTATAAAACATGACCATCTGTCAATTCCTTCTTCCACTTCAAAAAACTTGTTTGCTCATCTTTCCGCCTGTATGTCTCGCAAGCAATCCTTTGAGCCCATCCGCCTCATAAATTGGTGCAACTGTAGTACTAAACCAAGTAAAGAATGTCCAGCGTACGGTCATATGTTGAACTAAACAAGGACAAGAATGCCCCGGCTGGCCCTACTAACTAAACTTAATGAAATTGTCCCTTTTGCCACATGTTTATGCGGCTGACTGTACATGAATGTTGGAAGAATGTCCTGTTGCTTCGTGATAGGTGATTTGATTGATGTGTTTTTTGTTTTTTAATTGTTTTATTTTATTGTTACAATTGTTGTAACAACGTCCGGTAATTTTTGGAATTGCTGGTTAAAAGGAACATTTAAAAAAATTGAATTGTTTTCAGTTAAGAATCTAGTAAATTGCGATAATCCATTTGGGCACAAAAAACTTGTTTTCTTTTTTTTACAGAAGCATTCGTAACATAGTCATTGCGTATATTGAAATAATTGGAATTAAGTAGATCATTTTGTTTTTAAAGCGTTGCCTCACACTAGTAATAACTTCTGTATTGTTCATTCTCAAATAAGTATGTAAACTCACATACACAGACACCTAAACCTAGAAAAAAAAATTGACGTGTAAAAGTGTTTGTGAAAACCTATTTGCAAAATAAATATCATTTATCATAGAACACCTATTTGTAGGCCATACAAATATTTGTTCCGTGTGGGAATCAAACCCACAGCAGCTAATCACTGGACCACTGCGCCAATAGTGCCATCAATAATAGCCCTTCTTGTTTCTGTCCTTCTCCTATATTACTTGGGGTCGGCAACATACTATTGACATCTTCTTCTTCTTCTTCCTGCCCTTATCCCATATTACTTGGGGTGCGCGCAACACGTTTTCTTCTTCCATTCTGTCCTGTCGTCCGTCACACTATCACTATTGACATCTTATATGAAGATATTTGTACATGGGAAATCGTCAAATGACTTCTCCGTTCTAGGTGGAGCAACAGAAAGTATCAGACTCAAGGGCGTCGCCAGCTTATGACAAAGGGGGGGGGGCAATGGGGCAATATTATGGATGATAAAAAATATGAACGCCAAGAGCACTTTGGAAGTCTTTGCCTCGATTACGATTTTTTTTTCAAGTGGGGAATCATCGGCGCCCAAACCAGCGCTCCGTAAAAGGCGAATGATCCCCGCGTAGAGCCTCCGGCAGGGGGCATCTGGACCCCCTAGGTTAAGCAGGAGCCGCATCAGAGCAGCCCCAATCCTGTCCAGTTTGGGAGCCAGACGTCGAAAATGCTCCTCGAAAGTCCACCGGCTGTCGAGAACGAGTCCCAGGTACCTACTTCATCGTACGACGCTGATGTGGACCCCTCCCCTACCAATCTTTGGGAACTCGGTGATGGCGCGGCCCGAGGGCCATAAAAGCACATGGCCTCGGACTTGTCACCTTGAACCCCAATTGCTGGATCCGTCTACAACTGTCGCAACCCCGCGTGTCGCTGTTCCTTTCGCTAACTTTTTCCGCAACTGCAGTAGCTTCCTTAAATTTATAATTTCTTGCAGTTTATAATATAGCTGCATAAATATAATTTCTGCATTTATTAATAGTTAAGGAAGTCAATTGCTCGCACTTTCACTTCGGTCTATTTGCGGCTAGCTACTGCGACGCCCTTGATCAGACTTACTGTCCAAAACCCACCTTGCGTTCCAGGACCGCACTCAGGGCCGTTTTATCCATTAGGCATTATAGGCAACTGCCTAGGGGCCCTGCCACGTTCAGGGGCCCCTGTGCTACAGGGAAAAGAATGGGCAATGTTTCTTAGACCGTTTTCACATTATCCGATCCGATATCGGTATCGGACGCCGATACGATATCGGGGTAAGTAAAATGTATGAGATATGTACCTGTCTTTCATATTGTCCGGCCCGATATCGGATATCGGAGCACGGCATTTCATACATTTTACTTACCCCGATATCGTATCGGCGTCCGATACCGATATCGGATCGGATAATGTGGAAACGGTCTAAACAGTAAAAAAATAATTTGAAAATTTGCTCTGTACATTACATCGACGCTATTTTAGTACATTTCGGAACGCATTCCTTATTAGATATTATTATTATTTCCTTTATTCATCTAGTATCCACATTCTTTACATTTTTAAATATTTTTACAAAAAGATACAAAAAAGAAACATTTAAAAATATAAAAAATAGTAGCCCACCGGTATCGGGAACAGGGTCCAAGCTACCGGTAGTCAGGGCCTCAGGGAAAGGAACCTCCTGACAATGCGAGCCGTGTCCAGGAGTTTCCGGAAAACTGTCTTCGTTCAACGATGTCTCAAAACCGTTTAAATTCATTGGCTATAATGGCAATTGAAAATGACGTGTTGGAGAAGATTACCTTTCAGGATATCTTGAACGATTTTGTATCAAAAAAAGTTAGAAGAGTTAATATTTAAGCTATGTTTTTTTTTTAAATGCATAAATAAACATTCTGTTCATTTGATTCAACATTTTTATTGAATAATATGATGATATACCCAGGTTAGTAAAAAACGGTGTAATTTTGAATTTTGTTGTGTTAACGAAAAAATTAGAAGAGGGTAGGGGGCCCTGGATGAGCATTGCCTAGGGGCCCCGACAGGCATAACCCGGCCCTGACCGCACTGACTCTTTTGATCAATCTCCTAGCCCATTTCAATAGAAGCATAAAGAGGGAACTACATTAGACCGACGCACACGTGGGCGACGCCTGAGTTCTACGTAGAAACATGTCGCTTGGTCTAGTTGCTATATAAAATGTATGGAGACCCATACGTGGCCCACGTGGGCCCAATATAGTTCTACCTTAAGACAAATTGTCTCTCTCGTCTATTCATTTACGGATGCCAAAAACGTATCCACCAAGTCTACATTGATACCGATTCCGCTAAACTAATTCTAACGCGCATTTAATTCAAAACACGCGCAAATTACATGACAAGTGCGGATGCTAACGGCGAGGATATGAAAATCATTCATTTGCCATTAGTTGCTTTATTGTCGCATTGTTTTGACTGTTAGGGTCAGTGCACATATGGATGCGAGGCTACGCTATGCTTGAAGAAGCCAGAGAGTAATATAATAATATTCCACAACTTTCACACAACGCCTTCTAGTCCCAGGCTAAGCAGAGCTTGTGTTATGGGTACTAGACAACTGATAAACATACTTATGTATTTCTAAATACATTCATATTATAGATAAATTACACCCAGACACAGAACAAATGATCGTGCTCATCATACAAACATTTGTCCTGGGTGGGAATCGAACCCAGGCCACGACCTCCGGCATAGCAGTCAGGGCCACTGACCGCTAGACCAACAGGCCAGTCTAAAGACGTAGAGACGAAGTAATATTTTGTCAGCGACGACTGTCATATTCATCCAAAATATACGAAAGTATTTTGAAAAACCCTCTCTTTATGCTAGTTTAAGTCATAACAGGAAACCTTGTGTAAAATATCACGATCCTACTTCCCCCTAAACTCCTTTCACACGGGCGAAGCCGCTGTTTGATATCAGACGGCATGTTTCATATCTGTCTGCCGAGGCCCTGAAGGCCAACATTTTACTGGCTTTTAATAAGCTCATACTTGACCACTATCTCACATGATGGTAAACGATCATGTGGTCGACGATGGAACACGTTTGCCTAGTAATAACTACCTTAACAGATGCGCTACGGAAACGTATCTCGTTGTCAATCCTTAATATTTTGAAAATCACTGTCGTCCATAGCATGGCATAACTTTTCAGAAGCTGCCGGTTGTTTCACGGAAAGCATCTAATCGTTTTCGATTTCGCGAACCCCAACACGGAAGCGTTGCGTGAATTGCATAAAGAGAGCATCGCGTGGATAACCATCGAATTGAATTGCCCCGTTCGGTCTTGTCGTGCTGTCTATTGAGCGTGAGGTTTTTACAAGCTATATAGCTGTCCGGTGTTTGAAAGTTGGTGGTGTGTGTTGTAGAGTACAACAATGGTCGTATCTCCATGCTCCGGAAATGTCGTTAAGGTCCTGGAAGGCTCCAACTGATGTATACCCGTTTGTATGATTTGATTGCCGTCCCATCAGACAATGAGACGATAGTAACAGTGAGTGCACCTGTATTTTGGCACACATTTTAGCACTATAATATTTATTTATTTAAACTTCATGTACAATACTCGTAGTGGCACAAATGCGGACTTAATGCAAACAAGTCAATTTCTAACAGTCAACCTTTGAGTATAAAAAAGACAGCATTAATTATATTTTGTAATCTCCGTTGAGATTGACCACCCAAATAGAAACTTACTCAAGAGGATTACAATTTCATATTCTATAGCTATCTTAAACTACTTCGTATATCATCGCATCGCCTATCTATGTGAGCTTACCCTAACAGTACCTACCGTAATATACACAGCCGGTCTGTCCGTCCGTCCGTTTTGCGTCTGCATCCGGTGTCAAATTCATGTAATAGTTTCTAAGAAGATCCACTCTGATTGGATGGCCTACAATGGAGAATGGCGACGCATATAAATGGGTTTAAGGAATAGAACTATTGGTTCGATGAATTTATTGTTGCAACCAGGATAGAATTTATTAGTTTTGATTATATTATTGATGATTTATTGGCTTTGAAGGTTCGTCTGTTGATAGTTGGTATGAATCGGAGACTAGACGGTGTTTGTCATTACGTTTTTGTAGTCTATAGGTACTATGTTAGTGATGATGTTTGAATATGGTACCGTATTTGTATGTACTTAGGTGTCATATTCGGTTAAATTGGCTACTATGGCTACACAGATGTAGTCCTACTATATCCTACTAATATTATAAATGCGAAAGTTTGTGAGGATGGATGTATGTTTGTTACTCTTTCACGCAAAAACGGCTGGACCGATTTGGTTGAAATTTGGTATGTAGTTAGGTTATACCCTGGATTAACATATAGGCTATAGGAAAAAAAAGAAGCGTGATCTTATTTATAACTCAATTTTGTTTGGCGGAAGCTAGTGTTTTATAATGGTAGATACATTATGTTGGCTTAAAATTTATATGCTTAGAAGTCATTCCCTAAAAGTAAACTAACGAAAAATTACTTAACGGATTTTCATGTAATTTTCACCAATGGACAGAGTGATTTATCAGGAAGGTGGGTAGTAAAGAAAAACCGAGAATTTCATAGATCTTTAACACACGTGCGCAGCTGGAACGAGTCGCTATAAATGTGAAAGTAACTCTGTCTGTTACGCTTTCACGGTTAAATTACTGAACCGATTTTGATGAAATTCTGTATAAAGTAAGCTTAAATCCCAAAGATGGACAAGCTACTCTTTATCTAACTTCCACTTCGACTTCGCGTCCGCTATAGCCAAGATTCGCGTGAACTTGTTGTGGGAAAACTAGTTATAAAAAAACATCCCCCATTGCGTCGATCTATCTGTTCGCGATAAATTCAGAAACTACTGTTCAGATTTTCATGCAGTTTTCACTAATATTTACATATCTGTATATAAAGAAAGAAAGAAAGAAAACGTGTTTATTTTGCCCAAATGGACGCACAGTACAATAATGATTACAACAACTGTCAGGTTACCAGATTCGCATTAGAGTTGGGAATCTATTCCTAACATTGATGCGAATCTGGTACGGCATACAACCATTTAGATTGTTTCTACCTTTCACCTTTTTCCCTCTATCTTTGAATACTGTTTCCTCATACAGAATCACAGACAACATAGTTATAATTCTACCAATGCAGCTGGTTTATCCATGAAGTGATACATTGAGGAATTCGTTGAAAAGGTCTACTCACACGCTTCCTTCAAGAATCGATTGATCGATTCGATGAATGGATTTTGGAATTAATTTTGCATTCTTTCTTATAGAATGCAACTTTTGTCATGTTTAGGTTAGGCTTAGTAGTTTTTTGGGATGTTATTTTTGTTCCTCTTTTTGATTAAATCCATTTACGTATTAAAGGCTAAAAATTGTGAGTTAGTTATATTTGTATGTTGTTTCCACGCTGAGACTGAAAAAAGGATCGCGATGAAATTTGGCACACGGGTAACCCATGTCCTGGAATTGGACATAGTATATTCTTTATCCCAGGAGTACCAAGTTTCCCTTGGGGTAATTTTCTACTTTCACGCGGGCGAAGCTTTTGGCAGAGGCTAGTTTGTACCTTTATCTATCCAAACGCTTTTTGTTATTGTTATTATTCTTTCTAGTAGCTGGAAAAAAATGCTTTTGTATTATTATTTTATCTGTCTTTTTCCGTTTCGCTTTTAAGTGTCATATTTAGAAGAAGCGTTTGAAGGGTGAAGGCAAACCTATTACTAATAATCTTCTAGGCAACCTCAATTAGACCATACCACAAATGGAAATACATACTTATTGACGAAACATATTTATACAAACTGCATTATTTTAATCAATTAAAAAACGGATATTGTATATCATATCATAATTACTTTATATTATAACACAGAACCATATAAATGTAGATATTAGTTTACATGAGTAGAAATAATATTTACATAGAAATGGCGTAAATAAATATGTGAATAATTAATTAACACAGTCATAGTGCGTTGTAATTGAGAGCTACAGAGAAATAAAGGAATTAAGACTGCCAAGGGTTTTCAATAGTATACTTGTGTAAGCCTAACATGGCCAACGGTTTGGAAAGCTTGAAGTGAAAGCATCAGGATAAAATTTAAATTTTCTTAAGTTTTTTTGCATTTTACAAGTCAGTTTCCGGTTCTAGACCTACTCTTCACAATTGGCCCTACTGCATTCTATTGCCTGGTCGCCCCGTCAATTTCTAGTTTGTTTTAACAAATCGAACGTCCTAGTGGTATGTTGCTCAAATTAAAATTATTTTATTAGAATGTTAAAAATAAAATTTCCGGAATGGCATAAAAAATATGTCGGCCTTTTTAATCAAATGTCCGGCTAAACTGGTTTGTCCGGCTTTTCAATTTGAAGATCTGGCAACCCTAGTTGCAGCTGTAGTGTAGAGCCACTATGGACTGGTGACTATCCGACTAAAAAATCACGAAAAAAAAATCGTCAGCCACTCTCCCTTTAAATATATTTGCTAGATCAACGAGCTCTCACATCACATTCACCAGCACGACAGAAGACACCCAGCTCGTTAAAAGCACTATCACCAAAAATAGCCGCAGATATCATAAAGGGGACAATACATTACCTACCGCATCGCCATATAAATTCCAGTCACACAATTATTCTTATTCTGCGCGTGAGTCTGATCAAGGCGTATGTATATGCACGCTTGTGCCTCTATTACCATGCTAAACGATTCAGAGAAATTTTTCGCAGACACCTGTTCTGTTCTTGTAGAATTGGTTTAGTATTTAGCCCTTTGTTTCCAGTCAGATGTGTTTGTGGAATAATCGGACGAACGGACGCCGGTGTGAAGGTGTCTTTGTCGTTTTTTGAACGTGCGTTTTGTGACAAATTGTTCGATTTGTTTTTTTTTTTTCGTTTCGCTTGAAAGGAAAAGTTGGATTTGTTTGTTGACCGGTTTTTTTAGAGGAGATTTCGATTTCACACAGACGGTTTTTTTTACTCGGTAACGAATTAAGCTAAAGACATACCGAACTCACGTATGCGAGGTATTGCGCGCATTATGACATCTAGACGAGAGTCATGAAGATATCATAATAAAATAATTGTAAGCCCCCTTGTGTGAAGAAAAACAGGTGTACAATATGCGCACACCAAGACCAAGACGCATTAGTGAAGTAGAATATTTACAGTTTCTTTGTTGTGATCACTTTTCAGTTGTGATGTTTAAACGTGATTGGTGCAATACCATCACCATCACCTTCATCATTCTTTCATCGAAAAACACGTCAAGCAGTAGATCCTACGTCTGATCTCTCTCCGATCGCAACGGATTGTTGTTCACCCATTAGATTATGAGAGTAAAGCGGGAATTACATTCGACCGATGGACACGTGGACCACTCCTGATTTATACGTAAAATGACGTCGCGTGGCGTGGGTGTAATGTAGCTCTACAAGTCTAGTTGCCATATAAAACGTATGGAAAGCGACGCACGCGTTCGTGACCCAGGTCTGCGCAATATAGTTCTACCTCACCTATACTTGCGCACTCGTTTGGGCACATCATCTTTTGCGTACTTGGCTTCCCTTCTTTACAATTCGATACTATTAGAGACACATCTAATAGGCGGGAGGAGCTCATGGCTAGATAATAACAGCCGCACGGGTCGATCTTCAAGGTTGAGCAACGCTTGCCAAGGTTCGTTTGTGGATGGGTGACCATCTTAATATACCGAGTTTCCTTCGTGCCTCGGAAAGCACGATATACGGCTACGGTACGATATACGGTTAAAGCACGATAGGTCCTGGCTGTCATTTGCAGATCTTTGGCAGTCGTTACGGACCGTAGCCAATAAATCTGGCTTCAGTCTTGCCATGAAGTACCGTGTTACTTCAGTTAATGGGTTGTGGAGGTTTGGTAGGCAGCCGTTCCTCGTAAAATAGTGGTATTCAGCTAAATCAGGCTTGACTGGAAGCCGACCCCAATATAGTTGGGAAAAGGCTAGGCAGATGATGAATATTAGAGAGACACATCTCTATCTCCAACAATATTTGTCATTGATGATGTAATCCCAACTAAATCTATCCGCAATAAAGTGTCCGATTTGCACGAGTTACCATTGTTTACAATACTCATTGTAGTAAATACTAACATTCGGACGTCTGACAATTTCACATGCAAGAATTTGACACATATTGAGGCAAAACAATGACTGAAATATTTTCATATTGGAGTAGTTAGCTAGTTACGAGTAGATGCTTTTGTACAAAATGGGTAATGATGATCTCTATGAAATACATACAAATATTCAAAACTGAAGAGCTAATTTGTTTGTTGGTTAAACGCATAAATCTCAAGAACGACTGGTTCGATTTGAAAAATTCTTTTAGTGTTTGAAAAATTCTCTTATATCAAACTAATATTCTAAATTGATCGTTATTTAATTTGAAATAGAAACTAAATTGCTAATTCACATTGTAAGTCGTAATCGTAAATGTGTTTAGATTGGCCGATCATATATTTTGATGGCTAGCCCGCCAATCACCTGTTAGAATCAGAATAAGTAACTTTGAGGTCAATGAGACATAAAATTAAATGGCTACCGATAAAATTTTATTTTCTAAAACTATGAATGCAAAATGCTAAGGAAACCGTTATTATGCCGTAAAATTAGCTTTTGATGATATACTTAATTAGAGATATAGTTACTTTATCACTTTTATATTAGTTTAGTTGACTTAGCCCTTTTCTTGACGTTGTGCACTGTGGGATACAGTCAACTTTGAAAAATCATACTAAGAAAAATATTCTTATTTAAAACAAATTTTTTCTACTGTTTAAGAAAGAAACTGTTTCTGAACCCATTTACGTCAAATCATGTCAATTTGACTCAACCGTTTTTCAATTACAATCAAAATGCTAAACCGACTCAAAGTGGACCCCCCGACAAAGTTATGATAATTAATATTTTATATTGTTTTTACATAATAATCTAATAACTGTGCATGTCACGGAAAAATACATTAGTATATACGTGTCAAGTGATTGATTTTTGATGCGAAATTGTATATTTGGTTTAGTAAACTAGAGCCAAACTGTTATGTATCTCACAGGATACACTGCCATGTTTACTGGTTTTTTATGGTTTGGTGTAATGTATCGTGTAGTGCACACTGCCATGTTTATTGTGTTTTATTTTTTATCATTTTGTATTGATTACTTTTATGGTGGCGTAGTGGTAATGATGTTAAAATAAACCAAAAGGTTCAGGGTTCGATTCCCGGTCGAGACAAAATTGATTTAAAAAAATGACATGACAAAATCTGTCCTTTTTTTTATTCTCTAGTATTAGAAATCTGGTTTTTGGTTTCTGGTCTTTTTATGGAACGTATGCTCGTTTTGATTTTCGCTTTGCATGTTGGTTAATTAAGCTTGTTTATCTTAAAGCGGAGTACAGCCTTCCATTATAAGGCTCAGAAGCTTTGTGTCCAAAATTGAGCGTGAAAAAAACGATTCATCGACGGAGTCTAAAAATGAAACCCGACAATTTTCAATTCGACATAGGGTAGACAAAAAATCATCACCTTGATGGCCTCCACTACCATCGTCGATGAAATATCTCAACCTGCTATCCGACGATGAAGTAATAGATGTCCAAAAAGCGGTCACTGCATCACCATTGCTAGCGTCTCTACTCAGTCTACCAGTCGCGTTAAATTCGACTTAATTGGTATCAGTACGACAATAAATGTGTCACTGCCGCAAGCAGCTTTGTAGATGCCCACTCTATATCAACGATCCATAGAAAAACAAGGAGAAAAAGATGAGGTTAGCGATGCCTTGTCCTGAAATTATAAAACATTACAACGCCCATATAGGCGGTGTTGATTGAGCTGATATTCTAATTGCTCTCTATAGAACTGAACTGAGGGAACAACGCTGGTACTTACCATTGTTGATATCACAGCTGTTAAACATATGTATATTATATAATAGATGGATTTTATAACGGAGAAAAATCTGTAATGGTTTAAATTCGGGTACAATATTGCCAAAAATTTGTTATTACTCCTCAGAACCACCACGAATCATACGAACAATAATGAAGAGGGTCTAACCGCATGAAAACCAATAAAAGCGCCTGTTGCTAATAATTAAATAATTCACAGTGACCAGCTTAGCCACTTCACGACTTTTGGAACAGAAGGAAGGTGCAAAACTATGTACTAAAAATCAAACCACTGTGTCATGTACTAAGTACTAAGGAGTCAGATTATGCTGAGTACTTGGCAAAAATAGTTTGTATACTTTTCCCAACCAGTAATTTCCTGTTAAGGGATCTCACTAATTAAAAATTACTATTTCATATACTATTTGTATTATTACCTGTTTTTGGCAGTGTGTCTTGTGGGATACATTCACCTGAGATAGTCATTCCTTACAAACATGGCAATGTATCTCACAGGATACGGAAGGTATTTCAGGAAACAAAAGGCTTTGATTTTTTTTATTATTTTTCTCTGTGTTTTATGTTCATATAAAATAAGATTATTTGAAAAAAAAAACAGTTATTCATTTTTTTTTTCTTTGCCAAGTTAAGGGTTATACCCACGGCTTTGCCCCACATGAAAGTACCTAAATAAAATATCCCTAGGGAACATCAGATTGTCATAGTTTACCCGTGTGTTTTTCACCTAAATCCATTCAGTTCAATATTGTGTGAATGGATGCATATATTGTAGTTTTATTGAATGAATTTCAAAGATCTTCATTATTGTAAATTGTCCATATAAAAACTGCCAATATAGCAAATATCAGTGATGTATTCGCTATTATGAATATCTATGTAACTTCGCTCTTTGATCTACAAAAATTCTTCCAATCGATCGACACCTACCCGTATGAATTATGATAATTAAGACTTGTTTTATACTGTAGTATCTACAATATATTTACAATGCTCTTCACACCGCCAGAGACAGAAACAGATGGAGGAATGTCATACAAGTTAAAATAATGAAGCAGGGAGGTCACAACCCTCAGCATTGAGGAATACGACGCAAGGAAGAGGAAGACTTGTAAGAATGCCATACAATAAATGAACATGACAGTGTCCATAGGCCGTCAACACTTAAACCAGGATGTCTATCTGTTTGTCAGCTAATACCTGAAAGAGATTCCTCTTCATAAAACAATACATTATGTCATTAACACGGAAGAGCAACATGTATTGAAACTCGTCTGAAAGAGGCTTATAGCCAATAGTGTATGTAACAAGGAAGGATAGAAACAATAAAGGAACTTGTGTAGAAAAAGAAACAAACTCCATTTACTTCCTGCCATTAGCCTCGTAGCTAGATCTAAAAGGGCCCTGTATTACAAAAGGAAGATTTTTTATAGTTTAACGGTCGAAAGAAGGAAGCCGTTGGTCCCGGCTGTCATTTGGAGATCTTTGGCAGTCGTTACGGATAGTCAGAAGCCAGTAAATCTGACTCCAGTCTTGCCATAAAGTACCGTGTTACCCCAGTTAATGGGTTGTGGAGGTCTGGTAGGCAGCCGCTCCTCGTAAAATACTAGTATTCAGCTAAATCCGGCTTGACTGGAAGCCGACCCCAATATAGTTGGGAAAAGGCTAGGCAGATGATGATGACCGGTCGAAAGAAGGAAGTAGTAGTTTACCATGTAATCATGTAAGACCGATCTTGAAAATGGGATTATTCTGACAACGATGGGAGAAGACTTGATTGATAATAGTTATTGGAGATATGGAATATGTTGAAGTTTTTATTGTCATCCTATTTATGTAGAGATTGCTACAATGAGCGGAGCGAGCTATACAATTGACATCCTATTATGTAATAATTAAAAGAGAATTTAAGGTTGTGGATTACGTGTTACGTATTTTTATACGCGTATGGGGCCCCTTATGGTTTGGGGACCTCGCATCATTGATAAGACGTTAATTGCGTCCCTGATTCCTACACAACATTCCTACTCCACTGTTCCACTCCCATTAGTCGTAGCGTGATGTTATATAACCTATAGCCTTCCTCGATAAATGGGGTATTTACAGTGGGTGGCCAAATTATTAGGGACAGTACCTGAATTTCATAGATTAGTATCAACTTTGATTGCATTTTGCAGGCAAATAGTTGGTTGTAGGTCCGGCTAATATTTTTTATTTGAAGACTTTATTGGTTGAGTTAATAAAAACATAAAATTTGAAATCAAATTCTTTTATATATTTTTGAAAAAAAAAGATACGTAATACGATGATTTCGAAAAAAGTCAACTATGTTATAAATCTCACTTTTTAAGCTAACCAACCGATTTATATAAGATTTTTTTATGTGGTATTATTACTGGCATCAGTATTATTCTTTTTGATATTGTGAGATCGCGCCATTTTTTTTAAGTGATATTTTTAACTTTGTTGACTTTTTTCAACATTTGGTGAATATTTGGATCCTCTTGCCGGTGAAAAAAATAACACCAGCTAATTGTAGCCCTTATTAAAGAGTGGCCATTATACCAAAAACCTGCTACAGAAAGCCAGAAGTTGCATAGAGAGCATACCACTATAAATGGATGCTGTCACAAAATACTAGCAATATTTATCCATTTTATTACGTATCTTTTTTTTTCATAAATATATAAATAATTTTGACTTCAAATTGCATATTTTATTATCTCAATCAATGAAGTCAATAAATAAAAAATATTTGCCGAACCTACAACCAACCATTTACCTGCAAAATGCAATTAAAGTTGATAATAATATAAGAAATTAAGTACTGTCCCTAATAATATGGCCACCCATGGTAATTCTAAAATATATTTTAAATAAAACCTGTTCCTGAGATTAGCGCGTTATAACAAACTTTTAAGCTTTATAATATGATGTAGTAGTTTTATACAATACACTACAAGACAAAACTTGAGTATCTACATGATCTAAGTTTAGTTATAAAGTAGGTACTCAGAAATACAAGTATACTCCTTGTCATAAGATAAGGCGTCGCAACCGTACTCCTGAGTGAATACTACGCTACGCTAAGCTTCGTCTCAATCCCAAAGAATATCTTTTTTTTAAGGCAAAAACTCATACTTTCACTCCTGCAAACACATTGGTTGACACTTGTAAATACAATGTTGCCACTGACCAGCTGAGAAAAAGAAACTTGGGCTAGAGAGCAATAAAAATGCGCTACCGAAATGCCACATACTCAATTTACATATTTCGGTTTTATTGAAAATCATTACAGTTTTTCTTAGGAGTTAAGAAATCTCTTCTCTCGTTCTAGGGCGAGTCAGACTTTTGCTGATCAAAATCCTCTGTGTCCTTTAGTTGCCCTTGGTGTAATAGGGCCACAAGAAACTTTTTCAAAAATTCTCGCAGCCCTAGTAGGCTTAGGGGCCTAGTAGAGTCGAAGCCTACTGGACCAATGGGTTCACTTCTGAAAGAAAAAAAAGCAAGAGTCTTGGAACGCAAGGCAAGAAGGAACAGAAGTAGATTTTAGGAGCGGTAGGACGTGACAGACTTACTATCTGTCAAGTCCTACCTCTCCGCCCAAAATCGGGAGAAGTTATTGGACGATTTCCCACCGAAAAAAAATAGGGTTTTTACTGGACCGTTATAGTTTAAACTAGTAAAAATTATTATATAGGTATTCAGAGTTAAAAAAACCCGATTCGGGGGCAAATATTTAAAGAAACCTTAAGAAAAACCCATTATAAACGAAATTCAAATAATACAGTCCTTTGTTGAGAATTTGTGGCGTTAGGTAATCGTTTTGCATCATTGATTGTTTCACTATAAAACATAATCACAATACGCATTGAGACATCTCGCCTGTTTGTAAATATTTACTATACGGCCGTCCGCGCTATTGTAATCAACGCTAGATTTACGAGCTGCTAGTGTCTTGAGAGTAATATAGCAGTGTAGGGTTTTTTTTTCAAGAATATTATATTATTGAAAGATTGCGAATTAAAATGAACATGGACAACACGATGTCATGGTTAGTACATTCGTGTTCAAACATCCATGTAGCACCCACTCCTATCAAGATCGGAGACAACACTCGAAGTTGTGTATGACTACGTCTATCTAGGGCAGACGGTCCAGATGGGTAGGTCTAACTTCAAGAAGGTCAATTGTCGAATCCGATTCGACTGGGTAGCGGTCGGGATTTTTTTTTTATATTGATTGGTTCGCATAATGGTCGTCTACGATGACATGGTGGACGATGGAGCACGCTTGCTTAAGAGTAACCTATTCATCTTGACTTAAATACTATATGATAACTACCTTCTTTTTTCATTGAAGATCATCAACTTCTCTCGTTATGGGTGGAGCGAGAAAGAGTGTCAGGCTTTTTCTGATTAAAATTCAAAGCTTGCTTGCTTGCTTGCTTTTTGCGAGGCCCACGGTCGGTAATTCCTTCGAACAATCCGCAGTCTTGACGGGTATCGGCCCTGACTGACACCGACGATCTTGATTGACAGATCTCTTTTATGATAGCCAGCTGGGAACTATTCCCTGATTCCTGATTTAAGCATTTGAAGTTCTTCCTTACTTCAGCCTGAAAAAAAATCAAAAACTCTCCCTAAAACTCGGATTCTACTCCCAAGAATTTAATTACTGATGAAAATCTTGACTAGGCTTCGATTTTGATGGCTTCTGCTTAGCTTTTGATGTCTTTTAAAAGGTGCAGAAGTTGTGGAATGCATGCGACAATTATCTTTTGCTACATTAACTTAATACGTTCACAGGATAATCATTTGTTCTTGCTTTTATGTTGTGCTGATCAATTTTTATTTTATCAATAGGCATTAGGCAATATTAAAAAATATTACTTAGTTCTTAATAATTTTCTTTGTGTCATTATTTTCTACATTCTTTTGCACAACCTCGGTCTTCACAGCGAGAAAAAAAAACAATTTTTCGCCAAAGCAAGCTTGTTTTTCTTGTTGTACTCAAAAGTTTCGACCCAAGTTCTAGCCATAAGTTGTTTCTAGCGGTTCTGACACAGTGGCTGTGTTTACTAGGAAGCTGGCACAATCTGTGGCCTCTCTATGCATACGGTTAACCACAATATCGTACGTGTCGCAGCCGCTACCAACCGTTCTCGAATGTTCGAATTTGGTTCGAAAATGGAATACAGTTTGAAAATTGACGGTTATTAAAACAAAGATGGCCGCTTTGATGGGCTGTTTGGTGTTGGTCATTCATGATGACAGTGAATCTAGTGTTTTATGGTTCAAGTGGGATTAGAACAACATTATTGTTTTTTAAGTGTATGTCCGTGATTATTATGAACTGCATACATTAGAGTTTATTTCTTTCTTAGTATGGTTTTATGTATAAGCGAACATTATGACATTTACAGCATTTTAACAAGCAGATTAACATTTAAATACCTAGTTCAGAGCAAATAAAATGATTGTACTACAAGATGTTATCGATATAAAACTCATAAAATGAACAACAGATACAGGAATTGATACTACCGGATACAAGTATTGCCAACAAAAAAAATATATATTTAAAACTCTGTAATCCTTATAAATGAGACACCAATAATTACGATAAGTAGTAGGGGCTACTTGCAAAGCCACTTTCATAGCGGCAATAAAAAGTTTTCATTGGCCCCAGTCAACTCCGACGGAGGTTTAAGTTAAACTTTAGTTTATCTCGGTTTTATGGCCAAACGGTATAAACATGCAGGTGTGTTGCAAAATCCACATATTTCTACGAAAAAAGAAAACTAAATAAAAGCTGTAAAAGTAGGAGAAAATGTTAATCCGTGTCATGTCGTGTCGTCAACTTCTAGTTAAATAAATCGTAAATTATACATAAGTTACGGAATTACAGTGTTAAAATGCCAATAAAAATTATAGATATTATTTTTATTTGATTACCTTTTTAATCTTTAGTATAATATTTATAAAACATTGGCTGTTTTAATACAATAAATATTACTGTTTTGTTAGTTTGTTGTTTCTGACCACTAAAGTTCCATTTACGATAGTTTATTTTTAAAATGATCTGCGATTCTAGCTTATACTATGCCATTCTTAGATTAGGACACACGACTTGTCTTAAAGTTCCTTGTTATGTTAAGTTAGCTTTATTTTGGACGCTATAGACAAGTGTCTACGGTTCTTCATAAGTTTCTACATTAAGTTCATGACAGACAGTTGTAATGAGCTGTACTTAACTGTACTGTAGGTACTGTAGCTGGTTACTAATACAGGAGGTACTCCTCTTCCAAAATAAAGGCCTAAGATAAATAATAATAGAGACCCGGTTTATTTATTTTTTCGCTTGAAAACCTGTCAAACTTAAATATTAGCGAAGGGACACATTCTTAAGTTAGCCAGAATGCTCTCTCAAGACTCAATGAGGGTTTTCTGAAAAGACATTCCCTAAGTGGCAGCACGGAGTTGTCAAGTTCACGCACCTGTCAAAACGCGTGTGTTCATCATGTCAATGTCAAACGTTAGTCATCAACGTCACTTAGATGATTTAAAAGTAGAAAACCTCTCGACTCAGTGGTGCCAACTGGTGTTGTTAATTTTTCTGAAAATTCTAATCCAAAATACCAATGAAGATTTGTTGAAATGGCGTCAATATTGCAACTTATTCAAAAAAGAGGCCATTTTATAAATATTAAGTATACTGTTATTGTCGTTGAAATAGAAACAATCGTTCCTATTTATTCTACAACTTTATTATTTTTCAAATATATTTGCATATGAAACCAATTCAAAGAAGTCATTGCGAAAAACCAGTAAATAATAAAAAAGACTGGTGTATATATATGTAATAATTGCATATAAATAATATGCAATTAATATCCATTGTTTTATTTCTTGTGTTGCGTACTTTACGCCATATTTTAAGTTATTTTTTACAAGAACTGACATAATCAAGTAGTTATTTGTTGTTATTAGACTGAAAAATGATTAATTATGAACAATTGTTACGTTTTTTGTTCAATTTGTAATTTCGTTTTTAGTGGAGTATTGTTCTTGTAGAGAACTAGTTTTTGTAATTAATTGCATATCGTTTTCTTGTTTCATGCTTTAGGTAATTCATGCTTAGACTTTAGTTAAGTTTTGTAACAATTTTTTGTATAGTTTCATTACGTTTTCATGCTCTAGGTAATTTTTGCGAAAATTTTAGTCAAGTTTGGTTGCGTTTTTTATTATCTTGTTATTAAGGTTTTTTTAATGAATATTTTTGGGAGTTCAGTAGGAAAAGGAGCATAATCAGCCTTACATTGAGGATACCGATAGATGAATAATAATTAAATTTATAACAAATAAATACTTAACATTGACTTAAAAATGAATTAAACTTCTTAATAAAACTTAAAATTCATTGATCGTCGTCAGTGGATGGACTCCATCGGATTTCAAGAAAACTATATCTGACGACCCTGGTCACTTATCACCTTTGTTGATATTACTACACTCTATTATCACTGTATTACTATAACTTGTTTTAGTACACAATAAATAATAAAATAACTCGATATTGTCCTCCGTGCCCCACTGCACATAGGGCGATATAATATAAATAACGTAGAAAATAAAACATTACTGTATATTCATTTATCAGTAGATACTTCACGTAGGCGTGTCGCCATCATGGACGATTATGTAGGGAATACACCAACAAATATAAAATAAAACACTCTTTTATGTTCAGTAGACTGTATTACTTCGCTATAAGGTTGATAATTCCATGTCAGGAAAGCAAAGTTAAGTTTGTTGTGCTAATGTTACTGCGCAAACGGGTGGAGCGTTGCGACTTGACAGGTATTAATGACTCCTGGCTATGGCAAAGGCATTATATTATTCAGCCTTTGTATGCCAGCTTTTGTTTATGGTTAGGTAGATCATTAGCCGTGGTTACATACTGCCATTTGTTATTTAATAATTAGATATTTTTTGTACTTACTGTTTTTTTTTATTTGTTATGGTGGGAAAAAATAAATATCAGTTCTCGTTTTCACAAGCAATTGTTTTTCTTTTATGCATGTGGGTCATTTGTGTGTAGTGTTAAGTTAATTGATTTTGAGATTTATTTATTAGATAGTTACTTACCAGCTTTGGCCACCGACTTCGCCCGCATAAAAGTAGAAAGTTATGATAACGTAAGTTCCCGTCTTCATAAACAGTAACTATCCTATTTCCTATTTCAAGACATGGTCTATCCGCGTGCTAAATTTCATCCAAATCCACTCAGCCATTTGAGCGTGAAGAAGTGACAAATATACACATACATTTAAATTCTCAGCTTTATACTATTATCTTCCCTGCTTTATTAACTACATCACTAAAATGAAACATAGATTTTAAACTTTCCAAAAAGTAGAGCTAGTTTACAAAAACGCATGGAGTCCGACATAACAAAACGTCTGCGTGACAGAAAAAAAAAGTAATTCCAAGGCATTATGGTTTCGTGCTGAAACTGTTTAATTTAACACTACAGATAAACAATTGGACATGCAGAAGGAGAAAAGGAGCCATAATTTATGCTCAGAATCTCATTACGATTTTTTTATTGTCGTATAAACGTGACGGAAAATTAATATTCCGTTTTTATTTTTTAATTACGGTCGCCATCTTGGAGCAGCCGTCACGCCTCTTTTTACAGCTGTTTCACGAATTCTTTATCAGTTTTGTGTTGATGGTATGTGGGGATCGAGAAATTGTGGCGCCTTGGGCTGACACTTTATGGAGCGGAACTTATTAATTGAGATAATTATCGTTTTGTCAAAATTAGTATCAATTATTATCATGTCAATGTCAAGTAATAGTGTAAAGTTTAGACAGTATTTGGTTATTCAAATAAAATACAATCTCTAAATTTTAGTATATTCAATTAATAGTAGAATGCAGATGTAACACTTTTTATTTCTTTGCAGTATTTGGCAACAAATGTAGTCTCTGTATGTAATGTAATCTACAATAACATTTTCAGCTTCATAGAATAGAATAAACTTTATTCTACACCAAGAGAAGTTATAAATTGTACAGAAACTTAAGTGTATGGGTACAATGGCGGTCTTATCGCTGACAGCGATATCTACCAGACAACTTTAGGATGGATCGTAAGAAAAATAATGCAGGGTGTAGTAACAAGGTAACTGCAGTTACAATGATTCCACGTTGGCTAGTTTCATAGACACTGGAGATGCAAAACTAAATCTATCTTACCAACTACCTACATCTATTTAACAATATAAACTAGGAATTTATTTCCAAATGCCTTCGACGCATAAGGTCGTAGGTAAGGAAAAAAAAACATTTTTGTTAGGAGATCCGTTTTTGTATAGTTAGTGTTTATTGTTATAGGTAACTTGTGAAACACTATTGAACGATGTTTTTGAATAATTTAATCAATAATCGGTTTAAAGATAACACTACCAGATGGTGTAATAATATTCATTTAGGTATTAAAAGTACAATAAAATTTTAATAAATAATATGTTACGACTATATGCGTGTGTGGCAGGTATTGAAACCATTAAAACAGCCCGGAAAATCCTGCCGATTTTATGTGGTTGCTATGTGATTTAATAAATCTATTGATAGTAAAGTAGTACCGGTTCGCTTGACGATCTATTCGATAGAGAATTTCTGAATAAAAAACACGTTAAACGGCACTTTAGCTTAAGACCAACTTAAGAGCGAGTGTTTAAATATATATAATATTTACATAGCGATTACAAATTCTCACAGTATCATTACCGTAAGAAATATTGTGACACACACACTTTAACTACATGTCGATTTATTAATTATTTGTATAATTGTTAATTATTCATATAAAATATGACGTGTACGTTAATTTATGCACGGCCACAGCAGGATATACAAGATTTTAAATAAATTAAACATTCCTGGAATCAGAAGCTTACTGGTTAAGATATAAAATAAGGAAAATTATCTTCTGTATGACTAACGTGTTGAAAAAACCTAATAAACATGCCTGAGTTCCAACACTCAGCAGTTTTTTTCCAAGGATTTTTGGTGGGGTTTTCTCGAATGAAGTTCATTGGTTGTTTTAATTATTCGTAAATCGATTCCTAGTGGATATTGTAATGTAAAGTGAGTGTAGTCTTTTTTCTAAGTGTCTACACAATTGGACAAAATGTGGAATCGTTGAATCAGATGCAATTTCGGTGTCTTACCCAGAATGGGAGAATTTATGTAGTGATTGAACCCTCTGATTCAAATTGAATTAAGAATCATCCAATGACTTCTCTCGCTGTAGAGTAGAGCAGGACTTGCCAGACTTTTACTCTCTAATATCACACCTCTAATACCTACTACGGTTTTCCCTTTCAATAATTCCCCATAGGACAGAATAACCCTAAACAAACCTCTCTCATTCTGCGTTTCCTACGCATAAGGTCGTAAGGCAAAAAGTACCTACATTTTTCCAGTAGATCCGTTTTTGTAATTTTTAATTCATGAATCCCCGACCGGTCCTATGAGACCTGTTATTGTTTTACTATTGTGTCTCGTTTTGTGGGTATGTGATAGGTGATAAAAGTAATTTGTAAAACATATGTAAACTATGTTTTCAGCTGTTGATTAATCACAATACCAGACGCTGGCTGTAAGAAAAACTAATATCTAACATTTATTTTAATTTTTTATACTGCAATTTTACTAAAAAAAAAATTGTTATGTTTTTTTTCCGTAGAAGGCATCGATATACCTATTTGTTATAACTCGATATCCATACCACTTAGTAATACCTAAGGCATCATTATAAAAATAAAATCCGTATTCCCTCGCTATAAATCTGTGAGGAGGCGTGGCCTCGGTGATGTACGGCCGACTCCCGCTGATTTAGTGGCCACAACATTAATCATTCGATGTAAGGGATATCGGAGTCTCTTGGGCGTATCGTTAGTTATTATGTGAGAGAAAAAATATGTACCTATTACATATTTTCTTTCTTTCATCGAAGAACTGAAACAATTTGCCTGCTGCGGTCTTCCCGTCTGATTATAATTTGGGTGTCTTCAAGACTAGAGTGAATAGGCTCTTAATTAACTAGTGCGCCTCACCATCAACGACTGCATCACTGCTTACCATCAGGTGGGATTGCAGTCGAACACTGGTTCATCATCATCATCTCAGCCGAAAGACGTCCACTGCTGGACATAGGCCTCCCCCAAGCGTCGCCACAGCGACCGGTCTTGTGCGTCTCGCATCCATCGGATTCCCGCGACCCTCGCCAGGTCGTCGGTCCACCTTGTGGGAGGCCTTCCGACGCTGCGTCTTCCGGTACCTGGCCGCCACTCTAGAACCTGCAGAAGAGAGAAGCACTGGTTTACGTTATATAAAAAAAACCTACTAAGCCACAGTTGACGTAGCATTATTTCACCTGATGGTAAGCGATGATGTGGCCGAAGATAACCTATTCAGTCTTGTCTTAAAGACCCCTAATTTGTAGCTATCTGGAAACACACTACCAAGAAATGGCACTCTTTAGCTGTACCCACGCACAATACAAGTGTTCTCAGAACGTTTTGTGCCTCACAAAACGTTTGGGTGGGATGCAAATTGATTGAAAGGAACCTAAGGAACCTAAGTGCTGTACTTAGGTTCTAGGAACCTTTTATTTGTCAGTGTAAACAAGAAGTTGAGGTGATTGCTATTATTAACATTTAATATCCATCAATTTCTTTCAGGAGGTCTGGTAGGCAGCCGCACCTCGTAAAATACTGGTATTCAGCTTAATCCGGCTTGACTGGAAGCCGACCCCAATATATGTAGTTGGGAAAAGGCTAGGCAGATGATGATGAATTTCTTTCAAAGAAAAAGCGTGGAAGGCTATTTGAAAATATGTATATGTCATTTTCAAATAGCCTTCCACGCTTTATTTAAAAGAATTATTATAAAATCTATTTAAAAAGTTGTGAAAGATACCTTAACATTAAAATAATTATTCTAATTTAAAAATATTGACGTTCGAATTAAAAATAAGTAGTTAAAGATACATTATTGATGTGTGTTGAGTATAAATATTTATTTATCACGTCAAAGAAATATTTTATAGCAGTATTTTCGAAATTAATGTCAGTTTTAGTTTAGGCTTACTTTAAACGATCCTTTTTATTACAGCACCCTTCAGAGTTTTATGGACGCAATAACAATAAATCTTATTATAATCATACATAAGCTGAGTTTGTAAGAAAAACATCTTGTAAAGGTACAGGAAAATGAGTCAACAGAAAAATGATTTAAGACTGACATGGAAGTATTATTATTTGCAGTTTATTTATTTAAAAGAATAATTTCAAATTGAAAAAATACTTAACTAACTATAAATACAGTAGGATCAAAAAAAAATCCTGAACTATGTAATTACAAATAACTATAAACAAACGCATTGCTTACTATCAGGCGCGATCGCAGTCAAGCACTAGTTTATGTTACTTACTTAAAAAAAAAGAAATATGGCGTCACAAATTATGGCGCGTGTAATGTCGTGTTAAATAACTATAATTACAAAACTAGCGAAAAAGCTCTAAAGAAATATAAATAAAGATATATAAAGATAAAAAAACTATAATTACAGCAGAATCAAAAAGTAATAGTAAAAATCCAACTAACACACAAAACAACCAACTAACCAATAAAATATCGCGTCAAAAAAACTCTTCCACATCGCTGTCGACTAGTAATGTGCCCAAAAGACTGGCGGCGTTGCCACGCTGTATGGCAATGCCTCTGTGTAGCCAACTTTGCAATTTGTTCAGAATTTTTATGATTAAATTTGATAGGAAGCGAAGTGTTCATCGTCTAAAATTATAACACCAAATAACGTATTATAGAGAAGTATTCAATGATTGCTCATCCTAATGAACCAATCCATGTCCTTTCGTTCAGTCCATCGTAAGGTTGTTAGTAAAAGATTGCCCTGTGCGATAAGGTCGCCCATTGTACTCACTTAGTTTTTGTAAATATTTATCCTGTTTACATTATGAGGTGTACAATAAGTGTAAAATAAATAAATGTCTTCCGTATACAGGAGTAAAGAGTCCATGCAATATTGGTGCGACGTCCATTTTTCATAAAATTGTTATTAATATCTGCTAATAAATTGATTATAACACTTCGACCAAATTGCATCGCATTTGTCTGGATGGGCGGGTACTAACTTTTGTCACGCGACTTTTAACATCTGCGAAGCTTCTACGCAGCAGACAATGATTATCCTCAAGTCTATGCCAACTAAATCTAATCTGCCAACATCGCCCGGCAAACGAAACAATAAAACTAATCGCCTGACGTTTCGCGCGTCCGGTGCGATACGCCGGCCCAAACAACGGGTCATTCAGCCGAAACAATCGGGCTACACAGTATACATTGTGCCTTATGGCCCCGGACTACGTGACCAAAGGCAGAACTGCGCAGGAAGTGGACGCTGCCGATAACGATATCACACTTAGTGGCCACTCTGTGTCGGTGTAAACAAGGCTTAGTACTGGCTGGTTAGAGGGTTCTAAATTTAAAATTTGCTTTTGGCAGAGCAATGAGGTTGTAGTCTATAGTATGGAATGTGTGATTTATTGGTTTTGGACACCTTTGTATCGTTGTTAGCGATAAGATCGCCATCCTGACTGCCCATATATTTAAATTAGTGTGAAATTAGTTTATTACTTTCTAACGTATTTATTGTCTCATTTAAAGTACACTGTTTTATTGGTTTTGGACACCTATGTTTCGCCGTCAGCGATAAAACCGCCATTTTGTTTAGGCAACATCTATCCTATAGATTTAAATTAGTGTCAAATTATTTTATTGTTTTCTAACGAAGTATTATTCCATTCAAAGTACACTGTTCTTCAAAATACAGAATTAATTCCTAGTTTCGAAGACAGTAATCTTATTTATGTGTTGTTAGACTCTAACTGACAACTGAAAAATTATTGTACCAACTCTTAATTTATCTTAAGCATTTGGAATTTATAGTCATGATGTTTTTATAGATATGCAGATAGGTGTTGAGTAAATCATTCTGTCTTCACTATAGGCACTGAAACACTATAATTTCTTACTTATTCCAAACTCAACGCTCTAACACTAAAAACTAGTCATAAAACAAAATATATTTCACAGTCGTTCCTAGTAAATATTTATTGACCAATTAGAAATCAGCGATTATCGCTGGCTGCCTTCTGATTGGTTGGTGGGACTTTCTCGAGTCGTGTTCAGTTGGCTGTAACATTACATTGTATTGTATAATTATGTCTTAGAGTTATGTGCGCCATGAAAATAGTTTAATGGCGGACGGAAGGTCATGTTTATAACGAAGAGATTAGATATAGATAATGGTGGAACGTGGTGTGTGAAAGAAGGTTTTAAACTAACTTTCCTGCCGGAGTCTGTGTTTCCTGATAGCTACCAGTTGGTCATCAGATACCCGCAAAACGAAATACAATGACAGCGCGGTCGCCGGTTACCGCTCGGGCATTCATGAATTAACGTTTGAATCCCCAACCGGTCCTATGAGACCGCGCTGTTATTGTTTTACTATTGTGTCTCGTTTCGCGGGTATCTGAGTAATTAAGTTATTTTAAGTCTAGCGTGAATAGGTTAGTTCTAGACATGCGTGCTCTATCGTCGGCTACATCATCGCTTACCATCAGGTGAGGATATTGGTCGAACGCGAGTCTATGCATAATAAAAAACAAATCTCTACTAATGTAAAGAGGAAAGATTTTTTATTTTTGTTTGTAAAAAATAAACTCAACAACTATTGAACGGATTTCTATGAAGTTTTTACTAATAGAGAGAGTGGTTCATGAGGAGGGGTTTAGGTGTATAATACATGATTATTATAGTAGAGAAATTCCGATAATTTCAAAGATTTCAAACACGAAGATGATGATGATGATTATAAAATCAAAGATACAATATTGATGTTTAAATCAGAAACAAACGTAAATGTGTTATTTGTTCATAGACAATTTTATGTGTTTTCAATGTTCTTACCTTCCTTGTTCATTAGTTATCAAGGTTAAATACAATCTGAAAATGTATCATTTGTTGGAATAAGTTGATCTATAAAACTAACACTGTAGAAACAAAATACGTACTAAATGATCGGCTAAGTATAAAATAACAGGTTTTTTTAAATTTATGAGATGTTTAATATCTACCTAAGTATTTAATTGTTGGGTGGTAAAATGAATATTCCATATTACAAGCTTTTATGAGCATTAAGAAACTTGTAAAACCTTACATTATTGTGTTTGTAAGTAATATTGGAGATATGATCATAATCTTTATGATTACTTAGTTTGTGAAGTAGTATTACGCACCTAGGGTGGCCAGCCGTCGGAATTTTCGCCGAATTGTCCTAGTTTAAGGGTGGGTTTTCCACTAGAGATGCGCTATGCTACGTTGCAAATACTTACATGCGTTTTATATTCATATTCTTGATTCCTTATAGCAGAACACTGGAAGAAAAGGGGTTTATTTAATTACTCAGATACCCGCGAAACGAGACACAATAGTAAAACAATAACAGCGCGGTCTCATAGGACCGGTTGGGGATTCAAACGTTAAGCTATGATTTTTGTATGAACGGTTGCGTGCTATGGATGGTCGCGAGTAGTGTGAAGAGCCTATAACCTACACCTCTCGTTTTTACGAACGGTCCTAGTCTACGTCGCGTATTAAGGGTAAGACGGGGCTCGACGTATCAAGTCGACGAAACGAGTCGACGTATCAAATAGTGTAATAGGCGAAACTATGTGCAGAGCTGAGTACCTACAGTAGGTCCGCCTTCCTTACTATCGATGCATCGCATAGAAAAGCTGCTCAACTCGTATAGCTACATCGCGGTCTGGTATCTTCATAGCACATCTTACTCGCTTCGCCTCATAGTTTAGCAACAGTAGAAACGGTTATTTACTCGTACACAGTTTCGTAGCTTAGCTTTCAAATTCTCGCAGCATAGCTGCACAGCACATCTCTGGTAGAGAAGCTACTTGAAGGGCGTCGAGGAAGCGTAAACGTAAAACTTTATGAAAATTTATACCTGGACTACTAATGACAATAATTAGTCCAGGTATAACCTTTTCAGGCTATGGGATGCTACCGCCGGGTATCAGAAGGGTTTTCGCACTGTCCTGCGAATTCCGCGATGAACGGACCCGCTAGATATATTTTTATAAAGATTTTTATGGCTTTCTTAGCAGAGCATACATAATAATTCATGTTTTCTTTTATTAAAAAAATTACACATTTTTTTTTAACTGTCAAATAAATTCCGTTTTGTGGCTCAAGATGATAATTAAAAATGAGTATTTAAGGCAATATTCTAATTGACTTAAGTAACAAGAGTGTGCATTATTCCAATTACATGTAGTCCCTACATTTTGACACAAACTTGTACCAAAATAAACAAAACCCTCTATTATTAACTACAAAAACAGATAAAATTAACTAGATACATAGATGAGACATAAGATAAGTTGTGAAACTGTAAGACGATGGGATCATGGGAAAGTAGTGGAGGCCTCGTCCAATGTGGATTGTGCCGACAATACAAGGTGGTATAAAGTGCTTTAATTAACTCTAATTACGACCATCACTTTATTATCATCATCCGCTGTTTATAAAGTTAGCGTTTTAGTTGAATTGTGATGCCAATAGCTGTCTGATTCGACATTTTTGTTGGCATATTATCTAAGTAGGTAAGTAGTCGTTCCTAATAATTATGATCGTAATAATTTGTAAATAAGTAAAGGAAATAGTATGTAATAAGTGTATTTTTGTACGAGTTTAAAGTTTTATTGTTTAATTAAAATCTCAAAAGTTCGTAAATGGTTTTTTAAAATTTTCATTGAACATTATTTCTAGTCTAGTCTAAATTTTAAAAACCTTTTGAACCTAAAAGTTTATTGAAATCTCAAAAGTTAAAGTTCCTCAAAAAAAGAAAAAAAGATTGATATTTTTTTTGAAGCACAAAATTTTTATTCGTCATTATTGGTTCTAGTCTTGTCTAATTTTAAATATCTACCGCATGACTAACAATAGCAAAACACACAGTTTACCCTATAAACGAGGCAATTGAAGATAATTCAGTGCCATCACCATACCTAACCTAAAAATTAAAATAAATGGCATTGCAATCGACTATTGTGTTTGATGCAACGTGAACGAAATACCAAGTTGTCCGGGCTTGCGAAGGCGTTAGAGAAAAAAAAAGCGGTTCTATATTCAAAGTTAGTGGCTCGGCCAATCGCGTGGCCGGTAGGCGTGGCGGCGGCTTGCGATTGGCCGCTGGCGAGGCGGGCGCAGCTAGTACTGATGGATCGCGCGATTATAACGTTAGTGACGTTAGTCGATGGTCTTCTAGCGATGCGGACGCATGGCCGGACACGTTGAGCCCACATTGTTATTTGACTTTAATAGATACGTATCAAAATAATGCTGGGAGCCATCAAAATAATTTAGCGATTTTTATAAATTGACGTAATGAAGCACACGAATTTATTTTGTCTACTATCTATGACACAATACAGCGGATTTTTATACTAACGTTTTCTTTTTTATTTGCAGTTTTAATAATGAATATAACCTGTTATAAATCTAATTAAAACGAACTTTCTAAATGATTTATTCGAAGCATTAAATTTGACATAAAAAGTTTTTAGTAAGTAATGAAAATTAGGAAGGCTAACAATATTACCGTAAAATGTGGGTGCTAAAATATAAGTTATGCTTATGCTATTAAATTAACTCTAAACTGGGTTCATAGCTACATAAATTAACTGGTAACCAACGGCTAATTAACTGTATTATGTAGGTATAATATTGCACAAAATGTAGACATTAGTTTTCATATTTTCGTGTCAATAATAAGTAGGTATTGGCTAGAAAATTTACTTTTTTTTTTTGGAAGATGTATCGAGCCTTTTTAGAAAAGATCGTAAGCATATTTACACATTTTGCAGGAATGGGTTTTCTTTTTGTTAACTACTTACTAGTACGACTATTTGTCATCATCATCTGCCTAGCCTTTTCCCAACTATATTGGGTTCGGCTTCCAGTCAAGCCGGATTTAGCTGAATACCAATATTTTACGAGGAGCGGCTGCCTACCAGACCTCCACAACCCATTAACTGGGGTAACACGGTACTTCATGGCAAGACTGGAGTCAGATTTACTAGCTTCTGACTATTATTATTATTTGTCTTAGGAACAAAATTTTAATGATCGAATTAAAAAATCGTTCATGTTTTCGAGGAAAGCTATCCGATATCACGCTGCAACCCACAGGAGCGGCGCAGTAACCAAACCCACGAGCAAAACCACAGGAGACAAGCTAGTCACATAATAAACTGCAAAACATAAGGTTATGTTATTGCCTGTACCTTTGACATAGCAATAAATATGTCATAGTCGACCCCGCTAGCCTCGCCGTATACGACAGGCCATCGATGGTTATCAACAACGGTAACTTGCCAATATTATTACATCGCTTTTACTTGTACTTACATTTCTATAATTTGTTGAAATGGTAGACGCCAGATAGATTTGCAATAAAACAGGTAGAGTGCGTCTAATGAACGCGCGTCCTGGAGTTCTTTTTTTTTAATTTAATTACTCAGATACGCGCGAAACGAGACACAATAGTAAAACAATAACAGCGCGGTCTCATTGGACCGGTTGGGGATTCAAACGTTAATTGGCAACATTATTCAGCCGCAATTGTAAGAAATTTAAAAAGTCGTGAAGTGTCAAGACGTGATTCTCCAACTAGTTAGTAATATCACATACAAAATTTTGTGATTCAACCTCTTTTTCTCAGGTCGCGCTTTCATTAGCCGGACTATATCTACTTATTTATTTGCTAGCTTCTCCAGCGGCTTCCTTTGAGTGAAAGTAGGTTTCTCTATACAAACATATGAGCCCCTTTTCACCCCTACCCTTTAAACCCCAAGCGAACGCCAACGCCAACGTTCGCAAATTATTCGCAAATTCGGGTACTTAGCACGACGCTCCAAGCATTAGAAGTTTAATCCCTTCTTACAGCTAGTCTACGTCATACAAGGAAGCTTTCTGCAATCATTTCGGTTGTGCACTGAAATTACAGTCAGTCAGTTTCTTCTCATATAATATAGAAGATTTATTACAGCTTTAAGGACTTACAGCATGTAAACAAAAATAATCAAAAAGTGAAACAATCATAAACAACAGCAAGTCCGTATAGTGTAAAATATAAATATATATCGTCTGTTTTTTATAGGTACCGTAGTTACTCAGATACCCGCGAAACGAGACACAATAGTAAAACAATAACAGCGCGGTCTCATAGGACCGGTTGGGGATTCAAACGCTAAGACTAAATTGACACGAGTAATGTCGAATTCACTATAGGAATGACGCCAGTTCTTTTGTGTTGAAATGTCATTTTAGTCTCAGGGTTTAAAAAACAGACGATAATATAAAATAACAGTAAAATGATCAATGATGAATTTATTAGTCATGACCTAAACCGAACTTATTTTTATAAAGTTAAGTATTCATATCTAACAAAAACAAACAATAAAAAATCATTCTTAATTGGTTAAATCTATGAATTTAAGAAATGACATAACTTTTTTTACTTGTTTAATATTTATCTTTTTCCACGATTCGACCATTGAACTTCACCAAAGACAAAGGCTTTTGTGTCATTCATAGATTTCAAAAAGATAAATAAAACTGAAACAAACAGAAACTCTAACCTATATGACTCCGAACTAAAACACTATTATCTTATATGAAAATAGAAATCAAAAACATTCATTAACACCCGATTTTTCATTGATATACTTAATTAATGTTTTGGTTTTATTTGAACTAATCAAAACTATATACACAAAAGACATTAATTAACTTCTAGTTAAATAAGGCGTCAAAAAAATTCTTCCACATCGCTGTCGACTGGAAGTGTGCCCAAAAGACTGGCGGCATTGCCACGTTGTATGGCAATGCCAATCTCTGACCGAGGTAAAAGACAGACTTTTGGATACTAAGTCCTTCCAATATCTTCATTGTCTTTGTTTACCAGAATACGGATGTAACACATTCTGTTTTTATAGTGTTTGGCAGCAAGTGTATGGAGTCAGCCTTGGTAAGTTTCGCCGAGCTAGTCAACACTACAATAACATACTGAACTCCATTTTACTGAGATCTCGCCTGTTTCAATTATTTCACATGTTGTCCAGATTTGCAGACACTTCAGATAAAATACTACACCAATTCGTCAACATAATGTCCAATTGGGATTCAATGAACGATTAATGAAAATAGCCACTGAACTTCACTAGAATAGGTTTCACCAAAAACTCCCTTAATTTTTTTAATTACTACTTTAGCGCTTGAAAATATGCCAAAAAATGGCATTAATGCCGAGTTTAAAGCTAACATTAAAACCCAACTCAGAAATGCGCCTATTGTTAACAAAATGACAACTGTTTAGGACAATTAAACTACGAAGCTAGTTGGCAACACCTACATAGGACATACTAATTCCATGTTAGCTGCTTACTCAGCTAGATTCGAAATTCGAATACAGTTACTTATCAGCTCTTGGCGGCAAACTGCATTGAGTTCGTAATGGCGGGTCGTAAAGTTGACATAAAGTCCGGGCCGCACTGCGGCGCTGCTGTCTCGAACTTACGTCAATTGTATCTATCCCAAGTTTAGTGCATAGGTTTTACTGTGACGTATAAAACGGTTTTCGGATCTTATGCTCCGAATGCTGGAAACCGTTTTTAGTAACTTGGTAGAAAATTGATCGACGACAGAATGCTTTTGAATATAAAACTAGTTCCCTCTTTCTTGCTTACCGGCTCTTTGACCGTTTAAAAGTGCCTGTAAATGCTAAATGCTTTAATTGACAGATTTGAGTTAGAAGGAGTTGCCATAATATATGATCTTTTGTCGATTTAATACATACAAAGGATGAAAAATATCTGTGCTATATAAACCTTAACAGCGCTTAGCAACCATCTCAGTTATGATAGATGTAGAGGTTCATAAAAGAAGTTTACATATTTACGACAGTGATGATGGCTTTTATGAACTGATCATATATAAATATTGTGATACCTGTTCGTCTTGTAAGTACCTTCAGCTTCTGTGACGCACGTTATACTGATATTATCTAGATCTAAACATAAAGTAGTATCTGGTAAAGCATTTGAGTTCGACAAAAATTTAGTCATTCATAACCAAATATATTGAAACATTTCTGAATATTCAAACTTGTAAGAAGACAACCTAATAAGATTTAATTTTTAACATTTTGTTAAAAACTACCACCGCTACTTATTTCACAGTAGTCAAATCCAAAAAACGACAACAAAACAGCGCTCAATGCCAAATGAATCACCGCAGCCTTCAAATCGATTTAAAACCCATAGCGAAACGTAGTAGCAATCGGAACAATGCGCGCCATAACGTCGTAAGTAGCAATACGACTATTTGACACGTCGACAGACGTTACAGCACTATTCCACGAGGTTAAGAGCTTGACGATGTGTGTCCACCACCTTTGAATAGGTTTTTTATAGTCGACGGAGCTGTCAGCACAAAGGGAAGTCGTAAAAACGAAGTGTCTGTATGATGCACGACCTTCTGACATATAGTTTATGGACGCTAGTGACGTGCCGCTGCGATTATTCTTAATCCTTGTTTATGGTTAGTCGATTGTCCCATTCATGTGGATTGGCGATTTTGTTACTTAAGTATGTTTTGGTGATAAATGTTGTTGTTTTTGTGGAATTACTCTGTAAATCTGTACCTTATTTGCTACTGTTAAACATACATTTCAAAAATGTTCAGACCGGTTTTTGAGTGATAACTGATATGTTAAAAGATAATTTTATTTTAGGTTTGATGTAAATTGGTTCTCGCAACCATCTTTGTAGTGACTTGGGGTACGCTAAGTCCAGCAGTGAACGTCTTTCGGCTGAAATAATGGGTTTCCAAATTCGAGTGACTATTATGAAAAGATACATAATAATCATCATCTTCAGAAGTGCCTTTGCTGCAGTTTCATAAGCATCTCAAATTATAACTATTCGTTCACACACATTACCTGAAATTGACCACATCATCGCTAACCATCAGGTGAGATAGTGGTCAATAGCGTAAAAAAAAAAATGATTTGTGTGTCTGCCAAATAAATATTTTTTTTTTCTCATTTAGGTAATTCAAACAACCGTTAAACAGTTCTTAAAAGTAAAACTATCGTGTTCCAAATTTAAAAACGTGCCCAAAAACTAAAACTAATCAACTTTATAAAACAATCCACTCTACCATTGATTACTCTACTTCAGTAACGACCCCGAATAAAATGCCAAATTAATGCCATTCCCCATCAGTTGGCTCATAAACTATGCAAATGATTTGGCACCACATTTTATAGGACCTAAAGTGCATTTTACATTGACCTAATTCTTAAATACGACCTTCCGATCTTGGCGTGATTTACATTTAAAAAGTAATTGTTTCATAAAGGAGGTTATTAGATTTATTGTGACTGTTAATTATATTTTTCTGCCTTTTAAATGCCGGTGAGTTATTTATGTGTTGTTTTTTAATTTGAATAAATTTACATCATGCCAAATGAGGTAGCTGAAATCAAGTTAAGGTCGGTTTTTTAATTTTTTTCTTAAACGCCACCTTTAAACATGAGAATAAAGATAAAAGACATCTACTGCTGGACATAGGCCTCCACCAAGCGTCGCCACAGCGATCGGTCCTGTGCGTCTCGCGATGTAATATAATGTAATAATATTATCTAGTTCATAAAATCACGTCAAACGATAACACTTAAATTCATACCTAACTCCTAATAGCTAAAAAGCTTGCTTGTTATAAGAGTCTATATAAAAATGTTTTTTTTTATACACTCACATTAAACCATTATCTGAAATGATGATAAGCGATGATATTACGGTCGTCGATGAAGCACGCTTGCCGGGAAGTAACCTATTCACTCTTGACTTAAAGATTCCCAGGTTGTCGCTATCGGGAAACAGACCACACAACGGACTTCCACTGAATTGACGTGATAAAGTCAATAGTAACAACTGGTAGCAGAGATGCTCTAGACGGGTGGCAATTTTAGACTTAGGAATGCCAGTGATGTAAGAATAAGATAAACTTAGACTTCAGCGAAACTATCGTTGAGGTCTATCGTTTGTTTAATTATAAAGTGTAAAGGACGTAGGTCATTCCTTCTCCGAATGCTTCAGTTATTCACTGTTTATTTATGTTATATGTAACAAATGACATTTGTCACTTATCACTTAATAAACAAAGTGTCACTTGTCACTGAAGTACCGCTTTTGTTTACTTTGTCAATACTTAGAAGTTAGTTGGTAGCCTGGTCTCACGGTACAGTTTATAACTGTGGTACAGTTATTTGTAAGTGTTGTGTTAGACAGTTAGCCATATTTAATTGTGATGACAGATTAAAGGTGACTGTTCCGGAGAAAACTGCTAAATTCAAATTTTCTAAACTTTTGCTAGCCAGTACCGGATAGTGGTTACAAAAAATATACAATATAATAAGAGAATACAAATTTACTCATTAAAACCATCATCATATTATCTCTTTAATTAGTAAAACGAGAAGTTTTTATTCAAACGTTTTTAAAAACGATTTTTTTCTTCTCTTAATATTTTTTCAGCATTTTTCATGGAGCGACTGCCTATCAGACCTCGACAACCCACTTACTTGACAATACGATTTTCCTTGGATAACTGATCCAACTTCCTGTCATTTGATTGCCTGTAACAATTGTCAGAGGGCTACGAATGATAACAGGGACCAACGGCTTTTTGTGACGTGATGTCAGTCAGTAATGTCCTAAACAAACTTAGAAAAGTATATATGAATTGAAAAATTCACATTAGTACTTGCTTCGTTTGGAACCTGTTATGCGCTATAGTTTTTTTTTACAAATACAATATACACATACACGTCACAAATGACATGTGACAAGATACAATACCCATCCACCCATATTATACTGTCAAAATGACATTTCATGAGTAACTGCTTCATGAGTCGTAATGACAGCCCGTACAGAACAGTATGTCATGTAAGCGTATCATGCACTTACTAATTATTAAGTAAGTACTAAGCTACTGGCTACTTATTAAGAGATTATTTGTTAACTCTGCTATAGCTGCTGACATTGACATGACTGAAGTGGAATCGTGTGATTTGTGTGTCTTCTACAGGACATTGATTTTACAATGATATTACCTAAACCTCAAGTTTGGAGAGCTTTGGACTATTTTGACGGAGAAAAAAATTGTTTACGTATCAAGTTTGAAAAAAAAAATCAGTCCATTGAAATATGTATTCAGCTAAATCCGGCTTGACTGGAAGCCGACCCCAAGAAAGTTGGGAAAAGGCATTTTATAATTATATTCTGAAAGGACATTTTAAGCACTTTTTTCCACCTTTCGTTTGCTTGTTGTTGTTGTTTGATTGTTTAGCAACGTGTATAATAATATGTTTTCGAGAAAATAAAAGGACGGGTTACTAGTTGTATTATAAATAGGTATACGAATAAGACATCTAGACTTAAAACAGTAAAAACTTCCTAACATTCCCATTTCTCTTCTTCCACAGCGGTTTCCTTAGAAACCTTAGTAGAAAACTGTCACAAACTGCTGGAGAAGTTCCATTACTCCTGGGAGATGATGCCCCTTGTCCTGGTGATCCTCAATTACGCGGGGAGCGACCTGGACGAGGCGTCGCGGAAAATTGACGAAGGTAAGCCTTCGAAGTTGTAGTTGCTATTGCAATTGTTTGATTTGTATTTTGTTGCGAAGCGATTGTTTTAAGGTCTGAGTCTCTAGAGTGGGAAGTTTCTGAGAAATTTTGCCATACTGCCGTCCAGCCCCTAAACCGCAGTAAAAAAACGTAAAAAAATCCCATGTATTACTGCCCTTTAGTGGCTGGACGGCAGAGTTTTTGTGTTAGTTAAATTTATGCTAAACTTCACGTTATTCTAAGCTCTGTGGTGTCTATAACACTCAATGCGTCTTAGATAAAATCTAATAAAAAAAAAAACTAGCAAAAAAAAAACACTTATGTTTACAACAGACGCTGTTCTCGAAACTTTCCGCACTCGTGCGAGTCAGACTTAATTCGCGCTACAATGTAGCGAGCCGAGGTTGTCCGAACGTCTTCCGTGGCACACGAATACCGACGGAAGTGGCGTTGAATGGCCGTTCTTATTTGCATACGTGTCTCTATTTGCACTCGAGTTTACTTGGGCTCCCTGCAGTCTGGCGTGAGTCTTTAGCAACTGCCGATGGGTACTCTGGAAACTTTGTAAAGAATCTATAATATGATATAACTTAGGGACTCATTTATATTGAGGTCTAGACCAAGAAGACTAATTTTATTAGTGACAAAGACCATCAAACATGTTTGGACATACGTCTTTTGGAAGAACATGCCAATCTGTAATGTAAAATGTACATTTTAATTTATAGCTTTAACTTTTTCATTTGCATGCCCCTGTGTTGGCAGAATATTGAGAACTTTTATCTTATAATGACATCTACGAGTATGTACTAATAAACATGTTTGTAAATAAATTATTAATTATTAACAGTCGTTGTCAACGATAAAATATAACTTTGTTTAGACTTTATTTTCACCTTTCTCATTAATAAAATAAACATTGATATCAGAAAGTTTCTAAAAACTAAAGTTTCAATTGTGCTATTGCTCACTAAATTCTTTATAAATCCGTCTTCATTTTACGTCAGTTACAATTAAGTTTACCATAATTATTTGTTTAAATAATTAAACACTAACAGCTAGCGTGAAAAATGACGGAAAGATAAAGATTTTATTGCTTTTTTTAAAATAAAGGTGTCTTTTGCATTAACTAGGGTATTTTATGATTGTAAAATAAGATAATTGTTGTAGATTAATCTTTTAAAAAGGATGTAAAAAAAAGGGTTTAATTGCTGTTATCTGAATTTCTAAGTTACTGGTTAATGGAAGAAGTCACCCCTTTTATAGATATTTAAAGTATGTCTAGATTAAAATTAAAATCTTAGAAAGGGTCGAATTTGCTTCACAAATTCGATCTGCAAATTTAAAACGCATTTTTTTAAGTTGTCAATGTAATTTTGCATCGGAAACAACGTAAATTCACCCTAACTAAAAACGTCAACAACACTACAACCTACCACGTCTATTTACTATTTGAAATTTTTCTTTTTTTATTTAACACTAAGAACAAGCCGACCCCAATATACCTAGTTGGGGAAAAAAGGCTAGGTAGATGATGTCTAAGAACAATATTCATTAAGAATATGATAACGATCCATTCAAGAAAAAATATAAATTATCTAACACTTCAATACCTTCAAGTTACTACTTTTACTTTCTTTTCAATTAAATGTTAAAATTAACGTTCCTGTGTTTAGTTATTGACTTTAAGCCTATGACCCTATGGTTATAGCAAAAGATAAAGAGACTGATTAAGCTTGTATTATTTACTGCGCTTTCTCTGTTTAATCTCAAAAGCCACAGGTCAAAGCTCACTATAAAAGCTTAATACATAATGCATTATTTATTGTTCATGATAACTTTCAACTACTTGATGTTCAAAAACCTCCCTGCTTATAGCTGTAATGCGTAAAACGTGTTTTTCATAGAAATGTCTTCTACGGACGAAATATTTCCTTATACGAGTATTGTCTGTTTCATGAAAGCGCGACCTGAGAAAAAGAGGTTAAATCCAAAAAAAAATTATGTGGTATTACTAACTAGTTGGAGAATCATGTCTTGACACTTGACAATTTTTTTATTTCCTATAATTGCTGCTGAAAATTGTTGCCAATTAAATTTAAAGAAAAAACTCCTGGTCGCGCTTTCATAAGACGCAATCTAACCATTTTATTAAAAAATTGGCAACACAAATAGCAGAGAATTAATGATAAGGCTTATGATATTTATTGCGCTTTCTCTGTTTAATCTTATAGCCACAGGTCAATGTTCACTATTAAAGCTTAATTTATAATGTGCTATTTATTGTTCGGGATAATTTGAAAATAGTTGATGTTTAAAATCTTCCTACTAATAGCTATAATGCAATTATGCAACAACGCGTTTTCATTAAAATAATTTCTTCTATAGACGAAAAAATTCTGTATATCTATTTTATTGAAAAGTTGGAAACACAAAAAGTAGTAAAAATCTAATAATATTGGTATTTCATTGAACGAATTTTTATTGTCTCTTACGGATACCATGGTTTAAACGAATGCTAAAATAAATTCCAGGATCTAAAGAACAGTCAGCAAAAATACTTTGTCACACCTTGTAGGATATTTAATTAAATTGAAAATCAGTTAGATTGACAAATTTAGTTGAATTAACTTGAATTTTGTAGTCAGCTCAGTCAAATCTCCTGAGATAACAACCAAATTCAAGTTACTGGTATTTTTTTCGTACCTACATTAAATTATTTAAAGAGTGGTATATTTTCAGAATATTATTATCATATCTAGCCTATGCTGTCCCACTGCTGGGCTAAGGCCTCCCTCCATTCCTTCCATCGTTCCCGGCTTTGAGCTACTTTTTGCCAATTCTCAAGGAAGACATCCAAGTCGTCCCGCCTTCTCCTTCTTGGTGTGCCGCGACCCCGTCGTGCGATTTAGAATAGATAATAAAAATTCGTTCATACAAATACCAATGGTATTAGTTTGTTGGTATTGAAACAGAAAAAAAATAACTTTAAATATGTTTTCTTATAATTCTATTTCTGTTTTATTGTGATGATGACAGAACAGTATAGCAGCAATAAAAAAGGGACCGGTAGTAAATGACGTGATAGGTAGTGTTTATTTATAAACTCAATAATATCGTGTGTGTGAGTGAGTGTATGTGACATATTACACACACACGCATTATTATTGTGTGTGAGTCGTAACTCACAATCACCTGTTATTGAGTTAACTGCTTTTATGTTCTTGCATTGCGACTGTACAGTGGAAATCTTTTGTTGTTTATTGATTAATTATATAAATATGTACCTACTCGGAATTGTTGTTTAGATTGCTAATGTTGTTCTTGGCCGCTGTTTAGTTGTGGGATTCTGTTCGTATTTTTTAAACGTATTTGGAGAAAAGAAAGACTTTTAAAGTAAATGTTTTATAATTGAAGCGTGAATCTAAAGCCTCATTATTTTATATTGATAGTAATGTATCTAATATCACAATAGTTACAAGATATTGAGGTTATTATTGAGTTGATACCTACAAATAATAAACCATCACTTTGAACTTATTCGGTTCAGATTATCATTTTTCTTTTAATATTGGTGTAATTTACTTTTCTTGCTTGTATTCCCAAAAAAAGGAAAAGTAGTAGGTACAACCATAGCTATTTCGCCAGTTGTCATTAATTTATTAAAATAAAATAAACCTTATTTATTATACACCAAATATGTAGTTCCACAACTTTTTTTTGTGAACTAAAATCTATGGAGATACAGCATTGAGATAGACTGAAAGAACCTCTATTTTTTTTTTTCTATTTCTCCTACTTTAGAAGGGTCACGCACAAACTTTTAGAGGTAATTACAATTGTTATTTCAGCAACGAGTTTAGATTTGCAATATTCTTACCTACAGCAAAAGATTTTCACCTGCCTAAATGATAATTATAAAAAAAAACTGCATATTAATAAGTACTTATCGATTGTTCTGTCTCGTAAATTTATCTATTTGCAATTGATTATTATTTTTATTAGAACTCCAGTCTTACCATGAAGTATCATATTACCCCAGTTAATGGGTTGTGGAGGTCTGGTAGGCAGCCGCTCTTCGTAAAATACTGGTATTCAGCTAAATCCGGCTTGACTGGAAGCCGACCCCAATATAGTTGGGAAATGGCAAGGTAGATGATTATTTTTATTAGTACTAGTGATGTGCAGTTTTTTTTCTCTCTCTCTCGCCCGCCGCCAAAGCGATTGTCCAATGCGCGCCATTTTTGTCCACAGGGAAGATGATAATCAACGAATACGCGCGCAAACACAACCTGAACATCTTCGATGGGCTAGAGCTGCGGAACTCGACACGCCAGTACGGACTTTAATAGTAATACATAGTTTTTACCCAAACACAGACACAGTGCTTACTTATACACTGGCAGGTTTTGATGTGTGTGGCAAACTTTATTCTTGTTAAAAAAACCTTAAACTTAAAATTAAAACTTTACGATCAAACACTATTTAACACAACACTAGTGACGCAATCAAGGCGAGACTAGGCCCATTTAAAAAGAAAGCACTAGTTTATATCAATTAAAAAAAAACTTCATGTAAGTACAATAAATAGAAGAAACTAGTGCACCTCACTATCAACGATTGCATCACTGCTTACTATCAGGCGAGATTGCAGTCAAGCACTCGTTTATGTTCCATGTTTATATAAAAAAAAGTGGTACAGTCTGGCTTTATGTTACCTGACCCATCTTAGAAATGTAAACAGTGATATGTGGGTCAGACAATAAGAAGCACTGACTGTACATGGGCGGACTTAATGTAACATTGCATTGTCTACCAATCAACCTGTGGGTTAAAAAGACGATAGTGGTAGATGTGCTTAGTAAATAAATACTAGATATTTAAAAATAGTAATAAAGTATCTTTGTAATAAGGTGCTCAATATCCCGTGGACTTTGACGTGAAGTAGAGTCATAATTTTGATATCCAATTTAAACCTTAGTGATCTAAAAATAACTGTGATATTCAGATGTTTCAAAATAAAATTTCTGTTGCCACTTTCAAAATGATTTCGTCTAAATTAATTATTTTTGAGATAATAACAAGAATAAGTTTGTCATTTACTACACTAATTAACGAATATCGTCACTCTCAGTACAAATAACTGTCACAAAACACTTCACATCACAGACTTACAACATCATAGAATAGGCACACTTTTACCATACTACACACACACCCCAAACACATAACCAATGTTCATAGAAGCGACAATACTGAATAGTGGTTTCAATAATATGGAAATATCCTCAATAGTGCTAGTTTTTGTTTCCAAAAATACCTATCCCCATAAATAGGGTTCAATCGTTAGGACTGGATAAAATCTTAATTGATCACCAAACAGCATTTAATGTAAAAAAAAAATTTCAAAAATATCCCCGAAAATAGAGTTCGATCGTAACGACTGGATGAAATCATCATTGACCACCAAACAGTATTTTAAAAATAAAAGGAATTTATTCTATGTTTGATATTTTTGAATATTATTACAAAGAAAAAAAAATTAAGAAACAATAAAAACTAACTTTTTCTATATTTAAACTTCACCAACCAATCCAAAACCAAATAATTCACTAGTGTAACGTCTTTCCCTGTGACTACAAAGATGCACAGGCGCCCAATATGTCTGTCATTTGAATACTACAATTTACGTTGATGTGTTAAGCTCACATTCCTATCTAACAATAGTAAGCTTATTTATATTAGAATACTAACAGCTTTAGTAATTCGCGGTAATACTAAATGTGAGGACAGATGAATTTTATATTCAAATAATGTGTTTAAAGTTGTGAGACAGAAAATAATTAATTTTACGGTCTATTTTTAAAGATTCTGTATTAAAAATAGTTTGTTAACATTTTTTGGTTAACTATTACTAAAATAACGATTAATTACCGACCTAAGTTTTTATTAATTGATTGCATCTAAAAATAATTATGCTAGTCGATAAAACGTCAATCCTATAAGTTGACCAATGAGGTCAACCAACATTTAATAAAACTATCTGATCAGATTTTACTATAAACAAATTCTACGAAATGCAAATGTTCTTAAGCTCAATAAAACACTCAGTTCGTCTTACCTCAATAACTGTTAACGTTTTCATGAAGTATATAAAGACGGAATAAAAATATTGTATTGATTAATTTAATAATTATAATTTTGTAAGTCAATACATATTGTCAATCACATTTTAATCAACATACAACTTGACTCTGACATGCAAAATGCAAAAAAAATACAAGTAAACTTGAACTTCCCTGACGCTTTCGCGTAAGATAAACACCTATAACTAAAAATCCCTACAGTATTATATCAAGTTAACAACTTTATCATTATTGTCGTTCCAATACATCCAGTGACAACTAAACATAACTTATGACACGAATAGACGCAACGTTTACACTAATTCAACTATTTTACACCGCGTCGTGTGCAACTAACGTCAACTTACGACGTCCGATCTATAAGGTCGTAACTTAAGATATGACTTTATGCGTTTTCGGACGGTTTTATTAATGATAGTGGTGGAACTGTCCGGCAGTCCGGTTTAGGTGTCGAATACTTGGTTTGCGGATGAAATATTAAGTTTTTCGTATATAATTTTGGTTAAAAAAGTGATAGTTTATGCTGTTAGCCATTTTTAATATTTTTATTTGTTTGTAACTTTGTCTCTTTAATTTCTAAAATAATCAAACATAATTTATAAAAGCTAGTCAATAAGAAGACATAGCATACGTACGTCCTACAAGTACGTGGTTTGTCAAACTTTTATAAAGCCGTTCAGCCGGTAAGATGTTAGACCTCTTTTCTGTCTTACCGACAAACAGACTGACCGACAAACTGAGCTAAAGAACTTTAAGTGATCGATTTCAACCACATCAGTAAAGACGCTACTAAAGACTTGCGCTCCTGCCAAGTATTCGGTTAATTTTTAGCCAAAACCGGAACAGAAATCAAATCTTCAGTCAAACACTAATTTACATTTTTTACACTGATAGTTTACATTAACACGTGTCAACAATACACATTACAATTGAACACACTAAAAGTAAAATCCATAACAACATAAAATTGAGTTAAACACATTCCAATTTTTTTTTATCCGAGTGTGATGCAGAGGAAACTTTACCATAACAAACAAAATCACATTACACTTCATTAGGAACACTTTTATGGACGAAACTGTATTTGCAATTTCTAAATTCTTACTTTAAAGATCTAATTGAGAATGGTTGCTGTATTACAAATGAAAGCTCCGAGGCGAATAATAAAACAGCTAATGGCTTTGGTTTCACATCTTATTTGTCATAAAGTCTGATTATAGTATGTATAAGTATTTGTTATTATGCATTGTGACACTAGATAATTTTGAAGTCGAAGTTTCGTTATAGCCCAGTAGTTAGGCACCCGCTTCTCATGCAAGAGGTTGTGGGCTCGAAACCGGGCTAGTTAAAATGTGAATTTTTCATTGATCGTGTTTTTTAGATTTCTGGATTGTAGTTAATTGTAACCGAGAATGTATCAAATTCTAGTTTAATACCAAAACTTGATAGGTTTTCATACTAGACTTCGACAAGTTATCAAATTGAAATTAAAATAAACGTGTCAAATTCTAATACGAAAGTTTGACAGGGTTTCATACTTGACTTCGAAAAGTTTTCAACTTAATATTAAAATTCAGAAATCTGCCAAGGTTGTAGGATCTGTAGCGACATTTATGGCGCTACATACATATAAACCAAAGTACCAAATCGTATATCACGCAATGAGAGTTCTCCGCGCAATTTGAATATACAACAGCCCAAAATTCTACCTTAACCTATCACATACCCACAAAACGAGACACAATAGTAAAACAATAACAGCGCGGTCTCATAGGACCGGTCGGGGATTCATGAATTAACTGTTACAAGATTGCTCAAGCAGGTAGTGTTTTCAGATCGTCTAATTCTAATACAATATTTGCCATATTATAGGACATAAAGTCAATATTACCGACAGCTGCTTTTCCACTGCGGTTGTTATGTTTTACAAATTAGAATTAAATCGATCGCGGTTAACTGAATTTAGTACAATCGTTGTTTGTTTTCTTGTCCTGCGCAATCTTCTCGACCAAGTAATTTAGATAGAATTGTACCCTAAGGGTAGGAACAGTTTAAGATGTGACTAGAAACTTTAATGATTAAACTTGTTAGGTGGCCTGTGGACACAAAAAAAAAATAAACTGAATGGTAGACAAATGAGAAAAAAAACGGAACAGTTTGTCGACTAATAAATGGACTAGCCAGTGAGCTTTTATAATAATTCATTAAAGTCTACAATCATTTGCAATTTTTACAAAATTTAAAATTAAGCGACTACACGCTAAGAGTATTCCCGGGTTCGGGGTTCGTGACTCGGGAAAGGCTGGATCGAACAAGAGAACAGTTTATTATAAAATATTCTACTTAAATAGTAGAAATATAAAAATAACTCATACACGAGGTAGAAATGACAATACAAAAATACTGGCAATACTAGTGCATAGTGACGGGGCGTGTTTTTTGAGTTTAGTAGAAATTTTTAGTATAGTGACTAAAATTTTAGATGATTTTTGTTTAAAAAAAATTATATGCACACCAAAAACGTCGTTCGATTTTCGAAATTTAAATTATAATAGGTAGGAATAATAAATTACAAAAATAAATGAATATTATATTAACAATACTAGTGTATAGTGATGGGACGAGTATAGATTTTGTCGATATTACAGTTTAATAGCAACTAAAATTTTAAATGTGTTTGATAAAAAAAAGTACACCGACAAAAAACGTCATTCGATTTTCGAAGTTTAAATTATTGCGGTCTGCCCATGAGTTGTTTAAGTGCGAAACATAATGTGAGAACTTTAACAACTCCATAGAACTTTTAAACTTATTACTGGAAAAAACATAAGCAATCACAATACCGCGTACATTCTAATACTAGGCTAATACTGGCGACATGCGCAAGAGTTTTACGACGCAGCTTCTCAGAAAGGCATTGCGGTGCGCCGGCGCACAATTATTGTTACATTTTGACGGCTTTATCGTGATTGGACGCCGGCCAACGCGCACAAATTGCTCATTTGATTTTTCACTTTCATTACTTATAAAGAAAAACGTTGACTGAATTGTTAGGTGTTTTTTATAATAAAGTATTCAGATATTTTGGTTGATTTTAAATCGTAGTTTTGATTGAGTAGCAATGTGCAAGCAAAAAGAAAATATCCTTAGAAAAATGCTACGAGCCTGAGTGTGACTAAATGTAGAACTACATTGGGCTCACGTGGGCCTCAAGTGCATATCTGAGCGCGTCGGTCTCTATACATTTCATATGGCAACTTGACTTGTTAAGCTAGATTAGACCCACGCTACACGACGCGTTTCTACGTACAACTCAGACATCGCGTCGCGGCCAAGTGTGCGATAAGCTGTTCAAGATAGTGGCCATTCTTCCTGGCTATGTGCCCAAAAACATAAGCACTCTACGCAAAGGCATAAGTAGGTGACTTAAAAAAAACTTTAAGAAAAAACCGTTAAAACTTAAACAATTAATCGTATTGTAGATAAAACTTCTATAGACAATTCGTCATTTGCAAAAACAAAAAGAAATTACTTCATTTGTCATAAAGACAGAAATAACAGATGGAAAATAATAATAGATAGCGGTGACACAATAGTGTTTATTGTTTATTAAAAAAACGTTAATAATGACACTGAGAAACCAACCAATTAACAATTATTAATTGATAAGAGAAATTGATATGAAAAACTGTGAATAGTCTCCACAATTCTGCTATTGTTATTAATTGAATAATATTGTAATTAATACTGGAGGCCAATTTTAATAATTCAATTGAGTGATTAAAATAGACTTTTTTTTTGTTAAGTTGGGGCCATAAAACTTCCAAGGCTGCGGTCTGGTTCGAAAAAGTTAACGCTGTTTTAGAACACAATGGGCATTTGTGGGATTTTGGTCAATAAAAGTCAGTCACTCAGTTCCACTTCACCCAGAGCGGGAAAAGTCATCAACTACCTTTAGTTGATGACTTTTCTGCTCTAAGTGGAATGAGAGAAAGTTTCAGACTTTTACTAACTAAAATCCACCAGTGTCTATTTTACGTTCCAGGGCCGCGGTAAGTGTTATGAACAATCCTGCAGTCTTTTATAAAAACCGTCGCGGCCGGGCATCACCATTTGCGATTGAGTTCTTTATACTAAACACTTAATATTTTAGTCAAATTCTGTTACATTTTTGAACTTATTCATTGAGTAGTTACGGACATTTTGAAACTAGTCGCGTTATCCCGTACTGAAAAATATTTACTCAACTTTCTGGAATTCATTCACATTCACCGCTGTTTTTGTGGCCCATCTCCATTCTCGTTTCCGCTCCTTAGTGATGTGTCTATAAGAATGTCTGATCAGCTGTTATTTATCGATAATTGACAATAGCAGCAACCGACACGGCAATTCTTGCGGTTATATTCATAATTTATTTAGTTAGCAAAATAGGGAGGAAAACCTTGGCATAAATTGAAATATTTTTTAAAGGTTAGTGAAACTGTAGAATCAAATTGCGTGATTCAGCAACCATGTCTCTAATTATCAAATAAATTCACGATTTCGTAAACGTACGTAATCATTGTAATCATCACAATATTATCACCCTACATTGTGCTACTTTGCAACTTCGGTTTCGTCTTACAAACTACACGTTCCACACACACTTGTGACGCGACAAAATTGTTGCACACGATAAAGTGGTTAAGTCAGAATCAGCTGTATAATACACGGTCTAACCAGTCGTGATTTCAACTTTACAGTGACCGGACGAAGGTGGCGAAATTCGAAATATAACCTGTGACATTCCAATTTCAAAATTCGAATTTAACGGCCATCCATAGTGCTGTGTTAGTGTCGAGTGTCGATGCCATTTTTATTTAGAATTATTTTCTTTTTTCGTAGGAAAATGCTGGAAATTAATAATATAAGTGGTGTACTATCATCGTCCATGAAGTTATTTTGCGAATGATACTATGTTTTACAAGTGCCGTGTTTTGTGTGGACGCTTGCTGTGCGATGCTGTGTTGCGAACGACGACGGACTTTACTGTGGCTACCTACGGGGTTTCGGTGAGTGGATTAATATAATATATTATTAGTTATACGCAATTCAATAGACATTGAAGCACACAAGAATTTCAATTATTTAAAAATGTCTATTGATTTGTTTCTTTATTTATGTAAGTTGTATTTACACAAACGCTTTTGAATTGTCTGCATATGATTGTTAGCATACTGAGATGAAGTAGCCATACATGTAACAATATGGCAAGATAATCATATTCCTTGACGCACAAACTCACAAGCGTTTGCGTTTCAATGTGTTTGCAGCAACTCCTAGTTTACTGCTCATATTCATAAGTAGGATTTTATGTTACAACTTACACATAAAATATAACGCTATTTATGAAATAAGACAATTTGCGATGCGATGGTAGATTTTATTAGTTTTACGAACCGGAGGAATGTATGCGATTACCCGCCTTTATTTCGCGTTACTACGATATTTTATAATCGTAATAACTTGTAAGCTTAAATTGTATCTACGAAGTACGAACAAAGTTTAAGTACTGCGCCGTAAAAATTCTTGTAACTTGTACCTACCTGGAAGATGTCTCGGGTTTTATACGAGGCGAAATGTAATTTACTAGGTAATATACCTTAGTTAATTCATATTCCCATAATTTTACTCAGTAAAAGAGCATTAATGAAGGACTTAAACAACTATAACTTTTTATTCTAGTTTTAATTCACGGCGTTCTATTGATAATAATTTTGCTAATTCCCGCGCTATTTCGTGCAATAGGCACATCACTAATTTATTGCGTTATAATTATTTTCTTATTTGCTATTTGTGAAAGAAAATAACGGTATTCTTAAAGGTGTTTATTAGAATAGAAATTCTAAAATGGCAACAGGACAAATGGGCCATTCCCGTCGAATAAGATTTTTGGACAAGTTACGATAATCCCAATAAATTACGATAAAAAAATGGTTATTCAAAAATTCCAAATATCTTCGTATCTTTTACCTTAATTCCTAGATGTCAAATAGAGATAGTCTATTTTTATACTCATTTCGTAGACCATCCAACTCAAATACCTATCAAGTATTTACAACAATATGTACTAATACATAATCTACAAAATTTTGGCAGCGACTTCGCTCGCATAAAATTAAGACTCTAGTGTAAGTTTGTTTTACTTTACGTTTATGATCTTCGGCTCTCCGATTGGCACGCTCCAAGGTCTTAACTAACAAGAAAACCAAATGCGGTGAACGTCTAGATTGCATTAACGTAAAAACAACTCGCACTAAGGCCTCCGTCCTACGAAACGTACTATCAGGATAAAATCCACGCCGAATTCGGTCTGTATTCTTATTCCAATTTGATTCAGTTGTTGAGGCGTGATGTATAACTTATTATTCAGACTTATGTTAAAAGTAAAATGAACTTTTTTCAAGTGGTCTCTATCTGCCTGATAATTACCTACCTATCATATTCCTAGTTATAAGAATCAATCGACCGCTATGGCTATAAAACATACGCTACAATTAGCTAGCCATAAATCACTGCGCACACCGTTCCATTTCAAGATGGACGCGATAGCACACCAACAAATTGAGACATCACAAATGTAATTAAAACTTTTTTTTGACATCATAACACATAATTATATTAATTATTCTTTTTATAAAACATTGCTAAGAAACTTTAATTAATACATTTTTTTTAAAGCAATAATGAACAACTACTTATTTATTTAAAAAATAACTTAGACGAGAAATGAAGAAGACGTGAAACTAAATAAGATATTACGGATGTTATGTTCATTAAACAATTTTAATGACGAAACAGAATATATTTTCTAAGAAATCCAGAGATTCATTACTAAAATATCGTGGTAAGCTAGAACCAAACCAAATATCACTTTTCCGTCGGCCATTGCAGAATAACCCCCCGTAGCCAGCTTTACACTTTTATAATCTACAATTACGGATTGTAAAAATGTAAAATGGAATGCCTTAATGGCGAATGTTGTAAAAGAGGCCAAGTCTGTAATGAGTTGCGTGTAAGCAAAATTTGTATTTATTTCACTATACGGAGAAACAACAATAAAATTTTGCAATTATGTTATACTGGCTGTGGTTCAGTACTAGTTAGCTTGGTTAGTTGCCGCCAATAAAAGACAGGCAGGCGGCGGTACCGATATTTTAATTGTTTTATTCAGTAGCCGTAGGACTAAGTAAAATGTTTGTTTTAATTGGTTTCCCATCCGAATAAAGAAGTGTGGAAAATATCAATGTAATGTTACCTCTAAATTGTATGGTTATAAAATGGTAAGCTCCAAATTTTACGGTTAAAAAGATAGTAAGTAATAATTATATGACTTTATAATTTTATATCAATAATATTTATTTGCCAAAAACAATAGATACAGTACAAAATGAGCCCTAACATGTTTTACTTAAAATTAAAGCATGCAAAATTAAAATATCAACGTTACAGTTTATGTTCGAATAATTCCAAAAAGTCTATTATTTTCATTCATTTTAGATTTTTTTTTATGATTGATAATGGACAATGCCATAAAAGAGATAGCAGAGTTAGACTGGAAGGAAAAGACGTGTTGCGCCGATCAGATTCAGTTTTTCGCGTGACTTCTAGTCTAGGTAAGTTTAGAAATATGGGCGGCCAGTCAAGCCATTAATCTACACATTACTAACCAAGCAAGAATTACAACAAAAATAAAATAAGTTCTCACTTACAAAAACTCCATTAACTTTTTCATAACTTGCAACAACTAATACCTAATACTATTACAAACAAAAAAAAACATAAAACCATTCTTACCAGCCAGTAAAGCGCGAAAAACACATAAAAAAGTAAAGAAAGTTCGTTTTCAATTACGTTTCGTCGGTCGTAAATATTTCGAACTTCAAATCAACCAATAGAAAACGGCGTAGCAACTTTGCAGCAGATTATAATTCCACTTGGTTGGTTTTTTAACCGCAGAACAGATTACCCGTATCCCCTATGCGTTAGAAATGGTATAGAGAAATGACTGATACTTTTTTGTTGACTGCGGTAGGTCTATGTTACAAAATTGCGCCGGAAATGTTACGTGTAAAATGGTGGGAAAACTGTGGTTGTGACGAGAAGCTAAGTGACAAAGTATGAGATTCCCGTTCATAATTCGATGTGGGCTGGAATAATTGTAATCAAATAAGTAATTTACTTTAATCTTAAATAAGAAATGTTACTTCTAGACAAGCTTGCTCCATCGTCGACAACGTCATAAGTTCATCACTTACAATCAAATGAAATAGTCGTCAAACACAAGCCCATCAAAAACAAAAATTAAAAAAAAGCTAGGCAAGTACGAGTTGGACTCGCACACTGATGGTTCCGTACGAATTAGCTTATGTAAATAGTCCAATCTAGCCTCCAAGAATTTTCCGAGTCAAAAAACTTTTTTTTTATGTCGTAACTACAAATTAACCATTTTCAGATGTATTCCTATTAAAATATTTGTGCTATAAAATCTTGCTTCATGACATGGTTATTTTCTGGTTTTAATTTCTACCTAAACGCGTTTCAACATAAAGGGTCTTGACAGACAGCAGACAGACGGACAACGAAGTGATCCTATATGGGTACCGTATTTTCCTTTTGTGTTACGGAAACCTAAAAATATTATACCCAATTGGAAATATTAAAGAAACAGATATCAAATGGATTCTGATTCCTTCTTTAAATACGTTCTTAGGTTTTTGTTACAAATAAACCCAACGGGTTTTAATTGAAAGCTCGTCCAAATGCACTTTACCAGAATGTGTTAAATAGTGGCAATAGAATTTAACAAATAACTAAAATACTTCTTAAAAAACATTCCTCGTTACGGGACCAGCATCATCATAATGATAAAATCAACTACGAGTACCTAAAACTATATGTTTTTAGTACTAAAACATACTAAAATAAATGCAGGATTATATTAAAAGTATTCATCACGAAAAAAAAAAAATGTTAGCAAATCATACGAATATTTATTAATGCGCATTAAATAATATTAGTTTGTACTGCACTTGTGAAAGATATACGCGCGCACACACAAGAAAATGAAGAACGTTGATGTAGTGGGGGTATCATGCCTTTTGCCGTTACGGCATACGGCACTAATAGGTATTTTAGATAGGTATTTTCTATTGGTTACTACCAGTCCCTAGTACCTACTAGTGCCGAAACGGGAATAGCTTGGGTGCCAAAACAGGAAGTATAGGTACCTGTTTCGTCAAGTCGTTGAGCTCCTTACTAGTCCTGAGTTGAACTACGCGAATACTGACAAATGCTTGCACTGATTGAATAGATCTTAGTGTTTATTTTCCTCAAAAGACTATTTCAGGCACTAGTCATCTACATGATTGGTTCATGTTTACATACAGTAAACAATAACCTCGAGGTCTTGAAAAAATACTTTAACGTCTGAGTTTGTTTTGGCGTTTCTTCTCAGGGTACAGCTAGAAAACATCAGCCTCATCTTGTTAAATTAACGAAAAATTGGCTTATAAAAGTTATTTATAACCTATTGGCAAAATAAACTTCATTTATCACTACATCTTCGGACCTTAACGCGAGTGAAGTTATACAAAATAAACTCATACATTCAAATTTGATTCTGTATTTAAATAAAAACCAGTAATTACTCGTAAATCATTACAAAAAGCAGCAAACTTAACAATATTCGCATATCAACACCTTCAATACATTACAAAACACAGTACTAAAACGTACCTAAACTGTGACAATTTATATGCGTATTTCGATAGTAGACACTTAAACGACTTCTGACATTTGAGTCTGACCCTTTCGACACGTGTAGCAGAACTTATCAATGCACTTAATAACATATTAATAATCTGACGTTTTTATTGTCTGACCCCAGATAAACTGCCTTACATAGTTTATTTTCTGTACAATAGTGGAGTATATTTCCAATAATATTGTGGTCTAGTCCAAAAGCATCAAGACCATTTTAAAAAAAAAACTTATTTTTTTGTAAATTTTTGTGGAAAGCCAGGAACTTAGCAGCGATATTAAATATTGAGACGGTTTGTAAGAGAAATACCGGGTTTCTGAATATGGAGTACGTTTTAGCTGTTTATAGGAAGAGAAGAAAGTGGTATGATAGTTAAAAGAGTTCAATGAAAAATGAGATGGCGTAATATGAACTACAAATAAGTTAGTATAGGACAATATTTAAAGTAAAAACTTGCGTAGCCGAGAAAAAATCTGGACGCTCATACAGACTCAGGACTGGAATTTGTCCTATACATTGCACAGGATGCCCTTTTTTTAGTTACAGTCTTTACTCATTTCTAGACTCGCTATTAAGTCTTATGATTATCACAAAAGAAAGATTCTGAAAAAATCACAGCGCCAAGTGGCAACTTGCCACATCCATCCCTGTCATTATATTGTCATCCACATGTCAGTAGGCTAATGCCACATTTGCACCAATTCTTTCACTCGAGTCATTATGACTCATTAGATTTATATCATAACACACTAGTGTTTTTCATTTGTTTTGTGCCACTAGTGCAATAATTACGTAAACCAGTTAGTCAGGCATTTATTTCTGAATCATTGTTTTTAGCACTAATCTTTGAAGATACGTTGATGAGTACTGTCAATGGAGATAAACGCCTCTCGAACTAAACGGGGTAATTTGACGTGATTTGAGATTTTTTAAACACGACTGAAGTGAGGTACGAACAAAGTTAACTTATGTCTCGTGTTGGACATCTCATCTTAAAGTTGGGAGTGGTTGATGAGGTTTTCCATATCTTGATGGAGTGTGTCCGCAATGAAAATAAGAGGATCAATGTTTTTGGACACTGTAAAACCTATGATATTGGCATTTGTAATGTAATCCTTGCTTTTCCAATGTCCGATAAAGCCAAAGAATTGTTTGAGTTAATTTTAAGGTAGATTGTAAGTTTTTTGTGTTATTCTCTACTGGGCGATGTGGTCGCAAAGCGACAAAGCCCTTTAAGCAAATAAAAAAAAAAAAAAAAAATCTTAAAGTTATCTATTTTATGTTACGTTGTCGAAACTTATGTCAGCCTCGTACTTGTACGATTCAGTTTAGGTACCATCAAGTTTGCAATGAGCTTGAAGCGGTGGTCGTCAGGTAAACTTGACGGTGTGTCATCATCATCTTCTTGCCCTTATCCCATGTTAAGAGGGGTTGGTGCAATACAGTTTTGTCTTCCATTCTGTCCTGTCATCCGTTATGCTATCAGAAACTCCCTTTTTTTCTTACATTCTTTGACTTCCCTCTCCATTCATCTACATGTTTAGTCTTTTAGTGCCATGTGTTTCAGACCACCTCTTTAAATGACCATTTCAAGACAAACGATTCTACTTCTTACAACTTTTCAGTCACTGAAACTTCCTCTAATATGAGCAGTTAAGCAAGCATGACATTAGCCGACTGCGTCTTTGCAGGAAATCAGCCTCCCCCAAGAGTTACCCTAATCACTCGTCGTATAACCATTTACCATCTAAAGTTGCAGCTACTAAAGATTAACAAATCTATCCTTTTGCCCTTACTTGCTTTCCTATAACCTACCGACGGAGAGCATTTCCTACCAAAGTTGTAGATGGATAGATAGAATCTTACTGTTTATCGGGGATATCTATCTATCTATGAACTGCGGTAGGTTATTGGCGTTAGAGATCCTACGTCTTTTACCAAGTCTTAGGCTTCGTAACATGGGACACCTTTCAATGATGCGTCTTGCACCTTGCACCACTTCAGAATGCCGTTCTGCGAGCAATGTATTCTATCCATTTAACCGATAGTGGCTTCGTCGAGTTATACCTGTCTTTTAGGTCAAGACCCGGAAACTTGCCAAAATCTTCTTGGAAATTACTGGATTTCGATGTTTTTTAATCAATTTTTGGTCTTGGCTACCGGAATATCTGGCTCATAATCTACTCCTTTCACCACCTACTGTTTTACAGCCTTTTGCTTAAAGACCCCCAGCGTAAACAACATAAAAGACAAACGGGTGGCTGGTATCTTTTACGGTACTGCTTATTACTTATTGGTTTAGCGCGAAATATTTACATTAATGTAGGAAATATTATGATTATTGACTACTATTTACATTAATGTAGGAAATATTATGATTATTGACTACTTGTTTGTTTGTTGTTGTTTTTGTTCTGGGGATGGCACATGACCATACTCATACTCCAACTCATACTCAATACTTTTTTGCTCTTCATAACATTACATAGTTAGTATGCTCTTTATAAATAAGTAAGATTCAATGTTTTCCTTGCAAATGTTTTTTTTTTAATTGGGGATTTTTACATAGGGAAGTCATCAAAATGACTTCTACCGCTCTTGGGTGGAGCAACAGGGCGTGTCAGACTTTTACTAACTAAACCCCACCCCGTTCCTTCCTTGCCTTCGTTCTGGGTCATGAGTTTCCCTTTCGGAATGAATCCATGGCCCCAGAGGCTTCGACCCTGCTGGGCCCCTACAGTTTGCCGACATCTCCTTGAGGCATCCCTTTCAAATGTTTATTCGTGTATCGCTGTAGCTTAATTATAATTTATGTTTTATGTAATCTTATTGAAAATCCTTTTAGTGATGTATGCGGAATAATGTGTAAAGTCCCACATGCCTCCGTTGAAAAAGGACGATTCTCCAACCTAATGGGTGTTGTGGCTTGTCTGGCCAACTACCCTTTAGTTGAATAGGGATAGTTATATTTTATGTTTAGTTTATATTGTATGTTGCGACGTTCATGTCGCTACATCGTCTTCATTATTTATTTACCGTGTCATCATAAAATAATTGTACCAACAGTCGTACAAAAAACCATTTAACCCTTTAATTTAGTCTCTTTGATGATCCGCCGACAACCCTACTACACCATATAATTCGTATTAAAATGCACATTTCCATCTCTTATTCCGGTATCGACATCCAGCAACAAAGTTGCCACACTATCGCTCTCTCACTCTCACATAACAATTATCGCCTTAGCGCGAAAGTGACGGAGATAAAATTTTACGACTAGATCGTGTATAGCCCAGAGCTTAAACAATTTTCATTGCTTATTTTGCTGTGTGACTAATTTTATGCCAACAGCCGAGGAACATAGGTATTCTGAGAATTCTATATTACTCGTATCGAAGTTTTATATGTTTTGTGGTACTATATTAAAGGAATGTTTTTCTGATCAAGGCGCTATATTGCTGCTGTAAAAATCTTGTTTTTTAGTGTCGTCATCATCATAAGTTCAGTCTATACGAGTATATGTCCACTGTTGGGCATAGGCCTCCCGGTTCCCCCCAGGTGTTGTCACAACGAACGGTTCTGTTCCTGTGGGTCTCGCATCCATTGCATTCCTGCGACCCGTACCAGGACGTCTACTCACTTTCTCCGAAATACGAAGTTTCGACCGAAATTTTGCGTGTTTCGTCAGTTTGACGTTAAAATTCCAATTCATCTACATGACAAGACCATTTATTCTTTTTCGAAACATTACGAATTAGTTTAGGTTTAGAGATTCGAAACGTCTAACCATTCTTATTTATTCAAAATTTCGGAAACGAATGGAAACATGTGAAATTTCGGTCGAAACTTCGTATTTCGGAGAAAGAGAGTAGACGTCCAGGTCGTCGGTCCAACTTGTGGAAGGCCTTCCAATGCTGCGTCCTCCGGTGCGCGATCGCCACTTCAGAACCTTTCGGCCCCATTGACCATCCGTTCTACTATGTCGGCAACCTCAGTTCTCTTGTTTTACTATAAACATTACTGAATTAACTTCTTGATTGAGTTTTCTTGTTGATTCGTGATTATCATCAACTTATCACGTAATTAAAACTGGACCCCTGAACAGCAACAAAGTTTTGCTTGCTTTTTCTTTTAGTTTTATTTTGGCTTCGCACAAGCATTTAACAAGTGTCAAGTTAAGAAAGTATTTAATTTATGTTTTTGCAGCATTTGGCAGCAAATGTATCTAGTTAGCCTTCGGGCAAGCGTCGCTGGCGTTGTCAAAATTACTATAACATTCTCAGTTCCAATTTTCCGGAATCGCATTTTTTTCATTGATTTCTCATATTGTCCAGTTGTGTAGGAACTTGAGATACAAAATTACACCAATTTTATAACACAAAATCCACTAAGAATCAATTTGCGAATAATTAAAAAAGACACAGACACTGAACTTCACTCTGGAAAAAATCCCTCCAAAAAAATCTTCCTTACTTTTACAGCCAAGTGTTTAAATACCGCATTTACTATAGTCCTACTCAAAGGGCCTGTTTCACAATGTCCGAGTAGCCACTACTTCCCGAGTAAATTCAAAAATGGAACAGAATTTGTATGAAATTATCTGCCAAGTAAGATACTCGAAACTTAATCATAGGTGGTGAAATAGGCCCTTAATATATTGCCATACTTATCTAGTGACAGTAACTGGTTATCAATAACGCGTTATAACTGCTATAACCGCTATAGCTATTTTATTACTTTGTCTTTATCCTGTTGGTACTAGAGGTGTGCTAAAGAATAATGGCTACTCTAATGTTAGCACTTTACCTTATTTCAAGTGTTGCCTTTTATAGCTTCAACAATTTGAATTTTGGAGACAAATATTTACACTAATATAAGAAAGCGGAAAAGTTTTGTTTTTGTTTGTTTAAAACACTTATATCTTGAACTTCAAAAAAATATGGGCTGTATATGTCATAAGCAAAGCCTGGGTAGCATTCTGTATAAATTAGATCATAATCCTATACAAATGATCTAAATGTATTAGCAGCTTAAGTTACATTAGAAGCATAATATAAAAGCTACGTGATGTAATGAACATAACATAAGGAACAGGAAATATTGGCAGTGTTTCAAATAACATGGTTAGTTTACTTTATTCCATCCGAGCTGCGACTGACAAGGCCCTCCCAAGGCTTCTGGGCTAATTCTAAAGAGTTCAGTCTTTTTGCAGGTTAGCTTCAGGTTCATGTCCATTCAAATATGATTTGCAATCGTTAGACGTATTTTTACGGAACTATTATTAATCATCATCAACACCTCAGTTGAAAGACGTCCACTGCTGGACATAGGCCTCCCCCAAGCGTCGCTACAGCGACCGGTCCTGTGTGTCTCGCATCCATCGGATTTCCGCGACCCTCGCCAGGTCGTCTGTCCACCTTGTGGGAGGCCTTCCAACGCTGCGTCTTCCGGTACGTGGCCGCCACTCTAGAACCTTCCGTCCCCATCGACCATCTGTTCTACGAGCAATGTGCCCTGCCCCCTGCCACTTAAGTTTGGCGATTCTTCGGGCTATGTCGGTAACCTAAGTTCTCTTGCGGATATCTCTATTATTTGATAAAATCATCAATACAACCCTCTCAATTCAGCTAACACTATTGAATAAAATACTGTTCCCTACTCCTAGTGGGGCGAGGCAGGTGGAGTTTCTGCTATACTGCCTAAAACCATCGATCACTACTTTAATAGTGATTGATGCCTTAAACCAACCAAGAAGGAATACTTCTTCAGCTGCCCGCAAAGGGCGAAGTAATTCTTTTGGACAATCCCGTAGCTCTAGGAGCTGGGGTGACTATCAGCTGGAGGAGTAGTTTGATGATTCCTCTTAACCTATCAGATACCCGCAAAACGAGACACAATAGTAAGACAATGACAGCGCGCTCGCCGGCTACCGCTCGGGGATTCATGAACAAGAGTGGACAGTCTACCCGCCTTCGCATTGTTTAACCTTTAAGGACTAAACAGACTCCCTCAGATATCCTTTGCTATCGACCGAATATTGTTATGATCTACAAAATTAATAGCTTTAGAGGACTTCTTGCACATTAAATTGAGGTACTTACAAACAAACAATTTTATATCATTCGATTTTACGAGAAAACCATCAAAAGTCTGCTTTATGGTGTCTGACGCAAACGCTTTTAACGTTATTCAATAACTAGGCACTTTACGAACTTTCAGACCGGAGAAAACACGCAGTTTTCTTACTTTTCAGAAATTGGTATGTACGAGTAAGTAGTCTTTGTTAGAGGCGGTTTACTTTATTATGAAGTAGCGATCTGCCCTTGCTTCGCACGGGTATTAGAAATCTTAGATTTTTTTTATTTTATACTATTGTAATATGCATGTTTTATATACTGAAAGCTTCTCGAAAAATTACTCTCTCTCTCGAATAATTATTAGTGTTAACTGCAAGAAAATCAGTTGAGTAGTTTTTAAGTTTATCGCACAAAGACACACAGACAAACTCGGTGAGAGACTTTGTTTTATGAGATAGGTTTAAACACATAGATATTGACGAAATATAATTTGTACATGGGTAGACCATGTCATAGCACAAGGGATACTTTTTATTAGTAGGTTTATTTATAAAAAAAATGTAATAGTGTAATGCTTATCATCAGGTGGGATCACATTTGCACTAGTTTATAACAAATAAAAAAGTGTAACTAAAGCTATAATAATTATGTATTTTACCACCTTTGTTTATTGCTATATACTTAACATAGGTAGGTATTCAAAATCCAATTATCCATCTTCAACCACAAGTAATTAGTTTCCAACATTGTAATTACAAAACAGTCATGTGTCCGATCAGCGTTAACCGAACAATTAAAAGTGTTCAATTAACGGTGACCATCTCATTTACAAGTCCCTCCTGTCCGGAGTGCCGGACGGTCCGAACTAACTTGTCCGGACGAACTCATTTGTGTCAGATGCATTGTATCTACATGGATGTAGACGAACTGGAAGTGTTTCGGGGTAGTTTATTTACTGTCTCATTGTTGGGTAATGGCCTCTTCTAAATCCTTCCAGACATTGTTCTATCCCTTCTTCAATCAAGAACTAACCCTAGAACCACTTTCTGCCCAAAAAAAACTACTCTTAGTCAAGATAAAGAGTAATACACCCAGCACAATTGAGATTTGTGTAACAAGCATAGGATCATGTGCTCTATCCACAATCTCGTACATTATTTCTAATCAAGTTGCTTAATTTAATTTTCTTCTGATATACAACTCTTTTTTACGAAATCGGAAATCATCAAATTTCACTTCTTTTGGCTTTAACCAGGGCCAGAGGAAGTGTAAGACTTTAACTGACTAAATCCCATCTGGAAAGCAAAGGATAACTGAAGGAACACTCTTTCAGTTATCCTTTGCTTTCCAGGGTCACGGTAACTCTTTCGAACAATCCCACAGCCTATAGTCAATCTAATGAAAGCGCGACCTGAGAAAAAGGGTTAATCCAATTTGTATGTGTTATTACTAACTAGTAGGAGAATCATGTCTTGACACTTCAAATTTTTTTTATTTACTACATTTGCGGCTGAATAATGTTGCCAATTAAATTTTTAAAAAACTCCAGGTCGCGCTTTCATTAGACGCACTCTTCCTACCTACAACTCTGAAGGATAAATTGGTCACTTCCATCCAGTTTAGTTCTATGTGTCCTGTATAAAAGGAAGGGTGTCGATGTGTCAACAACAAATTGATCATTCGATTTTAATTGATGTCGTTAAGTTCGCGGCAGCCATTAATGCTGTGATTGGGCTTTCGGATAAAAATGTTTCTTATTCCGTGTACTGAAGACAGTAAAACTGACGATAATTGGAGATAGAGCGAAGTTAGGAAGAGTCTTTTAAAATGAACTGCTGAGGAGAGTAGCTGAGTTAATTTGTTGAAACGGGTTAGTCTTATGGGGAAAATCTTTGGATTACAAATATATCCTTGGATTAGGGGAGGACATATTAAAATTTTGTTTTTTTACATTATCAAGAGCAAGTATCACTCCAGGTAACTAAAAAAAAGCTAAATTTTAATTTGTCCACCATATTGGATTTAGAATGACATCACTTTGCTGAGCATGCATTGAACATGCTTTCAAAATTGCTGCTCAATACATTTACGTTAATTAATTTTAAAATGCATTTTTAAACGTATATTACAAACATTGCAAGTTAGTAAAAGGTTCTTAATTAATAGAAAGCGTATACTACCTAATTTCCGCACCAAATTATTATCTTTACTCTGGTAAACCAGAGGAAATTCAGACTACCCTACTTTTCATAACAATAATTGCGTCTAGACTTAAACACAGAGTAAAACTGTCCTCCACACCGTCTTTATTAGAACTAGTGCGCAAAACTGAACTCCAAATGGAAAACGGTTCAATTGTTAACCAACAACAACTTTCAGCAACAGTTGTTTGCAATCGTTTATGAACAACTTCGTGTTGCGGTTTCGTTCGGCTGTGTTCGGAAGTTCTCGGCAATTTTCGGAAACACTGACCGTTACGACGAAATTTGAATCTTGGTACACAAATATAAGGTTTAAAATTGTTTGAAGGGAAAGTTTTAGGGTAGAATTTGGTGTGGTTTCAAGTTAGGGACGGTGGGGACCACAAATGGACCACGTTTGGAAAACAATCAATGGTGTGGTTTAATTGTGGACATTTTCGTTTGTGGTCAGATCGGTTTGTTCCGGGAGTTTGTGTCTTGTTAGTACTTACGTCTGTTTTGTTATAATTGAGTTGTGTCACATTATTGGTAGCTATTGTTTTGTGAATTTGTTAACGGATTTTATTTAAATCCATATCTTATGTGGAGGCCACAAATTCAAAGTTTTGAAGAGCTGTTTAGGACTTTTATTTGTATTTTTAAATAAAAATATGTACTTGTGAGGACACCTTATCAATAAACTAGCTACTATATGACTATGAATTAATATTATGTTCCAACTGGCTTCATCCAGCGGCTTCGCCCGTGTAAAAAAAAAAGATTATCTCAAGGGGACATATTCCAAGGACAAAATATATTTAGTCCTATTCCCGGACATGATCTAGCAGTGTGCCAAATTTCATCCAAATCCGTTCAGCCATTTGAGCGTGCAGGGGTAACTGATATATTGACACACATACAGTCCTACACACACGCATATAATACAACCTTTCACAGCTATAATATAGTGTGAAAAGAAAAGTTTCATCTTTGTGTGATACCACCATTTATCTCAACTAACTGAGCTACCATCTTTACAGCGATACCTACCCTCGTTAACATAACCTCCCACAATAAAAAATTAACAAGCGCCATATTTGCATTTAGTAGCAATATCGTCAGACGTTACTGACCTACGCCATAAAAGGGTAATGTAATAAAAATCTCTAAAAATTTTAAAACGCACCCATAAAACTAAGACGATACAGGCTATCCGGCAGCCCGGTAGTAAAACGGCGTAAGTCCGATACGGCGGATTCCGACGGTTCCTATCAAAACTTTTATTGTCCCCGTCCTTTGTCCCTCTCGCACTGACGCAGTTAAAAAGAGATGACGCTAGCACAGTATTATCTTTTTCAGGAATTCATTGTCGTTGCAAGTTTTATGTTTCTTGTGAAGCATCGCATATTTTTATTGCGTCTCGTGGATTGAAAAGCTCCCTGGATATCTAGGTCTTTCGGTATATAGATTAGTTCGTCCGTTCCTGGATATAACTTGGGGTTTTATACACTTCCGTTTCGATTGAGACGGACATTTTGTTTGGAATTCGTTCTCTTGGTACTACTTAGCATTTTTGTGCTTGGTCTTACAGCAATCGCTTTTAAGTTGGGAAACTTTTAGCGTCTGTCCCTTGCATTTCTTCGATGCGTCTGTTAAACTTTTAAACTAGTGCTTTAATCAAGCAGACAACATAATAAACCAATTTTAAGTCTAAGAATTGAAACCTCATTTAAAATGCCTTCGTCTTTTCTTCCTCAAGTTAATGCAATCCTCAGTTATAAAGTTAAAATTGAACAATATCTAAGATCGCTAACGTACAGGGCAATGAAAAATGCTGCCGTCGCTGAATTTACGTGCAATTCCTGAAAGCGTATTCTCGTAAATATATTCCGGGCTATAAAAATGGGAGTATTCGGTTATAAGGTTTTTACAACGAACATCGTAACTTTACACGGACCTATTAGATTGGTTCCGTGTGTTTTTCCAGACTTTCTGAACAAAGCCAAATGAAAAGGCTAAATTGATTAAGAGATTGGTACTCAATTTTGATTTTATTTTCTCTTTTGCTACTTATGAGGTATTGATTAATTAAAATAAAGATTAAAAACAAGTTCTACCAAGCTTCCGTTTGCGGAAATAACGTAGATTTCATTGATTAGGTAATGATATTTATTTTGCAAGTTTTTTTTACAAACTCTTTTACACGTATTTTTTTTGTAATTTAATAGTTTCTTAACTTCTGGAGGTAGATAAGATTCATCCATTAAAGAAAAATGAATAGAGACTTTAATTAATTATAATAAATGCCATTCTGAAACAGTAGACTATTTCACAATTTCCTACACGACTTCTGTATGCAGTAGTGTTGCACAAACCAACATCTAACTTAACGCTAGCTCTTAGTCAAAATATTTTCTCGCAAACGATCCGCGTTTCAAGTTGAAGCAATTTAATTAAACTAAGGTGTACGTCATGAACGTTAAATGTAGACGAAGGCGGCCATTGTAAATTCCACCAACGTTTCAGTTTCATAGCTTTAGTTAGAAAACGCCGTCGGACTTTTATGGGCAATTTCGGTTCAGACGTTTTGTTATATTACCAATGCTTTTAAGGTACTGCACCTCGCTCCGGTAAACATATGTGCAATTTTACGAGCCACTAGTTTATGGTAAATGTGTAGTTATGTCTGCGGCAGCGTTAACTCTTATGTATGAAATGCGCAATTTATCTTGTCTTGACAGATGCGCCTATTGAAAACTTTACATTTGTCTCCTACCGTCCGTCGCTCGTTCCTCAGTTTTACGTCTTCTCCACGCTTGAGAATGACATAACGTTATTATGGTTGACTTCAAAAATGACATTTTCAGTTTATGCGTTAAACTTAACAGTAAACTTACCTCTTGTGACGTTAAAATGCATAAATGCGACGAAGACATGTTTAAACATGATCGACAGTTTATTAACGGAAAAACGAATGTTTCTTTACGTATATAGAAAGAGAATTTTCCAAAGAATCTTCAGTATATCTCTAAGTATATCCATCAAGCATCAGATAGCAATAAAACTTTACGATATTAGACGTTTTTCTCGTTTTTCTCGAATAAAACACGTATTGTGTCGTTACCAATTAGTATTGCTAAAGTACACATTGACGTGAATACGCCATAAATACAGGTTTACGAGTATCTCAGATAGTGTCTAATAAAGTTCGCGTTTTGTGGCGACTTGGTTCTAAACTAAAGTTTAGTGTAACCGAAGTTAGTCTGTGTCATTGAAGTTATCGAGTTGTAGCGACCGATGCTATTATTTGAACGGAACTATTGAGGCGTTCATTTCATTCGTTCATTATGTTGGTATTACATTTACGAGTATTTGTTGGACGAAAATATGATGAATTGTGGTTATGTCCTTTTAACAAGTGGTCGAGGACAGTCGGGGTTTACTTGAGTAATAAAAATAAATGAGTTTTTTTTACAATGATAATTCTTTATAGTTTTATTAAGTATTACTTAATAATATATTTCTTCCTTTTTTGGCCATTAGCTAATATTTTTGAAAAAAAAATTAAATGACCGCTTGGTATGTGGGAAGCCCTGATTCTCAAATACCCTTCGTTTGAAAGATAATAATAACCCATTATCTTTTATTACGTTTGGCCACCTGCTTCTTGTCTTCCGGATTTCGGATGGAGACAAAAAGTGGGGCAAACTGTGACGGTGGAAAGTTGACCTTATCTGAGAGTGCAATTCATAATGTTACTCTAATTTGGCACGAAATATTACATCATCATCTCAGCCGAAAGACGTCTACTGCAGGACATAGGCCTCCCCCAAGCGTCGCAACAGCGACCGGTCCTATGCGTCTCGCATCCATCGGATTCCCGCGACCCTCGCCAGGTCGTCGGTCCACCTTATGGGAAGCCTTCCGACGTTGCGAAATACTAGCAAGCACGAAATATTATCAAGCCAACAATTTTCAATAAAAATGTAACTTCTCTTGTTCTACAAAGCAGTAGCTGCGAATAATATTTTCCAATCAGCCATGACGCCATGTTGGAATATACTTTTTTATGTAACCGAAACCTTGACACTTACTTGAACGAGTACCCGTAAATGATTTAATTCAATTAATATTTAGTTTTTTTTTAGCATTAACGACCTTATAATGTTCCCACTGCTGGGACTCAGGCCTCCTCTCTAGGAGAGGGAATGGGCTGTAATGTAATCCATCGCGCGGGCCCAGTGCGGGTTGGTGGATGTCACATGTCTGCAAATTTTTGATTCTAGGTCATGCCGGTTTCCTCACAATGTTTTCTTTCACCGTTTTGAGAGCAATGACCTGTAAATGGTTTAATTCAATTAATATTTAGTTTAAATGAGTTAAATTGACTAAAGAGTCCAACTCTAGATGTCGGGAGAGGTAGATGGGTATAAATAAAGGGGTGGCCGCTTTTTTTTAATGGGAAATCATGTATCGAATCATTTCATTTCATCAATCAAATCAAGAGGGATCTCTCGCTCTAGGGTGAAGCGATGTCAGACTTTTATTGATTGCAACCCACCTGTGCTTCTTCAGTTGCCTTTTGCTTTCCAAGATCACGGTAAATCTTTCAAACGTTCCTGCAGGAGATCGCGTTTAATGACTCACCGTAATAAATTTAATGATGATATGGTCGATTTTTATTTTGCAAATAGGTTTTCATAAACTCTTTTACACGTCAATTTTTTTTTGATTTTTTTTATGATAAGTAAGATTATAGTTCATTGCCTCAGTGGGTTTCATTGATGCCATTCACTTCTTCAACGGTGGGCTGCAACAGGAAATAAATAATATTAAATAGACATTTATTGTCTTTTTGAAGGTCCCTTGAATGAATAAAGTAAATGACTTGAAACAATTATTGATTATACATTTTACTCGCTGGTGAATTTTGAAAATTAATATCCCGTCCCGGGTTTATATTTTGCACCCTTTTTTTTGGAGTTGCTCGACTTAATTTCAATTTCTCCAGATTAGTTAAACATTACATCGCGTAGACACACCTCATCATCATCTGCCTAGCCTTTTCCTAATTATATTGGGGTCGGCTTCCAGTCAAGCCGGATTTAGCTGAATACCAGTATTTTACGAGGAGCGGCTGCCTACCAAACTTACACAACCCATTAACTGGGGTAACACGGTACTTCATGGCAAGACTGGAGTCAGATTTAGGTACTGGCTTCTGACTATCCGCGTAGATACTCCTATACACATCTAATTTCGAGGGTTGCTGTCTCGCCCGATAAGGATCTGCTATGCTGGTTCGAGACAATGACGTATAGTGCTCCACGCGTGCATCAAAGAGATGTCAGCAAAACTGAAGCGGCCCATTAGGGCCCCTACTAGGACTAATTCGAAAGATTCACCAGTAGTACTTAAACTGGGGACAATGGTTTATAGGTATTCAGTAATGGCAGACATCAGCTCTAACCAGCCCTATCGGATTCCCGCGATTCTTACTATGTCATTGGTCCAGCTTGCGGGAAGCCTTAAAATGTTTAGTTAGTTTAGTTTTTTAATGAATGAATTCATGAATCCCCGCGCTGTCATTGTCTTACTATTGTGTCTCGTTTTGCGGGTATCCGATCATCATCATCATCTCAGCCGAAAGACGTCCACTGCTGGACATAGGTCTCCTCCAAGCGTCGCCACAGCGACCGGTCCTGTGCGTCTCGCATCCATCGGATTCCCGCGACCCTCGCCAGGTCTATCTAGGGTATCTAATAGGTACAATTTTTAAATATTAAAATTTCTAACCGTTAAATGATAAATTCATCTACCCACATGAAAACCCCCAGGCGACATCCAAAACGTTCATACGTTCACAACCCTTCAAATGCCACGAGCTTTTCACAGCCATGCTCGCATTTTAACGGCACATAACTTCTCGAGCACTACAGGCAAGCACAGGCCATGTCAGGCAATGCTCGATGCTCGTAAAGCACCCGGTTATGCTCGTGACGTGTTTTATGCTCGTCAGATGGCTTATTTGTGAATTCAGTGTGGTATGGAGCTAATTAAACTATAGTTTTATGTGTTGTTTGACTGTGTCACTTTGTTTTTGTTTCATTATTGTTATATGGAGGATCTAGTTCTCCAATTGATGTATGAAATAGTTCACTAAGTTTTTTAAACGCGAAACAAAAATCGACTGAATTGAAAAGTGAGACTTTGTGTCACATTCTGTTAGGTGCGTAGCTGATTACATCATTAACCACGAATTTTAAGTAGCGATTTAAGATATGAGTTCTCACACTTATTATAATAATTATTTTTAATCTAATAGTTCAGACTTTATGCCCATTATACTCAAGAGCTATATTTCACCACCTAATCAATTTAAACCACAAAACTTTTTTCAATCACCCACTTCAAAAGTCACACTCGAAGTTCAAACGACACTTTAACAGGCAGAAACCAATCGTTTTACTAGCTCCTTCAAGAGCCCATTGCAAGCTCCATAACACTACCGTCTTCTGTCAAGCGACGCACCATCACAGAGAGTAACAAAAACCGGCCGTAAATCGAACAGCATAACAAACTAACGCCATCTTACTGACAATTAAAACTTATTAATTACCTCACCACCCGTGCTCGTAAACTTGCATTTACTGCAGTAGGGTAATAAAAGAAGTTTTCCTTTTAAAACCTTTAAAAACCAGGCTCGTTTCGGAATTCGATGGCAGTAAAGAGTGCTCGGTTTACGAGCGCAGTGTACGCGCGTGACTTTTTAGCTAATAACATACTTTGATTAGTTCGCGAAATTGAACGAATTGCAGTTCGTGGTACTGTTCGAGATTGTGTGCTGTGAGCCTTTAGGATTGATTGGTACAGCTTTGAGCAGCTAAGAGGCTGAGGTTTTTACTATACGAGTATAAATAGGGATATACTCTTACATTTGACGCGCGTAAGGAGCGAGGGTCTTGATGGAACGGGGGTAAGAAGTAACAATCGATTCTGACGATAAGCATTATACTATTTACATTCAAAATTAAGGCGAAGCAGTGTAGATTACTACTAAGTTTTTGTAATTTTAACTTGAACGAAATATGCTCTAATTATGTTTTTATGATTAGAAAATCATCTAGGTATTTGAAATTGTTGGAAATTCGATGGCAGTAATGCAGCACTTTACGTGTGTGACTTTTAGCGAATACTTTTAATACTTCGCGAAATGAACGAATCGCTCTTCGTGGTTGTGAGTTGTGAGTTATGGTTGATTGGGCAAAGCTGAAAGCTTTAATTTTATAATAATAGAATATGAGACCGCGCTGTTATTGTTTTACTGTTGTGTCTCGTTTCGCGGGTATCTGAGTAATTAAGCAGCTGTTCTGTCCCATTCCTGTGCAAAGGCCTTCCACCAGTCCTTCCATCTTTCACGAGCCCGCGCTTCCTCTTCCCAGTTCTAGCGGAATCTGTCTAATTCGTCGCGCCATCTCCTTCGTGGTCATCCGCGTTCCCGTCGCACTGTTCCAAAGCACTAACTTTGTATGTGGCAGACATATCCTGAATTAACATATATTGTGTTATTGACATCCGTCTAGCAAAGTTAAGCGGGAACTATATTAGACCGACACACACGTAGGCCACGCCTGATTTGTACGTAGAACCACATCGCGTGGCGTTGATCTAATGTAGCTCTACAAGTCTAGTCGCCATACAAAATGTATGGAGACCGATGCGCTCAGATCGGCGTACGTGGCCCACGTAGGGTTGCCAGATCTTCAAAATGAAAAGTCGGACAAACCAGCTAGTTTAGCCGGACATTTGATATTCTAATGAAATAACGAGTCATTGCTGGTCTGCAAACGCTTGCAATTGCAAGAACACATGAAAAATCCAAAAAAAATGGTCTAATTTAAAAAGCCTAACAAAAGCCGGACAGGCCGTACTCCACCTAATTTGGCCGGACACACTACCAAAAACCCTGAGCGTGTCCGGTTTTATCCGGACGCCTGGCAACGCTAGGCCCACGTGTGCGCAATGTAGTCAATACCTTTAGTATTGGCACTTTGGTGTCAATTGATGCTGAAGTGTGAAGTAAGTGCCATTTCAGCGTATATGTGTTGTAAAACTGCGGACAGTGTTTATTAGGGTCAAAGTATTATTGTCAATTGTATTCTAGTCTTAAATTCTTTAGAAAATCGGAATGTAGAACTAAAATATTAATAAAAAGACAGACACGTTACCTTCTGGTTTACTATTTATTGACTACAAGTTTAGTAAAATATTATATAAATAAATAAAATCCGTTTGTGCTTGTAATCGCGCGGAGAACTCTAATACCGCTATGCAGGATTCTTAATTTTAGTTCCTACGTTACGTTACGTACTATAGTTACTTAAAAACTAGCTACAAGTCTAAAAGAAGAGATAGGATAGGCTTAAAAGGTTCATACCCTTCAGTGGTTACATATTTAATTATTCTATGGCTAAGCTCTTTCTCCTACTAGCTTCATTTAATGTAACACTAAAAGACGTTTTGGTCGCGTTTTATGGAAATTCGAATCTACACGGGACTTCCTATCAACAAATAAGATAAGATCTTCATAATAATATGGCAGAATAATACATACAGGCAACCTACCAACATAATGTATTACATGGGTACAGAAAAAAGCGCGTCCACGGTGGGAATCTCCCTAATTCCCATGATTCCCAGTACGGGGAAGGTGGCCATTAAGTTTTATGGATCAGCAGAGTATCCGGACCCTCCTTAGTAGGCGTTACTTTGTTGTAGGGCGTTGATGGTGTAGATAAATCGTATGTATAGACAAGATATTATGGAAGTTCCTTTTTTGTTTGGAACTATCGATTGATACGATCTTCGATCCGATTTTTAATCGAAACTTTTATCGATTGTACAAACAAGTTAATACCCGCGTATACGCGTCTTCTGTCGATTACTCTTTTACACATTGTTTTGTTTCTTTTTTGTGTAGATAATATAAACTAGAGCTTGACTGCGATCACACTTGAAGGTAATCAGTGATGTGATCGTTAAGGGTGAGGCGCACTAGTTTATTAAGAGACTCTAGCCTTGAAGAGATTTGTATTTAGAAGGTTTTGAGTTTGCTCTACATTTTTGCTTATTCATGTTTTGATTAGTTTTTTTAATAGTGTTTTGTGGATCTACCGCGCTACAGGCGCTTAGTTTGTGTTACTTACTTACTTATTTCATCACCACTGCTCTCAAAAAGATGACGGAAAAAATCTCGCTAAGAAGTCGGCATTTCATAGAAACAATCTTTCTTGCTTTTTCTTTTTCAATTGATATGGACTAGTGCTTGACTGCAATCCTGCCTAATGATAAGCAATGATGCAATTGTTGATGGCGCACTTGTTTATTAGACGTATTGTGGCATGTACTAACCCGTACTGGGCCCGCATGGTGTATTACCTGGCACGCGTTCCAGCAGTGGCCGATTCCAAGCCCGTAGAACGGCCCCAGTCCCAGCAGTGGGAAAGTAACAACGTTTATGCTTAGATATTCCGTTTGTATTTTCTAATTGTGATCTTAGAAGTTGATAAAGTCACTCATACCAACATGACAGGTGTGACAAACTTGTAACACAACTAATAAATTCTTGTCAACTATTCCAAGAATGTACACTCATTTGAGTTGTAAGTACACTTTCAATTAGTAAGACCTTATAAGGGAATATACATTTGTTGCCAACGATTAGTTAATACGAGTAAGTCGATTTAACACAACTAGCTTGTAAGTACACATGTATTTACAAGTTAAAAAATATATATATACCGCGTAATTTATTGCAGAATTCGATAGTTTACTAATAAATCTCGTCAAATTATAAACTCTATTTTTCTCGACATATTTCTGATAGCTTTTACAGTATCAAATTTTAATTCAAAAACAAATCGAAACTGAATGTGCCAACAGCTTTGTTCGCGTCAATATAATTATATAATTAAGCCTATGTCATAGTAATAAATAGCAATGTACTGGTGAAATAGATCCAGTAGTTTTATGAGTTTACCTACTTTATGTTAATTTTACCGTTAATGTGCGTAAATCAGTTAGAGGGCAGATTAACTTGTTAATCTGCAGATTATCTTATTGAATCCGTTCAAATGAAAAACGTTTAAGTTCAATCTAAAATCGCTAATCAAAATCAATTCAAGCCAATTCAATTCAAGTAGCTGTAACAAATAAATCTCTTTACCGCGATAACTTCAAAAGCCTTTGAACCGTCTCAATTACTGTGCAAACAGGTGTTATTTCTTTTTTTACCCGACGTAAGCTCTGCGCCGGCGCACCCGAGAGCTTACGATGATTAATGGAAGAGAAAACATCAAAACACATTATAAATAAGATTTTGTGTTGATTTAAAATCACTTAGGGGATAAAAAGTCGATTAATGTCTTTATTTTCTTGTCGTTTATAAGTGGGTTAAGGTAAAAAGGTGTGAGGTGTTTTATTTAAGTACTATGTCCCGCCAGCGACTTCGTCCGCGTGAATATAGCTTTTCCATACAAACTTTAGACCCCCCTTTAATTTCTTTAAGGGCTAAATTTTGGAAAATCCGTTTTTAGTGCTCGCTTACGTTATGAAAGGAAACCTTGTGCAAAATTTAATTCTTCTAGCCCCAGTATTTTTGGTTGTGCGTTGATATGTCAGTCAGTTACCTACTCTAAATAATTATGCATAACTATTTTTTTATTCTTGCCTGTTGGAAGAGGAACTGATCATTCGGTTATGGTTTCAGTCTCGACTGCAAATTGTATTCATCATCATCTACCTAGTCTTTTCCCAACTATATTGGGGTCAGCTTCCAGTCCAGCCGGATTTACCTGAATACCAGTATTTTACGAGGAGCGGCTGCCTACCAGACCTCCACAACCCATTAACTGGGGTAACACGGTACTTCATGACAAGACTGGAGTCTTCTGACTATCCGACTGCAAGTTGTATTGCGGTCGTTAATACTTTTTACCAAAATACGAGTATAAGCTATTTTCGTCTAGTTCATGTTCAAAAACTATTTATTTTCAACAGACTGCATAGGCAGTCTATTGACTAAGTATAATAGACAGTTATTATACTTATCACGATTAGGGGCGCTTCCTCGCTAATAATATGATTATAACCTAGCCTCCCAGGATGCCGACCTACTAAAAAAACAATCTCGCACCGTTTAAGCCCCATTTACTTTTTAAAAGTACCTGTTTTAAGTACAAGGGAGCCTGAAGACAAGCTTTAAAATTAAGTAGTTTGCTTAAGGTCTGGGCACATTACCACGGCTTGAAGCGGCATCGCGCTTAACCGCGGCACGTTGACATGTCGTGGAGTCAATCGGTGCTGAGCCGTGTCAAAGGGATGGACAGTACGATGAAGCGTTGTACCACGATACATCAAGAATTTGCCGTATTTTTACGTAACACGGCACTGTACCGTATATCCTAACATAACTTACTAACTGTAACTAGCTGCTGCTAGCGGCTTCGCCAGAGTAATAGAAAAAAATATATGGCCTGTGTCACTCTGTCATAAAGTAGCATTAAACTAGAGAAAATTAAAAAAAATGGCCTAGTAGTTTTTGAGTTTATTTACAACAAACAAAAAAAAAAAACTTGCAAAAAATTCAAATAATTTCTCTTTGTAGTATCAAGTGTAGATTGCCCTACTCGAAGTGGCCACTTACCGCGCTCAGATATCGCATCGTTTCACGTAAACGATGCCGCGCGCCGTGGCAATGCGGCCAGACCCTTACACGTCGTAACTTGAGAACCTAAGAAAATTCCCGCCTGCATCACGCAATGCATCAACTGTCAAGTTCTTTTAATACATATACTTTGATGCCCGATATAGGGAGCCCAACCATTTATATTTTGTGAGAGCCATTCAAAGATCATCTTTATCTCGTTAAAAATCGACTCTTGCGCAGTATGAGTGATCAGATCGTCTGTTAAGTTAATAATTTAATATTAACTAGATGTAATCAGTCTGTTTCAACGTTGTTTAATGGAGTAATTAAATTATCATGTCTTTTATAATTGGGTCACTAAAGGACTTCAGATAAAATCTAGGGATAATCTATCATCTTAGAGACAATAATAGTAATTAAAAATTACAGGGAGTAAATGATTAAGAGTAATTTCGCACTGATAAGCTTTATAGGGTTCTGTACTCTAAGGACAGGACCCTATTACTAAGACTTCGCTGTCCATCCGTCTGGCACAAGACTGAATCTCAAGAACCGTACTGTATTTCTGTTGCGCTGTCACAACAAATACTAAAAACAATAAAATAAAATTATTATTAGAGTGGAGCTCCAGTAACACAAACATGATTTTTGCCATTTTTTGCTACTGACGGCCCGGACCAGTCGTGCACGAGTCCGAATCACACTTGACCGGTTTTTATTATCTCCGATCGCTATACTATGTTTTTTAAAAGTAGGTATGCCGTAAACCAATTTACAATCATCGTCACACTTGTCATACGCTACTATAGAGGATTTCATTTGAGGCTAGAAGAGATAGCTCTCTTTACCTTATAGGTACTGCCCCCTCAAGTTTTCAAATTCACTTTTAGAACCTAATAAACTAGTGCGCCTCACCTTCAATGATTGCATCACTGCTTACCATCAGGTGGAATCGTAGTCAAGCACTAGTTTATCATCATCTTCCTGCCCTTGTTCCGTTTTATTTGGGGTCGGCGCAACATGTTTTTTTCTTCCATTCTATCCTGTCACTCGTCACGCTATTACTAACTCCCTTTTCTTCCATATCACTTCTCACACAATCTATCCATCTTTTCTTTGGCCCTCTCCCTCTCCATCCATCCACATGCAAACTCGTTTATGTTAACTTAAAAAAAAATCTTTTCAATCAGGCTACCTCACTTCCCAACTATCTGACATTCCAAAATCGCAGTAGCAGCACAATATTTCATATAAACCGTTGGCATACCGACTCAAGCGAAGTAAAAAGGCGGAGTATGTGTTTACACGGATTGTATGGGGCTCAGCAGCCGTCTGCCGCCGCTGTGAAGGTCATAAACCGATGGAACTGACGTCTGGCCTGTTTCCTTACGAATCAATACGTGTTCAGCCTTATGGGACACTGTGGGGATGAGGACAGAAGGTCCATAATTTGTGTTGCAACACAAGAAATTCACGAAAGCACAAGCAAATTATAAAAACAAGTCAAAAAAGTCAAGTAATTAGTTTATAACAATTAAAAAAAAACTAACCACATCAACAAAGAAAAAAAATTATAAACACTTTAATTTTTATAATTTATAGTTTTTATAATTTTGGACTTGGAAAAAAAATACGAAGACTTTCGTCTGTTTCTGAGTAAAAGTTAAGCTAAGTTAAATAATAGATGATGATAGTGTTAGTTAGGTGAAGTTAAGTTAGTTTAAAGCTCCTTGTAAAATTATATTTATGATGTACAATAAAGTATACATATATCAATCAATCAATCAAAAGTTGGTTCACAAAACTATCTCTTTCTTCACAAATATTATTGTGGCTTGATTCACAATTCCATTTGCGATGATCGTTTGTCAAGAGTACCAACTCTTACCAAATGGGCCGGTGATATAGAATATCATTAGATTTTTCATTATTTAATGTTTTTTACTAACAAAAACCTGTCGTAAACCATCATTTAGATTCTTGGTCTGATTTGATAGATATCCGATAGTTTCGGTTACGGTTACTGAGCTCCATAAAATCACTGGTTGTAGCTATCATAAAACATGCAGCGAATTCCACTCCTTAGCTGTACGCACAATTAATGTGCACCCAAAACGTTTTTTGCATAGAGAGTAGAGAAGTGTTAAGTGGTTTTATAGCATTGTTTTAGCTTGTAACTTTGTTGTTCACGTGCTCCTGAAAGTGCTGATAACAAAATGAATGGAACCACTTCTGACATCCTCTGCATTGGAAATAACTGTTCAGGCGCTCCTCAAAGAGCTGATAGCAAAATAGACGAAAACACTACTACCATCCTCTACCTTGGAAAGCACGTAGTAGCCTTTAGTCCCGGTAGATGTTTGGCAGTCATAGTTATAGGTAGTCAGACGCTATTCTAGAAAAATCCAGAAACTACGGGGACTAGAAGTGTGAAATTTCGCATGAAATTTTCATTTATGAAGAAGGCGAGCACTAAGAAAGGATTTTCCAAAATTCACCCCTTAAAAGAATGAAATGGGGGTCCAAAGTTTATATCAAGAAACCTACTTTAGCGCGAGCAACGTCGCTGATAGAAGCTAGTATTTTCCAAAAGAATTTTATTGTCGTGCGGAATGAGTTTTCTGCGTTTTACTGTGATTACAAAACTCAGGCACTCCAGTATTTTTTATCGTACAAAGTTGCTTAAGTTAGCTCGTAAAGATCTTTAGTTGCCATCCTAGTTAAACAGCTGGTTTTATTAGTTCACTAAAGTAATATAGTGTACATGGCTGTGTTACCTGTAATACAACGGTTTTATTCATGTCTAGAATCTAGATGTTACAAGCGGTTTCAAATGCGTCTTTGGTTAGGTACTGCTCCGTTCCCGTGGGTTGAAACGTGATGTTAAGTAGCCTATAGTCTTCCTCGATACTTAAATGTATCAATTGGAACCAAAAGTTCCAGAGAACAAACATTTAAGCTTTACTAATAAAGGTACCAAGCACATTATATATACTTATACTAACATAAGTATAGATAATGTGCTTGGTTTTTAATAAAGAGCTAATAAATAATCGAATACACCTAGTTTAACGTCCATTAAATCACAAAGTTAAGATCTTTACCTGCACGTCATTATTGCATCGTTTTGGTTTTAAAATGTATATTTTAGCAAGTTCTTCAACGCATAAATAAGTGGGTTCCCCCACTCCTTTACTTACGTCATAATCTCGCAGGCGCGATATTGTAACACTCACCGAAAACACGTCGATTTAAAATTCCAAAATCAGGTTCTTCAAAGATTTATCTCATCATTATAGTACAGTTCGTCCGCTATAAGTTGGCGAGTGTGAAGTTAGGCTCTGCGAATTTTGGCGCTTGAAATATCGTACAAAAATAAAAGTTTTAAAAAAATAAATGCAATTTGCATTTCTTATTGCTGTTAAAAACAGATATTGGCATAAAAAAATTTAAAACCTTTATTTTTGTACGATATTTCAAGCGCCAAAATTCGCAGAGCCTAACTTCACACACGCCAACTTATAATGGATGAATTGTATCGTTCAGAAGCTATAATTTACCTTTAATCGATTGACCGAGAACAACCGCAGCCAGCCTCTAGAACCTTTAATAGCGGGGTTTACTGGAAGAATCTTGAACATGGTACAATTTCGTTGAAGACTTAGTTTACGAGCCTGTGAAGCAGGTGTTAGCTTCGAGTACTTAACTGTGAACAGTTAAGTAAGGTGTCGCAAATTGTGCTCAATTATGTGATTAAGAGCAGTTGGGAGTATTTTTTGGTTTAAATATGAGCACGTGGCAAAAATATGTGTTACTGACGAAGTGACCAATTCCAAAGTTTTATTATTAATTATTATAGACAATTAGACACAAATATTTATGTAACTCTGTCTATTGGTAACAATCGCATAGAAAACCGTTCTTCAGTTTTTGAGTTTATCGCACACATACAGAAGTAGTAGGGCATTTTTTATTTTGTAACATGTAAAGATAAAAGTTTTATGCTAAGACGTTCTATTTTAATATCATTTTATTTTATATGTAATTATCATAACCGTAATCACTTTATCAGTATATAGGTACTGTTTCTAATAGTGGAAGCTCCCTACACAAGTCTTAAGACAATAGTCAGTTACGAAGGTCTAGTTCAAGTGGTTAGGTGACAAAGGCCTTTGAATTTTTTGTTCTAGGACATACTAGGATAGTAAATTAATTACAAAAAAAGAGTAAGCCTGCGTTTGAATGTACAACATAAGCGTCAGACCCTCGTGCAGGTGTACAGGTACACCTAACATATAATTACGAATACGAGTCTATGAAGCTACGCGTCGACAGTAGGCCTAAGTCATGAGTGAATAAATGACTTCTAGGCAATCGTGATCTATCATCTACCACATCATCGCTTACCATCAGGTGTGATAGTGGTCAAACGCGATCCTTACACTAGTAAATAAACGTAACCCATCAAAGCTATGGTTTTTTTTTAAAGTAGGGAATCATCAGAATGACTCCCCACCCGCTCCGCTCCGCTCCGCTCCGCTCCGCTCCGCTCCGCTCTTGAGCGGAGTGGGAGAGCGTGTCAGACTTCAGACTTTTACTGACTAAACCCTACCCTTGTTCCTTCATTGCCTTCGATCTGGGGGGACACGGACCAAAGCTATGGTAGCTTAACGATACTAGATCAGAACTTTGAAAAACATGAATACTGCTCAAACTTTAAACGAACTACTCGTACATCTACATATGTCAAAACCGATTCCTAGGAACAACAAACCCCACCGGAAGTCCTATAACTAGGTCGGCCATTCTCAGTTGTTGGTTGTTTTGAAACAATGTTGCTCTGAAGCATCTCGCGGCCGATTTGTTAATCCGTGTTTACACTCGCGAGCCAAGTTGACGCGTCAACTGCGGATCGGTTTAGGGTTGACCGGCCGTTTGTTGATATGTGGGTTTTGTGGGAAATTGGCGGTTGTAAATAATAATATTTTTTTTTAGGGTTTCGTACCTATAGGGTAAATCGGGTCTGTCATCAAGTTGTCTCATGAACCGTGATAACTACACAGTTGAATTTCGTAATATTTTATTGACGATATCATCCATAGCCTTTTTCCAAGTAGCTTGGAGTCGGCTTCCAGACTAACCCCCACATGCGGCCGATTTCGGCCGCATGAGGTTAGTGTTTTGTATGGAGCGACTGCCTATCAGACCTCCACCACCTAGTTACTGGTCAATACGATACTCCTTAATTATGTCTGTAAAGACTATCAAAGATTTATGGATGACAACATGGAGCTTTATATGGTTTCCGAGGCAGGGGGTTTTTGGCCGGTTTCGAACCCGCACCTTCATACATGAGAGGCCTCAGTCTTAGTCATTCATGACAACCGAAATTGTAAGTTTTGTTTTTAATAAAACTCGCATTCACTGTAAATTACGTATTTGTATCTTTTCATTATATGTATGTATAGACCGTATGTGAACCGCTGATCTGGTGACGGTCCCGAGAATACGATGGATGCGAGACGCACAAGACCGGTCGTTGTGGCGACGATTGGGAGATATGTGTTATGTGGATTGGGTATGTGTGTGTTGTGTTTCGGCTGAAATTATAATGATTCATAATAAAATTTCCTATTTACAAATAGACGTTATTTACAATTATCCAGGTATAGGAAAATCTAACACGCTTCTAAAGATAACCTTGACCTCCCACACAATATTATAAACCATTCACCTCTATAATAGAAAGTACTACCACATATTTGGCACCCGTACAATTCCTATCAGTTTCTATTGCTATAGAATCGGAATGACGCCAGTCCATATAAAACATGACTATGTATATCTAATGTATTTATAAAGTATGTAAGTGCATAATAATAAATGATACACGTGTAACGCAATTAAGGAGTAGACACTACTTTGAATTATTTTGCTAGAAGCAGAAAATTTTATTCAAAAGCCTATACAAACGATGTAGCCTATAATTTTAAATTAAACATCAACCATACAACTAGTTAGCATTTTTACACTATTAATAGTGTGAAAAAAAAAATGTTATAAGTGCTAAACAATTTATTTAATTTTCTAACTTGGTGTAAGTAATTAGCTTTTTCTTAGAAATTAACACAACGAAATTTAGTCGAGAAATTGACGAATGCTAACGCATGTTGGTTTTGGTGTGATTGTCGTTCTTTTGTAGAAATGATCAACAATCACTGGTGTGAAAAATCACTAATTGGTTTTGGTAAACCAATTAGTGATTTTTTATGAAAATTTTAATATTATATCAGGACGATTTAATACATATGGGTTTATTGCTATTAAATCAAAGAATTAATTTTCGACTAAGCTTTGGATCGCACGAGTGTGAATCGATCAACCCAATCAATCAACTTTTTCCCAAGATTATTAGGGTTGGCTTTTGGTCAGCAGCTAAATATTAGTATTTTTTGTCACAAACAGGTAAATTATAGTTACTTGCAAATAGGTTTAAACCTGAACAGAAACAAATCCGAAATCACCATCTCTTTTAAGTCCATTATATCATATGAGAACTATGACGATAAGTGCTTTTGGAACACAAATATCAGAAGTTCTCTCATAGCCCGAACAGGCCTTGGCCCTTCTAGGCATGGTGATTAGTGCTTGAGATGATCTTTTAAGGAAGAACCAAACAGACTTGAGTGGACTGTTATCCTCACACATGGTTTCTAGCCTTTTTTCTAGCGCATGTAGCCTTAATATAATTAAAGTGCCTAGAAACATAACCTAGAGAATTTATTTACCGTATCATGCATGTTGTGTCTTTGGAAGCGACACGATCGTCGCACGCGCATACAAAGTTGCACCTTGACCGCCAGAGCCGTGGATGAGTCAGAAATAGATGGTCGGATGTTGACGGAAACACTAGATACATTGTATACGAATTTATCTTTATTTACAAACATGAAAACGTTTTTGACCACGGTCACTCTTTCGAATAGTTGCGGTAGCAGGTTTTTACTGGAATGCGGTTTCTGTCTGTGGATGTGTTGATAATGAGGTGTCAATTCTTCCCTACTATGGCTGTAAAAATCGGCAAGGAATCTGTACATATTGAATGATACTAAAACATAATAATATTATTATATTAGTATTGTTCAAACCCGCACTGGGCCCGCGTATTATTTATGACCCAATTCGTCTCCTAGAGAGGAGGCCTGAATTTCAGCGAAGGGAATATTATAGGGCTGATTATGCTTATGTTTATTATTGTTTTATCAAACTTACTGTAGTAGGTATGTCAGATTACTTTAAACACCGTTGGTCCTTATTTATTCAGTGAAACAAATGCCGGTAGCATTGCATTTAAGTAATCATTAAGAGATAGCTAAATGTCGTCGTATAATTTTTCCTACACTCAACTTGATGATAACACTATGTTCAGTATTTTTTCACTGGGAATTCGTGCTGCTTGAAAAATTGTATTCTCTTATCAATTCACAAGTCTACATAGACTCGCGTGCTTGGTTTCATAATGGTTTTAAGAGCTTAGGATGCTAAATATTCTCTTCAACACACTTGCTCAGAAAGTAACTCTAATTGTACTACACTTAGATATATTATGTCACTTGTGACCTAACTGTGTGACATTATGATTACACACTAGTGCGATAATGTAGCTAAAACCTTTTTATTAAACTCTTTGTTCTCAAAAAGGGTTTTAACACGAAAAATAATCTTTAGGTTATTGCGTTCAATAGTATAAATTTGTGTCTATAATTACTTACCTATATCAAGCAATTTCATGTTGAAATAAATTTCATTTTAACTGGAACAAGTAGGTACATGTTTAATAAATTAATCGTTTGCTGGTAAAGGCTTCTTCTAAATTCTGCCTGGTCTTTTCCCGGACCATTCAGGTGATCTCACCAACTCTTCTTAGGTCAGCCTTGATAACATCATTCATCTTCAAACAAGGAAGGGGTTCATGGAGAATTCTAGCGAATAGTAAACATGCGTTTGACGTGACCCATGGCCCATAACAATTATTTTTTATCAATACTTCGATAAATTTTAAACCTGAAGTTTAGTATTACGCACATTGTAGGTATGTGAGGCCACATGGCCTCACCCCGTGTAAATATTAACAATAATTTCTAAAGCACTAAGTTATAAAGTTGCATGCTTAAGACAGTTAGGAAGTGCTTATTTTTTTATTGACTAATAAATAATTAGAGACATGCAATATGCTTGCCGGTAGTGTGACCTTGCGTTTCACAATTTTACGGACTTTTTTTAATTAGTGCTGTTTAAGTTAGCGAGCCATTTTATAAAATTCTGTTTTGTTAGTTAAACCGAAGTTATAGAAATAAATTAACTAGGCAAACTTGCCACATCGTCGACCACATCATCGCTTACATTATAAGTAATTTTATCATATTTATTTACTTAAACTTCATGCAACATAATGGTACACAGGTGTACTTAATGCCTTAGGCATTCTCTTCCAGTCAACCAAGGGTGGTGAAGAGAAAGCATGGCAGTTGCATAAAAAAAGAAATTAATATTATGATAGTAAAACTACCATTCACCAGTAAAACTATCATATTAATATTATAAAGACGAAAGTTTTTATGCATGTGTGTGTATGATTGTCACCCCTTCGCGCTCAAACGGCTGAACGGATTTGGATGACACTCAGAGCATGGGTAGACCATGTTCTGGATAGCACATAGTGATTCCGGGAGTATTTTCCTTTAGGATTATTTTTACTTTCACCTCAGAAGATTATATATATATATATACCTCATATAAAAACGGGATATTAAAATGGCACGTTCTTGCAAGATTTAAAACCACTATTATTTCCTTAGCTCTACTCCATAAATTACGACAATTAACATGCATTAATTAATGCGTCATACAATAGCCACAATTCAAATAAATGTTTTACACATGCAAATGTCAAATAGACATTAAAGTTATACTTTAATCGCACTTTGCTATTCATTTAATTTCACCTTTCATTGTATTTGTAAGTAATCAATGGCGGTATGACTTCTAAAAAAAAATGTACACAAAAAAATTACATCTCCTTGGTCTATGTTTCGAGTTTTCGGGACTTGGGACCTTTTATGGAAATAACGCTCAAAAAATTGTAACTTTACATAATTCGACAAATAATCACTTTTTTCTCATTTAGTCCGAGATACTTAATTTATGCTTCTTTTTTTTGAGGATAGAATTCAGAAGAGTGAGACTTTTACTGACTAAAACTTACCTGTCTTCCTTCGAGTGTCCTATACGTTCCATGGCTGCGGTTACTCTTTCGAACAATCCTGCAGTCCAGATTACAACTTCTACAAGCTTTGTCCCTTTTTTTACTAATTAAATGTCAAATCTTTTATTGATTTCAAAAGGTCAGGCAGCGCAATATCGATACAACTTGAATTTATTACGTTTCCGATCATAAAATTGTAATAAAAATGTATGCTTGACTGTTTTTTTAAACAGAAAAGGGCTTCTTACAAACTTGCGTTCTTTGCAGAAATGACTTTTTTTCCATAATTAAAAAGTATTTAGGTATACAAAAAAAAAATAGAAACTATTTTATTACTTACATCAATTATTCTATTCCTTAGAAGTGTCATCATCATCATTTCAGCCGAAAGACGTCCACTGTTTTATTTAGGCCTCTCTCCAAATGTCGCCATAACGATCAGTAGACAGGCATTTGCATCCATCGAATTCCTGCAAACCTTACCAGGTTGACGGCATATAAGAAGCCTTTCATCGCTGCGTCTTTCGGTACGCATTTGCCACCTCAGAACCTTTGACCTCATCGAACATTATGTTCTGCGACCGATATACATTGTACACTGCCCGCCACTTAAGTTAACAAAAGTAATGTAACGAGGTTCAATATTTCAAAATAGTAACTTCAGATATCTTCTTGAAGATACCTAGTCTGCGCAGTACTATTTTATAGCTAATCATAAGTAACTCATTGGTTGTCCAAGTACCTACTTAAACTTAACTTTTCTAGATTTATTTTATGTTTTTTTTAAATAGTATTGCGTAAGTGATACGCCTTCGTAGTTTACTATGTCATTAAAATCTCCCAAGCAACTTGGGCGGTAATTTGCGAAGGCCTAGCACCATATTTATTTAATTATAGATATTATAGACCCGCCTGTGGTTTCAAGTATCATCGAAAAAATGTTCTTAACGTGCATACGAGTACGTTGTGTAACTCTTACAATTTAAAGGCCTATTACACCACTCGTTTTTACGAACGGTCTTAATCTACGTCGCGTAGTGTAACAAGGGTAAGACGGTCTTCGACGGGGCTCGGCGTATCGAGTCGACGTAATGAGCCGACGTAACGAGTCGACGTATCGAGTTGATGTATCGAGTACTGTAATAGGCTCTTTATGTTTTTACGAATTTATTGTAATTAATATGATTAAGTTGTCGATTTGTCACTGTGTAACTGCATCAATTGAGACGTCAACTCAATGTTATGGAGTTGTTTGGGTGATTTTACCATAATACGGCTCATCAACAACTGATCTTTGTATACAAAACTGGATTTGACGTGTAGTCTCAGACCATTCATTCAACGATATTTATTTTCGGCTTTAATTATAAGTACTGAGAACTACATTAATTTCTTAATATAAAAGGAAAAACTGACTGGCTTATCATATTCTAGTCAAAACTACTGGGAACATGATATATGGGGTTGTAAATAGTGTATCCTCCTTACAATATTTAAAACCATCTAAATTAGAATATCTAGGGATAGGTTGAAAAACAATAAAAAATATTATTTCTGACGTTAATAAACTTTAAACTTACAACAAATTCTATCAGTGATCATGATTATGAGTCTCAAAATATGGTTTACGTTATGTTCAAGTTTTTATGAAAACGTTCTGGCGAACGAAGTCGCTGGCAGAGTGTGTAGGTAAAATATAAAAGTAATAGAACAATAAATACGATAACGATAAAAAATACTTTTAAATTACATTTAACAAGCTACAAATATGCCGTTTCCAGTGTAAGATAGGACAGCATTCCTTGTAGCGGAAGTAAGCAAATGATTTACAATGAATAGGACTTGTTATGTTAATATATGTCACTAACAATGATGGACGGTGAACTAAACTGACATTCTGCGTTATTTATTTCTTTAAACTTCATATACAGTAGTATTATATAGATGGGCTTAATGCCACTAAACATCATGTACCAGTTAATTTTTATAATTGTGTAAGTAATTAAATTAGGCTTCTGCATCTTCTCTAAGGCGAAATTTGGTTTGATATGCTATAGGCCTTGCTTATTTGCTTCTAGAGAGAGGTGGGCTGTTGGAATAAAGCCCTGGTGCGCTTGGCCGACGCTCAACTAAACTCCAATGGATGCACAGATATCTACCCTTTTTTTGATAGAGCAGGCAACGTTTCCTTTAGTATATTTTGTGTTCTTGTATATGGTCGTCACTCCAGAAGCTTTCAGCCCCATCGAACAACTGTTCTGCGAGCAATGGGCTCTGCTTACTGCCACTTGTCTGTTGTTATGTGTTTGATTGTTTTTAGAAACATTGCCCATGCTAAGCCCCTTGAATTGCCCCTTGAGTAGGTTCACTCCCAACCATGTCCATTCCACAAACATAAAAAAAAAACTTTAGTCTACCTAAGTCTGTACCGTGTGGACACACCAGTATTGTAACAACCACGTAACAACAACACAGCGAGTTCGTATACAGAGTAACACTTTTTATTTTTTCGAAATATCCGAAAGCTTGCTGGCTCAAGTTCACACTTAGTCCTTTGTTTCTCAAAATCAATATAAAGGTGATTTATATTGTATTTTATCGTCTCAGTACAAATTCTTTTAATGCTCCTCAATTTTCAACTTTTAAAATTCAATTGTATGTCCAGATTTTATTTATTTTAAAGGAACTGGCCTTGTGGTTGTTAGTGCAGTAACCGAGGTTAGTTCGTGACCAAACGGTGAACCTTGTCGGCGTGGAACCTTACACTGTACTAACAGACATTTTAAAAATCGTGTTTTCTTTTTCTGTTTATGATACGCTAGCACCTGTAGTTAAGAGTGGTTGAAACGCAATAGTAGATTTTAATTTTCATTTTACTGTGCCTGTGATTGTAAAAAAAAAATATAAATTCTTGTAACAAACTTAATCAAAAACCCTTTTTAGATTAGTTCGCGTCACAAGAATTTTCGGTTGCATCTAACCGACTAAAAATCTTCGTAAGCATTTAGGCGTGTTAAGTTATCTATGCGATACTTTAAAATCGCGCGAATCACCGACGAAAACTTAACGGAAACCGTCTCAAATGGTGAGGACATGTTAGGAAAAGAACAAGTTGTAAAAAATAGCGTTAAAAAAGCCAGAACAATAGAAAGGCAGAGGCCGTCTGCCATTGAACTGGTGGTTTAGAATCGAGAGGGAGCTCAGTGCCGTAACTAGCCTTTTATGCACCCGGTGCGAGCTTTCAAACCTGCGCCCCTGAAAATGCTCTAACCAGGCTTAGTCTGGTAATTTCTGCGCCCCTTCAGGGTCTGCGCCCTGTGCCTGGGCACTGCTCGCACCGCCCTAGTTACGGCACTGGCTCAAGTTAACTTAATTATCAGAAATGACAACTTGGGATAGAATATCCTGGCGCCAAATAGTGAGGAAACCCGATTCCAAATAATGGGAACACAGGCGGGTATAAAGATGAACTAGTTATTTAACACCGACTTCTTCGAATGTAACTAAATACGTTTTCATGATTCGTTATTTCAATCATTTTGACTTTACTATGCATCTCACATCCGTCAGATTCCTGCAATTCCGTCCAGGTCATCGGTTCATCTTGTAGGGAGACTTTCCAACGCTACGTTTTTCGCCCTAACGATCATATTATATTCTGCGAGCCATGGATCTGCCCTTTAAGTTCGGCGGTTCTTCGGGCAAGGTCAGCAACCTTGGTTTTCTTAATTAAACTTTACTATTTAAATATTCCCCTAACATAATTAAAATCCATGTTTAACTGAAAACAACACCGCATACAGACGAGAAAACAACCATATTTAAATTATACCATAAAAATCGCAATTTACTTACATAGGCCTGCGCTCGCAACATTGTTGCAGTTATAAATATAATTATATGAGTTTTTTAAACCTAGGTCATCTCACCGCTTTTACGATTTTACTGCGAAAGACGTTAAAATTGGACTTATCCTATTTATTCGAGAAATCTTAGTTGTCTTTTTGTCGTATAAAACTTTAATTTTGTGCTTTCTGTGTACGATATAATGCCGACTTTATTTCGCTTTTATTGTATTTGAAATTGCAGTTTCAGGCTGTCTATTCACTAAAAAACTGGGTAAGTGTGACTTGGATTTGCGCACTGAGGGTTCTATATAAACTTAACTATGTTAATAGTTCGATTCCCAAATCGAGTCTCGAATATTTTTCCGAATAGCAAAAATCTTTTTTTTGTGACGTGACCACAATTTTACGGTTTTAATCAACATATAATTTGATACAGACCTGAAAAACACAAAAAAAAAACTATCAAAATTTTTAATTTCGCGGGCTACATTTATCTTCCACTTTGATAGATTATTTCGAGATCACTTGAACTTAATTTTCACGGTGGTCAAAAAGTAAAAGAAACAAATAAAGGCTCCCGAAGACATTGTTTCCTCACCAAACGTTAGTCCTAATCGTAAGCCTGTGGTCACGACTTGACTCGTATCGAGCGAGATTGGAATGACTCCGGTGGGTGGCGCTCGATGGATCATCCTCATCATATTGTTATGAAGATAATCCATGAGTGGGATTCGCGGTGCCACTGGTTTATCCACATTCCTACCATACCTACACTATAAGTGTTTTTTTTTTATCTTTCATAGGATTGCGCTTGACCGCCATCACACCTGAGAAGTAACCTATTCACTATTGACTTAGAGATTCCCAGATTGTAGCTATCAGGAAACACAGACTCCAGCAGGGAATTCCACTCTTTAGCTGTACGCTCAATGAATGTGTTCCCAAAACGATTTGTGCGTAAAAATGGATACCGATTAAAGTTCTGTTTGGCCCTAGAGTATAACTTGCTTTACTACACGTGCTTTCCGATGCACGGGGGTGTTACCATCGATTTCTAAACTGTGGGCAGCTACTGAGTAATTTCAAATGGAAAAATCCAATAGAGCTGTTTTCGGGTAATCAAACCCCTGCCCCATGCTCCGTAGTCGCGCTTGCGACCACGAGAGCAACGAGGTAGTTGCCAAAACTGCGTGGACTAGGAATGCAAAATTTTTCATAAGCTTAGGCCTTTTATGATGTAGGCGAGCACTAAATTTCACACAAAATTCACCCCCCCCCCCTCCCTTTAGGGGGAATCCCAATTTCAAACTATGTATAAAGATTTTCTCGCTGTCGAGGCTGCTGGCAGCAGCAAGTAAATTATATGTGTAACCGTTGATCTAATAGAATAGTTACTTACAATTTTCTGTTTCGAAAGAGAAAACCCATTCTTACAGAACATGCAAATTGTTGCTTATGATTTTCTTCCTGAAAAGGCTCAACTTCTCAAAATAACTCATTGTTGGAGATATTCAATCAACTGTAATCTTCTAGTTCAAGCCACATTTCTTTACAAAGGCATTGATGAATAATGCAAGCGTTTAGCTTGTGTATCTACGTACTTACAATATGTAATATACTGATCTCCGACCTACCTTGAAGGAGGCTACATATTGCATATACCTATGTACTCGCGTTAAATGTGCTGCATGCATAATATTTGTGTCACTAGTGTGCAATGTGTGCATTCAGGAAGTAGGTAGATAGATAGTTCAGGGTTGGTGTGAACTCTGCGCGTTGTAATCCACGCGCGCCTCAAAGAGTATTCAGCATGCGTCGCTAGGGCCTACGCGAAGCAGTAAAGCTAGCGAAAGTGGTTAACTGACTTCCTAATGCCCCCGGAATTCAGATTCCGACCCCGATTTCCACCCACCGTAGGCGTAGATTTGTTGACGGCGAGCAATGCGTAGCTTACCGTCCAGTAACCGGCAAGACCGAGAGAGTTATTGCTAGTGAGGAGTAACGTTTTTAAATTTAGTCTCAGATCTCGCTTATAAAGAGCAATAACTTCTAGAGCCACGTGTTCTCCTATCCCAGGTATGGCGAACCATAGTTTTTCAGGATATTTCTGTGTGGTGAACCTGTGACATGTGTGGCAAGCAACAAAATAATTTGTACACAACCAATGTACAAGGTTTTACATCTAGATAATAACACAGCTGTAATCGAAATAACTTTCTCTTTTATCTAATCAAATAAACAAACAACTGTTGACTTATTTTATTCGAATTTCACGATGCAAATTAAGAATATATAAATCCAAAATCTAGTTTAAATTTTTCTTCATTAATTCGCTAAGTCAATTTTTTTTTGTGGGTGGTACGGCAGGGCAACATTTTTTTATATTTTTACTGGCACGTTCTTAAATATAGGTTTGCAATCCCTGTCCTATCCTAATTAGATGTAAACTATTAAAGAATAGATCTCCAAATAACAAAATAAAAATCGGAAAAGCTATATAACAGAAAAAGAAACTCAAATAAACCGAAACGAACCACATTAACAAATTACAATTAATGCGGATTGGTTATCCGCATCAATCTTAAAAACTCAATTACTCCTCAAATATAAAATCTCATATTGATTAAATCTAGAATTGAAACGATCTAGATAAAATACGGCCTAAGAATCTTCTTCTTCTTCTACTAGGCGTTAGTCCCGGCTTTTGCCAGGGTCCGCCTTCCGGCTTAGCTTGCTCCACTTTGCCCGATCTTCTACATCCTTGGCAGTAAGGCCATTGGCTCTCATGTCGGACTTGACGACGTCCAGCCAGCGCTTGCGAGGGCGACCACGCGACCTACCGCCAAGGACAGCCATATTCATGCATCTCCGGCCAACGTACTCCATAGGGCGGCGCATGATGTGGCCATACCATCGCAGACGACACTCTTGCAGTTTTTCCCCCACGTCACGGACACCAAGACTACCTCGGATGAATGAGTTGCGTATGCGATCAGATCGCGTAACGCCGCTCATCCACCTCAGCATCTTCATCTCCGTGACGCGAAGCTCCTGGGTGTGTCTGCCTAGTGCTGGCCAACACTCGCCACCGTACAGGAGGACAGGACGTATGATGCATTTATATATCTGTCCCTTAAGCTTCGGAGGCATTTTGCGGTCGCATACAACGCCAGTTACCTCTCGCCATTTCGACCAAGCCGCGCCTATACGTGCTTGGACATCGTCGTCCACGTTGCCAGACTCGTGCAGCACGGATCCAAGGTACCTGAACTTATCCGAGCTTCTGATCCGGTCCGAACCTATTCGGATGGTATTTGAATCCGTGCTGCCGCAGGACATGTACTCAGTCTTCGCCACATTTAGTCTCAGACCGCCGTTTTCCAGCGTGTCCTTCCAAATGTTGACCTTCCGCTCAAGTTGGGCTTTGTTCTGGCTAACGAGGGCGATGTCATCGGCATACATCATTAGCCATGGAGGCTGATCTTGGATGCATGCCGTAACTACATCGAGCACAACGTTAAACAAGAACGGGCTGAGAGCCGATCCTTGGTGAACGCCAACAGATATTGGAAAGACTTTGGATTCGCCAACAGCGGTCTGGACAGAGGACACGGAATCGCGATACATGTCTCCGATAATGTCAATATAGGCCTCGGGCACACCCTTGAAGCGAAGTGCCCACCAGATGGACTGCCGAGGAACACAGTCGAAGGCCTTCTGCAGGTCTAAAAAGGCCATATGCAGAGCTCTCCTTCTCTCCCTGTAAGCCTCAGTCAGAGTCCGCAAGGCGAACACTGCGTCCATGGTGCTGTTGCCCGCCCGAAATCCATATTGACACTCAGAGACAGTGCACTCGCTACGGAGCCTTGTGTCAATTATGCGCTCGAAGAGCTTCATGGTGTGGCACATGATCTTAATACCGCGGTAGTTACTACAATCCTGTACGCTACCTTTGCCTTTATAAATAGGAATAATGAGGCTTGATCGCCACTGGTTCGGCATTTCCTTGGTGGTCAGGATGCGGTTGTAAAGATCCGTCAGAAGGTCCACACCATGTGAGCCCATGGCCTTCCACACTTCGATTGGCACATTGTCAGGCCCGACCGATTTCCGGTTCTTCATGTGGCGAAGAGCAATGCGAGTTTCGTCGGGGGAAATAAGGGAAATAAGACCAAGGTTAGGAGGCGGTTCGGGAGGAAGGTTATGGGGATGCTGTTTGTTAGACAGCTCCTCGAAGTATGTGCACCATCTCTCCTTAACAGAGGGGGCATCATAGAGCAGCTTACCCTGGGCGTCCCTTACACAGAGGCATTTGCTAATGTCCCGTGTAGCTTTTTCCCGGGCACGCGCCAGCTTAAAAATAAGCTTTTGCCCCTCCGCAGTTTCCAGCTTGTCGTACAAGGGCGCCAAACTTTTGCTGCGGGCTCTGGCTACTGCTTTTTTGCAAGCGCGCTTAGCCGCTCCATATGCCTCCCTGTCCTCCGGAGAGTTGGACCCCTGCCACTTCTTAAATAATACCTTCTTCTTCCGGGTCGCCTCCTGCACCCCGTCATCCCACCACCACGTCTCCCTGTCCATGGTGCGACCACCACGAGAAGTGCCAAGGACGCGCTTACCCGCGGCGGTGATTGCTGAATGAATCCTACTCCATATCTCTTGAGCGGACTCATGCGGAGAACTGATCTCGAGGTGCTCGACCTCCGCGATGAATTCCGACAGTTTAGGACCATTAAGCAACCACCACTTGGTGCGGGGATTGCGTTTCTGGGTCACTTTTTTCCTTGATACGATCGCCAGGTCCATGACAAGGAGGCGATGTTGAGCCGTTAAGCTTTCGCCTGGGATAACCTTACAGTTGGTAACCTTGCCAATGTTGCACCGTCGCACCAGCAGGTAATCAATTTGGGTTGAGTATGAGCCACCACGGTACGTAATAAGATGCTGGGGCTTCTTCTGAAAGAACGTATTCGCGATGGCTAGGTCCGACACAGCGCAGGTCCTGAGTATGCTGACTCCCTCTGCATTTAGTTGGCCATAGCCAAAACCACCGTGAACACGTCCGTACTCTCCAGCACGCTGACCTACGTGACCGTTGAGATCCCCCCCAACCAAAATATCTTCAGAATTCGGAATAGCGCGCATTACGTCCTCGAACTCATCCCAGAAGGCCTCCTTTTCAGACTCACAGCAGCCAGTTTGAGGAGCGTAGGCGCTGACTAAGTTCGTTACCGACCCTTCGATCAGCACCTTAACTCGCATCAACCGGTCGCTGTATCGGTCTACTTCAAGAAGTCCATCCTGAAGGTCCTTAGACAGTACTACGGCTACTCCGTTCCTGCCCGATGGTGATCCGGTGTACATTAGCCGGTACCCCTGCCCGATGTCACGGGACTTATTCCCCTTCCAGCGCGTCTCCTGAAGGAAGGCGCACTGGACCCGACGTTTCGCAAGTACGTCCGCGAGTTCTCTGCAACGTCCAGTTAGAGAGCCAATGTTCCAGGTGGCAAAGCGGAGCTTCTTTTTGGGTACTAACGTCTTTAGCCGTGCCCGTACTTGACACGGTAGCCCTAGCCCACTTATCGCAGGTTTAAGGCGATGTGCCTGCGCGTCGTTGTTCGGCGACGCCCTAGTCCAAGTACCCACATTATTCTTTGCCTTATCCATGAATATGTGACTGAAGTTGGTTTTACGTGGGGCGACCAGCCGTCTGACCCCCACAACCCTACGAGAGGGAAACCAGGATCGCCAGAGCCTCGTCCGTTGAACAGCAGGGTGCACCGCTAGCAGGTGAGGTTGGCTTGGGTCCTTAAGATGTAAACGGACCCCAATCACCCCAAAAATACGGCCTAAGAATATAGGTCGTAAACTAGCTTAGTTAGTGTGGAAAAGTAAAGGCATTCGCAATGCAAGTATCAGTTTCAAGGTGTCCCTACATTGTTGCAGTCCATTGCCCTCGCGAGATCATCTTGACAAGTCCATTTACAACATACGACTTTAAACAATATGATTTTTTGTTATGATAGGTTCTGTATATTGTAAGTACGGTGACGACAGTTTTTGTAGCTTTTGGGAATGCTGATTTAGAAAATGAGGACGGAATTTTATTTCCAATATGGCGGTTAAAATTTTTGTCATTACTTTGCTTTGCATGATTATTTTTTCTTTATGAATCTGTACATCGTAAGTGCGGTGACAATCGTTTTTATAGTTTTTGGGACTGCTGATCCCGAAAATGAGGACGGAATATCAATAAAATTATTGTCATTTTATTATGATTAAAAAAAAATTAAAACAGATCTCCTTTTGACACTTCTCTTGTAGATTAGGCTATTTTCGACGTTTTTGGAGATACTGAAGTCACTACGTCACAAGCTTTCCAGATAGAATCGTCCTAAGCCATCGCTCTTGCATATTGTGCGCCACTTTTTTGTATGTTTTGAACCGATAATGCTTGATTTCCGACAATTCCGTGTTAAAGTCACAATCTCAATCCAAACTCTTGGAAACTGGTGAGATTGTACCTTCATTCTTGCATATTTTGCGCCACTTTGGTTTAAATGCCAACAGCTGATAGATATAATCTCGTTTCATGACACTTACAAATCATCTGGTATAATTGGTCCATCTATTATCGCATTAAGTTGTCTTAACTAAGTCATGCTATTACTTGTGATGAATTGATGATAGATGCAAACAAAGGAGTGTTAAACTAGTAAATTAAATCAATAGAATTTGCTCTATTATGTTTTTACATTATCAAGTGTTCCGACTTTTATATGAACGCATAAAAAAATAAGTATAAGATAAAGATACCACAAGATTTCGTATATTTTGTTTGAATAAATATTAACCTGTATAGATTTTTACATATTACTGTTCCGATTCTGAGTTTGTTTGGATGTTGGTGTTGTGATACCCAAAAGAACATCTTTCCGGTCGAGTAGTATTGCCGTCCCATCGGAATTTGAAAAGCGGGAACTACATTAGACCGATGCACGCTTGGGCTACGCCAGATTTGTATGTAGATCCAGATCGCGTGGTGACCAGACAAGTCTGGTTGCTATATAAAATGTATGGAGACCGACGCGCGCACATCAGCGTGCGTGATCCACGTGGGCTGGGCCCAAGGTAGTTCTACATTTAATCTTTCTTCTTTGTACTACAAGATATGTAAATACTCATGTCAAGTGATTTTGTTTTTATTTATTCATTCTTATTACCGTCGCGTGTCGTCCTCGCACCGTCTAAAAGTTGCCCCAACCTGTTTGTTTTCATTAGTTGCAAATTCTTCAAATGAAGTCGCGTGTTCCACAATGTCGGGCCTGATTCACGGTCAAGGTCACCGCCGACAATGTTGCGATGTTGATGTAACACTCATTGAGACGCTCCCCTTGTTTGTTTGGACTCTAGTTCTACCTTAAATCACTCACTGTACTACAAGACTCTCTTGCCTAGTTATGTCTTAGTTGCCCAATTTGGCAACTTATAGAAGTTTTTCCAAAGCCCGTCACGCCACCGTCTCGTGTCCTCCTCGCATCATATAAACGTTGTCCCAACCTGTTTGTTTTCATTAGTTGCAAATTCTTCAAATGAAGTCGCGTGTATCCACAATGTCGGGTCTGATTCACGGTCAAGGTCACCGCCGACAACGTTGCGATGTTGATGTAACACTCATTGAGACGCTCCCCGTATTTGTTTGGACTCTAGTTGTATCTTAAACCACTCATTGTACTACAAGACACTCTTGTCTAGTTATTTCTTAGTTGCCCTCCAATTTAGCAACTTATAGAAGTTTTTCCAAAGTCCGTCACGCCACCGTCTCGTGTCCTCCTCGCAGCGTGCAAACGATGCCTTAACCTGTTTGTTTTCATTAGTTGCAAATTCTTCAAATGAAGTCGCGTGTATCCACAATGTCGGGCCTGATTCACGGTCAAGGTCACGTCCGACAATGTTGCGATGTTGATGTAACACTCATTGAGACGCTCCCCGTGTTTGTTTGTCGTTGGACGACTTTCGATTCAGACGTACTGTGAGTTGTCTGGGGTCGAGGATAACGGGTGTTGAGTGTTGACGCGGCGGTGGTTTGTACCTGATGGTAACTGCAATCCGTTGCAAACTAAATTAGCTTACGAAACGGGACAGATTCAATTATCCATACCAGTGTTTTTCAATCTTCTTGTATACGTAACCTCTTTTAATACATGTGGACAAATAGTCCAGTAGCAGTCCGGAGCAATGATGGCCCAGTGGTTACGGTCCCAAATTCCGAGTGGTTTGTGTAGGTGTAACGCGACCTGCTTACTTTGTAAATTGTTGAAAGAAAACGTCATGAGAAAACCGGCGTGTCTTAGAACCAAAAATTTGAAGATCAACCCGCACTGGGCCCGCGTGGTGGATAACGGCCCATTCCTAGGCTCAAGCCTCCTCTTTAGGAGAACCTAGAGAGGTGGCTTGAGTCCCAGCAGTGGGGGCATATTATAAGGCTGATGCTATGCTAGACAAATAGTGGCGATCCCTCTATTGACTCAACTAAAAAGTATGCCCTTCAACTCTTTTTATCCTGTCTCCCCATAGTAAGTAACTTGATAGATGTGTTAGTGACTGTAACATGATAGTAAGCGGTGATGTGGTTGACGATGGACCACGTTTGCCTGGTTGCAACTATCAGGAAACGCAGACTCCCCCAGAGAATTCCACTCCTTAACCGTACGCATAATAAATGCAAATGTCTTTATCTTATTTTTTGAGAAACAAATATTAAAAAAAAAATAACATACGTGAATATATTTTTAATGGAAAATTTCCAAGTTACAACTTAAAGGTACTCCAACCCATACCTGTATTTTGGGCACGTTTTGACAGCTTGTATCTGTCAAATGATCCTTGGTCCGCGGACCCATGGTCATTGGTCACCCGTTTATATTTCAAATATGGAATGTTGTTTATTTGATGCTTATCTGCGCAGACGTATGTGTTTTTAACATCTGTGTTTTCGAAATTTGAATTTTGAAAGGTCTTGATACTTTTGTTATAAGAATGAAAAAAAGTACTTTATTTTAGGTATGAAACACTTACAATCAAATGGGGTGAATTGGAACAAATATTTGAACGGGATTTTCAGAATATTTAACAAATTTTTCCGGCTATTGAAGGCTCCTTTCATTCATTAATTGTATTATACCAAAGTGACAATCGTGATCAAAGTTTTGTTCTTATTGACCCTTGTGTTCCTATTGACCTCCTTTGTCGGTTAGTAACTCAATATCTAAAGCACAGTAATATTTTATAAATTAATTACAGTGTCTAATGGAAGAATAATGATATTTCTAACCACTTTTGACACTCCAAACACTTATAGCCTGATAATTTTCTGTTCTTCAAATCTGCTATCAAATCGAATGAAACTGTTGTCATTAAAAACTAGAGTCAGGCAACTGCTACATAGTTGTCTGACATTTGCTGAACTAGACCTATTTGGCACAGCTGTAAGACACACAATGTTATGATTTTTCTTTTTAGGGTTCCATACCTAAAGGGTAAAAACTATTAAGTATTATGACTCCGCCATCCTTCTGTCTGTCGCCAGGACCGTGATAGCTTCTTCTTCTTTGTCGGTATCACTGTTGACCGAGTGGTCATTGTCATCACTTCAGGTGTTGGTGGCAAGTTTCACAACACGCCGCTACTCTTATCTGATGGCCGCTATCCTCGTGTATTTATGTAATGATGATGTAGTGTATTCATGTGGTGATTTACTGCCGCTTTTGGCTGGTCAGTCGGTGGACTGACCAGCCAAACTGACAAGACTGTCTGACTAGACTGTGTAGGCGATCTTCCGATAGCTAGACAGTTGAAATTTTCACAAATGATGCATTCCTGTTACTGCTACTGCCATAAAAAACCAATTCGGTAGTTACTCAGATACCCGCGAAACGAGACACAATAGTAAAACAATAACAGCGCGGTCTCATAGGACCGGTTGGGGATTCAAACGTTACTTGGTTGACCCAAATAGCTACGAATAAACATCCAATCATACCTATTAGAATTCGAAAACATGTGACATCCACCAACCCGCACTGGGCCCGCGTGGTGGAATACGGCCCGTTCCCACTCGTAGAGACGAGGTCTGAGTCCCAGAAGTGGAAGTATTATAAGGCTGATGCTATGCATACCTATTAGTAGACACAATATTTGACTGCTGTTTCAACTGAAAACATTTTCAGTACTCGGCAGTTACTTTAAAACGCATGTAACTAATCTAATATATTCCTCTGCTGGCACCGTGACCCGCGATGCAGATATGCCTTGTGCTTTGAATACAATTGCGTAGTTACTAGCGCCAGTAGCTGGCTCATGTTAACACTATGCAACACACTGCGCTAGTAGGCTGTAATAAACCGATTTGTATTGGAATGTTTACTGATTTACGAGTTGTAGGGCGCGGGTTCAAACCCAGCCAGGCGCATTAACATTATAGGCATTGTAATGTTCCCACTGTTGGGACTCAGGCCTCCTCTCCTCTCTAGGAGAGGGAATGGGCCGTAATCCACCAGGCGGGCCCAGTGCGGAATACTTTGTGTAATTTATTACATTACCACTGTTCTCAAGACGGTGAAGGAAAACATCGTGAGGAAACCGGTATGTCTTAGAACCAAAAATTCGAAGACATGTACCAATCCGTGTTACCCCAGTTAATGGGTTGTGGAGGTCTGGTAGGCAGCCGCTCCTCTTAAAATACTGGTATTCAGCTGAATCCGGCTTTCCTGGAAGTCGACCCCAATATATGTAGTTGGGAAAAAGGCTAGGCAGATGATGATGATGATGATGTACATCCACCAATCCACACTGGGCCCGCTTGGTGGATTACGGCTCATTCCGTCTTCTAGAGAGGAGGCCTGAGTCCCAGCAGTGGGAACATTATAAGGCAGTTGCTATGTTATGCTATTGGAATGTTTAAGTTATGTCGTTTTGTTCTGTTCAAAGTCGTGGATAAAGTGATTTTCTGTCTTTTGAGATCACGATTTTATTGAGTTACTTGCTATGTCAGGTATTTGTTTAGGGTGCACCCAAAGGGTAAAATCGAGACCCTATCTGTCTCATGAACCGTGATAGATAGTTGACATTTTTACAGATGATGCATTTCGGTTGTAGTTACGAGTACTACTAATACTAAAAACACAATATATTTAATATTGAAGTGGGTCTTCCATTCATCAAACGTGTTTTTTTTGTTTTTTTTTTGCTACGGACGGTACGGAAATCTCAAAACAATATTTTCTATATAAGATAGTCTGACATGTAGTCGTGACGGTGGCGTACTGGATACATAACTGTCACGATCAAACGGTTAAATTGAATGTAACTTAAGAGAAATGTGTCTATCTAGTATCTATCTGCCTACCCATTGAATTCCAGTTTAACCGGATGTAGTTAAATACCAGTATTTCATATGGAGCGACTGCCTACCTGACCTCCACAACCTTGTAATTAGTACGATATGCCTTGTCAAGATTGGAGACAGATTTCCTGACTCACAATTATCCGTAGCGACTGTTGAAAGTAAACAAGTGACGGCCGGGACTTACGTGCTCTTCCAGGCACTTGGGAGTTTCAGTAGGTCAAGTTGGTTACCCATCGCAGACCGACCTCGCCACGTGTTGCCTAACCTTGGAAATTAACCCGTGTGGTTGTTATTATTGTAGTTACGAGCTCCTTTTTAAACTAAATTAGTACATAGATTAAAAATCTTTCAAAGTACTAATCTGATGACGATTTTTTTCTTTTTTTATTGGTAAAGTTCACTCGTTCGAGTGTGAAGAAGTAACATACACACTCGCAAAATTTTGCGTATATGATAATAGTGTGATTATCTGTTATTCAGTCCGTTATAAAAAATATCTCTACCATAGGAACTCATCCACATTGAATAATCGTCGGAACCTTTCCCGCTTATCGTTCACTTATTGTTACTTAATATTTCTCCACGCCAATTTCCACAATGAAGAAATATGGTAATCGCACTCGTAAATAATTAATTATGCTACCTGGATGCAATTACACTTTAATCGCTAATCGCAATTAGACCACCCGACCTTAACGATAAACAGAATGGACTGAGTGTCTTCGAAAAATTTACTTCTGTAAAGAAAGGGACAAAGTAACTGTGCGGTCAATACCCAGCTTTTTCCTATCTCTCGGCTTATTTTTCAAACTCAGAATTAAAAAATCTTTATATTTATTTTTCTCAGAAAATCCTTACATTTTATATTTGTGTTATGGAGGTGCATGAAAAGATATTGATCATTCTTTGAAGTCCAATATGGATTTAGAATGATGTCACTTAACTAAATGTGCATTGTCATCCAAACCTAATGTGTAAGCAAAATCGCAGCTAAATCTGTCGGGGATAAATGTTTTAAAATTCAACTGCGAAATTTGACCCATACAGTTCGTCCGTTCGAGGAGCTCCTGGCTAGATAATAACAGCCGCATAGGTCGATGTTCAAGGTTAAGCAAAGCTTGCCTAGGTTGGTCTGTGGATGGGTGACCATCTTAACATAACGAGTTTCCTCCGTACCTCGGAAAGCTCGTTAAGCCGTAGGTCCCGGCTGTCATTTGTTGATCTTTGGCAGTCATTACGGATAGTCAGAAGCCAGTACCTAAATCTGACTCCAGTCTTGCCATGAAGTACCGTGTTACCCCAGTTAATGGGTTGTGGAGGTCTGGTAGGCAGCCGCTCCTCGTAAAATACTGGTATTCAGCTAAATCCGGCTTGACTGGAAGCCGACCCCAATATAGTTGGGAAAAGGCTAGGCAGATGATGATGATGACTTACAGTTCGTCCGTTATAAGTTGGTGAGTGTGAAGTTAGGCTCTGCGAATTTTGGCGCTTGAAATATTGTACAAAAATAAAGGTTTTAAAAAAATAAATGCTATTTGCAGTTGTTATTGCTGTTAAAAACCGTTATTGGCATAAAAAAAATTAAAATCTTTATTTTTGTACAATATTTCAAGCGTTAAAATTTGCAGAGCCTAACTTCACACTCGCCAACTTATAACGGACGAATTGTACTCGCATTTCTGCAAACAAGGCAAATAACTCATAACAAGACAACTACAAACTTGCGATCGCTCTATCTCTCACGCACCTTTCTGCCTGTATTTCTTTCACTTTATAACTAGAAAGAAAGCTCAGTCCATTCTCTCTGACTATAAATTAAACCATTCATTCGTCATTGTTTTTTTTTTAAGTGAATTTAGACCCCACACACGTCATATCATTAAAAACTGGCCAGCAAAAACGTTTTAGTTTCCTAGCTGGATCCCGCGTTTTCATCCGTGTGGTGACACTTATAGTTATATTTTGAATAATATACCATATCATAATCATCTCAGTCGAAAAACGTCCACTGTTAGACATAGGCCTCCCCCAAACGTAAATTGTAGCTTGTGTGTTATTCTGATATGTAAGCTATATTATTGTAAAGTTTCATCAAAATCCATTCAGTAGTTTTTGCGTCAAAAGGCAAAAAACATACCAGTAACAATCCGGAACGAGCCCAAGTCGTCAACGGTGCATACTGTTCCACGCGCGCACCTCAAAGAGATGTCAGCAAACTGTAGGGGCCCAGCAGGGTCGAAGCCTTTTGGGGCAATGGGTGGGCTTCCGAAAGGAAAACCCGTGACCCTGGTACGAAGGCAAAGAAGGAACGGGGAGTTTAGAACCTACCGGGGTCGGTTTCCTAATAGATACAACCTAGGGGTCTTTGAGTCAAGAGTGAATAGTTTACTTCTAGGCGAGCGTGCTCCATCGTCGACCACATCATCGCTTACCATCAGGTGAGATAGTGGTCAAGCGCGAGCTTATCAATGGTTAAAAGGCAATAAAATACTCACCCTCCTGGTCTTCCCAAGATCGGGAGAACTCATTCTGCTGATTCCCCACCTAAAAATAATACATCCTCACAAACTTTCGCCTTCATAAAATAAAGTAGGATAGTCTACTACAGACTCAGTCGGCAGATGCGACAATTATGCAACATTTATAATGAACCCAAGTTTACCGTGTCAAGGCGCCGCTACAATGTTGCCGGTGCTTGCCCCGATACGTGCCTACAATGATTTGTTGCTACTATTCGTGTTTGTGCGTAGATAACTACGGAACAGCTGGGCTTTAATGAAAACAGGTGGATGAGTGTCGCGTTGTTTTTTTGATGAACTAGTGTTTGCTAGTTGCTTTGTTCGCGTGGAAGTTGGTTGTTATGGACGCGAAGTCGGAGACAGATAAGTAGCCTATGTCCTTTCTTGGGGTTCAAGCTTACTCCGTACCAAATTTCATTAAAATCGGGTCAGTAGTGTAACCATAAAAGCATAACAGATTTACTTTTACATTTATGATATTTGTATGGATTATTAAAAATAGTGTGTGTCGGGTTGACCCTTCGATTATAACATTTTCAATAATTTTGATATCAAAACTTGTTGCGGCGCACTGAGCACTTTATTTTGTAGGTGTTGAATGAGACTGAGCCGTCACCCTCGGCTTTGTAACGTTCATTCGGGTATAGTCGGTCCGAGTTATCTGAACGATAAAGATTCTGTATAATTTTAACCTTGTTTAAATAAAGTTCTTCTATCATGTGGTCTTATGCCACACGATAGAAGTCAAAACTTTATTTCGTATCTATTTTTTAAACTTAGTTTGATTACAATAAATACACTTCAGATTATTTTGTCGTTCAATTTAGCACATTAGCTAGAGGGATTAAAGTTATTTGAAAAAACTAGGTACTCAAAAGTTTGGTTTCTATATTTATTTTAATTCCAAGAGTAACGGTGATTTACATTTATATCTTTGTGTAGGCAGTTTAATAGTTCAATCCATGAGTACTTGAATTGAAATGCGGATAAGCTGGTTTGCTTGTACATACCTATGTATTTTATTTTTTATCCATTTGGCGATCCGATAAAATATTCATTTAAATAGTAAAACAATAACAGCGCGGTCTCATAGGACCGGTCGGGGATTCATGAATTAAAGTCTATATTTTAATCCCTGAGACTAAATTGACAGTTAATTCATGAATTCCCGACCGGTCTCATAGGACCGCGCCTCGTTCGATTGTGTCTCGTTTCGCGGGTATTGATAGGTTAATGTGAAACTTAGAATAGTAATGATATCAGTTCTTTTGTGTTTGACAAGTGTGACAACCCCCGTAATGTCATTATATTCTCAAATATTAAAAAAACAGTCTTTAGAATAAACTAGTATTTTGTAGAAGTTTTCAAAACAATGTCAAACTGACAGCCGCTGTCAGAATTAAAATAAGTTTTTTAAGAACATATCAAAGTAAAATATCCCTATCTCGCTTTAAATGTACTTTTCTCTCACATCGCAACATCTTACCTTACCTTGTGGCCCTAAAACCGCGCATTCTTTATAACCACAGGGCCCTACCACGACCTTGCGGTATCCCCAGTACCACATGAGAATACAACACGACCCTAACTTTCTTTTAGTCATACATTGCTTTTTTTCAATATAGAAAACTGATGAAAGCTCCTTACCAGCCAGCAATTTATATAAAAAAAGTTAGTCATACGTTTCGATTGGTGAATGTTTAATTCGAATTTTAAAATTATGTGGGAATAGCAACATTGTTAGAGTTGTATTTAGTTTTTTTTTTATAGGTATTAGGTATTCTATTGAGATTTTAGAATAGAATTTAATATGTTATTTCCTCTCCTAGAGAGGAGGCTTGAGTCCCAGTTGTGGAGCATTATAAGGCTTATTATACTGCTATACTTATGCTTATAAACAGGTTTATTATGGATACACAAGACGGGTACCTACTTAAATCTCGGGCGGCGGAACGGTTCAAAGAATCACAGGCTCTGGTAGGCGAAAGGCAACTGAAGGAACCAGTGTTCCTTGTAACTAAAACCCACCCGGTTTTAGTCCGTAAAATTCTCGCTCTACCAAAGGCGAGAGAACATACATATTTCATGTTTTTCTACTCCACAAAAAAAAGTTGAATCTCGGGTAAATTATTCAGAATTCCGACATCACCTAAAAATCAGTAAAGCTAAATTTGGACTGGGCCAACACGTCTGCTTCACGTCAAATAATTAATGGGCTGAATTAACCACAATGTGAGTCGCAGAAAATGTCAAGCGACATTGCGGTGAACCCAGGGGAAAATGGCGAGGCGATTGACGTCTATCGACAGAATTGTTTCACTCTTGGCCAAAATGGGAAGGATAGGATGAGGCCTCTGCTCTGTAATGGGACAGAACTAGCTGAAAATAATAAATTAAGCTACCTTACTTATTAAACTAAATAAGAATAAAATACGAGGTTTTATTCTAATACCATGAATACCTACCATGTATTTTAATCACCAAAAATGCACCCCCAAATTACCACCCACTAAATTTTTTAAACAATATTTTGTAAGTACTAAACAACAAATAACACTGAAAAACAATCTTTTCTGAAAACAGCATCGAAATTCACTATTAAATAAAGCAGCAATTAACATTTCAAATATTGTTTTCAAGAAGAGTCGCTATCTCTTTTGTACACGCGTAACCTAATGGCAGTGACCTCATATTTTAGTGTTTGTATCCTTATTCCCTTCCACCAGATTTGGAAGGTCTCTAATAAAACATAATTAGTACTGTAATTTAAATAAAATTACTTTATTCATACAAATAATGAAAGAAATGAGTCAACTGTCTTCTTAGTGAGATTTCTCACATAAATTAGTAACAATACAAAGAAAGGCGCATTCACTATCAGACGCCCAACTTACTAATATATGAAAGCTCCTTTCATTCAATTTCAAGAACTTATGACCAAATGACACCGACTTTCGGTGTCCCTTTCAACAATGTATCACATTTTTAATAGGCAACAAATTCATTCGTTATCAACGCACAAAGATTCAATTGTTCTCACATAAGTTAACAGTTTAGTGACATTGTGATAAGGTACAGTGGTAGCTTGTTCTCTCGGAGAGGTATAAAGAAGTAATTATTTAATAAAAACGTCTTGATCATTACTGTTCATGAGGTGCTTGTAAATCAGCAGTGTTTTATACAATGTTGTCGAGTTGTCATCTTCTAGAAATTATATAATTAGGCTCGAGTCTCAGTCTCCGTCAAGAGTGAATAGGTTTCTTTTAGGTTACTTTCGTCGCTAGTCATCAGGAGAGATAGTGGTCAAACTCGAGCCTATCAATTAAAATAACAATAAAAAAAGTATTGGTATGGTCATGTAAAGAGGAGGGACGAAATGCATGTTACTTATAGAGTTATGAGTATAAGGGCCTGTTTCACCACCTATGATTAAGTTTCGAGTATCTTACTGGGCAGATAATTTCATACAAATTCTTTTCCATTTTTGAATTTATTCAGTGAGTACTGCCTACTCGGACATTGTGAAACAGGCCCTAAATGTGGATGGATGGAGAGGGAGGAGCAAAGAAAAGATTGATGATTTGTGTTAGAAATTACATGAAAGAAAAATTAGTGTGAGTATGACGGGTGACAGGATAGAATGAATGAGTTCTTTCAGAGGGGTATAAAGAAGTAATTATTTAATAAAAACGTCTTGATGATTACTGCTAATTATGTGCTTGTAAATCAGCAGTGTTTTATACAATGTTGTTGATTTGTGATCTTCTAGAAATGATATAATTGGTCTCGGGTCAGTCTTGGTATGTTTATGTGAAGAAGAGGGATGAAACGCGTGTTACTAAAAAGTTATAAATACTTTTTAAGTTTTAATATACATGTGGAATTGTGGACGGATGGAGAGGAGATGGGGTTGACAAAGAAAATACTTAATATTTATTTTTATGTAACGTAAACTAGTGCTTGACTGCGAACCCACCTGATGGATGTGTCAAAGTTGATATGCAAGAAAAGGGAGCTAGTGTCAACTGGGTGACAGGATAGGATGGAAGGAAAAAAAAGTATTGCACCGACCCCAAATAACATAGAACAAGGACAGGAAGATCATGTCGATATCTCCTAAGATCAGATCCAGATTCAAATTCATTTAATCATTGTGATCGATGTAAGGTATTATGAGGATCGAATACCTATAATAAAAACACCAATCAAATGTGATCAGACTCGCGCACAGACGGTTCCGCACTAACTTATCAACTGCAGATAAGTTTATAATCTCAAATAAACTACGTAACAATAGACCAATTAGGTCATAGGACTATAGTCATGCCAAAAAATCCAAAATCTAGAATTTTAGAACTATAAAATTGCAGATTTTGGAATTTTTGACTTGACTACAGACTTCGAACCTGCAGGCTTGCGGGATCCCGATTCCAAGCGCATCCAATGCGAGATTCGATTCCCTAATCTAGGTCGTAGAGATGGACGGACATTCACTGCCAAAATCTAGAACAAAAGCAAAAGTCGTGATACAATAAATTACTATTACTTCCATACTCCTAACTGGAAACACGTGTAGGTGACGTCACGAGAACCGAGTTCAGTCACAATTCAATTATATAATTATTGTACCGTGCATGCAATGCCATGATTGAGAGGAACATTTTATTTCAAATTACTCATTGATATAATTATCTCACATAATTATTGTGTGAATATACACCGGTTTTTTACAATAGAAATATAGATCTAAATAGAGAAATAGACTTGGTTGACCTAGTTTTGTTCCTAGCTAGTCAATAAACTAAAGCAGTTTTTGATGGCTCGTTTAGCGCAGTGGTTGAGCGATCGACTGCTGCGTTGCGTGTCGCAGGTTCGATTCCCGGACGGTCCAAATATGTTTCTTTTTTCAAGTAGGGAATCATCAGAATGAATTCTCCCGCTCTTGGGCGGAGCGGGAGGGCGTGTCAGAATTTTAATGACTAAAGCCTACCCCATTCCTTCGTTGCCTTCGATCTGGGGCCACTGAGCGTCCAAATATGGCTTTTTTGAAAGGATGTAAGGAAACGTGAAAAAAAAAAGGTTACTATTACATCGTAATTTAGTATAATAATATTGTCTAATTAAGTCACAATCGCGATACGGATCAGGTTCTGAACCCGAGATCTCGTTATCTTCCATCAGGAGTTATGGTCGGTGGGATATTGTCCTGATTGTCCTGTTCTCAGATAAAAATCCTATCTGATCCCGCATCTCTTCGCTACTGCTTAGTCAGTTACCGGTTCATAGGTTGTATTTAATTGGTGGGTTTATTTATTTACTTACTACTAGCTTATTTTTGTGAATTCAGGAACCTTCACATGACGTGTTTCAGGCGTGCGAGCGAGAAAGCATTCAGATTACAGCTCAGTTTAGGTCGTCAAATGGATGGCGATAAGACCTCATGGTATCTAGATACCATGATTTTAGTTTTTGACTAGTCAAAAACTAAAATCTCTGAAACGTGTTAAACTTTCGATTATTATTCGAAATGTCGAAAATTTCGACATGAATTTTAACGATTTAGAGCGCCTTTAGAACACATTGCAATGATTTCCTTTTGAAACTACATGATTCTGATGAGCTTCCTAAATTAAACAATTAATTACATTCTAACCTTCCTAAATAGTATCCCTAAAATACCTCACAATCTAGACCTAATTGAAAAATTTAGGCTGAAACCTAGTCGTTAACTGATGGATTCGTCAGTCTAGCCTGTTAATAAGTAATCGGCTTTCAATTAGTCTTTGTGGGCTAACGGATACCCTCAGCGGACTGTCCGATGTCCGTCCGTCCGTCACTGTCTGTGTCCATCTGGGAATAGATGGCGGACATTTTTTTCTAGATGCAAGTACCTATAGGTTCGAGAATAGATTGACCGTGTGTGACGGATTTGCTTTGATTCATTTAGATTCAGATTCATTTAATCATTGTAAAACATAGGTACATTACAAGTTCTTATAGGTTACATTGAGGGCTCTATGTTTTGCCTCTAGGGCGTACAATGTATAATAATAATAATAATAATAATATTCCACAACTTTCACACAACATCATCTAGTCCCAAGCTAAGCAGAGCTTGTGTTATGGGTACTAGACAACTGATAAACAAACTTATATATTTCTAAATACATACATATTATAGATAAATTACACCCAGACACAGAACAAATGATCGTGCTCATCACACAAACATTTGTCCTGGGTGGGAATCGAACCCACGACCTCCGGCATAGCAGTCAGGGTCACTAACCACTAGACCAACAGGCCAGTCAAAACGTATTAATGCATGCAATACTAAAATTAATTAAAAATGCAGTAATACAATTTGAATTCAGATTAGTGTCGAGTGTCGTTTACACGATGCGTTTGTGCTAGAACTTTCTTTGATTTTAGAAGCATGTCATTATGCATTTAAAGCAAACGTTCTATAACATCACAACGTGATGTGTAAATGGTTCTTACTAATGGAAGAATATCCGAATAGGGCGGGCACCCTTAAGTACGCCTATGTGATATACTTACTGTATATTCAGTTAGAATAAACAAATATTACAATACTAATGCGTAGGTACCAGCTGTGTATTATACTTTTTAGTGTTTCTAGTCTTTTAAAAATTAAATGTAATCGTGGTCTTCAACGGGTAAAATTTTGTAAATCTTAGGTTTTTCCGGTAAATCTTGGGAATTACCGTACATTTACAGTAACAATTCTAAGAGATATCGATGTATACAGTATACTCGTACATAAACAATCTTTCGGTGTACTTCTATGATTACTGTTCAGCGCTAAATATGAACTTGTAAGTAATCTTGTGATCTCGTAGCGATACTTTGTAAATTATCAAGTAATTTGTTCGAGTTGATACATACACTTTTTGTATGTACTTGTATGGAAGGTTTTGTTTACACGTGGGTAGGTAATTAGAAGTTCTTAGAAAAGTTACATCTCATACATTTTTTCTAAGAGCAGTGACACCACTGTTCTCAGAAAAATGAGGTAATTACTCTGACTTACAAGTTGTAGGTCACGGGTTCAAACCCAGCTAAATGCATAACTTTATGTAATTTATTACATCACCATTACTCTCAAAACGGAACAGGAAAACATTGTGAAAAAACCGGCATCTTATAGAACCAAAAATTCGACGACATGTGTCATACACCAATCTGCATCAATCTGGCATCGGCCCATTCTCCGGATCCGGTCCCAATAGTGGGAACATAACATGGCTGATAATGCTATGCTGATAGATACATTTTTATGATCCTTTAAATAAACGTATTGTTAAGTGATGGTTTCTGCTACCAGATGTAGGTTTTTTTTTCGGTTGGGGAATCATCAGAATGACTTCTCCCACTCTTGGGCGGAGTGGGAGGGCTTGTCAGACTCTTACTGACTAAACCCCTACCCCGTTCCTTCGTTGCCTTCGATCTGGGGGACACGATGACAACCTGTAGGTTTTTCCGTGTTCCCCAGAGGCACCAGATGTAGGTTGCCTCTGTCCAGTCACAGAAGGTTTCTGGTTAGGTTTATTTTCAGGGATGACTTGGTTTCCTTGGACCTGCCAGCAATCCGATGCCGAGGACCTCCATCTCTCTACTTGTTGCTAGCGTTGCTAGAATGACACTTTGTGTAGTCCCTTAGGGGACTGGACACTTGGTTTTTATAATTATTGCTAGACTCTCTCACCTGATGGTAAGTGCCGTTGTGGTGGACGGTGGAGCACGCTTACCTATAAGTAACCTATTCATTCTTGACTTAAAGTTGTAGCTCCCACTCCTTAGCTTATGTCAGACTGGCTTAATGTTTTATCATTTTTTCGGTTATTTTGGATGTTTTCAATTTTCAAACACCATTGAACATTGACTGTGGCCTTGTAAGTGAAATTAAAGCAGCCCTGGAACGTAGGCAAAAAAGGAACAGGAGTGGGTTTTAGTCAGTAAAAGTCTGACACGCCCTCCCGCTCCGCTCAGAGCGAGAGAAGTCATTGAATGATTTCCTAACTATAAAAAACCATTGAACATTGATGGGTCCCCCTTAAGTCTATTTCAATCATTTATTTAGTAAACTTGTCTACAAACGTCTCAATTCTGCTACACGCCAAATGAAACAAATGTAAACAAACAAACACACAGAGATACGGACTTGAACCTGTGACCCAGCGTCCGCGACCCGCCTCTCATTACCAGTCGGCCGGCGCCGCCATAAAATGTAACAAGAAACTGACTGATTACTTACTGAATACATTGTAGGGTCATTAAATAATTCGATACTTTTTTGGTACGTTTATTGGTCATTCTAACTTATTAAATTCATTTATAAATACTTAAAAAAATAAAGGGTAGATTTCGTAAACGAATAATATTAAAGTTCGACTTGACCGATTTTTATGAGTTTTTGCGTATATTTAGTAAGTCACAGAATAGGTCGTAAGCTATTTTTATCCTCCTATCCTCACTCCTCATTTTTTTCATTAATAAATTATAAGGCAAACCAACGTTTTATTGGTCAACTACTTTTTACATAATTATTATTCTGGTAATGAATTGTTAAGATATAACTTAAACAATAAATAGTCTCGCAAAATAATAAACTTTCTAATTGTAAAAGCACCATCAAATTTGCATTAGCAGTTCCTGATTTAGCTATAAATTTTCAAGCTAATGATTCTCAGGGTTATAGAATTTGACCTGTACTCAAAGTAAGCTTTTCCCTTTAAAAACTTATGATCTGATCGGGATAATATACACTACTGTATTTTTAGTAATTACTGCCAGCAACGAAATTCGTTTACTGCATTTAATTTTAATAATTTACTTACACGACACCATCAAAATTAATAGATCAGAATGCCTAGTGCGAGCTTGTTTTACGTTAATGCAATCGACATGTTCATGATGTTTGGCGCTCTGATGATCCGCTCTAATTTCTTGACCTAGAACTAGATCAGAGTCTAGCATTTATCGCGCTTGGCTCTTCGCTTCGATCGTGTTAACGTAAAAACAACTCGCACTGGGCACCCAGATATCTTCACCAAAAAAGCATCTTCTCAAACCCATAACCAATGACAATTATTTTACTAATAACGTTAAGCTTGATGATTTCTATCAGTTAGGTCAACTTCAATTAGTTAATAAGTCAAGACTCTGACTGCTAACCAAACCATATCCTACCAATATGAATAATGTTAGTTCAATATAGCACCGAGCATTACTTTCTCCGCAGTCCTTCGAGCCGGATACTACTAAGAAATATGAACAGACTATCTTCTCTGAATTTTATTAAGATAATAACTTTAGTTTGTTTATCATTTGTTACATAGCCAAGAAAATAACGTATAACCAAGTATTTATTTATGAATGAGCATTACTTGTATTGTAATTAACAATTGATGCTTGTAAAGAATTTTAATTGTGTTGACATTCTGTTATTAATATAAATAAACACAATATTAGTCATGTGTTATTTGTAGGCAAAATAGTTTTATTGTATTGCGAAATTGATGGCTAGAGAGAGTCTGGAATGATTGACCTAGAATCTTGAAATTTGGCGTGAAGCAAGGTCTCGTAGCACTAGTTTAGGAAAAAATGTCTTTAGGTCTGACTTAAAGTCAAGAGTGAATAGGTTACTTCTAGGCAAGCGTGCGTCATCGTCGACCACCATCAGGTGAGATAGTGGTCAAGCTCGAGCCTATCAATAATTAAAAAAAATATGTAAAAACTGTTTTGTATTAAAGTCACAAATTCGGAAAAATCTTCAAGACTCGATTCATTCGACTGTTAAAGAGCGCAAAGACTTCTCAAGAGGTTTTCAATTACAACTCGAAGATATAGTATCTTACGCAGTATTTAAATGAGCTGTGCAATGTCTGTCTGATTGTCTACTGGAAACATCGACTTGAATCAATCATAACATCGAAGCAAAACAATACAATAAGAAGAGAGATTTATCTTTTTACGTCACAAATTCTCAATTTAGTTCCCTTTGCGTCAATTCTAACTATAGCAGACCTTAAATAAGTAAAATTACACATAATACACATTTAAACAGGAAATTGTCACAATAATTACAATTTAACGACTTTATTCTACAGACGGATGTTAAATATCACTATGCAATTAATCTTTGAACAATAAAAGCGTATCGGACACATGCAACATTTTCTAAACTGACCAGCTGCGATGACCTTCCCTCCCCTCTTGTCTCAGTACATCGTATGGAGTATTTACTGCTACAGATCCTAATCAAATGGTTCAGATTATACTGGAATGTACTTTTGCATCGTGTCTACATGTATAAATACTATGGCACGTGGTAGGTAGGCACTAACTACTTATGAGTTGGCAGTTGTATCATTGACACGACCACATGCATACTTGAACACTTCGTGAAACAGAACGTTCTTAGCGCCACTTTGTTGCAAGTTGAAGTGCATTTTATTTGACAGAAGATAGAGTTTAAACTTGAGTGATGTGAAATAGTTTTGAGGTGTGTGGGTGCAGTAATAAAAATAGATATAGTTTGATAGTGGCATTACGTAGGAGATTTAAATTTGCATCGTGGAGCGACAATGTTGCGTACTTGTTGCTATTCGGTCGGTCATTTTATGGCGTTTAGCTTCCTTATTTTGTTAATAACGTTTCGAAGTTATTTTCGATTTGGATATACATTTGGTTGTTAATAAGATCAGTCGACTTCTGCTTCTGTCTGATAGCTTGTATTTGTTTTATTTAACATTGTATTGACAATGTAGTCTTTATATCTATGTAGTGATACGTTGTTAGCATTATTATTATGTCAGCATGCTTTGTCTTTATGGTGATCGGGTCAAGGTTAGACACGTGTATTTTTTTTCTTCCATAGTTAGTCTTCTAAGTTTTTGCTACTCTTCTTTGTAGATGACGTTACTTTTAATGAGTTTACTACTACACTATAGAAAGGGTTCATGTCGTTTAGTTTCATCTTATATCTTCTTTTCCCTATGGATAGTTTGGTTGTATTTATTACAAGTGTAATAAGAGCGTCTTCTAATTAGTTTATGTATTTAATGAGACGTCACTAACTTAATCTACGGTTTTTGTTGTTTTTGCCGATTCTTGTTAGGAAACGTGTACTAGAAGATAATTTATTATTATAATTTATATTAGTGCCATATTTTAGAAATCAAAATGGTGCTTTACATCTTAGAAGTGCGAGGACGGAAATTACGGAAAACTATAGCTTCTTGCATTCTGGTAATGATAATAATGTTATTGAATCAGAACCAGACTTGAAACCGCAGTTTGCAATAAAATTAAGTATCTACAATGACAGATAGCGGTACTTTCATTCTGAACTAAATAGTTTTGTGGTTAAATATGTAGTGGTTATTAATATTTCTATGCCAGTACCATTATATTTGTGTCTTTATTAGCGTCTACCAGCGAATTCGCCCGCTTGAAAGTAGTTTTCTCCATGCAAACTTTGGACCCCCATCTCGTCCCCAAACGATGTGAATTTTGGAAATTCTTCGTGCTTGCCTACGTCATTAAAGGAAGCCTTGTGCAAAATTTTCCTAGCCCCGACTGTATCAGTCGGTCAGTTTTAAACCGTAGTTTTAAGCCTGAATTCCAAAATAATAATAAAACTAGGAATGTTCGATGTTGTTGTTAGGAAGTAAAAATCTTTTCTGCAGCTAATCGGCACAATTCCGACGCACTCCCCAAAATGCAACCGGTAGAAAACCGACAGGTTAGCAACTCGGTGTCGATGCTCAAGACTGAAGTTTCGACTCGACGAGTGCATCATTATCAATGATCCTCTTGACAATACGAAGTGCTTAACTTTAAAGAGGGCTAGCGTAAATGAATCACGATACTTGAACATATACGTCAAGATTATTTGAATAATATAGGAGGTGTTCCACAAGGTTCTATGATAGGCCCTCTCGTGATAAATTTTATTTTTCTATCTTGTCTCCAAACCGTTGAAGATAAATTCGCTTTTCCACCGGGATTGGCCACGAAGATGTCCAAAAACCGCGATAAGATCTGTAGTATGATAATTTTTCCATATTTTGCCGTTCGTAGATACATGAGTATGACTTACCTTGGCATTTTGTCAATGGCCGTAAGTGTACGGAATTGAGATTTATTGGTTATAAACTGCATAGTGAATATAAATTAACTTTTACTACTACTTTTATTACTTATACAAGTTATAAGCTTCCTTTATTAAAAATATTATTTAAAAAACGGTGTAAAAATCTATAAAAATAAATTGAGGAAACCGTGTTACTTGAAACTTGAATTCTGCCTATATGAAATTCGTCAACTCTGGCTTACTCTGAAGAAACCGAAGACACTTAAGTGAGATTACTTTTTCTCCGCTGCTGAAATGATGATGATAACCTTTTCTCCGTATTTCTGAATTAACAATTTGAGCTTGATTAGTAACTTATGGTTGGTTAGTTTCTTATGTAAGTCTAACCTAGGGGGTCCACGACGACTTTAGCATTAAAGTATGGTTTGACACGGTCTTAACTCTCAAATTGGCCGTTTAGTCTACAGTTTTGAGACATCACAAAAAACCTTTTTTTATTTATTTTTCGATGGGAAATCATCAAATAACATCTATCGCTGTGGGTAGAGACAAGTGGAGTGTCAGACTTTTACCTAAAGCCCACCTGTGATCCCTTGTGGTAACTATTTCGAATAAACCTGCAGTCCTGGCAGGCATCGGACTGTAAAGTTAAAATTACAAGTGTTGTTAGTTCTTAGTGTAGTGGGTTGGTAGTTGTTGTGTTAAAGTTATTTATTTTAATATGTAGTAGCTACTTTTTGCCCCGACATCTGCCACTAGAGTTATGGAGCGCAGCGTAGCGGCACCACTCCTGACACCTATTATTCTTGCATTCACTATCACAATAAAATTAAACCTACAAATACCAGTCGTGTCCCAGTTTCTATTAAAATAATACAATTTAACAATTGCACATCAAAGGAGTATGAATAACGATACGTATCAGATTAGCGCCGCCGCTGTAAACGATGCTTGTGATTTATGATGCGTCCGCGCATGGTAAATGGTGCGAGACGTGATCGAGGGGAATTAAATTAGAGTAAGCGGTGTATTGTAGAGTTTGAAAGATTCCGTGTGTTTTATGGTTGTTAACACGATGACAGTGGTACTCATTTTTGTATTATTCCTGCGAAAGGCCCTGCCTTTAAGACCTACAAGGGGTTACAAGGGGTTTATTAGACCCCATCACACTTATGAAACTACTAGGTTTTTGGCTAAGTGCAGTACGAGGTCAAACCCCGTATTTAAGTAGATACATCACTGCATTCTGTTTTGATAGGGGATACGATTTATATATTTATTTTTTATCTAAACACAACCAAATTGAAATTATTTTCGTGTCCCAGAGACACTATAACTCTTTCAAACAATCCGGCTGCAGCAGCGTTATTTAATCAAAAGCTTATTGTTGCTTAATGTGAACCACAAGTATTTCTATGTAAGAGGAGCTTTCGCCTTTACAGTCATAAACAAACATCATACAAATACGACAATATCTCAAGTCTTTCTAAAAATAATCTGCCACAAAAAGCAAATCACACTACGTTTCGTTTCTACGACCAAAAAAATTAAACTTATGGCTCCGAAGTTTAATTTTTTTGGTCGCAGTCAATCGTATGCGCATTTTTATTGACATGTCAAAACGTCTTTATTTTGTCATGACAAAACAAGGTGACATGTCTCCGTGTCAGACAGTTTTCGCCACAATTTATGATGGCAGGTTTTTTGACATTTAACGGCGTTTGCAAGAGCGCCTTGTAAATTTTTGAAGTGTGATTTACATATTTTTTTATAGTTTCTTGTTGTGGTCGGTCGAGGATTTGTGACGATATTACACAGGGGCGGCATTAACCGTTATGAGGCCCGGGCGGCAGATCTTTGTGTGGCTCTTCTCCTTTTTGCAAAGTATGTAAATCAAAACTGGGTTTCTTACGATAAGTGAATTTCGAATTGATGATACTGATTTATAAAGTTTATACACTTTAAATGAACAATTGTTTATTATAAATATGTTTTTTTTTTAATATTTGATGGTAAATCTACATGTACTTAATTCTTTAAAAGATATTTACACGATTTGAAAATTATGTTGTGAAAATCCTCTCTTAGTACCCGCCTACGTCATGATAGGGAACCTTATACAAAATTTCACGCTCCTAAGCTCTATTATAACTTTATTAAAAAAAAAAGCTTAAGGTTCCAAAAAGGTACCGCAACAAGACCACACAACCACATAGCAGGCAAATAATGTTTTTCTGTTAGAAATACAATAATATTGATTTAACACATTAGTACTAACTACTGGCCTTAGTTTTAAAGTCTTGTTTTAACTTTGGTCCTTATTTAGAAGTTCTGGCTAAGTGCTAAAACTTTTTAGCGGAACATAAAAAGAAACTTCGAAGGTATTACGAAGTGCTTTCTCTAAACTTGTAAGCGAGCATAGCCAGCATTACTAGCTGGGACTCAGGCCTCCTTTCTAGGAGACAGAATGGACCGTAATCAAACGCCAGCCCAGTGCGGATTGGTAGATGGGTAGATATCACTTGTCTTTGAATTTTTGGTTCTGGTACATGTTAGTTTCCTCAAGAAGTTTTCCTTCACCGTTTTGAGAGCATTGGCTGGGTTCGAACCCACGACTTATATATATCGTACATTGTCAACTCGTTGTTGTCGATGCAATCTTAACTGAAGGGGCACGCTCTTCACAAAGAGCAAGAGAAATTACATATTGAATTTAGATCATTTCTCAACCTCTTTTTTTGTACTTGACTGCGATCCCACCTGATGGTAAGCAATGATATAATTAATTATTAATCAACGTTTACTATATTGTTCTTTTTATATGTTTTCGCTGGATTTGGGGTTCATTATAGGTATAGGTCTAATTAGTGTCACGGAATGAATGGCGGTAAGTGTCCGTATATTCCTCCGGTTGCATCGCTTGCGCGAACTGTTTTGTTGTTCCTAGTAAAGTAAGTATTATGGTATCTTGTAGGATGTGCTGCCGGCAAAGCGCTTTGCTTTCATTGATTTACTGTGGGACTATACCTTGGTTTGATTATTCTATTATCTTCTTTCTACAATGTGTAAGAAAATGTCAACATTGATTGATGGAAGTTGACGGCTTGTGATTATTTTGATTACACTTTCTGTCAGCTAATACGCGTGTTCTGCTCACATTCCGCGGGTATTCCCATTACGAGTATTAGTAATGGCATCGCTAATTTCTGCCGGGCGCAACGATTCCTCACTCTGTGATCTACCGTTAGTCATGCTATACATTTAGAACTTAGTATTTAAAGTCACCAAGGTATGGTTCCACGACTAGCAACAACCCTTTTCACATTCAGACCCTATCTTAACTAAGGCTTGACGATCCCTCCCTCTGCCAATTGCTGTAGTTCCTACATCCAACTCTAAACTTTCTTCCTCTTGCAGCCAACTGAGTGGTCTATCAACGATGGCTGTAAGAGTGATCCCTCTGCTCGTTCAACTCTATCGTTTTTTCTCATCCTGCTCTCAGGGTGGTGCCCCAACAGTGAATGTCCAAGCGCTACCAACACCACAACCAATGCTAAGGTTCCTGTGTCTTGCAGCCCATTGTGTGGTGCACCGTGGCGGCTATACGAACGCTCCCCTTGCGCACTACTGAAGCTCTTACATCTATCTCTGCCTTTCCTCTGTCTTGCAGCCTGCTGACTGGTCTACTATCAGTAATAGTCCCTCAACTCGTTGCAACCCCAACCATAGCCAACTCCGTGCTTCTGGATGGTGCGGCAATAGTGAATGTCCAAGCGCCACAACCACAGCTATTTCTAAGGTTCCTCCTTCTTGCAACTCATTGGGTGGTGCATCAATGGTGGCTGTACGAGTGCTCCCACTGCTGGGGCTCCAACATCCAATTCTAACTTTCCTCTCTCTTGCAGCCAACAGAGGAGCCTATCAATGATGTTCTTACAACCGTTCCTTCTTCTCGTTGTAACCCCAAAGCACATCCAACTTTTTTCCCCTTCCAGTTCCCTGGGTTGTGCGCCATAGCGACTGTCTGAACTCTGCCTCTGCTTTCTACAACCGCCACCAAATCAAATTCTAAGATTGGTGTGTGTTGCAGCCCACTGGGTGGTGCACCAATGGCGGCTGTACGAGCGCTCGCTCTGCCCACTACTGGGGCTCCTACATCTAACTCCAACCTTTCCCCTTCCTGCAGCCAACTGATACTTTTACGAGCGTTCCTTCTTCTCGTAGTAAACCCAACCACATCCAACTCCAGCCTTCTATGAGATGCTCCAATAGCGACTGTGCAACTGCTGCCCCTGCTTGCTACAACCACAACCAATTCTAAAGTTCCTGTGTATTGCAGCCCACTGGGTGGTGCACCAATGGCGGCTGTACGAGCGCTCGCTGTGCTCGCTGCTGGAGCTGCAGGCGCGCAAGGGCTCGTACTCCATGTGCTGCTCGCCGCGCTACGTGTTGGCGCCGGAGTACGCGCCGCACCTGCTGCCGCTGCCGCTCACCACGCAGCGCCCCTCGCCACCGCCCGCGCACTTGTAGCGATGCGAACACGCGCCGCTTCAGGTAAGACCCACATCATGTTTAGCTGACCCGGCAGACTTCGTACTGCCGATTTTTGTTTTCGAATTTTCTCACCTTTTAAACCTTCCCTAGACCTCTTCATCATGTAACTAGCTGACCCGGCAGACTTCGTAAAGCCGATTTTTTTTCGCATTTTCTCACCTTTTAAACCTTAGACCTCCGCGAACATTTCAAGACCAAGATAAGATAAAGCTGTTCAGCCGCTCTCGAGTTTTAGCGAGACTACCGAACAGCAATTGATTTTTATATACAGGGTGTGGCGTAAATAGTGGTCCACCGTTAAGGATTCAATTTACCAGATGATTTACTATAACTTACTAGAATTTTAACCATTTTTACCCAAGGGATCCGGAGATATATATTTTTTTCTTTTTTTAATAAAATTTCTACATTTTGTTATAAATTTGGTTGTATTAAAAAAAAGAAACATCTTTTTCTTGTTCTGATTTCTGTTAATAACTGCTGAATACTAGAGCTATCGGGAATAATTGTATTTTTTTAAGTACATTTCGAGAATTTGAAGAAAAAGCAATTCTTCTCTATTTTTAATCCAAATTTTTTACATTATCTGCAAGTTCAAGAGCGATTTCTGTAAAAAAAATGTACTATACTCTCAGTGCCCATGAATTATAAAATATGCCTACTAAATACCGATTCTAAAAAGGTATCATAATAGCAGATCCTATTGGTGAACAGAGAGATATTCAATTTTAATCTAAGAAAGGAAGATTTTCATTAAAATACATTTTTAGTTTTAGTTACGTTAATACTTACGATTTTCATTAAAAAATGACTACACTGCAATGCCAATAACATTTTTTCACTATTGTTGCAATCTGATACAATGCACCCAACCTTTTTGGCCTAAGCAAAATAAAACAATTCATACTTGTCATCATTTATTGAAATCTTAAATATGGTTAAACAATATTAAATTTAAACACAAAATGTTCAAAATGGCCCCCATTCGCAAGATGGTTATTTGAATTTGCACAACCTGCATCGTTGGCAAATCGAAAACCCGCATCTCATAAGACAAGATAGATCACAATATCAATTAAAAATAAATCTATGGACCGGAATCATAAATGGACAGATAATTGGTCCACACGAGCTGCCAGAAAAATTTAAATGCGGAGAGGTATTTGAGTTTTTCGCGAAACGACTTGCCGTCGATTTTGGAAAATGTCGCTCCTGAAGTCCAAGAAGACATGTGGCTGCAAAACGATGGCTGTCCCGCACACGACGCTCGTGCAGTACGAGAGCACTTGAATATGGTGTATCCAAATAGGTGGATAGGGCGCTTAGGTCCAATATTGTGGTCACCGAACTCGCCAGACCTAAATCCCCTGGATTTCTTTTATTGGGGCTGCCTAAAGGAAAAAGTTTATAAAGAACAAGTATTGAGCAATTGAGGACTAGAATCCAGACAGCAGTTAGAGAATTCAGCGCGAGCGGGTATGCTAGAAGGATTAAACGTTCATTTATTCGACGCTGTAGAGCGTTTATCGCTGCGAATGGGGGCCATTTTGAACATTTTGTGTTTAAATTTAATATTGTTTAACCATATTTAAGATTTCAATAAATGTTGACAAGTATGAATTGTTTTATTTTGCTTAGGCCAAAAAGGTTGGAGGCATTGTATCAGATTGCAACAATAGTGAAAAAATGTTATTGGCATTGCAGTGTAGTCATTTTTTAATGAAAATCGTAAGTAATAATGTAACTAAAACTAAAAATGTATTTTAATGAAAATCTTCCTTCCTTAGATTAAAATTGAATATCTCTCTGTTCACCAATAGGATCTGCTATTATGATACCTTTTTAGAATCGGTATTTAGTAGACATATTTTATAATTCATGGGCACTGAGAGTATAGTACATTTTTTTTACAGAAATCGCTCTTGAACTTGCAGATAATGTAAAAAATTTGGATTAAAAATAGGGAAGAATTGCTTTTTCTTCAAATTCTCGAAATGTACTTAAAAAAAGACAATTATTCACGATAGCTCTAGTATTCAGCAGTTATTAACAGAAATCAGAACAAGAAAAAGATGTTTCTTTTTTATAATACAAACAAATTTATAACAAAATGTAGAAATTTTATTAAAAAAGAAAAAAAAATTATATCTCCGGAATCCTTGGGTAAAAATCGTTAAAATTTTAGTAGGTTATAGTAAATCATCTGGTAAATCGAATCCTTAACGGTGGACCACTATTTACGCCACACCCTGTATATCATTTTTGTGGGAGGATGTTCTGATTCGTCTACTGAGCAAGCCCTTAAAGTTTGCGGAGGGCTGTCCCTTACACCCTTTATAGATAGTTAGCATTAGCGTCAGTAAGAAGCTTATCCAGCGGGATCTTCACGACCACCAGTTATATGCTGGCTGGGTTTGAACCCGCAACCTACAACTTGTCAGTCGGGGCATTCTTGCATTTACCCTGAGATATTTTAGCGTGTTTCAGAGTAATTATTCGGATCCACCTCTAATTATTTTTCGCCAGTGGATTCGATTTAAAGCTTAGATAGACACTACGACACCTAACGAAGATCAATTTCATAGTAATTGTTGTAAAAGTGATAGGATTTCATCACGGTTCTATCGTGAAATTGTGCCTATAGGCTGTTTATAATTTTATTCTAGGATAAAATAATCTTTTACTCTAATATCGAGCTTGTTTCGTTAGCGTGAATTTGGATGCGTTATCCCCGATTTCTGATTTACGTATTTGAGTATTTCTCAAACTCTACTTAGCCTGAAAACCTGGTGTTTTGAGTAAAGCATGTCTCAAACCATACTTAATGGATTAAGCTTGCTTGCTACTAACTTGCTAAACTCAAAAAAATCATTTCAGAAACCTGCCCTTAATCAATATTTTGATTACTTGAATATCGAAGGTGAAGAAACTGTAAAATATAGGTGAACTTAAAAAAAATAACTTCGATGCCTTTTTACTTAACAAAATGATATAAAACAAAAACGAGAAAAGAATCGTTGGTAAGGGCAAAAAAGTACATGTACAAGTCTTCTGTAACATGATATTAAAGTTGAATAAAGTTTTGTACATAATTATTTCAGTTAATTAAGCCATAGGGTGTAGTTATGCGGAATATATTTAAATACCATTGTCACTATGATGGTCATCAGCGTGTAATCTGATCTTTAATATTCTTATGATTTCTTCATTTAGTTAAACAGATAAACATGTATTATTCTTTGTAAATAGCTCTTTCATTCCTTCGTGTATTTTAATTTCACAAATGATTACTGACTGGTTAAATTTTACTTCTTAATCAACCTAAGGATAAGCTTTTAAATTGTTGTGCAGTTTTTGGCACAAGTAGTTATTTTTAAGGTGTGTGTCTTCAATGACTTCGGCATGTTAGACTTTTACTGACTATTACCAATTCTATGTATGTTCCTTCTTTGCCCTTTGCATTGTAGGACTACGGGTTTCCTTAGGTTTAGGTTTAAAGAAACTTTATTCTCAATAAAAAACATAACATGTCACTTACTTGAGAACATAAATTTTATATATGTTAAATCTAGTTTGTGTTCGACAACATACGTCACAAAACAATCATAACTACCCGAAAACTCGACCCATCCAGCGCACTCACTTTTCGAGTAGTGTCTGGTTTGCAATTAAAAAACTACTAAGTTCTGTTTTGAATGATTGAAATTGAAATTCCTTTTCTTTGCAATCACGCAAGGGAACTCCGAGCATAGCCCAAGAGTCATTAACACATTTGTTTTTTTACCTTCATCATCATCATCATCATCATCATCTCAGCCGAAAGACGTTCACTGCTGAAAATAGACCTTTTTTAGCTTGATTCGATCCTATTTTTAAATAAAGATTTATTGAAACATCTAGAACGCCTAAATCTCATTACGCTTTACAAAGATTCCATGTCACGAAGGTTACTCTACTCGTGTAAGTACAATTAAAAACGCCATGCATATAATTATTGACAAATGGGCACTCCGACTGTATGATCAACCGGTACCACAAGACAATTGAAACATCATTAATATTGCTTTAACGTCAACTTAATTATTACTTTGCTACAAGTAAATTGAATGTGTTTGTATAATTTTCTTTAATTACTACCGTTTTTGAGTTTGTTTTGTAGGCTACTGTTATTTGTATCGACAACTAGTTTGACCAGCGACTTCGCTCGTGTGAATGTCGAAAATGATCCCAGGGATAAAATATTTGCGTGGGTCAACTGTCGTTCCTGGCCTGACCTGACTGGTGAGGGTCGCGGGAATCAAATGTATGCGAGAAGCATAGTACTAGTCGTTATGGCTAGATGGCTACATTTGGGGGAGGCCTGTGTCCAACAGTGTTCGTTTCGTGAGTCATGTGTCATTCCTGGCTTGACTTGGTGAGGATCGCGGGATTTGGATGGATGCGAGACGCATAGGACCGGTCGTTATGGTGACACTTGAGGGAGGCCTATGTCCAATAGTGGACGTCTTTCAGCTGAAATAAAGTTTCATTCAAATCCGTTCACATCTTAATGACATTGAGACGTAAATAGGTGACAAGCAGACAGACAGACATTTACCATTTTACGGTCATCATGACCAACAAAGGCAGAAGATTTTTTCTTAAAGATGTAGAGCTTATTTTCATAAAAGGTTTAAATGAAATTCGAGCTCTTATCTAACAAATGTTTATAATTGAATCAGAAGTAAAAGTCAATCAAAAGAAACTAATTATTTGTTGAATTAACGTCCTCAAAAAAAACAATTTATCAGGTTTGATTTATAGATATTCTTAGATTATACTTCACCGAATCAATACAGTTCTCTAAGAAAGTAATAAAATGTTAGTTTTATACATATTTTCAAAAATAAATTACAACAAAACCTGTCAATTTCCTCTTAAAATCCCATAAAAATCCCATTTGAAGTAGAGCCGCATTGCCATAAAACGCGCCACGATTTACGACCCACTTCAGACCCGATCAATACACCGACAGACTTATTTTCTGTATTTCACAAAATAATTAAGACTACTTCATTTATACATCTCTACATACATATAAATAAAATTGACATGTCAGTTTATCTATATAAAAGTAACTTATTTTAGACTTTAAGGATAAATCTCCCGGGAGTCCAAAGTTTATATAGAAAAACTTATTTTCACGCGGGTCTAACAGCTTTTTATATTATTATTTATAGGCTCGCGTTTAACCACTATCTCGCCTGATGGTAAGCGATGTTTTAGCCTACGATGGAGCACGCTTGCCTAGAAGTAACCTATTAACTCATAACTTACAGACCCCTAGGTCATAGCTACCAGGACACACAGACTCCAACAGGGAATTCCACTTCCACCCCTTTACAGTTAAGGTACGCGCAATGAATGTGTTTCCAAAATATGTCACGTTATATTATGCTGTCTGGAGTAACTTATTTTCAGTTAGTAAGATAAAGTGAGACAAACTGATTATTTTAACTAAGCCACCTGTCCTATTTTTATTTTGTAAATTTTGTGTACAATAAAGAATAAACATATGTTTTTCTTCCTCAAAAACATGACCTTACATGGAAGTTTCGTTTTAATCGATTACTTCTATTCTAATTACTATAAGGGCCTATTTCACCACCTATGATTAAGTTTCGAGTATCTTACTTGACAGATAATTTCATACAAATTCTGTCAAATTTTTTAATTTATTCAGTGAGTAGTGCCTACTCGGACATTGTGAAATAGGCCCTAAACCTATTAACGGTTATTTATGATAATATTCCGTACTACATCACCTTTTAACATAACTCAGACGTTTTTATTCATCCATCTGTTTTTATTGCTAGAGAACAGATGTTTGTCGAGTAAAACGCCCAGTGTATCTTGATACTTTACGTTGGCGCTAGTTGTAAGGGTGAACTGTCAAATTCAATACATTTTTGATTAGTTCTCAGTGTTGTCGTGGGTCAAGATTCGTCGGTCGGCGTATTGAAGGGTAGTGAAGGTTGGGCGATAATATAATTAGTGCTTTCAGAGGCTAATTATTAATCAGAGAATTAGACCACACCAGCGTGGTAAATGTGGCTTTTAATACTGATCTTTTTTTATTACGCTTGTAATTTATATTTCATTCGTTAATTAGTTCTGTTGCAAAATATTCATTGGTAAGTTTTATTTTTTTATGTGACCGATCGAAGGTTTTTAGGCAAAGTATTCCTCTGCGTCGCTGTCATGTCCAGAAGGCTGGCAGCATTGCCAAGTTGAAGAAAAATAGTAATTCTTTAGGATTATAGCTATACTAGTTAATAAGTATATTGTAATACTAGCTTCTGCCAGCGGCTTTGCCTGCGTGTAGAGTTAGTTTAGTCTTAGCGTGATGATATAATATACCCTATAGCCTTCCTCGTTAAAGGGGCTATGTAACACTAAAAGAATTTTTCAAATCGGACCCGTAGTTCCTGAGATTAGCGCGTTCGAACAAACAAACTCGTCAGTGTTATAATATTAACATAGATTTATAGTTATTAATCTGTGAAAAATCAAAACCAGTTCCACATCCTATACATTAGTATATAATGTATAGGATTTTAAAACATTGTCCTCCCACCGGCACCGCAACTGTCAGTGTGTTCGTGATAAACTCAAAAACTACTGGATGGATTTTCTTGCGGTTAACACCAATAGACAGAGTGATTCTAAAAGCGGAGCCTTGCAACGATTGGTAATAACGGGTTTCTAGTAAAAAATAAATATAAATGCTGTTCTATTTATCAGTAATTTTAAAGCCGTTAACACACGAGAGCAATTAAACTAACCCAATACGCTGTCTTCGCCCGCACGGCGCTCATAAATAACTCCCCGTCCTAACTATCTACTAACAAATTTAACGTCTCGCACTCATATTTCTAAAACAACGGCCATTAGGACGTGTTAAATGAACTACTAGCCATATTTTAGTCATAAATAGCCCATCGCCCATAGTTCAGCCACTGTGACCACGTTAAGTACCCATCAGTGGCTACAAGAACCCCATGAATGGGTTGTAAAATGGTGTGTCAAACGGTAAAATAAAGCATGTTGTCCTGGACACTGTTATTAGCAATAAACACAAACAATGCTCGTTGGGTGCACTAAAAATATGAACGATGACGTCATATGCCAGTAATATGTACCTACGAGGAGGTTGTTTGAAAACTGTGTTTGTAAGGAAAAGCTGTGTCTGTAACATGAGAGTTGTAGTGTAATTGCATTGATTTTTTGGTGTGACAACATCAAAACAGCTTTTAGATCTCGTTCTCGGTTAAGCAAAATTGATTATTATACTTATCTACTGTCTTAAAGCCCCCTTGATCCTTTCAAATGACCTTTGCATTTCTGGGCCGCGGTAAAAATTTCGAACGATCCCACCACAATTATGACTACATTCGCGAATAAATCAACGATAGATTTATTAAGTATTAGTTTTGAAAACGTATAATTTGGTGCTAAAAGTCCGCCGCCTATTAAGATTTTTTGTGTTCGCAGTGTCACTTTCATTTTAGACGAATCTAACGACTCCTCTCAAGCTAAAATACAACAACCCGTTCAGACTCTAGGGCGCACCAACTAAACAAAAAAAAATAAAACCCTCCTTCTGCCACAAGCGGGTAAAAACAACCATTTATCTACGCCTTCACACGACTACGCATCTAGTTACAAGCAAACCCATATAATAGACAAGACATAGCCATTACCGCTAGTCATAAAACGCGCCCCCCGGAGCCACACTATGGCCTAGGAGCATGGACCAACCACGGAACTCGTGAGGCGGCCATTACCATATGCCCCCCACTATGGGCCACGCTGGTATCAGGGACCATATGCTAATGAATATAAACCTGCTCTTCTACACATGGTGTGCTAATTAGTAATATAGTCGTAGTAGGAAAGGTAGATCGATTTTGAACCCTATTTTTTGTGGGTTTTCTCTTCGAAGATTTTTTGAGAAAATCTTGTTTCTTGACTATTATGATTGAACTAGCTAACCAGTGTCTTCTCGCTTGATACCAAGAAACCCAAAATACCTAGCACAGAAAAATCTCACCCATACGAACAAACCGTTTTGGGAACTCGCTTATTGTGCATACCTACAAGTAAGATAAATTCCCTGCCGGAGTCTGTGTATCCTGATAGCTACTATTTAGGGGTCTTTAAGTCAAGAGTAAATAGGTTACTTCTAGGCAAGCGTACTCCATCGTAGACCACATCATCGCTTACCATTAGGTAACATAGTATTCAAACGCCAGCCTCTATGTCCAGAAAAAGTCTTCATGTCAAATTCTAACCTAATACCTAATACCAATTGACCTAAATGTAAATAGTTTATTTATGTAAGAAACTTATGTCAATAAATTGATTATTTTTTATTTTATTTGTAGCGTGATTGTCTTAAGAGAGAGAGAGATATATATGAATTTTTTACAACCATTATTGGTAACTGAAAGAGAGGAGCTCGTGGCTAGATAATAACAGCCGCACGGGTCGATCTTCAAGGTTAAGCAACGCTTGCCTAGGTTGATCTGTGGATGGGTGACCATCTTAACATAACGAGTTTCCTCCGTGCCTCGGAAAGCACGTTAAGCCGTTGGTCCCGGCTGTCATTTGAAGATCTTTGGCAGTCGTTACGGATAGTCAGAAGCCAGTAAATCTGATTCCAGTCTTGCCATGAAGTACCGTGTTAACCCAGTTAATGGTTAATGGATAATGGTTGTGGAGGTCTGGTAGCCGCTCCTCGTAAAATACTGGTATTCAGCTGAATCCGGCTTGACTGGAAGCCGACCCCAATATAGTCGGGAAAAGGCTAGGCAGATGATTGGTAACTGAAAATTTAATTATTATCGTTCCAAGAATACAGGTAAGAGTACCTACTTGTTTAGGCCATAACATGATTTTATCACATTCGTACATACTTCCAAAACACTAAAAACGTCGAAACCGCGTATTCATTTCACAATTTCATAATTCAGTAACAAATGAGGAGCTTCTATCCGGCATTCCTGACGTCACAGAAAGCTATGAAGTAATTAAATTATGAGGAGTGTCGTGCCAAGCATTTGACGGAAAATTCACGGACAGTTGAGATGTACAAGTAATTATAATGTCAGCGGCAATGCATTCGCTACTATGTAAGTACTGGGCAATCTCTTCACACTAATAAGAAAGTTTGTGACAGCGTTTGTTTATTACTTCTTCAAGGAATGATCGGGTTTGGTTGAAATTTGGCATGTGGGTAGACCATGTCTTGTATGGTACTTACATAGTATACTTCTGGTATATTCCCTTGAAAAAATTTTGGGTTTCCAGGCGGGCTAATCTGTAAATAAGTATCATCATCATCATTACAGTCGAAAGACGTCCACTGATGGACATAAGCGTCCCCTAAGTGTTGCCAAAGGTGTTGGGGACATAAGACCAATCCTGTGCGGCCCCTTGCGTTCCAGGGCCGAGGTATCTCTTTCCAGCAAGAAAAAATGGTGGTCTATATTGTAACTGGTAAAAAATCACGTCTAATAATATTGCTGCCTAACAGTATGCTAATGTCTACTATAAATCATTTTAATTAGTAAGCTATGTAACATAAGGTACGAGTAGTATAAATCATTTTGATAATTACATTATGTAACATAAGATAGTTTAATTTCCTCTTTCTGCATACCTTACATTCTGACATAAGGTGTGCTATCCATAACATAGTTTGACATACTACTTTGCTCACTCTACCATCCCGAATAGCTGTCTCACATAACAGTTGCACAATTTATCATTAACTAGGCGTGAAATATAAGCAATTGTGGAAATGTATGTATGTTCATTAAATGAAAAAGATGTGTTACATTACTGCGAGCTTATTTTTTATTGTTACACATTTTTCTTTCATTTTATTTTTCTTGCATTTCTATCTCTCATGTAAAATTGAACTGTTTTCCATACTATCTTACAAATCAGACGCGTGTTGATAAACCGCTTTTAGAAAAACCGGCCAAGTGTGAGTCGGACGCGCTCGAAGGTTTCCGTGTGTCCGTAGCACTAATGATGTTTTTTATACATCATTTGTGAAAAGTATTGTCCGTAAAATTTTTACAAAAAGAATCTTTCGAAACTCACATTCACTCACTCGCTCCTCTTAGAGCGGGAGAAGTTGATTTGACGATTTCCCAAATCAAAAAAGGCTTTCTGTCCATTTATTTTTGTCCAGAACAGATCCCAATTGCATAAAATGACGTATAACCTAAAATGTTGACCAAAAGCTTGTGTGTCAAAAAGTAAAGCCGCGCTATAGCTAGCCATAAAAATGTTAACGCCAGTGTAAAACTGAACAGCCATTTATGAGTTATTGATAAAAAGAATTGTAAAGAAGAGTTTGAAACTCACTTAGAGCGGGAGAAATTATTTGATTAATTAATCATCTTCCTGCCCTCGTCCCGTATAATTTATCAACTCAAAAAGATCCATTTTTTTTTTGTTTTTTTTTTTTTTAATTTCTTCTATCCAAAACATATCTCGATAATATAAAATGACGTATAACCTAAAATGTTGACCAAAAGCTAAGGCTACGCTATAGCTAGCCATAAAAATGTTAACGCCAGTGTAAAACTGAACAGCCAACTAAGTGTACAGGGGTCACGTTCAGCAAACACAGCCTGAATTCTAGCAGCCAGCTCGTGAAACCTTTCACTCATAAAGCCGTGAATGACCCGTTTCCTAGATGGTTTTCTTTTACGGTTTTTTCCTGCTAATGAGTCTTTGACTAATTTTCTTTGCAATGCTGATTGATGAATTGGTGCAGTAAAAAGAGTCGACTATTACCGTGCCGGTGGTAATGTGACCAGTTCCTAAATTCACTAAGGACATTTATTTTTTATTTTTGGTTTATAAAAATGTGTTACACATTTATATACCTAATTAGCACTATGAAACAATTATTGTTCATTAATCGAGGAAGAGCGAGGTTTATCCCATCACAAGTATCCTCGGAATACTTTCTGGGAAGCGTCGACAACTTAATTGTAAAGATTTAAGGATATAAACACATTTTTTGTTTTAATTTTTACTTCCAGGCGGGCGCATACGGTTCGTATTCTAAGGAAAAGTAAAAAATAAGCGCACCTTAGTTGGCTAAAAGCCAACAAATAAAAATTATCATTTTGTGTAATATACTCCAATTTAGTAGATAAGTGTTTACCTTTTCCATACAAACAAATAATCTAAGTAGAACCCCCTTAAGTGCATTCAATTTGAATACTAAAGATTGAATTTAAAACATTCCTAAGTAAATAATAATGAAAAACTTAAAACCCATGAAAAACTTAAGTTAAATGTCAAATCTGCTATTTTCCTTATTCTTAGCAAAGCTCAACTTACTATCGCTTCACAGAAAAATGTAAACAAACACCAAAAGGTATACAATCACTACAACAATAATTAACATCCAGTTAATTCGCATTACCCCAAGGAACAGAACCCTATCACCAGTTAACATACATTATGATCTCATAACCCTTACACGTCCATTTTTCGAACCAATTTCAATAATTATTTCCATATTTATGCATCGAATTATGTCGGCAAAATGCAATACTACGAAAACAAATACAATACTTTTAAAAACTAAAAAGACTTAAAAGACCTCATTTCCCTTCACTCAGTTTTAAAAAGAAAACATTCGAAACGTCAAAGAGCGTAAATGACGTTTATAGGGATGTCCCTTACGCTCTTTGGTCACCGCCAGTTATCGATATGTCACAGCAATAATGGAGCTGTGATTAACATTTCAATTTATACTCCCATAAATAAGTGTTCGATTTGTATCGCTTGCATGTTATTTCTTTCTTTTCGATCATTTGGTATAATTTTCATGTAATTATGCGTAATTAGTTATGGGTCTTTTGCATAATGATTTACAGGCACATTTCGTTTTGTTTTCCAACTGACTCGCTACGATGCAATTACGTGTACAAACGTTAAGCAGTAAGCATGGACTTTTATCCAAGATGGGAACTTTTTTGCTGAGTTTGTTAACTTAAACGTAATATTCAAAATATTGTCATATCTTAAGGCTATGGCGGTGTACACTGTACACAGTCGATTTCAAAATGTTGTGAGGGTTCGAAATTAAATTGAAACCCGTTCGAAAAACATCATCAGTTTTGACATATTGTGTTTTGCCCTCAAGCTTCCTAGCTACCGCTACTACGTACATAAGTTCACATCGCTCGCATACCCGGTAATAAAACTACCGGTACGGTATACCTATCTCGCGTTTTCACGCTCGTAAACTCACAGTGGAAAGGGACAGCAAACTTTTATAGCACCCCGTCGCTTTTCGCAACAAAAACTTTTATTACCGGCCACTCGTAAATTACGCAGTCTTAACGTTGGGTTGGGGAAATTTTAAAAAACTGCAACGATTTTAAACTGCAATTTTAAGCCAAATGTACTAAAATGGTGGCTTAAAAATCGATTTATCTTACAAATGTAAATAACGTGCAAATTAAAAATAAAGCTCTAAACCAAGTCGTATTAATTATTATTATTTATCCAATGACCTACCACAAGCAGACCCATTTAAAAATGGAACACTGGAACGAGACGGTCGTAAAATGATCGTCTTGAGTGACGTGCTACAATCGCAATACACCGTATCGATGAAAAGAAATTGAACTTCATTTCTGATCATAACGTTTAACAATTTTCCCCTTATATGCATGTATGCAATTACATTTTGTACAATTCTCATTTCATTTCTCCTGTAATTTGTTTGAGAATGTTACTGTGTTATACAATTATTACTATGAAAAAATAGATGCATATTCCCGAGAAACACAAATGCGTACAGTTTAAGGGTAATCCGTTCCGCATTTTATAGACGCTTATTACCATAAATATGTGCTCAACTTGCTAATTTGTAAGCGGTTTGAATCAAACGAAGAGGGAGATATCATGTGTCGCTGGATTACGTTACAAATACGTGATTATAATGTTCAGTAGGGCTTCAGAAACCGCGAGTTAGTAGCTTGTAATCAAGTTTCAAAATGAATCTGCGTCTTCATTGGTCCATTTTGTGTAGGTAATTGTTAAAATATTCATACAAACTTATGTAACTTTATTTATGCCCTATCCAATCGTAATTGTATACAAGCGGCTGTATTTAGTTGGGTGTCCAAGATTTATCTCGTCTGTACATTTTCCAGTTTTCCGATACGAAATCTGTATGTTTGCCTGCTGTGGTCTTCCTGTCCGAATATAATTTAGGTGTCTTCAAGGCTAGTGTAAATAAGCTCTTAATAAATTAGTGCGCTTCACCATCAACGATTGCATCACTGCTCAGCATCAAGTAGGATTGCGATCAAGAACTAGTTTATATCAATAAAAAAAATATATAATAAAATATGATAATTTAATGTCTGCCTCAACAATACAAGTCTACAAAAACGTCGACATATTGTCACAGAAGCTAATACTCGTAACATCACTGTTCGTTTGACGCGTCGTCGTCTGCGGATCGTAAAACTTTTCGCGCGTAAACGTCACCGTTGACATTGGCTAGCAGATGCAGCGCTTCGCAGCGCCCCTTTGTGCCGCGACCGTCTAGTAACCATATTGATTTACTGCTAACCGGTATATTGTTCCTAAAATTTTAATATGCGTGTTTCTGGTGCGGGGTCAACGACCTGGCAGACGAATAAAATATATTGTTTGTGGACTTGTTTTGATGTTTTCAAATTGGCCACAAATGGGAAATATTTTATAGATTTCTCCGTATTTGTAGTTTTTATTGTTTTATGTAATTTAGTAAATTAAGGATGGATTATTTTGAACATTGTTTTACACAAGGCACGGCCTAAACCACTGAGTCTTAGGGCGATCCTCGGTCACACGCACCGTACGTAGGCACGGGTTTGCGGACGACGAGCAATGGGTAGCTCGCCGTCCTGCCGTTCGGTTACCATCCGAACCGATCTCGAGTCGTCGATGGCGCGCAGTGTTCCACGCGCGCCTCAAATAGATATCAGCGAAACTGTAGTGTTCAGCAGTGCCGATATACGCTAGGGTCACGGGGAATTTCTGTAAACGAAACCCGAGGTTAGAACGCAAAAGGCAAGTTAAGGGCACAGTTGTGGTTTTAGTCTGCAAAAGTTTGATGCACCACCCTAGAACGGCAGAAGTTACTATAACTTCTTAAATCAAAAATAAAATAGTCTAAACCGCTACACTAGGAGTAGAAGCTTGAATTTTTACAAATGAGTTCCTTACATGGATAACGCACTATGGAAGGAATTTTTAACTTTACTTCCGTAAAAAAGTTGATTTAGAAGTTCGTCATTTTTGTTTAGAAAAAACTTAAATTGATCGAAAATTGATGCAATTGAAATTTCAATTACATAAAAAAATAAGGGCGCGAACACACAAAACACATGACAGATTCTGCGTTCCATTACACACAACACGAATTGGCGCACACAGTAAACCACAATAAAACGCTCATCAAATACTTGAACAAATATTCTCAACAGCATTATCTAGACGGGTCTAGATTCTAGAACGTTCTGTGTAGCTACCATAAAATCTAGCCAGACATTCATCCAGCGGGGCCCGAGTCCCGTCTTCCGTCGTAAACCGTACCTAAAATAAGCTATAAAATATTGTCTGAGTATTTAAATTTATCTATAGTGTGCTCTAGGTTAAATTGGAACGTCTCGTAGGCGAATGGTTAAGATATTGGCACAGTGTGATGGAAATAAAATTAAGGAAATGGAAGGAAAGCTTTGTTTGTGAATTTTGAGTGACGTTTCTTGTTTTGTTTGAATGAACGGGAATTATTGTTTTGATAGAATGGGAATTAGAAACGGTTGGTGAATGATTTTTGCGTGTTTTATTAAAAAGTTAAAACGTAAATCGGTATTGCGATGTTACTCTTGATGTTGAGAGAGAGATTGAAATGAGAAAGGGAAGACTTTTATTTAGAATTGCAACATTTATTTGAGTGAACAACAATAAAATAAAATGTTAACTCATCTATATCAAATGTTTTAAAATAAAAATACAACAATAACAACATTAAAAAGTCAGAAGAAGATCTGTCTGAGCCTAAAAAGGCTCATATCTCAGCATATAAAAAAGAAACTTTATAAAAAAAATTATCTACCGCCAAACTTTTGAAGCTTAGCGTATCAATTATTTCAATTAGTTCCGAAGCAGCCCTATTCCGCCGACGATTTTACGAGTTTACGGTAATGACGGGCTTTCGGTTCTTGCCTCAGTTTTTCGGTTTTTGCCACTTAAACGTTTAAGTTGTTATTAGTAGTCGTGATAGTATCAGAACTTCAATGAATTTTTATTTGCAACTGAAGGAGTGGTTTTAGTCAGTACTAGCTGTCCCCTGCGGTTTCACCCGCATTTTTCGTTACTGCTCCGCTCCCGTGGGCCGTAGCGTGATGGTGTATAGCCTATAGCATTCCTCGATAAATGGGCTATCTAACACTGAAATAATTTTTCAAATCGGACCAGTAGTTCCAGAGATTACCCCCTACATACAAACTTACAAACCTACAAACCTCTTTATAATATTAGTATAGATAAGCTTGAAATGGCCCTCCCGCTTCGCACTAGAGCGAGAGAAGTCATTAGATGACTTACAACCTTAAAAAAAGGATCTCTTCAAATCGAAGGTAATCTCTTTAGATTGTTTGGACCCAGTAGGTAGCTACGTTAATGGCATTCATTAAATCCTCCAAAGTGCAGGTGTTTGGGCACTTGGGGCACTCCAACGTGTGGTTCATGTTTGAAGCACCGCACTTACATTAGTTACCTATCCGACGGGTTTTTGAAACCCCATTTGGCAAACTCAAAAAAAAGATAGAGCAATAAATAGGAGATAGGAAGAAACAAGTTTATCGCCTTTTTCTTCCTTGTAATAATTAATGCATTTTTCAGAAGTTACTAGGCAAGTTGTGCAGTTTAAAGATGCGAGTCGCGTCATTCTCGTAATGAGTGTGATTCCGGTTGTAACGTATACGGCGGTGACGACGATGTTTCGTTTATTTCTTAATTAACAATCGCAGCGACTTCCCAAGTTTAGCCGTGGAATGCGTTTTCTTAACCAGCTTGTTTGAATCGTGGAATAGGATTTTTAAGGTTATTAAGTATACATATCATCAGTCTGCCGTCCAGTCTTGCCATTAAGTACCGTGTTACCCCATTTAACTGCTGCCTACCAGACCTCCACAACCCATTAACTGGGGTAACACGGTACTTCATGGCAAGACTGGAGTCAGATTTACTGACTTTTGACTATCCGTAACGACTGCCAAAAACCAACAAATAACAGCAGGGACCTACGGTTTAACGTGCTTTCCGAGGTACGAAGGAAACTCGGTATGTTAAGATGGTCACCCATCGACAGACCAACTTTGGCAAGCGTTGCTTAACCTTGAAGTTCGACCCGTGCGGCTCTTATTATCTAGCCACGAGCTCCTCAGTAGTGTTAAATAAGTGGACTTAATTACTCAGATACCCGCGAAACGAGACACAATAGTAAAACAATAACAGCGCGGTCTCATAGGACCGGTTGGGGATTCAAACGTTAAAATACAACAAGGCAAACAATTTTTTTTATGATTGGGAAAGTTGTAGTTATTAATGTTTGAATCCCCAACCGGTCCTATGAGACCGCGCTGTTATTGTTTTACTATTGTGTCTCGTTTCGCGGGTATGTGATAGATTAATACCAACACATGATTTATTTATTCCAAAGTTAGTGTAGCAGCCATGTTTACTTTTTTAACAGCATGTAGGGTTAGAGGCAACACTACATTGTAAGATGTCGACTCAGACTTTTGATACGTAACTCGGTAGCGTCCTCAGTCGCTCCGATACTCGCTAACCGGCCACACGCCAATGTTCTATTTTTCTAAATTACCGTGTAACAGTGTATGTGAGTAAAATAAACCATCAATACCGAAGCCAGTATTTCTTTGAACATTCCTTCAAAACAGTAGTGACTTAGGTGTACCATTCGCGGTACACAGTACGAACTAACTTCCTACATTGGTGACCCCGACGTGATTTGAACACGCAACCTTCTGATCTGTTAAAAAAAATTAAAAGAATACTACTTCAAGGATGTACTAGAAGTATTTCTTAGTAGAATTTCTCTTACTACCTATTTCTTACTCTTTAAGTATCTGATTGTGTACAGATATCCCAAAGCTAATAAATGGAGCCTATAACAAAACACCCACAAGCCAGCTTATTTATCCTTCTTATCATAAAATTGAGGAAACGGACCAATTCTGATAAGGTTCTAGCGCTTAACCTGCGGAACCCTAGTAAAACTTGTGGAATGGCTCCGTACACAGGTTTACTACTGGACGCACGGCTATCACTTGTGGGGGACATTTTGTACACAGTTTATTGCGCACTGAACTCCACTAGCAGAACACACCGGTTTTGTAAGGGTGGAAATTAAAGATGGTGATAAAGAAATATTGCACCAACCGAAAAAAAAAATTATACCGAAGTAATTAAAAAAACATACAAGAAGCCGAACATAGTAACCTTCTCCTTTTTGTGAAGTCGGTAAAAAATAATATATTATACTTCGGCGTTCTTCTTCGGACATCTTTCAAATATCATTCACAAATATCAATTCTTTCAAAATAAATCCGAAGAATTTTGAAGGTTTCTGTTCCAATCTATTGCTTCATCAATGATGAAAAATGCGTAGTATCTGCTCTATTTTTTCATTATTATTGATACACTCGCGCCTTCCGAAAACTAACCACCACTAAACTATTCCACTTGATGGAAGGTGACAATGTGGTCAACGGTGGAGAACGCTTGCATAAAAGTAACCTATTCAGTTTTGACTTAGGGACCCTAGGTTATAGCCACGATTTAAACCTTTCAGGAAACACAGAATCTGGCAGGAAATCCTACTTCTTAGCTGTACGCGCAATGAAGTCTCCTTTAAAAATACTAATGAATGATTTTAAATACAATCAATAAAAATCATAAACGGCCCGCACAACAGGCGCGGGCGTCTTTTCATTTCCCAACCTCTCACTCTCTTTTCACTAAAAATAATTGTAAGCCACGTAACAATGATCAGTAGTTGTGTGGTCTGAAGATGAACGAGCATCGTAACATACCGAGATTCCTCCATGCCTCGGGAGTCACGTTAAGAGGGATGCTCAAAGGTAGCCCGCGAAATTAAGTTATCTTTTTGCCGATTGCTGGTCAGAGTCAAGTTGTATGTTCATTAAAGTAGGATTGGCGACTGTAATAGGTACTATGAGTATTACAGAATAATAATGATTAAAATCATCCAACCAACCCTCTCAGATCGTGTTAGTGTTACTCTATAAAACATAAGAAAATTGAATTTCACGGGTTACCCTGGCTCTTTCACCTTAAGTCAGTGGTTCCGACTGTCATTAGAATAGAATAGAATAAACTTTATTATACACCAAAAAGTAACAGATCCATTTGTTTGTTGTTATGTGATCCATTTGTAGATCTTTGACAATCGCCACGGATAATCAGAATTCAGTCAATCTTATAAGGAGTATAGTTTAACCTAATTACTGGGTTGTGGAGGTCAGATACAGATTCGGAGGATTTAGATACGGAGTTGATCGAAAAAGGTACCATATACCCTGGAACATAAAGGGCAACTGAAGCAACACTGGCAGGGACAAGGTTCTTGTCAGTAAATGTCTGACTCTCACTCTTGCTTCACCTGGAGCGGGGGGAGTGTAATCTGATGCAAATTCCCGTAACAAAAATTATTCTATGTGTAGTCTACCCGTGCGTGACAAACATTCACCTTTATAATATTAGAGTGAGTAGAGTCGGCTTTATTATTATTAGGAGCTCGTGGCAAAATAATAACAGCCGCACAGGTCGATCTTCAAGGTTAAGCAACGCTTGCCTAGGTTGGTCTGTGGATGGGTGACCATTTTAACATAACGAGTTTCCTCCGTGCCTCGGAAAGCACGTTAAGCCGTTGGTCCCGGCTGTCATTTGGAGATCTTTGGCAGTCGTTACGGATAGTCAGAAGCCAGTAAATCTGACTCCAGTCTTGCCATGAAGTACCGTGTTACCCCAGTTAATGGGTTGTGGAGGTCTGGTAGGCAGCCGCTCCTCGTAAAATACTGGTATTCAGCTAAATCCGGCTCGACTGGAAGCCGACCCCAATATAGTTGGGAAAACGCTAGGCAGATGATGAGAGTCGGCTTTATCATATTATGTCTAGTAGGTACTATGATTAGTATACTAGTACCAGTAGTTCTCAGCCACGTGCCACAACATCGCATGTAAGCCCGGCTTCTCGGCAGCACATTTGTCATGTTTTTACGACGACGCACTATGTGGTATTGGGCCCTAAAAGTTGGCCAAAAATGACTTTTTTTATTTTTGGTAAACTATTTCATACTGTCGATCCTTCAAAAGTTAAGTAGTTGGTCTACAAAATGGCCAAAGAACTCCGTGCTAGCTTATCATCCCGAGCCGCTAGCTCAGTCGGAAGTTACCGTTCGCGTAAGTGATCGTGTGATTGTTCGATGCGCTCAAATTTTACTTGTTTTTAAAACGTAATATTTTAGAAACAAACGGTTTTGTGGTGAATTTTGTGATGGATTCCTTTCAGCCAGGTATGGAACTATATGGAAAATGTTTTTTTTCTAGAAAAGTCTCGATCGATTTTAATATATATAGGTCCAAAAGTAAGTTGTCATAAATTATTGCAAAAATTCTTACTTTTCTATGTTTAAGAGACTTTTTGTTATATTATTTAGCACTCTTTAAGCACAAATGCTATTGTTTCTTGTAGAGTAGACATTCTAGAATAGATTTATAAGAAATTCAGCCGCCCGTACCCGCCCCCTTTTTTTTTGAGATTTTTTTTCGTTTGTACCTAACAATCTTGTATAAATATTCGTTCATAAGATTTAGTCTTATTTTGTTACAGGGACTTCGGAATTGAGGTTTATGACTTGGATTGAGTTGTATGCTGTTATGCAAGGTTCTGAAGAGTCAAAATTTGACGGAAAATTGACATTTCTGAAACAGCGACTGCTAAGATCCTACTGTGATGATGATATAAGAATTCATGATATAAAGCAAAAAATCGCTAATATATAACGCAATTTCAAGTAGCTATTGTACTGCTAATCATTTAAAAAACACAATCGGCCAAGTGCGAGTCGGACTTGCGCACCAAGGGTGCCGTACCGACTTACCTATGAAAGAAGTTCAATTCTCGAATCATCATCTGCCTAGCCTTTTCCCAACTATATGGGGGTCGGCTTCCAGTCAAGCCGGATTTAGCTGAATACTAGTATTTTACGAGGAGCGGCTGCCTACCAGACCTCCACAACCCATTAACTGGGCTAACACGGTACTTCATGGCAAGACTGGAGTCAGATTTACTGGCTTCTGACTATCCGTAACGACTGCCAAAGATCTCCAAATGACAGCCGGGACCAACGGCTTAACGTGCTTTCCGAGGCACGGAGGAAACTCGTTATGTTAAGATGGTCACCCATCCACAGACCAACCTAGGCAAGCGTTGCTTAACCTTGAAGATCGACCTGTGCGGCTGTTATTATCTAGCCACGAGCTCCTCCCAATTCTCGAATCAATAATATTTTTTTTTCAAGTGACATAATTAGAATTTTTTTAGTTTTCAGACTTTTCCCTATATTAGTGCTATAAAACCTTGCTTTATGCCAAATTTCAGGATTCTAGGTCCACGGGATTCCTAAGAGAGTGTCAAAATGTAAGTTTTTTTTGCGATATAAACGGCTGTATCTTTTTTTTCGTTAACTTACAAGTTTTATTTTTGCACAGCCTCAAGGGACCGTGGACCTAAGTATATAGTTTTAATTTCAACTCGATACCTCCACACGTTCTCGAGATAAAAGATCTTGTTCCTTTGTTGAGGTTCTGTTTTTTCCTCTTAGGTACGGAAGCCTAAAAAATTAAACCAAGGAAGATTCGAAGAAAATAACGTAGAGTGCCTATCCGGATCAATATCGTTACATTCGTTACCCAGAAATACTGCGATAAAACTGGTGAGATGTATGTGGCTTTAAATGGGTATTACGCTGTGTCTTCAACACTGCATAAAGTACTTCGTAAAGGTGCTAAGTGATACAACACGCAATTTTTCCAATAGGTAAACTTTCTGAAGAAGCTGCGGAATCTATATTTTAAGAAAAATAGAAAGATTGCGTAGAGACGTATTCAATTTCCTTAATGAGAGTGACCTGACCAATGAAAATGTATATAATAGTGATGAATAAATATATATTTCTAACTGTAGTAAGTCTTTTATTACCTATTTTAACTTATATACTCTAAAAATCATCGTTCGAGTCATAAAATATTTTTGACCAAGTTTTAGGGCCTAATACCACACTGTGCGACGCTCGCCGCCGTTGCCGAACCCGCGCTTTAATCGCCCATTAACTGCGCCGGATGAGTTTGCATCTCTTAGCCATCTGCGATGAAAGAGACAACTCGTGTGTGGACACAATGAGCTTCTAATAATGTTTTGTGTGTCTTTGTGCTGGTTCTGTGCTTGCGGGAATTTGTCTTTGATTCTCTTTTACTACCTATTGAAATAGTTCACGATAGCACGACGGATGACAGGACAGAATGGAAGAAAAAAACATGTTGCGCCGACCCCAAATAATATGGGATAAGGGCAGGAAGAAGAAGAAGACCTATTGAAATAGGGATCGGTCTAATACGGCTTAAATTGCGGGATAGTTTGAAAGTTACTGTAGCTTTCAACTTAGAAACACAGGTTGGTTTTAATCAGTACAAGTCTGACACATCCTCACGCTTCACACAAAGCAGAAGAAGTATTTTGATGAATTCTCATTGAAAAATCTGCCTAATAAGACTTGAACTTGTTTCTGCATTCGTCCCATTTTTTGCATCTCTTAGCCATCTGCGATGAAAGAGACAACTCGTGTGTGGACACAATGAGCTTCTAATAATGTTTTGTGTGTATTTGTGCTGGTTCTGTGCTTGTCTTCTATTTTGATTTTCTCTTTGATTTTATTTATCTACCAGGGCAGATGAGCAACTTTCTTATTAATCCAAGCTTCCACACATAGTTCCTTTACCATGTTTCTCTACGATGAACCTCACAACGGCCTAAGTTACGGGATCGTTTGAAAGAGTCACCGTGGCTTTTGAATTCAAAGGATAACTGAAGGGACACAGGTGTATTTTAGTCAGTAAAAGTCTGACACATCCAAGCGTGGGGCAAAAGCTCCACTCAGAGCGGGAGAAGTCATTTGCCGCCTTCCCTTTGAAAAGAAAAAAATCGGTCTAAAAAGATTTTAACCTTATTCTTCCTGCCCTTGTCCTGTTTTATTTGGGGTTGGCACCATATTTTTCTTCCATTCTGTCTAATCTAAAAGACTTGAATAATGCTCATCATTTCAAAAATAATTTTGACCATATGTAGCTACTCTCCTCTTGTAGGATTCGGAATACTTTGATATTAAACTTACAAACTTTAAATTCCTAGATGTAATAAAACCTTTTGAAACTTTGCGAATTATTCTTCTAAATTCTTGGAAATTAGCTCCAAAAAAGCTAACTCGATCTAGATTCAGCAAGATTCCCCTAATTGCAACCGACATGAGAATAAAAATCGATGTGTGAGCGCAGTAAAGCGTGCGAGATATCGATTTAAATCGATTCCGGTTCACTGAGCAGAATATCGATCGTGGATCGTAAGACAATATAACGTTTTTATTAGATTTTGATACTGATTTAGATTTTGATACTGATTTAGATTTTGATACTGATGGCTTAGAGTGAAAACCTCGTATCTGCAATTTTAGGGAATTTTATTTTATTACTTTATGGAAAAAAGAGTTTGGAACGCTAGCGCGTTTCTAGCTCTTTTTTATGATACAAGATAGTTCTTGTTCCTATCATGAAAAATTTTGATTGGTGTATTTGTTAGCCTTATCCTTCTCGAGTCAGTTTGATGTGCTAACCTCGCGACGCGCGTCAAAACTTGTCGAAAAAACTTGAAAGAAAAAAGAAATGAGTGCTTGTAATAAAACAATGTTTTTAAATATTTGGATGAATCACGTAAAAACTAAAAGTATCATGAGTAAAGTTCTAATTTAGGGTTTTTAATGCCTCCTGAAAATATACGTATTTCGCAGTTGCGAGGGTTTTCGCTCTAAGCCATCGATGCTGTGGTGTATGTTGTAGCTTGTAGCACTTTAGGGCTTCCTACAAAAAGTAGTACTACAACAGAAAAAATGGATGATGTGAGCTTTATAAGGCTACCACACATGACTCATGCCAAAAAGCAATAAGTCGTTTTCATTTATAAACTGTTTTACGAAAATAATTTCTACAACCTCAGGTTGTAGCTATCAGATCTTTAATAGAGAATAAGTTACTTCTGGGCAAGCATGCTCTATCGTCGGCCACATCATCGCTTACCATCTGCTGAGATAGTGGTCAAGCACGAGCCTGTCAGTAATAAATTATAAAGGGTGGTCTGTGCGTGCCTTAAGTAGTGATTGTACTGACTATGATTTTAACTTATTTACGCTCTTAGCGTATCGGTTAATATTTTTTAAACAAATAATAAACAAACAATATTTAAATTTAAACCAACATGGTTTAAACATTATTATTGAAAGATAGGAGATTTTTGAGTATGTAACCCAGCTGTTTAATCAACTAAGAATAGCTACTTAGGTAGATACTCATTGGTTCTTCATAAAATTGCTTAAAAACAAACACATTATTTTTAATGATGAAACTTAATATTTATCCAATTCACTACTAGGAATGAAGCATGTCCTCCCAACGGGCGGTAAAAGCAATGGAATAAGGCTTATTTCGAATTTATGCAAAAATAATTAATAGTCACTTTTGCATAAATTTATTAATCGATGTCAAAAAAAAATCGCAAGAGAAAACGACTAGTCGGTAAGTGTGTTTACGGCCTTAGAGAGAGAACATTGATTAATATTTTTTTACCATACGTGTAATCTTTAAGAGTGAAAATGTAAGTAATTTGCTTTTAGTGTACTTAATTGGCCACTGGGCTAGACATGTCTGAAGCAAATCAATCATGCGATAGGACCGTAAGGGGCAACGCAGACGACAGATTATCCGTGACGGACTTTTTAGTTTGTGAAAATATAACCTAAGCATTTATATGCTATAGATGCAAATAATTGCTTAGGTTCTATTTTAGCAGACACAGTGAATTAATTACAAGTACAGAGACAGCACATTATTTACAAGTAAATTATTTTATACAAGCATGCCATGCAAACATTCAATGCACCATAGACTCAATCGCACAAAAAGTGTGTCGTCTGCGCTGCACCTAAAACTCAAAATTAATGCCCTGAAAGCATATGATCCGTTCGCTGCCGATAGAAGGAATTGAGGGAAGCATTTGCCCAGCTGTGGGATACTACAGGCTAGATCATTATAGTTTTTATTTAATAATTGATCATTTGTTATTTCTACCGATTCAAGGTTTCTATTCTGCGACACGTTTTCATATTTTTTTACGGTTTTTTTTTGGATTTTGCATCTGTTTAAACTTGTCACAGCCATTGTTATTTATTTACAAATAACATGATCATGTTCACTGGAGCAGTCAATATGGTTCCAATTGAGGGAAGCTTTTAGATGGGATACCATCAATCTGATTTCTCCCACTCTAGTCGGAACGGGATGGTGCGTCATTTTTACTGACTAAAATCCACTTCTGTTCCTTCTTTGACTTCGTTCTAGGATTTCGGAGCTCTCCTTCGTTCAAACAAGTGCGGGGACGCCTAGGTTCAGCAGCGGACGTATTTAGATTCAAATGAAAAAGATTACGAATCGATTTAAACTGTTTATTATCACATCTTCATTGCAGTCGCCATCCCTACACTTCTCAAATTCCTTCTCCATACAATTTCGCATAAATAATTCCGAGCTATTTATACTCCCACTACCGAAAAGAGACCGATAACCCCTAAACCAATTCATTTCGTGTGAATCAAATGCACCATTTAAAGAACCCCTCACATTACGACTGAATCCCGTCGCTGGGGGCTAACCTTGACGTAACATGAAAATAAAACAGTCTGAACGCAGCCTTAATTCGTATAAAACGTGGGTATTATGTGTGGAGGATTACTTTGTGGAATAATTGGTTGGTTCCTGGTTCTCTCAGGTAGTTTAATGGAGGTAGGTAGGTACATATTTAAATGATCTTATAGCGGTTTGTTGTTAATTGAATTATATTTCTTCCGCGATAGGAACCTGATTGAACTAATTGCAGGACGAGTTAAAACTTATAAGATACGTTTGTCCATTAAACCATTTTTTTTTTCATTCATTAAATAGGCTTACAAGTCCCCATCACTTGTAAAACGTCAGAAGCTATTTCATCCATTGGATTCTCACGACCCTGACCTGTATTACTTGGGCGTAACACGTCATACATACATCAAATCATACATATCGTCAAATTTTTCACCGATATCGATTTAAATTGATCTTCTGAACATTTCCTACATAGGAAAACTACGTCACAACTACACACCAAAACAAAAAAAAAACAAATTCGCATCTCGGCGTCGAGTCCGAGTCGGGGCTGCGTCCGATATACCGAATAATGGCGATTAAATATAATCGAGTACTCGAGTGGCATTCCGCGCCGTATTCGGGCGTTGAGTCGCTGCAACATTGTTGCTAGTAAACAAGGCCAAGTGATGAGCGGGTAGCGGTTTATGCGTACATCGAAACTTCCGATTATGACTGATCCCTCATCTAGTTTAAAGGTCATAGCTCATTAGTGCCACCGGATAGGTGTCTAAAAAGACGTATCTAACAAAAACTAAAAACGGTGAAATTGTGAATGTTTTAATTAATAAATGAATGAATAAAGTACAGCCAGAAGCATTCAAAATTTTAAGGACGCATGTAGCCATTTACGTAGCAATCGAAACGATTTCCTGTTTCATTAATTAAAACATTCACAATTTCACTGTTTTTACTGTTTGTTTGATACGTCTTTTTAACTATCGGGGGCAGGGTGGTGCTGGTCACCTGAGCAGCACCACCTCTCCTCGAGCCATTAGTGCTATTTGTCCAGAGTATGCAGTACATACACATTTAATTTTCTTTTTTACTAGGAGTTATCTCACAGCTGTTTTTTTTAAATTAAAATACATCTACTACCTAAATCAGAAAATTGATTGAATTAAAACTACATATCAAACTTAAATATTTACTAAACTATACTTTTTCATTATATATTTTGGTTTAAACGATTGTGCGAGGCACGAGTAAACGTTTCGTTTTTTCTTTTTTTTATCATTATCGTCTCAGCTGTAAATGCTGGGCTGCGGGGACGCCTTAAAGTAAGACCATGACCATCGAACCCAACTAAAGGACACGAATGCATTTTAGCCAGTAAAAGTCTAACACGTTAACTTCTCCCGCTTTGTGTGGAGTGATGAGGACTGTCAGAGTTGTTCTGTGCCTTCCAGAACCGCGGTAAATCTTTCGAAAAGTCCCGCTTCCTTAATTCATGAATCCCCGACCGGTCCTATGAGACCGCGCTGTTATTGTTTTACTATTGTGTCTCGTTTTGCGGGTATGTGATAGGTTAAAGCTTATACCTTGTGCCCTAGAACGACATAATAAGCAATAGTCTGAATGTCACTAAACTTATTATGAACAGGTGTGTGTGTACAGCCGGTTCATTCACGGATCAGATCAACGGCCTCAATTAATCAGAGATTAATTTGGAATGTATGTTATGAGATATTGTTTCAGCCAATGAGGTAAATTGCGTAACACACAAACAGTGGTAATGTTTGTCATTTTGACTATTTAACGTTGCGTTTTTACATAGTCGGAGAAACAAGACATGTGTTAGTTACTTGTTCTATTTTTTTAAGGTGGAATGTCATTAAAAAGACAGGAGAAGTCTTTTTCCCTGAGTGGGAGGGCGTGCCAGACTTTTAATTATTACAACCTACTACAACCCACTCCTGTTTCTTCTTTGCCTCCATTCCAGGGTTGTCCAACCTAGGGCCCCAGTAGGCTTCGACCCTGCTGGGCTCCTACAATTTGCGACATCTCTTTGAGGCGCGCATGGAACAATACGCGCCGTCAACTACTTGGGTTTGGTCCGGATTTGTTACTTTTTCATACTTGAACGACTGAAAGGATTTTGGTGCAACTTGATACATGGATAGACCATCACATGGGCAAAGTTACTGGCAGCATAGCTATAGTAAAAGCGGACTAAATTCAGGTCACATGTTTTGAGTGTAGGTTATTATAAACAACCTTTCCTTGCGTCGCGCAGTGGTGTAAGAGGAAATTAAAAACGCATAACCGTACCTTGCATCGCGCAGTCTTACAAAGCGGTCCATGAGCTTATAGCTTGCACCACATTTAGCATCAAGTCCGAATGTCGCGTTATTAACAACAGGTGTGTGCTCGCGGTTGATTCATTCACAGATCGGATCAATGTCCGCTCTTTACTCCAGCTACAGTTCACTGCAGTACGGAAATTATTATTATTGTTCTTTTAATTGATATAGACTAGGTGTCTTCAAGGCTCAAGTGACTCTTAATAAACTAGTGCGCCTCATCATCAACGATTGCATCACCGCTTACCATCAGCAGGCTTACTCTTGAGTTCAATTCCATTCGGTCGACATTGGGATTTCATACTTTTGAGTTTGACGCTAGCAAGAGGAGAGGAAGATGGAGAACAAAGAAAAGATGGATAGATTGTGTGAGGAATGATATGAAAAAAAAAGCAGTTAGTAATAGTGTAACGGATGACAGGACAGGATGGAAGAAAAAAACGTGTTGCGCCGACCCCAAGTAATATGGGATAAGGGCAAGAAGAAGAAAAGTTCGAAGCAAGCGCTAAGTAGATTAAAATTGCGTGACCATAGTGAAATTGGAATTGGACTTGGCATGCGCTAAACTTTTTGTACGAAATGAACCCCAATGTCGACCGATCAGAATTGAACGCAAGACTAGATAATCCTTCTGATGGTAAGCAGAGAAGCAATCGTTGATAATGAGGCGCAATAGTTTATTAAGAGTCTTTTCACTCGAGCCTTAAAGAAACCTAAACACCGCAGGCAAAACTGCAGCAGGCAAATTGTCCCAGTCCCTCGATGTACGCGGTATGAGTAAGCGACGACGCGAAACGCTTAGTCCGGGCCGTAGTGGCTTGAACAACGTAAGGGTGGATACTCGCTGTACGTCGGATTGTCCGATGGTAGAAAGGAGATGGCGGAATCAAGTCATGTAATTTAGCGTTTCGTCAGTGAGATCTGAGACCTTTCGAAGGTGACTTGAAGTGCCAAGAATAATAAATCAAAAATGTTTTCTCTTTGAGTATTATACCGAATTAATTTACTCTATTTTCGCTGGTCTGAAACTGCACGTTTTGGCATGACATGTTTGTTGAAATATAAATACAAAATCTTAATACCTATATACTCGTATATGATATTGGTTGAATTTTTCATGTAAATCGATAGATGAATGAATTTTATTGATGAAGTTTATATTTGCTATGAATGCAAATATAAACGTTAAGCCGTAGGTCCCGGCTGTCATTTGTAGATCTTTGGCAGTCATTACGGATAGACAGAAGCCAGTAAATCTGACTCCAGTCTTACCCCATTAATGGGCTGTGGAGGTCTGGTAGGCAGCCGCTCCTCTTAAAATACTGGTATCCAGCTAAATCCGGCTTGACTGGAAGCCGATCCCAATATAGTTGGGAAAAGGCTCAGCAGATGATGATGATGATATTTGCTTAGAATGCAGATAGAGTTACTATCAAATCTATAAACTGCATGATGAATCGAGTATTAATCGTATCATCTTTATGATTCTTTCTTCGGCTTGTGATAAGATTTATGTTTCTGAAACGTGGTCGCTCAGAAAGTAAGTCAGAGGGATTGCCCTTATTTTCAGAGTTTCCTTGCATGGTTATATCGGAGTTGAAGAAATCCGCAGGAGGACCAAGGTTACCAACATAGCTCGAAACATCGCCAAACATAAGTGATAGTGAGCAAGGCACATTGCTCGCAGGACAGATGACTGTTCAACCCAAAGTTGCAGCATTAAAAAGCATTCTTAAAGTTGGGCAATGAGCTGCTGAGGGTCACGAGAATCCGATGGATGCGAGACGCCCAGGACCGGTCGTTGTGGTGACACTTGAAGTAGAGCCATGTTCAGCAGTGGACGTCTTTCGGCTGAAATAATTGTAGTGACATATATGGCATTACGTATGAACTACAAATTCCTGCAACGCGCCATTAGAGTTCTCTGCGCGATTTGAGTATATGCTACAGCCTGAAATCATCGGTCAATTGCCCAAATCAGACATAACATTCGACTCGTGGCTAGATAATAACAGCCGCACGGGTCGATCTTCAAGGTTAGGCAACGCTAAGGTTGGTCTGTGGATGGGTGACCATCTTAACATACCGAGTTTCCTCCGTGCCTCGGAAAGTACGTTAAGCAGTAGGTTCCGGCTGTCATTTGTCATTTCTAGATCTTTGGCAGTCGTTACGGATAGTCAGAAGCCAGTAAATCTGACTCCAGTCTTGCCAAGAAGTACCGTGTTACCCCAGTTAATGGGTTGTGGAGGTCTGGTAGGCAGCCGCTCCTCGTAAAATACTGGTATTCAGCTAAATCCGTCTTGACTGGAAGCCGACCCCAATATAGTTGGGAAACGGCTAGGCAGATGATGATGAAACATAACATTCGACTGGTCCGAGGAATCGGCATTTTCAACGAAGGCATGTGGGACTTTACACTCCGTTCCGCGTACCGCGTATGCATACAAATAATGATGATGAAGACACACTTAGTAGAAACAGAAATAACCCTAACTTCATCTCATAACCAAGTGATCTACAAATTCTCCTAAAATATATAACATTTAATGGAGATCCTGAGTCGAGTCATAAATCATATTCACAGCAAAGTATTTCAATCTAGTTTAATACAAAGATTTACTGAGCCGCGCCAGTAATTTATGCGAAGTTCTCGGAAACGTACCCGTCGGCTCACACTCCGTCATCCCTGCTAATTTCTGAGGATCTTGGAGTATTAAGTGTTGTTAGGAATATTCTGATGTGTCTGTGGGAAATTAGAGACAGGAAATTGATTTATTTATATGAAAAAATAAAAGGGGAAATCATCTAATGACTTCTACGTCTACTGGTTCAGGGCAAAGCAGAAAAGCGTTCGCTGCGCTCCGAACCATGGCCTAAAATCAGGGTGCGAGAGGTCGCCCCTCTAAGGGACACGTTCATACTCCGTCCAACCTGCTTGGGCGGACCACCAAGGTCCACTCTTCACTGTGACCTCCTGGTGGTGCACACAATGGTGACGCCCGGGCGTTTCTTCTACATGTGCTGGAATCTACCGAACTTACCATCATCATCTGTTTAGCCTTTTCCCAACTATATTGGGATCGGCTTCCAGTCAAGCCAGTATTTTACGAGTAGCGGCTGCATACCAGACCTCCACAACCCATTAACTGGGGTAACACCATGGGGCTTCATAGCAAGACTGGAGTCAGATTTACTGGCTTCTGACTTCATAACGACTGCCAAAGATCTACAAATGACAGCCGGGACCTACGGCTACCGAACTTACCATGTCCGGTAAGAATCTACGTCATGTGGAGGTGCGCTGTGACATCTTTGCAGCCACTCCTCAAAGAGGGGACGTAGCGTCATGATTGTGTCCAATTTATATCACAGTGTCTTTTCCACTAACGATGCGGTATGGTATGAAAGAGTCAGCGCAATCCTGAAATGGAATGGACCACTGAAAGAACACGGGTAGGTTTTTATCGGTAAAAGTTTAACACTCCTTGCTCCACCCAGAGCATTGTGATGATCATCAACCACAAAAAAAAATAACAATGCAAAGTAACTTGGTTTCTTTTAGGGTTCCCTAAATTCTAATGAAAAACCGGAGCTTGTTTAAGCTCAATTTCATTCCTGATATATTATTCTGACTGGCCTGTTGGTCTAGCGTTTAGTAGCCCTGGTTACTATGCCGGAGGTCGTCGTTTCGCTTCCCATTCAAGAAAATTGTTTGTGTGATGACCACGATCATTTGTTCTGTCTGGGTGTAATTTATTTATAATACATATGTGTGTATTTAGAAATATATGTATACATATATTTAGCAGTTGCCTAGTATTCATATCACAAACTCGTGTTTAGTTTGGGACTACAATTAATTATGGCGTAGTTTGAAAGTTGTGGAATATTGTATTATAATATAATGTATAAACACGTCATTCATATTTTTAGTTCCTTAAGGAATTTGTAATAATAAAATAACCTCATACAAAGCATTCACTCAGACAAAACCGTAGCACATCAAACTGTGACGCAAGAATCCAACACCTGAATTTTATAGCAATTTTAATATCTTCACTAACAGACCATCAATTCAAATCAAAACTGGAACTGTTAACACTACAAATCACATAATGGTTCCTTCTCCATACAGACCACACTTAAATAGTCCTATTCTCATGATTTTACGAGAACTAGTAACTATTTCCTGCTCAAGCGGAGTTGTCATTCAAAACTAATTCCTGAAGGACCCAAGTGTAGCCGTTTATGACTTCTCGCCTTATTGCTGAGCAGTTAAAATGTTACTTTTAATATATTTTTAACGCGGATGGAGTTCTGAATCGCTACGCTTGTTATGTGTGTATTAAATATTGCTATAAAATGTACAATGTTTCTTTTGAGGAACATTTGACCGTGGTGATGGATGGCTGGATGTGTTTTTATGGCGTCAATCCGTTACGTGTCGCTCCTGACACAATGTGAGTTAATAAATACGTGTTTAGGTGCTTGTTACTTTATTGCGTTCTTTGCTGAATGGTTGTCTCGTTTTAGACATGTTGTTGTGTTGTTTTGATGTGCTTACTTATGTTAAGAAGTTACTTAGCTTTTGGGAGATCAGTTCTTAAGACAATTGTTTTGGATCGTATGAAAAAGCAATGTAACGACATCAAACTGGGAATCTTTTAAGTCCTTAGTGCATAGGTTACTTCTAAGCAAGCGTGCTCCATCGTCGACTGAAGCCGCTTGTCGCTTTTCTTCTGGTGAAATAGTGCTAAACCAGCATATCTTCAATAAAAAAATGGCAGCATAGCTTACAATATCAGCCTTATAATATTCCCACTGCAGGGACGCAGGCTTTCTCTCTAGGAGAGGGAAACTAAATTAATCTAACCACATTCTTATTATTGTAATGTCTTGTAAACACAAAATACCAAAACAGACTGGCTTACGTGGTGGAGTACGACTAATTCTCTCATTTAGACCAAAGGGCTGAGTTCCAACTGTGAGGACATTAAACCGTTGAACAGGCATCATCATGTTTCGTCAATGCAAAACTTGCTTACGTCTCGTAACGAGTTTTGAAAAGTTTCCAAGGTTTTCCATCCCTAATTATATAATCAACTTCAGTAAAACGAGACGACAATGAAGGGCGATTTAGTTATAATACTCTTATACAACCTCCTTGAATAAGAATTAGTCTCAATTAAGTAATAACACTCAACCATTTAACATTCAAAACAAGATATAAAATTCAATTACAATTCCTTCTACAACGATTCAAGTTACCCTGTTATAAGAATAGAATATATAAGCAATATTAAGTTTCCATATACAAGTAGCAATAACATTATTATAAAGCAAAACATTTGAAATTATACAATACTGATGTCAAAATCTTCCATTTTGTGTGAAGTTATAGTTTAGTCGAACTTTTATGTAGGGTTCTTTGGTTGTGACAGGTAAACTGTCGTTGAAATACTCATTAGTATCAGTTACACCATATCTGGTGACGAAGACTGTAGAGTATGGGAGATATGAATATATAATGAGTGACATTACAATGAGTACACCTGCGGAACCCCGCTGTTGTGTCCACGGTTCGGTGGGAGCGCTCGCGAATAATGTATCGGAAAAATATCGTTTAATATCAAGTCTATGATAATTGTATTTGGTAATGATGATGGCTGGTAAGTAGGTTTGTAAGGAGTTTTCTTTTCAGATTAAATATCGTGATGATTGTATGTATCATCTTGATTGTTGATTTTTTATTGGAAATTGGAATTTTTATAGTTATTCAACATTCTATTTTTGTTACATAAGTATTGTTATTGATTAGGCTATCTGTTGCTTACTTTATTTGATTTCTATCGTTCTTTTTTAATGTTTTTTTTTTCAAATCAATGTTTATACTGTTAAATACTCCTAAATGACTTCGATTTTGCGTCATAATGGATGAAAAAGAAGCAAGTTCCGGTTCTGGAGGGCTACGATTTTTAATGTATTTTTTTTATGAGCGAAGGGAAAGATGTCGTTTAGAAATAAGAAGTCTATAAAATACTTACTCTATTAAAAAAACTGGTTTCTATTTTCAAAACCACTCGTAATTAAGTTACAAACACATTCGACATGATTTATCGCACAGGGGACGAATTCCTTACGCATATTTCACCCGATACCGGCTCGAAGGGATGTCAAACATACAGCAAATATAATAAAGATGAGGAACGAATTACTTTTTTGTTAACACGCGCTGCGGGTGGGGTCTCGGAGACCCAAAGATCATATCGACTTACAATCGCGCGAATTAATTAGTTGGCTGGAACCTTCGACATTCGCTGGCGTTATTATAAAATACTTATTAAAGTTAGCCATGCAAATGTTATTGCTGACACAAGGCTAGGGGTCCCGGAGACCCCGCGTTCGGTAAAATGGTGACTATTTGAGTAAAGTGCGCTTTTAATCGCTTGGATTGGTTGGTGTTGGAATGAACAACGTATTTTATACGCGTACAAATACGTTATGTATTTTTACTTGAGTTCGAGTTATTTGCTTTATGGAAGTCATTATGATTAGGTTAATTTAGTAGGTACTACTTATAGTAGAGTATTTAAAAACTTTATCTTAAATTAAATAGAAAGAAAAGTTAATACATGAAGAAATGCTCTCTAGGAATAAACTAACATTATTAACATGAAATCCACAGTCATTTATTCACGACAAATTAAAATGTGACCAGCACGCCACAGTCTCGATTACATGACAGACTTAAACGCTACTAAATCTTGTATTGTTTTTCTAATTAATGTTGTTAAAGGTTGAAATCGCTGAATTGCCCTAAGCACCGAGAAAAAAAATAAAAAAAGATGATCAAAATGTTAAACACTGCCTAAAAGTAAAAACTCAAAAAAAAAACAACTGTCTGGTCCAATTTCACAACTTAGTGAAAGAACAAAGGACAGTATATTGTTCTTTATGCAGTCATGATTTACAATCACCTTCGTCGAAATAGCTCCAGTCTTTTCCGAGTAATTGAGCACCCAAACAAACAAACAAACACTTATTTTATTACTTAAAAAACTTGAAACTGCCCATTCAAGACTGTATTCAAATAAGTGCAGAATATAATTTAAACACGTACTTTTGCTGTGCATTTAGTGAATTATTTTCTACTTAAATATGTCTGGAGTCACCCTTTTGGTAGTTTAGTCGTAAAACTTAATGGCCGTTATTTTTATGAGCCAGTCACCTTCGGTCTTTGTGGTAGGACCACATACGCATACTAATAAAAATTGAAAAAAATAAAACTTACTAGTTTACTTTACGTTGGACAAATAATGACGGGGTTTTCGCATGTTAAATGTTCATGATTTCTGAGCTTGAATCGTTCACGCGCTGCTCGAGGAGATGTTAGCAAAACTGTAGGGCCCAGTATGGTACGGGCTTTCAGAGAGGCTACTCTGTCCGCCCAGTGAGTGACTTCGGGAAGGACGGTGGCACAGTGATCACTTGCTCCTGTGCAAAACAAGGAACAGGGGAAACCCTTCAAGGTCTTCTCAGGGATGTGCCTTTACAGGCGTTGTATAGAGGGGGTTCCGGGGTGGTCTTTTAATAGGACACGGGGCCCTCTCCTATGTGCAGATGTTGATCACCGGGGTGGTTTTAGTGGGGTAAAAATCCCACATCCCCTGGTCTTTTTCCCCAAAAGTCTAGGCGCCTTTTGAAGGTTTCCCAGCGACAAAAAAAGGGCCCAGTATGGTTGAAGCCTACTGGGGCTATGGGTTGTGCGAAAGTGAACCCTGGGGCCCTGGAATGAAGGCAAAATAGGAATATAGGAGTGGATTTTGGTCAGTAAAAGTCTGACACGCCCGGAGAAGTTGTTGGATGAGTTCCCACCCAAATATTTTCAAAAATCAGCTGTAAGACGTGCACTTTTTTTTATTGAAATAAATAAATAGGGCCTCCCTCAAGTGTCGCTACAACGACTGGTCCTGTGCGTTTGGCATTTAACAGATTCCCGCGACCTATATCAGGTCATCGAAATTCAAACTAAATTAAAATGTTCTTATTTCAAATAGGCCTACATGGGCACTTATAAAACGTCAAAGTCGTCGAAGCTAGTGCAACATCGGATATCAAAGACCAATTATTAATTCAGTAGATAAATCTGACACCTGATTAAGTAAATAACAGTTATTTGTAACAGTTCCGCAGTGTCAAATAATACCTATTTGTTCCACAAAATGCAACGGTTACTTTAAACTGTTCCGATATATCCAATCACTATAAAAGGTAAAAGTACTCTAACGCAAAACGTCGAAAACGTAAAATACCTACCTCGAATAGTAACATTGAAATTAGAGCGAAACCCATTCGCAGTAAAAAAGCATTTAGTTAAATAAGTTATTTCTTCGTCGAGACAAATTAATATTCAGTCTCGTGACTAAATTCTCAGATCTATCTTTGCGGTTTCTATTAGTGTAATCGATAGTGAACTTTATTACTTTTTGGTTAAGGTAGAGATTAGGTTGTATATGGTGAGATTTTTATGTTCTAATGAAATTGTTTCTGACCGCAAGACTGTTGAGTATTTTATTTTTGTTACTTGTACGATTGTTGTAAACATTGCGTATCATTGTTGACCTGCCATGGATTTAAATGTTAAGTTCAATCAAGTTTTTTCTTTGTGATTTTTTTTTTATATTGATTTTTGCTGTAGGTAAATCCGGAGTATTGGAGCCGATACTTTCAGTTTTTTCTCGCAGAAGACTTATTAGGTTACTTAATAACCACGAGTACGTCCGATGTATATCTGATATAGTGTGTAAGGAATAGTAGGGAAATATGGCATAATATTAATCCGTTTATGGCAAACTGTTGAACATTTAGCGACTCCACGAACTTTAAAAACTAGTGCGCTTCACCATCAATCACTCAAATCGTTGATAGTGAAGCGCACTAGTTTTAGCGTAACTGCTGCAGCGAGATCGTAGTCAAACACTAGTTTTTTATTTAAAAAAAAATAGATTTCCCGCCAAAAAAAAGTTGGATCGTAATTTGTCAAACTTCAAATCATTAATTATTTTAATTGTGCGAGTCAAACCAAATTAAACACCGCAACCGCTATTTATCCCAATTTGATTATCCAAACATGTTCTATTATTTTATCAAATCGATTAGAAAGTCCTTATCAATCAAACTAAATCATCTTTGAAAGCTTCGCTCTTTGATAAATCATCTGGCATGTGTTTCAGTCTACGTTGACACGAAAATTAATTAGTTCTTAAACGCGTGGCGGCTGCGTATGCGCAACTCTGTCGATACTAGATCGGTTGGACGAGCGGATTTAATTAGAGCTAACTGGCTGGAAACACTGTGTTGGGTTTGGCTAATTAGGCTGTTATTTATGGTTTATTGTCTTATTTTTATTTGATACTAGAGTCGAAAAATTATGTAACACTGCAGGTAGCGTTGCCAGGCGTCCGGATATAGCCGGACACGGCCAGACTTTTTGGTTGTGTCTTCTTCTGCCTGGCGTTAGTCCCGGCCGTTGCCAGAGTCCGCCTTCCTGCTAAGCTTACTCCACTTTGCCCGATCTTCAATATAGACTTTTTGGTTGTGTATCCGGCCAAATTAGGCGGGGTACGGCCTCTTCGGCTTTTGTTAGGCTTTTTAAAATTATCATTTTAATAGATTTCATGTGTTCTTGCAATTGCAAGCGTTTGCAGACCAGCAATTACTTGTTATTTTGTTAGAATGTAAAAAGTAAAAGTGATCGATGTCAAAACAAAAATAGTCGGCCCTTTGAATCAAATGTCCGGCTAAACTGGTTGGTTTGTCCGGCTTTTCGGTTCGAAGATCTGGCAACACTAACTGCAGCATTGGCTTGGCAATGCTTGATTTACTTTGTGTTACTGACGGATTTTTAAAAACATATAAACTGCAATGGAAAGCTTTTTACTTTGTGTCGAATAACTAAGCGTCGCGTTGCACTCTACATAATCACTAATCATCGTAATCCCTTCGCTATTGACACATATGTGACTCTGAATTTCCTAGGAAATTATTAAATTATATTATTATATCTAGCCTATGCTGTCCCACTGCTGGGCAAAGGCCTCTCTCCATTCCTTCCATCGTTCCCGGCTTTGAGCTACTTCTTGCCAATTCTCAAGGAAGATATCTAAGTCGTCCCGTCCTAGTAAATACAAACTTTAATTAGTTGACCTTCATTAGTTGAATTGAATACGACTTCTACACATTTAATCCCGAACACACAGAGAGGGAATGGGCGATAATCTCACTGCGGGTTGATCTAATAAATTCTATAAACTACGATTATTATTGGCGTGTTTATGACAAGGGGAAACAAATGAACAAATTCAATAAATAGTGGCCGTCTCTTTAGGCATTATGAACTATATAATTGCAATGTAATGAAGCAATTATCTGCACGGAAATACGAGTATGCATCATGTGAACATTTCTTGTATGAATTAATTCCTTGCGTGATAACTGAGATATAAATGGTATACTGGATCGTGGATGTGGGATAATGGTCATATTAATCTATCACATACCTACCCGCGAAACGAGATACAATAGTAAAACAATAACAGCGCGGTCTCATAGGACCGGTTGGGGATTCAAACATTGGTGCAACAGTGGACATATAAAGCTTAATTTCGCGCTTTCATTAGACGCACTCTAGTTTAATTCCTGAATTGAGTCTCTTTTTAGAATTTTTCCCCAGTACTCTTTTCATCGTCATATTTTGAATACTAGCAGATCGGCTCAATTATGCAGCAAATTTTAAATGGCGACTGGGGCACGTACGAGTAGGTATGCCTGTTTTACTTTAAGGGTTCCATTTCTGGAGACTTCCTCAAACGGAAAAACGGAATCCTAAAAAAAGAGGTAATTATGTCTCTTGCAATCACACTTACAACCCGTACATTGTAATGATCAAATCATATGATTATCTTCCAAGTTCAATGTAACTAGGCTCATAGGCTGATAATTTGACGTCAGCGCAGCAGACATGTCTGCGGATCTGTGCAACAATGAAGCAGTGATACACAACGCGGCCGACAGTCGAGACTGGGGGGCGGCGGCGTTACAAAGTAACGTGGTAATGATAGATGACGCCGCCGCCGTTTGCTTTGTGCCGCTTACCTACTGACGATTGAAGAAGTGGGCCGATCTGGGGACTTACCATGTTGGAATATCAGCCGTACGTACGAGAAAGAGCTTTACACCCTAAAGTCTGTTTTTAATCTTTAAGACTAAAATGTCATTACGTGGGTTGTCACACTTGCCATCTCAAAAGAACTGGCATAATTATTGTTGTAAGTTTGACATTTGACTGTCTTATTTTAGTCTCAGGGATTAAAAATAATATTTTGTTTTGTCCCGATCCCTTTAACAGGTGTTTGTATAATTCTGATCAATAAAGTATTATACCTAGTTTTAAAAAGGTCTCAATTCGATCGTAAGGGGTAGGTCCAGGGGCTAATAAGCTACTAAACAAAATATGTACGTTTTTTTATTCATTCGATGCATGCCATAAAAATGTGTACGTTTTATATTTTCGCGCGTAATTTAACGAAAATGCTAGACGCCATGTTGCTGGTCATATAAACAAACGTGCTGAAATTAAAGTAATTTAAACACATGAGGTTAAAAAACGGAAGTATAAGTGTTTTTAAAAAACCCATCTACAAAATAAATAAATCATTCATAATTTTTTCGCTTCATAAAAATCAGATTGTAAAAAAGTGGAAAGTTTGACATGAATTCTGTTATTTTATGAACTCAAATGATTTCACACTTTCAAATTGTTTCTCGTAAACAATAAAATACCGTATTGTCTCGAAGGGAATTTTAGTTCTCAATTCAAAATTTCTCACGTGTCATTGATCCGTTAACGGGCACAAAACTGTCATTCACAAACATCTGGGCTGTTTACCGAGTCTGGGTATGTAACACCCAGACAATGAGCTGTAAGTTTCCAAGATGTCGTCGTGTTAGCCTCAAGGTCCCTCCTCCCTTTGCTCAATCAACCTGTCAACTGACATTTTGACATGGACATACCAGGTTGACATGAGTATTGTCGTCAAAATTATATACGTGTGTAAAAAGTGGAATTGTTAAGGTCTACTTGGGCTTGCTTTGTTGGGTTTTAGAGGTATCGGGGAAATCTCGAAGTGACAGTTTATGTACTGTTCATAATGACACATGTCAGAAGTTTATTTCAAGATGCCGCCGACACGACACGCAGAGCAAGCGTGTCGATTGATGCTGATTTGCAAATGAGCGTCAATCATCACGCAAACCGAAGACCGAAAACGAACGGAAGACCAAAAATGCCAAAGAAAAATGAAATGCCTAAAGCATTAAGTCCGCCTTTGTACCTTTTTTGTGCAAAAAGTATTAAATAAATAAATAAGACCGTGTGAGTGGAGCTGCTCTGGGACAATTACTGGTACAGACACCAGCACAAATTAGGTAGCCCTCGTCAGTCATCTTCCTGCCCTTGTCCCGTTTATCCGGGGCAACACGTTTTTATCTTCCATTCTGTCCTAAAATTAGGTAGCCCTTTTTTTTAGTTGGGGAATCATCAAAATGACTTCTCCCGCTCTGGGCGGAACGGGAGGGTGTGTCAGACTTTTACTGACTAAAACCCACTCCTGTTTTCTTTGCCCTAATTCCGGGGTCCCGGGGATCTCTTTCGTCAACCCAGGCCCCAGAAGGCTTCGTTCGACCCTACGGGGCCCCTACAGTTTGCTGACAACAATACGCGCCGGCGACGACATGCGCTTGGTCCGGACTGTTACCAGACGTCCGGACGGCGAGCTACCCATTTTTTTTTGGGGAATCATTAAATAAGTTTTTGAGTGGAACAAGGAGCATAGCAGTGTATGTCCCATACTTTTCCCTCGGGATATTTTCCTACTATCACACAGGCGAAGCCGCTAGCAGCAGCTAGTTTTAAATATGAATATTTTAATGCGCAAACTAATTTGGCATTACCATCGAATGATTAAGCTTTATTTATCATCCTTTGTTTTGATAGAGGTAGATTAGTGATTCACAACTCTACCATGAGTTTTGAAAATACGTAGATAAAATAGATCTACTTATGTCGTTGTTAGATAGCAAAAATAGACGCATTTTCAATGATGATGTTTAATTTTTGTCCTGAGGCACCACGAGCTCTTAATTACTCAGATACCCGCGAAACGAGACACAATAGTAAAACAATAACAGCGCGGTCTCATAGGACCGGTTGGGGATTCAAACGTTAACGTGACCAAATTGACGACCTAAACTGAACTGATAAAGGGATGGAGCTATAAGGTGTAGCGCTCTATCACTCTTTCTCGCTCACACGCTTGCCATTTTAATACATCATGGTAAGGCTCTTGGCTGTTAATTGTAGATTTGTTTTTGTATGAATTCGCACTGTTGTTTGTATAGGTATTTCCTACCCTTTCGGCTGAAATGATAATGATGACAAACAGCTGTGTTTGATCTTGATACTAAAAAGTAAGTATTTGTGACATTATCGCTCTTCCCTAAATCATCATCGACCTAGCCTTTTCCCCAACTATATTGGGGTCGGCTTCCAGTCAAGCCGGATTTAGCAGAATACCAATATTTTACGAGGAGCGGCTGCCTACCAGACCTTCGCAACCCATTAACTGGAGTAACACGGTATGACGGTACCTACTTCATGGCAAGACTGGAGTCAGATTTACTGGTTTCTGACCATCCGTAACGACTAAGTAAAATATTTCTGTAAAGCCTAGGCAGATTGATAGTGTAACGATAACGAATAGATCTATTTTTCTTCTTCTACTTCTTCCTGCCCTTATACCATATTATTTGGGGTCGGCGCAACATATTTTTTCTTCCATTCGGTCCTATCACCCGTCATGCCATCATCAACTCCCTTTTCTTTCATATCAGTCCTTACACAATCCATCCATCTATTCTATAACGAATAACCTATGTATTTATCTATATCTTAATCCTGGTGGCCTTTAAATAATCCTAACTCGTTTTACCCTCTTTCTGCTACACTTATACCCACAGCATATGTATGTTGTCTAATTTTACGCCGCGACTAATTCGCTCTCATCAATATGTCGCTCGCTCTCAGACTACACTGTCTTCGCGCCATGCCAACTATTCCTCATCATAATAACTGCTCAAGATATAGTGGAGAAACAATTCTTAGTTAATGTTGATTGTTTTAATTGCTGATTTAAAGGTAGAGGACAGTGGTAATCCTTTGGTTGGGGTTTGAACACAAAACTGCGATGCGATGTCGCGTCGTAAAAAACCTGCGCATTCGCCCACACTTCGCAAAACCATGCGAAATGGCACGTTGTATGATCACCTGAACCAATGTTTTACCTACTGGAACCATAGGTTATACAAAACAATTTTAGGTTACAATTTTGACTGGTCTACACTGTCCTCGCATATGTGTCTGTTTTGTAAAGTGAAAATATTGTAAACCCAATCATTTTTTTGAAAAGAGTAACCATGGAGTTTCTTGCCGGTTCTTCTCCATAGGAAACGACCAATTTGGAACCGTGCACTAGCTTCGACTTTTTATAAGTGCCCATATGTAGGCCTATGTAAAATAAAATCATTTTTTTTTTTCATTTAAAAGGGAACCTCGTGGTGCTGAAACGAAGCCGAAGGCAAAGGACCATAGGAGTGAGTTTTTAGTCAGTAAAAGTCCACACCCTCCCGCTTCGCCCGATTTCCTACCTCAAAAAAATAAAAGCCGCGTCTGTTCACGATTAATTTAAAAATTACTAAACGGAATTTAGTGCAGTTTTCACAAATAGACAAAAGTGATTCATGGTAGGTTTGAGTGTACAATAGGTGCAGATACCTATAGTAGAGAATACCCGAGAAATTAAAATTAGGGCGGATCGCTAATCCATACTTAAAATTATAAATGTTAAAGTAACTCTTGTCTGTCTGTTATGCTTTTACGGTTTCCTTTAGTGACGTAGGCAAACACTAAGAGACGATTTTCTAAAATTCACCTACAAAAGGGAAGAAACAGGGGTTCAAAGTTAGTATGGAGAAACCCACTTTCACCACTGGCAGGAGCTAATATACCTATGAAACTGTTAACAAAGACACCAATAACATGAAAACGATTACGATACTACCGCCCATTTCGTCCCCTTCGAAAGGTATTAATAAAGCCGGTGCTACAATGAAGGCGTCGTAAATACGCTCCAGATCGCTCGCTCCGCTCCGGATGTTAGCCAACAAACACCACTTTAAATCAACGGAAAACGACTTAGGACTCACGTTAGGGTTTGTGTACACGATTTGTACATTAGCTTTTTATGAGCTAAGTCATTTTTTTTATTAAATTAGGAAATGGTTGGTTTTATGAGAGGTAGAAAATTATAAAGTTGCTCCTGAAAATGTAGAGTCTGAATAGACTTTAAAAAATCGAATAGTTAAGCTCTCCCAAAGATAAGAAATAAACAAATATTACTTTGTTATTTTATATTACTTCTAAATGTTTTTGTTGTGTGTACTAAAATAACACGATACACAAATAAATAATAAACTTATTCATTAGTAACTTCTCTAGCCACAATCCCATAGTCTTAATTCACATAAGCTGCATTATAAAAAAAGTTACTTATAGGGCTCCGGCTGAATGATACTGTGTCTTTATCTGTAATACTATTGTCGTTCCTCCTTAAAACAATCAATTTTTAACGTTTTTATGAAATCCTTTTTGATTTAAAAATTAAGTCATAATAGACAGATTTAAAAAAAATGTTATTCTTCCCCGTCAAAAAATTTAACAAGCCCATTCGTCAAATACAATTTCGGTGCTCATAATGTGTCCTGTGCACAAGTTTTGTCGAAAGCCGAGTCCCGGTACAGTCCATATGATTGTTTTGGAAATAAACGCCATGGTGCGGTCACGCGCGCGTGATTTTAACGTAAACAAAGCGGTGTGAGCGCCCGCGAGTCTGTGTGCACCCGCCTTAGCAACCGAACGAATTATTTGTCATACATTGCCGCAAGATTATACGCCTTCTTATTGCGCGTTTTAAACAGATGGTATGCGCATGCGATTATTTTTATCGATTCGCTTTTTTTTGGACGATTTTTATCGATTGTCGTTTATAAGTTGTAATTATTTAACAGTTTATAGCTTTTTTGTGAATGTGACAATTTAATTTAATTAGCACTTTGCCATAGAATTTCGTTTGCGAGACTTTTCATGAAAACTATGTATAAAATCTCACAAATCGTATTTGTAGGGTAGTTTTGAAAAACGGATAATTACGCCTTCTTATTGCGCGTTTTAAACAGATGGTATGCGCATGCGATTATTTTTATCGATTCGCTTTTTTTTTTGGACGATTTTTATCGATTGTCGTTTATAAGTTGTAATTATTTAACAGTTTATAGCTTTTTTGTTAAGAATTATATTTATTTATCTCTTTGCCAGCGACTTCATCTTCCGAGAGTGTTTTCATAAAAACTTTTAACACCCCTTAAATCACATTTTGGGGGTAGTTTTGATAAACTGATAAATAAGTACGCTTTCTTATTACGCGTTTTAAACAGATGGTATGCGCATGCGATTATTTTTACCGATTGTTTTTTTTGGACAATTTTTATCGATTGTCGTTTATAAGTTGTAATTATTCAACAGTTTATAGGTTTTTTGTAAATGTGACAATTTAATTTAATTACTACTTTGCCAATGATTTTTTTCGTGAGAAATTTTTCATGAAAACTATGTGTAAAATCTCTCAAATCGTATTTGTAGGGTAGTTTAGAAAAACGGTTTTTTACACCTTCTTGTTGCGCGTTTTAAACAGATTGTATACGCATGCGATTATTTTTATCGAGTGTCGTTTATAAGTTGTAATTATTTAACAGTTAAAAGGTTTTTTTGTGAATGTAAGAATTATATTTACGTTACTTAATTAGTAATTTACCAGCCACATCGTTCATAAGAAATTTTCCATGAAATCATTTAACACTCCTGAAATCCTATTTGGAGGGTAGTTTTGAAAAATTTATATGATAGTCTTTATTATTCATTTTAGTTAAAATTTATGTTAAGTTTCAAGTTTACTACCCCAAGCTATAAGAATCCTCCATAAAATCTTTAAAACTTATTCTACTGGGAGTTCTGAAAACTAATAATGATAACCTTTACTTAGGGCCTGTTTCACAATGTCCGAGTAGGCACTACTCGCTGAATAAATTCAAAAATGTGACAGAATTCGTATGAAATTATCTGTTAAGTAAGATACTCGAAACTTAATAATAGGTGGTGAAACAGGCCCTTAGGGTCATAGAATTAGATTTTGCATACAAATAAAATTCCCACTTATAGGTTGAATTTATTTAATTTTGAAGCCGAGAAAGAAGCCTTGTGTTATGTTCCTAGTCTCAGTGGTAAAGGTGTTGTTATGTCTTGTCAGTCAGGTTCTCCTTACAGTAAATATATAAATACTAGCTGACCCCTGCGGTTTCACCTGCAGTTTTCGTTACTGCTCCGCTCCCGTGGGTCGTAGCGTGATGATATATAGCCTATAGCATTCCTTGATAAATGGGCTATCTAACACTGAAAGAATTTTTCAAATCGGAACAGTAGTTCCAGAGATTACCCCCTACATACAAACTTACAAACTTACAAATTTTACCTCTTTATAATATTAGTATAGATTTACCGTACTTCGGGCTTTTACAGTAACATATAGATATATTTTAATGACTTTATTTTTATACTTTCTTATAAGTTTTCAGTATTAAACAAAAATTTTGTGGGAACGGAGTTATTTTTCCTACATGAAGATAATTAGAGGTAGTTTCTTATAAAACGACTGTCTTCTAATTATACAAATTGAAAACAACCAATAAGAAAAAGCAACAAAAACCGGCAACTGCGAGTCAGACTTGCATACGAAAAAAAACGGCAAAAAAATATTTATTTTATTATGATTTTAGTGTTTTGTTGTTAAAGAGGCAACAGAAATACATCATCTATGAAAATTTCAACCGTATAGCTGTCACGGTTCATGAGATACAACCTAGTGAGAGACAGACGGACAACGGGATCATAGCAATAAGGTCCCATCTTTACCATTTAGGTACGGAACCCTAAAAAACTCTTGCTACTTTAAACAGAAACTAACATTTCGTCCACAGCATTACATACCAAAACTGATTTATTTAGTCACTCAGCAAAATCATGGTTATTACAGTAACTGTCGTTTTATTACAAAATATATATTCAGATAGTGATCATTATACGCTGTTTATGTGGTCTAATGTTCATTGATAATTTATCTGAAGACTGTGCACTGAAATTTTATTGGCTACTGAAAATAAATACAGTTAGGTGCCGACAGTTAGTTTGTGTTCAGACTCGGTAATTGCTAGAAATCTTGTGTCTTGAAACAGATATAGGGATGAAACGGTCGAAATGTGTCTGTTGAATATTGTAAGAAACTTTATTTTTATATTGCATAGAGTCGCGTTTGATCATAATCTCACCTGTTGGTAAGCGACGATGTGGCCGACGATGAAGCACGCTTGCCTAGAAGAATAGTTACCTACGATACGAGTATTAACTCTTGACTTAAAGACCCCTAAGTTATAGTTATCAGGAAACACAGATTCAGGCAGGGAATTCCACTCGTTAGCTGTACGCATACCTTTGCATACTTAGGTATCTTTCGACTTTGACCAGTTAAATACTTTAAAAGTTCTAAATTCAGAAAAAAAACCCGTCGCAGGTCTGAATGACGAGTATATTAACACATCGTCGATGCAGAAACTCCAACTAGGGCTTTAACATAGAGCTATACTCCATAATAGCTCCATCCTTTTAACAGTTCAGTTTAGGTCGTCAAATGATCTTACAAATGAGTGGTCGTCAAATGAATGTTCAGTTTAGGTCGTCAAATGGATCGCGATAAGAGCTCGTGTGCTCTGGTGAGGTAAAATCCCACACTCCCTGGTCTTTTCCCCAAAAGTCCACGCGCTTTTTGAAGGTGATCCTGGGGGATTAGTTAATCGCAACTCGATCAATTGGTTTGGTTATAACACGTTCAGATCTAAAGAGATTAGAATAGAATAAACTTTATTGTACACCGAAAGAAGTTATAAATTGTACAGAAACTTAAATCTATGGGTACAATGGCGGTCTTATCGCTGACAACGATATCTACCAGACAACCTTACGAGCATAGCCTTAAAGAGATTTTTTATACATGGGGATTGATCAAAAGACTCTGTGAGTGTCTAACTTTTAGAATTTAACCTTACTATCAGATAAGGACTTTACTTTGTATCACACATTCAGTCCCCGTACTTAATCTGTCCAATACCCTTAGCCCATCTGGCATACTAGCTCAATAAGTACCTTTTAAAAAGGCCAAAGAGCCAAACAGTTTCTCTATACAGCGCTATAAACCAGGAATCGCTAGTAAAAGCAGTAAGCACATAGTTTGCTGGCCTTACGACCCTGATGGACACTTAACTGGACTGGCTAGAAGTATAGAAAGTATGGTAGTAAGTATTGCAGTACTTTCTACCGTAGTAGTAAGTCCGTGTGTTACGAATTATTGGCTTTAAACATGGTTGCGAACCTTGTTGTTGCCAGTTGACATGCTTGTATTTAATTATATTATTAGTTTCTACCAGCGACTTCGTCTGCGCCATCTATTGGATTTTTTCAAAACCAAACATAAGTTAAACAAAAAAGAATCGGGATAAAAAGTAGCCTATGTTCTTTTCCATGTCAAAGGCCATATGTATGCCAAATTTCATCCAAATTGGTTCAGCCGTTTTTGCGTGATTAAGTAACAAACATCCACATTTTCACATTTATAATATTTTATTATTTCTTATTACACCAAACCTTTGGTTTAATCTTAAGTTTTATTATAAACGTAGGTATTATATACAACATTTATTTACAGTATAATAAAAAACTCTAAACTAATTAAACTGACTAAAAACTAACTAAAGTAAGGCGTCAAAAAACTCTTCCACATCGCTGTCGACCGGTAATGTGCCCAAAAGACTGGCGGCATTGCCACGCTGTATGGCAATGCTTATCCTCTGTCCGAGGTAAAAGCCAGCCCTTGGGTCACGCGAAGTGTCAATAAGGCGTTTAGAAAGGTCTTTGTACAACTTGTGAGCACTCGGACCCCACGAACCAAGAGTTTCAACCCCAAACGGTTCGAAAAAATAATTTCCCACAAGGTTATTATATTTCCGCCGCTTGAGGTTCTCCGCAGCCGCAGCGGCGGAACCAGCACAACACGACGAGCTTGGAAGATGGGATGGCGCAAGAGTATCGACACAAGTTGCGTCCCATACTAAAGGCCTACCCAACTTCCAAGGGAATAACGACATACCGTCTGGTCTCTTGCCATCGTCGCGTGCCAGGCCATGAGGTTCTAATACAGCTGGAACGCCGACGGCGACAAGAGCGCGTCTGATGATGTCGTTGATGTTCGCGTGTCGCGCTATGCGACCCGCACTTCGGCTGCATGATAGACCGTGGTGTCCGAGGCTGTTGACAACTTCGCCACAGTGACAGCGATGAGGAGTACAACAGGGAGCGCCTAGACGTAGGGAAGCAGCGAGACGGAATGTTGTATCATCGAGCAAGGTGCCTAGGTTCGATGATGGTAGTGCATGAAGCCAGAGACCCGACTCCCACTCCCCCACAGCTAGCAGGCGTGCACGCTCTGCAGCAGTAGTAGATGTTACAATCAGGTTGTCCTGAACTACTCTGCAGAGCGGCTCATCCCACCGTCTTTGGGATGATGGGTCGTCGGGTGGATTAAAATTCGGGCAAGTGAGTCTCCAGGTATCTATAGCCTCGATGAAGCACGGCACATTGAAATCGATCAGTGACGAAGATAGGATATTCCTGATCAATTTCTCAGTGCCGTGAACCGAGGATATAAAAGCAGGTAAACTAATACTAGAAATTTTGCGGACACCGAGGCCTCCCATACGGATGGGAAGGGTTGCTTGAGCCCAAGCTCGGTCGTCCATGGCAACGTTCAAAATTAATGAAAGGGTTTGTCTGATAATTTGATCCATTTTTTCCAAAAGATGTGGATGTTTCCATAAATGAGAAGCGCGAAGGAAATATGTTAATTTAGAGCCGAAACAGCAGAAACGAATTAAGGTGATGGCCGAATGCATGTTAATTTTGAGCAATCTTTCCGAAATATCATTAAAATTTTGAATTTTTTCCTCTACGAAATTGGGAAAGGAATCCTCAAAAATAGGAGACCCAAGGAGACGAAGAGAACTTTTATCAATTATTTTTATGTCTGGGGCTATTGTGTTAAATTTCGAAAGATTGAGTTGTCTGTTAGTACTATCATTTAAGAATAATTCGCATTTTGAAAGATTGAGTTCGAGTCCTATTGAGTTAAGTTGATTTTTTAGGAATTGTAAATCATTTAAAACAGTATTTATAATATTAGTTAGAATTTTGCACTAGTAACCTGTCCCGGTTTTGATTATTACAAATCTTCGATATTATCGGCTTTTATATGATGTGCATGAATTGTACCTACACCTAAACCTTTCTCATTAATCACTCTGTCTAATTGTGAAAGCTCCATGAAATTCCGTTCAGTAGTTTTTGAGTTTCCTGCGACTTTCAGGCAGACTTGTTGGGGGGGATTTTGTTTTTTAAGTAGGTTTACCCCTAAATCCTATGATTTAGGGGTAAAAATAATTTACATGAAACTCCATGAACGATCTTTTATAACTCTCGGTTACGAATTTGTAATCTTGTTGCTACTATTACTTGATAACAATATAGAAATTAAAATAAGCCACCGGCAGTTATGAGATGACCAGTCTAAACTGAAAGCACCCGTTCACGGACATGACGCGTCGATTAGTGGTGTCATCGACTGAACAATACATTAGAATTCCCTTTCTCTCTTTGTGTCTCGCTGTAGTCGTTCATCCGACATGGTGGAGTTATATTATACGATCGAATGTGGTTTCTATTAATTAACCTGTTGGCAGGGACGTAGCTAGCGGAGGCATCATGTGGCAATGTCTTAAAAGCAAAAAAATAAAATAAAAATGATTTTATTTTACATGGGCACTTATAAAACGTCGAAAGCATTCCAAAGCGTAGATCTTTATGGAAAAGAATGTGCAAAAACTCCATGGAGACTCTTTTGATTCATGTGATTAAAGATTTACAAATATCTCGGTTACATATTTCTTGTTGCTACTATTATGTGAGAATTATTCTCAAGTAATTGTAAATAAAAAAAAAACAATTTTAAGCATAGAAATTAAAATAAGCCACCGAAGAAGAAGACTAGCCTCAACTTCAGCACCCGTTCACGGACATGACGCGTCGATTAGTGGTGTCATCGGTTGAACAATATATTAGAATTCCCTTTCTCTCTTTGTGTCTCGCTGTAGTCGTTCATCCGACATGGTGGAGTTTTATTGTTATTTTGCTCTTACAATAATATAATGTACGATCGAATGTGGTTTCTATTAATTAACCTTGCTTACAGAGTCGTAGCTAGGGGAGGCATTATGGGGCAATATCATCACTATCGTCATCTGCCTAGCCTTTTCCCAACTATATTGGGGTCGGCTTCCAGTCAAGCCGGATTTATCTGAATACAAATATTTTACGAGGAGCGGCTGACTACCAGAACTCCACAATGGGGCAATATCCTACCTTATAATATCATTGTCTCACATTAATAAATACCATCGACTATGTTTACGAGATTTGACTGGAAAAAGTTTTATACAGCGTGTCAATATTGAAACCATTTCGTATTTGACCAAGAAATAATATTACCTATACTAGGTAATTCTTATTCTGCTCATATATGGCATTAGACTATAGGTATAGGTAAGTGTGTGAGGCTGTGCGCGTATTGTAATCTATGTCGATTTATTAGATCAGATCATGTTTGTTTTTAGTTGGGAAATCGTCTAATGACTTGTCCTTTTGGGTGAGAGAGTGGAGAGCGTGTCAGACATTTTACCGACTAAAACTCACTCCTATGTTAATTCTTTGCCTTCGTTCCAAAGCCTAGAGGTTCTCTTTCGAAAAACCCATGGCCCCAGTAGGCTTCGACCCTGTTGGCATATCTCCTTGAGGTGCGCTTGGAGCACTGCGCGTCGTCGACAACTTGGGCTCGGTTCGGACGGTTACCAAGGCCGGACGGCGAGCTACCCAATGCTCGTCTTCCGCAAGCCTAAGATCAGATTATGGTAAATTTTTACGTAGGGCGTAAGGTTGGGCTACCTTAAATTCGTCTCTCGCTACGGCCCTGCTTGCAGGACGTCCTCTATTTTCCATTAACGTCACACTCAACAACGCTTGTCGCCTTAAATTGTAGTTCACATTCACCAATAATTTTCCTTGATGGCCACTTCGATGACGGCTCCAAAAATAGTAACACAAGTATTTGACTGCAGATAGCAACAAATAAAAATAACTGTAATTTATTACATCTGTTGGTAAGGTGCCAAGAGCAATTGTAAAGTTTAATTAACTGGGCGGTACTTTTAAATCATTTCGTGTTGATTTGGTCATTAACGGAAGCTGTGTAAATAGTGTTGTGGACAGCTCTGAAGGACCAGTGGCTAAGTGGGCCCTTTCCGATTCGTCTATCGTTAATGTCAGCTTGGTTGAAAAGTTTGTTGAATCATCCAACGAAAACCAAATCAATGTTCTCAAAAAGTGTCTCATCTCGTAATCAATTCTGAAAGCAATTCAATGAAATAGAGATTACGCCTGAATTCCTGGTTGGCTTTCGGTAGCTTCCGTCATTGTTTCAAGAAATGCGTGTTTTATTAAAAACCTTAACAGTTTTTGGAAAAAAAATTGTATTCAGAATCTCGATTAAAGTAGGTAATCTCGATTAAGTTTAATTAACTGGGCGGGCCTTTTAAATCATTTTCATTAAGTCCGCCTCTGTACTTCTATGTGCATAAAGAATTTAATAAATAAATAAATAAGTCATTAACGGAAGCTGTGTAAATAGTGTTGTGGATGTGGCTGGAGGAGTAGTGGCTGTTGGAGCAGATCAGTCGCTAAGTGGGCCCTCCCCGAACGTTAGCATGGTTCAAAAGCTTGTTGAATCATCCAACGTAATCCAACCTAATTAATCTATACTAATATTATAAAGAGGTAAAGTTTGTTTTTTGTTTGTATGAGGTAATCTGTGGAAGTACTGGTCCGATTGCTAAAATGTTTCACCAATATAATGAGAAAAAAAAAAAAACAATATATTGAAAAATAATTTTTGACTGGCCTGTTGGTCTAGTGGTTAGTGACCCTGACTGCTATGCCGGAGGTCGTGGGTTCGATTCCCACCCAGGACAAATGTTTGTGTGATGAGTACGATCATTTGTTCTGTGTCTGGGTGTAATTTATCTATAATATGTATGTATTTAGAAGTATATAAGTATGTTTATCAGTTGTCTAGTACCCATAATACAAGCTCTGCTTAGTTTGGGACTAGATGATGTTGTGTGAAAGTTGTGGAATATTATTATTATTATTTCTTTATTTACTTTTTTAAAACATATTAAATATATTTTTAAATATTTCTTACAAAAATAATAAGATAAAAAAACTATTATTATTATTCCATTTATTTTTCATTACAACATATTTTATACATTTTTAAATATTTTTACAAAAACTAAAAAAATATTATTATTAATAGAAAGCTGCTGCATTCCTGAGTGACATAGGCTATATTTTATGTACGCGGGCGAAGCCGCGTGCAAAAGCTAGTGTTTGATAAATTAGGTTTTAATTTAGCTTTCGGTAACGTCCGTCATTCACTCGAATACCAACCGTAACGTTTCACTCGAATACCAACCGTACTGTTTCCAAGAAAGGCGAGTTTTTTCTAAACCCTCAAAAAGGAAAACTGAAGGAGTAATCTGGCACTCCCTCTCCCTACACCCAGACAAGGAAAGTCATCTCATAATTTCCCACTTAACGAAAAAAACCTAATGCTCCAGAAATAGAGCTCCAGCTCTACTTTTTAAATTATTTGTAACTCTAAAGAGTGACATTTTGCAACTAGAACATTATTGTTTAATTCATGAATCCCCGACCGGGCCGCGCTGTTATTGTCTTACTATTGTGTCTCGTTTCGCGGGTATTGATAGCCATCAAAATTTTTATAAAACCACACATAAGTAGTGGAATTAACAAAATTGGAAATTTTTATAATCCCAAATCCCTTTCAGACATTTTCCTGTCAGTCTACAGTCTGCGTCTACAAGTAATTCGTTCGCGTAGACAAATATTTTTATGTTTTCCTTTCATAGATTTGTGTGTGAACTTTTTTATGGCAAGGGTGTAAAATTTGCGCAAATATAGATTTTGTGCGTCTGTCCCTTTATGTTTAAAAAGTATTGGCGTAGGTACTTTGAAAAATATTTATTTGATATTTACTTTGCCAAAAATTCAAGTTGTAAAACAAAAAATAAAAATTATTTACGTCAACCAATTTTATGCCCCACTAAAACTTTCGTGCAAGACAATGTTTTCATAAAAACTTTTACAACCATATTTTGAAGGTAGTTTAAAAATAATAATAATTACTCTTTATTTTGAAATAAAAGTTTTGCAAAATTTCAAGATTATTAACACAAGAAATGAGAATCTTCCATACAAAATTCAAAACTCCTATCGATATATAGGGGTAGTTTGAATACCGAATAATGAAAACCTTTTCATTTACTTTTATTACCTACTATTTGTTCTAAGTTTCCATGAATAAGGGTTTTTTTCATACTTTGAGTGATCTCTTTTCACATAAAAACAAATTTTTCTTTTCTTAAAAATTCGATTAGTGGTCGCCAACATCTTCAAGTGCAAAACTTTACGTTCGTAGTCCTAGTAGTTTCAGCTGCGCGTTGGTATGTCAGTCAGTCTAGTCCATTTCTGTTCCTCCTTTTATATTACAATAGAATATTCGCACACAATAACATTTCTACGCAGTTATAGCCTTTAAATCACAAGTACTAAAGGTTATTCTGCCATGTTGATATATTGTATAGTGTGACCAACTGTGTTAGTAGGTGTCAACTGCTCTCAATCAGCCGTTGGGATTACAATGTCTTTATTTATAAACGCTAGTAACACTGGTTGGCACTGCACTGACAGAAATGCATAAAATAAAATTAGGTTAACGGTGGTTAGGGTGACAATAATAATGTGCGTACAGGATGAGAACAAGTATTCTCATTTTTAGGAAATTCCTTTTCTCAACAACTGATCGACACTGATTAACCAGAGGGTTGTATCGTTCTTTGCGCAAGGATGACACGCAAAATCGTGAAGCGTTCCACATTTTTTTAAGGAGCTCGTGGCTAGATAATAACAGCCGCACAGGTCGATCTTCAAGGTTAAGCAACGCTTGCCATGGTTGGTCTGTGGATGGGTGACCATCTTAACATAACGAGTTTCCTCCGTGCCTCGGAAAGCACGTTAACGCTGTCATTTGTAGATCTTTGGCAGTCGTTACGGATAATCAGAAGCCAGTAAATCTGACTCCAGTCTTGCCATGAAGTACCGTGTTACCCCAGTTAATGGGTTGTGGAGGTCTGGTAGACAGCCGCTCCTCGTAAAATACTGGTATTCAGCTAAATCCGGCTTGACTGGAAGCCGGCCCCAATATAGTTAGGAAAAGACTAGGCAGAAGATGATAATGTATCGTTCTTTGCTCAAGTAATTAGCATTGCCATTCATTCAGCAGCGGGTTTTAATTATTCATTGAGTCTAAGTTACCCGTTTACAAATTTTCCTCCAAATATCTGTAGGGACCTGAGACGGCTTGCTGACAGAGATACGAATATATTTATCCTCAAATTACATAAACATTACATACACATCATAGTGCAAAAACTGCGGTCTCCCCATTCGATTATAGGGTGTCTTTAAGGCTAGAGTAAATTACGAACAAGTGTGCCTCACCATCAATGATTGCATCACTACTTCCCATCAGGTGGGATCGCAGTCGAGCATTAGTTTACATTATTAAAAAGAAAAAGCAGAAAAAACTAATAAACCCATGTAGATACATCATTCAGAAATTAACCGTGTCGACTTGACTATCAGCAGTAAATTATATTCTAGGAAAAACTACCTTTTCCTAGTTAAGTTATAAGCTAGGCAGAAAGCACAGCCGTAGATAAACATCTTTTAGACACACTGCACTTACGCGGAGCCATGATGCGGAACCCCCTGGGGTCCGAATCTAAGATTTCATCGTTCACGCCCCACAAACGGCCAATAATTTCAATAAATCAAGAAATAATAAAAAAAACTATATATTTTAATTTATGTGTTACGGTTTAATCTATACATTTCTAGTTACTAATTGGTAGCTGTGTTATTTACACTAGAATGCTAATTAAGTGGTCGTAAAATCTTTCAGTAGTTAGAAAAGTAAATAAATTAATTACTTGCAGCATTAAATCTGTTATAATCCTGCTACGGTAGCCTTTCAAAGGGGGTAATAAAAAAAACATAAAAAATATATTTGCATATTTGTAGGTAATATTAATTACTAACGTAATAAGTATCAACAGTAATAATGCTTGCTATAACTTTGCAATTTTTAATATTCTCATACTACATTTTTAACTTATATGATTAAGTTTCCGTAGATTATATCAGCAAATAATAATTGTAATTCATAGAAATCCATGTTCCATCTTTTAATTTAATCAGGAAATGGTGGCTAGCTGGACATTGTCAAATAGGTCTACCCTAAAGTGTCAAATCGCGTTTTGTTTCGCAAATTTCTCTATATAACATGTAACATAATTAACGCACTTCCTCTTGGGGGGTCATTGTACTCATCATTATGAACAACTTTTACTATGGGACCAAACCCGAAATCGAGAAAAAATAATTTATAATCAGTTGTTCCCTCTGTGTTCTCTCTGTTCCATCTGTGCTGTGTTGTGTGTTGTTGTTGTGTAACATTTGAATGTGAGAGGATGTGCGTTAATTATGTTACATGTTGTATACGCAAATAATTCTTCTAGCTCTGGAGCGAGAGAAACTCGCGCCACTCAGAGGGAAAAGTTATTCAATGCTACACCAAAAAAATAATTAAAAAGTAAGTTAAGGAGTGGAATTCCCTGGCCGGGGTCTTGTGTGTATTTCCTGATAGTTACAACTTGGGGTCTTTAATTCAAGAGCGAACAGGCTACTCCAACCGTGGTCCATCGTCGCGTCGAGACCACATCATCGCTTACCATCAGGTGAGATAGTGGTCAGACTCAAGCCTATCAATAATAAAAAAAAGTTTAATTATTTACTCAAGCCTATCAATAATCCTAACTAATATTATAAATCTGAAAGTGGATATGAAATCTGATAGTTTGTTACTTAATCACGCAAAAACGACTGAAAGGTTTTGGATGAAATTTCTCATGCATATGGCCTTTGACATGGTAAAGAACATAGGCTACCTACCTTTTATCCCGATTCTTGAACACGCAGACGAAGTCGCGGGCGAAAAAAAGTAAGCTAGTAGTAGCTAGTTTCATTATTGGTTTTACCAAAGTTATGTTAACCAGTACACATATTTCAGCTGATATGAAGATGATGCAGCAATTGAAAGACACAGTCTTTCACAGCAACCATTGTCACCACATCCTAAACAGCTTGCAACATGTAGTGTTAACAATTTATGTTCGTACTAGTCTTCCCTCGTAAAACTTCAGTTAGATATTAATTTAGAAACTGTCCACCGATGGTCGTAAATTGTGGAATTAGTCGCGCGGAACCCACTGCATACTGTATGATACGCTCGTCAATAAATCATTTTATTTGACTTAACTATCGTATATCATTTGGTTAACGAAGTTTAATAAGTTAGCTAAGAATTAGGTTAGGGAATTTTTTTAAAGAATTATCGTGGTTTTGAACGCAAAGGTAATATACCAAGTTTCCTCCTACGCGCGGTCTAGAGCGCGGTCGTGTTCACGATGGATTGCGTCCAATTGCTGATTTACCTACTCGTATCTTACTCCGAGATCTCTATCGATCCAGTAAACTTAGTTAGAACTAAGTCATGTGGAATAATGTGGATACATAACCGAGTTGAATGTTTTTTTCATGAAATAGCCATAATCAACATACAACTTGACACTTTTCAATCTGCCATGTAGTACTTGCCTGTGTAATTAATTTACCATTACATGCATTTCTTGTCTAACTAATTAATCATTAGGTAGGTATATCCATTCTCTTAACGAAAACTTCAGATCTGTTATCAAACTTTTCCACAATTTTAAAACTTAATTTGATACTCATTCGATACTGCTGTTTTGAAGACTGAAACTTTTAGGCTCCTGAAGACAGTTGCCATATGAAAATGCGACCAACCCTATTTCCGTAAATTAGATAATGAATTTGCCTCTGTTTACTTTTAGTTCTAACTGTATTGGCAATTTCTTATAACGACTTTTACTTGCTTCTTCAACTTCAAATAGGATCATAAAATTGTAGTCTCAATATTCAGATACAAAAAGTTCTCAAAGCAAATAGTTCGTATTAGGAAAGTTTTGTTAAACAAATGTTTATTAGTAAACATTGCAAAGTTATTTGGAATACGGCTATAAACCGTAACGATAAAATTTCTGCATATTGAGTTATAATAGCCGGCTTTTCGGAGAAAAGGCCGAAGCTCAGTGTTGCCAGCTTCGAAACTAATTAATATTAAAAGCGAATATTGAATAAAAACGTGTGAGTATTAACAGCGCTGGTTATTTTTAATATTACTCTAATGTTTTATGGAGTGAAATATTTAATAATAGTTAAAAGTACATTGGATTAAGTGAATAATTGAAGTAGATTGCGCGAATTAATAAGATACGTTATTTTTAATGGCCGACAGTGCAAACAACGCTTGTTAAGTGTAATCCAACAAGTTAATTCATTACGGTATCTGTCAGGAAAGTAATTCAACGACAGTTTCAATTAATTTTGTCCTACTCGCAATTAAAAAAAAACCTTTCTAGAAAACAGATGGCGTACCAAAAAATCAGCAGCACTTCTGCAAAACCTATTCTGGCAACACTGGTAGCTGGTAATAAAAGTAAGTGGATGCAGCGTTTATAGCCCGTTTTATGGGACTTCGTATAACTTGGCAATACCCGAAGTAACCATGATTAAACTGCATAGTTTATAATCTTACTAAATTAAATTTCAACTGAATCTGGTGATCCTCTTTAGTGAACTAGTTATTTATACACGTCTTGTATTAATTTAAAGTGCTTTATATTCGCTTATACAACATTTATATCCCGGTTTACGACGCCTAGTGTTGTGATTGGCACTCGTTGGTTAACGATGTGAAGTTTTATCATTGAAAAAGTTGATCTTAGTTTGATTATAATTAAATTATGGTTTTGATGGGTGGAGGTAATGATAGTGGGACCATTGCGTGTTGATGTTGACGGGTTTAGCTGGTTCTGATGACAAACGGGCTGTGGATTAATTGCTGTGGGGTTGATAACTAATTGGTTTGGTTGCACATTCGTAATTGAAAATGGTCTAGTAATTGTAAGCAGTGACAATGATTATCTTGGTAGGTATTGGGGAATTAAATCCCGCAAACAAGGACTGCCGCAACTTTTTGCGGAATTATTTTTGTGGAAAATGATTTTTTTATAAAAAAAATATGGACTCAGACTACGTGATTAATTATTATAGACCCAACACAGTTTCATTAGTAAGTGGTTTAAGGAATTTGTGACTTTTCACGGCTTATTTTTGGTGGGGACGATATTTAACTAGATGTTATCATGAAAACTATACTCCAGTGTATTTTTTCTCGAAGATAAGATTAAACCTGGAGCTAAACAATAAAATCATTCTAAACCATAAAATCACTACAAATCTAAATATCACAGAATATCCTGCGAATTACGACAGATATTTCGGCTCCCTAACAAAAAAATACTTCGAAATTGGTTCGTAAAACTGAAACCATTTTTCTTTTATCACTAAGACCTTAAAAATAACAATACAAAGAAGAAACTGGGTTCCGAATCTTTTTAAAAACGTCATAATCGGAGATAATACACACTGGTAGGTCGTTAAGTGCCTCCAAAATCATAATTTAGATCATTTCAACTCGTAAAACTTATATTTCTTAAATGACATTCAATGTATAACGATTCTCAGAATGTTACATTGATGGCTTTCGGCCTCCGTTTTATATTTAAATTAGTTTTATTTAATGTTATATTTATTTTGAGCTGATTATTTACGGGGGTTATTGCGATAACGTGATAAGGTTCTTTGGTTTTAAAGATACCGCTGACAGGTGCGAATGACAATGGGACAACGATGCGAAAACTTATTTTTACACAAAACTAGCTCCCACCAGCGAAATTAGTAGGTACCTTCATTACTACAATCTCACTTCTAAAAGAAGATTCCCGTAAAAAATTAACAATTTTTTCAGTTTCACACAGCTGAACGGATTTGGATAAAAATTGGCACATGGGTAGACCATGTCTTGGAGAGCAATGAAATGATGTAATTGAAATATTCGGGTAAATGAAGAACTCAATTCTAGCATAGTTTTCAGGCTTTATCTCTTCTTTCACGTTATCTCTTTATCAATCATTTACATTTCACTTTATAGCTTAGCGTACCTACACGTCAAGTATCTACTAATCGTCGATAAAAAAGCCAAGAACTTCCCACAAACACTTTACCCGCCATTCTCACAGACTGCAAGTTATTTTAAACAAACATCTCACTTACATAATCACAAGAAATCTCATCATTTTGTAGAGAACAAGATCACTTAACAGAGGCGTAGCTACCGCCATATCAGCCGTATCAATTATACGGGGCCCCCAGACTTCAGGAGCCCCGGTTTCAAGCATATTTTTTATACAAATTATGTACTGCTCAAAAACTCAAATACTTACTAGAGGCTCTCAGGCTATTTATTGGTCTGTCAAATTACCGAATTGTCAGGTACTGCTTGGGCCCATTACAATTAAATAGGGATATTGTTTTGCTACAATATACCTAAATAAATGTAGGTATCTCGCATCTTTTCACGGTAGAAAACCTGTGAAATCATGATTTTGATGGCATATTATTCTACTAAGAAATACCAAAACTAGTTTTGAGCTTTACCACAATCACATAAAAGGGGGGCCCCATTTTTATTATCATACAGGGCCCCTTATGGCCTAGCTACGCCTCTGTCACTCAAAGTTATAAACATTCGGTTATAACTCTCTAGCATGTTTACTGTTACACTCAAACATTAACCAGGTTTAATGTAAATCGTTGATCTGAAGCCACTAATATTATTAAACAAAATCGTGTTATATTTGAAACATCGTCTAATAACTTAGGACAGTTGGAGAAAACGGTGGAAACACGGCCGTAACTTGTTATTGTAAAATTATAAAGCACTTTGTAAAACAATGGAATCTTGTGAACTACTTGGGTTTAAAGTTAGTGTTATGGATATGTTATTATAGCGGGCTAGTCTTTAAATTATGTGGTGTACGGAAACGGATCTATCGTGTCTTTAGAATGAAAATTTCAGCAAATACAAAACCGTAGGGGCCAAGTTGGGCCAAAGCCTACTAGGACTATTTGTTGGCTTCTGAAAGGGAAACTCAGAGACCTGGAATGGTAGGCAAAGAAGGGTAATAAGTATAGGAAGGATCATAAGTAAAATTCTGATCCAATGATGGATGAATTCTACCCGCTCCACCCTACAGTGAGAGATGACATGGGAAGATATCCCGCCTTAGTGGGAGCAAACTACAAGAAACAAACGGGATATTCGACTTAGGGCCTATTTCACCACCTGTGATTAAGTTTCGAGTATCTTACTTGGCAGATAATTTCATACAAATTCTGTCACATTTTTGAATTTATTCAGCGAGTAGTGCCTACTCGGTCATTGTGAAACAGGCCCTTAGGTGAATATCCCGATTGTTTCTAGTAGTTCGTTCGTAGATAGATGATATAACAAGGCTAATTTTATTTTGGAAAAAGGATTGAAGTACCACTCAAAAGAAATTGAAATCAAACTTGAAATTGTGACCAAACGACATTGTGCTGTATTATGAGTTGGACGCGCAGACAACAGCCAGTAGGTATATCATAAATTCATCATCTGCCTAGCCTTTTCCCAACTATATTGGGGTCGGCTTCCAGTCAAGCCGGATTTAGCTGAATACCAGTATTTTACGAGGAGCGGCTGCCTACCAGACCTCCACAACCCATTAACTGGGGTAACACGGTACTTCATGGCAAGACTGGCGTCAGATTTACTGGCTTCTGACTATCCGTAACGACTGCCAAAGATCTACAAATGACAGCCGGGACCTACGGCTTAACGTGCTATCCGAGGCACGGAGGAAACTCCTTATGTCAAGATGGTCACCCATCCACAGATCAACCTAGGCAAGCGTTGCTTAACCTTGAAGATCGACCTGTGCGGCTGTTGTTCTAGCCACGAGCTCCTCAGCTTAGGTATATCATAAATTACACCATGAAAATAACTGGCAAAGTAGCCAATATCTTCATAATGTATTTCATTGAATGCCAGTAATGTCGGATCTCTGGTCGTAAAGAAAATGGCGTTAAAACTTGCGCACTTACTGCGTCCGCGTTTGAGACAGTCGTAAATTATAACTAATGCTGGGTTATGGTTCAGCGCTGTAATTCAGCATGTAGGAAGGTGGATGTGAACGTAGATCTTTATGCAAGTTATGAGAGAAATTCTCTTCTGTGTGGTGTGCACGTGAAGTCTTCAAACACTTGACATTATTTTCATCATCTGCCTAGCCTTTTCCCAACTAAATTGGGTTCGGCTTCCAGTCAGGATTTATCTGAATACCAGAATTTTACGAGGAGCGGCTGCCTACCAGACCTCCACAACCCTATAACTGGGGTAATACGGTACTTCATGGCAAGACTGGAGTCAGATTTACTGGCTTCTGACTATCCGTAACGACTGCCAAAGATCTACAGATGACAGCCAGGACCTACGGCTTAACGTGCTTTCCGAGGCACGGAGGAAACTGGTTATGTTAGTTCATGAATCCCCGACCGGTCCTATGAGACCGCGCTGTTATTGTTTTACTATTGTGTCTCGTTTCGCGGGTATGTGATAGGTTAAGATGGTCACCCATCCACAGACCAACCTTGGCAAGCCTTGCTTAACTTTGAAGGAACCTGTGCGGCTGTTATTATCTAGCCACGGGCTCCTCGACATTATTTTACAAAATGGAATTACTGAGGGACTATAATCATTTTGTAAAAAATACCATATTTTTAAAACAGTAACCATGGTTTTTCTCGCTGGTTCTTCTCCGTAGGAAACGACCAATTTCTGATGTTTCATAAGTGCCCATGGAGGCCTATGTGCAGCAACTTTATGTATGGGATTTAATGGGATCAATTCTAAATTAATCTGCTTGTTGTCTAAGGTCCGTTATTGCCAACTTATTGTACTGTAGAGCCGATATACCAATTACTTACTAATACACTATTATAAAGGCATCCAGCTAAATCCGGCTTGACTGGAAGCCGACCCCAATATAGTTGGGAAAGGGCTACGTAGATGATTATAATGATGACACTATTATAAGGGGAAAGTTTGCATGTTTATTACTGCTTCACGCTCGGACAGTTCCGATTAAATTTGGTGTACTAGTACTTTTTATCCCAGCCTCGGGACAAGATATTTACGAGAGTACTTCTGACTCGGCTGTTAAAGTTGTCTGAGATACCTGACGTACCTGAGACCCGATTTGTAAAATATTTTGTAAATACTAAAGTACACAATTTTTCAACTTCAATTTTTCCAACACAATAGGTACATACTCGTACATAGTTTGAATACTAGACACGCTATCATAGCGTGTCTAGTAATCAAACTATCTTAATATATATAAATCTCGTGTCACAATGTTTGTCCTCAATAGACTCCTAAACCACTTAACCGATTATAATAAAATTCGCACACCATGTGCAGTTCGATCCAACTTGAGAGATAGGATAGTTTAAATCCAAAAAAAAAAAGTAAGTTAGCTTAAGGTAGTGTAAAGTAGTGTAGGGTAGTGTAGGGTAGTGTAGGGTAGTGTAGGGTAGTGTAGGGTAGTGTAGGGTAGTGTAGGGTAGTGTAGGGTAGTGTAGGGTACTGTAGGGTAGTGTAGGGTAGGTAGGGAAGGTAGGGTAGGGTAGCGTAGGATATGTAGGGTAGTCATCTGACGGGAGCGAAGCCGCGGGTAAAAGCTAGTTGATTATAAAATGATACATCATAGGACATAATTTCCGCAAAAAGTAGGCGCACATTAAAATATCAACTAATTATTGTTTACTGTCCACGAGCTGGGGTGCACTAGCGATGGGCGATTCATTAATCGATAGAATCGGAATCGTTAATCGAGTCAACCGTCGACTCGCTGTTCTACATAATAATCGAGATGTTTTTGGATTGTTTCGAGTCAACGGTATCGACCGTTAGTTTTTGATTATACGAATTAGTCACTGTCACTCGAAACTCTAAACCATAGAGGAACAATTCGCGAATGAACGCGCCATGCGCCAGTCGTAATAACAGACCGAGTAGGACTTGAGTCAAAGTAGAAACAATCGAGACGTTTGAACAATCGAATAAAGTCTGTCACTATCGCGCATCGCTAGGGTGCACCCACGAATAGTCCAGTACCCTGCGTTGCCTACTGACAAAATAATTCGTACCTAGATTGATATTAATAACAGGATATAAAAATTACTATATCATCCCTCACTAAAGTTCATCGTTGCTCCCAATAGTATACATAGATTTTATTATTTACAGACTGTTTTTGGTTATTGAACAACTTAATTACTTGGTTACGAAACCTGCACGGTCCGGACAAAGCGCTTTGCCTCGTCGTTTATACCGCGTACATCGGAGGATTGGAACAATTTGCCTGCTGCGGTCTTTCCGTCTGATTATAATTTGGGTATCTTCAAGACTAGAGTGAATAGGCTCTTAATAAACTAGTGCGCCTCACCATCACTGCTTACCATCAGGTGGGATTGCAGTCAAGCACTAGTTTATGGTATTTAAAAAAAAACTTGGCAATTCGGTAGTTAACAAAATTTTTAGGGTACAGATTTACAGAACCTGTCCTGTACCCTACAATTTTAATTAACTACCGCTACCGCTACTCTAGCCATATAAAAAGGGTCTTTTTTATGTGGTGGTGCCTGGACCTTGTTTTAAACTGGACAATCATCTCTTTTACTGACTAAAACCCACCGTGATCTTTCAGTTGCTCTTTGGGTAGGGAAATTGATTCAGGTAACCTGGACCTAGCACTTCAATGCTGTCACCTAGTGAACATCAATAGAACAAACTCTCATTGAAACAAATGAGTCCATTCTTCCGTAACTAGTTAAACTACAACCGACCCTTACAGCAAAATGACGGACAGGTGATGACATTAATAACCTAAAGAAATCGCCTTCAAAACAATTCCAGCTTATTAGTAAGAAAAATAGGTTTTAAATGAGAATGAAACCGTTGAGGGCCGTGCCACCCTGGGGTGCCGTAGTGGCCTAGCCAGGTCATGATGTCAAATAGAACGAACGTAGTAACTCAAAAGTACATTTCGACACTGTCAAAGGAATCGAAATTCATAGGGTACTTCCCGTAGACCTAGAATCTTTAAATTTAACACGAAGCAAGGTATTATAGCACATAATAATATAGGAAAAAGTCATCATCTACCTAGATGATGACTTTTTCATAGATGATGACTTTTTTGATGATAATATAGGAAAAAGTATGAAAACTAAAAATTTGTAGTTACATCACAAGAAAAAAATTTGTTTGAAAAATCTTCAAGACTCGATTCGAGAATTGAACTGTTTTCATAAGTAAGTTGGTACGGAACCCTCAGTGCGCGAGTCCGACTCGCACTTGCCCGGTATTTTTTCATTTTCTAAGTATTGTGTTATCCAATATAGATTTTGAACGACTGATAGACTGTCTATTTATGTCGCCGTCTCATCTGGTTACACTGGAAGCCGATCTTAAGCTAGTTGGCAAAAGGTTAAAGAGATGATGCTGTGATACCTGCACAGTAAGCATTTAATTCGAATTAAAGCCTTAAGGCCGCTTGTTTTATAGCAAAATCAGCAATCATTGGTAGTTGACGTTTACGACTTACATGGTTTTTACAATGTAGTCAAAGAAATTGTCTTAGATTATCTAGTTTCATACAAGTAATTACGACGTTTAAGTACGAGCTTTAAGTTGATTTTTCTAGTTTTCTAAATAGGTCACCATCATTGAAGCGTTCAATGATTGTTCATTATATAGTCGTAAAATGTTTTATGTTTAAAAGGTTGCTATTTGCTAGAAGTGAATTTGTAACTGCTATGATGGCTCCTTTTTTTAACATAGACAATCATCATACCCGATCTGGGTAGAGCGAGAGGGTGTATCAGAGTTTTACTAACTAAAACCCATGTGAACATCTTTTGTTTAGTTACCTCGATGATTATTTCGAACAATCTCGCAACTGTGAATTATCTCGCTACTCAAGAATTCTGAGTAGGCCTGAGGTAATTTCCCCAAAAAATTAAATTAAAACATCATCATCATTTCAACCGAAAGCCGTCCGTCGAACTGTTGGACATAGGCCACACCCAAGTGTCGCCAACGACCGGTCCTGTGCGTCTCGTATCCATCGGATTCGGCGACCCTCACCAGGTCATAGGTCCACCTTATTGGAGGCCTGGGGACATGGGTCGGTATTCCGAAAGGCAAGCTCGAAGGCAACAAAGGAACGGGGTGGGTTTTAGTCAGTAAAAGTCTGACACGCCCTCCCGCTCTGACCAAGAGTGGGAGAAGTCATTCTGATGATTCCCCTACCTGAAAAAACCTTTTTGAAGGCCTTGCACGCACTATTAAAACATAGATGCTAAGAAAAATATACTTTTGATCTTAAGGGTCCCCGAAAAGGTCAATTGCGATTGACAACATTGTCTTATTGACACCAATTGATGCAAAAATTGATCGTTAACTTTAACTGATTGACGCAATTGTCAATACATTTTCATTGACTGTTTCGGAGATCCTTTAGGTTTTGCTGTAGTCCCAATCATCCCACTGATGGATTTTTCAAAATTAGGAATACTCATTACTTATTTAAAAAAATTAAGAGCACTGGTGTGGTGGCTCAGTGGTAACTGCCCTGACTGAGACGTAGGTCGTAGGTCCAAACCCAGCCAGACGCATTACTTTCTCTAATTTATTTCATCACCACTGCTCTCAAAACGGTGAAGGAAAACATCGTGACGAAACCGGCATATCCTAGAACCAAAAATTTTAAGTCATGTGACATGCACCAATCCGCACTGGGCCTGCGTGGTGGATTACAGCCCATTCCCTCTCCTAGAGAGGAGGCCTGAGTCTCAACAGTAGGAACATTGCAAGGCCGATAATGCTAAAAAACACACATTAATAGTACCTTCACCCCTATAAATAAAATAAGGATCGGCACGAACGCAGCCACTCGATCTAGATATGTTTGACAAGACAATACTCTAGTTACAGGGTTGCCATATTTATTATTGCACGTTTAAGAGTAAAAAGTAGAGGCTCATAAAATTACGTACTGTTTCTGTAATTATATTTATATTGCTATACAATGGAGGTCGTAAATCATTTTTTAACCGACTTCAAAAAAGTAGGTTCTCATTTCGCGGCATTTTTTGTTTTAATTATTGATATGCTCTCGTTTGACCACTATCTCACTTGATGTTAAGCGATGATGTGGACTTTAATGTATGTTCCCCGATTACTGAAAATGCCGAGGCCACCTGAATTTTTGTTAAAAGGTGTGTAACTTTCTAGGTGTTCCTTAGAATGGAATAGAATTTTATTTTATTTGGTCGCCAAGTCAGGATCTGACGATGGAATAATTATAGGAAAAGAGATTACAATTTTTAGGAGCGGTTAGTGAACAAAAATCATAATTAATATTAATCAGACATACTACTATAAAATACTTATGTATACGAATAAATAATAATCTACCTTGTTGTTCGTATCAACAAATTAAAAAGCATTCTTAAAATTATTAGCTTTATTGCCCCATGACAGCTACACTGGTGACCTCAAATTATTTTTTTGTTATAATTACGGAATAATTTGTCAGATTTTTATAATTAAACTAGTTAAACCGGCAAACGATGTTCTGCCATATGCATTATCAAAAAAAAGAAATGGGGGCTTGGCGTTTGAGAGTAAAAAAATAGAAAACCTATTCTCAGACCTGCCAAATAAATCATCATCTACCTAGCCTTTTCCCAACTATATTGGGGTCAAAATATACACCAAAAAAGTCATAAACATCGGTCAAGCAAAAAATTTCGGAGAAGTTCAATAGTAAACGCTGTGACACGAGATTTTTATTTACTAGATAATTTATATACATATTAAATTCTGTGCATATCATAATCAAATCCGTCGATTTCACAAGAAAAAATTGTTATTAATGATCATATTTCTTTTATGGTGTTCAATGTGTAAACCTTCATTAAATGGCGTTTTCTTAACGTTAAAAACATTACATAATAAGATATATTTATGTTGTCAGTTTGTATCCCGAGTCGGTCAAGCGTGAGTCGGCGTGAGATGCCGCCGTGTAGTGTTGCCGAATTTGAGTATTTTTGACGGGCCCGAATATGGTTTTCGGTGCAGGGCCGAATTTGATTGTACCAAAATAATTGGGGATTGTATTTTTTTTGAAAATTGCTGTTGTATTTTAAGAAATAATAGGTTTAGACCCAGTTTAGATGTTAAAATGTATGGTAAAATGATCAAATGCTCGTTAGTCGCTGGTTGAAAGAGAGATTTTCAATAGAAATGTTAGGCTTGTACTTAGCGACTATTTCACCTGATGATAAAAGATGGTGTGATCGACAGTAATGCATGCTTACATAGATGTAACTAAGTATTAAAAAAAAAAGAATAATTACGATGACTTTTTAACCTTCGTGCTTTTGACAGTTTGTTCGTTTGACAGTTTTAACAAAGACAGGACAGCGTCTGTCGGGTCGACTAGTCATAAAGTAAAATCCAATTTAATTATTATAAATGTTATGGACCAGGTGATTAATGCGGGCATTATTTATAATGCACGGGCATTATGAATAATGTCTAGCTTTATCGGGCTAAGTGATTATTTACTATCTTAACTTCATTATTTATCACATTGCACGGTCATTATTATATTGCTACATGATAGTTGGGCAATTTGATAATAAGCTCAAAAACAACGCAGAACAACGGATTTCGATAAAACTTGGTACATTGGTATACCATATCCTAGACTAGCACATAGGATTCATTTTATCCCGAGAGTAGGTTCCCTTGGCATAATTTTGTACTATCAATAAAAAATGTAAAGTCGAACAATAATTATATTTGATGTGGACCAAAATGTAAATTTTTAAATAACAAAAAATGTTGTCCATATATAAATATACACGTTAACATAGTTGTCTTATACAAAAACATTGTATAGCCTAAAATATATTACTCGTTGTACCTGCGGTTTCACTCACGTCTGTGGTTACTACTCCATTCATTTTAGTCGTAGCGTAATATTATATAGCTTATCGCCTTCCCTGATAAATGGACTATCCAACATTGAAAGAATTTTTCAATTGGAACTAGTAGGTCCTGAGATACTAATTGGGCTATTTTAATTCTCACTTTTTTTTTCATAGTCAAGATTACAATTTTTAATAGGTAAATTTTTTTATGCTTATTATTAGCTTCACATATCAGTTTTTCTTTTTAAAATCAACCCACAGTCAACCAAGTTCTAGGTTTTGATGATTTTAACGCCCCAAGCACCGGACTAATGCTAATTATGCCAAATAATGAATCTGATTGCTTAAACTGTAGTTTATTTTATGTTTTAAAATAAAAAGTCATTTCTATAAAATAAAGATATGTTGTGAAATTTTTGTTTTATATTTTATGTTATATTTTTAATATGACTTTCCTTAAGTTTTAAATGCAAAAACTAGTGAATTTTTAGGCAAAAGTCCTTCGTAATTAATCCAAGTAATGAGTCTGATTATTGAAGTGGTTTAATATTTCCTTTATTTTAAGTTAAATGACAATAACAATAAAAAAAGGTAATTAAATATGTTTGTATTACTCTGCCCAAAAGGTGATGTGCAATATGTATAGTGCCCGGTCAATTTGATTATTTGAATAATTATTATCAAATTGCACTCTCACATTGGGCATTTTTCATAATGACCGGGCATTATGTATACTGCTTAATTTATCACTTGGTCCATAACATAAACATAGCCATTCAACGTTGCAATTATTGTGCCCAGAAGCTAACAAAATGGAGAAGTACTTCGGTGCCTTAATGTATGTACTTAAGAACGTACTTAAGTATATACAAAAACATAATATACATGACTGTGTAGTTACGTTTTAAATTTTCGTTATTAGTTAATATTTAAATCATTTATGTACAGAAAATCATTAACACAGTAAAACAAATAAATAAATACAGTTTTAAACATTATGTGACCTTATTATATTTTTATGGGATAAGTAAGTAGTGGAATAGTGTCCAAAGCAGGTTAATTACTCAATATTATTTAATCGTTTAAATACAGAGGCCAAAGCATTAGCTATTTATTAGTTACTACCCTTTATGGACAAATATTGTAATTTACAAACACATTCGTAAGTTAATTATTTCTAAGAAAATAAATGTTTGACTTGTTTGAAAAACACTGACGGAATTTAAAAGCATGATTCGCATGACAATTAAAATATTATATTAAAATAATCATATTAATATCTAATATAGTAATTATCTTTTTAATTGAAAATAATTAGCTTTTGGTACTGACTGAGGATTTAGTGTAACTCCTTCCAGGGCGGTGAAATTCTTCGAAAGAGTCACGGCTGCCCCAAGACTCAAAGAGTAATTGAGCAAATATGTAGAGGGTTTTAATCAGTAAAAGACATAAAAACACTCTTCTCTCATTCTGTTTGGAGTGTCAGGATTAAATAACTTTTCCAAAATTTATTTAATGATTTTTTACACCCAAAAACGATTTTTTAATGTCAAATTTTTCTAAGTGGTTGTATTTTCGATAAAGGATTAACTTTACCAGACCTATTTATTATTAAATAAGGTTAAAGTATTAGGTAGTTCTATCGTTTAGATATAGCATAAGTAACAACATTATTACAGTCAAGAATCAATTACTTTCTACAGGAAAACAGCAGGTCAGTTTTTCTTAACTGTATTCATGTCGTGTGTCACCTAAGTAATAATGATAGTTCTAAAACGGGCGCCTAGTTGTCGTTTGACATATAGCGTTAATAGAAAAAAGACTTGCTTTAACAGTTAAGTTTATTTCAGAGACGAATTTAGAACCATGTTCTATAATATTTTGCATTTGCACGTGTAAATACAATTGTGTCCGGAAATAAAAATAAATTAATGGAACTAAATAATATATTCGGTTTTTTTAACAAATAACCAAAAACAAAATAATAATATCGTTTGAAAATTCGGTTTTTTTTTAACAAATAACCAAAAACAAAATAATATTTTCGTTTGAAAATTCAGGGTTTTTCAACAAATGACCAAATCAATTGTGTACTTAACATTATTATTCAAAAAAACTTAGTTAAACTATTAGTTTTCATTCAAACAGTAATTGCTTCAGCAATATGTACCGTATGCATTGCTCGATCAAATTACCCATACTACAATATTCTAAGCAATACTCGTAGCTATCAAGAATGACGTCTAAACGGAATGGGCTGGCTCGTGGACATTTGTCAATTTCTCAGTAAGCAATAAAATGAAAATACGAATTTATTTTGAGTGCCCTTCCACAGAATCAATAAGGGAACACGTGGCGCACTCCCACTGCAAGTTTTCTGTTCGAAGAAATTGTTCGCGCTGTCACACCGACAGCGAAACGTATATTCGCACTTTCGACAATCCTGACTCTGGAAATGTGTGAAAACTTGTATGAAAGCCTGATTTTTTTGTAGCACCATTACTTTTTCTTAAAGCCCTGTAGCTACTGTTTGTCTTGTTTCCCATACGCATAACATTTTCGTCGACATTGTCTTCCTAGCCAAATATTTTGACATTATCTAATTTAAAAAAAAAATACAAATTATATTGTACGATATGATATTCAGACAAATGGTGTTTATATTGCAGAAAGTTTGAAAAAAAAGTAGAAGTAGATTGGCTTATGGGTCGCTCTCTCGCCAACTAGGGCACGTTGTATGTATATTAACTGTTCCTGCTAAGTGAATAATAAAAGCAGTATTTAACTATAAAGAAAAATGAAGGAAAATACAGTCATCACATATCTGACCAACGTCATCTGCCTCATCTACCTAGCCTTTTCTCAACTATATTGGGGTCGGCTTCTAGTCAAGCCGGATTTAGCTAAATACCAGTATTTTACGAGGAGCGGCTGCCTATCACACCTCCACAACCCATTAACTGGGGTAACACGGTACTTCATGGCAAGACTGGAGTCAGATTTACTAGCTTCTGACTATCCGTAACAACTGCCAAAGATACGAGCTACGTATTGACCAACGTCAATACGTAGCTAAATCTAAGGGCTTTTATACGTCCTTAGAATTCGTCATTTGGCAAGAGAACACAGGATTACGACTCCGTCTGATAGGCGGCCATGTCCGATGAATGTTTTATAGATCGCAGCAGGTAACTATCGACCGACTTCGCCGCTTCTTACTAACAATACAATAAACTAATACCTACCAGTGTTCCGAATCCGACAAATGACTCATAGGTAGAGTACACGAGACGCCCAATGTTGGTCTGTGTCGGATATATTTACTATGTCGCGATTTGTCGGATTTAATGTTAATTGAAACCAAACGATCGTTTATTTTTGAAGTGGATGTGTAAATCAGTTTTTGTAGACTTCCGCACACATTATTGTTAATGAGTTTATTTTAATAGTTTGGTACGTACTTTAGTTCTTGTGTGCGCAGTTCGCTGTGTTAATGTTTACATGTACCTACTTCATATTTAACAAAAACAAAAACAATCTAGGACGTACTTTTGTTAGATTACACTTAGGCCACAAAGCCATAGGTTTTTCGAAAGGGAAAGGGGGGGGGGTTCTGACACGCAAGCAAAAAATGAACATAAGAGCGAGAGAAATCATTCGAAGATTACCCACGTAAAAAAAAATCACAAAAATTCCTTTCGTCTTCACACACCTTACCGCATCACATTAAAACAGATAACTACATATTTTTCTTCACGTTCATGTTTTTATGTTTACTAATCAATGAAGCGATTCCTGTTTTTACCAATAGCCGGTAAAGTCCAACAAAAATAGTAATTTTACGATTTTTTAACGTGTTATTGATCAATTATTGTGTTTTTCCCGCGTCCCTAGTCCGGCCCAGTGTTGGGACAGGTTTGCAACTTTGTTGCGGCGGCGTACGCGATTGTTTTATTGCTTTTTTAGCCGAACAACTCGCAGGCCAGACCTTATTGTACGCGCGCAGGACGTTGGCCTACTGACACATATCGTTTTAAGAAATTTTTGTTTTGGGCCCAAATTGTTGGTAAACAAAATAGGTGGTAAAAGTTGCTCGGGTTTTTTGTTAGTTTAAATTATTTTACTGTAGAGTAAAATAATAAAAAAATGGGTTTGAAAAGAACACAGGAAACGTGCATTTGTAACTTACAGTCCACACAAAAAATATTAATTTTGACAATGTAGGTATTATTTGAATCCGGCTTGCATTGTTAATTCTTATTGAAATACTAGAAGATGAACTGAAGATCATATGAACAAAAAACAACTGGATAAGAACTTTAAAAAAAATGATCCAATTAACTAATATTAGTTTACATTAGTCAACAGTGAATAGGGTACTTCTAGGCATGCTCCATCGTCAGCCACATCATCGCTTACCATCAGGTGAGATAGTAGTCAAGTTATGGTGGAATTAAGCAACTCGCATATTGCATAGCATACCACTCCTTTTTTGGGCAGTTGTGCAATAACTGCATAGTGCACATCAACTTAATAAGTGTATCAAATACTATTCAACTAAAATAAATTAATTTTCTTGTATAACATAGCAATAAAATAGTGCTTCAAAAACATTTGAACGATTAAACAGTGTCCTACGACACTTACTTACAATTGCCTAAAGACGTTTTTTAGCTCGTCCATGAATATGTATTAAGACCTTTGCGGATAAGTGATGATAATCCATGAGTAGTGTTGAAGTAAGTCATCTACGCTCTACAAATGACTCTACCTACATGTCTTGTGTCATTACACGCTGATAAAGTCTCAAGACAATGTAGACATGAGCGTTTAGAATAGGCATTTCATTACATTTGAAAGAGTTACCTTGGCTCTGGAACACAGAAGTCAAGTATTATAAATGTGGGTGTGTTTTAGTTATCACCTCGCTTTACCCAGAGTGAGAGGAGTATTTTTTTTTAATGATATAAACTATTGTTTAACTGTGATCCCAACTGACGGTTAGCAGTGATTAAATTGTTGAATGCGAAACGCACTAGTTTGTTAAAAGCCTTGAAGACACCTAAATTAAAATCGGACGGAAAGACCGCTGCAAACAAATTGTTTCAGTCTTTCGATGTACACAGTATAAACGACGAAGCAACGCTTAGTACGGATCGTAGAGGTGTTAACAAAGTAAAGGTGTCCATTCACCGTAGTTCGGGTTGTCCGATGGTAGAAAGATGATTGTGATGATCAAGTCATGTACCTGTAGAAAAAGATATATCATTTATTTTTTAAAGATAAGACATAACCAAAGTAAAGTGGCAGTAGGCATATAAGGCAAACACTCATGTACGACGTACGGGCGTGGTGTAATACTGAATGGTTTGAAGCGGGGTCCGACCCAAAAAAAATAAAAAATATAGCAATAATATTTGCCCAGTTTGATCTTTCCTACCTGTAGATATTTCATCAAACATTACCACAGCCTTTTCTGATTATAATTAATTTAAAAGACTTATAAGCAAATTGATTTTCAAATTTCTACTTAATCAATTCTACGCAATCAAATAAAATAGCAGATTTAATTAGTTTCAAGTGTCTACAAACCAGTGATTACGATAGTACAAATTATCACCTGTTTAATATTCTAATAATTACAAATACTTAATAAATAATCAAAATTAGGCCAATCTGTAGCGGGACTAGTATGTTTAGTTTGATGCAACTGAGGAAACATGTACTGATGTCGTGTGTGTTTGTGTGTGTGTATGTTTGTGTGTGTTAAGTATAGCTACTGGCCGTAAAGAAAGGTCAGAGATCCGATCTTGTAGATAAGAGAAGGTAAAAAATGTACTTAATAATATTTGATTACTGTCTTTTTTTTAATGTGTGACAAGTATTGTTGCTGGAATGTGTATGGAAATATTTTTGAAAAATATTTTTTTGATTTAAATTACTTCACATGCACGAAGGGAATACATAAGAAAATAAGACATAATAACTACATATAGCCAAATGAAACAATTATTTGCCATGAAATAACAAGTTAAAAAAAAAGTAAAAAAAAAATACTCGACACGTTCACGGAAAGTGAGTGTAAATTAACATAAAAACTGGCCTTGAATTGTCTCTTTTTTGCAAAATGTCTTTTTCGAAAATAAATTATAAAATAAGCTTTTTTGAAAATAAATTATAAAATAAGATTTCAACCGTAGTTGCATTCACAATCATGTGAACAGGAAGAGACCCAGACCCGGAAAAATTATCTGTAAGTGATAAAAATACGCGTGCAGGAGTCGAACCCGCGACACACAGCGCGCCAACCAATCATTTAACCATTGCAGCCAAACGGTGGCATCTTATACAGTAGACTTTTCAAATAACTCGCATATCTAGCACCATATACAGCCATGGTCTGCTAATTAGTGCTTGAATCCTTTATTTTCAAATGACAGTTAGTAGCTTAACGTCAAACTAACTTTAACACATCTAGACAGTTTGAAAGAGCATTTATAAATAATCACTGCGTTCACGCACTGTTGACGACTTGACATGCTACACTTATGTGGGATACAGACGTATATTATCTCGATTTGAATTTCGAACTGCCAACACGATATTGTTTCTGGTTTTTTATGTTTTCTTTTTGTAAATTATTTGCGGCCTGTATTGTTTTTTTTTTCTGGAAAAAGTTTAGTTATTTGTAAGGGCGCTAAGAAATTTGTTTTTTTTTTTGTTACTGAATTCCAAAAATAAGAAAGGTAATATTGGTCTTAGACCAATTTTCATTGCGAGTTCACCAGTATTTTATATACCTGGCATGTGCAACTATGCTAAAAAATTAATACGTTCTGTTTACTTATTGGAAAAAAGGAAATTTATATTTTTTTTATACCAGCTGCTCAATAATGCCCTATTATGTGTCATATAACCTTCACTTAAAGCAAGCAGTATGGGCGATCTCTAGGAAATCATGAAATTCATTTGAATTTAGAACGTCCATAATAATTAATTATAAAAAAATGCATGAAAATGTACATGCATAAAACAAGTTAATTAAAAAATCGAACTGGCCACTAACAAAAAAAAGAAAAAATGTGGTTATCGAAGAAACTCTAAAAAAAGTCACATATCTTGGAGTATTGGATTTTATTCGTTTCTAATTTCCAAAAATGTCGAGTGATTTATTTATAACCGATTTCCAGAAATAGGAACAAAGTAGGTAATACGAGTATTGGTCCTAGCTATATGGATTTTCGTTGCGAGTTCACAAATATTTTAAGTAATAGTGACGAATACCTGGTATGTGCAACTACGCTTAAAAAATTAATAAGTACATTCTGTTAACTTACTGGAAAAAAGAAAATTTATATTTGTTTTACACCACCTGCTCAATAATACCTTATTATGTGTCATATAACCTTCACTTAAAGCAAGCAGTATGGGCGATCTCTAGGAAATAATGAAATTCATTAGAATTTAATACGTCCATAATCATTAATTAGAAAAAAATACATGAAAATGTACATGCATCAAAGAAGTTCGTTAAAAAATCGAACTGGCCACTAACAAAAAAAAAAAGAAAAAATGTGGCTATCGAAGAAACTTTAAAAAAAAGTCACAAATCTTGGACTAGTGAATTTTATTCGTATCTAATTTCCAATAATGTCGAGTGATTTATTTATAACCGATTTCCAAAAATAGGAAGAAAGTAGGTAATACGAGTATTGGTCCTAGCTATATGGATTTTCGTTGCGAGTTCACAAATATTTTATGCAATAGTGACAGATACCTGGCCTGTGCAACTACGCTAAAAAAATTAATACATTCTGTTTACTTATTGGAAAAAAGGAAATTTATATTTTTTTACACCACCTGCTCAATAATGCCCCATTATGTGTCATATAAACTTCATTTAAAGCAAGCAGTATGGGCGATCTCTAATAATTACCGAATAGGCTCTAAAAAAGTCACAAATCTTGTTTTAAAAAAGTCACATTTTTTTTTGTAATTTTCAAACATGGTGAGAGCACGAGCCTATCAATATAAATACATAAATTAAAAGGCCCCTTTAAATCTGGATGAAAATCTACAAGTCCTACAAATATAAAAAAATATGGTATAATTGGTCAATTCCCTTCGATCACTTTTTAAATCAGTGATCGAAGTCAATTCCATGCCTTTCTTTCGTTGGTACTTTTTTTTCTTTTTGTCTTTCATCGGTACTTACTTTTTTTTCTTTCTTTTACGTCCATACCCAGTACAAGGGGAGGGTGGCACCATTGAATACATTACCTATGCTAATCAGCAATAAATAAAGTACTAATTAACGCTGGTGCAACCTCAAGTGCGACGGGCTAATGAATTAGGTATGAATACGAGATCTTAGATTGTGTCCGTTGTCAGTTTAAATTACCTATGAAAGAAACGAAGAAGTTTTTGTCCTAGATAATAGCGCCCTGCACACGTACAGTTCGGACCGCGGGAAACAGCACGCGCCGTGCCATCCCTCGCTCCGAACTGTACGTGTAGATGTGCAGGTCTAACAGTCCGATCTGGCGCATCGACGCGAGCGCCTGTCTCACAGTTTTATGCGCGCATCACGTGTAAATGTAAATTACAAGAATGGCGGTTTGGAGCGTCGAAGCTATCACAGAGTTAATTTGTTTGTTCCGTGAACATCCGTATCAAAATCATCACATCATCCATTCTTGGGTAATTTTTAAAATCAACCATCCGGTTGATTTTATACTGACGTAATTCCATTAACGTCGGTAATTGTCCATATCTTTTTCTGTGTTCCTTTACCCACACTCGTCGTTTTTTTCAGCTGTTTAAGCTAACTACAAATCCAGCTAACGCTATGACCAAACGATCGTCCATTTTTCTTACTACTGTGTAAAAAACTTTTCAAAGTTATAACGTTCCACGCGCCATTCCAAACTGCAGTCCAAACTCTTGAAAATCAATTTACACGCACAGTTCGGAACGTTTGTCTAGATATGTAAGTTTCGTCCGCAATCCAAACCGTGAATGGATTTTTAATGGTAATCAGTAAAACAGTTTGATCCGCAGTCCAAACCGTACAGATCTAACTGCGGTTTGGAACGCAGTCCAAGATGCGCGGTTCGAACTGTACGTGTGCAGGGCGCTAATGATACATATTTATTGCTAGTTATCTCTCGCGGTTTTAGAGGAGCTCGTGGCTAGATAATTGCCGCACAGGTCGATTTTCAAGGTTAAGCAAAGCTTGCCAAGGTAGGTCTGTGGATGGGTGACCATCTTAACATAACGAGTTTCCTCCGTGCCTCGGAAAGCACGTTAAGCCGTAGGTCCCGGCTGTCATTTGTGGATCTCCGGCAGTCGTTACGGATGGTCAGAAGCCAGTAAATCTGACCTCCAGTCTTGCTATGAAGTACCGTGTTACCCCAGTTAAGGGGTTGTGGAGGCCTGGTAGGCAGCCGCAGCTAAATCCGGCTTGACTGGAAGCCGACCCCAATATAGTTGGGAAAAGGCTAGGCAGATGATGATGATCTCTCGCGGTTTTAACTCGTATTTTTGGTTGATGCTTCACTCCTGTGGGTCGTAATCTCATGTTGTATCAGCATGTGTCAGCTTAAAGCCTTCGTCAATAAGTGGGCTATCTAACACTATAATAATTTATCAATTAGAACTAGTTGAACGAACCTATTCCCAGGTTAAAAAGTATCCAATGTCCTATTCTAGGAAATGGTTTACCTGTGTTTCTAGTCTCATCCAAATCCGATCAGCTTCCAAGAGTTAACAGACACGCCTCAATCGAAACATCACTCAGATAGATCATAAATTTAGCTAATTAGTAATTACTTACATAGTTATCGAGTAATTTGTTAGTAAATCGACTATAAACTCTTGCCCTCACGTGGGCCAAGTATGCTGATCTGAGTGCGTCGGTCTCCATACATTTTATACCGCGATTAGAATTGCAAAGCTACATTAGATCCATGCCACGCGACGTGGTTCTATGTATAAAAGACGTGGTCCACGTTTTATTTTTTTTGCAGGTGAGAAATCATCAGAATTCTCGTGCTCTTGGGTAGAGCGGTTGGGCGAATCGGACTTTTACTGACTAACCCACTCCTTTGTTCCTTTCTTGCCTTCGTTCCAAGGTTCCTGGTTCTAATGTAGTTCCTGCTTAAATTGCTTGATAATCACATATTCTTTTTCCTTTTTCCAGGCGGCGCAGGAGCCCACGGCCCCCGCCTCGACGTCCACATCGGCGACGCCGTCGACGTCGACGTCAGCGGCCGGCGACGGTGGTGCCACCTCATAGGGAGCTCGCACCGCAGTTGGGACTCTGTGTATATTTCCCGGACACCTAGTGCTAGATCTGTTAAGTTACGCCCACACGAAAATGTACCTTATGTTATGTTGTTATAAGACTTGTATTTTTTTTTGCGCACTGGTATGTGGGTTGGCCTTGTCTTGGTTTGTGCTTTAGAGATCTGGGTCGGAAATATGGAGTGATTAAAAAAAAAAAATTGGTGATGTATCAGTAAGATATTGGGATCTTAGCAAGCTTTTTTTATAAGTCCCACAAACCCATAATATTATTTTACCAATGATTCATGTTATGAAAACACTGTAAACTGAATTATATCAGTTGATGACCCACCAACAGCGTGGAACAATATCACGTCATTATACCAAATTCGGATTAAAAAAAAACCTCCATTGCGACAAAAATCTCGAAGCATTCATTATGACACCAAACAACAATACCTACGAATCACTTTGTAACAAAGATGAAAAAAAAATTGTCTATGATTCGACCATAAAGGAGAAAGATAAGGTCGTACTCACATTATCGGTGCGTTGACGATCACAATCCATAGAGAAATGTTTATTTTTTTATGACACATTGTAATTAACAGTCATACGATGTTATCAATATTGTCTGTCCGTCAGTTTACTGTGTGAACCTTACTATGTATTGCACTAACATTTTTATCACCTGATCCTTTAATTTATTCGAAATTAGATAGAGTTGTGCTTTAATAAGCTTGCAATATGTTGTGAAGAAGAACTATCCCAGAAAATAAAAAGGACAAAGAAAGACTGCCGGCCACGCAGTTACCAAAGATTTGGAACGAACACAGTTGAACACTCAGAAAACCCAGGATAGAGCATCCTTTCGCCTAAGAAATAGGACCGACCCGAAAAGTGTCAAATGTTCGATAGTTATCGTGGCTTTGGAATACAAAAGGTAACTGAAGGATTGAAGAACTACGGGTAGGTTACAGTCAGTAAAAGTCTGATCGCGCTTCACGCAGAGCGGCAGAATTTACTAGACGATTTTCCAACACAAAAGAAGGGGTAGGCAAGGAAGAATGACAAAGTCCTTTGATTCCCAAAAATCAGGCAGTGTCCTTTTGTAAGGAAGTAATTGTCTATTTTATTGTGTTGCAATTTGTAGGCACAAAATGATACTAAAACAATATGGTTTGGAAAATAAAAAAATTCATTCACTGTTGTAACGACTATAAAAACCAAAAATATTCTTTCTTCCAATGTAAGGTCGCTTTGAATTTTGATGAATGAGGATATTTGTTTTGTCCAAAACGAGAATCGAAATTAATTATCGACATTATTTCGATATTTTAACATGACTGGTCAGACTGAGTGGGATGCATTATCTTTGAAACGAGCATAATTCTTTATTTATGATTTTAAATATTGCCCGAGGACGAAAGCACACAATTTACAAGTATGTTTTTATCTTGTCCTTCTGCACACTTGGTCAATTTTTGGTCTTTGGTAGTATCACCACTCACTCCTATGGTATTTCGGACCTTTGCTTTTCAAAGTTTAACTGGAAATTATATATTACAATCCTCCCCGACCGAATTTCCATCACGGTGGCCAATCTCGACAGTGATCAGCCAAGTACGCAGAAGATATTATAGTGCACAAGTGTGTGCGCAAACACAGGTGCACTCTCTGTTCCTTTACTCTCATAGTCCGATGGAACGGCAATACTGGAAATTAATGTTCCGATTAAGCGATTGACGAATTTCGGTTTCGAGAAAACCCGTTACCCTTTATTTAGACACAGAATCAGTCGACTCTTCAAAACCCACTCTTTTTCACATAAAACTGTTCGGAGTACTTAACTAGCAGTTGTTTGGTATCAAATTGACCTTGTACGTAAAGTCGTAACAATATTAATGTGCTAGACACGGCTACGATGTAACTACGCAGGCGTAGTCGGGCGTGGCGGATGTAGCACCGCCCCCGGCTGTTACAACGTTACAACATTAAATGGACAGATATACCAATTTTGTAGTCCGTTAGTTAGGTCAAGTATGTCTTCTTAGTCGTGCACTCTTGACAGAGTGGTCGTGGTCATGTTTCGGTCGAGTCCTGCGCCACCGTCTATCTTGCGATACGACGCCATGCAGCTCTGTGTTTGGCGGCTTGGGAGTTGTTGTTAATGCTGCAGTGTGTAACCGACTTGATTAGGTCAGTCCGCCGATTAGGTCAAGTATAAATTATGTTAAAGAGCGAACTAACGCCAAAGTCGGACGGAAAACGCATGGACGCTCGCCTATACCGGGTTCGGAATGATTGAACGAAGGTGAACGAATGGGAATGAGTGTGTGAAGGTGATTGAGCGTGCGGTGATTATTCTCATTCGTTAAAGTTGGTTCCCTGACAACTTCATGGAATGTCTGACCACTTCATGAAATGGGTGACCACTTCATGAAATAAGAAAATCTACGGTGTGGTTCCGACATATCCATCGTTTCTTTAACCCCCTTTTTTGTTCCAAACTGTATTTTCTCAGACTAAAATGTACCTACAAATTGCAACTATTATGGTGATGATAAAATTATGTGCAGTCAAGTTAGGAAAAACCCAGTGATTTATTTTAAAATATTTTTGTGAGGCAGAAACTTTTTATTGTAATATTGTATAATTGCATTATGTTCCCCAAAATATTGTATAATTCAGAATTTTATTGTACCTATTTTCTCTCCTTTTAATTTGTATAACAGTGTGTATTTATATTGCTATCTGTACATGTAATAATTTTAAATCTTTTCATTCCATCCCGTATCATTGTATTCACGTAGGTTTGTCAAATGTGATATTTACTAAATTATTAAATTGGTTTATGATCTCAAATTCATTAACTGATATTTTTTATAATATTTTTTTTTAATTAGATTTTTTAATGGCGGCCAGATTTTTTTTTAAATTGAACAATGAAAACTGTAGGTATTTTAAAACGGAATAAGGATAATACCTTCGTATATAAATTATTTTTGGCCACTTTTTTAGGTTCTAACCTACAGAGAGGTACATTTAAGTAATTTTTCTGCGGATTTTCATTATTTGAAACAAAAGTTGATACTTGATGTTGTATTTTATATTTTGATATTATAAATGGTTGCTAGTCAAGACGAGAACACACAAAAAACCTTTTCTTTTCGAATATTTTTAAAGTTATTATAAAACCAAATTTAGTTTAAAAAAATCCTAAATTTTTAGACGGCGTTTAAAATGTACTTTAATTAAAAATTTACTGCCTAGGTTTATGTACCTAATTTATTTATTTGGTTTCCTAAAAAAGAGTTGTAGGCTTTGCAATAAAAATCGCATTTTACCCAATTTTTGGGTCATATTTTTCTTGAAAAACATGCTCTACTCGTTTAAATAAATTTATAAACTTAGAACGTCCATGGAAATTTATATTCAGCCGTACCAAACTTCGTCCTTTCAACATCAACCGTCTATAAACACATAAATGTGGTTATTACATACTTTGAACAGTATGTTTTCAACTACACAAATATTGTACCTATATTTCTATGTAGAAAAACTTGAATATATTCAAGAATCTGACTACATATATCGCACCTACGTCATTACACTATGTAAATATTTTGTAAATATACTGTCGATTATCAGTCGGGATATTATTTAGTTTTAATTAGGTACAGAAATCTCTGAATGCGGAGTGGTTACCTAAACTGTTATAAAATTATCTGAATATTCGTTTAAATAGTAAAGAATGTGAAGTTTTTGTTGATAGCACTGTAAGAACTGAAGTAACTGTACCCTATTCTAACTGTAGATATAAATAGTGAATGGATCCTAGTAATTTTTAAGATCTTGTAATTTATAAGTCTAGAGCTAACGTTGACATTACTTATTTATGATTATTGTTGTAACGTTTAGATTAACATTTCAATGTTAAACTTCCGCCCATCGAATCGAGGCATCACAATTTTTGTGATATTCAAAATAAAAATTTAATGTAGGAAAAAAAAAGTTCTTTGTAATTTTTGTCCAATTCGTGAGTCCACTAAGGTTTTAAGTAGTGACAAATTAAAGTAGATTTTTTAACTTTACGCATACGCAAACATATTTAAAGAAAAGCCAAAGTTAAATGTCTAGCTGCTTTTGTTGAGAGATATTAGTGAAGTACCCCAATCGTCCGTTATGTCTGGTGCTTGAGTCACAATCTTCCTAAACCTACGATATACATTTTTTCTCTTTTGTATAGCAGTAAGGAGTCAGTAACAGCACTTATATTAAGCGACAGTCCATCACACTAGAGTAGCTAACAAAATTAAATTAACGATTTAAGATAGTTTTAAGGATATTGAAGTAAGAAAGATGTGGTTTTGGGTCGTAACGGTAGTGGCGACATCTGTTGTGGAAACGTTTTGTTAATATTTTATTTTTTCATTATTTTTCGATCATCCTTTACTTGTGAATAGCGTGAGAGATGGAAGGCTACAGCATAAATATTTTGATGTCAGATTATACTTATATATTTAAGTATCGACCTGTTTTCTGAATTAAGCGGCTGATTTGTAAAACCAGTTCACATTAGCAGTTTCTACTTACCTTATTAATATACTACATTGCATTACAAACAAATAGTACAGTTAGAAACATAGGACTTCACTTAAATACTGACCCTAAAAACCTGGATATAAACTTACTAAAATAAATAAAGTACACTGATCGAAAACTCTATTGTAGCTCTTTGTATTCTAACAAGATCATTTTATAAGTCACGTTCAAAGACGTCCATGATTACTTTAAATACCAGACAAGAGTTAAGCACGAATATTCCCGAAAACCAGAAGAAGTCTTGTATTTCAAATAGGCCATTTACAGGCACTTTTGAATAGTTGAAATATCGGTCAGTCAAAACAAAAAGTGAAGCTAAATTGCACGTGTCAAAGCGTAGTTCTCTGCTGAGAAGCAGTTGCAAGAAACTCCATGGACACTCTTTTAAATCATATACAGCATAATATGGCAGAACAACGTTTACTTGGTCAGCTAGTAAGATATAAAAAAGACTTAAGTTTGACGCGGGAAAGTTCAAAAGGTTTGTCCTGAGAAAAGGGTGTATTATTTTTATTGGTCATTGTACTTTAGTTATCTAGTAAGAAGTTTCTGATTAACAGCTTGTATAAATAACAACAACTGCGCATGTGAACTCGAATGAAAAACCCATTTTTGTACAATATTTAATTATTTATTAAGTTGTTGGCAAATTGTCTGAAAACATCTTTATCGTATTATAATTTTTAAAGTCTCTGAGTCAGAAATGCTCAAAAGATCAGAATTTTTAGAATAATTCACAACTTGACAAGATTTTCGTGAAAAATGTATCTTTCTGAACAACTATTGGTACCTAATTGATGTTTATCAAACAGTAAATATGAATTAAGAGAGGGAAATTATTTGTTTATGTAGAGATAGAATTTTTGACAAAAAATCCCAGTCAATTAAAACTCCACTATAGTTAAATCTATGGGACTGCCTTAAAGACAAATGAAGTCTATGTATTTCGATCTAGCGGGACCACTTGCGCTAGACCGAAACTACTAGGTAGTGACATTGCTAGTTCAATGTACCTCATCAATATTATTTTTTATGTATTCCGAGCGTAATAGAACCGCACAGGATGGATGAGGCGATTAATTGAAATTATCCATCAAAATAGTTGAGGTACTAATCCATTGGATCTTGTTAGTAAATTCATGAGGTACATTGAACACACAAAGCAATGCCACTACTGAGACTTGTGGAGCTCGAGTGGCCCTGCTAGATTGAAACACATATAAAGTCTCTTGTTTTGTGAGGTGCAAGCGACTTTCAACCTAAATACAGAAGAAATACCAAGTAATTTCAGTGATTATTGTATCTTCATTACCTATATTTTGGTCCATTGAGCATTTCAGACTGTGAGACCCTTATGTATCGTGTCATCTTATATTTTAAAAATAAATATCAAATACATAATTAGAAATATGAGATATTTCTGCAAGTTTGCTGGTTTTCTAATGTGAAAAGTGATATTTAAACTATTTCTTGTCAAATAAACGATTTCGATGATCGTTTTTTGTATTGTTTGATTTTTGTTGCACCTGTTCCCAATTTTTGTGATGAAGCACATTGGTCACGGACCTTCAGCTATAAGGAATGCGACGCAAGGAGGAGGAGGATCCCGATTTTTTACGAATTTTGCATTGGTAGACTTAAAGGTATGCGGAACAGGGTTTACCTATCACATACCCGCGAAACGAGACACAATAGTAAGACAATAACAGCGCGGTCGCATGAGACCGGTCGGGGATTCATGAATTTATACATCACTCTGTAATTGTTAATAAGTACATTACCCTACCGGCACTGAATACATTCCGAAAAAATAAGTAGGTAACTCATAATATGGAGCAGTGGTTTAGCGATTGGCTGCTGCACTGGATGTCGTGAGCCGTGACTTCACTGGTTCGATAAAATATTTGTATGGCCTACAGACAGTTGTTCCGGGTCTTGAATTGTTTTCATAGGAAAATTTGTACGGATTTCTCAGTGAGCGAGTCCGACTCACACTTGCCCAATTTCTTTGTAAATAAGATGATGAGATGTCACGAACCTTAGAAGTGGAGTAGGTGCTGTTGTCGCCACACCGTACAAACCAAAGCATAAATTATTTATTTATTGAAATGCTTCTTGCGGTTTTTCCGATGCATTCGAGTTGCTGAATGCACTAGCGGGCATGCAGCGAGAGAGCAAAATTAAATGGGAGCGAGGTATAACTCTACAAAAAAACCAGGGGTCGGACTCTATGACAACTTAAAACGCGCGAATGTTCAAATTAGTCCTAGAAACGTTTTTTTGGTGTGGTTTTTGGTCCTCAGGGCATCACGTCTCACCCACTCTCATGGGACGTAATGCCTCAAGGAGGGATTTTTTGTGCTTTTTTTGGTGCCCCCCCCCAGATGTGATGCCCTATGTAAGTAATTGCCCAATTTGATTAAGGGTTAATCTGTCACTGAGTGGCATTGCAGGAGCAGGGCACATTGCTCGTGGAATGGATGATCGATTGGGCCGAAAGGTTCCACCCTGGCGACCGCGTAGGTACCGTATATTTTCGTACCTATTTTAGAGCGTTGGAAGGCCTCCCAAATGGTGGACAGTTGACTTGATTACATTTTCAGAAATGCCGTGGATGCGGGACGCTCACTTGGGGGAAATCTATGTCCAACCACCGTTGTGGTCCTTCAACTGAAATAATGATGATGAGTATGAAAGGTTCGGTTCATTAATTTGGGTAAAAAGAGCCCTCATATATTGCTGGAATCTAGCCAGAGATATGTAGCAATGAAAAATTATGAAGAGTAAAATTGATGTTACCATAATATGGTTTCTAGTTTTAATAATTTTTAAGAAAATTTAAATCCATTGTTAGGGCATTGAAAGATCAAAATCTGTTATAAAGGCGTAACAACGCCATCTATTAGTAGTCTGTGAAACTGTTTCAGTGGTGAGAGCGGTTTTCGACGAAGTGACCTCATGAACAGAGAGAGAGGTTCCAATTTATTACATAGTTTATACATTTGCCGCCAGATGGCAGTGCACACTGTATGATGTAGATGTGACAATATACTCATAGATGGCGCTGTTTAAAATCTTACGAACGTAATAGTTGCCTCGCTACCATCTTCCGTTCCTCGTAATTACAGTTTCTTATTTTTATGATAATACACAAAATAATATATAATATGATTGATGAATGTACGAGGTTAGAAAGTGCAGTCTGAAAAACAAATCTAAAGTTGGCAACCCCGGTTATATTTTGATTTTATGAAGTTTAGCTGTCAAAAGTTATAGTACTTTGTAGCTTAACTTAATAAAACATGTTTCATTTGTTTTTTTATACCATCTCAGCTGATATTAATCTACGTACGTTTAAACACTGTGATAGTAGTTTTTAAAGACTAACGTAAGAATTTACTACATAATTATATTGTGAAAATACAATTTGAGGTTAAGTATGAAAACTGCGCCCTAATATTTCAGTGAATAACTTAAAAACTTGAAGTTAATACGATGGCGGACCCTAACATTGACGCAACTATTCTAAAATACGAGAATGTAATCAACGATGTACTCAAAGAAGATTTGCGGAAACTGGAATTGAGACTTGAACAAGTCAACGCGGAAATTACCGACTTGGTGCAACAAAAACACACTTTAAAAGTTATTACGAACAAAGATATGCATCCTGATGGCTTCAAAACTCAGCTAAACATTGGTTGTAACTTCTTCATGGAAGCGACAGTCCCGGATACATCCACATTGTTGATGAATGTGGGTTTAAATCATCACTTAGAGTTCACAATAGAAGAAGCTTATAAGTATTTGGATGTAAGAATAAAGGCTTTTGAGGAGAAGGCAGTGGAACTACAAAATAAGGCATCAGAAACTAAAGCACATATTAAATTGATGTTGTTTTGTATTGGAGAGTTACAAGATAAAGCTATGAAGGGAAGCTGATTTTGTATATGGGCAAATGTTTCTTTTTTATGTGCCAGAGTAGACTGTTGATAATATTTTTGTCTATGCTATAAGTAATAAATCTTTAGATTCTTTATTCAAATTCCAAAATAAGTATTGAATGTTGTATAAACCCATTGCATTTTTAACAACAAAGCTCTGCGAAGTTGGTCTATGTTTTGTAATATAAGCTATAATTTTTCATACATATGTAGGCTCATTATTTTATTAATTATATAACTTACAAACATTACTCCTTACCTGAACCAACTTTTGGCAGTTGTGGTTCATTCAATGTATAAAATTTTATAGTAGAATACAACTGTGGTGGACTATAAAGCATATTTTGTTTTGTTGTGTTGCAGACAGTAAGTAGTACTATAATATTAGGAACAGTGGTAAAGTGGAGCGTTATGGTTTAATGATTAAAAAGACTGATGCCCATTTTTGTATGTTAAACTCTAAATATGTAAATACATCACTCTGTACTTTTTAATACATCACCCTACCAGGGCTGAATACATATTGAAAAAATAAATAAATCATAATATGGAGCAGTGGTTTAGCAATTGGCTGTTGCACTGCATCTCACAGTTCACGGGTTCAATTGATGCATGGTACCAAGGGCGTCGCCAGCTTATGACAAAGGGGGGGGCAATGGGGCAATATTATGGATGATAAAAAATATGAACGCCGAGAGCATGAAGCATTACACTTTGGAAGTCTTTGCCTCCATGACGATTTGTTTTTCAAGTGGGGATTCATCAGAATGACTTCTCCCGCTCTTGGGCGGAGCGGCAGGGTGTGTCAGACTCTTACTGATTAAACCCCACCCCGTTCCTTCGTTGCCTTCGATCTGGGACGACACGGGCTCACCTTTCCGAATTTCCGTGTGCCCCAGAGTCTTCGGCCCTACCGGTCCCCGACAGTTTGCTTGAGGCGCACGTAGAACAGAACGCGCCTTTGACGACTGGGCTTGGTCCGGGTTATTACCGGACCGCCGGATGGCGAGCAACCCAGTGTTCGCCGTCCGCAAGTCCGCAAGCCCGCGGTCGGAAACTGGGATCGGGATCTCGGTGGCGGCGGCGTGAGGGCCGTTCCCTCGCGCGCTTGCGATCGGCAGCCCTCTTCGCTAACATTACTGCTTCGCAGAAGGAAGCGACTGCCCGGCACTCCTCCTCGCCCGGTGCGAGAAGTCGCCTCCGCCGATAGCCTCCACGAGGACACGGCGGTACTCCGCCTAAGTGGGGCACACCTCTACCCTGTGCTCCACCGTGTGGTGGTCCGCACAGTGGCGACACCCGGGCGTCCTTTCCTCCTTGATCCGAAGCAGGAACCTCCCGAACTTACCGTGTCCGGTGAGGACCTGCGTCATACGGAACGAGAGGACGCCGGGACCTCTTTCCAACCAATCCTCAAAGAGGGGACTTACCGCCGCAACGACGGCGTGCCCAGCACTGGGTTGCAACAGTCGCAGTCGCCATGCCACTCTGAGATACCTCCGGAACTCTGCCATACTGCGACTTGTCGCGGCAACGGAGTTTCGCCCCGGCGTTGCAACTCCACGCGGTAATCGGGAATGCGTGCAAGGACTATTGTCTCCAGATCCCACGGTGGCAGGCCAGCAAGGAGGCTCGCTGCTTCGCGGGAGAGCGTGCGGTATCCCCGCACCATCCGTATGGCCATGGCCCTCTGACAAGCGTTCAGTTTGGCCGCCGCGCCGGTCGCTTCCAGCGACGGCGCCCGAATCGGTGCTCCGTAAAGGGCCACGGACCAAACGATCCCCGCGTAAAGCCTCCGGCAGGGGGCGTCTGGACCCCCTAGGTTAGGCAGGAGCCGCTTCATAGCAGCCCCGTCCTCTCCAGTTTGAGAGCCAGACGTCGTAAATGCTCCTCGAAAGTCCACTGTTGAGGACGAGTCCCAGGTAATTTATCGTCGACCCGACGCCGAAGGACCCCATATTTGGGAACCCGGTGGTGGCACAGTCCGAAGGCCATGAAAGCACATGGCCTCGGACTTGTGCAATGCCACCTTGAGTCCCAATTGCTGGATCCTGTCTACGACTGTCGCAACTCCGCCTTCCGCTTCGATGCTACTCCAGGGACTTCAAGGGAGGTGATAATTGAATCTAAGTATGGTATTCCTAAAGATCTCTTCCAGAATTCTGAAGGGTTTTCTATTGAATGATTGTTTCTATGACGTTGTTTCCCCGTAATACGCGGCATTGATGTAATGTCTAACTCCAGTCCGACTGTCTCCGCAACAGCAGTGGCTTCCTTTATAATTTCTTGCAGTTTATAATATAGCAGCATAAGTATAATTTCTGCATTTATTAACAATTTGATCTCTAGGGGGGGGCAGCTGCCCCCCCCTGCCCCCCCTTGGCGACGCCCTTGCATGGTACAAATATTTGTATGGCCTACAGATAGTTGTTCCAGGTCGGGGTGTCTTCTGTATGAGAGTTTATAAGTTTGTGGGTGCATTACACACAATACAGGAATAATTCCAATTAGTTTGTGGCAACATTAAGGGCTTGTTTCACCACCTATGATTAAGTTTCCAATATCTTACTTGGCAGATAATTTCATAGAAATTCTGTTTCATTTTTGAATTTATTCAGAAAGTATTGGCTACTCAGACATTGTTAATTACTCAGATACCTGCGAAACGAGACACAATAGTAAAACAATAACAGCGCGGTCTCATAGGACCGGTTGGGGATTCAAACGTTAAACAGGCTCTAAGACAAAGGTCTTAAATGAAAAAATTGGCTCTTTGTTTGTTTATTCTTCTTTCTTTATTCTTTTTGTTTCTGAGCCTAGCTGTTGTAACTCAGTTTATAGATTTATAGTCAAAATAATTCTCATCTTGTTCATTTTACTAGACATTTAAAAAATAAAAAGCCAAAATATTTTGGGAAATTACAAGTTACTGTAAATAAAGTATTTTTTGTATCCAAGTTTTTCATTTATTCTCTAAAAATGTTATCTTCTTTACTTGAATTATTAATTTAAGATTTTGATAATAATCCATCACTTCTACAAACGGGTTTAGAACTTAGATTATGTAACAAAGTAGAGTTGGATGTTCCAAAATTTGATAATGTTCTTGAAGTCACAATTTATAAATATAGGTTAGTCAAATAATGCTTGTTGATTTATTTTTTAATTATTATTCTATGTCCAAAGGTTCTGTGGAGTGCTTTTATAGGAAACACATTTTTGTGCTCATTTTGGATGTTGAACAGATCTGGCATTTTATGTTAGACGCTTAAATATTGTTTTGTTTTTCTTTCTAAATTTAAATTTGGAACAAGAGGTTTAATCCACTATAAGGCCAGGCGCGCAATAGCGGCCAGTCCGCACGCGGCCACAGGTGCGCGCGCTCTATGGCGGTTTCATACTAATGTATGTATCTCAACGGCCGCCGCGACCTGGCCGCTAGTGTGCAATTGCAGGCAGTTTTGACATACTTCTGTGTAATTTTTTCATGGTGTCTTTTTTAGGGTTTCGTACCCAACCAAAGGGTTAAACAGGACACTATTACTTAGACTCCGCTGTCCGTCTGTTTGTCAGGCTGTATCTCACGAACCGTGATAGCTAGATAGTTGAAATTTCATTTTAATTTCTGTTGCCCCTATAACAACAAAACAGAATAAAATGAACATTAAGTGTGGGTCCCATACAAGAAACGTGACTTTTTTGTCGTTTTTGCTACCGGCGGTACGGAACCCTTCGTGCACGTATCTGACTCGCACTTAACCGGTTTTTTAGGTAGAACAATCGGGTTTACCTTACAGCTGCAAGGGTTGATCTTCAAGATTAAGCAAGGCTTGCCAAAATCAGTTCGTGGATGGGTGACCATTTGATTCATCGCATTAACATTATTATAATAAGTACTTAATCCTCGCGACCGAATTCTGATCATGGTGGCCAATCTCAAAAGAGATAGACATGTACGCAGGAAATATTATAGGTAGTGCACAAGTGTATGCGCAAACTCAGGTGCACTCTCTGTTCCTTTACTCTCATATTACGATGGGACGGCCGTCCGACACGACTGGAGAGAGATCAGGCTCAGCATCAACGGCTATTAGGCGATTCTCACACTGCCCCGCATGATGCAGCGTAGCGCGTGGATCCGTGTTCTTCCGTTGCTTGTAAGTATCTCCGTTTGTATGGAAAACACGCATAGTCGCCGTTCATGCGGATCACGCGCATACACGCGGAGAAACATGCACCCCCGCGCGTAGGTGCGGGGCGAGACGCAAGGTTTGGCACACCGAATCCCGCAGTGCCGCGCGTGATTTTGAATGGGCGTGACGTATGCACAGAGAACGGCGAATAAATGAGAGCCGCCGTGCGTGAATCTACAAAACGCACCTACGCGCGTGAGTGCGCAAAAAACCCGCACGATGATGCAGATCTGCACTCCCGCAGGAACGCGCGTAGGTGCGTCGACACGCAATATGCAGCATGATGCGGGGCAGTGTGAAGATCGCCTTAGGTGTATTCCCGAAGCACGGGGGTATCACGCCACTGACTTCCAAATTCCGTGCATCTACAGAGTAATTCCTATGACAAAACCTAATAGTACCTACTTTTTTCCCGACCCAGGAATTGAACACCGTAACCCAAGCTCAGCAGTCGCGCTCGCGACCACAGTCCACATGACTAGTACGTGTCGTTACTAGTCGTTCGTTACATAGTTTTCTCCATTTACTGGCCTAACTCTGCTCTGGAGAAAATTATCTTAAGGTAAAAGTATGTATGTGTGCGTGTATGTGTATGTTTGTGATGCACTGACCTTCAAGCGGCTGAACGAATTTAGGTGAAATTTGGCGCACGGGTAGACCATGTTTCGAAATAGAACATAAGATACCGATTTTGTTGATTCCGGGACTATGTTTCACGCAGGCGAAGCCGCCGGCATATGCTTATTGTTATTAGTAAGTATTATAACACAGCATATCAGTTATAACCACAGATAATCTTAATATATATAAATCTCGTGTCCCAATGTTTGTCCTCAATGACTCCTTAATCACTTTAACCGATTATAATAAAATTCGCACACCATGTGCAGTTCGATCCAACTTGAGAGATAGGATAGTTTAAATCTAAAAAAAAAAAGTTAGGTAAAGTAGGGTAGTGTAGGGTAGTGTAGGGTAGTGTAGGGTAGTGTAGGGTAGTGTAGGGTAGTGTAGGGTAGTGTAGGGTAGTGTAAGGTAGTGTAGGGTAGTGTAGGATATGTAGGGTAGTCATTTGACGGGAAAAAATCCAAAAATAAATAATTGTCTACCCCGTGCGAAGCCGGGACGGGCTGCTAGTAAAATAGTAATAACCGAGTAGGTCTCGGGAAGTTGTTGGTCACAGCTGTCATTTTTAGAACTTTGACAATCGTAACAATTATTCTGGAGCCCAAGGATCTTTGACTGGCCTGTTGGTCTAGTAGTTAGTGGCCCTGACTGCTATGTCTGAGGTCGTGGGTTCGATTCCCACCTAGGACAAATGTTTGTGTAATGAGCTCGATCATTTGTTCTGTGTTGGGGTGTAATTTACCTATAATATGTATGTATTTAGAATTATATAAGTATGTTTATCAGTTGTCTAGTACCCATAACACAAGCTCTGCTTAGCTTGGGACTAGATGACGTTGTGTGAAAAAGTTCTTTTCAATGGAGGTTTGCAGGACTTTACACTCTGTTCCGCAGACTTCCAAAGGGGCGATACAATTTATTTTCTATGTTTATTAAGTAATTCAAAATTAAAAGAAGATAAATCAAGAACCCAATATGGCTCTGTTGTCTGTTGGTATAGTGGTTAGAGGCACTGACTGCTATGCCGAAGGTCGTGGGTTCGATTCCCAACCACGAAACATGTTTGTGATGTGCACGTTCATTTATTCTGGGAGGAGCTCGTGGCTAGATAATAACAGCCGCACAGGTCGATCTTCAAGGTTAAGCAACGCTTGCCTAGGTTGGTCTGTGGATGGGTGACCATCTTAACATACCGAGTTTCCTCCGTGCCTCGGAAAGCACATTAAGCCGTAGGTCTCGGCTGTCATTTGTAGTCATAGTCAGAAGCCAGTAAATCTGACTCCAGTCTTGCCATGAAGTACCGTGTTACCCCAGTTAATGGGTTGTGGAGGTCTGGTAGGCAGCCGCTCCTCGTAAAATACTGGTATTCAGCTAAATCCGGCTTGACTGGAAGCCGACCCCAATATAGTTGGGAAAAGGCTAGGCAGGAGTGGTGACGTTCATTTTTTATTCTGTGTCTGGGTGTAATTTATAATAAGTATGTATTTAGAAATATATATAAGTAGATATGTTTATCAGTTGTTAAGTACTTATAGCACATGCTTGCTTAGTTTGGGACTAGACGGCGTTGTGAGAAACTTGTAAAAAAAATTGGTTCCTGGCTTCTGGCTATCCGTAACAACTGTCAAAGACGACAAATGATAGCCGGGACCAACGGCTTTAGTACTTTTTGAGGCACCGAGAAAACATTATAATTATGTTAACATGGTCACTACCATCCTCGGGTAGACCTTGGCTATCTGTTGAGCTATCATAAGTTCGAAAAATATTTGACCGCAAGTTTTGCAGCGATTCGTTTCACTATTATCTGTCACGTAATTCGTTTTGTAGCACTGCATATCAGTTGACTTTTTATGACACTATTTTAATTTAATATTGAAAATGCTACAAAAAATCATGCTAAATGGTATTTCGGTGAGGTAAAAATATGACATATAAATCATTTGGCAAAAGAAATTAGTTCAAAAGAGGCTTCGGCCAAAAGCGATAAGCTATTTTGTAAATTAGCGAAACATAGTTTGTGAGTAGTGAGGTAAAACCGTAATACATAAGTATGACACATGATACGTCGATGATCTAAAAACATGTCAAATAAAGTTAGTACTACTACTCACCGGGTATGTGGTAAATGGTCCTTTGGTCCTTCTTCATATCTCCAGACATATTTCTCACACACAACACAACACAATAAATAAGAAGGTACTTACAAGCAAGTTAAGCACAAGCAGGAAAGTAAGTAATAGCGGTAACACACACTCACGCAAATATACCTACAATCACACACATACAGTCTTTGTTAGCACATCGGTAGATTAACGCGAGTAGATAATTATAATACGTTAATAACTTTATCGGCGCAGGCGCACGTCCGTCTCCCGAGCGGCGTAGATCGTGACTGGTGAGAAACGAATATAACAAAGCGGCGGTAGAATCAAAATGTGTACTTTGTGGGTAGAATGAAAAGTGTGTGTAATAGCAATATAGAATGTGATAGAAATACACATATAAGAAATTTAGAAAAACACAGATGGACAAATTTTTGCACAGCGTCCAGTATGTCTAACCAAAGATATCCAAGCACAAAAAACACAGATGAAAGTTTTTTTTATTTTGACATAAAATAATAATTGGCTGGTATTTTCGTTACCTGATTTTTTTTTCTTAGCTGGATAAGGCAATTATGTACAGAGTTTTTTTTTTACTATTGCCTTTATATTTATTTCGGTTGTCTGAATGATTACACTAGTTTACAAGATTTTATACCCATACATGAAACCAATGAAAATGGGTAGGGTATTTAACCCTTAGTTGGATACGGAAGCAAAAAAAAAATTAGCACGTCAAGTTTTAAAAATATTATTATTTTTATATTTCGATTTTCTTACATAGCCGCTACTTAAAAAAATTATAACTGGCACAACTTTCATACTAATTAGTGTCAGTTTCTTTTTTAGTACTCCTATAGTAATCGCCTAACATATTTTTATCCCACAAATCTCGAAACCTCTCTCCATAACTTTGAATTTTGATGAAAATGTTCGCTATTTTCATCACTCACGCTTACCATGTATTCAGGAAAAATATTCAAGTGTGAATGTAAAAAATAAATTTTCAATGACATATGTACACTCATTTTGAGATATTTAATCAATAAATAATATACAATTTATTCATATTCATCAGTTTTATTGCTGCCCAAGAAAGCAAAGCTACTGGTTCTGGCATCTTTTTCAACACTAAATAAGTGGCAATCAATATTGTCATTATTCAATTTTATTTTAATTTGGGGCTTACAAGTATTCTTTCTTTAAGTTTAGTATCGGAGAGTTTGGGACAGACGGTTTTTAAATATGCAAAATTTAATGAATAAGTCCATGTGCTTTGAGTCATTTTCTGTACTTAAACTGCAAGCAATGACGGGCATGAAACGCAAGTTTATATTATTCCCTGTAGCCCAGTTAGTTAATATGCTTCTATTATTTTCACATATCACTTCAGAAACCAATATTTTCAATGTTTGTTACGGGAATTTGGAAGTATTGAAAATACGCCTGTTGTACTGCTTGTCTAGTTGGTGTCGTCGTGTTTGTCAAAATAACTTTACCACAAACTTAACAAAAGTTATTCGAATTAAATAAATACTTTCTTGAGGACATTTTAACAATTGTTTTGTAACTAATTTCACTAATTAAACACAACTATAACGTTTGATACACTCGATACGCCCCAAAATTTTTGTTTCAAAAACTTCTTGAATAATTAAAAAACTTGACGTGATAAAAATATTTTACATACAATTTCGTGATAAGAACACTAGACAAAACAGGTTAGGTATAAATTTGGGAATGGGTAAGAGAAAAAACAAAAATTTGTAAACTAGTGTTACTAAAAGTTTGTCCATCTACTTTAATGGGACCTTATACAACGTGTAACGTAAATGCGCAAAACTTTGAATTAAAATGACCGGCAATCTGTATAATTAAAGAACTCTATACAACACGTAAGCAATGCATAGAATACCTGGGACGTCCAGGCAATGTATGAAATATTATGAATATTATTGTCAATTTCTATCAATTTACCTAGTCATTGTACCTATACAATACCTGACTGTACAGATTACCTGCTGGTCCAAAGTAAATAGATTTTGGTCTATATTTATCAATGTTAACCGACATGCGAGACGCACAGGACCAGTCGTTGTGGCGACGCTTGGGGGAGGCCTATGTCCAGCAGTGGACGTCTTTCGGCTTAGATGATGGTGATGGACCGACCTACCTATAAAATTATGATGGACCGACCTACCTATAAAATGATGACACTGTGCTGAATTATTGATCTTATGCTTAGTAGTACCTAACCTACGTGGTTCTATCTCGTAAATAATATCGCTCAGACTAGCACGGAAACCAAAAAAACAACCTACCACTATTGCCCTACCCGAGACCCTGTAACGAAGGCAAAGAAGGAACAAAGAAGTTTAAGGGTTTTAGTCAATAAAAGTCTGTAACGCCCTCTCGCTGCGCCCAAGAGCGAAAAAAGTCATTCTGATGATTTCCCACCTAAAAAAATCCCTATTGTCCTATTTAAAGTCGAGAAAAAGGTAAAGAATTTTAATTATAAGTGACTACCCCCTAAGAACTACTTACTAAAAGTCTAATCAAAGTCTAGAGGCTCTCCAAACTTATTACTAAGGTTTTAAATGCCTTTAATCAGCTCAAAAGTCGCTGCCCTAAGCGGTTAGCGACAAATTAGGGTTAATTTGAATAATTGGTAGTCTGAAGATGGTAGGGGTTGCTTATTACCCATTTGGTCGGAAACTACTTGAATAAAATTAGCATTGGATATGGTTTTAGGGTAAGAATTTTGTGATAAGATTTTTTTGAGAGTGTTGAAAAATGTCGTTTTGTACCTGTGAATATCTAATAATAGGTGGCAAACGCACTCGTGCGGATATCTGAGGTGACTAGTCCCCAGTTATATTATTGTAATGTTGGCAAAGGCAGGTATTTGTGGTCGTCGAAAAGTACTACGTAAGATAATCAAGGCGCACGAAAAAAAATCGCTAATCTATACTTACTAATATTATAAAGAGGAAAACTTTGTTTGTTTGGTTGTAATGAATAGGCTTAAAAACTACTGGAGTGTTTTTAAAAATTCTTTCACTATTCGAAAGCTACATTATCCACGAGTAACATAGGCTAAATTTTATTTTGGAAAAAAATAGGGTTCCGTAAGATATTTGGGTTTTTCGGACACATTGTGTAGAAAATCATGTTACATACAGCTAGTATGTAATTCATAAAATGTGATTGTGTTGAAAAACATCGTTTGCAACCAGTGAATATTCAGTCTCTTGGCACCATAACGTCCTTGTTTTTTAACCCCAATTCCATAGCGACATCTAACGGCAATGCTTAGTACTAACTTAGCAATGGCTTCACTCTCGGTCACCATGGCCCCCAATAGCGAACCTGTGTTGGGGTAGAGATTTATGGTGTGTCTTAGTACGATTATTTGAACACAGATGGCATTAATACAAAGCTTATAATATACTAGCTTTTACCCGCGGCTTCGCTCCCGTCAAATGACTACCCCTACATATCCTACGCTACCCTACCCTACCTTCCCTACCTACCCTACAATACACTACCCTACACAACCCTACACTACCCTACACTACCCTACACCACCCTACACTATCCTACACTACCCTACACTACCGTACACTACCCTACACTACCCTACACTACCCTACACTACCCTACACTACCCTACACTACCCTACACTACCCTACACTACCCTACACTACCCTACACTACCCTACACTACCCTACACTACCCTACACTACCCTACACTACCCTACACTACCCTACACTACCCTACACTACCCTACACTACCCTACACTACCCTACACTACCCTACACTACCCTACACTACCCTACACTACCCTACACTACCCTACACTACCCTACACTACCCTACACTACCCTACACTACCCTACACTACCCTACACTACCCTACACTACCCTACACTACCCTACACTACCCTACACTACCCTACACTACCTTACCTACCCTACTTTACCTAACTTTTCTTTTTTTGAATTTTTCTCTCCGTAAGAACCATCATTGAACTTCAAGGAACATTTTAAAAAAAGAATCAGCCAAATCGGTCAAGCCGTTTTCATGTGATGTCGTGACAACGAAAAACGGGTTTCATTTTTATATATATAGATGTGTTTTTATAATATTCTAGCTTCTGCAAGCGGTTTCACCCGCGTTATTTTTGATTTTTAGATTTCTCCATCTAAAGACCTCTGTTTTTATCCCCTTAGGAGATCACGCTTTTAGTCTTAGGTAGTAATTTATGCTGTGCGTTGATATGTCAGTCAGTCAGTTACTCCTTTTATACAGGGTGATTGGAAGATGAGTGCAAAGCTTTAAGGCGAAGGTAGTACAGACAATTTAGAACGATTGAAGCCATGATTATGTTCGATGAAGTGTCATCAATTTTTTTTAACCTACTTTTAAGTCTTTTTTTTTCAAAAATTCTTCTTATGTTATTTAATTAAAGTAATCTCTAAGCAACCCAAAAAGAAACCATGATTTAGGTTTTTCTGTCATAATCTTTACTGATTTTTTTTTTTAACAGTTTGTTTTTTTAAACTTATTTAAAAAAAAAACGAAGGTTGCTTTTTTGTTACCTTATTGAATACATGTTTGATAATCGTTATTTCTATTGACGTATCATTTATGCGGATATCTTACAAATTATTGAAATTAGGACCTACAAACCAATTAGAGGTTTTTTTTTAGATTACTTAAAACAGTATTTGAGTGAAAATTATTTATTTTTCATGTTCAAAGTTTTAACTTTTATATTATGTTTCAAATATTCCAAAAAGTTTTAAGTAAACTGCTTATTTATGGCCAAATAAGGTAAATGATAAATGAGTTCATTTTTATTTTATTTTATTTTATTACAGTAATGTGTAAGTAACCCAGCAAAGTATGTCTTAAATTTTTTGTCACTGGAGATTTTTTTTACAGTAGAGTCTATCTGCTATTTGTCTCTGAGAATGTTTGGTTTTCTCTAAAAAGGGCTTTTTATTTCGGTAAAATAACTTTGTCTAAAATATTCGTCTTCCACTGATTAGCCTCTAATTACTCAGATACCCGCGAAACGAGACACAATAGTAAAACAATAACAGCGCGGTCTCATAGGACCGGTTGGGGATTCAAACGCTAAAGCACACTACTGCATGCTCTCACATTACTAATTATTTTTTGAAAATTAATATTAATTTACGTAACAACATGTAATTATTTGAGTCATCGAGACATGACAAATGTAAACAAAAAATTCCTGTAACATTTGCGCCACTTAAAATCCCAGTCAAGCGCAATTGAACACGACGGATCTGTTGGTCTAGTGGTTAGTGGCCCTGACTGCTATGCAAGAGGACATGGGTTCGATTCAAATCCAGGACAATTTAATCTCTGTTTCCATACCGGCACTTTCCCTTTGTACTTTAAAAAGGCCACCATACACCCTATTCATAAAAGTGGCAGTACAAAGCTTGTAAACAATTATCGACCTATTGCAGTATTACCTTCTATTTCTAAAGTTCTGGAACGCCTTATCAACAAAAGACTTGTCTCTTATATGGAAAATAAAAAGCTTTTTTCTCCCAACCAATTCGGCTTTAGACGTAATAGATCAACTAGCAGTGCCGTAATTGACCTAATCGATCATGTTACTAAAAACATTGACAAAAAAAGAAAGTGTTGTCAATTTTTTTGGACTTAAAAAAGGCATTCGATACGGTTTCCATTTCTGACCTAATAATAAAGCTGGAGGAACTGGGTATCCGTGGCCAATCGCTTAACATCTTCAGGGACTATCTTCATAACCGAACTCAGTGTGTAAAAATACAAAACTATGTCAGTACTGAGGAACCAGTGACATTCGGAGTTCCCCAAGGCAGTGTGCTTGGCCCCACCTTGTTTCTAATTTACGTCAACCAGCTTTGTAATCTGAGGCTGGAGAGTGGAAGAATCGTGGTGTTTGCTGATGACACCGTCCTTACCTTCTCTGGTGACACTTGGGATGACACCTTTGATTCCGCACAAAAAGGACTAAATCGTGTTCTTCAATGGCTCAAAAGGCACATTCTCACAATAAATGCAGAAAAGACTAAAATTCTTACTTACAGCTTACGAAATTCCACTCAACCTCCAAATTCATATGCTTTAGTAGCGCACTCATGTTTATTGTCTAGCACTGCGACATGTACTATGTCCTGAGCTAGAACGTTGTCGAACCATTAAATATCTTGGTGTGACTCTTGATGATGGCCTGAGCTTTGCGCCTCATATAGAGTTACTGGCGAAAAGAATTAGGAAACTGATTTTTGTCTTTAGTAATCTTCGCCATATCGCTGAAGCTCAAATTATTAGGTGCACATATTTTGCTCTCTGTCAGTCTCTCTTAACTTTTACTGTATTTGTGCATGGGGTGGTGCACCCAAAACGGTACTTTTGAAGCTTGAACGAGCTCAGAGAGCAGTGTTGAAAGTTAGTACCTTTAGGCCCATCCTTTTCCCTACTGCAGAACTATATAGGAACTGTAAAGTCCTTACAGTGAGACAATTATTTGTATTTCACATACTATTATACCAACATCAAAAAACCTCCTATGCAGTTCTCACCACACGACGCAAAGACAAAGTATGCCAACCTTTCCGCTGTAATTACTCCTTTACTAGACGATTTCCCTGTTTCCAAGGACCCCATCTCTACAATAGTCTTAATAAAATTCTGGACTTTTACTCACTTCCTATATTATCATTTAAAAAGAAACTAAATGACTGGCTACAAACACTTAACTATAGCGACACCGAAAGCTTACTGTTTACCCAATACAACTCCCGTTAAACTCCATTCTATCATCAATTGCTCATCGCTCGCTACCATTCCTCGCAAATATAGAAAACACATACATTGCTCACACACTAATACACACACAGACAAATACACACCAAAACACACACATGCACTACTACACACATACCCTCACACACCCCTACACACACATACCCTCACATACCCCAACACACACCATACTACTCCACTCTTGAATTTATTTATTTTTGTTTTGTTTTATTTCCTTTCCAAAATAATTTATTTGTCCGTTTACTTATGTCATTAATTGAATTACTCGTTATTTGCAAAATGGCATGTGTGTACCTAAATGCAAATGAAATACATCGAATAAAGGGTTGGGCCCAGCATCTTTAACACAAGTTGTCTTGGCAACTTAGTAAGGGTGCTGGTGTCGCCACTTCATTGTATATTTACTTTAAACAGTATGTACCTTGCATGTAAACCATTGTACCATGTATTTATTGTAAATGTAAAACTTGATGCAAATAAATTATTATTATTAAAAAAAAAAAAAAAATGTTTGTGTGATGAGCACGATCATTTGTTTTTTGTCTGAGTGTAATTTATCTATAATATGTATGTTATGTATTTAAAAAGATTTAAGTATGTTTATCGTTGTCTAGTACTCATAACTCAAGCTCTACCTATTTAGCCTGGGACTAGACGTTATGTGAAAGTTTTGATATATATTAATTAGTATTTTATTAACTCCACAATATAAGGTATATCAACTAGGAATCAATTTACGAATAATTAAAACAGTCACTGAATATTACTCAAAAAAAACCTTCCAAAAATTCTCATAAAATTTTATCATACCTACAGGATATCGTATCGCCTAGTGTCTCGAGTTTAAATATGTTTATGTTGGAAAAAGTTACCTACACCTATAAATTGTCATATTACTTACTTATAATATTTAGTACCTATGTATATCTTATAATCTATAGCAAAATTATATTAATAGTTAATACTCATGTTATTAATTACTCAGATACCCGCGAAACGAGACACAATAGTAAAACAATAACAGCGCGGTCTCATAGGACCGGTTGGGGATTCAAACGTTAATAAGATAAAAAGCTGCTTCTGTTTAAAAATTATTAATGAATTTTGTTTGTGATCTGTCGGAGTCTGTGTTTTTTCTAGGTTGGTGCGTCCACAAACATGTAAACTGACATATGTATATGTATACTAGACACCCAGACTCAGATAACTGTTTAACTTATCTGTAAGTCATACAAAAATTTGTTCCGTGCGGGGATCGAACCCGTCACACGCAATTCTGCAGCCACACTAATCGTGCCATTTTTTTAATACTATTGAATTGCTACTATTACTACGTATTAAAAATAGGTTGCTTTTAGGCAATTGTGTGAAAAACATGGAAACAAATTAGTGTAGCAGCATCAGGTGAGAGAGTGGTCAAATGAGAGGCTATAAATAACAAAAAAGGTAGTAAAAGGTAGTTCAGAAATAAAAGACAAGATTCAAATAAAAGCTTAGCTTTATTACTCGTTATATTCACGAAGAAACATCCCTCACTGGTATCAACAAGTCTCCATGCTGACATGCTAGTAGAGATACGACTTATGTTTCACCGTACTTCCTTCCATCCAATAATTTTGATAAATTTGGATCAACAGACTTTAGAAACCGCCAATGTGTTTGCCAATAAACGAACGCAATTTGCAACGAGCGCCGGCCACAATATGGCCGACCACTCAATTTAGACATAATTTTATTTTTCTTCACAATAATCCACTTCATGTCTAGTACACCACAGTGGTTAGATCCTAAAACATTCACGGACAAAGACACACGCTCGTAAATTATAAGCATTATGACAATGTGATATTATATTAATGTATAAGTATTGTTGTAGTATTAAGAACCGTAATAATTAATGCGTAGTTAGGTTAGGTTAGTTTCCTGACATTAGGTATTACTTGTCTGAGGCCCACAGATTACAATAGTGACCCGCTATCAGCCATTCTAACACAAATACCGAAGAATCGTTTACAATTTTTTCCACATTTTTTTTTCACCTTAAAATTGCTTTTAAATTTATCTTTTTTACATCCAGAACCATATAAACATCTTTGAGTTATTTATATATTTTTTTACCTATATAAAGGCCGGCCACGCCGCCGCCCCTCAGCCGCGACGCTCAACTTTTTATTTACAAATGGTTAATGCTCCTAAACGTTTTATACCCGACGCTATTCTTAAAATTAAATACAAAAAACGCATGACATTCTAAATTTACCTAATGTCCCATTTTGTCACCGCTATAATTTATGAATTTTGACCTTTACACCAACTTTAGAAATATTCAATACAAAAATACTCTTTTTGAATAAAATTTTATACACGACTCATTATATCGTAGGCGCGTGCCGGGGGCGGGTGTGCGGCCGCCTCAAAAGAAAAGCTTTGAGCCTCGTAACCTTAACATCATGAAATTTGTACTAAATATATCAAAACAAGCGGACGCGGCCACTTAACACTTAGCCGAAATGCGAGGATACCGAAATGACGCCTAAACACTAGTCAAAATTTCAATTTTATTAATGGCACATCACCTTTTGTCCGTCGCACGACGCCGAGGGCCGAAATGGCTCGTGACGAGAACAAAACATATTGCGGCACTATCAAAAATAATTTTGTATTTTTTTTAAATTTTGTTTCTAATTTTATCACTGGCGTCCGCGTCCGCTCGCTATAGTTTACAAATATATTATAAAAAATGTCGCCACATTATGGACTGTGGCTCACCAAAGTAACTAAATTAACACATTACTTACGAACACACAATACAGAACTGAACGTGTATCGCTGTTACCAATGAAGACCACAAGGATATATAAAATATTGTTGAAACCCACGACAGTATGGTTAACCTCGAATATAAAATGATGACGCTAGTCCCACTTGTGGGGCTGGCTTCGTCACAACTTCACATACTTATACAATTGGGCGTTCGAGCTTATCTCACTAAATTTTATTGATAAGCGTCGGCAGTATTTTGTTTCAAGACATCCTAATAGTATATCCGTGCTCAATTTTTGTCATTTTTATGAGATAATATATATATATTATTAAGAATGATACTTATTTCCATAACTACCTAAACTTCAGCAATTTCCCTTATTGATTTTTCACGTATAGAAAAGTTGATACAGCTATTTGGTACATCTAAATGACCTAACCTCCAAAAAATGAAACGCTACATACAATAGAGTCTATTACAATTTCGAAAATTTAGGAACCATAATACCCAAACGTGAAACCGAATACTTTCTACATATATTGTTTTTTTTTTATTTATAATTAATTTTGAAAATAATTACAATATTTATTTCATTTTACATTGATAATCCAAACATTTTCGTAGACGGATTCCAAAATACTAAAAGTGTAAAGCAAAAACTTTTGATAAGTACATTTCCGTGAAACATAAATAAACTATGATCTAGGTAAAGCATATGAAAACAATGAGAAATGACGCCGAAACGGGCAATTTCAATAAATCTACATACATATTATATTATAAATAGATACAAACATGAGATTTAAAGTCAACACCGAATTTTGTACTTTTTCTGTGGGATTAGCCCCCATGATCACTGTGGACTAAATATTTCGATGTTTCAAACTTGAGTCTTAATTTTTTTTTCATTAAATTTAGAAAAATTGTCAACCGATAACTTACAAATAATTGAACATCGAATAAATTTAAAAAATCGGCTCGATCGCATGTTATATCCATTGTGGTCTTGTAATATTGCACAGTGAGTCACTCAAGTATAAAATCCGGACAAAAACTGCATTAAATTACAAAAATTTATAAGTACATATTCTGAGTTTTGACCTTGAAACTATATCGTAGTAAAACATTTTTAATACGGCTCCAAGTATCTGCAAAAATTACGGCATGTCGGTTGTTAAGTGTTGATGGGAAACCAATACATTTCTATTGTAATATGTGTTGTGTAGCCTGCGTAACAGTTCTATTAGATATGAAGAAATCTATGGAGAGATCGGAATAACGAATTCATTACTTACTATACAAGGAATTAATCGGTAAATGTCAGTTTAGAGCTAACAAGTCGGCTGTGACAATAAAACAATGCTACCATACCGCTAGTGATCTTAACCAATCTAGTGCTTAGGAATACTACCATCAATTCCTTACTCAATTCTGATACGTACACTTCTCAGCTCTAAAACGCCAGTGCCTATGTTACGGAGAAACAAACAACTTGTAACAAAATACAATCGTAAACGTAACATGGAACGTTGCTCGATCTCGAATAAGCCCAGCGACGACTGAGTACTGACGTACTGTACTGGCGCGAATCGTGGAAACTGAACCCGGGCTATTGTCTGAGGAGTGGTGGGTTGTGGGGACAGGCCGGCCAGCCTGCTCCAGCCTGGCCGGCCACGTCGGGGGACAATTTAGAAATAAAAACCGGTTTTCCAAAAGGGGGAGGCTGCGTGTTAATCTATGTGTCGATGTCTCAAAAACTTCAGTATCTCTAACTCTCCTAACCTGAGCTACTAAGCACACCAGTCGACGCCTGGTCCATCCTAAACTGAGGTACTCTTATATTATCGTAATAGTTCAAAATGGTTACAAATGAAACGATAACAAACGTGTAATATCAAATGAAGTATGCTTACTTGCTTAGCTAGGGCCGGCCGCCCTCTCGCGCGGTTACGTACATACAAATTAGGATGGTTTAAACATTTTGTACATTCTGCAAAACAATAGATATTTCCCGTTTGTCTATTGTCTCTTAATTAAATACCATTAACGCTAAGATAGTTACTCGATATTATCTCATCTGTATTAAAACTATCGTTATATGTACAAATGGCTATACATTTCTGTACAAATATCTATCTTATCGTGTTATAATCTATTTGAGAAGCGAAATAATTATTATATCTGTTTGTTCTGTAAACTGAGGATGTGAACTGAAAGTGTTCCCGCGTGGCGGGCTGGCGGCCGGCAACTACATGATATAACAAATACATCGAGATTGCGGACCAGCTCGAGCTTGCTTCCTGACTGCCGAGCGTCGTTCTACGTCGGTTACTTCTCGTGTCTTGTCATATGCGCCTGCCATGAGTCAAGAAGCAAGAGTCGAGCATCCCGCGCTACATATATCTACGAATCAAACTAATTATTCTTCTATAGTATAATAGTAAGTGTGTGTATGTATACTGATCGTTCGTACGGCGAACTGTGTGTGCGCGGGCGGCGGGTCGCGGGCGCTCGGCGGCGGCCCCGGTTGGGCGGTTAGGTCTATTGAGGGCCCTTTTTGTATTTAATTTCTTATTTTTTTTTTCGTAAAAAATCAATATTTTTTTCTTGAAGGCACTTCTGTTCGGACGAGGTGGCCCAGTGCGAAAGGGTTTATCTGTAGGATGCCAAATAATGTAGCTGTAATTTTGAGAATTGGGATGTTTTTTTTGGGATTTAGATCTATTGTATTGTGTTGCCTTCAACTATTGCTGCTGTTTGGATGTGGGTCAAATGTCTATGTGCTTGATAGCCGCCGCGAAGCGTCCGCCTGCCGAGTACGGCCGTCACTGAGGGGTAAATCAACTAAGTCGTAGTCAAAATGAACTGTTATTGTAAAAGTAAAATGAAGAATGTTACAGTAGTTTGCCTTATCATTATCGGGTATATGGTGTGTATTGTGTATGAGTATGGATAATATTATATAAAATAATGCCTTGCTTAACGTGTAAGGAGTGACGGGCCGCACTCGCGTGGGGTCAGTGATGCCCGCGCATCGTTTCAGAAAGTAGTATTATCTAACAAATAAACTTAACCCTAATCCGGAGCGGTCCTCCGGACTAACTGAACTTGCGATCCGAACATTGCCGAAATATTGTAAATACAAATCAGGATGTTTACATTAATCTTCACTTAAGATGTGTAATTTTTTCGAATTTTGTGTCTTCATTATAGTTATTCTATTGATAAATCCTCTGCATGAACATAAAACCGGCTATCAGTATAAAAATAATCTTTAAATTCTTTGTTTGTGGATCGAAAAATAACCCTGCTCTATTGTACTAATGACTATGGTTAACTTTAATTAATTATTCCTAAAATAAGTATGAGGAGGTAAAGGTTGACAATTCCCGGCCGCACATGGCGAGCCTCAAAGTAAATACTACGAGGGATAAACCAACTCAGCATGCTCCAAAGGACAAGGAAACAAAGGAAAAACCAAAAATAAAAACAACAAAAAGTTCAAAACTTAAGCAGTTAATATATTAATCGTTTTTTTCCTTAAAGAATAAATCAATAAATGATTTAAGATATACACAACTATAAAACCATTTTAAGATAATACTTAATAATAATATAATAATAATTATATATAGCGAAATATATTATGTGCAGAAATAAAATTCTAGGTGACTTAAATTTTCTCTTACTCATATAACCTAATGAATTTCCTAGTAGAGCGCAGTGCGTGGCGCGGCGATACCGCGTCACTTCGACGTCCAACGTACAAATCCAAAATTTCTTTTAATAATTTAATTTAACTTTTTTTATCAATAATTTTGAATCTGAAGGCCTAAATGCGAGTGTCGTAAAATTTTGGTGTGCGAAACAATCGTCCAATGATTTGTTTTTTTTTTTTAAATATAATTTAGTTTTTTTGCCGAAACAATGTGCGTCGCGTCGATTTGGCGCTTACTCCAACTGCTCGAGAAAGTTCGGCGACTTGAAGTACTCGGGCACGGGGTCGTCCAGCCGCGAGATCACCTTGTAGATGGACTTCTTCCAGCTCTGCTCCGCGTCCTTACCGCCCTGGATGGCGCGGAAGAACTCTCGCAGAGTCTGTTCAACCACATATCTGAAGTTTGGTGGCACCTGGAATCGTAGGAGATACATACTTAGAAACCACTTTGATTTCCTCAAGCATCAGTGTTTTGGGAGGGGCTGTTTTAGAACTACGTAACATGCACTAATTCATCAAAGAGTGCAAAGTTAACCCCTATTTAAATGCAATCATTAAAAGGAAACTTTCGGGGTGCTAAATTGTGATGAAAAATACGTATAAATGTTTATCACCTGCTGCATGCTCACCTCAATGTGGTTGTTTCGGTTGTAGTGTAGGTTGAGCACCCTGTACAGCTCGGAGTCACCGGCTACATGCAGGTCCTCCGCTGTCTTCAGACCTTCGCTGATGGCCTGTCGAGCATACTTCTCCATCTGGATATAGTAGAATTCTCTGTAAAGAAGAAAAAGCACACGTTAGACAAAGGTACTAAAAACAGGAAGAACGCACAAATCAGTCCTCAAATAAAATGTTGATGAAGCTTGGCTAACGAGTTATATGTATAACAAACTTTGTACGTATCTATACCGTGACACTTCACGGCACAATGAAAATAAAAAGCCCTCGAATACCGTCGAGAGCGGGAAAGGATTTGATTAGCCATTTTCGCTCTCTCGGCGTCGCATCGCTCCGCTATCTTCGCTCCGGTTCGCTTACGAGAGCGAGTTGAGCGAATCGAGAGTCTCGCGAGGCTAATTACTTACGAGTTCGCATTCAGACAAGCTAATTCGGTTTTTCACGTTCCTGCAAGTGACGAGCTAGTTGCTGGGGGTAATTTTATGAGCTTTTTTAGGGTTACGTTTGGTAAAAAGTTGGGTTTAATTACGGAAACGGCCTAACAAACTCTTTGATATCAAATCCTGCAAATGATTCGTCATTTTAATTGAATGACACAGCGTTATAGACATGAGATGTAGTTAGGTAATCAAAAAATACCAAAATTGGTATTAACATTTTTTTTTAATTTTGTTTTTTTTTCTTTATTTTTAATCTTGTCAAGTACGTACGCGTCAAGTAAAATTAGCGAATAACGCGACACTCATGTGTCAATGAGCACGGATCATCTCTAAACCTCTTGTGACACTCCTCTCGCTCGCACTCCGGGGGCTTCTATTATTTTTTAATTGGCACTCCACGCGATATCGCAGCCTTACTAATTGAATAAGTAAATGAAGTGTCTAAATAATTAGATGTCTTTTTGGCCTGTAATTAGTCGTTGATATTTCTTTGATTCAATTTTTCGTGTTGCACATTTTGGTTTGGAGGAAAGTAGATAGATTTCCTACCACTTGATTTAGTACTTATTAGGCATGTGTACGTGACGCAGGAGTTACGGGATAAACCGTTCGTGCTGTTATCAACCTTAAAATTACCTTGAAGTAAAGTTATCCTCTTAATTCCATTTTCAGGCACCTACTCTTATTTCTAAGGAAAGCTTTACTGTATATTATTTCTCAGTTGCCAACAGACTTATTACTCATATCTGTAACTCATTAGTTACTCATATTCGATATTAAAAATATTGATAAGTTTGAATGTGAGACACATTTTGATATCTTCGTTGGCGGCCATTAGGGACATGTGGTGTCATCATATGGTTTATAAGTGGGTGATATATTCATGATAGTAATTAATATATTTTAATAGATGAACAGGCGTTATTTGGACTTTGAATCTTGTTGAGAGAAAGTGATGGTGAATCATTTTATATGTATTGAACATTTGTTTTGTAATTTTTTGTTTTTATACGTATTTAAGCCTGTTTTTTCACGAAAATTATTATGAAGGGAATACATTTAAATCTTACACACATCTTTGAGCAACATTTAAAGTAAAATTACGATCAAGACGATAAATTCTCAACACAACTTTTAAAACCATTTCAAATCTAAAGCAACCAGAAACTTTAGTCGAATTAAAAACTATCGAAATTGTAAACTTCTCAATTCCTACTTTACTGGTTGTAGGTCAACTTTTATCGACGTATTTGATACCGATCGACGTAAATGTGACGTATTTGTAAGCGGTGAACGTACTAAACGCTTAGGTTATGCTAATTGCATGCGGGCTAGCGATTGCAAAAAGAAAAAGTTTTGCCTTTACGTAAACAAGATAGTATTAACTAATAAACCTAGTTTTAAGAATAACAGTACATTTTGTAAAAGAGTTGTAATTATAACAGATTTTTTTTCTAGGTTTTGGAGTGTTGTCTGTCCATTGTGAATTGCACAACTTTTATTTTTTTAATTGATTGTAAAAAAGGAACTGTCAAGTTGTGATAGAACTGCCAGTTTCTATTTTAGTAAGACAATTTTTTAAAAGAAATTATTAATTTATTTGAAATCGTGTGATTTTGAATCTTGAGAATATTATCTCCAATTAGTTTCTCAGCTGAATACAAAATAAATTTTAAACAGAAACTGGTAACAAAACTAGTATTTTAAATAAAACCGTTAACTGTGGGAATCAGCTGTTGTATTGTTCACACAAAACTACCCTTGTAAGAATATTTTTGCGAAGAAAGTTACAAAGAAATATCAAGTCTAATTCTCGCACACTAAAGTACAATATTCCTTGATCATCCAGCAATGACAAAAGCAAAAATTTAAAACGGGTAGTGTAATTTTTTATAAGAATTTGAACTTTAACTTGTAAGGGATTAAGTTGGTTTTTCTTTGGTTGTGTTTGCTATTGTTATGTTTTCTTAAGGATTCGCATCTTGCCTACCTGGACCCTAACGTCTTGGTTCATTGTTTGATAGATTTTTTTGCTGACGTTCCTTTTCTTCAATTGAACCGGAATCGAAAGTTGGAAGATGTCTTCGAAAGAATGATTTTGTTTCCTATCGAAGATTCCCTTTTAGTATTTTACGTTGATCAAGCCATAGAATTAAGAATGAAACAAAAGTAGAAGGAAGCGGATGTCAATGAAAAAAAAGCTTTTTAAATTTAATGAGATGAAGAAAAATCATATTGATTTTATATATACATATAGGATAGGTACTCTGTCTAGTTACATTTAGCTATCTAAACTAGTGTATTATAAGAAGATTGAAAAAAACCCTTATACGAGTACAATGTAAAATATGTAGCTTAGATTTCGTAACTCATGATTTAAAAGAGTGTCCATGGAATTTCTTGCACTCCATAGCAATTTAGCTTCACTTTTTTTGACTGATCTACTTCTTGAAAATTCAAATGTGCCTGTTTATGGTCAGTTTGAAATAAAGTTTCTCATTTCAAATTTCATTTTACTGAAATCATTGCAAAAACCACATTGTTTTTAATTTTAATTCCAATAAATGAAATCTCTACATTGAAATCAGTATTTAATTTTGTTTTGACACTATAAAAACCACCATTAGGGTGGATACACACTGATGTAGCCGGGACTCCTTAGGCAAAGAGCGGTGGAACCCCTCAAGAAAGTGATTTGATTCCCGTGTGAAACTCCATAGGACCACAGATTGTAAAAGGTGACAGAGATGTCACAGTTATTTTTTAGAATAGGAAACTTGCATGCAATTTTGTTTTTACTAAATTAATTATTTTTTAGCTTTAATAAATAAATTAAAATATCTTCATCAATAACTAAGTTACTTACAAAACTTCATATCTGCTAATAAGAAAGAGATGTCGTTTTGACGAGAGAGACAGATCTATTTATTTTAAATTGTTATATCTCGTTTGTTTTTCTACCAATTTTTGTATTATTTTTACTGTTTTATTTTTGTATTCTTTTGTTGTTTGTGTAATATAAACAGTAAAAATATTTTTGTATATTATTTTATTTATATTTTTGTATATTTATTGATAACCTGGTTAGATAACAACACTTTTTGAGGCATAGTTCCCTATCACGTCAAAAAGCCTTAACCTTATTTTAATGTATATTAGGTAAGAACGTGTAATTTAAGTTGGTTTTTCCTCTTAATAACAATAAGTTACTTAATTCTTAACTGTTTTAACACGTAATTTTCCTTCATTAAATAACGCAAAACTTAAACAGAGGTAAACCCCAAATCCTTGTAAACATTATGTCAATACGCGAAGTTACATGGAAATCTGTATATGGTAAACTATATTTAGTTTATAAGTTATTATTAGTAGCAGGATTTCACACGGTGACTCAAAAAATCACAAAGGAGTTTTTGTTTAGTAAGAAGTTGTCCCGTCTTGTAACTTCTATAATCTATGGTCCAAGGAGCTAAGACGTTACTTGGGGGTCACACATTGTTTTTTTTTTCTGGTTTCTTTCCATCCCTTCGTATTGTTGGTTCGTGTTTGTGTCGACTTTTAACTTTGATGTAAAGATTTAAAATGTATTTGAGATCGTGGAATCGTCCGTTAGCCTTAGTAGTATCAAAAACGGGGTGTATGTACTTTAGACGGTAACATACTATAAATGACAAAAAATAACTAGTTTCTTAGTTATTTTTCCACGGATAAGAAACAATTTTTTTTATTACAAAAAAAATATCGAGCATAGTAACACAAAAGAATCTTATAACGGTACACAATGGAACCTTAATATAATTTATAATGAGAAACTAACTGACGGATTAGGAAAGTGAAATTTTGTAAAAGATTAGCTTTTTTGACGTACGCGAGCACTAAGAATGGATTTCCCAAAATTCACCCCCTATAAGAATGAAATGGGGGTTCAATATTCGCAGTCGCTGGCAGAACCTTATTTCTTAGTTAATAACTATTCTTTCAAACAAAAAATTCCACAATGTAATTAAAGAAAATAAAAGTACAGAAGTGTTGTGAATTAGCAACACAAGTAAGTAGGGCAGAGAGTCGATCGCTGATCTTTATTTCCATAGCTTACGGTGCTCTGTATGCGGGCGCTAACGCATACCGCTAAGCGATAACGTGGGGTAAGAACCTCTACACTTGAGGGCTTCTATTCAAAACATGCTGTTTTCTTTTAGGTATTGGCATATCTTTCGGTTTTTCTCCAATCTATATAATACTAGCTGTCCCCTGCGGTTTCACCCGCATTTTTCGTTACTGCTCCGCTCCCGTGGGTCGTAGCGTGATGGTATATAGTCTATAGCATTTCTCGATAAATGGGCTATCTAACACTAAAAGATTTTTTCAAATCGGTCCAGTAGTTCCTGAGATTACCCCCTACATACAAACTTACAAAATTTACCTCTTTATAATATTAGTATAGATATCCGCCAATCTGCAATGGCCCGCGCGGTGGATTATGGCCCATTCCCTCTCCTAGAGAGAGGAGGCCTGAGTCCCAGCAGTGGGAACATTATAAGGCCGATAATGCTTATAATGCTTATCTATATAAGGTCGGTTTCAGCATGTTAGATGTCACAGTTTTTGTCTGTGACGATTTATTTATTCTTTATGTTACAACAAGTACCTACAAAGGTGGACTTAATGCCTTAGGCATTCTCTACCAGTCAACCTAGGGTGGTGAAGAGATAATATAGTAGGTGCAATAAAGAAAGAAGAGTCTATTAATTCATGAATCCCCGACCGGTCTCATAGGACCGAGCTGTTATTGTCTTACTATTGTGTCTCGTTTCGCGGGTATTGATAGGTTAAAACAACGATTCTGAGAGATTACACAGACCTATTGCTCAGCATATTAGGAAGAGTGACAGGGTATGGGAGAGATCCTTGCCAAGCTGTGAGCTGGAAATATTAAAGACAAAAAAACGACAAGTGCATCTAGAGGAAATTATTAACTTAAAGGTAGTAGGTAACTGTAGGTTTCATATTAAACCTACTGTGAAACCGAAGTTATTTAAAACCTAAAACCAAAGACGCATTCCAAATGACGAATAATTTTATTAGTATTAGTTTTATAAATACATTAATTGTGCGTACAGCTAAGGAGTGGAATTACCTCATTCCCTGTCGGCGCCTATTTCCTGATAGCTACAACCTACGGATCTTTAAGTCAAGAGTGGGTAGGTTACTTCTAGGCAAGCGTGGTCTACCGTCGTCGGCCACAATATCATCGCTTACCATCAGGTGAGATAGTGGTCAAGCCCGAGTCTATCCATAATCGATAATAAAAATAATAATTTAGTTACACAACATCTAAGACAGGCTTCCTTTGTCTCATTAACTTGTAAGAATTTATGATAATAATATTATATAAATTATTATATATAATACAATGACTTCATTTGTGTTTTTCCTTATATGATACCGTGCAAGATTATTAATTAAGTCAATATTTTAATTAGGAACACAACTCCTTTGTATATACTTGAATACCTAGGTATTGGGGAAATACTGAAGCCGTCATTGTTTTAAAAAAGGCAATGATTTATGAATACATACAAAGGAAGTATAGGTTTTAAATATTTTTGAAGAATGATGCCAGAGTTTCTATGAAATCTGGGCCCCTATTACCCATTTGTGTACTGTGTACATCTTTTGAATATCTGTAGCAATTTTTGCACGACCTGGGTATTGATACCCTGATTCCACGTTCAGCAATCGCGCTTGTGAGACCAACGAGGCAGTTAAAAATTTGATTAGTTGTCCGTCTTCAGTTATAGGTACTTACTACTTGATACAGACCTACAACTGAAGGCTAAGGAATACGAAGGAAAAAAACTAAGCTGGCATTTGTAATATTAATAGGTAAGGTAGGTAAAACTAACTGTTCTAATATTAATAGTTTCAGTAATCATCTACTACTAATACCTAACACCACTTCCAATTAACCAGCGAAACCTAAAAATCAATCAGTTAAAAACTCGAACCTTCAACAAATAACATTCACATCATTGGAACCACACAGCTATAGTTATATCTCTTCAAAACACCGCAGGCCCGGTATAAAACAAACTTTAACAGCTGCCAAAAAACTCATAAAAATTCGTTGTACGCACGAAATTTGCGAAAAAAAAAAATAGTTTCTAGACGTTTTTCACGCCGGACTTCGGCGCCAAACACACTCATTTCGATCGTTCCCAAATACAATAGTTATTAAACGAGATACTCGTACCTAAAGGCCAGGTATTACTGTACATACGTAGGAGCTTATGTACATGTGGGTGTGTCTATGTGTGTGTGAGTGGACCGTCCAGGTTTCGAGGAGCACGGGAGAATGAGCCGACAGACTGCATTTTACAGAGCACTGCGATTAAACAGAGACGCCACATTTTCCTTTTTTGTTACGAAAATTATGGCGGCTGCATTGAATGACGTCATTTTTTTGTTTTGTTTTGCTTATCGATTACTGTGGTTTGGTGACGCGTGTTTATTTTGGGTAAGGAACCTAAATATTAGGAGGTAAAACTTAGTTTTGGTTGTGAACAAAATTCGTTTCAAGACAAATGTTTGTGTGATGAGTATGATCATTTGTTCTGTGTCTGGGTGTAATTTATTTATAATATGTTAGATACATATTATAAATTTAGAAATATATAATTATTTTGTTAGTTGTCTTGTACCTACTCATTGCTCAAGCTCTGCTTAGTTTGAGACTAGTGATGGCCTTATATGAAAGTAGTGGTACATCATTTAGCTAAACACTTTTCTTTCCAATTCTTCACAAGCCTTCCAAGACAAAAAACCCAATCTTTACAATTACTTCATCTAAAGACCCTTCTTAAATCACTGCAAAGCGCGAATAAAAACGAGGCATCTGCATTTTTCGTGCTCTATGCAAAAAAGTTGGCCGGCGGAGCGCACACATGCACATAACGCACACACAGACAGGCAAAAGCGAGTAAACTAATACCAGGCCGGATTAATGCTTCAGTTAGTGAAAAAACTTTTTTTCAGACTGCGCCGTCCGACGCAGGGCCGTAATCAGACGCTGGAAAATGTGCAAATTATGATATAATGAGTATTGTCGTGTGCCAACGTTTGAGACTATAAATTGTTTTTGTTTTTAATGTCTGTTGTGTTGATTGTTGTATCTTTGATGTTATGTCGCGGTTACTTTAAAGCATTTGAGTTTGACAATTGTTTAGTTTTAAGCTGTAATAGATTCAGTTCTTGCACGAACAAATTATTACTTGTACTGATGCGATGAGGAATTTCAAACTAGGTACCTAACAATTGGTATTTTCCTTTAATTTTATTTATTTCCTACTTCCATTATTTTCTAAAAGTAGGCTACTATAATAAGTAGTCATACTCGGATCACTAAAATGAAGTGAAAATTAGACTTGACTACTGCTTTTATACCTATTTTTACGACTTTTACTTACGTGAAAAATATTTTTACAAGTCACAAAACATGCGGGTTAGAAATCTACAGTTACTGTTTGCGTATCGCCAACTTTCTCGCAAAACTAAACACTAGAGTTGACTAAAAATAAAAAGCTCGTTTTGACGTTTGAAGAAATTGTATGCTACTATAAATTAAGTGAAAAAAGAATACTTACAATATATTCTATAATTAACCTATCAATACTTACCCGCGAAACGAGACACAATAGTAAGACAATAACAGCGCGGTCCTATGAGACCGGTCGGGGATTCATGAATTAAATTAGCGTTAAATAATGATGTAGGTAATTTCTTTAAATATCAAAACGATCTTATTATTTTTTAACCTCTTTATCATGGGAAAAGTCCGGGTAAAAAAAGTCTGTTATTAGAATTGTATCTGAATTGTCGATCATTTGGTTCATAATTGTTCATTTTGACAAGTTTGGTATTGCTAACGAGCAATAAGTATGAAGTTACAAATACAATCGATAGGATACCGAGTAAGGAAAAATATCAGTATACTTTATTTTGATCAGAATTTCCATTTAGTGCTTTAATTAGCGTTAAACTGACCGATAAACGGTTATTATTATCTTGTTATTGTCACGATTACCTAATAGGATATTTTAAACTTTAATATCGGATCGCTTTGTTTAATTAAAATATTTCAGGATACAGTAAGTTTGCTATTAACACTATTCAAAATACTTTATTTCGATTACTTATTTACTAATTTTTTTGGAGTTTTTTCAGACTAAAATATTATTGGAAAAATGTGGTAGAGATATATAATTTTGGAACTAACTGTCGCTGTAAACTCATTACCACATTTTTTTATTTTTTAAGTTTTTTGTATACAGTGTCTATTAAATAAAGAAATCTTCGTTTTTTTTGAAGGCCTATCCCTCAATCAGCCTCCTTACATAATCCGCGTCCCAAGTCCCTCCCTGGCAGCCGTCTCCCTCCTCACTGACCCGTCTGTCTTGTACCCCAGGCTTCAAAAGTTCAGCTCATTTGAGTGCCTGCCGAGATTTTATTACCCCAACTACTACGCTTGGGTATTAAAATTTTTTTTTTCGAAAAAAAAAGGGTTAAACGTACGCGTAGCCTTTTAAGGGCCACATAAAGCTGACCATTCACGGTTGCTTGATCGTTGAATTAGTTCGTTAATTACTGTCGGGACTCGGGAGACAGTTTCAAAACAGTTTTTTCGAGTGTCACTTTATTATGACGTTTGTGAATGTCCTGCTTTATGAGTAGCGGTCTTTAGTTGTCGTTGTGTGTGGTTTTTTTGCGCCCTTATATGTATTTTTTCGGATTTTAATGAGGTTGATGATTTTGGTTGTACTGTGAGTTTTGGTAGGTAACAGAAATTGATTTAAGGAACATTGATTTAAGGCAAGAGAGTTTTATTTTTTTAATTAGCGGTTTTTTTAGGTGGAAAAATATCAGAATCACTTCTCCTGATCAGGGCGTGTGGGACCTTTACTGACTAAAACCTACTCCTGTTCCTTCTTTGCCTTTGTTCCAGGGCTCCGAGGTTCTTTTTCGTAAAACCCCTGGTTCTTAATTTCCAGTAGGTTTCATAACCACGAACCAAACTGCATAAAACCTTTTCACAACACCAAAAAATAGATTCACAAATGTCAAAACCGATGGAACCATCGATCTCAATCAGTTTTTCCTACGTTCCACGGATCTCTGAACGAAAAAAGGCATTTTCATAAGTTACGCATCACCCTGTATTAATATACAGGGTGTGTCTAACGATAATTACTTTAATGCGACTAGATATAAGCTTGCTTGCTGGTTCTACTTAAGTTTATTTCCCTAGAGCTGTGATCATTACCACTCGTTAAGATTTTAGTATTAACAGTTATTTTATATTATCTGTCAATAGTCTTTGTATTTTTAGGTATTTAGTTTGGTATAGAGATGTAAATAGGTTCTTTTTACATATTTTGTGAAGTAATTTAAGAAAGAAGTAACTGCAAGGGCTATTTTGAATACGCTAAAATATATTTTATTGTGTTAATTATTTCAAAAATTTCTAAAAATCTAAGTACACAAGTCTAGTTTAAGGCTTACAATTACTAGCAATTGCTAGTAATAGCAAGCAATTTTGCTCTATTTTTTAATTTTTCGAGTAAATATTCAATCCAGCTAAGTGTAGTAAGAGATCAGACGCTCTACAAAATAGCTTGAAAATGTTAATTTTTACTGTATAAAAATGACCACTACCTACAGGCCACCTAAAACGAAATTAATAGGCAGGTAAGCCAAGCACGACATCCGACACTACAATTAAAAAAAAAACTATAACATTCTCATAAACGTAAGGGTAGTTATACATATTAATTAATTATGTCTTAGGGCGGGCCTGCGACTTGTGGCACTTTCCTAATTTCCCTTGTGACTACAGCCTACCACACCTTTTTTGCCTTCACCGTACATGATTCCTTACGAGCGATAAGTTTTTGTTACTAAAACTTACATTAAGAAATGAGAAATTATTGAAATACGAAACGAAATTCACGTTCGAAAATGGCAAGAAATGAAACTGATTTATACGGGGTGTTTTAAATATTGAACATAAATTAATTAGCAAGATTTTTATTTTTTCTTACGCGTAGCTGAAAAATTTACTATAGATTATTATAGTACTTAATATAAAGGATATTTAGATAAATAAAAAAAGCTTTTATTTTTTAACGTCTCTTTTTAACGCATTTTAATAATATTTTCTTATGCTTACATAAAAGATTTAATATTATAAGTTAAAATAAATAATACCTTTTATTTTTTTAAAGTCTCTTTTTACGCATTTTAATAATATCTATGTCAGTTACAGTAGGTATTTTATGTTTACATATTTTATTATCCTTGAGACGGAGTTGCATGATATTTATTAAATGCTCAAGGATTTATTATTGTGTTCTTAATTAGCGCCGTCAATATTCTTGTTTACATACGTTAAGTCAGTGCCTTCTGTTGTATATTATTATTATAATAATATTATTTAATTACTAGTTTTGTAACAGATGCTTTATTATTATTTTAATATTGATAGGTTCGTGTTTGATCACTGTTTTTTTTGTAGGTTTTATTTTTCCGGTATTAAAAGTAATTAATTCGGCGTTTTAGTAAATCAAAATAGATATATTATACCAAACCAATCGATATTGATTTTATATCGAACAATGTACTAAACGAGGCAAATTTTAATGGTTTTCTTGTCGTATTTAGCGAGGGCATTTCCTTGTGACCAAATGTTTAATTAACCAGTTATAAATGACGTATATAATCGTTAATTATAAAATGGAGGCTTCGCAATCAGTTTATGAAATTCAAGTTGATATTTTAGTTATTGTTAAAATTATAAGTAGGTAAGTAAAGTATGAGATAATGTTTTCCTATAAAGTGCCAGATATTATTTTTAATAGGATAGGTATGATGTTTATTTCGGGAATTCTGAATTTCATGGATAATGTAACAAGTTATGTTACTAAAATTCTGTAGGTACCGCAGTGATAATTTTTTTATCCTTGAAAACTTTCGATTTTAAGTTAAAATTACTAAGCAAGCTGCTGTCAATGTAACAAATAAGTAATAATGGTACTTTAGGATATTTATAGTAATTTTATAGACTGAAATACAAAACCAAACTATGAAGGCCTCGCGATACTAAACAAAACAATCAATTGACGTCTGAAACACAAAGTGTTAGAGGTCTTCAGTAACTGGTTGATAGATAGAGTTCCACGTAAATATTAATAGTGGAAAGTGTCGATATTCTTATCAATAAATATTGTTTACTAACGGTTTATTACAGAAATAATGTCAAAAAATAAATAATGAAAACGAGTTTATATTATATTTTGTTAACCAAATAAAGCACCATGTATAAAGTCACAAATTACTTAACGTTTTCTTATCCGCCATCTTTGAAATTCAAATTTCGAACGTCATTTTTTTTTTCTTAGCTTTTAAATATAGATGCATAATTTGCATTCGATTTCAAAACATCGGTTGAAACAATCGGTCCTCACAGGCATAGCCAAGTGCCGTGCCAGATAAGAACAGTGGTCAACTTCCGTTAGCACCGATAGTGGCCATTACAGTAAGGATAGAATAAGGACAAAACAATATTACAGATATTTAAATTCTAAGAAATATTCGTTTCGAAGTAACAACTTTATTTTACTTAATTATTTTTATTGATGTTGAAATTGTTAGGTTTATGATAACGTAATTATTGGAACTCAAAGGTGGTTGAACTTTTAATTAGGTTAGGTACCGTACCTATATCTTGATAAACACTCGAATTTTTTCATGAATACTTGGCAACATCTTTGCTATACATCAACAGCTACTACTGCTTACTAATTGTGGCCTAGTTATTAATAAAAAAAGAAACTAAATCTCATTACACACTTTATAACCATAAACAATATTTTTAAGTCCGTGTCACATATCACATCCTCATAAAAAAAATGTCGCGTGACGTTTACGTTCCCGCCCAAAACGAACTGTCAGTGTCAGAATAAGGTGTTGTAAGGTACAGGCTAATGAAAAGAACGCACCCGCTCCTTCGAGACCGATACAAGGCGCGCCCGACCTCGCATGACAAAAACACGAGCTCAAAATATGCTTGGATAACATGAAAAATTCATGTAAGCATTCCTGAGTTCATTAAATTTATTACTTGAACTGAATTATTTCCTTAACTTTAGTGATGCCAAAGTAAGGTGTACGTGACTTATTGAATGTATTATAAATATTTGTATACTTAGTACTTCTACTTACTTATAAACTTGTTAATTAATCTTTGTCGAAATCCTTTTTTATTAATTTTCACTTCATTATTCATTAGCTAATCACGATATTTAAAACTGCGTCGTAACAGTAAAAATCCTAACACTCTTTGTCCACACGACGCATAGGCTCGGCGAAGGGTGGAGTAATTAAAAAACTTAATGCCGCATCGAAGACAAGATAAGGTCGGCCGTCGGAAGAAACCACCACTTCTCTAATTACTCACTCATTAGCTGATGAATGTTACATCGCGTGTGTTACATCGGCCGTTTGCTTGTGTTTGCGGTTACTGCGCGGCCTAGCTTGTGAGCCAATTGCAAGGCCGATTTTTCTATAGACGCAACGTAAATTACCTTGATTGATCCTATTGAGATACTAGCAAGGAAAACGAACACACTTTCTATTGTTTCGAATCTTGAATTTTAAAATTCGAAACATAAACATTCGATATTCAAAAATTAGATAAAGTAGGACACGGCCATTCGGATGTAACATAAATCCCCTTCTACACGACTCACTCCTTGATCGCTGCGATAAGTAAGACCGCGCCTTCGCGTGTTTTAATTATATTATTAACGACGATGGCCGTATCGCAATGATATGTAAATATAATGCCGCGCCCTCTTCACCTATTACGTACGTCGTTGCGTGCGTGTGAACTTTAATTCGGAAGTAAAGACACGTTAGCGAGAATTTAGTACTAAGGCGTGACGTTCTTTTTGGCCCACGTATGGGGCTTTAGACGAATTCTTATGCTAAATAAACTCGCCCGCTAATGGGATTGGCGTTGAGTGGCCGGCGCTCCTAGCGACATTTTCCACAGAAGAGAAAACTTCTGACGTGTAATTAGCAGGTTTTTTGAAGGAAAACTACTCATAAGCTTCCTCGAAAGGGTCGTATTAATTACTGAGGTGCTCGCATGAGCGTGGCGCGATATAAATGGCCGGCCACTTGGCGCCCTAGCTCGCCGGGCCTTATTAAAAATGTTAACACGTAAATTAGACTCCACACGGTGCAGTGTATTAGCCAACCAATTAAATTTTACAGTTTCTGTATACAATGAGGCGCGAGGAGGCTGCAAGGTGGGGGATGCATTAGTGACACTAACTAGTCTCGTCTATACATCCCTTATGCACCGACTTCACCCGCCTAGTTATGCATTAGAGTTTACTTTAATTCTTTTTCCTTCACACTTTGATAACTTTTCAAGTATGTCAAAGCGTGTTTACGTTAAATAGCGAACCGATAAAATTGTACACTTAAGTATTTTTAATTACAACATTAAATATTGAACTAAATATGTACAGCCTCTGGCTGTTAACACGGTAAGTTAAAAGAGCATGTGGAAATTGCGACGTAAGGTTGGCAACATTTCCGTATCCGACTGTAAGAGTCCTTACAGATGAGAGATTTAAATCTCAGTTTAAAATATTCGCTGCCGATAATCGTTTAAAATGTTCCGGTCGTTGGTTCTGTTTTTTTTCTGTTACGAAATTCAAAACTTCAGTTCTTTATTTGAAACTTTAAACGTTTTTCGTAGCATTTATTACTCGTCGATTGCTTTTAAAATAATTTGAAAAGAGAATACAATTTTGTATTGACATAATTTAATAAGCGTATGTCTGTAGGGCAGGCACACACTTGATGTATGTACATTTTGTAGCCACGACCGCACACGGCCGTGTGTAAACGCTTAAAAGGTTTTTACCTCGGTTGGTCTAAGTGCACACCCTCATGCGACTAGTTGGATGTGTAAAAAGATTAATTGGAGTGTTGCCCGTGTTTCTAACAATTTACGACGCCTTCTCGGGGCGGGCCGGCCGCAGACCACTTCTGCGCAACTTAATTAAGCGAAATAACTTAAACGAGTCACCGTTGCTAATTAGTGCTATCGTCGCGCCGGCTAATTCTACGAGTGACTCTTTGTTTGCAAGCCCGCGCATTTCTTTGAGTTCGCGCGCCAAAAGAATTTGTCTTTGCATCGACTTTGAGTAAAGGATGTTTGTTTTGGCCCCCGGGAGAGTTTCTGTGAAGACTTTTGTGTTTGTTTGAACTTTTGCGGCGTTGCTTTTAAATGAGCTGAAGACGTAAACAGCGCCAGTGGACTCGTTTAGAAAAGGTGCATTGTAATTGTTTTGGAAAATATTTTCTACTTTTCATTTAGGTTTTCTTTTCATTTAAATATTTGTATAATAAGTAAACAGCTCCTTTATTACAGCAGGTAGTAATTTAATGTATTTGACGACACGACTGCAAATTCATTTGCTACCTAGTTATTTCTACAAATTTACACACCTAGAAGAAGTTCCAGGCCTAAGATATACGATAACTTTGTGGGTTTAATGCCTCTATCTAATTTCAGGCACAAAATATCTCTTAAATAGACTAAGCAGTTTCAGAGCAACAAGCTTGTTTGCAGGCTAAACATTAAAGAAAACAAATATAAAGGCGGCTTACACGAGCAAGCGTCTAAAAGACACAAGGAGAGCTCTCGGCGACTAGAGCCCTCGAGGTGTCCTACACGTCAACAAGTGGCCGGTCGTGTGAGCGGGCCTTACGTCTTCGAATGTCGAACGCTAAGTGATATTGACAGCTGACTTTATTTTAAAGATGGCGGAGATTTGGCATTTGAAAAGCGAATGAAAAACATATCAATTGTCTATGTTGTAAGTTTTTGGAAATACTGTTATTGATTTGTTCAACTTATTATAATGTTATCGCAAAATTTATCGTTGACTTTTAGCCCCGTTTTGTTAAATCCTATTAAAACAAATCGCTTACTGTAACACTGATTAGTACTAATTAAAAAAAAAGTAGGTACTCTAATCAGTGTGAAGTCAAAGTTAACGATAGCCTTAGATAAGTATAATGATGTGAATTCGATAAAAACAAAAACAAAGTTTTAATGATCGATTAATGAAAGTTAACAGAAAATAATTATTTTAAACGAGGAAGAAAGTTTTAAAATCGTCGTTTTTATCTTCGCACTTGCCCATTATTTTTATCTATTAGTTTGGAGGTTAGTTTTTTTTATATTTTAGGTCCTAATTAAAATTAAACAGTATGAATCAACAGTGAGTGGATACAATGAAGTACCTATTATAATACAATATTAATGAGGAAACGTACCTAATACTTCTGAACTGACACATTTACTAAAGTCCATGTATATAATAGAATACATCATTATAAATAAACAAAAATAGTATAAATAGCTTGAATGAGCAACTATTATTTCAATAAACTCAATACATTCAGGTTTTTCATTAGGTAACGAATATTAATTTAAATTTCATAAAAAAAAAATATTTTTAAGTAAACTTTTTTATAAATGTAATACTTAATGCCCGTGCTACAAAAAACGTTCGATATTCAAACTCAATTCCACTGACCATAGAGTAGTTTAAACTTAGTCTAATCGATGATGAAAAAAACGCCATTCGTCGGACACCTTAGTAATTGCCTTTCGTGCGATTATAGAACTACCCTCACCCCTTTAGCCCTTTCACAGATGTATATCGCGAAGGAAATGGTCGTTTTCCGATGTCCACAATGCGACCATTAAGGGGACAATGCTAATGGACTAAGTTGTCCAAGTCGTGTAAGGAAGATTTTCCTGCGCAGTGCCGCCATTTTGATTTTTACTTTTTTTTTTTACAGTTATTTGTGAATTGGTCTTTTGAGTTGAGTCATGTTTTGACCTGTCATTTTAGGTTTGTTGTTTTGTTGGGTTTCTTTTGCTTGAAATAAGGATGATTTTTTAAAAAATAATTTTAGAATAGATTTTATTTGAAGCTTAACTATTTGAACTGAAAAATATGTAGGTAATAGTACACATTCGTTGCATGGGTAACTAAGTGAATTAACTAAAAAAAGGATTTAAAACCCAGTAATTTTTCCAACATTTCCACCTACATACAACAAATTATATTACTACGTACTAAAACTATGTTATACAAACGTTCGTTATCAAAGCTTTCACTCAGTATCACGTATCTAACTTAGATATGATAATACAAGCTTGAGATAGCATCAGAAAGCTTTAATAATATGAAAGTCGATATATCAACAACGTCAAGTGTTTGGCACACATCGCGACAGTGTGCATATTCTGACGATTTATATTGTAGCGATACTAGTGCGATATTGAAACGGTATTGACAAATAAGGGGGAGGAATTGAGGTATTGATTGGAAATGTAAAGCTTGATCTATTAGAACTTATTGTAGCTTGATTAAGATTTCTAAAATTTAAGCAACTTGTCTGAGAGATTTAAATATGAATGTAATATAATAATATCTCGTGTGGTGTGTTGTAAATTCCACTCTTACTCTACTTATTAATAAAGAAAATACAGAAAAAATAACATACACTAGTCACTCTACTTTTTTTCCAATTTGTTTAACATTAAGATATTACCTTTTTTATAATGTTAGTAAACGCCCTTTCTTTCTTTTTATAAATCTAAACCAATCAATTCTTCAGAAACTATTCAGTACGGGTCAGGTAAGTGCGAAAGCGTTAAAATCGATGCGAACTCGAGTGAATCAGAATAATCAGATAGTGTAAAAGAAGGGGGAAGGTGTTTATCATAGGACGCCCCTTATCGCAGGACTTAGATAAGGCGAAAAATTAGTCGAGTAGAAATCAATACTGGGGCGGATTTTTCCGTTACTTATAACATGTTACAATATGTTTTGTGTTATCGCATTAAAATGTTCTTTATTTTTCTTTAAACTTTATTTTTGCGTTGACTTTTATAGAATCAGTTTTGATGTTAATAAAGACAGAAGAAAAAATTAAAAAGTATTTTTTATTATTATTGATATGGTAGAGTCGACGATGGAGCACCTTTGCCAAATTGATCAATTGTCAGAATAAGTCCCTTTTCGAAAGTAGGGGCTGTATAACAACGTAGAGTTAACTTCCCCTAGCTTTTAAATTTTACATGACATTGTGATAATTTTCTAGAAAAATTGTAAACAACAGCTGTCTTTAATTGATTAAATTAAAGGGCAGAGTTCATTTTTCTTTGTATTCGAGCGAAATAAGTATTTCTTGTGTAATTTATTGCGGTTTCTTCATTTCATATTCCGTTAGTTCTTGACTGTAATCTATTATTATTGTTACTTTATTTATGTTTAGTATTAGCATAGTATTGTTTGCTTTGTAATGTTGCCACTATTGGGATTCAGACCTCCTTTCTAGTAGGAGAAAGAGGTTCACTAAGCAATAATTTTTTTTGTTTTTTTTTGTATTAAATGGCGGGAAATCGTTTTCGAATCCGTATTAAGCCGTCAAAGTAAAAGCCACTAAATTCCCCATTTGTTTACTCTAACCCGTTTAAATTTTAGTTAGGGGACCTCGCCCCTTCCGAGAATTTTGATAATTAGGAAATAGTGAATTCAAAACCCTTTACTGTAAAGGAAGATGACAGAATTGGTATTAATCAATTGATTTACCCTATGTCGATGGAATTACTAAATGGACTTTTACTTTTCAATGTTGTCAGAGGCAAAAATAGGATAAAATCGGATGATTACATAAGTATTATATATGCAGAAAATAATATATTTGTAGATAGGCAGGTACTTTAATTAGTCATAGCTTCTAAAAACAAGATAACAGGTAATATACTCTCAGATAAATATATGGATAGGGATAAATGCGTAACAACACCTTTTTTAATAGGAAAACTGTACCTATTAACGTCATTATAATCATAAACTATGGATATACAGGAATGTTTTTCACCGTAAACTGGAGTTAAATATCTAAAATGAATAAACCGCAAGATTAAAATAGGGAACGGAAAACTGTATCGAAAATAATCTAAAAGGATGATGTTATATAATATAACATTTATGGCTAATTAAGATATATATATATGTTTTTGACCTTGTATACTATGTAACATTTAATAAACCTATATTTGTAGGTTAAATATAGGTTTGTTAAATGCGAACTAGAGATAAAATTGAGGATAAGATTTAATAAAATTGGTTTTGCCAAACTTTAGTTGGCAAATCGGTTGCTAATTTGCTAAACGTTTTAAATATTCATTTTATAATTCGTATATGAGCTAGTTTTTTTGTTCATTTCATCAAATTCTCTAATTTTTTTCTTTCATACGTGGTTTTAGAAAATTATAATTAGGTACTCTTGCATTCTTCAGAATTAAGTAATAGTTAAAAGTAGAAAATATTAAAAAGTAAGTTTTTACGAAAATGTGTTGTTCGATCAATCAATTTAATGTGTAGTATTTATTTTTACAATCCGAATAAATACTTCGTCGAATAAATAAGCTGGCTGAAAAAAAAAAATAAAAAAAAAACTATGACTCACCGGAAATTAGAGAACCACTTGACAAGTTGCGCCGTGTTGTTCTTGTTAAACTTGATATCGGGGAAGTACATCTTGAGGACTGCGGAGCTTGGGTACCGCACCCAGAAGAACATCAGCTTGGCCTTGCGCAGGTGCATCGGCGTCAGCGTTGAGGAGTTCACAGGAGTTAAAGGCTTATTGTTTTGAAAGATGGTAGAACACAAAAAAATACAGTTGGATTTAAAAAGGCAATGAACGCTTCGTCTCTGAATGAGAGAAGATTAAAGTTACTGGCTGGAAAATATTTTTTTTTAGTTCTATGTTTGAATATTTAAAAATCAAAATGATGTTGGTATATTTTTTTGTAGACTGTGCGAAATTTGAATTAAATTTTTACCAATTTTAATATTAGTTGTCGTGCATGTAAAAAAATGGCGTAGTCATTGAAAATCGAGATCAACTAGCAAAACATTCTGAAGTAATGATTACTGAAGAGTTATTATTAGAATCTTACGACTGCTTCCTCCCTAGTAGGTTTCATGGACTGTACTATGCACTTACGATTACCTAAGTAGTTATTTTATATTGTTTACAATAACGTTTGAATCCCCAACCGGTCCAATGAGACCGCGCTGTTATTGTTTTACTATTGTGTCTCGTTTCGCGGGTATCTGAGTAAATAATGTCTACTAATGGCACAATCATTGCAATATTTCCTTAAGAAAATACGTACGTAATAAATAATGATAGTAAATAGAACAAGCGGTCTATTCTACAATTTCTAAACAAGTGTATCTCCTAGGATTGTCCGTCAAAGATATATAAAATCTGATTAGATCCCGGCTTGTCGTGGGCGCGCTACGAAGCACCACAAATACTTAATCCGTTTGCATTTTCTAATCTTATAATGTGCCTTAGCCGTCTGTAGTTGTGCGGGCTGTAGCGGATTATGTTGTTTGTGTTTGTTTATTTACTTCTTAGTATTTAAAATAGAGCTAAGATTAAATTCTAGTTTATTTGAGAGCGTGTAAGATAGATTTTTGAGGGATTAAAAATATAAGGGGTTGGGTAATTTACTTCTGGTATTGCCAAGATCATGAATTAGTCATCTCTTAACTATGCAATTGCATAGTTCAAGCAAGGAAAACTTAATGTTTATATAAATTCTACAGCTCACAAGTACCCGATAGGCCTGGGATCGTGGAAAACGTAGAAACCGCAGCATTTGTGAGGTTTCCTCAGTCGTAATACCTACTAACCAGTAAGTAGGAAGTAGGCGGCGGCAGTCGTAAGGTTAAACACTACAGAAATAAGATATGAGTGGGCGTGCGGTGCGTGCCCTGGCGGGTTTCATCGCCAGTTGACCTCGATAGCTACAGCGCTGGAAGGTAAAGGTTGAGATCGTATTGAAAAGGATATAGTAGGCTGGACTCCGTCGTAGGGCAGGTCGGTGGAGTTGCAGTCGGAGTGCGGGTCCTGCGCGTCCATGAGCGGGTGGTGCGGCGGCGGGTGGTGCGCCACGCTGGCGTGGTGGTGGCGCAGGTAGTCGGGCGAGGCGTGGTGCAGCAGCGCGGGGTGCAGCAGCGCCGGCGCGTGCGGCAGCGGCGGCGACTCGCGCTCGGGCGCCGTGGGCGGCGAGCGCGCCAGCCCGCCGCCCGCGCCGAAGAACGGCGAGTACGGCGAGAACACCTGGCTCTCGTGCAGCGCGGGGTTGGGGATGGCCACGGGCGTCGGCAGCCCCGCCATGCCCCCCGGGTACGGCCGCGGCGACGGCGACTCCGGGAACTTGCTCTCTGGGGACTGCCCCACTCCTTCCCCCAAAATCCGACTGACAGTTCGTGGCGTGATTCTCGTGTCCGTTACCTTGTGCCGCTTTTTCTTGGGCGTGACGACTAGACTCAGGGCCTCGTTCTGCTCGGGGTTGGGCTCCCGGTCGAAGTGTCCGTTCATGTAGAGCTGGCCGAGCGGTTTGGGCGGCGTCTGGAACATGCCTGAGGGCGGGCGGATGTGAGCGCCGTGGCCGGGCCCGCTCGCCTCCGCGTGCATCGCGAAAGGTGCACCGCTGGGCGCGCGGGGGCCATTCATCTGGCTCATCATCATTGGGTTATGTGTCAGAAACGACGGCACGCCGTTGGGCGCGCCCGGGTGATGGACGGGTTGGTTACCTGACATTTGCCCCGATGGCCTCTGCGGCGGCTTCGACGGCGGCGACTTTCTCTCGAGCATTTGCGTCGCTATCATGATGTCTTTGTTGAGCTGCTCGGCGGCCGCGGCTGCCGCTTCCGACTGCTTGCCCATGACGCGTCTCTGATGCATGAAGCGCGTCACAATAGAGTCGATGAGACTTGCGAGTGACGCCGTGATTTCACTTTTGAGCACTTCGGCTAATCCTTCTAGGTCTGCGCCAGTGACGGGCCCCACGGAGCCCGCGTTGCTGCGGAGCGCATCTAACCGCTCGGCTAGCTCTGACGATAAAGGAGGCTTCGGCGTGGGTCCAAGTTGTCGCTGCTGCGGCGAGTGCTGGTTGGACTGCGGCCTCTGTTGTTGTTTGTTTTGCTGTTGTTGTTGTTGGTGCTGCTGCTGCTGTTGTTGCTGCTCAGCGGCCTCCTTCATGCGCGCCTCTTGCTCTAAAAAGAGCTTTTGACTAACGTTCAGGTACATGGCGGCCGCGTTGTTGAGGTGCTGGTGCGGGTGCGGCGCGTGCATGTGCTCGGGCGGCAGGTGCGGCATCATGGGCAGCGCGCCGTTGAAGCCGGGCGGCAGGTGCCCGTGCCCCACGGCGTGCGCGTGCATCTTCGCTGACATCATCTTGCTCATCACTTGCGAGAGCATGTTCGGCGCGACACTGTTAGGTATAGGCGGGGGCACCTCCTTGACCGGCGACGCGGGTTCAGACTTGGGCACAGGATCGTCGTTCTGTTCTACGTCACTAGAAGCACCATCATTGTCATTAGTCTCTGACTCTTGACCCATACGGTTACACAATTGCATATATTTTTCTTGCATTTCTGCGAGTTGTTCTTGCATAGTTCTAAGTTGTGATTTAAGTGCATTCTTTTCTACTAACTTTCTTTCGATGGGCGGCGGCCGGTCGGCGTCGTCGTCCGACTCGTCCGACACGGTCTGCGCGCTGCTGCCGTGGCTGGTGCCGTAGCGCTCGTGCGCGCCGTCGTGCTGCTGCGGGTGGTACAGTTTCCGTTTCTTGCAGCCGTTCACTTGTGGCGGCTGCGGCGCGGGACTAGAACGCATTGTCGACACTATGTTCTCAACACGGGCACGTTTCACATCTAGCGGTCGTGGCGAAGACCGCTGAGCGTCACTGTCACGATCCTCGGGCTCCGACTTGGGCGCGAGCAGGGCGTCGGAGCCCTGCGAGGGGTGCGCGGGCGGCGGCGAGGTGCGCGAGTCGCCGGCGCTGTCGAGCGCCAGCAGCGCGTCGTCCAGGTCGGGGCGCGAGTCGCGCGACGCCGGCCGCTCCGGAGACAGCTTGAGCTTGGGCTCGTCGTTGTTGTTGTTGGCGAGCACATTGTTATTGTCCGGGGAGAGGCGCATGAGCTCCTTCTTGCGGCTCTGCAGGATGTCGCGCAGCACCCGGTGCGCGATGTCGCCGCCGGTGGCCTCGTCACCGGCGTCCTCCTGCTTGGGAGTGCGCGAGAGCAGTTCGTTGATCATCTCGGCCGGAGGGTAGCCCGGGCCGAACAGGCCGAAGTGTTGGCGGCCCTCGAAGATGGCGCCGTAAAGTCCTCCGCTCATGTGTGCGGCGCGCGCGGGCGCGAGTCCGTTCGTCGTGAGAGTCGAGTAAGAATTGCGCGGCTCACCGGCGTCCACGCGCTGTCTGGCGCGCTTCTGTTTCCTAAGCAGTTGATCCGCGTACGATTCCTCCTCCTCCGATGACATCATCGGCAAGACGGGCCACGATTGGCCGGCTGGGCGGCGGGTAGCACCCCACCGCTCTACGCGCGCCGCATCGCCCGCACTGCAAGAGGAGGGGAGCGATCAGAGCACACCTGCCCGTGCGCGCTGTGCCGGCGCGTGCGCCTCGGAATGCATCGCCTTGTGAGCGACGCATTGTGAGACGTGAATAATAAATAATATATAATAAGAATGAAATTGAACTTAGTTACTAGCAACTTTTCAAATATTTTTACAAGTTAAAAATTATAATTTTAAAGTAAATAGTTTATCTACAAGTATATCTCTACAAGCGTAGTCAGTACAGTACACTATTCAAACCAACCAGACTTAATTCTCGTTTTGTATTTAGATACGCAGGTAGATCGTTATCGTGGAATCGATCGCCTATTAGCCGTCAGTGCTAGACATCGATACCGAACTAAAAAAGTTTGTAGCTATCATGTGAACATCTGGATAATTTCTCGTAATGACTGGTCGTAAAACAAAATCACATGTTATAGGAAAGTGTAAGGAAAGTGCGATGGGGTTGCAGATAAAAAACCCACGATATTTATTAGCAGTCGTAATTGGTATCAATTTTTGTGAGCAATTGAAAATAATGACAGAAAAAAATCAAACTAGAGAAATCGAACAAACTTTTGTTAGATAGAAAATATTCATTGTCATTACCGATTGTAATCATCAGGATTTCAATTAAAGATGTATTTGTAAGCCAATTAAAACTTCATATATAAACTTAACTCTTACTCTAACCTAAAATATGGCGTCAAAAAATTCTTCCGCATAACTGTCGACTGAACGTGTGCCCAAAAGACTGGCGGCATTGCCACGTTGTAGGGCAATGCTTAATCTCTGACCGAGGTAAAAACCAGTCCCTTAGGTCATACGAAGTTAAGTGTTTTTATTTTTCATGTTCTATCTATATTTAATAAAGTAAACCTGTATAAGTACTATCGAGTATGTACAAAAGTTCTAACAGCACCTATGTATTAGTGATGACAAACACTGGGCATACATTAATGCCATTTATTTCTCCTGGAGCGTGACTTCGTGAGCAGATGACAATGAGGCTAAAAATATCAGGAATAATTCTGAGAGACACATGTTTTTGTGTGATTCCATTGTTGATACGATACGATAAGTTTTCAGAAAAAATACTTACTAAACGACAATATGTAGTTCTTATTACAACTATGAGAAAATAAGACGCAAAAATCAATCTTATAAGATTTATAAAGAATGAGAAAAATTTCTTATAATTTCCAATTAGAAAATAATGTCTCAGAAGATGCTTAGTTTATTTCTTTTCTCATAGAGTTTCTCTCCATCTTATAAAGCTTCAGATATAATAATTTCTATTTAATATAATTATGTAACTAAGATTTTTGTAACACAACAGGATTTAAAACAACGTCCATGGTGTTTCTTGCATGTACTTCTCCGTAGAGATTATACTTTGGGATATGTAATTCAGCATCACTTTTTTTGACTGACCGACATTTTGACAATTCTAAGGAGTGGTCTATTTGAAATAGAATTTCTGATTTTTGACATTCAATGATACATCAATTTTTTTCTATTTATTAGCCTTTATAGAATTGAAGGATAAGTTAAAACTTCTCATCCCCAGATATTAGAAAAGACTTTTGGAAACAGACTTTTCCAATTCTATTACATATTAGTATATATATTTTTTCCTTATCCACTAAACATAGCGATCATGGAACAGGTTGTCTCGGACATCCGGACGCAATTTGCCCCACAATGAGATGGTATCAATGGCGGATGACTTCCGATGCTGGCGTGACCGACCACTTGCGACCGGCGTCACGCCTGGCGGCCGGCTTGTGCCGCTGCCAAACTGTGGCCGCAGGATATCGAGAATGTTACTAGAGATGACGCAGACAAGTCAAAAGAAACTACCAGCTTAGTAAAGTTCAGATGGAGTCTTTTTTTTCAAGTGGGAATCATCAGAATGACTTCTCCCGCTCTTGGGCGGAGCGGAACGGTATGTTAGACTTTTACTGACTAAACCCCACCCCGTTTCTTCGTTGCTTTCGATCTGTGGACATCGAGCTTGTGTTTTGTGGTAGTTACAACTTAGGGGTCTTTAAGTCAAGAGTGAAAGAAAAGGGGTTACTTCTCTAGCAGGCAAGCTTGTACTTTAGGAACATAGGTTGGGAAGTAAGCCTGTCATTCTTTCTCTCGATTCGTGTGGAAGGACTTATTTGGTGATTTCCTTTTTTTGTTTCAGAAACTTTTTTTAAGTGTAAAAATTACACGTTACTACTGGGTAATCTATTAGACGCTTAGCTTGTGTACGAATGTATGTCAAGTCTTACAAATTAGAATAAGTCGGGGTAAAAAGTATTTTAATTAGTCCTGAGTTGTCAGAAATGTACCACTTCCCTTATCATCAATATTGATTGTGATATTATTTGGATTAGATATTTTATCGGAAATATTTGTAGTTTTCCCCATTGAGATATACTATTGTATTGTGGTTGTGTAACTGAGATAATTTGTTTGTTATTTAATATCACTGTGCAAGTTTCTTTCTGGCATTTCATTTGCAGGTACGTATATATGTATTTCTGTTTCTTCATCCGTATCTAGAGATGGATCATTCTTATCCTTACATATTATAAAACCAAAAGCTTTACCGCGTCTATCCTTTTGTCTGTCTGTTGGTTCGTGATAAAATCAAAAGTACTGAACAAATTTTACGCTATGTTTACTTATACAGAGTTATTCGTAAGAAAGGTTTCAATGTAGGGAAAAGTTGTGAATTTTCAAGATTTGTAACACCCGTATGAACGTAACTCAATTACTGTTTACCCGTTCGCAGGAATCAAATAATTATCCCTAATAGTCTTATTGATCTTTTAAACTAAGAACATCAAATTCCAGACTTTCTTCAAAGGTTTCCGACTATCCTTTTCAACGATTCTAACCATCTTTCACATATTTCATAGTCAGTTATTTCCCAATCTCCCAAGTTTTCCACAATCACCTGCGACACAGCCACATCTCAACATCTGCACACACAGATATTTTTCATGTGTTGTCTATTCTGTTACAGAACATTTCCAATTAGACCTTATGTAGAGCGTGTATTGTGTTCCACATAATGAAACAAAGTACGTACTTGCGAGCCAGCGGTCTTTGTTGACGGTACTAAGCTAAAATTGTTTACGAACTTGAAAAAACGTCATGTACTGTAGGAAAATTACTGATGTAGGTTTTTGTGTTACTATATGCCGCATGACATGGCTAAAAGAGCCACTTGTAGAGGCAGACTAAGGCGAAGGTGGAGTGATGAGCTGGACATATACCGCGGTGGGACTGGCCCGCAATGGTTGAGAAAAGACTTGTGTGAAAATGGGATAGGCCTTCGTCTAGTGGGACATAATAGGCTGACTAAATAACTATAGGTTCACGTTTGACCATTATCTTTTTCTTAGTTGAGTTTACGTAGTTGAGGATGGAGCACGCCTAGAAGTAACCTATTCACACTCAGAAAATGATTAAAGTGTTACACTCTAATCATTTTTTGACTGTGAAGGAGAGTTAAGTAAAAAGTAGGTGTGTGATATTTAGGAATCTGATTATGTTTCATCTTTTTCTTAACTTTACTCTTTTTTGTTCGCTTATTCTGACCATTAACTTTATCAAAATGTGCTACTTGCTGTCGTTAGTCCCTGAACTCTCTTAAAATGTTCTTATTAGAAAACAGACGCTTCTCATATGTCTTTCAGTATGTTTTTTATCTGATATTCTAGTATCCTTATTACATACTTTATTTTCAATCATATAGGTATTAAAATTGTCTCAAGGGCCGCAATACCTTGAGATAAAAAGTACTTTATGTTCTGTTCCAGGACATGGTCTAGCCATGTGCTAAGTTTTCAATGTGAAATAGTACAGACATACATATAAACTTTCCCCTTTATAATACTTATATTATTATGTGTGATTGCTTATTTTATTGTACCTAAAGTTTTTTGTAAACAATGCTGATGTTTTTCCGTGGATTTTTCCAGCAACTTAAAACTCAAACTCGTTACACTATGTATGTGTGTGTCTGTGTGTTTTACCTACCTCATCTGCATTAGATCGAGTCGCCTGCGCATATCATTACGGACTCTTTTGGTCATTGTGCACCGTAATTTGCAGCCATTTTTGTACGATTTCCATACAAGAGATTGCGAGATGTGTACAATCAACCACCCAAGTCCGATCACTAATGACTGGATAGGATTTTCAACTTTGTGTCTGTTGAGTATAAAGGTGAGTTTGCTTTAATGTGTTAGTTGTAATGTGTGGTAAGGTGTAAACGGTGGTTCGCTGGACCATCTCGAAATTGTTCCGGTACTTCCTGCTCTTTATAATTGTTTAACATTGTATAGTTTATAGGAGGTCGATAGACTTTATGGGAAGATAAAATGACCGGGTTTTGTTTAGCGAAAAAATGTGAAAATATTTTTCTTTTGTTAGGTGTTTTTTTGTTGCTACGGGCTAGTGCGTTGTGGAAAATGTCAGCTGGGTTTATTATGTTGCTCTTTCATACATAACGTGAGAAATTTCTACTTTTCAACGTCTGCCGGCAAACTTCCTAAATCCTACTAATATTATACACGTGAAAGTTTGTATCTATGGATTTTTGTCACTTTTTCACGAGAAAACTACTGAAATGATGTGGGCGAAACTTGGTATACAGGGAGGCCATGTCCTGGAATAGCATATTAGATATTTTTTATCCCTGTTCTCTTAGAATAATTTTCTACTATCACGCGAGCTAAGTTGCTGGCAGCCGCTATCTTTCAATAACTCGAAAATATGTAGATACTGACAAAGAATATACATAATTATTTCTGACTAGGCTCTCAATATAGGACCACCTAGGGTATTGTAAGTCAACCACTGGCAAAATAGTCGCAAAAGAATACTTTTTCACTGAAACTTTTTAGCAAGGAATTTGTCTTGAAAACTTCTTAGACTTCAAAAAAAACCCTGTAGGTGTGCAAGGACCTTTAAGCCCTGCAACTCCTTTAAACTATCACCCTACATTCCACCATTTCCACGCTGTAATAAAACAATTTCGGTAATTAACCTCATGAATAAGCAATGGGCTGTCAAATACGATCGGTTACGGTTACCGATTGCGACTCGAACGAGTATATAGGGAATGGTTGTGGCATGAACCTAGTAGTAAGGGTAGTAATGTTGGAGGCAGTTGCTGTTTGGTTTGGGATTTATTCGAGAAGACGAGAAAGAAATGGGCAATGAGGAACCTCTTATAGCTTATCGTAAAGTGCGTTCACTCTTAGACAGCATGCAAATAAAAGAGATGCGCAGACAGAATGCTTGTAAATATAAAGATTTCTTGCGATTTTTTTTAAGAATATACAGATTTGCTTATAAAATTAAAAAACTATAACGGTAAAATGTTGCGTGTAGAATAAGTCTGACAGAGAAATACTGTAAATTGGTTTAGATTTTATTCAATAAAAGTAATTTTTAGAAGCATCTTCGTGATTTTTTTCTATCGTACTAAATTCGTTGCATTATGTTTCAAACAGACTATTTAATATATTTATAATCGAATACATATATTGCTTCGGCCGTTCGGCATATCCAAGTAATTTAGGGACAAAACTTTTGGTACAATCATGCCAATAATGAGACTGATTTAGTGTCAGTTTATACATACTTAGTTCAATAGTAGTTTAGTATTGAATGCAGTTATATTCAACGCATTTATGCAGGTTTTAACAACAAAGTAATGTCTGTCCCCTCACATCATCCAAAGACACACTACAATATCCTTTCGTCTTCGTAAAGCCTTTCGTCTTACTAAAGCCAGTTGTGTCTTAGTCGTCGTATATGAACGAGACAGGCGTTGACGGGACCTGTTGATTTCAGCCACGACTGGGGTGCGTAGGCTCGGGCCTGGAGGTATGTCGATAATGTCGATAATGTAGACTGTCGATGTGTTGGCCAAGGAATGTTAGGGATGCGAGGGATGATGTGTTAGGGTTGTTGTGTTGTGGTGGATTTTAGAGGTGGTGGGAAAAAGTGAGCGAGCGTTTTGTTTGATTGTGGGGAGAAGAATAGGGTAAAACCGGGATAGATGCCGCGCTAGGATAGATGCCTCGTTTCTAAAAACTTAATTACCAGAGAACGAAACAGCAAATTTATTGTTTACATACGTGCCACATGCATCCCCTACCTTAGTGACGTGCGAGTTGTTGTGCTAGATGGACATTTCTCGCTTGTGTGTCGAATTACATTCGCAGCGGACGCGACAAAAGCTTCAAAATTTCAAACGTAAGTATTCACTATTCCATATCTTTATAAACAGTTAAATGATTACATTTTATTTTAATTGTTGTAATACATTGGTTCTTTGAGAACACATTTAAGAGTTAATTACTGATACTGCGGAGTTTTTTTGGTTATTTTAGAACAATCAGTATATAGGAAAAAAACCTAAAAGGTTGCTTTTCACACAATACAGCACGATGAAAGATCTATTTTTTTTTGTAAATATTCCCATCCCATTCCTTATATATCCTTAAAAGTTTACACACCACACTTCCTCCATCACAACACACCCACTACAGAACTAACCCAACCCTGTCACAAACATCGATAGTGTCCCAACACTAGTGCCGCAACCCGGGCGTGCTTAATTTGGCGTGACCTGGCGTCGTCTAATTTTTACGGAAACATTTCTTTTCCCACCCGCACTGGCAGAAACCGACCCGGAGCGGGCTCTTGACAGAAGTGAGGCGGATTTTGTATGTATGGTATTTATATTTATGTTATGTAAAGTAGTATTAGGCTGGGCTTGTATAGGCTCAAAGATGATGGAATAATGTTGGCAGTACAGTGTGGAGAGTAAAGATTTTTTTAATATTGAAAGGCTCACGCTTGATCACTATGTCACCAAACTGGTAAGCGATGATGTGGTTGAGGATGGAGCACGCTTGCCGAGAAGTACCCTATTTTCTTCATTTTGATTTCCAAACCATAGCTAACAGAAAACAGATGTACAGTACGTAGAACTTAACTTAAATATGAAGATGTACATACGTCGCACATAAAATGATTTCTTAACTGCGTTAGCCTCTACAAAGAGAGGAACGCTTAAACTACTGAAATTTATTATTGATTTATTTATTTATTATATTCTTTATTGTTAGATTTAGTAGATTTTCAGAAAAGCAGTCATATATTCTACGAGTATGTAACAAAGTGTCAAGGATATTGAAATCGTGTTAAGATTTACATTATTCTAACATCAAAAACACCGCACGTTCCAATTCTTATTCTCCAACACCTACCTCGTCCTTATCAAAAGCAAGAAACACACTACATTTTCCTTAACTCCTATAAACTGCGCACTAAATAACGTAAGAATTAAATATTAAAACAATTACGATAAGATCATTGGTGTGCCATATGGCCATATGCCATGGGGGTGGTGTATGGGAATGTGTGGGAACCAACCACCCTTTGCTATAATTATATCTACTGTCTTTGTTCACCTTATTCGAACGGTGACTTATGGTCATTTGACCATATGGTGTTGTCACGCTATGGTGGTTGGACATACTGAAGGTTTTAATCGTCAAGTTGAAGATAATGTTGGTTTTATTTAATGGTTTTGGTATTTGGTATTTTTTTAGGTTTTGAATATAACGGTCTTTTGTTTGACGTTCTATTTGCTAATTTTCTTAATGCGATGGATACGAGACGCACAGGATCGTTCGTTGTGGTTATACTTTTGGAGAGGCCTATGTCTAACAGTGGATGTCTTTCGGCGGAAATGATGATGATAGTATTAAGAAATGGTTTCAGTGAAAGCATGATATTCAGTATTGAAAGGTGGAAACCACAGCTGAAAACTTGGAGGTTATAATGTGAACATTTTTGTCTGTATATTAAGAGTTTTCGACGGTTAAAAATTCATCAGTCACAAGAAATAGATTACAATTGATCTTAAATAATACCTACTTGATTAAAGATACTTAATATTCTTCGCTATTCATCTTATAGCGTGTCGAAGACAAACATTTATTTATTCCTGAATACCCGACCGGTGTTAGGTTAAACCTCATGTACAGTAGTGGTATAAAGACAGACTTAACACAACAAGGCCGTCCTTACCACCACGAGTTACCTTGACCCTGGAACGTAAAGGGCAACTGAAGAAACAGGTGATTTCGTCAATAAAAGTGTGACAATACCTCTTACTCTATCTAGATAGAGTGCGAGTGTAAATTTTCCAGGTCTAGACCTGGAAAAGTTATTTGATGATTTTCTCATCATCTACCTAGCCTTTTCCCAACTATAGGTATTGGGGTCGGCTTCCAGTCAAGCCGGATTTAGCATACCAGGTATTCATACCAGTATTTTACGAAGAGCGGCTGCCTACCAGACCTCCACAACCCAAAACTAGGGTAGCACGGTACTTCATGGCAAGACTGGAGTCAGACTTACTGGGTTCTGACTATCCGTATTATTTGATTAAAATTACTTGCATAAAATCAAAGATACGCTCTATCTTTTCAATCATAATAATGTACTGAACATTTTAAAATGATATTATAGTGTATAAGCGAACGTTTTGAAGGCTGCGACTGACAAGACATGCACGACATTTGAAATGGGTCGACGCGTCGCGTGTTGCCAGTGATTTGTATGTATTTACTAATAATTACACATATAATGTCCGCCGGTCTGTTTTAGCTATGTGATCTGTTTATTGTGGGCTGATAACGAAAATTGGGACGGCAGTTTTTTTTATTTTATTGACGTGGTATTGAAGATATCTTTGGCAGTCGTTACGGATAGTCAGAAGCCAATAAATCTGACTCCAGTCTTGCAATGAAATACCGTGTTACCCCAGTTAATGGGTAGTGGAGGTCTGATAGGCAGCCGCTCCTCGTAAAAAATACTGGTATTCAGCTAAATCCGGCTTGACGTGAAGACGACCCCAATATAGTTGGGAAAAGGCTAGGTAGATGATGATGATGATATGAGGTATTGAAGATATCCAAACTCTATAGAGTTAGGATAGAAGACTTCAACAAAATTGTATGGGCCCAGCAGGGCCAAAATCTACTGGGGCCATGGGTTGTGTGTAACATAGCCGGGGTTTTCTTCTCGATCTCCAGAAACGAAGGCAAAGAAGGAAAATAAGAGAGCCGGAGAAGAAATTAGATTTCCCAAATAAAAAAAAATGTTATAATTTATTTAAAAAATCTTGTGTGACTTTTTCAGTTGTTTCCGTCTTACTTATCAGGAAAATGATACATTTTTCAAGTGAGAAATCATAAAACATCTTCCCCCGCTCTACGTGGAGCGACAGAGCGTCTCAAACTTTTTACTGACTAAATCTCAGCTGTGTTCCTTCAGTTGTCCTCCGCGTTCCAGACGTACGCTAACATTTTCAAACGTTCCTGTAGTCTAAAAGATAGGTACCTATTAGTTAATACATGAACAGGTAAATTATAAAAATCCCCCAACCTAAGAACATAATGCTAAATATGGTTACTTATAAATAGAATTTAAGCACTTTTTCCCCTTTCGTCACAGACGTTCTTAGGTCAATGGATTTTGTTTCATCGTCATTACCAAAGCTTTTTCCGTCATTATTATATTATAGGTATTATATATTAACTACTTACGTATTAATACTTATTTTCCTTCTTGAAACCAATACACTATCCAAGGCAATTCGAGTTCATGCAAGAGTGGGTTTTAATTAGTAAAAGTCTAACACCTACCATCCCGCTTCGTCCAGAACGGAATAAGACCTTACAATGATCTAAAAAAAACGATTCTAGAAATTACATTTAAAAGCAACCACATTTAGTAACGAAAAAAAAATCTAGAACAAATTCAAATCAATTTAGAGATGTGAAGAGAGATATCGACACTGGAAGACAAAAAAATACCTACGATAAAACGTGTCCAGTAAAGGGTGGAAGTAAAGCAATCAGTATGCATAAGTTATAAGCATGGATGGCGTGTCTCCTAGCCCATTACTATGCTTCTATGAAAAAGGACATTCCAGCTTATCGTTGGCTATCACGAGAATAAAAACCGAGCGATAAGATCGCGAGGGCGGTCAGGCAGCGAGGTGGTGGGTATCGATAAGTAAGGTCGTCGGTTAAGGGTAGGGTTTTTAAATATATCGATAGAATTGTGTATAAATAGATCACGTTGAATTTGAAGACATGTGACATCCATCAATCCGCACCGGGCCCGCGTGGTGGATTACAGCCCATTCCCTCTCCTAGAGAGGAGGCTTGAGTCCCAGCAGTGGGAACATTATAAGGCCGATAATGCTAAAAAATATGCTAAGATCGCGTTGGACTTTTTTTTAATAGATGTAAGCAAGTGCTTGAATGCGATCCCACCTGATAGAGTGATGTAATCGTAGGTGGTGAGGCACACTCATCACCTTTCTTTCTTTTTATTAATTGTAGGCTCTCGTTCGACCACTATCTCATCGATGGTAAGCGGTGATGTAGTCGACGATAGAGCACGCTTGTCTAGAAGTAACTTATTCACTGAAGACTTTAAAGACTTCTAGGTTGTAGCAATCAGGAATCAGGAAACAGACTCGGGCAGGTAATCCCACTCCTTAGCTGTAAGCATAATGAATGTGCTCCCAAAACGCCTTTTACGAATAGGTGGGATGTCCACGACAAACTCAAACCACAGTCAATCACTCATTTTACTGACTAAAACCCAAATGGGTTCCTACAGTGGCTCTTTGCGTTCTAATGCCACAAGCACCACATTCAAACACAAATCCTCAACTAGCCAAAAATCCCATTCCGCAAACCCCGCAAACTCCGACCTACATAATCGCTATCGACACGTCCCCGCCCTAGCATGGTGTGTTGGAAGACAGGCACTTATTAGTCGTCATTATCTACGGCGGTATCGCCTGTGACATATGGCTAATATCGGACACGAGCGGCCGCACATGCGAGAGAACCACGCTACTCCGACCTGTATGAAAATATGCTTTAATTACTTATTTGTACTGCAGAACATGGTTTAGTGTTCGCTATATCTTCGATTGTCATGGCATTGTAGGTAATAGCTGGTTTTTATTCTAGGTTATGCTTTACCATCATGTGGCAACAGAAATGAAGATTTTGCAGGAGAATCAAAGTTACCGATGCAGCCCAAAGAATCGCCAGGGCTCATTGGAAAAACCAGGAAAGAAAGAATGACTTTTTTTGTTTTGATCGCTGTATAGGTAGATAGTAGATGGTAGGTGGGGTAAAAGGGAGTCTGGAGTGTCAATCGTTAGTGGAAGACGCAACTTTGGTAGGCCTCCCACAACAAAATGGACCGATGACCTGGCGAGGGTCACGAGAATCCGATGGATGTGCCACGCACAGGACCGGTCGTTGTAGCCATACTTTGGGGAGGCCAATGTCCTACCGTGGACGACTTTCGACCTAGGTAAATGATGATGCATAATATCTGTCTCCATGTGAAAACGAGGTGATAAATAGGTGAATTACTGCGTTAATTAAAAGAAAACCGCTAATTAATAAGCCGACTGACTCAACTTAGGTATCGTTATATTTTTTCCTTCCTCTTTGACTTTGGCTCCTAAAATACTTACGTTAAATTGATTGGTATAAAAGAATTCAGTTGGAAAGCACCTTTTTCCTCCAATTAATATTCAGAAACGGGTCATATTTGGAAGGTGTAAAAAAGGATAATTTCAATTTTGCACTTGTTTCCAGTTACCTATTATAAATAAATCGAAGTACAATATGATGATGATGCCATCTAGCCGATTTCGGCCACAGCGACTGCATTCAATGACTTTTATGGTGGTTGGAAGTACGTAATCATGACGTAAATTAAATTACTTTTTTTTTGAGATGGGAATTTATCAAATGTCCTCTCTCGCTCTAAGGTTCAGAGGGCATTTTAGATATTTACTCATTAAAACACACCTGTGTCCTTCAGCTGCCCTTTACGTTTCAGGGCCACTGTAACTATTTCGAATTAACCCACTGCTCCAGCATTTTGACTTGGCTAAGTTGTCTATGATAGATTCTTATGAGTCTTATGAATTTATGATATTAATGGACATAATATTACTATTTACTTTGTTCATAGTTGGTTATCTTTCAGGATATTTGTATCATAAAATATACATGACATACTTTTGATGACAATTTTGTAAAGTAAAACCTGTAGAAATTATTTCAAAATTTAAACTCTCTTTAGGTAAATAACATGGAGAGAAAATGTATTTCTCACTTCTTAGTTCCACAATCATGAAACTGCATTCTCTAAAACAACGAGTGTAATATTTCTCATAATCGAAGCATTTCTAAAATCTACTCATGAAATTAATAGTGCGTACACATGTAATGCGCAAAAGAAAAAAAAAATACATTTAAAAAATAGAATCACCAGTTTAATCAGCAAATCGATAAATCAATCGATACATGTTTTTTTTTTAATACAACTTTATCATTCGTATTTGGAATACTTGTAATTTGAAACACATGAAAATATGGGTTACGCCTGCCCAATGTTGCCAGTTACATTAATAGATTGCGAAACACGACATGCTATGCCTCACTCACACTTCTTATCGTTTTGTCCGTCTGTCCTGCACAGAAAAATGATAAAACATATCTGGTTACAATTTAATAATGTACTGTCCAATTTAGAAGTAGAAGCGAGTTTTCGTGAAGACAAGATTGTTCTTGAAATCTTGCTTCTACTTCACTTCCGATCGGAGTGGTGCCCAGAAAGCTAAAATTTTGAAAGTTTTATTAAGTTTTATTACCTTTCTAAATTGACAATTAATTATGTATGTATCTTTTGTGATACCTGTGTAACAAAAGTATCTTGAGTGATACAAGGAATTTAATATTGTCAGCAATTGTGAACACAGTAAAAAGTATGGTCTAGAATAGGAGTGATTCATACTCATTGATTAAGAAATATACACTTAAGTCAAGACAAAATGCCAAAACTTCAGAATTGTACCAAAGACCGCGGCCCTGAAACGTAAACGGTGACTATGAACACAGATGGGTTTTAGTCAGTAAGAGTCTGACTCTCACTCTCATTTATTTTACTCAAATTCAAATTAGAGTAGTTTTTTCTATACGGTGTCATAAACGCAGTATCGCCCACTCGCCCATCGCCCATGCCTTACTCATTCACGTGCCCGACACTGGACAACAAACTCAGTACCACATCTGGTGGTTTCTTATCAAGCAGAAACACCAGTTATTCTGTTATGAAGGAAAACATTGGATATTATCGTTGGCACCATTACTCACACATCCGTACTTAAGTTTTTATACTGACATTCGGCCATTACGATGGCGTATTTTATGTTCCTTGTATCGTTTTTTTGTTAAGTTTCCTGCAGATAAAGTGTTAGTTAATTATTTGTAGAGTTGTTTTTATTACTCCCTTGGGCTATAATAAGGCTAAACAATACATATGTTTATATTATCCAGTAGTTTGTTTAGGAGTTTAAATATCTTAGGTAAACAAAGATTTTCTAATGATTTATGGGTAATAAATCTTCCCTTGGGTATCGAGAGCCAAACAAAGACATTTTTTTTGAGATATTCAGTGGTCAAATGTCAGTCACGCGGTGTGGGGTATGTTGTGTTTAGTGACTGCCTTTTGTTCATCGTTTAAGTGTCAACATACACATCCTAAGTGATAGCGAAACATTCATGGACAATGGGCCTTTAAAGAATAAAAAAATATGTACCTGGGTCACGTCGTGTTGCCAAAAGATTTGATTTTACCTAGTGCTCTCGTATGACAATTGTAATGTTTAAATGTTTAAGTTAAAAAAGAGAACTGTACAGGTTGCTAAATACTGATTAGGAAAAAATAAATAATTGGAGTACATCGACACGACAAGAAGAAGAAGAAACAGATAAATAAAATGTGATTTCTGCTGTTACAGATTATAGTGATGCTAAAAATCTTACAATGGCGAGTTAGAGTTATTTAGACACATCTCAAAACTGGCATGCATGATATAGGTTCGCCATCATTGTCTTCAGGATAGCCCTAAACCCCAATCTTCCAAAAGAACCTTTAGAACTAGAGTAATCATTCACTTACATTGATTGTACTTAAAAGCCATCAATGTTATCGATTTCCATGCGCTTTGACAACGTATAACCAAAATTCTTCCTTCCTGTCCTTGTCCCATATTACTTGGGGTCACCGCAACACTTTTTTTCTTCCATTCTGTCCCGCCACCCATCATACTATCACTAACTCCCCTTTCTTTCATATCACTCTTTTTTACCAAACATAGCTGCCAATCGGTGTAAACTGTAAAACTCATGATATCTGACAATATACCTCACAAAACAGATGAAATCTTCAGTGATCTACCTAAAGAACTATCTCACACAAAATCTAACCAGCCAATCCCGTACAAAACACGCTCGAACAAATATTATGACACAAAGTATACACAGTGGCTGCTCTATCAATTACTCTAATAGAGACATCCTAGCCTCGCGGACGGCCCGTCACAACACAACCCATTAACTTATATAACCACTTGTACTTAGGATCCTACTTCCACAGCGAATTGTCTCTTCCTCCCGTAGGGCTGGTAACTACGTAATGCATGTGCTGTAGCTGTAGCGTAGAATTGACCATTTCATGATTTGGTCGAGGTTAGATTAAGTTTGGAGTGGTTATTTCATGAAGTGGTCGAGAAATTTTGGGAAATGGTCGACCACTTCATGAAATTACTTTTAAAAGAAATGTGGCACTATACTGATTCAGCCCAACCTTAACCTTTATTGCCAAAATAATGCAATTCTATGTATATTCAAATTTTGTTTTTATTTGAATTGTTGATAACTATTTTTCATCTTATTATCGAGTAAGTAAATAAGTACATACTCGTATATTGAAAACTTTATAACTCTCTTCTGAAACCTCTCCCGTTTGGCATAGAGCCACATTTGTTTTAAGGGGCTATATATTGCGAGATCAAAAGAGTTCGCATATTACTATTACTCTTATTAACTTGAAAACTGGCAAGATAACTATACTTTTTGCATGGGGATTTGGGCCCATGGTAAGTTGGGTTCGTATGGTAGAGAACCGAGGTTGTTTAAATGTAAAATGTAATACAATTGATATCTATATACAATAGATAGAGGTTTTAAGCTGTCCTAATTTTGTAGTACTATGTATTTTTTTAATTATCGGGAGGCTCGCGTTTAACCACTATCTCACCTGTTGGTAAGCGACGATGTGGCCGACGATGGAGCAGACTTGCCTAAGAGTAACCTATTTACTCTTGACTTAAAGAAATACGCCTAGGTTGTAGCTATCAGGAATCACAGACCGGACAAAGGATTCCACTCCTTAGCTGTTCGCAATTGATGTAAGTATAATTTCTCAATTCCATTGATATTATTGACAGTGTAAATGTATTTCCTAAACTTAGTATGTATTGATGGGGCATATGTATATCTATTCATTTTTTTGTGTGTATCTTCCTTCTGGTTGTTCTTTCTTAGATTATTCTTCAAAAAATCCCAGTTTATTTTCTACACAGTCATAGCCCTATCAGTTCATCCGTTGTGCATCACTCACGCGCAGCTGAGATTGACTGGAGTTCCGTCACAAGCGGAGCGCGTGCAAGATTGTTTCCTCGTTAGCCCGCAATTGAACGGAGGTTCCGTTCCTTGCCTGCGGAACCCCAACTCTAATAGTTCAATTGCTCTCAAGTACGTATTTCAAATTATTTGATTCGTTGCTTGGGATTTTTTATTTTGTTGATTTGATACTTTAGGATATTACTGAATTCAATTTGTAACGGTTAATTAATTAGAAACGAGAGCAGTGGTGGCCCAGTGTGAATTGTCCCGACTTACAAGTTACAAGGTCGCAGGTTCAAACCTAACCCTGTGTTGTGTTATTTATTTTATCACCACTGCTCTCAAAATGGTGAAGGAAACCGGTATGTCTAAGAACTAAAAATTCGAAGACATGTAACAACTACCAATCCGCACTGGTCCCGCGTTATAGATTAAGGCCATTCTTACTACAAGGCCAATTATGCTTTTGACACTACTTTATACCTTTTTGCATAAAAATACACGGGTTATTAAGAATTATATTGGTCAATATGCACAAACGTAGTAGAGAAAGCGAGACAAATATTCATATTATTTAAGTAAGTATTCGTATGTAAATAAAGATGGACGATTTCTTTCAAGTGTCATAGTTATAAAAAACCTCACATCTGGAGCAGGTCATTGACAGCAAAGTGTTATAGTAGTAGCACATTGTTATGCTTTTTCTGACATCACATGTCAAACATGACAAAAAACGTGACGAGTTCTATCCGTAGATGATACGACTATGAGCTCGTTAGTCCACAAATCAGTTGTTTTAAGGAAACTGAAGGGTATGTAACAATAGTCGGTAAAAACCCTGGGTTCTCTTGGAGGAAGAAAACATTGGATTTTTACCTTGATGGCTGGCTAAGTCGCCGTCGAGTCGGTTGTGATCATAATAAGGAATATGCTTGAACAAAATATTTGTTATCCAACTTTAGTTTTTTCGCAATAAGATTATACAAATATAAATATTTGCAGTATTTAGAAAGATACTATCGTTTGTCGTTGCCCTTTTCGAAAACTGCCTTTTCCACTTTTATCAAACTCTCCAAATCAAAACTTCTCCTTTTATTTTAATCAATAAATAATTTAATTTAAACTACTATGTTTTATATTTGCGCGCCGAAATTAAAGGCAGAATAAGAAGAAATCAATTTTGCTTATGTGCCCACTTTCTGTACAAATGATGTAAAAAAAATGTTTCTGTTTGAAAAAAAAATGTATTGAGTCATTATGCTGCCCACATTTGAAATTATCCGTAAGTGGGTTTTATCAGGGGTTTGCCAACGGCTTATACGGCCCATTTACAAATTTAATAATACCACTTACATCTGTAATCGTATTGAGATTAATCATATCCGGTATTATACGCCCACACGGTATTAAAAATACCTCCTGAAGTCTGAAGTTATATCAAGGTCATGAAGATTGTCGCAGTTTTGTCGAAGTTTCACCATATTATATTAGTAGATAATATGCATTATAAATGTGAAAGTAACTGTCACTCTTTCATAGTTAAATTACTCAACCCATTTTAATAAATGCCTAAAACCCAGTTTGTTCCTTTAGTTGCCTTTATTGCGAGGACTGATGTTTTATTGAAGGAGTTCCCTTCGAACAATCTAACGTTTTAACTCGCAATATCCTACTATCTCGCTGATATCCTCTAGAGATCTAGAGTGTGTTTGTGTGATGAATGAGGTTCGAACTCATGACCTCTTGTGTGCCAGAGCCAACTTTATCAACTTTATCAGTAACTTTATAACCACTGAGCATAGTGAGTGCTTCTCTTTGCTTTATGCATCAATCAATAGTTTAATAGGATTACCAATTGTTATATTTTTCAACAACCAATAGTGCTGCAGGATTATAAAAGCACTTTGTAGATTAAAATTTTACAAATATTGACTGGAACATGTTACAAATAAATCGCTGTTTTGTAAACTGTACAAAGTTTTAAAATATCAAAGTAACTTAAATATATTCGTACATCATTACATATTTATATTTCTTATAACACTGACTTGTCAGTTTTCTTTAAAATAAAATATATTATGTAAATAATAAAAAATATTGGTTCGTCACTAATTCATGGGGCATAACGAAAAAAAGGTACACAGGATATCATGAGTACGTTCCTTTCGGATAATTTTCTACTACCTGACGGGAAAAACCTTTGGCAGAAGCAAGTTGTACTATAATAAAAACTACAGCTCAAATGTCTAGCCACATACATTTGACAAAACTACACAAGTTCTCCTCTTCTAATTCCTGCAAAGCAAGGTATGTCCTAATTCACCAATAATATGCAAATGTAAAAACTTTCGAACTAAAGGCCGGGACACAAGTGCATTATATCTAGAAATAAAGGCGGGTGCACACTGCAGTTGATGGCATTACGGCTCACTGAACACACATTCTCCTGCGGCATTACCGAAGTTGGTTCTAACGACATCTTGAGGCCAAAAAGACTTCTGGCTACCTTCCAAAGTATACTGGGGGTATTCTGAACAGAGATATCTGACTGACATACGGCGGTTAAGTTTGGCAAACGTAGTTTTGGGTGTAATATTATACAAGCTACTTAAAAAGTCTCTTTTTGGGTTAAGTAATATCTAATTTATATTATTCTATCGAAATTTTATCTTAGAGTCACTCATAGGGGAATGGAAAGACCTATGCTCGGAGTTTCCTTGCGTAATCGCATCAGGAATGAAGATATTCGCAGAAGAAATAATCTCATTGACATTGCCCGAAGAATCGGCAACCTTTTCTAACACTTTAATTTTACCAGTTCTGTCACTTAACAGAGCAACTTTTTGGAAATCATAAAATAACTTCTCTGGTTCTGGATGGAGCGATAGAGGCTGTCAGACTTTAACTGTCTAAAGGGTTTTAGGAGGGTACCCATATTCTTTTGCAATTCTAGACCACGATGACCTATTCAAACCTACCATCCAACTTACCATCTATCTTCCCCACTTCACTATCAGTCCAACAAAGACTCGAACTCCCAACTAAGTTCACTTCATTCCAACATGTCAGCCGCTCCACAAGTCCGTATAACTAACTTACACTTGGTTCCGAATAACCCGGCAAGTCGCTTGTGTATGCAACAGTACGGGACAAGTTCCCAGCAGTAATAGCGATTGTTGGTAAGTGTAATATGTGTAATAACCGCTGTGCGCGACTGCCCCGGGCTGTTTCCAATGGGAATTATTTGAGGATTTTCTAAAAGCTCTTAGGTTTGGTGTAAGACTCTGGCTAAGTTTCAGGGTTTATGAGGAAGAATTACTGCAGTCCTGGAATGAAAAAGGCAATTGGAGGAACATAGCTGAGTTTAAGCCGGTAAAAGTCTTAAAAAATTCCTGTCGGTCCACTCAGAGTGGGAGTAGTTATTTCATAACTTGAGTACACATGTGGATGGATGGAGTGGGACACGGGGGCTAATGAAAAGATGAATGGATTTTGTGAAAGAAAAAGAAGTGGTAATGTGACGGGTGTCAGGACAGAATAGCAGAGAAAAACGTGTTGTGCCGACCCCAAGTAAAATGGGAAAAAGAGCAGCAATATGATGCTGATGAAGATGATGGACAACTACTAAAAATAATGACAAAGTTGTTAGGGAAACCCAATTTTTGAACCGTCTGAATTAACAGAATAAGAGTTCAATTCTTCAGTTATTTTCAGTAAGGTCTTCTTTACTGGTCTATTATATTCTTTGCATACTACATAATAACTAACAACGCGTTTTATAGTAACCATGTATTCACACAATACCATCTGACCTCCACAAACCTGCCTATCTATTATAAAACTAGATCATTCGCTAATTCACTCATTCATTCTCTTAAATATATGCAAGCAGTGTTGAAACGTACCGGTCATTTCAACATTATGCGACCGTGTATTGAAAGAGGGTATTCAGTCAACATTTCCATAAAGATTCTTGCAGTAAGAATTTTTCTTTACAGACTAGTTACTCAAGATACCGGAATATAGCAAAAGTTGTCTCAGGTTTTTTTTTAAGTGGGAAATCTCCCAGTCAAGACGCAGCTGGAGGGACTGTCAGACTTTTACTGACTAAAACCACACCTGTTTCAGTTACACTTTGCGTTCAAGGACTACGGATTTCCTTATTAGAAAATCCCTGCGGTCCTGGCGGGTATCGGCCCTGCTGGGTCCCTACGGTTTGTTGACATCTCTTTGAGAAGCGCCTGAATTACTACGCGCTGTCGATGAATTAGTCTGAGCCCGGTCGATTACTGGACTGCCAGGCGGCGAGCTACTCATAGCTCGACGTCCACAAGCCTAAAGTATTCTCAGGTGAAAACCCGTTCTTTCGACATAGAAATTGTTCTTTCAAACAGTTTGTCCACTCAAATCTATGCAGATTTACCATGCGGTTCTTTCTTCAAAAGGTCATCTCAGACACCAATCTGCATGGTTCGCATTATGATTTGATCAATACGTTTTGTAAGTTGTGGTATGCAGTTCAGCTGTTCTACACACCATAAACTCTATAATACGTGACCTATTTACACTAAAAACCAACGACACCTATCCAAACTCAAAGATCTATAAATAAAACCGCGACCTTCGTCACCACCGCTCATTTTAGCGGACGAACCGACGAATAAAACCGCCATACAAAAGAAACTAATTGATGTAAACGCTTAATTAGCACAATTAAAAGTAATGTGGCTGAATTGGACGCATCTTGTAACACATGTGTTAGCACCTATCCTATTTGAGCGGCGGATGCGGATGGTATACACGTTGGAGTAATTAGGACATCACTAACCTGTTAAAGGCCATTGCAGTTCAGCATATTAAAAGTTTTGTAGATTGTATATGCCATTATTTGCAGAGAACGTATGTTTTTTTAAACTAGTGCTTGACTGCAATCCCACCTGATGGTAAGCAGTGATGCAATCGTTGATGATGAGTGGCGGATGCTGATGGTATACACGTTGGAGTAATTAGGACATCTACTAAACTGTTAAAGGCCATTGCAGTTCAGCATATTAAATTTTTGTAGATTGTACGACTTTGTAGAGAAATGTTAACGGTCGTACATGTCATAGTATATTTGCAGAGAACGTGTTTTTTCTAATTTTATACCTAATCTAGTGCTATGGCTCTGATGGTAAGCAGTGATGCAATCGATGATTGTGAATTGCACTTATTTACTAAGAAGAATTGGATAGGAATAGAGGAGAGAACAGGTTCACTTTAGCTTTAGGACCTACCAAATTATAATAATAAATCTTTATTTTATTTGTTGCGGGCTGCAAGGTTTTTCAAAAAAGTTATCGTGGCTTTAGAACGCAAAAAGCAATTGCAAGAACGGAACACGGGTAGTAAAATTTGACATTCCTTTTGCTCCATAGAAGAGTAATTTGATGATGTCCCACCTCAAAAAAGGTTTAGTTTTGTCCCAGAAATGTTCGATTCATATGTGAAAAAAATGGTATGTCTCTTTATCACTTACATGACTAATACGATTTTTGAAAGATGTATCATACTACACCCAGCGTACCATAATCCACTTAGTCATCACAACATAGTAATTAATAAAAATGATTAACGTCTTGTTTTCAACGGACCAGTCCAAAGTCCAAAGTAGTTCAAAACAGACGTAACGCCAGACGGATTCTATTCACTAAACCAACCTTATCAAAAAAGGTCACGCAATCCGCTATAAGAAACGCCGGCGCCACAGTACAATCATCTCAGTGAGTCAACAATTAAGTCTTGCCCCAAATGATCGTGTTGCGTCAAAACCAAGACGATGTAGGATGTGGCAGAGGTTAAATCTATATCGTCACATCCTCGCGGGCTTCCTGTTTAAATGCTGTGTGTTAATTGACAATGTTCGTACGCATTTCGTGCTGTTTGCAATTTGCATGCCACAGTGTAGCGGAGACAGTGATGTAATTGGCGTGAGTTGATCTGGTTACACTGTTTGTGTTGTCGAAAGTCGTGCAAATAAAGAAGTGCCTTTTTTGTTAATAAAAAAAAGAGATATCGGGACGGTCGTCGAAAGTTTAAAATAATGATTGGTAAATTGTGTGTGGGTGTTGTGTTTTATATTTTATTGGGAAGTTGGTAATGTTTACTGTTTTTCGTGACCGATACAGTCACTTTTATGCTTGCAATTATTTCTTTTAAACTCAACATCATACAGTACGCCAACAATTTTATTTCGGGAATTCATCAAATAACTTTTCTTGCTCTTTCACTGACAAAAACCGACCTGTGTTCCCTTCAATTTCCCTTAGCGTTCCAGGGCCACAGTAAATAAGGTTTAACTTTACACGCAGGCATCACAGTACACCAATACAGTAGTCCAATACATACACCAACAATATAGTTACTCTGTGTCTAAACAAGACCGTCCTATACTCTATATCTGTACACACATCCGCAAAACTAACTCGCGTGAATTGAGCGCGCGTATCAATTAGTAAAAAGGATATATCCTTAATGAGTGGTTAAGCTGCAAGATTATACGGACAGAGCTCATCTAATGACACTTTGGAGTCACTCTGCTGGTACGGATGCATTAGGAAATGCATGTTTATTGTTTTAGAGGAGTTGGGATTTGGGACAAAGAAAGTGGCGAAATTTTCTTTGGTAATAAAGATCATCATCTGCCTAGCCTTTTCCCAACTATATTGGGGTCGGCTTCCAGTCAAGCCGGATTTAGCTGAATACCAGTATTTTACGAGGAGCGGCTGCCTACCAGACCTCCACAACCCATTAACTGGAGTAACACGGTACTTCATGGCAAGACTGGAGTCAGATTTACCGGCTTCTGACTATCCGTAACGACTGCCAAAGATCTCCAAATGACAGCCGGGACCAACGGCTTAACGTGCTTTCCGAGGCACGGAGGAAACTCGTTATGTTAAGATGGTCACCCATCCACAGACCAACCTAGGCAAGCGTTGCTTAACCTTGAAGATCGACCTGTGCGGCTGTTATTATTTAGCCACGAGCTCCTCCTCTTTGGTAATAAAGATACATACACAAATAATTTAGCGGCGAGCTACTCATCACACGTCGTATAAAGTTCCATCTCAGCATTACATACAAGAAATACCAAAATTTCTTCATTCCAAAACACACACAAATACTCCAAAACGTTAATTAAACGATTAGAAACGTAATTTGCAATTCAAAGTACAGATTCGAAACTTCTAAACAGCCTAACTTATCCTACTTGAAAGTGCTTACATTCGTTCGTTAAAACGCATGTAAAACAAAAGTTTTGTAGCTATCAGTGATCAAAACTAACACTTAGTAAGTGCGGAAGATAAGGGCCACGCGAATTTAGTCTGGTCTAGAGGTACAAGTACTTTTCAGGTTATTTATAGCCTGGCTAACGACTTCTTCGTGATGGAAGACTTCATTAAAGAAAAAATAATTGAGGAGCTTTCGGCTCGGAAAATCTTTTGTGGGGATTTACGCTGGAGTCTTAAAGCACAGTGAATCTCGAGATCTTCAGAGATTCTAGTAATGATCTCTGAATCTGTTTTGCTTTAATGTAGAAATTGATCGTAAATGACGTGTCGATTTTTTATCGTTTACGAGTACATTTCGGAGAATGTGCATTGGAATTACACAAGTTGATTCCTCTAAGCCCGTTCCTTGATATTTGACCTACTGTACCTACTACCCATACGATTACGCACAAAACGTTTAGGGAACACAATCATTGTGCGTGCAGCTAAGGAGTAGAATTCCCTGCCGGAGTTAGCGTTTCCTGATAGCTAACCTAAAAATATTAAAGTCAAGAGTGAATAGGTTATTTGTAGGCAATTGTCCTCCGTCATCAACCACATCATCGCTTACCAATACTTGAGAGAGCGGCCAAACACGATCCTAGTTACAGATCTGGTCGATATTACTCTAATCAAAATTAACCAAGCAACAGAAACAACCTTTGACCATCTCAAACTACAGTTTAACGACTCTTCTCACAAATCGTTAATTACAAACACCATGTAAACAAGATGACCTCTTTACAGACTCATAAAGATGCGCATCTTAAGAAAGTGAGGTCAATTGACGAGACGAGGCAAGGCAAGAGGCCTAGATGAGGCAAGGCGAGACGAGGCGTGAGCCTGACTCAAAGAGCGAAGGAATTCAGTTCATTACTGTCTTACAAGCTCCTTGCTTCGTGTAGGGAGGGGACAGTTGGAGCTGGTAATTTTGTCGATGGAATTAGTTTGGTTTTTTTTTATTACAATTGAGTTTTTTTTTGGTGGAAGTGAATGTTATTGGAATTTGGATTTATATTAGTTTGAGTTGAAGAGGTAATAACTAGTCTATAAAATACAGGTATTGTGGACTATGTATTTGCAGCTCGGGTTACGTAAAGACATATGCTTTGAACTGCTAAAATGTGTGTGGGCGGTGTTCATACATGTAGCTACAATGTAGTAGGTAAGTCTTAAAATTGGCCAGTTCCGTTTCATATTCTGATAGCGCTAAATTATCGGCGGAATTAGGTACACAATTCACAAACTTCACGATGATGTCATAATAACTGCAACAAACCTCAAAGTGACATCCGGCACGCAAAACCGACTAAGATAAGAATAGCATTTTACCAACAACAAACCAACTTGTCTGTGCAAAAATAATCAACGAAATTACTATCCCGGCGTTCTCAAAAGCCGAAAGTCACTCGAACTATCATCATTGCAGCAAGCGGAACGAACTACCGCCAAGTGTGTCGATTTCCAACGACGTCGACTCGAGTAGTGTAGAAAAAAAAATATTCTCGAGTCGCAAGTTCAGGGTGGGGGGGAGGGGGCGCCTACCCTTTCTACGGACCTCCTTAACTGCTGGCTGCGGACAAAAAGAATGAATGGATCCGCCCCTTAACGAATACACCGAGCGGCATAATTCATACTTAGGAAAGTGCAAGGAGTTGACATGGACTTTTATTTTTTTTTCGTTTTAATTACGATAGCGTCGCCAATGAGGTTAGGTTTTGCTTTCGGTAGAATATTTTTATTTTTGTTCCTTTTTTTTTTAGCCATTTTTTGCCGACTTCTCTCTTATGCGTGAGGCTGGTCGGGAATTTTAGAAGTTTTTTTTCTGTTTTCATTACTCAAACTTGCTCGTATCGTTGGAAAATTCACGTATGCAGTTTGATTTTTTGTTATTTCTTTAGTTTAATTTTGTGTACTCCTTCTTCAACTAAATAAAAATGATGTCAGCAAAAGTCATCGTTTGTAAAATACCTTATAATTAAAAAAGTTTTACCTCGGTCGTCTCTAACGACATGCCAAATTAAAATATCTTATGCACCATTTAAATGAGTAGAACAACTGTCTGCAGAAAGTATTCAAGTACTTGTACACAATTGATTACTTACTGGGCACGAGTGCGCGTTTGGCTTGCACTCTCTTCGGAAATAAAAATGAACAAAAAATTGCACACGTCACCGGTAATATAGGAAGGAAAGAAAGGGTTAGGAACGTGAATAAGACTTAATCTGTTTGAAGATACTAATTGTATTTTTCAATGTCGTCATTGATTAGTTTCTCGTATGTTTTTGGTTTATCTTTTACAAAACTGATCTAAACAAAGTCAATGAATTTATACTTGGCATGAAGATAAAGAATCTCAGATACTTTTACACTATATTGTATAACGAACTACTCATAACAATACTAATATTTTCACATGACAAGTAAGTCCCACTCAAAAGCACTACACCAAGACAGTGCCAGTACCGAGCGTACTGGCCGCTGCAAACGGACCACGGAAGGCAGCCTCGGAAGTTAAGATGCGTCGGTTGCCACGTATAATTTTTTCCACTCTCTTTCAATTCCCCCCCTATTGCACCCCACCCCTTCTCAACCCTTCCGTCTGTCAATCTTAACTACAAGGCGGGAAGCCTCCGTATTACAGGGTTCAGTACTGAACTTACATTTTTTTATTCCACTATCGAGATTTTAATAGGACTCGACTAGATTTTCTGAGAATCGATGATTCGAGCGGGATTACGAGTTGGATGGGCTTCGGAATAGTTTTTAAAGAGTGAATTTCGTTCGTTCGGAAATTAGGGAGGTGTTTTTTTGTGTTTTTTGTTCGAAGTACATTGCTTGTGCCTCGTTTGGTGCGTAATGCGTTTTGGCGATTGAGTTTTTGAATAGCTTGAGAGTATTTTCATTGTTTTATATTTTCCCTTGTATGAATTACTGTTTTTTTATAGCAGCCTAGATAAAATATAATTAAATTAGCTTCTGCTATCGACCTCACCCGCATCTCGGTAGATTTCTTTCTACTAACTTTGAACCTCCTTATTCCCTTATTTGACTGTGCATTGATATATCAGTCACTCAGTTTCTCCTATTATATATCTATACATAAACTCAAAAACACGCATAAAAAGAAAAGCTCACAGACACAACACACCATGACTCCTATTAAAAAAAGCCTCTTCATCTACGCACCATAGACGAAGACAATCATCGGTCACTTTTGCAGAGAAAGTGAAAATCCAAAAAGACTATAAGTTGCTGTCTGGGCACTAATCAGAGGTATTGTGGAGGCTGTTTGAAGTCTCAGCGTAATGGAAGACCAGACAAGCCAAGGGGAGAAGGAAATAAAAAAAATACTCAACGCACGCATAAGTAGGCGGACGTTGCGGTGCAAGTGCGAATAATGTTTGGCTAGACGTTTTGGGACGACAAATTTGACGAAATGACGAAGGGTTCTGTTTTGGGACGGTTCGTACAATATTTAAAATAAATTATGTTTAATTTATACAGTTGCTCGTCATAAATACAAATACACACACACAAAAACTATCGCTTTTATAATATCAGTGTGATAGTATGACAAGTAAATTGAAACGAAACCAATTAAAGAGGATAAAAATAAGGTAGAGAAAGGAAAGATTTTATTTTTCAAGATAGTGTTCGTTATAGTTATGAAATCAGAAAACATGTAATACAAGTGATAAAAAAGCACTTTGTTTTTTCCATGGGTGGAACTTAATCCCTCTAGGTTTATTAAAATTAAGCTCATAAATTTTTTGATTTAAAATTTTCTTTAAAAGAAAACTGACCGATCGAAAGTTTACACAGAAGTCTCAAATTTGCCTACTTCTAACCATATCATAATAATCTTGTAGTACTAAAAAGCAGTTTTTAAACAAACACAAACTCACAAACGCCACACCAATTCTCAAAACGTCCACTCAAATCTTCACTTGCGCCGCTACACGAGACTCAAGATACATCACCAAAGGGGGTCCCCTACGATCCACTACGCTGTACAAACTTACAACAGATAAGGGTCTGAAGTACCCCCCAAAAGGGGTAAGACAGACCCCCCAAGTCTAGGCTTACTTTCGAGCAAGAAAAAATAATGCGCGCCGGGGTGAGTTCGACGGGCGGTCGGTTTAATTTCGTCATCGCATATTTTTAGTTTCACTGAGTTCTCGAGTGAGTTTAATGTCAATGTTTTTGTATTCTTGGTTCGATGGTAGTGGTCATTTTGGGTGGAGATAGTTTTGAGGGAAATTAAGCGTTTCATGATTTGTAGTAGTATTGTTAAATTTTATATCTTTTGTATGCCTGCATGGTAAAATATGGCTTAACCTGTTACCTATATTCTTCTGTCATCTTTCACTGTTACCAATATTTGCAAAATAAAATTATCTTTTCCTATAAATGGATGTATGGATTGATGTTGAATAGATTGATTCTGTGAAAGAAAAGGGAGTTAGTAATAGCGTGATGTGCGACAGGACAGAATGGAAGAAAAAAACGTATTGCGCTGACCCCAAGTCAAATGGCACAAAGGTAGGAAGAAATAGAAGAAAACTAAGCTGAAAGATTTCAAATGTAACCTTATTGAAATATATTATGTATTATTATTTTAATTTTTTCAACTTCAAATCTAATAGTTTTCCAGTAACAGATACACTCTTACGATTTTTTGCCCTTAAGAAATCTGTCTGCTACCCATATAGCTAAATTGTTATACTACAACAACTTTACTTTCACACAAACCAACAAAACTATTGTTAAAAAAAGGTGACCTCACATTAAAACTGTGTCCTTAAATCGTTAACAAAAGGCTCATTGTCTCAAAATGTTCTCAAATAGTCTGAGAAAGCCGCGACGCTCTAATTGTCCCACTGTGCGGTCATATTGTGTTACCCTAGTATTGTCCTTCGCCACACTGTGCCGTTTCTGAATCTTATACGGCAAGGAATCAATTTCAGTGTACAGTGGGGGACAGGAATATGTGTAATTAGTTGGTATTGTTTTTAACAATTATGTAATCAAAAATGATAATTAAATTAGAAAAAGAAAATTTACTCTAATTCTTTATGCACACAAAAGTACAGGCAAAGACTAAATGCGTCAAGGCATTTTCTACTAGTTAGCCTTTGGGTGATGCAGTGAAAAAATTGTGATAGGTTGCAATATTATGCATTAAACATGATAACACATTTTATTTTATGCAAATCGTTGCAATTTTTTATTCCTATTAATTTTAATATTTGCGAAAGTTTACATGTAGGTATGCATGTGTGGATGTTTGTTATTCTTTCATGCAAAAACTACTGATTAGATTTCTTGGAATAGAAAATAGGATACTTTTTATCTTGGGAATATGTTCCCTTGGGATAGTGTTCAAAAATCTACATTTAACATGTAAAACGAAAAAATCACATTAGTACCTACAACCATTATGGTATATCATATTTTCAAAATTATACTAACCTAAGAATAATGCAAACGATTATGAAAATAGATGTAATCAATAAGAAACCTAGTTAAATTACTTTCAAAAGTAACTTTATCTCATTGTCAAATTCCAAGTAATTACATAGGCACCCTTTTAGATTATAAATCTCATCGGTCTAGACTCTAGGCTGCCCATTGAAACACTAACACGGTCTAGTAAAGTTAATTCATTGTTAAAGTTTTACTTCAAGATTACTTCTAAGGGTTAATAGGTGAACCATTAAATGTTAGATTATGTGGAATGAGATAATTTTAGTTTTTTTTTTCTTTGCAATGGTATTCATTTTACATTAATTAAGCCAAGCAGCCAGTATCAAATATTAAAAGTATTATTCATCAAAATTTATAAGGCTTTTACTGACAAACACTACTGTTACTACACCTCTTTTCTATTTTTAATTTGTAAATCATCCAATGGCTTGTTCCGCTCATGGGCGTCACTTCAACTTATAATTTTCTTGATTTCGTATTAAAATATTAATTCTATTTTTTAATTTATTTTTATTATTTAAAAAGCAAACACATTGTAGTATCCGTTTCTCAGTAAAACTATTTTCATTTATTTTCTAGCCCAAAATTTCGTGTACAAATTTCTACAGTCCTCCAATTCTTTATCTTTTTTTCTCTTCCCAAAAATGCTGTATCTTTTCCCAGAACCGTTGTAATCCGTCTGACTGTACGGCGCCCGCAACACCGTGAACTTGATACATGACATTGTCTGCCCTTTTCACGCACTCTGCCACCGTCCCAGCTTTTGTCTTGCCTTCTTGCTTACACCTTTTTAGTATTTTAGTAGTCAGAATACTATTCCGTGGACTAATCGTCACCTCTCACGCATAAGGTCGTAAAGCAAATATGGTCGGTTTTTTAAACCCGGAGACTAAAATGACAACATCTTTCAACATCTAAGAACTGGCGTCATTCCTATAGTAAATTTGACATTACTTGTGTCAATTTACTCTTCGGGTTTAAAAAATAGACCATAGTGATTTTTTTTCAGGAGAAGCGTTTTTTTAATTGTTGTAAAAATGATGTATTTCCATCATGTAATCAATATAATCGTAATCAATATAGTTGTGGAACATATTATTTACCTGGGTAGATTTGTTTTTTTGCTGTAAAAGAACTGACAAGAAACTGCTGCTTTTTACTAATATTCATTTTAGAATATATCATTATACAAATTATTTCATTTTATTCTCGGTTCAATGTTATTGTTAAAATAGAACATGTAACGTAATATTTTATTGTTATAACAGGCAAATGAAAATAATAATAATCTTAATTTGTTTAACTACAGGCCAACCGCAAGTAAATAAAATTTTATTTATAAAGAAAACAGAGAATAATATATATTTCAAAATATGTCAAGAATGTTAGTAGCAATAATAGGAATTAGTTTAATTATTTTAATCTTAAGGAAAATCCAAGCAATTAAAGTTTAGAAATTCCATATTGGTAGACCTATAAGTAATATTGTATTTATTAATACAATACGGACATAATAGTCACTTTTACAGCGGAAAATTGTTTATATGTGTAGAAGATGTAATTGTTACAGCACTTTTGAAGATAAACAGAATAATAAGGCAATATATAATACTCATTTCAAATAGGCAATTTATGGGACTTTTCATAACATTTATCATTAAAATGCATTATGTGTAACATAAAAAGTACATATATTTAGGATAAACAGGTATTTACGAGTAGGAGTCAGTGCTCACCTACTAAAAAATATTTACCAATTCCCTTTTTTAACTCATATTTGAATTAATAATAATTTTCCATTTTATTCTAAAAACATAGAAGATTATATTTTTAATCTAAAAATAAAAAATAATATTAAAAAGTAAGCCTCTTGGCAACAGAACTTCAAATGACAGAATTTTATCGTAACTTTAATTGGAGGTAAACTTCAAAAGTACAATATTGGTAGAACAAAGCAACCCCCGAATGCTAAAGGCCCTTTGAGACAACGGTTTTTAAGTATTAAAGAAAACTTTCACGCGATCCTTTCTTCAATGAAAACCACATCATTAGACAGTCTCAGAAATGTTTCTCTAGAGGAACGCTTTCATTTCGTATTTTTGGTTGTATATTTATTTGTAAATAACTAAATAATGAAAATAACATAAAGTAGTTATCGCCTTTTTATTTATAGAATAATACAAATATTTACATATTACTTAATACTCGTATATAAAGTTCAGCGTATAATATATTTAGGTAAATCCCCTTCTGGAGTCTGTGCTTCCTTATAGCTACAACTTTGTAGGGGTCTTTAAGTTAAGAGTGAATAGGTTACTTCTAGGCAAGCGAGCTCCATGGTCGGCCACATCATCCCTTACCATCAGGCGACATAGTTGTCAATTGCCGAAGTTTGTGTTTCCATATAGCTACAACTTAGAGGTATTTAAGTAAAGGGTGAACAGGTTACTTCTAGGCAAGCGTTCTCCGTCATCGGCCACATCATCGCTTACCATCAGGTGAGATTATGGTCAATAGAGCCTATCCATAATAATAAAAAAATGAACTTAAACTAAACTTATTAATAAAAAAACTCTTTGAGGAGTTATAATTGTTCTTTAATGGAAGTAATAAGTCGAACTAACGATACGATGACAAAAGGCGATGCTTTTCCTTTATATGCATATGTAAGTCATCAATCATTACACGACCGCCCAAAAAAAGGAGTGTTATGTTTTTTAGATACAATGCTTAAAAGATAAATGGATCTTTTTAACACGTTATTATCAATCCTACAATTGATTTATTCCAACACGCACTACACTCGTTAAAATCACAAATAAATACGTACTTTTTTGTGTTAACAATAAAAAAAAAATGTTGAAAAACGTTGTCAATACACGTCATAATCACAAAAAAAGTAACGTAAAATCTTTGTAAAAATAAAAAAATGTTGAAAAACGTTGTCAATATTTCTTAACCCATCGCATCGCTATCACATTTTCCTCATAATTTAGCATTCTCCGGCAGGCAGGGTGGAAGACGGGGGTGCACTTGACCACCCCAGCAACCCTTCATCGCCTCAAGAACAACATCGCGATTTTAATATAGTCCCGTTTTTACTCCGAGATAGTTAACGATACTTGCTGGTTATTTATTTTTTTACCTTTTTTTAGTTTGTTTTGATGACTGTAAATTTGCGATGTTGGTTTATGTTAATTTTAGTAAATGGAACTGGAATTTTAAATAGTGTTTACTGTGTAGTGTGTGTGTTTATGCTTCAGTTTTTTTTTGGTATATAGGTACTGCAAGCTGCAACATATCCGAAGTATTGTCATTCTTTATTACATTTGTTCGTAGAATAGATGGTCAATGGCGACGAAAGGTTCTGGAGTAGTGACAATGTCCAGGAAGATGCAGCGTTGGAAGATCTCCCACCAGGTGGAACAATGACCTGGTCAGGATCGCGGGAACCCGAAGGAGGCGAGACGCACAGAACCGGTCGTAGTGACAATACTTGGGGAGGCCTATATCCAGCAGTGGAAGTCTTGAAATGATGATTTATATTAATTTATTCCTCAACTCTTAATTAAGAAATCAATCAATAACCAACTAATAACTCAACAACACCAAGAAAAAAAAACCGATAATTTAAAAATAAATCGCAATTAAAAAATAAGCTCCCATTAGAAAAATAGTGGGGCTCTCACATGTTTAACTGGCGTTTCTCAAGTCGACACCAAATGAGGGGTTAGCATGGTTAATGAATAATTAATGTGCACACTGTTCTCGCCAATTATAATTACGTAAGGAAAGCAATTAGGCCAGCCTCCCTGTTTGTTCCTCGTGATTTGCACATAGTTTAGGGAAAAACTATGCATACGCGTGAACTTGTCTGGTAGATTAATGTTGTCGTTACGATATTCTTTTAAGAAATCCTTGAACTTAAGCCAAGTTGTATATGTTATAATATATTACAATTGAAAAAAAAAATGTTGTATAGATATCTGTCAGATTTTCAGATAAAAGTTATAAAAATCTTAAATAAATACGTAGAGAAAAAATCTGACGTTTGACGTCACTTTTGACATCTGTCAAATTATTTCGATCAGCTATTGGTACAAGAACATTCCTTGTGTAAATGATATTAGCAGAATAGTCGACATTGATTCTATTTGCCTTTAATAAAAAATATAACAGGACATATATAAGAACAAAACTGAATATATGACCATTAGTTACGATGTCACTAACAAAAATAAACCATAACAATAATAATCTTAGTATATCATCTATATTCTATAATCCTTTTATTTACGATCTAAATATAAAGCGAGCTAACAATCAAACAAAGAACTCTCCTGGTTACAGAAATAGATAGGACTGAACAATGCGTTTACCTTTGTTTGCGTCTATTTAAAAGCTAAAAACTCCCGCGACTAACGGAAAAGGATCGTGGCGGGTGACGCAACAGAAATACACTGGACTCTGATTTATAAAGGACTTTTAAGATGCACTGGACTTCACTTTTTCTTGAGACTTCGTTGAAGACAGATCTAAAGAATAATCATTAAAATAAAAAAAAATATTTTTTATATTTTTTTTTTGTAAATTCTTGCGCAGTCGTGAGTATTCGTCGTAAGTGTGTTGGAACTCCTGAAGATGATCTTCCATAATATCAGATGTTCGAGATGGAGTCACAGGTAAGTAAATAAGGATCATAATTTTGACAGCCTTTTGAATTCTTTAATCAATTAAAAATAATATCTAAGGGCTGATTTTTCTGTAGTGAAATAATATGGACCTTTAAAATTACTGTCAAACCGCCATTTTAATTTTTAAGGTAAAAATAATTTGGATAGTGAAAAATTTGCCTTCAATGAATAATTACTTAAAAAAAATACCGTAGCGAGATGTCACTACTATCTAATTTGAATGACAATACCTCAAATTCAGCGATCCATCTCGCCGGTCAGAACACCTCCCCATAATTGTAGCGGAAAGCGCTTTTTTTCAACTTGTCCGTAAAATCAGTGCTCGTATCTAATTAACAACAAAAGCGTCGCGTGCGCAGGACACGGGGCGTGCGCGTCACGCCTTGCTCGGCCGGAAGTAGCGGCGGACGTCGAGATTGTGGCCCCAGCCCCTGATTCCTTCCGGTGGACCCAATGGGTCTCTTTGCCGGTGGTGGTCAAGGCATGAGAGAAAGGAGGTTTGGAGGTAAAGAGTTTATTTATATTTTTCTCGTTGTGGTTTTTTTTTCTGGCGTTTGGTGTGGGTTTGTAAAAAGTAGGTAGTAGTATTTTCTGTTTTGTTTTACAAAGTAATTACACCTTTTTTGATTAAGCATTTCTTTGTTGTACAAAACAACGATATCTATCTAGCTGTTTTTTTAACACATATTTTTTAATCATTTTAGAGTTATTATGTGTATCAAATTCTACAGGGTGTCCCAAAACTCAACGATAATCAGGGACCGGATGAAAGGCCAAGCTATACCAGTTCTGGGAAAAATAAAAAATAAAATCCATATCACTCAGTTCAGCGATAACAGACATTTTTAAAAAAAAGTTGAAATTCGACACCCTTGATCGCATTTTCAAGGATTATGATCACCAATGTCACAATTTCGCTGTGATTTTTTTAATTTCGTGATCTTCATTAACGACGCTATTAATCGCAACTACAAATTATTGCAAAAAACATTGTTAATTTAATAAAATAAGTTAAGTTTTAGTGAGTCATGGTTCACAAAAATATTGTTCGTTAACTTTAACACTTCATATTGAAAAAAAATTGTACTACACTACCCTTGGCAAGTCATTTCAAAAGATGGCGCATTTAATCAAGATTTCAAAATGGTGCAACACTTGCCACTTTTCTTGTCATAAAAAAAAATATTTCTTATTTTTTTCAAATCGAGCTCAATTTTGAACAACTCAACATTAGGAATTTTTGTTTCTAAAAGGAGATTGACAGGGTGTGGACCAAGTGCATTTTGCTCCTCAGCCCAATACTAACTAACTCTTTAAAATCTGCTCCAGGAGTCAAGAAAAAAAAAGAGTTTTTCCAACCTAACCTAGCCTAAGTTAGAAATCGTTTTTAGGAAGTTTGAGCAAGTGCTGCCCAGAATGAACATCTAGTGCATTTCATACCTCAGACCAATACTAATCAGCGAACCAAAGTGCTTCAAAATCTGCTCCAGGAATCAAGAGAAAAAAAGACTTTTTCCAACCTAACCTAACCTAAGAAATCTTTTTAAGGACTTTTGACAAAGTGCTGCCCAGAATGAACACCTATTTCCTTTTTTTTCTCAGGCCAATACTAATCAGTACACCGTAGCGCTACGAAATCTGCTCCAGGAGTCAAGAGAAAAAAAGACTTTTTCCAACCTAACCTAACCTAAGTTAGAGATCTTTTTAAGGAATTTTGACCTAGTGCTGCTCAGAATGACCACATTAGTGCATTGTATTTCTCAGGCCAATACTAATCAGCAAACCGAAGCTGCTTTAAAATCTGCTCCAGGAGTAAAAAGAAAAAAAGAGTTTTTCCAACCTAACCTAACCTAAGTTAGAAATTGTTATTTTGACCAAATGCTGCCCAGAATGAACACCAAGTGCATTTTGTTCTTCAGGCCAATACTATTAAGCACCCGAAGCGCTTTGAAATCTGCTCCAAGAGTCAAGAAAAAAAAAGACTTTTTCCAACCTAACGTAACCTAAGTTAAAAATCTTTTTGAAGAAGTTTGACCAAGTGCTGCCCAGAATGAACATCTAGTGTATTTTGTTCCTCAGGCCAATACTAAGAAGCAAACCGAAGCGCTTTGAAATCTGCTCCAGGAGTCAAGAAAAAAAAAACACTTTTTGCAACCTAACCTAACCTAAGTTAAAAATCTTTTTAAGGAATTTTGACCAACTGCTGCTCAGAATGAACACATTAGTGCATTTTATTTCTCAGGTCAATACTAATCAGCAAACCGAAGGCGCTTTAAAATCTGCTCCAGGAGTAAAAAGAAAAAAAAGAGTTTTTCCAACCTAACCTAACCTGTTAGAAAACTTTTTTGAGAAGTTTGACCAAGTGCTTCCCAGAATGAACACCTAATGCATTTTGTTCCTCAGGCCAACACTAATTAGTGTTTTACTGATTAGTATTGGCCTAGGTTAGGTTAGGTTGCAAAAACTCTTTTTTTCTCTTGACTCCTGGTGCAGATTTTGAAGTGCTTTGGTTTGCTGTGTAGTATTGGTCTGAGGTATGGAATGCACTAGATCTTCATTTTAGGCAGCACTTGGTTAAAATTCCTTAAAACAATTTCTAACTTAGGTTAGGTTAGATTAGGTTGCAAAAACTCTTTTTTTTTCTTGACTCCTGGAGCAGATTTTAAAGCGCCTTCGGTTTGCTGATTAGTATTGGCCTGAGAAATAAAATGCACTAATGTGTTCATTCTGAGCAGCACTTTGTCAAAATTCCTTAAAAAGATTTCTAACTTAGGTTAGGTTAGGTTGGAAAAAGTCTTTTTTTTTCTTGACTCCTGGAGCAGATTTCAAAGCGCTTCGGTGTGCTTCTTAGTATTGGCCTGAGGAACAAAATGCACTTGGTGTTCATTTTGGGCAGCATTTGGTCAAAATAACAATTTCTTACTTAGGTTAGGTTAGGTTGGAAAAACTCTTTTTTTCTTTTTACTCCTGGAGCAGATTTTAAAGCAGCTTCGGTTTGCTGATTAGTATTGGCCTGAGAAATACAATGCACTAATGTAGTCATTCTGAGCAGCACTAGGTCAAAATTCCTTAAAAAGATCTCTAACTTAGGTTAGGTTAGGTTGGAAAAAGTCTTTTTTTCTCTTGACTCCTGGAGCAGATTTCGTAGCGCTACGGTGTACTGATTAGTATTGGCCTGAGAAAAAAAAGGAAATAGGTGTTCATTCTGGGCAGCACTTTGTCAAAAGTCCTTAAAAAGATTTGTTAGGTTAGGTTAGGTTGGAAAAAGTCTTTTTTTCTCTTGATTCCTGGAGCAGATTTTGAAGCACTTTGGTTCGCTGATTAGTATTGGTCTGAGGTATGAAATGCACTAGATGTTCATTCTGGGCAGCACTTGCTCAAACTTCCTAAAAACGATTTCTAACTTAGGCTAGGTTAGGTTGGAAAAACTCTTTTTTTTTCTTGACTCCTGGAGCAGATTTTAAAGAGTTAGTTAGTATTGGGCTGAGGAGCAAAATGCACTTGGTCCACACCCTGTCAATCTCCTTTTAGAAACAAAAATTCCTAATGTTGAGTTGTTCAAAATTGAGCTCGATTTGAAAAAAATAAGAAATATTTTTTTTTATGACAAGAAAAGTGGCAAGTGTTGCAACATTTTGAAATCTTGATTAAATGCGCCATCTTTTGAAATGACTTGCCAAGGGTAGTGTAGTACAATTTTTTTTCAATATGAAGTGTTAAAGTTAACGAACAATATTTTTGTGAACCATGACTCACTAAAACTTAACTTATTTTATTAAATTAACAATGTTTTTTGCAATAATTTGTAGTTGCGATTAATAGCGTCGTTAATGAAGATCACGAAATTAAAAAAATCACAGCGAAATTGTGACATTGGTGATCATAATCCTTGAAAATGCGATCAAGGGTGTCGAATTTCAACTTTTTTTTAAAAATGTCTGTTATCGCTGAACTGAGTGATATGGATTTTATTTTTTATTTTTCCCAGAACCGGTATAGCTTGGCCTTTCATCCGGTCCCTGATTATCGTTGAGTTTTGGGACACCCTGTATATATACCACAACTTCGTGTGCGGTTGCAGGTATCTTTATTGTTATTTATAAATAAAGATACATTATTCCAACAGGTAAAATATTTAAATAAAAGAACAGTCTGTGATTTGAAGGTACTACAGATTTTTACAAACCTACTTTTTTACTATGAATAAAGTCGTGTAATCGTGTTTGACTAGTACGTCAACTGAAGGTAAGTGATGACTGATGTGGTCTATGATGGACCTCGCTTGTGATTACGATTATTTTTCGAGGCATTGTTTTAAGGGATTGTTGATAAAAAAAGGAAAAAGTCTCTCTCTGCATTAAATCTTCATTTCCCATACTCGGGCATACATGCTTAAGCCGTCTACACAATAAGTTAAAAGGCGTTAAAACGCTATCCACATCTCCCAAAATCGCTTCAGCTTATCACTCACCCCACACGTAAGGTCGTCGCTCCGATCTTCAGCACAGAACGATTGACTGTGATCTTTTTTTTATTACTTGTCATGTGCTGTGAGTACAGACTGGAGTGACTCATACATGTGTCGGGATGTAAGCAAGAGGTCACCTCTTTGCAATTGATATATGTACGTACATAAGTACTTGTGTGGTGCGTATATTGTAGCAGTTTGTAAGTGAGGCGATTTGTGGGTTGGGTGCTTTTGTTGTGTTCTTTATTGTAAAATGAAGTTTATCCGCGTGTTTTTTTTATACACAAGCTATTGAGAGGTTGAGCTGTTGATCCTCTTTACTCGATCTTAGCATTAAACTTAAAGACAGACGGGTTTTAAAACACGGCAAACGTAAAGACTTTCTTCTTGTACTAAAGTAAGCAGTTTAAAATTGATTGGATAAAAGTCTCAGCCCTCAAGATGACTAGTTTACCAATTTTTTTAGATGTCTCCCGCTCTAGGGGGGAGTGGGAGGCTTTTACTTCAGTCAACCCACTCCTATTTTCCTTCTTTGCCTTGCGTCCCAAAACCCCAAGGTATCCTTTCGGACAACTTATGGCCTCAGTAGGCTTCGCGTCTAAAGACCGTTAAAAAAAAACACTGTCTCTCAAATTCACTCTTCCAATCCAGTCACAAACAACACCTAGATTCACACAATCCAATACAAAAATAGTAACTACACACATCAAAGGAACTCTAAAAAACCGCAGTACTCCTCAAGCAAGTCCCACTAAGATCACTGTCAGTAGCAACAAAACCACAAATAAATATCAATAGAGTTCTCTACCGCAGACCACACGAATCACCTGTACGCTACTAAGTACCAATGTCATCACGATTCCGCTGTAAGAAAGAGATGGTGCTATCCGACTTGTATAGCTCTGTCTCTCTCTTACGCCGGCGACTCACACGGCGCTTGCGCATTTCTCACGCGATCGCCTTACGCTTCCTTCCTGTGTGAGCATCGAACATTGTAGGGTTGACTACGGCTTGAAAATTATGATAATTTTGTTTATATTTTTGGTAATTGTAGGGTATGGGTTTCACTGTGATTTAATGTCGTTAAGTGAGTGGGATATCGGGTTTTGATGTTATTTGAATATAAATATAAAATGTTTTTATTTTAAGAAAATCGTTTCGTATATGATTGTGTTTCAATAATGATTGGGAGCTTGAAATCAAAGTCAAAGTCAAAGAAATGAAAAACGTATCTGGTTTGCTTGACTTTTTATTTGAATAAGTTTATTTATGAGGCCTTTTTGTTATTATATAAAGCTTTTAGAAAGACCTTGACTTGGTAAACGGCAGATCTGGTAAATAACAATTTTTCTTGTAAAAACGTTTTTTTAAGTTTATTCCTACATATCCATCCAATATTTTCATCTAATTTCCAATCAAAATTTCATTAAGAAAATTAGCGAAAAAAATCCTATCAATTTAATATCCTCACACCCGATCACAGCCCTTAAGGGTCATCCAGTGGTTAAGGGTGATAATAGTTAGCTGCCCCATCGCCCCATTGCCTGGGAACCGCTCCTTCCGTTCGGCGTAAGTGACAAATCTTTTTTTGATTGTGTGAACCTAAGTGTTATTCGGATACTCGGCATAAGTAGCCGGATACTAGGAGTATCCGGCTACTTATGCTAAGGAAGGAAGTGATTTGCGCGGGAATCTGCGGCGTACTTTATGACTTGGAGGCTCACTTATTGGATGATTACCTCTTAATGATGCTTGGAGGATGAAGTAGTTTTTTTTTGTGGTGAAGGTGTTTTTTTAATAGCGGACTGTTTTGTGTGTCAAATTGGGGGATTATTAAAAGACTATAAGAGGAAGTAAAAATGTCAGATTATTTTTTATATATTTTTTTATTTATAGGATGTATTGTTGCTGCATTGGTGGCCCACTGGTAACACCCCGACTTACAAGTTACTTCTTCAGCTTTGTTAGCCCCAACTACTTAGTTTACGGTCACGGGTTCGGGCCCATCCAGGCGCATTACTCAGTGTAATTTATTTTTTCACCACTGCTCTCAGTATGGTGAACAAACATTCAAAGACTGGTGACATCATCCATTCCGCTCTGGGGCCGCGTGGTGGATTATGGGCCATTAACACTCCTAGAAAGGAGGCCTGAATCCCAGCATTATAAGGCTGATTATTATTATTATAAGGAAAACATTATGAGTTGAATAAAAAAGTCGTAAAGGAGACTCCAATGTGCCCCAATTCTCAAGAGACCAAAAAAAAACCAGTCCAAATTACATAAAGAATAAATTCTTAAAACATTTTAACCAAGAGAATCTCCTTCGGTATTCCTTTTCACCGCGCCATTTGGATCCGTCTTATTTCTTGGCAGTTAACCCTTTTGTCGCCGCGGTTAAGGAGGCCTTTGTTTCACCGGGCCGGTCTCACGGGCCCCCGTCTCAGGCAAACGGGTCAGGTTGGCTACATTGTTTAAGTAGGCTAATATTCCCATGGGAGTGGAGGGTTGAATGAAGTGATATTCAAGATACTGTAGTAGATGTGTTTGCGGAGGACACAGAGATAAAGTTAATATTTTATTTTTTGGTCGTTACTAAATCTGTCAATTTACTCGTACATGAGATAAATAAATTCTGTGCCTGCCTATACTGTATATATTTTTTTTGGTAACTCGATTTATGTCAAAACCAGTACAGGGATAGTTTTTTTGAGCGTGCTTTTATTTTAATGTTGCAAAAGTTTTTTTTGTATCGGACAAAAATTTAATGAAAAATACATATTTAGAACTGAATATCCTGTTGGATATATTATTTATTTATTTAAACTTCATGTACAGCTGGAGTGGTACATAGGCGGACTTGCAACAAGGTATTCTCTACCAGTCAACCTTTGGGTTAAAAAAAGACAACACTGTGGTAGGTGTGCACAATAAATAAATAACAGATATTTAAAATAGAAATTGGCTTTATTCTTTACTTTATTAGCCGCAGCTTCCCCCGCGTACATAAAATATAGCCTATGTCATTCAGGAATACAATTTTAGCAATCGGACCAGTACTTCCATAGATTACCTCATACAAACAAGAAAACAAACTTTACCTCTTTATTATATTATAGATGGTATTTTTATTTTTTTTCCTATTACTAAGACTATTATTTCAATAATAGTCTTTAAATGACACATCTATATCAATATTTTAATTACATTAAACCTAATCTTACTTAAAGCATATCAGACATTTAATTTCATAATAATGACATACGGAACCGTCTCAAGATTACGATCATCGCGTGCGGGAGTGTCATTAGGGTGCGTCCACATTGTCATATTGTGTGGATCGTGTACAATGCCCGTTTCTTGAGGGTGGCAAACTGGGCGATGAAAGGATATTATGTTGTGAAGACTAAGCTTAGTTTTAGTTAAAGGTTAGATTAGATGTGTTATGGGTGTTATTGATTTAGTGAAGTTGATTGAGAATATTTAAAATTGTTTTGTTCTGTTAAAGATTAGTTAGCAAGTTAGATTATATTGTAGCAATTATCAATTGCTTTAAATATAAAAATAGTAAACCAGATTTTTTTACATATTTCTAACGGTTTTACACTACAAAATAGATACAGTCGAGGGTAAAATCTCTTTCTTTTTAGAGTTGTTTAAAAGTGAATCCAATCTTTTTTTTTAATGGTTATAAACTAGTGCTTGACTGCGATCCCACCTGATCGCAAGCAGTGATGCAATCGTCGATGGTGAGGCGCACTAGTTTATTAAAAGCCTATAGCCTTGAAGACACCCAAATCATAATCGGACGGAAAACCCGCAGCAGGCAGATTGTTCCAGTCCCTCGATGTACGCGGTATGAAGGACGAGGCGAAACGCTTAGTCCGGACCGTAGAGGTTTGTACAACGTAAGGGTGGATACCCGCCGTACAATCTAATGAAGTTTCATAAAATATTTAGAAAAAAGAACAGCCTAAATGGATAGTCCAATTCGGAGTAAAGTAATACATTAAATCTTATTGCGAACTAAATTTGTTTTAAATGACGAACTAACTCACGCTCACTATCATGAGAGGTGTTGACTGTTGGTCAAACGCAAACTTATCAAAACCAAAAATAAAAAAGTCGCCTATATTACCACGAAACTAAAACTCGTACAAACTCAACTGATCCATTATTACAACCTCATTAACAAATAAAACGTCTCACAGTTCCACACACGAACAATCATTCCCACCCGGAGCTGTCCGCCTCAATTTTTAGCGCATAATTACGTCTACAACGGCCCGACAAGCTGTCGCGTGGCGTACCGGTCGCGGCGCATCTGTCGCACGTCTGGACGCGGCCTTATGACACGGGGCATTATTATTAAAATTGTAAAAACAAAAGAATTTTGTTTTGACGTTTTACCGGTTCTTTTTATGGCAGTGGATAATTGTTTATTTTTGTTTGGACTTTTTTTTTGGTTGGTGGTGAAGCGTTTTTTTTGTTTGTACTTACTATCCAGTTTGTGTTTGTTGTAAATCTAAATTAGTATTACATATAAAGATTGAAACTAAAAGAAAATATTTAAAATAGGATGAATAATGTCTTAGTAAAGAAAAGGTAGCAACTCGTAGCACTTTCGTAGCAATACGTAGCTTGCTACGAAGATATTAGGTGTTGCTACGAAGGTCGTAGTAGAACCGTAGACTATTGCTGCTGTAGCTACGATCAGGTGATTTGAATTAGATTTCTTATCTTTCAAATATTTTTCGTATAACGTGATAATAGACACATCTACAGGATTTTTTGAATGTTACTGTGGCCTGGAAACGCTTTGCTTGTGTTGCAAAATTAAAGTATATCATGAGGACTGCCGGGATAGTCGGATACAATCCAAGGAAACCCGGAGTCCTCGAATGCTAGGCAAAGAAGGTACACAGAAGTAAGCTGTAATCAGTAAAAACTGACACCCCCTTTCCGGATTCACCTTCAGCGGGAAGATATTTGATAAACTCAAAAAAAAAAGATCCATTTTGAAATATTTTTTTTTCGCCCTACTTCTCTTTTACCGTCATTAAGATCTTAAAGATCCTAATGACAGTATAACCTAACTAACAAGGTAATATAGAAAGTAATAAAAAAAGGGTTTTTTTAGGAGAGAAATCATTAATGACTTCTACCGCTCTTGGGCGGAGCAGTAAGGTGTGTCAGACTTTGACTGACCACTTCTATTTTCTTTCTTTACCTTAATTCCAGGGCTCCGGTGTTCTCTTTCGCATAACTCATAGACCCAGCAGGCTTCGATCCTGCTAGACCCTGCTAGGTTTTGCTGACCTCTTGAGGCGCGCGCTACTCGGCCTCAGTCCGGATGGATACCGGCCGTGTGTAATCAAAAGGGGTTAAATATCAATCGTCATCATCACGCATTTCTTTTTTTCAAAACATGATTTAACAGAACATTTAAACTTAGGGTTACTTGTTAATTATAAAGAATTGAATTCTCCAATTAATGTAGTATTTCTAAACGTAACATATGTGGTTTACGTTTGCCCATAAGTGACTTGCAAGAAAATACCCAAAGTCTTTGCAACTTTATAAATACAGTTACGATAACTTCTATTATAATAGGATAGGGTTCAAAATCGATTGTTTTGTGCGTTTAACGCTTGATTAGTTTTAATTTTACGCCCTTTACGGGTGAACAATGATGCGGAATAAAGATCTTTGTCTTGAAGGATCAAGAGAAGGGTAAGACAGCAAAGAACAAAAGTGCTAAGAAATCACATGCTTAGTCAAGAAGAACGTAACTCAAAAATGAGGGTATTTGTAAATTGAACCTTATTTTTGGTACCTATAATTTCAGATTCAAATACCCTCTTTTTGAGTTAGGTGTCTTTACGATAAAGTTTGCTAAATGTGTTTGTGTATGAATTGAGAATAGGTTTTTGTATCAACTGAATATCAATGCCGCCAGTCTTTTGAGTATAATGCCATTTGATAGCGATGTGGAGGAGGTTTTTTCGACTTATGGCGTCGAAACACCTTGGATTACAATCAGTTATCATAATTGCTTATGATTCCTTGTTCAAGTTTAGTCTACACATCGCTAAGAGTACAGTAGTATGGCACAGACTAGCTGCTGCCAGCGGTTTCGCCCGCGTGGTAGTAGAAAGTTATCCCATGGGAACTTGTTCCGAAAATCAAAAGAATCCTTTATGTTATTTCAGGATATATTTTACCCGTATACCCAGTTTCATCGAAATCCATTGGGTAGTTTTCGCGAAAATTAGTAACAAAACATCCATACATCTCATCCATATTAGTAGGATTCCTTTTTTTGCGTCAATAGTTACATACCTTTTTTGGTTTAGTAAAGAGGTGACCACGTATGGTCTCTATCTATAGGTAACTTCAGCAGCATTAGCTCTTCGAAAGTCCAGTTAATCTTTTTTCCATGTCATGGTACGGTTTCAAAGAATAAAAGTTAGCTTGAAAGCTCAACATTACTCTTATTTAAATATTCACTAATTAGGCTACGTTGAGGGGACCTCATTAAACTTTCCTCACTTAACAATGTTGTTGAGAAATAAAAACAACAAACTGTTCCTTTTTATTGCGCAGGAAGACGTAAAAAATTAACGAAAAACTATCGGGACGTGTCTTAAGTTGTAAATTGGTCGCGGCAGGCGGTGAAGGAACATGAGTGGACAAGTTTCAATTTACAATTCGGAAGTCTTGGCTTGATTAGTTAGTTTTTGTGGAGCACACAGCGCACTTCCGCCTTGTCACGAATTGTGGAAATGACGTCGATCCACGATGCGCTCCAACGGTTTATTAGAAATTGATATTTGGAATCTTAGAAGGTCATTAGACCGTCTGTCTTCCGGTCCCAACGGAGGGCGCGTGCCACTTAATTGCTTCATTTGAACACATAATGCGGGATCAATATAACTTTTTTTTCAATATCTTTGAGGTGTTATGCTCTACTGATGATTGAAATTTATTCATCCATTTCCTAATACTAATAAATAACCAGCAGCGGAACAAACAATATCAATCGTCATCCGCCATCAATGCGTCACAATCACGGCGCATCGTAAACAAAATTCGATAAAACTCATCATTTTATACCTAAACGAATTATCTGGTAGCAAATTTTAAGCCAGGTCTGCACTGCACAGTGCGTCCGCTTATACAAACAAAATACCAACCAATCACGATTTTGTGAATTTGAAATTTGTTAAAGCCCAACGGTTGTACAGAAAACCAATACGGTGTGTACATGTATGCATGGTAAAACTACGCACAGGCTAAGCAAACTAGCCCGCGTGTGTGTGAGTGCGGCGTGCACACAGCGCCACGCACCGCCCGCGTACACTCACTCACACAATGCGATATTGCAAATGGGCTAGTCGAATGTATTCGTTCGCCCGCCGGCCGGTGGGGTGAGGCGCCGGGGGATGGAAGATGCGTTTTTGTGCACTACTCTCCGCTTTAGCTACGTTTATGAGTAAATATAAGTGCGTAGCCGATAACGTCCTTAATACGAACTACGTCAGTGTGAGTTCCCCGCTTTTGGACTCAATTATACCTGTCTGTGTACGCGACATCTAGACTTTCTTCACAATAGGGCTGTCAGCCACGTTGTACAACTGTCTGTTCCGAACTATTATAACGTTTATCACATTTGTGTGAGCAGTAATTCCCTTTCACTAGTCTCCTAGCCTTTTAAGTGATTCCGAGAACGAATACAACAATAAATCTCCATTGTATAGTATAATTGAAACACAGAGTAAACAAAAGGAAGTCTATTCCCAACAGCGGGTAATTTCGACTTGTAGATAGAGTTGTATTCGAACGCATGCTCGCCGGGCCAATCCGCTTAATCTTTCATAGTGTTCTATCATACTACATACATTATCCATGTCCTTTTACGAGCACTGCAAGCGATAAATGCTGTAAATCTAATTCTAAAGCCAAAAATCATTTATTCAGCGCGCGCGGAACAACTTACAAACAGTGTATGTGTTTGCTGCTAGTAGCAGTTAAAAGGTTTGCAGATTTGGTGGCGACGGGCGCGGCGGCCCTGTGGCGCACAGCCAGCCGGATCGGTAGGCTTTTTAAAAATAAACGAGTTGTTATTTTTAGTGACAGAAGCAGACTAAGTGGCTTCGACCCGGGGGAAGTCCGTCCTCTGAGAGTTAACCACACCTGACTGGCGATGTTCACGGCCCGGTTCACACTTCTTTCAGCGCTCCGAAGCGGCCGAATGGAAAGTACATGAAAGGCCTGTTACTTCGTTACTAAGAAAAAGAGCAAAACGAACACGAAAAATGATCAGTGGACAGGAATTCGGGTGATGGTCTGTAATGTGAGATAACTTGGGAGACGCTTCGCGCCTGCCGACGTGCGGGCGTGTTCCTCGTCGGCCCATGCTCCTCTATTTGTTGTCAAAACTGCACGATGTAAGCCTCTGACACGTGCCTGCCGTTATTAAATTTCTCATGTCATTCCAGCTAAAATGTTACGATCTACAATAACTTTAGCTAAACTAAATGCACAAACCGTGCGAAGCCAAATAGAAGCAAAAAAAACTCTTTGTAACGGTTCTAAATTTAAATAATGACACTACCATTATTCCCTCCAAATATTGAATATAGAACGCGAAATTCTAAAAAAGTATGTATCAATAATTCATAGACAAAAGTCACAGATAATAAAGGATGAAAGAACAAAAATGTATTTGTAGAACGAGCGACCACAGCATGCGGTCAGGCCGGAATCTATTTCATTATCAGGACGTTTAACTAACCCCACGTCAATGAGCCGCGGTGTTTCTACTATAAAATTTATTTTGATTAATCCGTAACATTCCGTGTCTCTGGTAGGCTCGGTGCTATTTCCGTAGGTACACGACGCGTACACAAAGCAATAGTGGACAGTGTCCACTCCTCTTACGGGCCGAACACGAATTTTCGCACACACACAACCACCTATTTCAGTTTTACCGCACACTGGTGCTTGTATAAAATTTATGGTGCACACTTTTGCATCGTCGCAGCTATAGCTACATAGATCTGTGGGGGGGACGCCGCTGGTCAGCCATTTCGTGTCCACGAGATTTATAACCTCTCTGTGCGTTGCTAACTTTAGTAAGATGCGTGTATGTGACGTGGCAAGGCTTTATTAGTGAAACTAGTGTCGATATTTTCGGAATTACGTTTGAAATTCGATATTTGTCGAACGATAAAATTGGAAAATGGTGGTGGGGTAGGTAACAGAGCCGTTGGGAGCATTATTTCAAAATGTACGGTTAGGTGGGGGGGGCTTAGGGTGGCGGGTGGGGGTCAGCTCGGTTGTTTGTCTATCGCCGCGCTTTCCCATTCACCGGGTGAATTTTCCGAAGCCCATTGCGCTTCCGGCCCCACCCCCCTTAAGCCTTCCTCTCTGTATTTTTATTAACGGAATTATGGCGTCTGAATGAGTAGTGCCTACTTATATTGATTAGGCCTCCAGCATCGTATCGTGTATGTGAGCATGATAAGCGCAGCTTTTTATTTGGAACCAAACATTTTCCAGTGAAATGCTGTTGATTTCTTTCGCTCTTGTGTTTTCAATCACGTTAAGTTAACAAACTTTGAATGTTTATGGAAACGCTTTTTGTGTTTTAGACTAAAGAGAGAGACTTAGTACAATATACCTATAAAATGTTTGTCCTCATTGTTATTGCAAATGCCTTATTTATTGTAGTATTAATATTCACTCTGTAAGTTTTGTTTCATTGTCATGAATATTGGATTGTTCTAGTGCAATTTTATATAAGCTACTATCAGTAAATGTCACAGAAGAGGCTTAGATATAGTTTTAACTACCCAACAATTTATAGTTACAACCTCTTTACAAAGACTCAAAAGACAAATAGTTCAACCCGATCATTAACAAAAAAAAACACGAACTCATATTCAAAATTCGAATTTCCAATTCTCTTTTCGAATGGAATCGAAAGCTTGTATAGTCTATGGGCGTTTCCAAACGCAAGGTTCTGATCAGAAACTCATAACGGACACGTCATGTCTTATCTATGGCGAAAAGTTGGGACATAGAGTGCGCGGGAAGCGCTTGGGCGCCGTAGTTTGGCGTCACCCGCTTCCGAACGCGTTTTGGTAAAGGTAAAGCTGTTGTGTGTGATTTGCGTGTTGTTTTTGTTAGTTATGATCCTGGAACAAACTGTAAACCAATTGCGTGATTGTTGAAAACGAGAATCGAGTTTGGAATGTAGTTTTCTTTCTTACACCAAGCAGTTTAAGTTTTTTGATAACATGATTTAATTTTGGATGGCTCAGTCGAAAAATTTCGAAACAAACCGAACTTTAAAACCCTTAAAAGTTTTACATACTCGTACCCATTTAAGTTCGTAATATTATATTTGTATGATATTTACTATCGTCAATAATAATGGCGCATTCGATAGGAACTTATCAAATCAAAATACTTCTCTATAATATTTGACAGTACGCGTGCAAATGTCAAATATTTCGGTTCAAAGCCAACTGAGAGTTTGTATTATTAGCGGCGTGGTGAACTGTAGTGGGTGTTGTCCTTTGATGTCATTAGTTGTGTGTTTAGGTGGGTATAAGAGACGCCTAGTGCTTAAACTATGGTCTAGATTATTACGTCATTATCGTGACTGTTACGGAAACTTAGACAAGGTTTAGTGTATTCAGCAGTGCCGGGTAAAAATTTGATGATTTCTCAATTAAAAAAAGTCCAGTGCAAGTTTTAATTTTTTTTTTACTTTGTAGGAGCGAGAGGTAGTATTAGATTTTTACTGCTTTCTTCTTTCCTTCCGTTACGTTCTGCGGTCCAGGCGTTACCATGACGTGTTAAAATGACAAGACAAAATTACTTCCTAATCATGGTACAAAGAGGGATGGAGCTATACACAATACATACTTTTGCCTACTTAGATTCAATTCTTTTATTTACAAATATGTACCGACTAACATTCGATATTAAGCGATTCATCACACTATGGATTTTGTAAAAAAAAACAGTTAAATCATTATTATAATATAATAATCCTTCTAACAGTTCAGTTTAGGGCGTCAGATGAATCATATTAAGAGCCTTACGGCCGAACCCAATAACAATAAAACCAAAAATAATGATTTGGCATACTGGAGATAGTAAAACAAATGATACAATGCAAAAATTATACATGTTTTCTGTTGTTTCATTGGTTTTTCTATCTCCGATATGTGATAGATAGGTTATTGGGATCGGCTGTTATGGACCAAACTCAGTTGTCCAACCTAATCCCTTTCAAATTTGAAATCTTTCCCGCTATCTTCCTAGCCCAGCCTACTCGCCTCGAATTCGCGATGGCTGCGCGCTGATACGGCGCCGATAGCTTAAAACGTGGGTTTTCGATGCTCAAAACTGTACCGCTGATTAATGCTCGGTTTATCGGTTTCAACTGTTAATTATGGCTTTTTGAGGAACGGTTATCGACTGTTTACTTGTTAGATTTCTTGGTGTGGTGTTTTTTTAATGTGGGTATGGAAATGTGATTTGAGAATGACATGGATGGTAACATAAATGGAATGTCAGTTTTTTTTTTGAGATGAGAAATCATCAAGTAAGTTTTCCGGCTTTAAGTGAGTGAAAGAGGGAATTGCCGACCATTACTGGCTCAAACCCAACTGGTTGGTGGTTGTCGCAATGTCATTCTATATTAATAAACAAGGAAGTAAACTGTGGTGTGTAATTGTTTTTTGCAAACGCTACACTTGATCCGACAATGAGGAAATCTCTCTAATTTCATTTCGCCACATGTCACAAATCAAATACCGTAACAAACTCCATAAAACCGAAAAAGTCTAAACTATCCGTCACTAGACAAGCTTTTAAAACTATACAACCAAAAAGTACATACAGATCCGTCCGGACCGTCAGCAAAACGACGTAACATTATAACCGCGACTGTAGTAACAAGTCAACAGAGATAGGTACAGTCACCAACGAAAATTCGCTCCCTTCAAATATTCACAACTTTTCCCGACCGGGAAAGGGGGTAGGGATGAAAAAACTGTCGGCCATGTCCACCTCGTCTACTAAGTAACTAATGTGCATATAATGCGATTATTTTTACCTCAACGTGAACAGTGAGTAAAATTAGATATTGTACTTCGGAAAGAACAATCCGTTCCACACGTGTTTTAATTATATTGTTTTTGAATACTAGGTTTTTTAAATCCAAGGACAATATACGGGAAAAATAACAACAAAAAGAAACCTAAACATTTAGCATTAATTAACTTAAATATCCTTGTCACAACACTGTTTGCGCTTACAAATAAGGAATAATAATCTAAATGATAAAATCGACTTTGATAAATGTTTAAACCATATTATTTATAGTAAAAATAGTCGGTATGCTACAAAAGTACAGCAAGGAATTTTTAATAATCATTTCAATTATGTAAAAAGGAATATTTAACAAGTTTATACCAAGGAACAAATTCAATTTTATGACAGCCGACAAGTACATGTCACATAAGTCTATGGCGGCAAGTGTCCAGGCACATATGCCCGCCTGATTATTCGAAAATTCATGCCCTGTCCACCCCTGTCAGGCCGCAGACAAAATACGGGTATATGTACGAAATTCACCCGGTTTTATTCCGGCGTTCGGCCGTCGAAAACCGGTGCTACCCGGTTCATACCGCCTAAAACTGCGTATGTACGTTACAAAGGAATTATAAAAGGTCGGTAAAGTCAGAATTGAAATTGGATTTTATTGTACGATTGTACTTTATTTTCGCTTCGTGGTGTCTGAGGTAATTTGATTAGGTTATTGACTTGTATGAAGTATTTTCTATGCCTGAAATACGAAATTTTGTGAAGATTATTTTGCTTCAATATTGAAAATTAACTTTGTAAGTCTGGTTGGGAAGTTATTTTGGAAAGTTGCTAGTAATAATTGGATAGGTAACATATTAGTGTCGTTTGTTATTACCTATAATAATCTTACCATTAATATGATTTTGAAATCTTATCCGCTGCGAAATATGCCCGTAGCCTGCGGTTGATCTGAAAAGACGAGAAAACTTTACGTTATTTCTATGTTAACATGACTAGTCATCATAACAAACATTCAGTTATCATCATCATCATTTCAGCTGAAAACGTCCATTGCTAGACATATCTCTCCCCTAAGCGTCGCCACAACGACTTGTCCTTTGCGTCTCGCATCAGTCCGAAACGTGGTAGCGCACTATTGGCCTTTATCTGAAGGTTTAAAGTCATTCAAAGGGCTATGCTGGAAGTTTCCTTGCGTAATCACGTTACAAAAGCAAATATCCACAAGACAAATATTCAACAATGACTAAAATCCGATAAGTGATCAGAAGCTCCGTCAAAACCAATTTTCAACAAAACTTTTTTCGATCCGTCTACCGAGAATCGATAAGAAAGTACAACACTACTTATCGATATCGATCAGATAGGGGTGGCCACGTGCGGGCCCACCCGGCGCGAGCGCGTGCGCCGGCCGTAGGAAATCTATGGGGTTTTTTGTTTCTTCCGATAAATAGTGATAAAGGCAATCTTTTTATGAATTACCCCTATCAAAAGGTCAAAATTTATAAAGTTATATCAATGTTTAAATTTTTAATGATTTGGGGGCTTGATTGAAAAAAACAGGATTGTGCTTGAAGTCAAGCAAAGATCTAATTGCGACTTTATCGGTAAGACCAGTTTTATAAACTACTACCCTAGAAACAACATAGCGTGCAAATGTACTCACAATCTTTCACATACCCGCAAAACGAGACACAATAGTAAAACAATAACAGCGCGGTCTCATAGGACCGGTCGGGGATTCATGAACTAACTTCCAAATTAGGTATGTACAGATATTATTGACTTGTCTTCTATAATAGTCCTTAATAAATAAATAATAGATCGAAAAGTATTTTTTTAACAGCGATAAATCTTGTAAACTATGGGGTAAATGTTTGTAAAATTTATAATCGAAATGATACTTATAATTTATGCGAAAGAATTCTATGTCTGTCTGTTATACTTTCATGGGTAATTTATTGAACCATGTTTGATAAAAAGTATAGAGTAAGCTTGAATCCCAAGGAAAGACCAGCATCTTTATATTATCTAGTTCGACTTTGATTTCCATATTAAATGATATTCACGAGACCGAAGTCGCAGTCAAAAGCTAGTTTAGATTTTAAATTCCTCAGGTAAATTTGCGAACCAATCGAGACAAGAAATATACTTTAGTCTTGTATTTGAATTTAAATGGGCTTTCACAATTTCTTTATAGATAATAACAGCTGATATTTCTTATTATATAATTTATTTCCTACACTACCATCTTAATCGTAACAATATATCATAGCTTACACTTAAAAGTACCGAAAGATGTTTCTTTCTATGAACCAGGTGCCATGTGGTGCTTTAGTACCCCATTGATCGTTTTATCGCCTATTAGGGGCTCGGTACAGTTGAAGAGCGTAATTGTCAGGTAAAGGAAGTTCTGTAGTACAGGAAGTCATCTGTTTAGTACCTACAGTATCATTTTGAAGAGGTTGGCGGTGATTTATTTTTGGTGCTGACTGTACTTTTGGTATTGTTGAAGTTATGTAGTGTTATTGATGTTGGTTTGATTGTTAATTTATGTGATTATTGCTTCTGTAAGTGTAATTATTTTTTTATTAGCTTCTAAGTTACAACTTAAAGTTAGTTAGCTGACGCTAACTTTAAGTTATGCTTTGCACATTGTGCGCGCTGGACTCGACTTTAACAAAAAAGAATCGAGATAAAAGGTAGTCCAGGTTCTTATCCATGTCAAACGCCATATGCATGCCAAATTTCATATAAATCCGTTCAGCCGTTTTTGCGTGATTAAGTAACAAACATCCACACTTTCTCATTTATAATATTAGTTAGGATTGCCTTCCGTCGCAGTAGGTCTGTAAGGTTTTTAATTATTTATTTTGAAATACCGTTATTTGATTTATTACATTATTTATTTAATTAAACTTCATGCAACAAAAAGGTACAAGGCAGACTAAACACCTTAGGTATTCTCTGTCAGTCAACTAAGGGTGGTGAGAGACAACATGTACAAAAAAAAGAAAATATTCTGAAGTAAATCTTATTCTAAGACATGGCCTACCTGTATACCAAGTTTCATCAAAATCCATTCAGCAGTATTTGCGTGAAATAGTAACAAACATCCATACTTACAAAGTTTCGCGTTTATAATATTAGTAGGATTTATATTTATAGAGCAGGATTCATGTCAATTAAAGGAAAAAAGGCAAAATAATAATTGAAAATGAGTGAACAAAAACAGTCATTGACCTCATAGTAACATCTGATGTTATCTGCTAATGATATTTTTCAAATCATGTAGCTTTTAATTCATGAATCCCCGACCGGTCCTATGAGATTGCGCTGTTATTGTTTTACTGTTGTGTCTCGTTTCGCGGATATGTGATAGGTTAATGGTACTTGTAAAAAGGTGTTCTTTAAACTTATAGTCAACATCCAAGTCCAAAATGTGCAAATCTAAGACGACAATAAATCTCCAAAAACATCTGTTTCTATTGCTCGTATCAACATCTATCCTATTTAGTTATTTACGACACTTGAGGCAACAAAGGAGGTTTACGTGTCAAATTAGTTCTCTATAGGATCAATATTTTGCACAAATTGGGCAAAAACGCGCAGATGTTTGTACGGTGACTTCTGGTTTTTAAAAGGCGGCTTTTGTATCAGTTTCGATTTCTATAAGACATATTAGTGGGATTTATAAAGGTTTTTATGTATGTATTCTATCTAGATAGGTACATTTTTTTTTGAGGAAATTTTTAATTTTATTTGTATTTTGACTAAGATTAGTGAGTAACTCCTGAAGTCCTAAGCAAGCCAATCATAATATAATATTTATAAAAACGAAATTTTTACGTTATGTGTATGCTACATTATCACTCCGTAACACAGGCTGTATATTTTCTGCAGTCACGCGGATGTATTTGCTATTAGAATCGAATGTTAATTCATGAATCCCCGACCGGTCCCATAGGACCGCACTGTTATTGTCTTACTATTGGGTCTCGTTTCGCGGGTATTGATAGGTTAAATAAATCGTTTTACTCACACCAGAACTGATGATAATATGACAAATGATGTTCAGCTTGTTATAACTGTAATTATTTAAACTGTTCTTCCATTGTGCTACCTCTAACAGCCGAAACCAATAACCTATCTATCACATATCGAAGATAGAAAAACAAATGAAACAACAGAAAACATGATAATTTTTATATTGTATCATTTGTTTTACAATCTCCAGTATGCCAAAACTGGAGATCGATAGGTTATTGGTTTCGGCCGTAAATCAGTAACAAGATCACAAACAATCGAATCAAGAGCCAAAAAGAAGTCCAAACGTCCCACAAGGACAAGTACTCTTCACCATTAATATATTTATTCGCGGGATGCGGGCCCACTCTCAAGGAACCATTCTTGGCCCCTCCTGACACAATAGGCCACGAATTGGCCTACTTGGCCCACATTCCCACAAAGCCAATATTTGTCTACTTACACCAAATTACCAGTATCGTCCCGCATCCTTAGACCCCTGCGGAGACAAATTAAATTTTAATGGTTTTTTGCAAGAGTTGACGCAGGAAGTAGAATCGTTATTGTACTGCTCAAGGTTATAAATAACGCTTTTTTTGGTCCAGAGATTGTGTAAGAGACGTATCAAAAGATACGGTTTGTAATGCGGCTAATTGGCCAAGAATGAAAATGTAACGCGATACCCGGATGAGGTAAGTTAGGGTTGGTTTTTGATTGACAACTGACTGCGAATTATGATCTAAAAAACCACCGTAATAAAACGCCTCCCGACCGGACGCGAAGTCAGTCGAATCAAACTACAAATAACCCAAGAAAGTCAAACCAAAATTATATGTTACATAACCCTTCACTTATCTCGTCAACGGAATTGTCAAAACACATTCCGTAATGGGGTGCGTTCACACGGGCGCTTGTAAGACTGGTGACGTCAGCGGATGCGACGTAAGGACGCGTTCTTGAATGGGCACGCACACATGCACCACTGTACACGAACGTCTTAGAGCCGTGTGTGCGTGAATGAACGTACGTCGTGTTTACGCTGAGATTGTAGACAGCCCGACTGTAGAGATTGACGGCCGACTAACGTGGACAAACATACTCGAAGCGACTAATTGAAACACGTCCGTTATCCCGGATTGACACAAACAGTTTCAAAAAAACTTTCTAATGAGCAAACATAGCAGTTTTCCATCATAAATTCACACTTGAATTGCGACGATACGAGTCGAAAAACTGTTTCGTCATTTCCGAATTTTAATAGTGTATGTTACGATGAATGACGGGGGCATTGGACCTTGTGCCAAAACCATAATACACGGACAAAGTTGTACACACTGTCAAATAAGTTAATTTAGACTCTATTGCTGGTCATGTAATATGTTAAAATAAGAATGGGGTGGCAGAAAGTATGTTTGTAGCTGCAGTATCGGTATGGAGTGTACGAGGGGTGAAGCCGGGCGCTTAGGCAGGTGTGAGGCCAGATGTCTTGAACAAATTGCCGAGCCATAAGGTACGTGTGGACGCACCCTTACTTCTGTGGGCCCGGCGTGTGCCAAGTTTTAATTTTATGCTTGATTAAGACTCCGATACCGGAGCGACTAATTAATGGCCAGGAGATCGACTGTGCGGTTTTTCGAGTGCTTTGCCGCATTACTACTTTGCTGGAAGTTCTTAGGTTTTCGGGCTTTCTGGGTTACGAGTAAAAGACTGCGGTTTACGTGAAAGGGAATGTATGCCATTTGGCTAAATTAATTACAGTGAACATTCTGAGTCTGAAGAAATTATTTCCGGAAATCTATGAATTACACAGTAGCTTCTGCCAGTGTCTTTGCTCGCGTTAAATACATTTCTCCATACAAACTTTAGACCCCCGTTTCGTCTTCTTAAGGAATGTATTTGTAAAAATTCTCTATCAGTGCTGGCCTACGTCATAAAAGATTTTAAGAAATTTCAAGATCTTAGTACCACTTAGTTTCGGCTGAAGATTTTTTTTCGACTATTCGATTTTATGTGACTTTAAGGCCATAAGATTTCTCACATTTATCATAGTAATATCAAAATTCCAAATCCATCAAAAATGGCTAACTTGACAACCTTTTTCAAGCTTAAGGCTCTAATATTTCCTCCTCATACTCTTTACACATACATATGTATATCACAGCGTATGTATAAGCTATAGTGCCCGTATGTAAAAAAAGCTGGACGTATCATCAAAGTAAAGGCACTTTTTCACCGTAAGCACATTTTTTTATCACGACTCAATGGACAGTGTACCTTTAGCTCACTTCAGCTAATGGGCGCAAAAAGAAAATTTTCAATGCACTGACTTTATGAAAATTACTTATGTTTTTATTTTATTAGGCTTAAGAATAATATATTATTCCGAATAGAAATATTATCTTTTGGCTTTAATTAAGAAATGAATAATGGGGACGGTGGGAAAGAGAACCTTATAATATTCTGATTGGAAATAGTGTAGAAGTTTTTTGTGTTTTGGTCAAAAAGCATAATATTCTTGTTCTATTTAAGTCAATTGAACTTAAGATATTTTGGATTCTGTTAGTGGCCCAGTATAAGTGCACACTCGTATATAAAGTTGATTCTACTGTAGTGAATTAAAACTAAACTAAACACTAAATTTGAAAAAAAAACTGGTACAAATATATAAAAAAAAAATAGTGCAATATTTTACGCCAAAAATTCTCACGTCATATTGGAAGTAGGAAAATTGAAATGATTTCTAAAGTGGCGTCGGCTAGGAAACGGAAGTGACGGTGACCGCTGCGTTCATAATTATATTGTTTTACGGAAGTTGTGTAGTCATTGACTCTGGTCGTTATGGCGATTTTGAGTAGAAGTATAAAAATCGTCGGTAAAGTTCGAACATTGCATAGCTTTTGGCGGTGTGAAGATTGATAGTACTTAATAAGAATTTGAAAAAGGATGTTATTTGGTTAAGAAAAATCTTTCAACAAATTAAAGCTAAAAACTATACAATACTGAATGTCACGAAAGATCATACATACAACACAGTGACGAGATTCGTATACTAAACTCATGTTTTTGCTGCAATAATTTTCCTGAAAAATTATGCTTACAGAAGAAAATTGCAAAAAGTGTTTAAGCTTTTTTGTAGCCTTTGAAATATACTTCTTCATAAGCGTCCTTATATTTTGCATTTTTATTATTGGAATGCTTACTCACATTTTAATCAATAAAAAAGTATTGAATTGAAAGAAAAATGTTTTCATCGAAATTAAACTACGAGTACAACTTCTCATTTTCAAACAAGCCAAGCATAGCCATCAAAAGTTACTACTAAAAAAGATTACAGCCTCAAATCTAGGGACTTTGTCAATTGTTATAGTCGATCGATTGTTAAGACCCTCACACACAGTTTCTAGGGTCGATAGATCGATTGTGACGTGTAATAATAGAGGAAAGGAGAAAGGGGTCGGCTGCACCTTTAGCTCGGGTAATGTCGCGTGCCCGGTGTGTACAAGCGTATGATACGCGTCATCCCGCGGAACAAATGTGCGTCTTTACACCTTGTGGCTTAACTGTACCTATTAGACAGATTTGCAAACTTTCTATGCGAAGAAAGAAGGATGACTGACTAGCTGACAATGCAGAAAGTAACGCCCGAATTCTGATTTAAGAGGCCTGCGGAGACCGCGCGCTATCTCGAGTTGAGACGCAAAAAAATACGTTTTTGAGGTTGATGGAAGCAATCTAGATAGTATAAACAATTCTTGGACACACCGACTGGAGTACAGTCATCATCCGCACATGACAGTTGCTTGCTGTGATAGCAATACAAACTATTGAAAATTTGGGAGAGGTTCCGTAATCCCAAAAATGATGAATGAAAAATTAATGTATTTCCAATATTGTTTCGAGTATTTATAACTTGATAATAATATCTGTGTTCCTACGCAAAGATATTTTGAAATATTGTTGTTTATAATATAGAAAAAACCAAATAAAAACATGACATTTTCGCTGTGAAAATGTGCAAATTTAAATTCGCTTAAATTTCGTTTGGGGTAAGTTTTTCAACAAAAAGACGATGTAGGAACCTAGATAATTATTGTCTGAATCCGAATAACATCATATTATGGTGTAAATATGCTTAAATTTCAAATGATTTTGGTATTACGTTTGTATGGATAATTCTAACGTCGCGCCCACCTTAAGCATTTGACATAAGCATAAGCGAGTATGTTGTTGAGTATCTCAAACTCTACTTTAGCCTGAAAATGTGTCTATATATATAAGGTTTGAAAAACACTTAATTCAGAAACTTACTCTATGGCATTGAAGATAGATAGGTGTCTCTTCTCAATAAATAGAAGCGGCTTAGGCAGAGGGGTACCTTAAAGAAAGAATTTTTCTAAAACCAACTCAGATTAATGAAAAGAACATACATAGACGGGTTTTAGGTAGTAAAAATCTATCACGTTTGCTGCTGGCTCCACTCTAGAGCTGGAGAAGTCGTTTGATGGTTTCTCAGCTTAAAAATATCTAATTTTCGGAGGTTTTAAACTAATTTTCATCTAACTGTGATGAGTTCTTATCAACTATCTACTAAACTCCAACTAACTTAAATACGTAGGACCAAAACTACTCTATTTATCAATATCATCGATACACATTTAAATTTAGCAACAGATGTCGAATCATTACAGAGAATTTGCATTATTGCTCGAGTATCTCTAAAAGTGGGGCGTGCTCACAATTCTGCAGGATTTCTTTATATTATTGATATTGCAATATAAACGGCAACTGCGCCCGTGCATCTGTAGGGCGCGTGCGTTGCGAAAGATGTTTCGCGGATGATGTATAGATGATCGATGGATGTCTTCCTATTGTGAGCGAAATCATATCGAGTTTCGGGATACGATTGTTTTGGTAGCCAAATAATCGAATAGGTAATTAATGATCTTTTGATAGGTTTGCAATGTGGTGATCGCGAGTGAAGAGAAAAAATAAAAGAGGCTTTTGAGTTTGTTTTCTTTTTTTGTCGGTTTGATTGACGGATGTTTTGAAGGTGCTGCTTATTTTATTTTTTTTGTTGATAGAGCTGTTTTTTTACAAAACTTTATTTGTTTCTTAATTTGTGAGTTCACTTTTGATCGATATCTTTGCTGCTAAGTGTTAACTGTGCTGCTAAGTGTCAGTGGCAGATGCTTGTCTAGAAGTACCTACTTTCTTTTTTAGTTGAGATTTCATCACTTTTCCCGGTTAAGGGTAGAGTGAGAGGGCATCAGACTTTCACTGACTAAAATTAACCCGTGTCCTTTAGTTTTTATTTACAAGAGTTTGTTTCTGTAACTCAAGACAAATTTTCAAAAACATACTCTTAAGATTCTACAGGACCTACTTCATTGTATGCGCACAGATGTGCCAAATAAACTTTCTTTCCCTTTCTTTTTTTCCAAAAATATCATAAACCACCCAAAACCGAAACAACTCAAAATCCAGCTACCCAAGTTTAGATTCGCCACCAAAACTTTATCGATTGCGATGGCACCCCTCGTCGCCATCTTGGGCGCCCGGCAGCTGCGCTGCGCCGGCGCAGGGTCAAAGGTGCGAGGGGTAAGCAGCTATTGTAGTGTAGTGGGCGCTGAGTGCGCTGTCTGTAGGATTACCGATACCGCCATGTTGTGAACTTACGAGTACGTATGCTCGATTTAGCTGATTGGAAATAGTTTTAGATTGGTCTGTGCGGAATTTTTAGATAGTTTTTAGAGGTTATTTTTTGCTATTTTCATGAAATGGCTCAAGACAGAAAAGAGTGGAAAATGGAAGGGAGGCCTTTGCCTTGCAGTGGGATACGACAGGCTTACAATAATAATATGTAAATAATAATAATACTTTCTTGAATGCGTGTGGTAGTTACTCAGATACCCGCGAAACGAGACACAATAGTAAAACAATAACAGCGCGGTCTCATTGGACCGGTTGGGGATTCAAACGTTAAACAAGAGCAGATATATTTTCAATATGGTTTATGATTTCTTGAGGTTATAAATTTCTTAGATCTCAAGAATTCTTGAGGTTAACATGGTTACCGCCATGTTGTGAACATACGTAAGCTCGATTTAGCAGATTGGTGTGCGGAATTTTGGGTAGTGTATAGAGGTTATGTTTTGATACTTTCTTGAATGCGTGGGTTTAAATAAGAACAGATATATGTTCAAAAAGGTTCATGATTTCTAAATTCTTAAGTCTCAAGAATTCTTGTGGTTAATTTCTCGTGTCTTTTAGGGTTGTCAAGAAATATACATTTACGTATTCTTTTGCAAATATTTTCGGTTCAAATGATGAAAAATGTCGTTACTTAAATTATTAACAAATTAAGTGGTATTCTTTCTCTAAAACTGTATAATAAAATCCTGCATCCCACGTGGTGACGCTTGGGCCAAGCCTATGACCAACAATGCAAATCTTCTCGGTGAACTGAAGAAGCATCTCGTAACAAATCCTTCAAGTCCAAAACTGAAATATAATCTACAATAACGCCAATCAGATTGAATCATTTTTTCTTTCAAATCAAACAAGGAACTTAAAAACTCCGTCAGGACCCCACCTGGTCATCCAGATTGTCTTAAGCGCCACCGTAACCGTAAAGACATTTGATACGCCCACAAAACACATTTAAGTGCCGCATCAAGCATGTGCATCGATGCTATCTTTTTAAACACGTGCCTTTTGATTACTTACCAACCAAAACTCAACCTTACTTCTAAAAGATAAGGTCGAAATTCCATTGGTACAAGTTCTAAGAACGAAGACACGAACTACCTTACAAGGTTTCTGCTTCCTCAAGCAGTTTGAGACTCTATTTTGAGCAAGGTGAAGTTTAGAATCGATTGTAAGGAATTTACTCCAAATATTTATCGTAAGGTGCGGGCGTAAAATCAGCTGGTCGGTCTTGTAAAGACGTTTTTTTCTTAGAAGGAACTGCTTGATGAAATTCAACTTTGTCATAGCGAAATATGGTTATTTTTCGCTTGATGACGGAATCGTCAATCTCGGGACTGGCAAATAAGATTTGGGTTTTGAATCGTTAAGAATTATGCCATTTTGATCTCTGTGGCTTTAATAATAAGGGTCTTATAATAGTTTCAGAGGTGTTTTCAAAATATTTTAGCTAGAAGGTGGTCTACTTGTCAATACCGGATGACGCATCTTAATATTTTTTGCGCATGCGCCTGAGTTGTTTTCAATAGATTTACAAGGTGCAGTTTAATCTTTATAATGTCAATAATTGCAAAACATCTTTTCACCTTTGATACGACCTATAATTTTGCTCTATTCTTACGTACTTTTCTTATACTATACAAATTATGACATGCTTTCAGGCTATATACAGTCTGTGTTTCCTAATAGCTGTAACTTAGGGGTCTTTAAGTAAAGAGTAAAAAGATTACTTCTAGGTAAGCGTGTTCCATCGTTGGCTACCTCATTGCTTACCATCAAGTGAGATAGTGATCAAACGGCTCGCGTTTATTCACTTATTACTATGCCCAGCTGCTTATTGTCTTTCCTCAAAACTTATTATTAATATCAATACCGTAATAATAATATAAAACTTATCAACCACTAATGTATCCTTATAATCCTCGAACAATACTCAACAAGAGCTTTACGCGTTGCAAGGGGTCGGAGGACATGTGCGCACGCGCCGCGCAGCTCGACAATCACAGTAATAATAACTAAAAAAAATAATAATAAAATCGGGTGAAGAATAAAAGAATAAAGAAAATCACCCCCTGCTCCCCTTGTGCTTTATCTTGTAGACTTGGAAATGTTAAAGATAATAGGGGCAGTCCCCTCGCTGCGTGCGCGCACCTTTCGTGGGGGTTGGCGGAGCGTTGTGACGCGTGCGCACGGCGGTTAAATTCAAATTTTTGACGTGTCTTCTGTAGTTACGCGTCGTACTTATGTTTTATTATGCTTGGAAGCTTGTTGATTTGATATGCTTTCGAGTTGTTGGTTTTGATGTGAAAATTAAGGGCCTAAGGTATCAAGTCCACCTATGTACTTTTATGTTGCATAAAGTGCATATAAATAAATAAATTAAGGTATTAGTTATGGCTGGAGTCACAAGTCATTAGAAAGGATTCCGATTAACGATTCCGTTAATAATGATTTAGTGTGTGTTTTGCTTACAACTTATAAACAATTTTAATTACTTTTAACCACACTTCCATCACGCGGTTATGTGTTAAGTAATAAATAAGAGTGGCTCAGATAACTATACATAACTTTACTGTTAATGTCTGTTAAGGTCAAGTTATGTATTCGTTTATAGTTATTTGTTACTATAAATATATAATCATCAAAACGTGTTATTTTGTGGTTTGCTGTTAATTCCTTACAACTTATAACAATCACTGGAGTATCGTCATCAGCAAAATACTCCAACTATTAGCAGGTGTACAATACTGTATAGAACTAATTGTAATCCATATAAGTATTAGTCAATTCTTAATTAATATTTTAGTTTAATTTTATATCAAGTATATATCATAGTAAGTGTTATTACAAATGTTTCTACTTTTGAAAAAACACCACCTTTTCAACATTACCGCAGTCCATCAAAAGACGTCAAAAACACAAGATTACAATTGATTTGACCATTGACAATACGTAACGACATTCGTATCGTCATTTTCAAAAATGGAATCCAACTCTATCATACATAGATTACCGTATTCCTAGGGTCGCCTACGAGTGGCTCCAAGCCTACGCCCCGTAGTAATTTTATATAGGTACTGAAAGTTTTTAATTTTGATAAACACAATGCCTTCCTTTTCAACTTCAAAAGATGACACAAACACTTCACAAGATTCAAAATCATTTGACCATTGACGATACGTAACGACATTCGTATCGTCAGTTTCAAAAATGGAACCCGCCTCTATCATAGATTACCGTATTGCTAGGCTCGCCTACGAGTGGCTATGCCTACGCCCCGTAGCCATTTCCTATAAAACTGGCTCAGGAAATTAAAGCGGTTCGCCATTTTTCTTTTGAACCAGACTTAGGATAGTTGTCGTAGGGGCTAGTAGTGATTTTTGGCGATTTCTTTCTTGATATTACATCATTATCAGAATCATTAGTTAAAATTAGTTGTGATTGGCTTTAGTCAAAACTTTTATTTTGTTAACCTATCAATACCCGCGTAACGAGACACAGTAAGACAATAACAGCGCGGTCCTATGAGACCGGTCGGGGACTCATGAATTAATACGCTTTTGTATTGTTATCTGAAGAATACGAAACGTTTTAAAGTTAACCAAATCTTAAAGTTGATGGTATTTTTTGGTCATTGTGACATTAATGTACTCATGAATATGTCTGGCAATATTTTGAGAAAGACTATGTCCAGCAGTGGACCTCTTTCAGCTGAAATATTGATACTTTGATCATAGTTCAGATTGGGAAGTCACACTAAAACTTTTTACAAAAAAAGAAAACAACAGAATAACTTTAATTTTAATTTCTACAATAGTTTTATCTCTTCGTTATTTAACAACTTGTTTTATTTTTTACGGTTGTATTTTTTTGTAAAAAGATATTTATGTTACACTTCTTAGTTGTGGTAAAAAATCGTTGAAAATCGGTCCACAATTGACTGAGAAATCGGTAACATACCTACCTACATAAAAATAAAAGTAAAAAAAATACATACAACCGAACATAGAACCTTTTTGAAGTCGATAAAAATACACAAAGTGTGACAAATTGACAAAATCTTCAGACAACAAGAGCCGGCCATTTTTTTTATAAACTACGCCAATATAAATCAAAAGCCAATTACAGAGATATGAATGAAACGGCAGGCCGACGAGGCAAAGGACTTATTCAAAAAGCAGAGATAGGTTTTGTTGTCCACCTTTGATTACCTGTGGACGGGCAGAACGACGGCCAAAGACAATGTGTGGATGTGAATGGAAGGAGGAATTAGTTTTTGCGCAGTTTTTTTTTTATTTCCCGTTTTTATTTTGAATTTTGTTAGTTTAATTTTGCTGTTGTTGTTCGGGTGATTATTGTTTTTGGATATGTGTTGTCGATTAAATTGTAGTTTTATAAAGTACTAGTTGTTGTCAGTGGCTTTGCTCGTGTGGTAGTATAAATATATCTCAAGGGAACATACTCCTAGGATAAAAGTATCCTATGTGCTATCTATTTCAGGACATGGTCTACCTGTAAACTAAGTTTCAACGAAATCTATTCAGTAGTATTTTTGTGAAAGAGTAACAAACATTCATGCATCTATATTATATGCTTTCGCGTTTATAATGTTAAGGATTTTCAGCTTTAAAGCTTCCAATCTTCTAAGTAGTATTGAAGTAACATTGAAGCTTTATTTTTCTTTTGTTCTACTCTGTTTCTTATTCGATTGCATTTGTTGGCCGTTTTACAAATGTTTAATCATCAAATCAAAGATAATAAAAAATAAGTACTTACTATCTCAGTAGTTTTATAAAAGCGAAAGATTGCATGAAACTATGTACTATACGTATTTGTTTGTTACTGCTTCACGCTCAAATAGCTGAAATTTGGTATATGTCTAAGTTATGTCTTGGAATAGGACATAGGATACTTTTTATATCTCAGACCCATGTTCCCTTGATATATTTTTTTTACTTACACGCAAGCGAAACCGCTACTCACAAAGCTCCACTCAAATTCGCTGCTCTATATCTCATCAAAATCCGATCTTGTATTCAAGAAAAAAATCGGACAAGACATGCGGGTTTGCCATATGGTAGCAAGGTGTTCCATCAAAGGGAACTCTTTCGGCGAAAGGTGCAAATTTTCGAGTAGGTCAACTTCTTATTAAAGTATTTTTTGCTGCATGTCATTTCTTTATCTTTAGGTTTTACCTGTGTTGCACGTGGTCTTAAGAAATCGGCACATGTCCTATTCAATATTATTATTATTATATCTAGCCTATGCTGTCCCACTGCTGGGCAAAGGCCTCTCTCCATTCCTTCCATCGTTCCCGGCTTTCAGTTACTTCCTTGCCAATTCTCAAACTATTCTATATGGAAAAATTAATAGATACAGACACACGTGTCGATCTTCTGGGTTAAGCAAGGTTCTGGCCAAGGATGGTACGTGGTTGGGTGACGAACCATACCTACTTGCATAAGTCGTAACTCACTGTTCCTCGGAGCACATGTTAAAGAGCTGTTTCAAGCTGTCTAATAATTACTTGTCAGTCATTCTTGTGTAGTCAGAAACGTGTCAATCTGACAATCAGGCTTGCCAAGCGGTATTGTGTTGCCCAGTTACTGTACTATGGAGGTCAGATAAACAACTACTCCATATTAAATACTGGTATATAGCTTGGACATATAGGACATAAGATTTTACCTCTGTCCGTCCTACTGTCTGTTTTTTATACCCTGAGACTAAATTGACACAGGTAATGTCAAACTTACTATAGGAGTGATGCCAGTTCTTTTGTGTTGTAATGTCATTTTAGTCTCAGGGTATAAAAACAGACTTTACAGATAAACTTTTTTAATATCTTTGATCCTTCATGGTCCTAGAAAGAAAAATCAAGCGAAGAACAGTTTTAGTAAAAGTCTGACACACTCTCCATCATTGAATGATTTCTCATATCGGTATCAAATAATTGTATGTTTTTGATTAAGGAAAAACACATATATTTGCAGTACAAACCATTTATTTGTGGTTTAGTATTAGCTTTCAATAACACCAAACAAATACCTAAAAACTAAGCACGTTATCAGTGACTGGTATTTTACAGGTAGGTAAAACTATGTCATAAAAGTTCGAAAATATAATTGGGTATTCCATAATTCCATATCGTTAGACACCGATGTTATGTAGTTAATTAAATAAGTACATATATGTAAGTGGGATGATATAAACTGATATATATTATATTACCTAACATACCTGTGGAATTTTATTAACCTAACTTACTTGTGCTATTTACTAACTTAATTTACCTTACCTGGGGGATTCCCACACGTATCTCACACACTTATCTATACCTAGTATTGAAAAAGGAAAGATTTATACGTAATAATATAAAGAGGAAATATTTGATTTTTGTTTTATTTTATTTTATTGTTTTTGGAAAACTTACAGCTATGATACAAATAGTTGAAAAATATTGAAAGAAGGCCAATTACAAGTTTTCACAGATATTTTTAGAGTAGAACAAGAGACGGTAGACAGATAAAAAGAAAGAAAGAAATGAAGGCGCTCGGAGCAAGGACTGTTTATCATGTTCATTGAACATTAAAAAATTGATTGCACATTATGTTCTTCAGTTTAGTGACGCTAGTGGAGAACAAATCCAGATCATCATCAACACTTACACACAGTGCGTTGTATGATCTACTAGCTCTTATTATGTAGGAATTTTTCCTGTAAATACAACGCACTGAGGGAACATATAGAGGTCTATGATTCCTAAAAGTAAAGGATGGAACTCGCAGCCCAAGCTTGCCAATCAGTTCCGAGCAGTCGACTGAACCATTGGCTATATTAAACAAAAATGCCATGTCAGCAATTTTTCTACGCTCAGTTTGTTGATATTCATTAGAAAACTACATCTTCACTGAGTAACAATATGGGGTATTTTTTATCCCAGTAGTATATTCTCTTGGGATAGTTTCCTACAATTACGCGGGCGAAGCCGCTGTAGCAGCTAGTAGTTAATTTCTCGGGTTGTGAGAATTTTCGAATGAGTTACCGTGGGCCTAGACTGCAAAGGGCAATTGAAGGTACACAGGTGAGTGTGATACTCCCCTTTACTCCATCTATAAAAAGGTATTTAAAAATATGTGTAATAGATTTTTAATAGTCCTAACTACACTTTAATACACTAACACCCCAAATAATTAAACGGTTATAAACAATCAAAACCATGAACGATTCAAATCAAAATTCATGAACAATTTAAATGATTTACTACACTAGTCGAGGTCGCGGCAATTATGTGTGTTAGTGTGCCACAATCTGCTATAATCAATAGTGTTTAGCACACGACACCCCATAGAAACACCACCGAACAGCCCCATGCAAAAACCAACCTTATTAAATTGTAAATAAAATCCAATTTCGATTATAAGAAAAGCTGGTACTTACTATAACCAATATCGATTGATCTTTCAAAAGTTTCATCGGGTACTAGTTTTGTTCGTAGCAAGGATGGTATTATAGACCATGTTATGTTGGATGCATCCCCTGTCTATGTTTCATACGACATCTGTTTACTAGTTCTTGAACGGGATAACCGTGACATTTGGTTAAATGTTATTTGAAGGCTTTTTAATTTAAATCCGGTTTGTTTACACCCTCTGGTTGTTTAAAGTCATAATTTATTAATTAGTTTAGGAGATTGAGGCTAGAATTGTTTTTCCAATAAGTAATTATATTAGATTCTTATTGCTCTTGGTATTTTTTTTCCAAGAAGATAAATTAAAACAAGAAAGAAAATTAGTAAGGGAAAAGTTTTTTACTTGGTCCCAAGAATTATTTTTAAGTCGCTTGAATGTAGAAACTTAAAGCCTATGTTACTCAATGAAAATTTAGCTTTCTAACGGTGAAAAAATTTTTGGAATCGGTCGAGTAATTTTTAAATCGTAACATACAAGAAACAAGAAATGAAATCTTTCTTCTTTATAATATTAAGTATAGATATACTTTCAAACTAATTACCTTATTATATAATTAACTACATTTTTTTTTAATTTTCCGGGTAGCCTTTCTATTTGAAAATAGACTATGAGTTAAAAATTAAAAAAATGTAGAAAATCGTTTAATCTCATTCTAATCCTGCACAAACTTTAAAACTAAGGAATTTATATAAAAAAGCTCATAAAAGAAATGAGCATATAAAAGTCATGGAAATGAGAAGTTAACATCAATAAAATTATTTAAATCACATCGCCCCTTTCAATTAAAGTGCATACATCCATTATGGCGTGGTCCACTTCATGAGCGGTGAGCGATTTACATTCGCCTATTTAGCATACAAGAGGAAAGTTAAAGTAATGAAGCTTTATGAAGTATTTTTTTTCTATTGAACTGCAATCAGGCTGTTATTGCTTTTAGATGTACTTGCTTTAATATAAACATAATCAGCCTCATAATGTTCCCATTACTGGGACTCAGGCTACCTCCCTAGCAGGTACCAATTAGTCAAGAAAGTAGACATATTATGTTTTATAGTAGTTTTAGAATTCATGCATTGTGTTAAGAGACTGTCAAAAACCTTCATAGCTTAAGAGATTTATTGAATCCTTTTGTTTTCCATATTTTGTAAATGCAAAAGTTAAATACCTATGTATTTATTTAATGTATCCAGACGTATTACAAGGATATTATTATTATTCATTAGGAAACAAACTAAAGATACATATATCATCAAGGCTAGAGTGAATAGGCTCTTAATAAACCAGTGCGCCTCAACATCAACGATAGCATTATTACTTACCATCAGCTGCGATCAAACACTAGTTTAAATATATTTTTTTAAAAAAAACCTTACTATCTTATAACTTGCACCACTGTTGACGCGACGCTCACACAAGACAGGAAGCGCAGAGCACACACAGTCTCCACAAAAGAGAACATATAATTACGATATCGCATAACAGAACAGATAGCAAGAAAATGGCGGCAAGTGGCTCACTTGTCGCTTCCTTTGCCTGAATAGAGCACACGTTTTAAAATTATACGCTATCATGTGACGTCTATACGTTTGGCGCGTTTTTTAATCTGTGGTTTGACGTTTTGCGTGCTTTGACATTTGAATAGATGGGTGATTGACCTGTTTTTTGAGCTGGTTTTTTGAGATTTTTGATTGAATTTATAGGATTTTTTGAGATGTAGATATTTTGAAGTAGGTACTAACAGTCAATGTCGTGTCATTTTTAACTGTTTAAAAAATCCTTGAGGGGCAAAAATATTTAAAATAGGTTTAAGGAGCTCCCTCAATACGGCAATAAAACTGTTTTGTTAAACATAAAAAATGTAAACTTAATGTAACAAACGTGAAAATCGGGGAAAGACTAGGTAGCACATTCTACCTTCCTGCGGAAGTTGTAAAATTAGTGAGGGGGAAATATACTTATGAATCATTTCATAACAGGCGATCCGTGTTTTATATTAATTTTAGATTTTTAAAAACTTTAGATATATGTACGAAGAAAAAGTAGTCGCTCAATAATCTCATTTTTATCTGTTGAACTGTCACACTGTGGTTTGGCAACCGAAATTACTCGTAGAGTTAACAAGTTGGTTTTTAAAGACGATTCAACGTTTGATTCGATTCGGATTTTTTTTTTAAATGGGAAATTATCTACTGACTTCTATCGCTCTAGAACGAAGCGGGACTCAGAGTTTTACCAATTAAAATCCATTCCTGTGATCCTTCTTTGCCTTGAGCTCCAGGACCCCGATTTTTCCCCTTCAGATGATTGGATTCGGGTGAAATCACTTCTTTACTTCGGTAGACCAACGTCTTCTATTTTCTTTCTGATTATCGCAGTAGTTCTTTTAATAGGGATATATTTTCCAACACGGGCAAAGTCACCGACAGATACTAGTGATGTACATTTGATGCCCTATCAATCTAACCCTAAAAACCCAAAAGAAGGAAACACACTAAACAATAGGTAATTGACTCCGTATTGTTCTACACCAGCTGCGTTCACATAATGTGAAAGAATTTCGTTATAAAGTAGTATATTACGAGTAGTTCCGTACATTCCCACAGGTCACTTCCCCTTTGTCATACTGTAATGTAATTATTACACCTGATTGTAGCGATAGAAAATACATCGCTGGGTATTTTCTTTTAATTAAAAATTGTTTTTTTTTTGCTGAGTTTAGTTTTGTTGGTTTAAGCATGCTTCTTTGAGATGTTAATTATAAATGGATGATAAAGAAATCGTTTAATACAATTATTTAACATAGTTGTTTCTTCGGTCAGTTTCAGTCTTTTTTATTGTAGTTTACACAATATTACTTGATTAATGACTAATATTTTATACAAAAAAAATACAAAAAAAATAATATTTTATCAATATTAGAGCTGCGGGATTTTTCGAAACTGTTACTGTAGCCTTAAAAAGGCTGCTGAAAGAACTCAGGTGGTTTTAGTTATTAAAGTCGGTCACCTAGAACAGAAGAAGTTATTTAATGTTTTACCACTGAAAAAAAGCAACACTATTTTTAATGACAATTTAGTTTTTTATATTTTAATAATGATTTTTAGTAATATCTTCATATATTTTATTGTGCGTCCATTTAAGGCGAAATAAACACGTTTTCTTTTTATTGTTCCTTTCTTTCATTCAAATTAAAAATATTCCCCAAAAAATAATCACAAAATAAAAGCGAAACTTTCTCTTGGTCAGTACCAGCGGCCGTGCGTGACTCCGGCCGGAAGCGGGCGCCGCCATTGTGACGTAGCTTCCGTGCTTTATGCTTCCGAGTATCCGCTCCCGCGCATTGCTTGCACTATCTCCATCTTGTTTGTAAGATCGTCACCAAGGGTAGGAAGGTTTATTAGTCTTTTGTTTATGGTGTTGACAAGGAAATTAGTAATTGAGGGTAGTTTATGAAAAATGTTTTCAAGTGATTAAAGATTTTAAATGTTAATGTTTTAGTAGGTTGTTTTACAGAAAAGTATTGCATAGCATAGTCATCATCTGCCTAGCCTTTTCCCAACTATATTGGGGTCGGCTTCCAGTCAAGCCGGATTTAGCTGAATACCAGTATTTTACGAAGAGCGGCTGCCTACCAGACCTCCACAACCCATTAACTGGGGTAACACGGTACTTCATGGCAAGACTGGAGTCAGATTTACCGGCTTCTGACTATCCGTAACGACTGTCAAAGATCTCCAAATGACAGCCGGGACCAACGGCTTAACGGAGGAAACTCATTATGTTAAGATGGTCACCCATCCACAGACCAACCTAGGCAAGCGTTGCTTAACCTTGAAGATCGACCTGTGCGTCTGTTATTATCTAGCCATGAGCTCCTCATTGCATAGCATAGTATCAGCTTTATAATGTTCCAAGTGTTGGGACTCAGGTCTCCTCTCAGGCAGAGGGAACAGTCGGTAATCCACTACGCGGGCCAGTGCGTGGGTATATGTATATATTTTCAATTTTTTTTTCATGGTAATACCGATTTTCTCACGATTTTTCTTTCACTGTTTTCAGAGCAGTGGTGGTGAAATAAATTACACAACGTAATACTACTGGCTAAGGGTTAAGATCACAGTTGATGTAAACGAATTTCGTGAAAAGCATTTTATCACTTGCATACCAGTAACTCCGGTTATTACTCGGAAGTAGATTGATACAGTTTACTGTTTATATTTGAATAGCTCGTGGCTAAATAATAACAGCCGCACAGGTCGATCTTCAAGGTTAAGCCACGCTTGCCTAGGTTGGTCTGTGGATGGGTGACCATCTTAACATAACGAGTTTCCTCCGTGCCTCGGAAAGCACGTTAAGTCGTTGGTCCCGGCTGTCATTTGTAGATCTATGGCAGTCGTTACGGATAGTCAGAAGCCAGTAAATCTGACTCCAGTCTTGCCATGAAGTACCGTGTTACCCCAGTTAATGAGTTGTGGAGGTCTGGTAGGCAGCCGCTCCTCGTAAAATACTGGTATTCAGCTAAATCCGGCTTGACTGGAAGCCGACCCCAATATAGTTGGGAAAAGGCTAGGCAGATGATGATGATTTGAATAGCCCATTCCACTATGTGTCGCAACCTTCATACGGTAACAAAGCTGCGACAAATTCTCACAATATAATCAGAGACTAGAACATATTGAACAAAAGGTCAATAATCAATATACTTAGCCTTTTCCCAACTATGTTGGAGTCGACTTTTATTTTTCCTAAATGCAGCTGAATATCAGTATATTACATAGATCGGCTGCTATGTAATATACTGATATTATATTGCATAGATCGGCTGCTAGAGGAGCTCGTGGCTAAATAATAACAGCCGCGCGGGTCGATCTTCGAGGTTAAGCAACGCTTGCCTAGGTTGGTCTGTGGATGGGTGACCATCTTAACATAACGAGTTTCCTCCGTGCCTCGGAAAGCACGTTAAGCCGTTGGCCCCGGCTGTCATTTGAAGATCTTTGGCAGTCGTTACGGATAGTCAGAAGCCAATAAATCTGATTCCAGTCTTGCCATGAAGTACCGTGTTACCCCAGTTAATGGGTTGTGGAGGTCTGGTAGGCAGCCGTTCCTCGTAAAATACTGGTATTCAGCTGAATCCGGCTTGACTGGAAGCCGACCCCAACATAGTTGGGAAAAAGGCTAGGCAGATGATGATGATGATGACATAGATCGGCTGTTTTTTTTTAATTAAGAAAAACTAGTGCTTGATTGCGATCCCACCTGATGGTAAGTAGTTATCTGAACTCCTCAACCCAGTAACTGGGTAACACGATTTGGCAAGACTGGAGTCAGATACACTGGCTCCTGGTCGATGTATGGAGACTCCTGCATCTATTATTTTTTTAGCCACAAACATTTCAACAAATTCCTGTAAAGGAAAATAAAATAAACGATCAGCTTCTGTTACCAATCACTTCGGAAAAACGATTCAGTACTCTCGATTTTGCTTTTTACACAACAACGAATTCTTCTCGATTCTTTTTCGGAAAAATCCGATTCTTTTTTCTGAAAATTCATCCACATCCCTTCCTCCGACCACTTATCGAGAATAATGGTAACATGACCACTCAGACAGAACACAGCGACAACGATGTTCGATGGCTAAAAAAATCAGTCTATCGAACAAGAGGTATGGCAAAAAAACGGTCTTGCGTTTAAAAATCGTAGAATTTTTTAAAACAAAAGAATATTGAGTGGAGCCGGCAGATGATTAGCTGTATGTATCAGATTGAAGGACTTTGTTTTGTTTTAGAAAAATGCTTCAGGAAGTTTTTGTTTAATTCAGGAAAAAATGTTTCAGGAATTTTTTGTTTTGATCCGGAAGAAATGTTGCATTAGCTGTTTGTCGGGATTTAATATATTTTATTTTAATAAAAATGAAATATCAGTTAAAATAAATTACATCTAACTTCTAACTCAAAGGGTTGCCAGCCAACTGAGCATAAAAAAAAACAAAAAAAATAGATATAAAAAAAATGAAAAAGCACAATAATTGCAGTAAACATCTTTAATTAATTAAGTCTCTCATCGCGGTAAAAGCGTAATCTAAACCGAAATAGGTTAAACAAAGGCAGCGTAGTCGTGGAGCTAGCGAGCCGTGGGCCTGTGCAGTGGCGGCTCAAACGAGGCAACCGGCTAATCCCGGCGCATCTGCGGCGTAATGAGCTACTCAAGTACACCCTAACCTGTTTACATTGTATCTTTATTGTGTTTTTTGCTCGACTCTTTCTTTCCTATGTAACGAAATGATTTTTTTTCCTACCCACAGCCCGTAATAAAACGAAATCTCGCGTCGGTACGCTACCTTTGTCTTTTAAGCGATTTATTTTTTAATTACGGTCGTACGGAGTTGTGTAGATTATGAGTAAGATGCACTGCTCCGGGGTTTGCCGCGAATGTGATTTGGATTTGTATGTTTCTTTCTGTTTGTTGTGTTTTGTTGCTGAAAAGATTTTGAAAAGAAAATTTGACTAAGCGTGTCTTGCGCCCCACCATGTCAGCTGTTGGTCATTGCCTTATTTTTGAATACAGGTTTTTTTGTTTTCTTTTTTGATGAGAGAAATTACCAAATAACTTCTTCAGCTTAGAGCGGAAGAAGGGGGAGTATCAGATTGTTGCATTTTGCGTTCCAGGGCTGCAGTAATTCTTTGAGCAATCCTGCAGATGCCTAAACATGTAACAGCATATTCTTTCCTCTTTTAGAACCTATTTTCCTACAGTCATTTCTGTGAAACTTTAAAAAAAAATTTGGACGATAAAATTTTTAATACCTCGGCCAACTGATCTGACCATTCCATGTCAACCAATAGTAGTTGGTCTCTGTGGTGTGGTGGTAGCAGTATATAAATATACCAGCAAACTTCTATCAACACTTTACCACGACAAAAAGACAAACATTACTCGAATAAAACGTGTGTGCAGCAAAAAAATATTACCAGCGAACAGATAATCATAACAGCACGATTCTCGCCAAAGTTTTCACAAAAGTGGACGGTACAAAGCTGCAGCTAATCAGGCTGGTACATGCGTGGCCCCATTTCACACATTGTCTGTTCCATGATTAAGAGGATTGTCGCCACTTTCCTGCGATATTAAAAGCCCATCTTGTGTAGATGCGTGCTAGAAAGTTTAGCGAGCGTTTTGTTTTAGCTTATGTGCCGTTTTTTGTTTTTGTTTCTGTATTTTGTTCTGTTTGAGCGGCCGTTTTTTGTTTTTTGTTTCGATTGTGCACGGTTGTGTTTTTTTTTTCGTGTAGGTGTTTTTAAATGTGATATTTTGTAGGTAGGTAGGGTATTGACTGTGGTTGATGCTTAGGTGATATTACACATATTAATAAGGGTAATAGAATAATTGAAAATCAAAAATAAATGTTGCAAAACTGGCACTATTTATCCTTATTAGTTTTTGAAGGTAAATAATAATATGATAGATATTTATATCTTATGGGAAAACGAATAAACTGTGGTTTACACGCTCTCCTAATTTCAAAGTACTAATACAATAAATTACACGATTAAAATCATTAAATGATGATACAGCAAGGAAGTTTCTAAAGAGGGCTTTTCTCAGAGGGCTAGAGAGAAAGTTGGAGGATGCAATAATCCCCTCCGTGTCCGATCGATAAGGACTTTCACCGGAAGTGAATCTTATTTCTATTAATATAATGTTATCTCGGTTCCGGTGTATTTTAAGACAATTTATACTGAAGTGGTTTTCGTTAGTGTATTTTCGTTCGTACAAATTGGATCTGAATTAGGAAGGAAATGGAAGCTTCGCAGAATTACTTAGTATTGTTTTGTTGGAATTTAGTTTTAACTGTGTATTATTTGTAGTGTTTTAGAGCAGGCGATCGGTGTGCTCTTATTTTAATATTGTTTTAAATGAACAACTGTTTAAAGTAGCTAGAAATTTCCATCTTATAACAGTGTTGTCTTTTTAACCGATTTCAAAAACGAGGAGGTTCTATATTCGGTTGTATGGGTTTTATTATGTATGTTAACCGACTTCTCGGTCAATTGTAGACCGATTTTGAATATTTTTTTTAACTGTATATTTATCTGGTATGGTAGAATACCTTGTGCAATAAGTCCGCCTATGTACCATTACTATAATAAAGTTAAAATAAATAAACGACGTGGCTGCTGCCAAGCTACAACAAATGATTTTTAATGAAAATGGACTAGATGCATTATTATAAGAACTACATATTTAAAAATCTCTAATGTACCTGTAATAAATAAATAATAACCACAGCCTAGCTTACACTTAAACACGACCACAGCCAAACAGAAACAGTAGCACAACTCGAAATGTTTATTAAAAGTAAAAAACGCGAAGTTCATCGGCCTGATGTGAAGCACCGGGTTCCTGTTTGTCATGTCAACAGATATTACTTTCCAACGGCCGCTGTCAGACTTTTACGTTTATTGTATAGTTTTCGACTTTTGGTTGCACAGTAGCTCTGGTTGTTTATGTTATTTCGCTCGACTGTGTACCTGACGATACAGGCTCGTGATTGGTTACCGAGTGTTAGGATTTTCGTTGCACATTTCGGTTGAGTTAACAGGAGTGTGTTTGGCAAACGTTTCGCTCTTGAAAGTGTATTGGTGGAGTTTAATATATGATATTAATTTCTGTGATATTATTTACAGACTACTTGATTAGTTTAGGCATTGAACTGTTATTTATAGTAGAAAATTGTCCCAAGGGAGCACAATCACGGGATAAAAAGTATTCTATGTGTAAAGAAGTGTCAAGAAAGACACTGTCCTGGTATTCCAGGGTCAACAGATATTACTTTTACGTTTATTGTATAGTTTTCGACTTTTGGTTGCACAGTAGCTCTGGTTGTTTATGTTATTTCGCTCGACTGTGTACCTGACGATACAGGCCTGTGATTGGTTACCGAGTGTTAGGATTTTCGTTGCACATTTCGGGTGAGTTAACAGGAGTGTGTTTGGCAAACGTTTCGCTCTTGAAAGTGTATTGGTGGAGTTTAATAAACGATATTAATTTCTGTGATATTATTAGACATATTATTTACAGATTGACTTGATTAGTTTAGGCATTGAAATGTTATTTATAGTAGAGAATTGTCCCAAGGGAGCACAATCACGGGATAAAAAGTATTCTATGTGTAAAAAAGGGTCTAGTAAGACACTGTCCTAGTATTCCAGGGTCAACAGATATTACTTTCCAACGGCCACTGTCAGACTTTTACGTTTATTGTATAGTTTTCGACTTTTGGTTGCACAGTAGCTCTGGTTGTTTATGTTATTTCGCTCGACTGTGTACCTGACGATACAGGCTTGTGATTGGTTACCGAGTGTTAGAATTTTCGTTGCACATTTCTGTTGAGTTAACAGGAGTGTGTTTGGCAAACGTTTCGCTCTTGAAAGTGTATTGCTGGAGTTTAATATACGATATTAATTTCTGTGATATTATTAGACATAATATTATTTGTAGCTATTGAGTTGATTAGTTTCATCATTTCAGAAGAAAGACTTCTACTATTAGACATAGCCCTGATTGGCTTAGGCATCAAAAATGTTAGTTACTTAAGACATGACCAGCTCATGTACCTAGTTACATCGAAATCAATTCGGCCTTGCGATCGTGAAGAAATAATGAACATACACACATACAAACTTTCATCTCTATTAAATTAGTTGATTTTAAAATAAACATTATTTATTTTCTGACAATGAAAGTTTGTGAGTGTTATAATTTATCTTCTTTAGTTGCCTAGTCTGTCCATTGTTTTTGACTAAGAAAACATATTTGTAACAAAGACACATTTCTCTAGTATAACCAACATATGCTTATGATTGAAAAAAAAAGCAATCTGTAACAGTCAGAGCCATTACAAAGAAATTTACTACCAATATATCGCCACAAATGTCGGGAAAGGTGTTCAATTTTATGCGCACGCGTCGAACATATGTTTACGTCGCGTGGCCAATGTTTAACCAAACATTTGCACAAAAAATTGATGAGGCTACTCAAGGTGGTCTGAGACTATCTACACGTTTGTTGCCATTTTTTATTTATTTTTTTATCGTTCACTAACTAATTTTTTCGATAACCCTTTAAGTTCCGATTGTGTGTGCTAATATTTTGATTTTTTTCTCTTTAGATTTGATATAAGAGTGATGTTTTTAAAAAAAAGTACCCCGAACTTTAAAAAAAATCTTGGGTGTCTGTTTGTATTAGCATTAGCCTTTTAATGTTCCCACTGCTGGGACTCGGGTCTCCTCTCTAGGAGAGGGAATGGGCCATAATCCACCATGCGGGCCCAGTGCGAATTGGTAGATGTCACATGTCTTCGAATTATCTATCGATTAATCTTCGTCTGTTTGTATAATTGCTATAAAATACAGAAGATGAGATTGGATAGACAAAACAAGTATTAAGTAAAAAATATTTTTTTTACTTAATTTGATTTTCTCCGGAAAATGAGAGATAGTCGTAATAACATCCGTAAATAGTATAGAAATTTTATAATTGGAGAGCTGCAATTGTAAAATTTCTTGTTCAAAAGCTAATTGGTTCTAACACTGGATAATAAGTTATTTATTAATTTGTACTAAAACTATTTAAATTTTATTGTATCCGATATAAAATAAATTCTGTTCTATTCAGCTTTGTGCATACAGCTAAGGAGTGGGGGATACTTCTTCATCATTGCTTACCATTAGATGAAATAGTGGTCAACCGCGAGTCATCATCTACCTAGCCTTTTCCCAACTATATTGGGGTCGGCTTCCAGTCAAGCCGGATTCACTACTTTTTCTGAGGCACGGAGAAAACTCGTTATGTTAAGATGGTCACCCATCCACAGACCAACCTTGGCCAGCGTTTCTTAACCTTGAAGATTGACCTGTGCGGCTGTTATTAAGTATCTAGCCACGAGCTCCTCCGAGTGGTCAAACGCTTTTCTATCCCTAATAAAAAAAAAATATTCCTTATTAATTTTCATAAAGTCAATATACTAAACAAAACGCAATTAATAAATCATTCTTATCAAAACCCTATTAACACATTAGTAAGGCACACAAAACAACACGCATTTCCTAAACAAGTGGTAAAAATAAATTCATAAATCGGATAAAACACCGTAGTTAACCCTCCCACGGCGATCGGCTTAAGTATAAGGAGCATACGTCGCGCTCCCCCAAGCAGAAAACACCCATTTAAGTGTTAAGGAAAGGTGTCAGTGCTAGCGGGTTACAAGAAACGAAACGTCTTAGGATTTTTTTTCTTTAATTTTCTAATCAAAACGGAGAGATTTATAAGTTTTTTATGATGTAAGAAATTCAGTATTGAAGTTAAAAAACTTGACAGTTCTGAAGAATTAAATAGAATTGACAAAATAAATACTATCGCGATTCGACTTCATCATTACAGCCGAAAGAAGTCCACTGCTGGACATAGGCATCCCTCAAGTAAGGCACTCTCCCTCGGATCCCCACGATCCTCACCAGGTGGTCGGTCCACTTTGTGAGAGGCCTTCTTACGCTGCATCTTCCAGTACGTGGTTACTACTCCAGAATCTGTCATCCTCATCGAACACCTGTGACCAATTGACTTAGTCCAGGAACTCATACAAATACGTACAGGCCACAAATAATCCCTCTTTGGGCCGGTAAAATAAAATTTACTGTACCCGACGCAAATAATACGGTGAAAAAGTAAATATTTTAAAAAGTCCACACACATTTTTAAACAACTCTTTTAAATACTTTACGCGTTATTAAAATACCGTCCACAATAATTGGGTAGCATCATTTTTCATCATTCATTTTTCTTTTTAATCGAATTATGTTAATATCAGTTATCGACGGTGGTTGTTTTATTTAATATTAATCGGTTTTATTATCCGTATTTATTCCCATCAGGGTTCAAGGTCCTGTTGTGTCAATCGCTGTTTTTACACTGACTTTTTCAGTTAAGAAATCGCTTTTATATCTGCGGAATGTAGCATTTTTATAAGTTTTTATTTTACCGTCCTTGTTCGTATGTATGTTTATCGAAACTTAAGTGCCAATTGACAGGTTTTGGAGTGGAGACCGTGTATCAGAAGATGTAGTATTGGATAGCTTCTCATAAGATAAACCAATAACGGTGAATGTGGTGAGGGTCGCGTGAAATTCGATGGATGCAAGACGCACTTGACATCTTTCATCAGTTCCTTGTACAGGACCGTTCGTTAAGTACCGCTTGGGGTAGGTCTATGTTTAACGTCTTTCCAATTTAACTCAAACTTGGTTTTCCTATGTAACTTCGATAACAATGCACTAATGAGAACTGGTCTGATGATGGAGTCAAATAGTAGCCATAAGAACTCCTTAACCCAAAAAGATAACCCGATAGTGTTTGAGCTCTTTAAAATAGTCTTGTATCGTCCGCTTACACTAGCACCACACCTTAGTATGTTTAACAAAACGGTGTTTACACCGTCTTGAGACGGAGGGTTAAGACAGGGCTAGGGGTGTCGCGCAACAACATAGTAAATGTTACGAGCACGCAATGTAAACGTAGGGCTTCAGCCATTACCTGTTAATTTGCGGTATTTGTCCCGTTTACGGTTTATTGCTTATGTTATTAGAAGAGGGTTGGTTTGGAGAAATGTTTTTCGGTTTCTTGGAAATAATGAGCAATGGGAAAATTGGGTATAAAGACATTTGTTGGTTTTTACGGAGTGGTAGGTACTGAAAATATTTTTTGTACTTTTTATTTTTTTTACTATGAATATGCTCGCGGTTGGCCACTATCTCACCAGATAGTACCAAAGCGATGATGTGGGCGATGTTCGAGCACGCTTGCCTAGAAGTAACCTATTCACTCTTGACTTAAAGTTTTAGCTATCAAGTTAATCAATAAAGTTAATATCAATAAAGTTTTAGCTATTTGCAAAAATAAATATCATTTATCAAGAAACACAGACTCTGGCAGGGAATTCCATTCCTTGTGTGTGCAAAATAAACGTATGGGCGGATTCTATTAGAAATGTTTTCTTGTATTTACTTTTTGTTTGGTTTTAAATTCCATTCATAATTTTTTTGCGTTGTCTGTTTTTTTTGTTAATAGCTATAGACAGGCTCAGACAGAAGATGGCAGGATGATCTGGATTCTTTCAATAAAAACTGGCCTATCGTATTATCCCTCTCATTTTTGTCGAAAAAAACATTTGAAGAAAATATTATCTAGTCGTGTTCCTTCCGTGACAACCCTAAGACAGGCCAGACATCTCACGGCTCTACAGAGGGCACTCCGAAGTCCCTCTGAGGAACCAAGAGGTTCACACCCTCATTTTATTGCTCTTTTATATATTATCTTTAACAAGTGATGTTCACATCTGTGAACTTTGTAAGTAATCTGTCCTTCTTGAGATAAAGATGGTGATAAATGTTCTTACTTATTGATTTTTTTTAATGTGTCAATTACACTTTTTGATTAAGAGTTCAAAAGTCTGAATATTTTTTGGTACCTTTTTTTGGGAACAAATTCATGCAATGACTTCTACTGGGTTCTCTTACTTCGAGTAGAAGATGACGTGTCAGACTCTTACTGACTAAAACCTATCCTTCAGTTGCGTTTTACGTTCTAGAGCCCCAATTACTCTTTTAAATGTTTCCTGATTTTTTTTAGTAATTTTAACGTGTTGATAGAGATGACATTTTTGTCTTTTTTCTCTTGGTAGATGTTTCTTCTTGATTGATGTGTCGTCTCAATCAATCATTCAGAAAGTGAAAGTACTCATGAATGGGACTACTTTTACCGTAGGACCAAAAAAATTGCCGTTACCTGTTGCAGCTGTAGTCGAGTTTGTTTCTATATTCTATAGTATATTTATTTGTTTATAAGTAATATTAGTAATTTCTATCTCTGAAAGTAGTTCTGTGGATTTTTTTCTGTTTTTTTTTTAATAACTACTCTAAAATTTTTTTTTGGTTTTCAAGTCTAATATTATTACTATTTTAATTTTTAGTGCAAATGTACGAGTATGTAAGTCAATTTTAATTTAATTTTAGTTGAATGTTCTAAACTCATGGTTTGCCAAAGCAAAAGATGATTCCAGTAACACAGTTGTTCCATCTCTACCACAGGAGTCAAGATTTCAGTTTCAAGACAATAAATGTGAACTTTGCTAATTTTGAAACTGCAGTTTCTAGATTAAACTAATAAGAACAACTAGGTAAGAACTACAAGATATTAAAAAAGGGACAAGACAAAGACAAAAACCACTTTAAAAATCTAAATAAAAAAAACGTAAACCACTAAAAGCAAATCGAAATTCAAATAAACGCCAACTGTCCCTCAGCTGCGTCTATTAGTAATTAGATCCGTAGGAGGAGAAGATACCCTGCCATCTGTCGGCAAACTACTGAGACTGCTCAAATGTTTGTACTCGCATGTAAGTATACCTATACTACTGACGTCACTGTTAAGTACGTCCACAGCATGTCCGTCTGTCCCCTGGGTGGACATCCGTCCTGGTTCCGTCCTCTTCCGTAGACATTACTAGGAATGGGACGTTTTAGAGAGGTTGTTTAGCTGGCGTGGGAAGCGTGGTGAACAAAAAGGATTTGTTTAACGCTACCCGCCTACGTCAGACTTTTTGTAGGACCGACAATCGTAACAAAATATAATTCTATAGTATATTCTGACCGACTTTTTGTAGGAAGTGTACGTTGCACTATTGCTATCAGTGTGTTTTAATTTTCACCTACAAAAAATCGGTCACCGATTATCGGACATAGGCGGGTAGCGTTGGAGCCATGACAGCTAGAGTGGCCTAACTAATTTTTGTACTGTCATAATTATTTTTGAAAAAGGAGGCTGCTCTAGCTCTCTGGGCATTAAATCTAAGTTGGGTTTTCGGGTGATATCTTGTAGTCCAGTTTATTTTTATTTATTTTCTGGCATCATGAGTTTGTCCATTAACTTTATTATTTTTATTATATTTAATGTTATTATTATGCCATGAAGTGTTACCCCAGTTAATGGGTTGTCTGGTAGGCAGCCGCTCCTCGTGAAATACTGGTATTCAGCTAAATTCAGATTGACTGGAAGCCGACTCCAATATAGTTGGGAAAAAGGCTAGGTAGATGATGATGAGGATTATTTGACGGCACAACGACAGAACAAAAAAAAATTTGGATGAATTAATTTGTTCTCTGTCTGTAAACCTACCACGAAACACCACCCTGACATTTTAAAGAAAATCGCCCTTAAAACCGATAAAAATATTTCAATAGCAGTTCAATTTAAATTGGCTTACAATATGGGCCGTATAAAGTGTAATCACTGTTATTCTTACGTGATCCAATCGATCATAATTGAGTAAAAACGCGTGTGAAAGGTGTTTATATGTTGTAAAGGCTGAGTCGGGGCTGTCGTTAATATGTCGTGGATATTTCGGGGATGGATCACGTGAATTTTGAGTTAGAAATGTAGTTTTAATAGAGCTATGTAAAAAAGGAATGTAGGTTTTTTAATTCTGTCGCTAGAAATTTAAATTGTCATTATTTTAAATACCTTCCGAGCATTTAAGTTAATTAATTAAAATTGATTTTTTTTGGCATTATTTAACCACCGCCCTTTTGCCTAGAAGTAATCTATTTACTTTTGACTTAAAGACGGCTAAATTATATGCTAGTTTGCGACTGCTAGCGGCCTTGCTCGCATGAAAAAGAAAATTGTCTCATACCACTGAGACATATATATAGATATATGGCGACGCACCGTTTTGGCTGAAGCGAAAGACATCGGACTGATGTGGAGCGAGGTCAAGCATAAAGCGCAAGACCGCTCGCGTTGGGTGACTACTGTTGACGCCCTCTGCCCCAGCTAGGGGATATAGGATATTAACACACTGAGATATAACATATCCTATGTGCTATTCCAGGACATGGTCTACTCGTGTCCTAAAGATTTGTATTCGTTCAGCCGTTTGAGCGTAAAAAATTATTATACACAAACGCAACAACCTTTAAAGACCATCTCACCAAGAAGTCCAAAAGAACACTAATCGAACTGAAAGTTTTTCCTCAAAATCAATTAGAAGTTGTTTCCAAATATGTGTGGGTCCCCAATCTTGCGTGATCGGCGGTGAGCGTGGCATCCCTTCAATTTAACTTGCAGAGATCTTGGAACTTCCACCATGTGTGGTAATTAATTGTGGCTAGGATTCGGTGTCTTTTACTTGAGTAAATTGGAAGGTTTACATTCTGAAGGACTTATAAAGCTCTATACGATACAATGATATTACACTGATATTATTAAGGTGAAAGTTTGTACTAATGTATATATTTGTTACAAACTTCTTTACGCTTAAATAGCTGAATTGAATTGGATGAGGAATTACGCACGGGTAAACCATGTCCACTTGCATATTTTTTACTGTTAATAGAGTAGTATTTGACTATCTGATGTGATGGAAATAAAACGACTATGTGGTAGAAGATTGCCTAGAATTAACCTATTAACTCTTGACTTAAAGATCCCTAGTATTGCCTTGAGATAGTTTTCTACTGTCACGCGGGTAAAGCCACTGGCAGAAGCTAGTCAAGCAAATATGCAGAAATATTTAACGAAAATAGCACGTCAAAATAATACAAGAATTTCCAAAAGACCGATTAACTTAACTTTACATCCAAATTAAATCACCAAGCAAAATTATTTAATTCGATATAAAAAAAAAACGAACCAGTGAAAAAACAAAACAACCAATGGGACGTAATCTTACGGCACGCGCACGCGTTTAAAAAAGAACCAACCAACAATACGCCATTAAACGCGAACAAAAGAAGCAAAAGCCAAGTCGGGGACAATTAAAACAAGAAATAATAAGGAGTAGTGATAATAAGTATTATTATATCGCGACAGAGGGGCCTACCTACACCTGGTGAGCGAACCCCTCGAAACTTCAAAATGTTGAATATTTTTTTACACCCCTTTTAAAAGATGTGTTGGGTTTTTGTAGGAGAATGAGATAATTTCTTTCATTTAGAAATAGGATAATGAACGGGATTTTCGTTTTTCTCGTTTTCTTTCCTTTGGCGTCTTTGCTTAGATTAGCTTGATGCAGGGAATTTTATCTTGTGTGGCTTGAGAAAATAGAGTGACTTTTTCAAACGCTATGTGTTTTATATGCTTATTAGTTGCTATTAATTCTTTTTTGCATTTTTCTTTAGACTCCTACTGTATGTGTTTAAGTTTGAATCAGAAAAGAGTTTAATTTTATACAAATACGAATATTTTAAACAAGCTTCTGCTACCGGCTTCATCTGCGTGATAGTCGAAAATATAGGTATTTTCATACCTATAGTTATTATCACTTAGCGATAAAGTTGCATTTTACTTGTTAAAGAATTTTTAAAATCGATCTAGCAGTTATTGGTTATATTCATTACAAAAACACTGCAAATATTTCCTCTTTATAATACCACTAGCTGAGCCAACGGCTTCGCACGCGTGAAAATATATGCTTATGTCATTCAGTGATAAATCAGCATTGTATTGGTAAAATAATGTGTAAAATGGGTCCAGTAGTTATTGGGTTTATTCATTACAAAGAAAATACAAATCTTTTCGCTTTGTAATATTATTAGTGAGTAGTAAGTAGTAATAATTGGTATATTATTATAGAAGTACAGATAATATTAGTGCAAAGAAATAATATTTTAAAAGAAGCAAATTAAAATACGTATATTTGTTTAATAAAATAAATAAAATAGAGAAAAATCAATACAACTGCCACGCGACCTACTCATCTTTCAAAACTACTTTTTAATAACCCACTTGTTGTATAAAATCATCATAATTTTTCAAGTGATGCATCCTTATTTGCATGCTCAAGCTATGCTCGCCACGCGGGCTCGCTCGTCACATCTGTCAGGAGCACCTGGTCACCTTGCTGCATTCTGGGGACTGTGCCCCATTGTCCGAGTCACTAGGGGAAATGCTACTTATTTAGTTAAGAAAAATAATAGTAACATGTTTAAGTAAGTGGATACGGAGTTTAGAATTATATTTTTTAATGTTTTGATGGTTCAATTTTGGTTGAACGGGGCGTTAACCTCTGTTAGTGCTCGCAATGCTACCTATTTAGTTAAGAAAAATAGTAGCAATAGTATGTTTACGTATGGAATGGAGAAAGGCCCAGCAGTGGGACAGTATAGGCTAGGTATAATATAATTATAATAATAATGTTAACGTAAGTCGATACGGGATCTAGAATAAGGTTTTTTAATGTTTTGGTAGTTCAATTTTGTTGGTCGAATTAGGCTATGATGGGGCGTTAACCTCTCTTAGTGTTCACCTACGTCATAAAAGAAAATTTTGTACGTGAAAATGTTTCACGCTCAAAATTAGTACTAGTCTGTGCGTTGATATGTCAGTCAATTTCTCCTTTATATGAATGGAGGTAGGTACAAACTAGCTCAAAAAAATATGAGGTCGAACATAGGTATCTAAAACAATACTCATCTACATACCATATTCATTAATACCTGTCTATGTTGCCATTCCCACACAGAAACACGTAATTACTAGCAATTATGTTAATTCAATTCATACATCCTTATGTACAGGTGTACCAACCTTTCAAGAGTAATTGGCGTGACTCCAGGAAACGGAAGTGCGTTTGGCCAATGGCGGGCCGTCATGGCATGCGCACGCGCCAATGGTATGAAGAGTTTAATAGTACTTCGTTTTATTGAAGATGTAGATCAGGATTTCTGATGCTATCTGCTTTGTTTGGTTTCGGTATTCAAAGAATGGGCGGTGCCTTTCTATGGTTCCGTAATGTATTTTTGTTGCTACTATGACAATATTGTTTTTTTTCTGTGATTCATACGAAATCATCGGTCCACATTGTCGCTTCTAGTACGTGGTCGCCACTTTAGAATCTTTCGACTCCATCGACCTTCTATGCTGGGAGCAATGGGGCACATTACTGCCCACTGGCATTTAAGTCTTGTAATTATTTTTCTTATGTCTTACGTATCCTTCCTTCCATCCTTCTTTGGACCTATGATACAGATTAGGTTGACGCAAAGATGTTTTTAAATCGAGTTCATATCCTTCTCATATTTAAGTAACAAGAATCCTTTTATTTATAAATGTACCAGGGCTTCAAGCCTATATTCAAATTGTATCTAAATTGTCAATCATTGGCATTATAATTGTTGATTTTGACAAGTTAACAATACCAAACTTCTCAATTCTCAAAATCAACAATTTTGAAGCCAATGATCGAGAATTCAGATACAATAAATTCTAATAGCAGACTTGATGCCCTGTTATATTAATTTCTTAAAAATCATCTTCCCCGCATATCATTATACTCCACACAATAGTGTAAAGTCCCAACTATCAAACTCCCATTCATCAGACTTTCAAAGACGCTTTAATTACTTTTTCTCGTGGTTTAGCTTAATGCGAAAACTTTAAAATTCTTGAGCCACCATGCGCGGGTGTTGAGGCGTAACTCGTTGGTACCTAAGCTGCCGTGTAAATGTGTGCTTACACTTATGGGATACATACGGGGTTTGTATTGAGACGGGTACGTGGAATAAAGAAAAAAGAAGGTTATTTGTTTGAGGAAAATGAGAAAAAGGAAATGGGCGACTTTCTTAAGAAAAAGGAAGGAACGCAAGCTTTTCTTGGTGTGTTGTTACCATACGAACAACACATTCGTTGTACATACAGCTAAGTACTGGAGTCTCTGTTTTTTGACAACCTGCCTGCCTGTTTTTAGGTCAAGAAATAACTCTTGACTTTAGGCAAGCGTGCTCCATCATCGCTTTCCATCAGGTGAGATAGTGGTTAAGTGGGAATAAAATAGTTTCGTATTTCGTGCATTGCTTGTTACATATGTTGGTCAAAGAAAACTCCAAATCGTTTCGGATATAGGTGAGGCAATGCCTCATTCGTTGGACGTCACGGTCTGTCTGCTTTACTTTCACATTTAAATCGTCCTCTATTGTGCCATTGAGTCACTCAAAAGTTTATAACCAACGCAATCGTGTTTTTTTTTAAATTTAAACGTGCTATATCATATGTTGAAATCTTAATATAATATTTTGAATACTCCTACTCGAAAAACCTCTCCTTCTTCTACTGGTCTTAAGGACGCAATCTATTATTATCATTTTTGTTTACAGAATAACCTAGATATGAGCGTGTAAACTACCATAGTTATCCCAAATAAGAGTTATATAGGTGAAGTGTTTAAAAACAAAACATAAAACTGAACTCTTAATAAAAATACAAGACGCGCGTCCCCGTCCCTAATCCCGCTCTCGTGTGTTTCCATCATCACACCTCGGCATTCAATTTGCGACACGTCTCGCGAGCAATTTGCGACTTGCGGCAACTTACCTCATTGTGGCGTCGCGGCGTCTTTTGTCGCAGAAACGCAACCTCATGTGCGAACGCGCCCTTACGTTGAATATCATAAACATGTAGTTTTTATTTTTAATTTAGTGGAGGACATGTTTTTGTTATTTTAGTTAAAACAATGATTTTCTTAAGTCATATTAGAAGATATTTTCTATTGATGATGATAGTACTAATTTACAACTGACTTGCGTATATTTAAGTTTTAACTAGGCAAACGGAGTAGCTATATATGAATGTAGGTGATATTCTGCTTAGATAAATGGAAAATGAACATACGTTATAATTACTGGCTATTTTAATCTTACAGACTCGAATTTAAGGGTTTTTAGTCTAACAAGATGCAGCTGAAAGCCAGTGTTTTACATGGAGCGACTATCTATCTGATCTCCACAGCCCAGTTATTACTTAACATAATATTGGTAAGACTGATGCCCAATTTGCTGGCTTCTGTTTATCCGTAATGAATGTCAAAGATCTGCAAATGACAGTCGGGACCAACAGTTTAGCGTGCTTTCAGAGGCACGGAGGAACTTAGCTATGTTATGACGGTCACCCATCAATAAATTGATTTCGGTAAGTGTTCTGGTAAGTGTGTAATTTATAAGACATCATGAAACAACAAAACTAAAACATTAAAAATTTACTAGAAATATTATGCTCTAGAGCTAAGTTTCCCACCGACTCTTAGCAGCACTATTTCTCGCGATATCTTTTACGGTCGCTACAGACCTTAATGAAGAATGCTCAACAGCGTAATACCTCCTTTAGCCGACTGCGGCAACACCATAACACTTGAGCGCTATCTTGAGTACGGTTTTTCTCTCTGGTCGTAATGGAGAACCTCTTTAGTACGGTTTTTGAACGATGCGCCCGACTTTGTCTTTTTGCTCGCTTAATAGTATTGTAATTGGATAGTAAAGGTGTTTTTTAGTTCTTTTTCGTTTATTTTTTATTGATTATTCGAGAAAGGTATTTTAGGTGAGGATTGTAGTAGAAACTAATAAAGACGCTTCAGGAAAAAACAATAAGAAGTATGCATAAAAATTAATCCTTTTTAGTTCTAGAAGACACATTAATTATAATTAAACGGGAAAACCATACCAGGCAAATTGTTACCTATTTCTTTCTTAGAGAAACGTTGCCCCACACTAGGAATAATATCGAAAGAACTGCTAAAAACAGGACACGTAGTTTTTGTACAATCAAAACATATTTCCTTACAACTAACAAAACATGACCCAGATAACAAAAAGAAGAAAAAAACCCAAGCGACAAATATTTATAAAATATAAAAAAAAACATGTCCGCCACACGTACGCTCCGTTCCTCGTAATGATTCCAAGATTCGCGCCATCAGATCGGGAATGTTTCTCTAATGAGATCCAACTCCGTGTCTGCGTACAATGGAACGTGATGCGTGAGTTTTCTTTTTTTTTTAAGCGTCAAGGGTCGCGCCCATTCAGCCTTTCTGGATGACGTTTAAAAAGATGGCGTTCTAAGTAATGATTCTACATGTGACGTTTTAATTTTGTTAGTGCAGGTATTTTGTAAGAGCAAAATTACTTTTGTGTTGTTTTTTACCTGAGTGAGGCGGGCTAGATTTGCTGGGCTGTTATAATTTTCTTGAAATATTTTTTTAGTTTATTTTGTGGGCAAAGTTGGTTTGATTCAGGTCAACGATATTGTTAATACAAAAATCGTTTTTGGTACCAATGTATCACGTCATTTTAATGCTTATTATCGGTTACGCGTTGAATGTAAGAGCATTACACTCCTTTTTTGCAGCAATCATGTAAAAATCGCTCCCTTCTCTTGGTACCCTAATTTATTCCATGTAGTTACTCAGATACCCGCGAAACGAGACACAATAGTAAAACAATAACAGCGCGGTCTCATAGGACCGGTTGGGGATTCAAACGTTAACATCAGCCGTCTATCACTGAGAGTCGTGTTAAAATCAGTCCAATCGTTTAGGAGATTTCCAGGAGTAAAATAGACAGAAAAATAAATAAAAATTGCGTTTTAGGTATCGAATACGCTTTCGTTTTTATAGGCATTATTTTAAACTACAAACTACTTACCTAAAATATGCCTATTAAAGATGCCACCCGCGGGAGTTGGAGGTTTGCTTAAAGATGGTGAAGAGGTCTGAAATAAAGAAAATACATAATTAAGTTACCTTCATAAGTAAAAGATTTGCCATTCATTTACATAAAAATTGGATAAGTAATCGCCTATCTGAACTAAGGTTTATAATTGAATGGTCTGTTAGTAAAAAGGTTCTGGACTGCTTTGCTGGAGGTCGTAGGTTCAATTCCCATTTTAAAATAAACATTTCTTTCTATGACGACTATATTTATATGAAGCCACTGAGTCATTCATAGAATACTTCGATTTTTACAAGTTACACCAAACAAATTAATGAATAATACAAATAAATAGAAAAAACCCAGCTACGCCCAACCAATCTTCGTAGCACGTTCCTAACACCTTCGTAGCACATGCTACGAAAACAGCCTACGCCGTAGCCACTTTGCCTCATTCGTCAGAATTTCTAAGATCAAAGTTGAAGTTAGTGTAAACTTAGGCCCCGCCTCCTAACGTCTTGCGCACGCCCCCCGCCCCGCGCTCACCCCCGCGCGGCTCCTTGCGCACCCACGCCTCGTTTCTTATGCCGCCTTGGTACCGCACGCCCTGAAGAGGTGGGGTGATGCGTCTTGGAATTGGGTTATTGGCAGAGATGTAGGTTATTCGAATGAGTTGAGTTATTTAGTTTTGAAAGTGTTATTTGGAATGGGATAAGTAAAAGTCATCGTCAAGTACACCATAAATATGAAATACTCTTCATCTGCTACTTAATACTAGTCTGCCAGCGGCTTCGTCCGTGTGAAAATAGATTTCCTCGTACAAACTTTAGACCCCCATTTCATTACTATGGGAAGAAAATTTTGGAAAATCCTATGTCTTTCCTTTATATCCTGTTTTAATTAAATAATAAGTCTGATCGATTGAGAGGGTATCAGTACAGTCAGATATTAAAGCAGTAGGAATTTTCGTGAGGGCGAATTGTTTTGACCGATTTTTTTAGGGTTTCCGTTTGTAAAAATAGAATCCTTAGGTAAAAGATAACGTTCATGTCTAAGTATTAAGCTTAAATTAATATCGAATACTCAGCTCTGCTACTTATTGAAGCAGTGAAAATATAAAATTTGTTGAAGCAATCTAAATAATTGTGTATAAGGCCGTTTATGATATTTTGACATTCGAAAGGTAACCAAAACCTATAGACTACTTCCTGTGATAAGAAGTTTCTTCTTTACTTGTACTAAAAGACTTTTTCATAAAATAAAGGAATAAATTTTAAAACTGTTTTGTTGCACGTGACATAGTAATCAATTATTGCGATACAAAAAAGACTTTTTTGATTCTGGGATCGAACTATTTTCATAGATTTTGTACGGAACCCTCGGTGCGCGAGTCTCACTAGACTCGTTTTTTTTGTGTTTCGTAAAGAAGGATGTGATAGCCTCTTGACATAATCACTTGATCTCCTTATTATAACGGAAGTTAGAGGGTGGTCTTAATGTCATAAGTAGGTACGTGCTTAACTAGTAACCCACACTCTAACGAGAGGTATCATTAGATGCTATAAGTAAGCCTAAATAAACATTTAAAATATTAAACATATTTTTTAAATTAAATATATTTTTTATAGGCTCGCGTTTGACCACTAGCTCACCTGATGGTAAGCGATGCTATGGCTGACGATAAAGCACGATTGCTAATTAGGCTTAATCGTTATACTATTAAAAGTGTCCCCGACCTTTATCCCGCGGGTGGAATAGACACAAATACTAAGACAGACAAAATGAATATTTAAATGGAACTCCCATACAAAGGACGTGATTTTTTTTTTGCCGTTTTTTGCTTCGAACAGTACGGAACCCCTTACGCGCGAGTCCGACATACGGTTTTTTTTTATAATTTACACCTCAGTGTCGAATAGGCTATTTACACAAATATACTTTCTCATTAAAACCATCATCACAACTTTATAACTTAGAAATCAATTAAGACGTCAAGTTTTATTGGCACATTTTAGCAGTTCTTTACGTTAAACAGTTAAGGACAGCGGAAAGAATTGAGGTAGGTTTTAGTCAATAATAGTCTAAATCTCCTGACGTTTATTGACTAAAATTCACCTGTGTTTCCTAGTTACTCTTCGCTTTCCAGAGCCATAGTTATAAACTCTTTCGAACTGTCTCAGCGATACTTACAATAACAATTCCGTAGATACAAAGCAACACTTGAAAAACTGGATATATTTTCAAATTACAAATCGGAAACAATCCAATCTTAAACTATCAATACTAACCTCACAGCAGTTCAACGATATATTAATACTGACCCATTTACAAACTGATCAAATATTTATAGCAACACGAGTGGTCAACTCACAAGACAGGCGTTTGTGTAGGTATTTGAACAATGTGTCTCAACCAATAGCAAGGTAGCACCGCCTACGTCTTGGCTCGCCCACTTTCTTAGAAGTTGGTTAGACCCCACCTATTGGGGTAACACGCCTACCCAATAACAAGTTTCGTGTGAGGAATGGTACCTAATATTTAGATTTGGTTAACATTTACACTAATATTATCGAGGAATAAATTTGCTTGTATGTTTGTTACTACTTCACGCTCGAACGGCCAAACGGATTTCGATGAAACTTGGCTCACCATGTCTTGGAATAGCACATAAGATATGTGTTATCTACCTTGGGTTTTTGTTTTAATTTCACCCGGGTGAAGCCGACGGCAGAAGTTATTTGATTTTATCTATGAGATTTACTTACCCGTAACATAGGTAATATTTACAAGCAATTATGCTTAAAGAAACTAGTAAAGATAATGCTATTGGTACCAAAGTGCATAAAGTCTTGTCATTTTAAAGAACCTTTAAAAATTATCAGAATACAATTTTTATCTGGATCAACTTTAAAATGAATGAGATACAGTTTGTAAACGTTTCTTGTAGTAACAAACATACTTAACTTTTTTATTTCAAATGTTTAGTACAAACAAATTTTTGTAAAAGACACTTATTTAAAATCCCAGTAATCGTCTTAGGTAATTTGTAATCATTCGAGTCAATACACTCTAATCTAATCTCTACCCATCGACTAGCGCTTCTGACTTGCGCTCCTAACGCCATCTCTTATTCACGATAAGAACGAAACTATTGTCGACTACTTATCCGTGCCATAGATGGCGCTGCACTCTTATTAGAGCTACAAGGTGAAAGATACTATTGATATACGTATTTTTGTGGAGTTTTACTCATAGATGGCGCTTTGCTAGTTAGCGTTTCTTACATTGGAAAGATAGGTAGGTAGGTACCTACCTAGCTATGTGCTAGACTATTTGTCTCCTGTGACGTCACCCGCGTTTCTTGTTTACTGCTCTACATAGTTTACTACGCCATTTCCGCAAGTTGTAGTGTACGCGTGTTTGTGCCTATTTTTTATTCGTACTTTTTGATATTTTATACGTACGACCATGCAGAAAACTAGCTACACTGTTGTAAGTACAAGATATATGGCCTAGACTATTTCTTATGAATCAGGACAACAAATACACTACAAAGACTTTTATACAGCCGACTGATAGTTCCTAAATGTGTATAAACAAATAAAAGAACGAAAAACTCTCCCTAAAAACTGAATGCGATTTACCAAATGAATAAAAAATAGGTACAGGTTTACAGTTACGACTTCTAACGCCATCTATAAGAAATACGCAGTTTTACATTTGCGTTTACGAAGGGTCATGGTTACCTACCTACATGCGCCCGCGACTATCACTGTAGCGCCATCTATGTTAAAGGATCGGAACTTTATAAAGCGCCATCTACCGCTATTTATAGGACCCAATTGTTTATGTTTAGTTAGTGACTGTTAGTTTAGATAGATGTCGCTATTGGTGAATTTCAAAAGTATTAGAGTAATAAAGGATAATAAGTACCTAGGTATCAAAAATAGAAAGGACCGTGATCTGTTATCACGGTCAGTAAAATATATAGTCTTTGAATTCGATAGGCTTAAAAAACAAAATATCATAAATGATTGCCAATGGTTAATTTTTGACAACAAAACGGTCTTGAATCACGGGAGCCTCCCGAAAGATAAGCAAATCAAGCACCTTGACTTTACTCGAGTCGCGATGTTGTCAATTGTGGGACGAGGTCTTAGCGATTACTGTACCTCTAGGCGTAAGAGCCAATGGCATTATAACCACAAGCTTTTTTTTCATTATTATTACAGCTTTAACCGGAGAAGGTACCTAATTTAACTTGAAACTGTATTTGGTTAGGAAATGTAATACCAAACCAGACACAAAGCCAATAAAAAGAGTAAAAAATTATTTTGGTCAGAATTCATTCATATTCTGACGAATTACTTTTCGCCTCTTTTTCAAATTCTTTATTTACTGTATAAAGGTTCGCGCAATGACGTCTGAAAGACTTTCGACAGAAAAATCAATCTATACATTTTTACAAGATTGAGATTCGAATGGAAACGTTTTTAATTTACGAGGCTTACGTCTCAGACTTCAGCTACTTCTCAGCCCTAGTTCTTATAATATCTCTGGCTTTAGTAGCTATTGATACGCTTCCGCTTGACCACTATTTCACCTGACGGTAAATGTTGATGTGGTCGACGATTGAGCACGCTTACCTAGAAGTAACCTATTACAGACCTATTGTAGCTATCAGGAAACACACACTCTGGTAGGCAATAATTCTACTCCTTATTAAACTGTTCAACCATAGTTTGTTGGCGTAGGACAGTAAAAAAAACTACGAATATTCATCAATTTACAACATCGTCGTGATAAATATCTGTCAGACTTTGACAAATTCAAACTCATAGCATTCATATCAAACGAATCATTTTCAGACGTTTTTGAATCGGCAGAAGGACGATCAGTCAGAAAAACGAAGCTAGTTGTACATTGCAAAGCGCAGATAAAGAATGGAGAAGAATGCACAGGAAAATTTCAAGACACTCTTTTAAATCATAATTATTATAAATTACAAGAGTCCTGGTTGTATCAAGTTTTACAAGAATCAATTTTAATATTTTGTCGCTAGCTTATTCTAGCAGATTCACTCGCTTGAAATTCGAAAAATTTAAATTACTCCATGAAATCATACTCCCGAGATATCCTATGTTCTACTTGTATCATCTATTCTATTTCACCTAAATCCGAGAAAACGTAAAGATGTAACCGACATACAGACTTAGTTTCGTGAATATGATAATGAAAAGATGGATAGATTTTGTGAAGATATGCAGGAAAAAGAGAGTGAGTGAAGGCGTGACGGTTAACATGACAGAATAAAATTAGAAAACGGTTTTGCGCTAACCTTAAGTAACATGGGATAAGAGCAGGAAGAAAATGATGGACATTATACATTTCTTGTTACACAAATTCACAGAAAAATATTGTAAATATCCCTAAAGAAAATAAATCTACCTTTGTACCAAATCAAACTCTACGAATCTACTAATTGTAAAAATATCTACGAATATAAGAGATAGCTACGAATATTATTAAGTAAACCAAAATCGATAAAAAAGGCTGTCCATAATTTTGTTCGATTATCAATTACTTCAATAAAAAAGTCTTCGTTTCTTTTATCGAAATATTGTTTTTTTTTTTACGGTCATTTAACTACATAGTCCATTCACTATTAAATACAAAGAAATACTGAGAATATTCAATGATTTTTAGTGTGGAAAGAACCAAACGGACGCATTATACGGAACGTCCAGCGTTTTTTGAGTAGAATTGTACCCCAAAATGTTATGTGAAGGGTTGGTGTGAGATATTCTGGTTCTATCAATAATGTCTTATGCATCATTCGAAACTGGTTTTAGTCTATTTTATTTTATAATTTTATAAACGAGTTTTCTATAGTATTGTCACTCTTCCCTTTGTAAATATATCTTTTGGTTATGTGACTCTTAGAAAATATTTTTTCATTAATTAATCTGAATTAGAAATCATGCGGTACTATCTACTGATAAATACTCGACTGAACAAACTAGCTTGCTTTATGATTCATAATATGCAAAATCTAAACTTAAATGAATTCTGAAGCAAGTGAGTTCCTTTCAAGAATTCCGTCGCACAATCACTACACGGGAAAAACTACAATTTCAAAGGAAATTTATTAACTTGAAATAACTTTATTTCACAGCTGCAGTAACTATTTAAAAATTGAATTTGGATAAAGTAAAACCTAGATTGAAGAAAATTGTATAGAAAAAAGTTACATCGGAAAAATAGCATATCTACATTTAGAAAAACACTAAGTAGGTACGGACACTACGAATACAAAAGTATAAAAAATGCCTACTTTGGTTATAAGATTCCCTAAATCGAATGTAGAAATCAAGCTAAAAACGAAGTCAAGGATGTAACAACACAAAGTTTATACTCACCTTTTAGGTTTAAATCAGGCAAAATAAAAAAATAAACAAGCAAAAAATAAAAAAAGTTTATTGTAAGTAAACAAAAAATATATAAAAAAAAAAACAAAAAATGTCGGTAACAAAAAAAGGCAAAATAATTGTAAATCACTTATTCTATAACAATCAAAAGGTTGAAAAAAGGACAAATTCGAAAAAAAATTCTCAAATAATGAATTACTTGATCTTCAAACGGTATACTAAAAAAGGTTTCGCGGTATTAAGTTGATATACTTCACAAACGATTAGAAAAAGAGTCTTTTCTTCGAATTTGCCACAATAAAATACAAAAAAAGCATTACAACGTACAAGTAACATCTAATTCTAGTTTTAAAAGATAAAATGCTGACAAGAAAATAAAATCTCTAAAGGAGATGGCACATCCCGTCGGACGACGCCAAAAAATTAAAAGTGCTTAAAACGTTAAAAAAATAACAAAACTATAATAAGTGTGACTTTAACAGTAGGTTTTTGTGAACTAGGTAAGTACTGTTTTGACACTGCAAAAAAAAAGAAAATATAAAAAAAGAAAAAAAAATACAAAAACAAAGGAAATCCACACGAAAAAAAAAGTCACTAGCTCTACAATTAATTAATATTATTTAACATAAGCACCTTGGTCCGGGAGAAGAGTTCTTGAGATCGAATCACAAAAAGTTTGTACGTCCAAGTAAACCACAAGTATAGTCCAAATATTAAACTAAGTACAGCAGACAATATTTGTGGCAGTCAATTTAGTTCAATAACTATCAATTACTTAATATTAATATAACGCTTAACAATAATTATTATTTACTCATCAATCGCTCACTCAAGATCGCTCGTTAGTTAAGAAAAATAAATTTTAAATAAAAATATTTTCATCAACGGCCAAAAGTGTTAATCTCTTTACAAATGTAACCGACGTAAATATTAAAAATTTCGCAAAAAACTTTTTTTCCACTGCCAACAGTTTAGGTCAAAAAAGTGAGGGTCGAGGGATTTAGCCTAAAAATATTTTCGATTAGACGCGGTTAAATTTTTAATTTTTTTTTGGAATTTTGTATTATTAAAATTTATAATCACAAGAGCACGAGGAACGTGTATTACGCCGCGCGGCCCGGCCGGCCGGCGCGACTCCAGACGGACGACTGAGACGGTCCCGCGGCCGGCCGCGCCGCCTCCGCGCCCCCGCGCCCCCCCTCCGCACCCCGAGCGCCCCCACCCCGCCCCGGGTCCGACTTCGTTACGAGCCACTTGTAATCGCCGCGCGATTTTTCCGCCTAAGACAAATTAGGCGGGCCGCCCGCCCGCGCGCCCCTAGCGACTTGACGTTTGGGCGGTTTCTTACGACTAAGACGTTTCGTCTACGCCTTGCATGTTTTTTTACGTAACACTTGACTGGTGAACAAAAGTCTTTCGTTTCTGTATGCTCGTCCAAATTGATCAGTTTTATGTTCACACAGTATGCTAATACAAGTTAGAACGGTTAGAACGACAAATGGTTCGACGTCAACATACGCGCTCTATAGGTGTACATATAAATTATCGGCTTCCCAATGTTATGGCGGCGAGCTGTTTTATTTTTAAATGGCATTTAATCGTCACTCTCGCTTTCGTCGATGCCGAGGCCGGGTTAATTGTAAATAAAATTCAATCATTCGCAAAAAATCCTCCGGTAATCGGCACCCGACAATATCAATGAGAGATACGTATTCAGCGATTGTACTTTTTAATGCATTATGGTGGAGTGGCGTGACGTCATCGCCGCAGTTTTTTTGTTCGACACTTGTATGAGTACGTACTTGTATGAGTATGTACTTGTATGAGTACACCCGATTCGAAAAGTTGATCGATTTTAAGACAATGAATGAGGGTTTTGATGAACTGACGATTAGATTGTGGGAAATAGAATTCAGTGTAACAGCGTTCGAAATATGTGTCGGAGTGATTGGTTTTCTAAACGAGTTTAAGTATATGGATATCGTGAAGAACAAATTTTTGTTAGATTTTATCTCAACTTTGCTCACGAATTATTTCCTCATTATACTAGCAATTCACAAAGCAAAAAGGCAAAAAAAAGTAAAAAAAAATCGAATTTATGTCATTTTCACCATAAGATTAGTTCTCAATCAAAAACAAGATCTAAGCTCAACCAAATGGACTGCCAGCTTTAGAGTGGCACTAAACAGAAAAAAAATGTGAAGAATTTTTTTTAAGTCTGCACGTATGAGAATATTTATTAGAACGAGAAATGACCAAATCATGACGATTTAAATAAAAGAGGTTTCGAAAAAAGGGCAAAAAGTATGACATAGAAAAACAAAAAAAAATGGGAAGCGAGCATTTGAAAATGAATCTAATAACATAGTAATATCGACAAAAACCCTCAACATAGCACGGTCAACTATCACACAAAAAAAACGAGAAAAGCTTTGTAACACAAAGAAAAAATCAAAAAGATCGCATCACTCTCACGGGACAGCAAAAAAAAACTCGACGTACATTTTAACAACCAATAATGTCGAACTCATTGACGGGCTTAAAAACAGTAACCAATAATTTACCTCGATTTCGTTGTATTAAAAAAAAAACAACACGGCGTCACGTTGGTAGCGTATTTTTTTATTTCGCAAGTGAATGTTCACGTTGTAAACCGTAAACAGCTGAATGAGTATGAATTAATATGATTCTTTTATCAGAGACCGGTCCGAGCGAGGTCGATGAACTTGACGCGGTTTCACGAGAATTTGTTTTTTCGTTAATCGGATTTCGTCGCGCGAAAAATACTTTGGATTTTTTTTTTCGTGACTAGAGGTTGTTGTGACTGGAAGAATGTCTAAATAAAAGAAACTAAGACTAGTTTTCTTTTTTACTTATTTTTTACTAATTATAAAATTTTCATTGAAAAAGACATGGACAATATGGACATTCGTTTTTTTTAAATACTATTTTGATAAAAAGCAGGCTAAACTAATTTTTATTACCTATTTATTTATTTATGGCCACAAAAAAATTATGCGTTTTTTTTATTTAACTCGCCTCATGTAAAACCTCTCAAATAAAAAAAATATACGCGATAAAAGTGGTTCGTTTGAACGAATTTCAAATTGATCGACAGGGTCATACAAATTGTTTACTCACAATATTTTGACTACAACTATTTGTCCTTGGGCTTATAACAGTTCACTGTTACATTTTTTAATAATAATTTTACTTAACATGATGAAGAATATTTTTTAACAAAACGAGCGATCTATGCAAAAAAAAATGTTCAGCGAAAAAACAAAAAAAAACTTAAATAACAAACTGAGGATTTCCAAAATACATTACAATCACAATTTACCTGATATGCTGACTATAACAATTTTTCCTTATCTTGAAAGGAACCACGTATCTTGATAAACTTATTTCTAATTTTTTATAAACACCACAACAAATACGTTAATAACCAGTTCGAAACGTCCGGGGAACTCAACAATAATTTTATACAATATATACTAAATTTCTAAATTAATCCAGTCCAGAAAAACCGAGTCGTTACACTAGAAAAAAATTACACTAATTAAAAGTACTCGTCGCGGCTAAAGTCAATTTGGAACGTCCACTAATTAACTGGAGAATAAAAATAAAAAAAAAATCGAACGCGGCGAAGGAACTTAATACCACTTATAGACTATGCGGCAAAACGAGCCGAATATTTACATTGGAGAAAAAAAAATGAGGTCATTCGGAGGTTACGGGCAACGCAGCCGGTCGGCGCGGGCCGCGACGGGATGTGGCCTCGCGTGCCGGCGTCCCGCACGCCCCGCGCGCGAACACCCCAATCGAGACTACCGAAAACCACGTGTGCGCCACTCACGACAGGGACGCACATATACAAACGCCCCGCGCTAGACAGCAACAGCACTATTCTTTTTTCAATTTACTATATTTGCTGATTTTTATTATTTTTTCACATTTCGATATTTTATTTTTTAGTTGATGCGCTCCGCAACTCACCTGTTGTGCTTGACCCGGTTCGATCTGCGGCCGATCATGTGATCGACGCTTTTCAATACTTTATTGGCGCGCTCCTTTATTTTTTGGTTTAGTTAATTGTGTCAATAATATAAAAAAAGTAAAAAAAAACCTAATTATAAACTTTTTTTTATATTTGAAAATGATGTAAAACTGCTTATAAAGAAATTTTAAAAGCTTTGCAATGCTTTCTACGCTCTAATCTAAAAGCAGTTATTCGTAAACCCAATATAAGCAAAAAAAACACACTTTATAAAAAATAATAAAAAGAAAAAAGACTTACGTCTTCAAACATCCTCGTTCCATCTTTACTAAAATAATTCGTTTTATTGAAGACAAAAATACTAGCTATTTCAACATAATTCTAATAAGAAATCGCAAGTGCTGCCACAACACAGCAGCGTCGGATAGCAGAACTAAAGCGAAAAGCAATGAGCTCGCACGCTAGCGCCACTCCGGCGTCAATAAGAACTATTAGCCGATGGTTCATTTCTAACGCGTCGTTTATTTTTTCAATTTTATTTTTTAATCGTGAAAGTGCAACGTTCACTTCGCCGGGCATTCAACGGCCATTTTCGTTTGCAGTTTCTTTTTCGTTTTCATTGGTTTTTTACAGACGTTTTGATCATGTCGTCGGATCTCTGTCGTTTTGAATACAGTACCTTTGCATTTGACACTTTCAATACAGTTACTGTTATTACTCCAAACTGTACTTTGTATTTGTGAAGGATTCTGTCTAAAGTATTTTTATATTTGTCTAAGTTCTAATCAAAATAATTTTATTGTGGAACCTTATTATACTTCGTTGTTGTACTAATTACAATAGATGGCGCTACTAGTCTCGAAATGAGATTATTAAGAATGAAAATTATTAATTTGTTACGTTTAACTTATTAATAAAATCGAAGAATATTATTTACATGTTAAATATGAGTATATCTTCAATTTTGAACAGTTTCATAACGTATAAGTGAATTTAGGTAAGTATTTTTTTTCTTCGTGCTCAAAAGATAGTTCAGAATTTTTAGTAAGCAATAAGTAGACACATTTTTGTTATTTTGAATTTGCAATAATTTTGTCATCACTTCTAGTATAAAATAAAAGCCTATGTATATCTCTTATTGCCGAAAAACAACCGAACTAAAAATAAGCATATAACTCACAGAAGTTGTAGGCTTTTTTTGTTGTTGGGAAAATGAATGACTTTTCCCGCTCTAAGACGAAGCACGTAGGGGGCGTGTCAGACTTTTACAGACTTAAAACCACTCCTGTGTTCCTTATTTGCCTTACGTTAACATAATGTGTGCATTTAAAACGGTTAAAGAGGTATGCCATAAAAAAAATCGCTTAAATGATCGAATGCATAGAATCAGCACCCCCTTTCTTGTAGATCTTTGACAGTCATTACACAAAACGCCAGAAAGTCTCAACATCATTCTATCTAATTGTATCGTATTGCCCAGTTACTGGGTTGTAGAGGTCTGATTTAATTTGATTGGAAAAAGCTAGAGAGATGATGAAATTATCAAATATACCAATGTCTGACTGAAAACCCACCTATGTTCCTTCAGGTCGCCTTTGCGAGCCAGAGACACGGTAAACCTTTCGAATGATAAAATTTATTAATTTTGATCTAAAGAACCGCACAGATTTGAGTGGACCTGTCAATTGTCGCGTCAGTACAAGCTTTCGACACTATTGTAGTATCGTGTAGTCAAATATTCGTCGAACTTCTTAATAGAAGTTCAACGAACAGTCTCGTAGCCTCCTTTTTTACACCATTTACGATTTATCTACGCGTAAACCACCTTAACAACTCCCTTTTAAAAATCCCATCTTATCTCACGCGACACTAGAGTACCTACTCAAGTATAGTCGTAAACATGTTACTCAATTACTTATTTTAAACAAATTACTTTTACACGGGAATTTTCTCAGAACTTCCACGGTTTAGTTTAGTTAAGGACTTTTGATTAGATGCTTTTATTAAAGGTGTGGGAAATCAGTAAATAAAGCCTGCGTGAAGCTTGAATATGAAACTCTGTCGACGCTGCAACGACATGATGCGACGTTACGACGCTACCGTTTTGTCGGCAGAGTTTCATAGTTTTGTTTGCAAGCTCCAAGCAAGTGTACATCAAGCGTATAGTGATGAATACGCGTCATTGAAGATACGCGTCCGTGGACAGTAGGCTTTAGTTTTCCCGCTCCGGTTGGAGCGCGAACGAGTGACAAAGATTGACTAACTAAAATCTATCTAAAGTAACATGACGTGAAGTCGGGTTACGCTTTATCTAACCGTAATGTTTTTTTAGGTAGTAAATTTTCCAATGACTCCTCTCGCTCTAACGAGCGGAGCGAGAGGGTGTATCAGAGTTTTACTGACTAAAATCCCCCTATTTTCTTCAGTTAACTTTTTCGTTCCACGACCGCGATATCCTTTTTGAAAATTCCTCGTGAAAGCAACTTACAGTGTGCTAAGGTTTAGATATTTTTATTCTTACTACAAAATATTACATTACCATAACAATACCGTTTCCCTAGTGTAACTCCGAAGTCCTTACAGCGAGTGTCACTCTAGCCTAGTCATAAAACATCACCTCCGTAACGTTACCGTCAAGAGTGTCATAAAAGTGTCGTCAATTCGCTCCTTAACTAGCGCGAGATTGACTTGCCGACACTTCCCGACTGTTCACGACACTTCACGACAGTTACCGAAGGCTATAGAACGTCAACTGTTATTTCGTTTGCTTTGGCTACCGTCAATAAATGTTTAGAAGCTTTTGGTCAGTGAGTGGTCAAAGAAATTTGTGTATCGACGGTGAAGTATCAATATTCTAATTTAAAAGCGTTTTCCGCTTGTTTTAGTAAAGTATTCGGAATGATTTTTTGTTGCAACTGCATTAAATTAAAATGTGGAAATACTTCTCAACTAAACCACATGTCCTGTTCATGGTTACTTACTAAATTTCATAGGGCACTAAAAACTATTATATAATACATATGATAAAGTATAATCATTGAACCAGAAGTTGTTATTATTCTCAATAAATAAATTACCTACAAATTATTGATTTTCTCAATTAATTAACCGACTTTTCAGTTTTTGTAGATTATCGACTTTTACAGTTATTGATTCTTCTCCGTCGATATGTGGTAGATCTGTTCTGAAATTTCATGAATTCTGTTAGTGTGAGTGTACCCATATTCAGAAGACTGATTAAATAATGTTATTTTCAGAGTAGTTACGTTACAACCACATTAATTAAGATTCAGAATTATTCTCAATTTTTGGACTGTAAATTATACTACCGCGTCTATCAAAAAACAACACAGCAAATAAAGAAGCCATTTTATGAAAAGGTAAAAGTAATGATCAAGACAAAACGTTGTTTTATCAGGGTCCGTTTATGATCCGAAATAAATGTTGCAACAAAATAAGAATAAAACTCTTTTAAAATGGCGGCCACGGGGCCCATATCCCACACCTTGTTAACGTAAGAAGCTAACTTCTTTTTTATTGGCAACACCTTTAACGTTTTAGCATTACGAATAACTTTGAATTTGGAACGTTTTTATTGCTGCTTGTGTTTCTTGCTGATTTAAAACGGACTTTGTGTTTAGATGTTAGGGTTGATTTTAGATTGGAAAGGGTCCGAACGAAGTGTCGAGGCGATAAATAAAAACTTTTTCATTTGTTTTGTTATACGTCATACATGCGAGCATGTGTAAGTCAATTTTAACTTTATCATCTTCGCATAAGGTTGCTTTTGTCTTACATATCGGTTTATCTTTTGCGATAATGTCCTTCTAAACCAATACCGAAGTCAGACAATTTACAGATATTGTTCATCCGTTTTGATGTTCGGCACATTGTCTCTTATAATGTGGCGGATGAATCTAAAGTCCGTTTACGAGTTTCTACGAGAGGTGCTTCAGTTCAAACGAATCCAAGTTTTTATATCTTATTTTATTTAAACACCTGGGAATAAAGGGTGGCTGTAATAAGATGATGTTAATGTTACAAATATAGCTCTTTTTACTGTGTGATCATTTTATTTTGTTTCTAGATGGCCCGCGACTAAAAAAATCTAATTTAAAGTCGAAAAACCTGAACTCCCAACTCGACTTTACCTAGGATCATAAAATTGATAGATAAAATATCAGTCACCAATATATCACGCTAGTACAATTAGTAAAGGCGAATGTTTATGAGTGTGCTAATGCTAGAACGGCTCAACGGATTTGGATGAAATTTAGCACATATGTAGGGTACATGAACTGAAATAGCACATAGGAAACATTTTATTTTATTTTTCATTTTTATATATATTTTTTTAAGTATTTTTCTACGGTCACGCAGGCAAAGCCGCAGGCAAAAGCTAGATGTTTCTTTATTAATTTCTAAATTTAAACTTTCTAAATACCACTAGTCCAGTAGCTCTTCTACCCACTTCAACATTTTGTTCCGTTATAGTTGTTAAGATTTTTATTGAGATCGGCAAAGGGCAGCACAATGAAAGAAAGAAAGGGGTTGTAATCCGTTATAAGGGTTAAGGCTATGGTCATCAAGCAAGCGAAAAGTTAAAGTTTCGTTAGAAATCTATTTGGACTTACTTTGTAGTATGAGCCAGTTTGTCTAGTAAGACTTAAGTCCATTTCATTTAAGGAAGAAAATGCCGTGATGCCGCTTAGCATTTCATTTTTTCATACAAACTTAACAAAAAAAAATATGTACACAAAGTTTGAAACCTTAATATTATTTATTAATAAAAATAACCTTCTCCGTTTTGGTTAATATTCCGCGAATTAGTAAATGGTTAATGTTAATTCATAGTAGACATAATTTAGTCAGGATACCTTAACTGAATGACAATGTTATTTGTTTCATATTTTTAACATGTAATAGGCTCTTACACTGCAGCATATAGATCAACATAAACCTCTGATGTAGGTATATTTTGACAAGTTTTTGACATTGATCATCATTTGTCACTTTGAACGTTTTCAAGTAATAGCTTTGAGGCCCACTCAAGTAGGGTAAGCTCTAGACGCTAAATCGCTAAACGCTCCTCTAACCGCTATCAAAGCAACCTCACCCTTACAATTAGCACACTTTATAACGAAACAAAGTTCTTTATAAAAGAACTTTGTGGAGGATTGTGGTTCTTTGAGTTTCAACTCCTTTCATATTGATGATGAAATGAGAAATACTCTTTTAATGCAGTTTTAACGAAGGACTTAAGGGAACTTTGATTTTTCGTTCAAGTTAGTATAAGTAAGTACCTAGGTAACTTATCACGAAAGCACAGAAGTAATAAAGTAGCGAGTTTTAATTAGTAGCCAAAGAAGCAACAAAGCAGTGGAGTTTTAATCAGTAAAAGTCTGCCACGCCCTCCCGCTTTGCCAAGAGCGGGGGAATTCATTGTGATGATTTTCCACATAACACAAAAAAAAATTACCCACACATATTTAACCCATATTTCAAGTCAGTTTAAAAAACTTCCACTTGACTCATTTGCTATGATAACGGGAATATCCTTTGTTAACAAAAACAAGCTAAGCCGAGGTGAATAGGTAGAAGGTACTTCTAGGCAACATTGAAATCGCTTACCATCACAGTCTCAAGTCCGTTATTAGAATTGTATCTTTGTCGATCATTGGCTTCATAATTGTTGATTTTGACAAGTTAACTTGATCGACAATTCAGATACACTAATAGCAGAATTACGGCCCTGGTAAGAAAGGGGTCAAACGCGAGCTTTTAAACATAAAAAAAAAACTGTTGAGTAGATCTACGTTGAGCCAAAAAACAGGTATTATAACAAGTAAAGTAGGTACACAACTACACATACATAGTAAACAATTTGAAAGTAATCAGAACATTACATATTCTATCTACACATGCATTCTAAAAAACATATTCCAAAATATCTACCTTGTCAGGAGGTGCCCGAGTAATTGACGAAAATCATCATTTCCGATGTACGTAAAATAATAGAAAAAAGAAAATTTTGCTATTCGCACACCGAGCCTATGACGTCAAAAACTTTACAAAACGAACAAAAGCATAACACACGTCTAACCCGTTTAGATATTTGGAATTCTAAACTCTATGCGATACAGCTCATTTTAGCGTGTCTCGTTCATGTGGGGATAGAATAGACAAACGATTTCAAGTGCAACTGTAAAACTGTAATAGTGATTTGAACAATATGTTGCTAGATATAGAGAGTATTGTTGCTTGTATACCCTGAAAATTACAATTTGGAGGTACATTTTCATAATACGATGGATGTTAGGGGGAACGAATTCGGATTATGTTTTTGCGATCGTTTGTCATCATCATCAACGTTTAGATTTAAATCCAGGAATGGACATAGGTCCTCTTTGTACCCCAAAACGATCGTTTGTGTGTTTAAAAGAAAGCTTCTTACTTTGCGGGATTTCTTCGAGTGAAATTCAATGGCTATTTTAATCATTCTCAAATTGTGTCAAGTCAAAAGTGCAATTATTGAAACAGGCGCGGTCTCAGTAAAATTGAGCTCAGAATTTTGCTGTAGTGTACAAGCATATTATCGACCACTGAATCCACTGGAGCCTATGCCTTCGAAAGAGTTACCGTGGCCCTGGAACGCAAAGCAAAAACAACTGAGGTAACACAGCTGGGTTTAGGTCAGTAAAAGTTTGACACGCCCTCGCCCTTCTGAGCGGAAGAACTAATCTGATGATATCCTACTACAAAAAGCTGTCCCCAATAAGACAATTTATTGCGAACTTGTACGGGTTGTGATTTCTTTAAAACCACCATCAAATCTCAAAGTTATCATAGCTAACCGTCATGTAAGATATTATGTAGTAATAAATTCAATCGATAATAATAAAAAACTTGAATTCTCAAAATTACAATCTTATAGAAAACAGACTGTCCCCAGCATCTCGATGTAAATCTCAAATCCCATACATTAAATCTGTCTGGTGACCCTCCCCAGTTAATTTATAGTCAACTTTCAATTTAGTTAACACGCCTGCGTCCCGTAAATCTGGACGGCCATTAGACTGCTCCTTGTGGTCACTGGACACTTGGACAGTGTTGATAAGATTTACTGATTTAAATTAGTTTAAATAAGGGCTAGACAGTCTCTTCCCTATTGTCTTGTGTGTCAGTTTGGGTGTCTTGACTTGTTTATTTGGATCTCTGGGGTCTTACTTAAAGGGACTTACATTAATCCCATGTTTTGTGGTCGGAAATCAACTAAGAAGTCCCCCCGTATTAGATAGGCGAGAGGTAGTATGAGATTTTTACTGATTAGAACCCACCTGTCCATTGACTTCAATCGCGAAGTGTTGAAAAATCACTTCACGAATGCTACTTCGCTACCGAACTTAAGGTTGTAGAAGATAAACACTAAGCTATATCTGCCAGTATGCGTTGCATTCAGAGGCGACACTCTTGTCAAAACACATTGCAGTAAAGTGACTCTGACCTAGAGTTGTGTAACTGTTCTTGAAATACTTTCTCATAACTTCTTCATAGTACCTAAATCATATTTCTAACAAAAAAGTTTGGATTAGTATTACCCTAAATACAGTACCACTAACTCTCCTAAGCCCAATCACGAACCACAAACACAAAACAGTCACTTACCAAAAAAAAACTTAAAAAACAAAAAAAGCGTTCCGTACTTAAAAAAGTAAAAAGCTCAATGAGTGCATAAATAAAATCAGCCTTGACACAGAGCTACTGTAATACAGTGTTCCCGAATGCCAAGGTCAGCCAATGACCTCGGCCGAATCAATAACTCATTACTTTTTTATTTCGTTTAACGTTTAAAAATAACGTGTTTTTTCGCGTTTCGCGCGCCCTCATCGCACCTATTACGTATCGGCGTTGTGTTGATGGCAATTCTGACGTGCGGTTGGGGTCGTGACGTATTGTAGGTTTCATTTAATGTTTTTGTTGAGGTTGCTGGTTAGCTGAAAGTTTTGATGGGTATAGGTTTGGTGAGGTTAAGGAAGTATATTGACATGAATACCTCTGACTCAGCATTTTTCTTCATATTCGAACTTCGAAGTACCTAAGGAGAAAAACCTATTCCAAAATCTCTATATTTTGAAAGTTCATTTAGGGTAATTGCTATACTTCCTTAAGATTTTATTTGGGTTAACTTAGAATAATTTCTGTGATATTTCAATAATTCATAGACGAGCGAGAACGCGTTGCACTATGATAGTCGAAGTCATCATTTCACTCATAAAAGACTCGCCGAATACCTGTCGCTTTGTGGTTGAATCAAAGGTCAAATACAGAAAGCTCCTCGATACGTTTCGTATTGTGATAGAGATCCTGTGTGAGAGCTCTAACCAGCGACAAAGGTTCTGAGTTCACTTAGATATTTTGGCGGGTTAATAGTAGCTTGTTATCTACTTGAGATCTTGACCCAACTAACGAAATGTGGGAGAACTATTTAATTACCTACACCTCTTAGCTCTTCTCGAAATATAGGTGTCTAGGAGAGAGAATGGGCTGTTGCCATGAGGGGCCCGTACGGTATACTACTTTCCTCGCGATTTTTCCTTTACCGTTTTGAGAGCTAAGATGATGAAATAAATTACAAAAAGTAATGTCCGTAGCTGGGTTTGAACTCGCGACCTACAGCTCGTAAGTCGGGGCCGTTACCACTGGGCCGCCACTGCCACAATAACATAAGTGTAATATTATATTAAAAAATTAAATAAATCTTAATAAAAAATAGTGAAGCCGTCACGTAATGAGGCAATGAATATATTTAATCGCCGTATTATTTTCATCTGATCTCGGAAAAAAATAATGAAAGACCGGACTGTTTATTTCACACGAATTTAACCAGATAATTTGAGTAAATAATTTTTTAATGGACCCGAATTGCGGTTAATATTTATTTTTACTTTTAAATGCTTCTTTTTTGTGTATTGTAAAAGGCAATCGGAATTGTAATGGATTCTTTTAAAATCTGTTATTGGAAAGTTGCAAGTTGACTGACGTAGAAGTTCCGTATATATAGAATCAATCTGTCTAGACTGTTTCTAACTACTCGTATATTTGTGTCGGATTCTAGCCGATCCGAATCAAGCTGGATATCAGGTACAACTGCCGATCTGAACCCCTAAACCCAATAATCTGGTAACACTTTCTAGAAGGGAAATCATTTGACTTATTATTTAGATTTCTGTGGAAGTCCTCCATTGACTCTCTCGCTCTAGGGCGAAGCGGCATATCAGACTTCTACTGAATAAAACCCACACAAATGTTCCTTCTTTGCCTTACGTTACAGAACTCTGGGTTAGCTGGTACCTTTCAGTAGTGAACACATAGCCCAATAAGGCTTCGATCCTACTCGGCCCCTACGGTTTTGCGGACATCTCCGTGAGGCGTGCGTGCAACACTATGGTTCATCGAAAACTCGGGGTTGGTACGGACGATTACCAGACGGCCGGACGGCGAGCTACCTATAGCTCACCGTTCCCAAAGGTCGTTGTCAAAGGTCTAACTAACGGCACGAAGGAATCTCAGTATGTTAAAATGTAGGGGAGAGGTGGCATGAAGGGGACGCGTATTGAAAGGGACAAGATGAATATCTTGTAAAATAAGAAACTTCTCGAAACGAAAATATTTTTGTTCTGTGGCAACCCCGAAGCCCAACCATTCGTACCTAACGTCCTGCTTCTATCATTTCAAACATGGCGACGGCGAGCAAGTGTTCGAAATCGTACACAAAAGTAAATTTTTCGTTATTCTGTCGAAATGTTTTGTAAAGTGTTATAATTAGATAAATATTGTTTTACCAGTGTTTTCGATCGACTTAGTTATCGACAAATACGAGAACAATAGGTCAGAAAACTTTTATTAATTGGTAGTAGGTTTTAAAGTCATTTTTATTATTTTTGTGTCATATTTATGAAAGGGACACGAAAAATGGTTATGAATGGGACGTCCCTTTCATAACTGTCCCATTCATAAACAGTACTTTTATTAGGTAATTAGTACACAATCTCTGTAACACCTAGAATCTGGCTAACGAATGACTAGTTTTAAGCTTTTTCTTATCATCATGTTTTGCAATAAAAAGTATTCTATTTATTTGTCTATCTATTTTGTTGATTTCATAGTAATATTTTTGTTATTATTATTTTTGCAGTATAAATATACCCAAAACACTTATAGAAGCACACAAAATAGAAGAAGTTGTGAATGAAACTGTATATAAGCATTATTATTGTCTTAGTCTCTCTTATATATCTTAGTTGATGATTAAATGTAACCAAGAAACCAAATAAGTTAAGACAATTGAGTAAAACTCATATAAAAAATATAAACACTTAAGTTGTTTAAAAAAAACAATTATAAAACGGTTAATTACCGTTTAATTTCTTATTTCAGTGTTTTCTCTAAATATTTTTAGTTGCTATTAGTTAGTTATTTTTTTTTGCTAGTTGCATTACTAGTGATAATTTTACGATTAGCACCTAAGTGGATTTATGTTAGGATAGCCAGATAACCAAACTTTAAGATTGTTGTTTGTTTGTAACTTAAAAAACTAGATTTTTAAACTTTACCAAACTAGTATTAATATATTGTAAAATGATTTTATATGGATATTATGTACTGTCCCTTTCATAAATGAATCCGTCCCTTTCAATACAGCTCATTTATGAAAGGGACAAAATCCACATTTTTTTAAATCGCTAATATGAGTACCTCAGAATAAGGATATTTTCATTATTTACTTGTATTTCATTAGAAGATGAAGGTAGGTTTCTCACTCAGGTACAACCTATTTAAAATATTATATAGAGCGTTCACTAGAGCCACTAGAACAAAAATGTCCCTTTCATGCCACCTCTCCCCTATACCCATCCACAGATTGACCTCGGCAAGTGTTGCTTAACCTTGGATCTTGACACATGCAGCTGTTATTATTCCAGCTGCAAACTCTGTAGAATATATTTACTTAATAAAGTAACAGAGACCTATTTTTAGTAAAATGTGTGATCTGAAATGTCCCTCCCCCCTTGTTTTCTTTAAGTATATTTTTTATGCACCTTCCATGTTTTCTTATCACCACCATTGGTTGACTGGTAGAGAATGCCTAAGGTATCAAGTAAGGTACCTTTTTGTTGCATGAAGTACCTATCACATCCCCGCGAAACGAGACACAATAGTAAAACAATAACAGCGCGGTCTCATGCGACCGGTCGGGGATTCATGAATTAATAAATAAATAAATAATAAAAGTGGAATTCCCTGTCAGAGTCTGTGTTTCCTGATAGCTAAAACCTGGGGATCTTTAACTTAAGAGTGAATAAGTTACTTTTAGGTAAGCGTGCTCCAAGACTGGCCTGTTGATCTAGTGGTTAGTGACCCTGACTGCTATACCGGAGGTCGTGGGTTCGATTCCCACCCAGGACAAATGTTTGTGTGATGAGCACGATCATTTGTTCTGTGTCTGGGTGTAATTTATCTATAATATGTATGTATTTACAAATGTATAAGTATGTTTATCAGTTGTCTAGTACCCATAATACAAGCTCTGCTTAGTTTGGGACTAGATGATGTTGTGTGAAAGTTGTGGAATATCTTAATATATATAAATCTCGTGTCCCAATGTTTGTCCTCAATGGACTCCTAAACCACTTAACCGATTGTAATAAAATTCGCACACCATGTGCAGTTCGATCCAACTTGAGAGATAGGATAGTTTAAATCTAAAAAAAAAAAAAAAAAGTTGGGTAAAGTAGGGTAGTGTAGGGTAGTGTAGTGTAGGGTAGTGTAGGGTAGTGTAGGGTAGTGTAGGGTAGTGTAGGGTAGTGTAGTGTAGCGTAGTGTAGTGTAGGGTAGTGTAGGGTAGTGTAGTGTAGGGTAGTGTAGGGTAGTGTAGTGTAGCGTAGTGTAGTGTAGGGTACTGTAGGGTAGTGTAGGGTAAGTAGGGTAGTGTAGGGAAGGTAGGGTAGGGTAGCGTAGGATATGTAGGGTAGTCATTTGACGGGAAAAATTCCAAAAATAAATAATTGTCTACCCCGTGCGAAGCCGGGACGGGCTGCTAGTTATATTATATATATTATATTATATCTTTGTCCACATCGTTGCTTTCCATCAGGTGCAATAGTGGTCAAGTGTGAGCCTATCAACAATAATAAAAAAGCGGACGGACAAAGCGGAAACAGCTAAAATTAAGATTTAAATTATAACATCCGGATACAGGAGAACCCCAATATCACACAACATACAAACAGTGGTTACCCTATTTTGAACTTTAGTACGTAAGACATAAGGATCAAAATGTCGTAAGGTCCATTTCCCAGATGTTGACACACTGATCTTCATTATGATCACACATTATACAATGAAGAAGATGATTTTCACTTATGCAATAAAATATAATTATGAACTGTTAATAATAATGGTAGTGACTGGGCAATAATCATAATTATTCGAAGAAAAGTAAAACAAAAATATATTTCAATAGGTACATGAGTGTATTGAAATATTTTTATGTTCGTTTTTCTTAGTATTAGAAATAGTAGTAGAAATTGACTACACTTACCTCCTTTGATTTTGAAAGGCTCCTTTTTCTTTAGTTCTTTCTTAATTTAGTTTTCCTCATCAAAAGACAAGGTGGAAGAAGATTTCTTTGACAGCAAAATATTAGGTAGTGAGACAAAATTAAATATTATCAAAATAAAAATTAAAACTTACCAAAATATTGGCAATCCCCGACGACGTATGTAAACAATTAACTAAATAAGGCACTTTTATCAGACTATTGATTTACTTACACTTGATATATTGCACACTATTAAAAAAAATACCTACTTAAAAATAAAGCACCAACTTAAACTTATTTTTTTAAAAACAATCGATTCTTTTTTTTAAATATCACACTTCGTTTTCTTTTCTTAAAAAATACAGGACAGTAACACCAATGCACTTATTTCGAATACAATTTGAATTTGTTCTTTTGAAATTTGAATTTAAATTTGGAATATGTCAGTTTGAATTTTGGCGGGAGAGCAGGGGTGGCGTGCGCCCGGCCCGCTTTGTGCGACGGTCTACAAGGAACTCGTCTTGGGCTCAAAAGACGTTACGTTAAGTCGGTATCGGACCCTACGAACTCCCCTTATTTGATCTTGATAAGTATGTGTGCTCTTTAGTGGCCCTGTGTATTTATTTTCATTGGGAAACTTTAACGTTGACTGTTTTGTGAGATTTGACAAAAAGGATGATAAGTATGTCAAATAGTGGTTAATCTCTATTGACTTTGTTAAAAAATAAATATGTCATATTTAAACGCAATGCCTTAGTTTAGGCACCAGTCTCCCACGAATTTACATTATTATATCACATCGATATTCTGAGTTTTAGTTTCAAACTGTTTTAGTTATTTGTGGAAGTTAAAAAAAGTGTTATTATTTATAATAACATCTTATAAAGTAAGTTTCTTAGTTTATTATTTTTTTTTAGACAAGAAAATCTAATCACTGTTCACCATATTTTAATATTCGCCTAAAAATAATCTCCTTTTTATCAAAAAATTAAAATATAGAAACTCAATTTTACACAAAAAGAAGCGACGGTCACAATTTCAACACATCACAATATTAAAAGCAACCAGTTAAAGTATGAAGTCCCATACAGCATATTTGCTAACGTAAAATAGCATCTATAATTGAGTAGATAAAGTCTAAACGTCATTAGGGCCAGCTGCTCGCATAAAAAGGTTTATTTTGTTAGGGTGAGCTTTCTTCGCGATTACTACTGTTGTTCGTACACACATAAAAGACGACAATATGGTCAGAGAGGAACTAGGTAGGTAAGATTGTTATAATAGGTAGTTAAAATGGTAGTTTGATTAAGTTTGATTTCTTAATGAATTTCAGAAGTAAGTTCTATTATAAATATGCAAATACAGTTGATATTAGTAAAATCATACTTGTAAAAAAAAAACTAAATAAATCAGAAATCAGATCAATAAATTAGTAATAAACTTTTTTTGGGAAAACGATATCTAACGGATATGCAGTCGATGATACTCTCTGCCTACTAACATCTGGATAAGTTTCATGAGTTATAGTAAACTCATATATGATTAGTTTCAGATATTAGAAAATTTGGATTGATGGGACGATAGTAATAACAAGGCTGCTTATAAAGGAAATCCAGTCAAAACATCTCACATGTTGTTATTACATCACTACATTCATTTTAAAAATAATATCGTAATAAGACATTCCGTATGTCAATATCGTAACAAGGAAAATATGACTCCGTCTATCTTTAACAATAACACCTGGAGATCTAAGAACAAACTTCCAAGTTCGTCTCTGTGTTAGGAAGCATTGCACGGTGCCTTATTTTTAACGGTCGTTCGCGGCGCGTGCCCTTATAGCGGGATGGTAAACTGGTGCCCGCAGGTAATTTTGTTTATTTTAAAGTTATAGATTAGATGGTTTTCTTTTTTCTTAACTCAATGTTATTATCCAATTTAAAGCATACCCAAATAAACTTAAAATAAAAGAGAATCGAAGGACTTAAACATCTTAAGCGTAAATACGATATTTTAAATATTTTTTGAGAGAAAAGAGATTGCCGATAGAAAACATGAACGTCTCAAATTAATCCATCACTGCTTACCATCAGGTGGAGTCGCAGTCAAGCACTAGTTTATAACAATTAAAGAAAGTAAAACTTGCCTTGAAACTTATTTGCATGGATTAATTACTTCACATTGGTACTTGAACAAAAAGAAAAATAACAAGGCTGATCACACAAACAGTGTAGGTATGTCATCTACGAGTACTTATTAAAAATAGAAGTCGAGTGAAAAAATGTTTACATAGAGCTAAGTGCATTTTTTGCTACCTTGGAAATATTGGTATGACTTACGCCCATTTTCAATAAGCTATCTAAAGTTGCAGCTACTAAGATAAACAAATCTATCCTTTTGCCCTTACTTGCTTTCCTATAACCTACCGACGGGTAGCATTTCCTACCAAAAGTTGTGACATTGACAGCTAGAATCTTACTGTTTATCGGAGATAGCTATCTATTTATGAACTGCGGTAGGTTATTGAAAACGGGCGTACCTAATTCGTTTAGGTATAGGAAGAAACTTTAAAAGAAAATGATTTCTCATTATTTAGAAAGATTTAAGCACTTGATCCTTCACCTAAAAAAGCTGCGGCCCCAGAGTTGACTTTCCCTGTTCTCCGTACGTTATGGTCGAACGTTATGCTCCTTCGAAATTCAAAAACACGCGCTCGACTGAGACGGGACTAACGTATTCTTGAATTTTTTATGAGTAAAGAAAATAAATAAAATAATGATTAAAATGGCTAATTTATACAATTATTGTCCAGTTTACAAGTCGTGGCAAAGGTTTGGAGGCATTATTTCTAATTTTATGCCTTAATATTATTTAGATACATTAGACAAAGAAAGGCACATATTAAAGAGCAACTAAATTCATCATTGAGTAGAACTAGGTTTCCTAGATATGAGTATTAGTTGGATGCTTGGTTATCATACAAAAAAAAAAACTTAAAAAGATACTGCATTTTCTTGGGAACTGTTCGTTTGTTTACTAACAAGATTAATAAAAAAAAACCTGATTAATTAACGTTAAAAACGAATAAAATTCAAATACAAGTAACCACCTGGTCAAACGAAAGCATATCGCGCATCATAAAACACAGAACTCGTGGCTGCCACACGAACGGATGTCTCCAATTTCCATAATATGCCCGTAGTCCTTAATTATCACAAACCCTATATCCATAACTTTAAGGGTGATTTTCCTTTGGCAAATTCCACCGTCTTCATACTGTCCAAGCCACAGGATGTGTCAAAAGAAGGGTGATTTCAAGACGTTACCGTCTTGTCTTAATTGATGGGGTATTTAGACCTTAATTGCTTGTAATTAAGGGTGAATTTCCCTTGGCAATGTTGGCACGTGCCGTCTTGATCAGGATGTGTCGAAGAAGGGTGATTCTAAGACGTTGGAGTAATAATTTGAAGTAAGCAAGCGTTACAACAGATGGTCATTTCTTTGGTCTACTGATTAGGGGTTTAATCTATGGAACTGGGCATATGGTACGAATGTACTGTAGAATCCTTCTTAACCTAATAATAATAATTTGAATCTTATCATCATCATCATCATCTCAGCCGAAAGACGTCCACTGCTGGACAGAGGCCAAGCGTCGCCAGAGCGACCGGTCCTGTGCGTCTCCCATCCATCGGATTCTCACGACCCTCGCCAGGTCGTCGGTCCACCTTGTGGGAGGCCTTCCAACGCTGCGTCTTCGGGTATGTGGTAATTTCAATTTAGCAGCTGATTTATTGTACTTACGGCACGTTCTAGCCTTTAGGTTCTGCATCTCGTTGTCTCACAGGACCTATAGTCAATGGGGAAAGCAGCGTTGGCAGGCCTGCTTCAAAGTAGACCGATGACCTGGTGAGAATAGCGGTAATTCAATGGGAATTCCCATTAAACGCAAGGCCACACCGTGGCAGACTAAGGCGAAGGTAGAGAGATGAGCTGAACAAGTACTGGAGGGGCTAATCCGGAATAGCTGAGGACAGACGTGCGTGGAAAAGCCAGAAGGAGGCCTTCACCCAACAGCATTATTGGCCTTGTAATGTTCCCACTGTTGGGACTTAGGCCTGAGGCCTCCTCTCTAGGAGAGGGAATCGAATTTTCCGTTCAAGGACACAACGGTTTCCTCACAGTGTTTTCTTTCGTCGTTTTGAGAGCAGTGGTGATGAAATAAATTACACGAAGTAATGGGCCTCGCACTCGTAAGTCGGGGCCGTTACCGAGAGCAGTGGTGACCCAGTACCATTGCTCTTCACCCAACAGTGGCACATAATAAGCTAACTTTCTTTCTAGATGTAACATAACACCCTTTCTAAACAGTTATTACGTCAGGTCACATCACACTCATAAAACTTTCGACGATAGCATCCAGTAGAACAGTGATCATCTAACAAGAACTGACACTAACTACCCCTCAATTTGTCAAAGACGATCTTGTAGCCAACACTTTAAGTTAGTTAAGTCCAAGTTGCGAAGTGCTGGACGGACGTAGATTTGCCACTTAAATGATTTGTCCCGATGCCCAAGTTGGGCAATCGAGTAATTTGTCGGACAGAGTCGTACTTAGTCGAGTCCAGTTTCTCTTGTTAAGTTTGTGGGAGATTAGATTTAGTACTTACTAACAAACTTTCAGAACAACTCAGCTTTGCGTGGGTGTTCAGCTTTTGGTGGGTAAATTCTTGGTTTTCTGATTTAACTAGTTTTCATTAGCGAGCAATCCATTCCAGCTTCGCATGGGTGTTAGGAATTTTTCAAATTGTTGGTTTTCTCTACAATAATATACGAGTACGTACATAAAGGCATTATACCTAACCTTTCCTCGTGAATTCTGAAACTGTCTATTACAAAACAGTTTTTTTTACAGCAGGATAATCATGACGTTACTTTTCCTGTTTTAGGGTGGAACGAGAAGGTGTGTCAAACTTTTACTGATTAAAATTCAGCTGTATCCTTCTGTAGCATTTAGCATACCTGGACCATGGTATCTCTTTTAAAAATTTTCGTGGCTCTAGAGGGCATTGGCTCTACTAGGCTCCTACGGTTATGCTGACTTTTTTTTGAGGCGCGCGTGGACCACTACGCACTATCAATTTGAGTTCACTATTAATAGCACTACTAATTATAATCCAGATGTAACAAATTCTAATGTTGTTCAGTATTTAACAGTAAATATATCGAGTCAACTTTCTCGACTCTTTGCACTGAGGTAGAAAATAAAAAAAACTCAACTCCATTTTACCAAGATCGTGCCTGTTTTAATGATTACCTAAAATATATAATGTCCAATTATGACACTTGAGATACAAAACCATATGCATCGTATTGACGCAAAAACGAATAAATGGATCCACGTACCGGATAGTACTATATAGTATTCCTGGTTCTGTAACCCCCAGTGGTGGAATTTCTTGTTGGTTTTTTCCTAACAAAAAAATAGGTACTTTTTTAATTTAAACTATATAAATTTTTAGAAAAAAAAACTTATAAATAACAATGTTAAATAAAAAAACGGTTTTATCAAACACGATGACTTTTTAATTAATTACTTTCGTGAATCATGTACTGGATCCAAGGTATTCGTATGTGTATTGATGTCTGACACACCGTATACATATATTTTACATTACAATATCCACTAGGAAACAATTTGCGAATAATTAACACAGCCACTGAACTTCACTTGAAAAAATGCATAAAACCCTAATTGTTCTAATTCTAACAGTATAGTATCGTTATCAAAGGAGCTCGTGACTAGATAATAACAGCCGCACGGGTCGATTTTCAAGGTTAAGCAACTCTTGCCTTGGTCTGTGGATGGGTGATCATCTTAACATACCGAGTTTCCTTCGTGCCTCGGAAAGCACGTTAAGCCGTAGGTCCTGGCTGTCATTTGTAGATCTTTGGCAGTCGTTTCGGATAATCAGAAGCCAGTAAATCTGACTCCAGTCTTGCTATGAAGTACCGTGTTACCCCACTAAATGGGTTGTAGAGGTCAGGTAGGCAACCGCTCCTCCTAAAATACTGGTATTCAGCTAAACCCGGCTTAACTGGAAACCGACCCCAATATTTATGTAGTTGGGAAAAGGCTAGGCTTCATCATCAGTATCATTATCATGGCATAGCATAGCATCAGTCTTATAATGTTCCCACTGCTGGGAATTTTCGGTTCAAGGACACACCGGTTTCCTCACGGTGTTTTCCTTCTCCGTTTTGAGGGCAGAAGTAAATAAATAAATTATATAAAGTAATGCGCGTTGCCTGGGTTTGAACCCGCGATTTACAATTTTTAAGTTGGGGCAGTTACCACTGGGCCACCAAAGTTCTCATAGAATCATTAAAGATAATAATTATAAAAAAAATACGAACCCTGTTAAGAATAAAAAATAGAAGACAGACGGTTTATTTATAATCTGTCTTCGAATGTAACAGCATTATTGAAAATTAAAAAAAAGAACCTTTTTTTGATATCCCTAATGGTTGGGCTTACCAAATGATCTTAGTTCTTATTGTGTGTGCGGTAAGGTACAAAATTGTATAAAGAGCACAACTGCTACCAAATGCGCTTAGTTCTTATTATGTGAGCTATAAGGTTCAATATTGTTCAAAAATTACCTGTGTTTGGCTGATTAGTTCGGGGTACAGGTTGATGAGTAGTTCGTGACAGTGATGGTTAATCGATTTTGATGATTTAGTTGTCGAAAACCCTTGATTATGAGAAATTGTTTTTTTTTTTGTTTGTTTTAACGGTAGCATTTTCGTTTTTTGTTTTTGTTTTTTTGAGGTAGAATTCTAACGAACATAATATGAAATTGAGCTATTATTTGTACTTACTTCTTTTCATATATCGCCCCCAAACCCAAGAAGATTCAGGTTTTCTAAGATACTTCATTGAAATACTCGTAATGGTTGAAACGTTTGTTTTTGTTAATTCTTAATTATTGTTAAGGTCTTATAAATCTGGTGTGAGAACGGGATAGATATATATTTATTGTGTAACCCCGTCTTTCACCATAATTGGAATTATGGTGATTTAAAAACGTCATGGTAAAGTTCTATTTAAGTTAGTTAAGTCTTAAAACTGAAAAGCCGAACAGACATCGACCCTGCTGGGCTCCTACGGTTTTGAGACCTCTCTTCGAGGCGCGCGTGGAACACTTCGTGCCGTCAACTACTCAGCTTTTTTTCTGGACGGTTACCGGAGGATGCTGAGCTGCTCGTTACTCGTCAGCTGCAAAAGTTTTACGTTTTCCTTAGTCTTTGAGTACCATAGTATAGAGCAAAAAAGGAGCTCTTGGCTAGATAATAACAGCCGCACGGGTCAATTTTCAAGGTTAAGCAACGCTTGCCAAGGTTGGTCTGTGGATGGGTGACCATCTTGACATACCGAGTTTCCTCTGTGCCTCGAAAAGCACGTTATGCCGTAGGCTGTCATTTGTAGATCTTTGGCAGTCGTTACGGATAGTCAGAAGCTAGTAAATCTGACTCCAGTCTTGCCATGAAGTACCGTGTTACCCCAGTTAATGGGTTGTGGAAGACCTCCACAACCCATTAACTGGGGTAAGCAGCCGCTTCTCGTAAAATACTGGTATTCAGCTAAATCCGGCTTGACTGGAAGCCGACCCCATTATGGTTGGGTTTTCCCAACCATATTGGGGTCGGCCTAGGTAGAAAGAGAGTATAGAGCAACAGCCAAAAGTACCTTGGAAAGTTCCGTCAAAATCCATCCAGCCGTTTCGGATCCGGTCAGTTGGAACAAAAAGGTCTATCAGACCGAAATACAGAAAAAAATATCCTTTTTTATAGGTTATCAAATCTACTTAAAGGCACGTGGGTACCTATATCAGAATCAATCATCTAAGAGTGGGTATTGTGGGGTGGTATTTTGGAAATAAGTAGACTCGTCTTCGACTAGCAGCCTCGATGGATTTAGATTTGGGACGCAAGTGATCCGTCGTAATCATTTAGTCCACGCTATCGTTCAATTCCAAAACTTTACGAGTACGGTGGTTGTTTTTTATGATTATGACGTTCCACCAGAGTGACAACTGGGTTGTCACTCTCGTCCGCTCAATGATCATTCCATAAATCACACAATGAAAGTCAAAATAAGGTTTTAAATCTCTATGGCGCCTGGTACGCGCCTTCACGGCCGGACTGACAATCGCCCGTCCTCGGGCGCACATGTATTCCTGCAACGAGAAGGTACCATACTCGAGCCACCATGCTCGTCCACCCTGACATGAGCCAGTGCATCTTACTTTAGGCCACAGCCTAGTTTCGAACTCACTCTCGCAACTTGCACCACACTTTTATTCTCATACAATGCATAGCCCGGACAAATGCGTCCCTTCGACTTGCCCCAAGTGCAAGACCGGACAACACCGTCCCTCCGACTAGCCAACTCATGATGCGCAGCCCGGACAAATGCGTCCCTTCGACTTGCCCCAAGTGCAAGACCGGACAACACCGTCCCTCCGACTCGCCAACTCATGATGCGCAGCCCGGACAAATGCGTCCCTTCGACTTGCCCCAAGTGCAAGACCGGACAACACCGTCCCTTCGACTCGCCAACTCATGATGCGCAGCCCGGACAAATGCGTCCCTTCGACTTGCCACAAGTGCAAGACCGGACAACACCGTCCCTTCGACTCGCCATCACTCACGTCACCGAACTAGATACGTACGTCCCTTCAACCAGCACCGCTAGCCCGGACAATACTATCCATTCGTGACACACTGACGCATGCGTACCTTCGACCTGCTAGCACTCTAGCCAGGACCGGACAACATCGTCTCTGGGTTTGCGTCCCTTCGAATTACCAACCAATAGGCAAAACCGGACAACAACACCCATACACACGTAATCACATCACACAATCGGAACCTACCTTAGGTTCTGAACACTTTGCTCGGTGGATGTCTACTTCTACGTCAAAGGTCATCCCATCATCACTACCGAACCAGCACACACACCAACCCTACTTTATTTTCTTTTCTTTCTTTCTTTTTTTTTTACCTTATCTACCGAACAGCACTAGGTGTAATCTGCAGTTATGGTGTCAACACTGCGATTGTTGAAGCCTTAAAGTCGGCATCAATAATGTCTTCTGACTGCATATTTACCGCCTTCACGGCTTCCTCGTCATTCATAATACCTCCAGCTAATTCCATTAAGCCCTCGTGTCCTCCGGACACCAAACGCAAATTATCGTGCGAATACTTTAACGTACGGCAAGGACCATCTACACTTTTTACGAAAACATAATCACCTCTATTAAAAGGATTTACTCTAGCTCTTCCGCGGTTAAAACGAATAGTATCAGCGTTAGCAACTTTCTCAATAACCTTGGATGCATTTAAGCGTATCGCTTCTAAATTTCAGCGATCGTGTGGACCATCTCCAGTGGAAAGCTTGGAAATTCTTAACGAGTACGATTGAACTCCAAGCATTAATTTAGTCGAAGTATATTTCGTGACGGTAGACCTTGTACTATTTAGAGTAAGTTGCACGTTGGCTAAACTCATCGCGCCAATTCTTGTGTGGATCATTTTCAATGATTGTAACTAATGATTTTAGAGTTCGCATTAAATTACCCGTTCAACCTAACCGTTTGCTCTACTTGAGCCAGTGGCGAAGAAGTGAAGGTCAATGTGATGGTCCGCACAACTTCTTGAATTCACCGCTAATATAGCAGCGACCCTGATCAACTACAATTCGTTTAGGAGCCCCAAACAAACAAATAGCTTTCTTCAGTGCCATAATGGCACTGGCGGCATTTATACAGGTGGTGTGTTCTAAAAGGACGTACTCGGTGAACACATCAAATATAACGGAATAGTATTCTTTTTGATCACTCTCACCGGTCAATCTTCCAGTAAAATCTATGTGCAGCGTATGCCAAGGGGTTGGCTCTTTAGGAATGAAGTGAAGTCTTACTAGTTGGGCACCTGAGGGACCTTTCGAGGTTTCACATATTATGCATGAGTCGACAAACCTGCGAACACTTTTCGACATCTCGGGGAACCAATAAAGATTGTAATTTTGACGAGAGTCTTATCGGGTCCTAAATGTTGAATTTCCGAATGAATGTGACTGATCAGAGTCCATACCAATGAGCGGGGTACTATAGGTAGCCAAGAAACCGTTTTATTACAGTTAATTTTCCGGTAAAGAATACCAATCCTAACATCATAAGTTTTTGCTACATTTTCCGGTAAATCGCCATTCGAAGGATTTCAGCGTCGCGCTTTTGTTCGACAGACAACCAACCTCCATGAAACTCTACGAACTTACTTTCTTTGCAGGAGTAGAACGAGGAGAAACAATGATATAGGAACAATGTTCTACAGTTGCGATCTTAGGTAGATGATTACGCGATAGATAATCGTCGTGATCCGTGCTTTACCCTTCACGATAAAGAATATCAAAATCGTACGCTTGAAGCATGACCCACCTCCTATGAACGCGGGGTATCAAATCGACCTTTGATTTAGTCGCCTTCAACGAGTTACAATCTATATAAAATGTGAACTTCCGGCCGTGCAAATGTTCCACCGCTCGAACGACTGCCTGAGTGTCTAGTTCATATAAATGATAACGAGCCTCAACCACAGTCGTGCAGGCGGCTAAAATAAGCCCAGATCAAAAAGGAAACAGATATGCTCACCAGATGCCGTCGTCAGTTTACCTCTCGAAGTCTTGTGCTCACAAGTGTTTACCTCCCTGACGCTGCGCCCCCTCTCTTCTCAGGGCATGACGTAATTACGTGGCCAAGCTTCCCGCAGGTGAAACAGGTGATTGGTGCCGGCTTGTCCTTGACTTGATCCGTGTTGGAACCATCAGCTCGATTAGCTGGATCGTCGCCTTTTACACTCTGCTATTTTGTGTCTAGGAACTACACACCGATGACATTATCCATAGAACTTCGAGTCTGACAGGTGAGGTCTTTTTGATTTATTGCCATTACTATCATTATCTTCGGTACCGGTACAATGCTTTACAGAAATCCCACCGAATCTCCGGAAGAGTTGAGCACGAGTTGTGATATCAAAGAAATTCAGTTCACGACGAATCATGTGGTCTTTCGAGCTCAGAGCAGAAATAACGAACCCGGTGATTGCCTCTTCTGACATCTTGACTATAGGGATTCACTCGCTATTTGCCATTTGATTTGCCCATTAAAGCATAGCTGATTCACTAGCAGTCTCCTTTGCTCCGATCTGAAAGCGCAACACGTCATCGAAATAGTCCTGTATCAATTTGTGCTCTGCAAATTTCGCCAGCAATGTTTGCTTCACAACTTTCCAGGTTAAGTCTTCCAAACGGAACTTAGAACAAATGCCGCTCGCGGTTGTCAGGGCAACTAAAAGTTCTAGGCCACTCAGATTCTTGCTGGTAATAATCAGGTCGGAAACACGGCACCTGCAGCCCTTAACATTAGCATCTTCATCATTTGGGTCGAACTTGGTCAACTGAATCGCGTTATTGTTTGCTGCAGACTGCGATGTTTGCTGCGGCATTGCTAACAAACGGGTTAGTAGGCAACTACTCTTCACTGAACAATCCACTATTGCTAGGTTGATTGTGCGGCTGAGTATCTTTATCCAACTGTTTTTCGTATCCCACTTCTGATAAAGGCACGTGGGTACCTATATCAGAATCAATCATCTAAGAGTGGGTATTGTGGGGTGGTATTTTGGAAATAAGTAGACTCGTCTTCGACTAGCAGCCTCGATGGATTTAGATTTGGGACGCAAGTGATCCGTCGTAATCATTTAGTCCACGCTATCGTTCAATTCCAAAACTTTACGAGTACGGTGGTTGTTTTTTATGATTATGACGTTCCACCAGAGTGACAACTGGGTTGTCACTCTCGTCCGCTCAATGATCATTCCATAAATCACACAATGAAAGTCAAAATAAGGTTTTAAATCTCTATGGCGCCTGGTACGCGCCTTCATACTTTATATACGTATTTAACAATAAAATTGAAGTATCTGTTTGCACAGACGAGACTTATCGCTAAAGGTATTATGATATCGCTTTCCCCATCGCTTGAGTGTCATGGTAGAGGGCGAAAACGTTCCTCTAACATGTGTTGGATAGAGTCGTCTTCATTAACGCTAAGTGCGATCAGACGGCAGCCATTCGCCACAGCATTCTATTCTTCATGCCTGCTGACAGGCATCTTTATTATTCTATTTTTTTAAAATAAAACTTTGCCCCACACTAGGAATTACTCCTGTATCGTGGGTGCGTTTTACAAACATGAAAACTTACATACACAAGACGCCCGTACCCGGAACAACTATCTGTAGATAATACATAATATTTGTTCAGTGCGGGAATCGAACCCGGGAGACGCAGCGCAGCAGTCAATAGCTTATCCACTGCGCTAACTGTGTCGTCGTTGCAAAGTCGTATCGCTAAAGGTATTATGATATCGCTTTCCCCATCGCTTGAATGTCATGGTAGAGGGCGACAACGTTCCTCTAACATGTGTTGGATAGAGTTGTCTTCATTAACGCTAAGTGCGATCAGATGGCCGCCATTCGCCACAGCATTCTATTCTTCATGCCTGCTGACGGGGCTCATTATTATTCTATATTGGTCGGAACGGGCTTAACATTTCGATTGTGACTGAAGAAATTGGAAGCTTATTTTGATATAAGTTTTTATTGATGGCTTGGCAACGCGAAAAAAAATTACGTGAATAATACAAGTAGTAGGTATCATTATATGAGTATACCTAAAATGTATTATTATCCTTTTTTTTCATTTATAGAATACGTGTACAAATTATATTTTAAAAAACATGTGTAGGTACTATCTTATGCCAGCCGCTTCACCATGTTTTTGGAAGTAGAAAATAAATAGCCTATGTTACTCAGTGAAAATGTAGTTTTCTAATGGTGAAAGAATTTTTGAAATTGGTGAAGCAGCTTTTGAGTTAAATCATAAGATACAAACACAAAAAACAAATCTTTCGTGTTTATAATATTAGTTTAGATTATTACTAGCTGCCTCGAAAATCGCTGTTCTGCCATATAAATTATATTGGACTAGCAGCCCGTCCCGGCTTCGCACGGGGTACAATTATTTATTTTTGAAAAAAGTTGTTGTAGTGACATAACTACAATAGTTGGACATATGCTACCGCGGAGTTTTTTGTAGACATTATGATGTTCTTCAATATTGTTGTACATTATTTTGTTCTATCGCTAATAGCATTCTATTGGTGAAAGAATTTTTTAAATCGGCCCAGTACTTTTTGAGCCTATTCATTACAAACATACAAAAATAGGTACAAATCTTTCCTCTTTATAAAATTAGTATAGATATCATAATAAAATAAGGGGTAGAAAAAGCTTAATAATATAACTTAATAATATAATAATAGCTTAATAAGCCCTATTCTCAGAACTACCAAATAACCACAAAAAAATCAAGCCTCAGAGGAGTTCGATAGCAAACAGTGATACAAGATTTCTAATAATAAGAAAAAAAAACGAGAATTTTATAGATTTAATAACACACCAACGAAACTGGGACGGGTCGCAAAAACCTTTACCAGATTCTACAAATCGTTCTCCTATTCCAAATATTGTACTTGATCCACATATTGCTTGCTCAAGGCGCCAATAAATCTCACGGGCCCCTAATTACGGCGATGTTGAGACAGACAGACTAACAGAGGGTCGGTTTACGAGGGAAGAACTCCGTTACGATGTGTGGACACCTCTATAAACAATCGGCCAAGTTTTACCTGGGATCAACGAAATGTTTGCTGACAAACACTCTATTTTTGGGTGACTTAAAATTTGTGAGAAGAAATTGAATTCGATTGTATTTTGGGGTTATGAGGTTCTTTGGACTGGGACCGTGGTCCCAATTTACAACCACTTTCATTTCCAAAGTGGTTGAGAACCAAAGGGAAGTTCTGAAAAAGAAACTCAAGGTCTAAGAATTCAAAAGGCTACTGAAAGGACACAGGTGTGGTTTTAGTCAGTAAAAGTTTGGCAGCCTTCTCGCTCACCCTAGATCGGGAGAATCCATTGAATGACTTCAAAAAAAGTTACGCCTAATATTTATTTGATTTTGGCAAAATTTCAGTAACTTTATAGTGCTAATTTAAAAGTAGACTCAAGCAACCCCTACAACATAATAAATACGGGTCCTATAGTCATGGTCAGCAAAAAAACTTACACCCTTCGTTTTATACAATAAAAAAGCTTTATTTTCTTGTAATAATGACACCCACAGAGACAACGGTAAAAACTGACGGGGTATCGATTAATGAAAGGAACAGATGGGAATTCAGTTCAAATGAAATCAGTATTTATAAAAAATAGATTCATTTTCAGATAATATATCCTCTCATGTCTATTAATATTGTAATACGAAAATATTGTAAAACATTATATTTTTTTGAAAAAGTAACCGTGGAGTAAAGTAAACCATCGTACCGGTTCTTCTCCATAGGAAACGATCAATTGGAACCCTACATTAAATAAAAAATATTTAATTTTGAATTTGATAGCATTAGACAAAAATGCATTAGGTACGTAGTAAGTGCCTGTAGTATATAAATTGATTTGGTTTCTACACTACTGGACTGAACTTGGTTTTTTTCTTTTCAATTATGTTTAAAGTTATTTTTTACTTAAAGAATCCAGGTTTAAACTCAGGAAGAACAGACTCCGCCAAAGAATTTCCATGACTCTGCTTAATAGTACATAAGCTATACCGTTACTTTTTGGTGTACAATAAAGTTTATTCTATTCTATATAATATTTCGAAGCAGTTACTCGTATGTAATTAATTTTCGTATCTAATTTAAAACAATTGCTCCTATCAACTTTAAACCTATTATTGAACATAACTTTTCAAGACCACTTCAATTTAGGGGAATTCTCATGCAAATTTAATTCTGATGCTTAACCCTCATTTAGAGGTTTAGGCTTAAGTTTAAGAAGGGTTAAGATGAAGACAAACTTATCTGAAAGCCGATCAACCGTCAAGACGTTGAAAGGGTTAGAATAATATCTCGGAACGCGATTAGCGATAGTGACGTCATTGAATGTGCTCACCTTTATCGCATTAGCATTATGTTTCAGTGATGAACGGGGGATACTTAATTATTATTCATGAAGAACTAACTATGTTGTGTTCTGAAATATTCAGTACGGTTTTGTTGTTATTGTAAGGAATAGACCCCTTAACCGAATCTTGGTCATAGAGTAAGTAGTCTTGAGCATAGGTCGCCCGTGAGAGGGCATGGCCCGCACGCTCTCACCTTCGGGATTCCGATCCCAAATTCCAACCACCGCAGGCGAGGGCTTGCGGACGGCGTGCAATGGGTAGCTTGTCGTCCGGCAGTCCGGTAAGAATCCGAGCTCAACTTGTCGACGGCGCGTACTGTCCCACGCGCACCTCTAAGAGATATTGTCAGACCGACCCCATAGGGGTAGGCCCTTTGGTTCGAAGGGTCGAAGCCTCTAGGTCCATAGGGTGGCTTCTGAAAGGAAAACCCAGGACCCTGGAACGAAGGACCAAATGAGTGGGTTTTAGTCAGTAAAAGAGTCTGACACGCCCTCCCGCTCCACCCAAGAGAGGAAGAAAGCATTATGATAATTTCCCAACAAAAAAAATAGGTCAATCGCTGTGGAGAGTAGCCACTTCAGCCACAACATTTTCTTACATAAGTTTTAATAACAATTTATTTGTTTTAAGTAATTCTAATAACTTTGAATTTAATGCTTTAATAAAATACTGGTATTCAGCTAAATACGGCTTGACTGGAAGCCGACCCCAATATAGTTGGGAAAAGAGAATGATGAATGCTTTAATAAAATAAGAAATCTATCAAACCTTGTTGATGGACTTAATATTTTTAAGACGACTGGGGTTGAAACTCTCGGATCGTGGGGTCCGAGAGCCCACAAATTGTTCAGACATTTCTATACGCATTGTTGACATTTCCCTTCACCCAAGGACAATGTTTTACCTTGGATAGAATATAAAATTTTCCATACAGCGTGCATGATGCTGCCAGCTTTTTGAGTGAATTTTTGTTCCACGCGCGCCTCAAGGAGATGTTAGCAAACTGTAGGTGCCCGGTAGGGCCGAAGCCTCTGAGGACACGGATATTCCGAAAGGTAAGCCCGTGTCCCCTGATCGAAGGCAACGAAGGAACAGGTCGGGGTTTAGTCAGTAAGAGCCTGACACGCCCGCCCGCTCCACCCAAGAGCGGGAGAACTCATTCTGATGATGACAAAAAGAGCCTTTTGAGTACATTACCAGTCGACAGCGATGCGGAGGAGTTCTTTGACGCAATACTTTTAGTTAGTTATTAAGAGTTTCTTTATTTATTTAGTGTGTATATCGGGTGTGTGTTGACGCATTAAATGAATACCATGAATCCAGTACATAATTTTTAGACCCCCAAGTGGTGGAATTTTTTGTCGTTGTTTTTCTTAATTTTATAAAAAAAGTCTGTATTTTTTTTACATTTAAACTGTATAAAATCATTATTCCAATCAACCTCGATGACATTTTTGAAGAAAATTTTAATATTTTTTGAGAAAAAATGAATTAATTTACCTTTAAAAATGAATTAATTTAATTTACATTTATTTATTTATTCTTTATTGTACACAATAGCTTATTTACAAACATTAATTTGATCATTCATGTACAAAGGCGAGCTTAACTCAACAATGAGTTTTCTCCCAGCAAACCTTTGAGTGACAGAGAGAGATAACCAGAATCCAGTGTAGAATCCAGTGTACATGATAAACTTACATAAATACGTCTAATAAATAAATACATATTTATATAGATATAATACATATACCTACTAATAAATATCAATTAATTACTATTTAATTAAAAATAAACTAATTAAAAACTCGTCGTGGTTGATAAAATCGTTCTCCTAATCAACCCGTACGAAATTTATAATTTAAAAAGTAATTAAATTAATTCATTTTTTTTCCTCTAAAATTATTAGAATAACGATTTTACACAGTTTAAATTTTAAAAAGCAAAGCTATATTTTTTTAATTAAGAAAAAGCCGACGAAAAGTTCTATCACCGGGGGGCTCCAGAATCATGCACTGGATCTATGGTATTCGTTTGTGCATAAGTGTTTTTTTAATACTGTAAAAACTGTAAATCCTCATCATCTACCTAGCCTTTTCCCAACTACTAATTGGGGTCGGCTTCCAGTCAAGCCGGATTTAGCTGAATACCAGTATTTTACGAGGAGCGGCTGCCTACCAGACCTTCACAACCCATTAACTGGGGTAATACGGCATTTCATGGCAAGACTGGAGTCATTATTACTGGCTTCTGACCATCCGTAACGACTATATGTAAAAACTGTAAATATTATAAATAATCATCATCATATTCCTGCTCTTACCCCGTTTTATTTGGGGTTGGCGCAACACAAAAACAAAAATAAAAAAAATAAAATTAACACAAAAAAATCTATTGTATTGTTGTATTTCCAGTATAATTTTTTTTTTTTATATTTTTAAATATTTCAATAAAAATACATTTATAAATATAAAATAAGTATCCCACCGGTATCGGGAACAGTGTCCTAACTACCGGCGGTCAGGGCTCCAGAGCAAGGAACCTCCATACGAGTCAAAAAACCGATAGTTGAATCAAATTATTATTATTGTTAAACTTATTTTTTATTATAAAATTGTTGTTAATTCTTATTTAATCTCTTTAATTTGTGTTTTAATCATTGTAATTTATTTATTTTATTTAAGATTGTTTTTTCTGTAAACAAGTTGGCGTACCTTACAACTAAAATTTAAAAAAATCTAAATATATGAATCGGTCACTAGTTTTAGAGGCATTAAAAGCCAAATATCATAAATAAATAAAGGCTTCATTATCATGGTTTATAAAAGACTATATAATAACACGCAAAAACAGATGTTGGCATGTTTACATAATTACACGATAACATACTTACAATGTCTCAATCAAGCTATAATTTAGAGTATTGTTGAAAATCGCGGTTTAACTATGACATTGTTCTTATTGATAATGTGTTATTTATTTCTTAGCAAATATTTATTTTAGTACATTTGTTTTAAAGAATCTTTACGTCAATGCTAGGCTAGATTTTTGATATAAAAAGGTCTGAAAATGTTGTGTCGGCATCAGTTCGGTTTCAACTCTCTGCCACCATGAGAGTAACAGCCTTCGTGATCCTTTGCTGCGCTTTGCAGGTAAGCACACCATTCTTTCTTATCCTAACTGTAATATTATCTTACTTTGTGTCTCTTTAAATCTTCCCTGGCCGGTTTTTTCGTCCGATTATAATTTAGCTATTTTCAAAGTGAGTAAGCTCTTATTAAACTAGTGCGTCTCACCATTACTACTGCATCACTGCTTACCATCAGGTCTGATCGCAGTCAAACACTAGTTTATACCAATAAAAAAATATAATTCAACTTTTAAAATCTATAAATGCATCAGTCCGATAAGAATTTAATACTTATTTTTGTAGTCATTAAAAAACCGTCAAAATTATAAATGTTCTGCTACATACATAACAAAGTAATTAAAAGATTTATATCAGTTTATAAACTAGCAAAATTAAGAAAAAAAGACATTGTCTTTACTAAATTATTTTATGTAGATTGCAATCAAGATTTTTTGATAAAGAGTTTTTAAAATCGGAAATTGTTTAAATATTTTTTATTCGGTCAAAATATAGTCACGCTTTACGATTCATACTTAGTATAAGAGTTTTCAATGCGATCACACACAGAAAAAACAAACATCTCTGTAAGCAGCTGACTATTTAATTGAATTATCCATATGTATATGCAACTAATATATGTGTATAACTTTCGTCTTAAACGTAGTATTATACTACTCTGTCAAGAAAGTACCGGGAAAAGATCAATAATACACAAAATGTCTGTTATTCATCCAAATTTATTTTATCACCTTTAAAGTATGCTCCTTTAGAAACGATACACTTGCGCCAACGAATAATCCATTCATCAAAACATTTTTTAAACGCTGCTTCCGGAATTGAGTTCAGTTCTCGCCGCGAATTCTCCTTTATGTATATTATTATATTATATTCTTCTATCGATTGAAAACGGGTGCCACGAAGTGGTAATTTGAGTTTAGGAAAAAGAAAAAAGTCAGCAGGAGCCATAACTGGTGAATATGGTGGTTGCCGGATGGTATTTGTTGAGTGTTTGGTCAAAAATTCGTTCACAATGATAGCCTTGTGCGAAGGCGCATTGTCGTGGTGCAAAATCCCAGAATTTTCTTTCCACAAATCTGGCCTTTTTCGTCGAATTTGCTCTCTTAACCTATCAATACCCGCGAAACGAGACATAATAGTAAAACAATAACAGCGCGGCCCAATGAGACCGGTCGGGGATTGATGAATTAAACGCCGCATAATGCTCAAATAATATACTTTATTTACCGTTAGACCTTCCGGTAAGAATTCAGAGTGCACAACACCGCGATAGTCAAAGAAAACAGTCAACATGACTTTGACTTTTGATCGACTTTGGCGTGGTTTTTTCGGTTTCGGTTCAGTTGAAAGGCGCCACTCCGAAGCTTGTTGACTAGTTTGCATGCCAAACTCGTAAATCCACGTCTCGTCACCAGTAATAATGCGTTTCATGAATGTTGGGTCCGAACTGACTCGTTCTAGCATGTCCTCAGCGACTTTCATGCGATTGAGTTTTTGGAAAAAATTTAGATCTTTTGGGACTAGCCGAGCAGCAACATGTTTCATACCCAAATGATTAGTTAAAATGGTACGGATCGACTCGTGAGATACAGAAAGTTCGGCGGCTATCTCTCTCAGAGTTGAATGGGGATTTTCAGTCACTATTTTCTTCACTTTTGCGATGTTAACTTCAGTTGCAGACGTTGACGGCCTACCAGAGCGAGGCAAATCTTCCATCACATCTCGACCGCTTTTAAACGCTTTGAATCACTCATACGGACGAGTTTTTGATAAAATCGATTCACCGTAAGCCTTCTGTAACATTTTCAGTGACTCCGAACACGAAATTCCATTGGCGATGCTAAATTTAAGACAAACTCTTTGTCCGATATTTTTGTCCATTATGAAATTCGCAATACACACTATATATGATATTACTAAAACCAGCACTGTATTTAATACTAGCAGCCGGTCCCGGCTTCGCACGGGGTAGACAATTATTTATTTTTGGAAATTTGGATATAAAACACTTTTTTTAGTGTTAGTTTTCTACACCTTCGGTTACATTGTTCTAATTTTACCAAGGATCCCTAATTTTTTCAAAATGAAATGTAGCCTATGTCAAATTGGAAGAACGTAGCATTCTATTGGTGAAATAATTTCTTAAATCGGCCCAGTACTTTTTGAGCCTATTCATTACAAACATACAAAAATAGGTACAAATCTTTCCTCTTTATAATATTAGTATAGATAAATAACAGATGCAACTCAAACTCCGCGCCAAAATGGAAAACAGTTGTGCCAATCTAACAACTACAAAAAAAACAAAAATTTGAATTTGGAACCATAAACAAATCATCCATTCCCGATACTTTTTTGACTGAATGTATAATATAATGGCAAATAGATACATATTTAGCCATTATTAATGAGATGTTACGAAATTGGACTCGCATACAAACTGGGCAGTTTCTCATCTGGTCTAGAGAAGAGAAGAGGCGACCTGTAAAGTGGGAACTACATTGTACCGACGCACACGTAGGCCACGACTGATTTCTATATAGAAAATCGTCCAATGTAGCTCTACAAGTCTAGTTGCCATTTAAAATGTATGCACACCAAAGCGTCCAGATCGGCGTACGTGACCCACGTGTGCACAGTGTAGTTCTAACTTTACTCTCGATTGCTGAGTTGAAAAAAGCAGTCAATGTTTCGTAGGAGCTCTCTCAGTTAGTTACTTCTTTTTTCTTCCTCTTGCATACACATATGAATTATTATTTGTGATGTGACTTTATTTATATTTGTGTCGTCCAAATAAAAATATTTGTATTTCATTCACAGTATGCAACCGCACACTACAATGGGGATCATATAGACTTTCAAAACCCAGAAGAGTTAGAACACACTGAAGGTGCTCACCAAACATATTTTAACGTATCAAATTCAATAATAGAATTAGGTAACGGAAGACGCGAAAAACACGAATTAATAAAAAAAAAATTTGAATTTGACGTACGTCCTTCATTCCTTCCACCAAAAACTAAACACCACGAAAGGAAGAAGATAAAATATGTGATTGAGCTTGATGAAGATGGTCATGAAACTGTGTATCAAGAAGAAGACATTATAACAGAGTTCGATGATAAGGAGGTACAAAGTGCATCGTCTTCGTCTGCCAGCGCTTCATCTTCATCATCTGCCAGTTCTTCATCATCTGCCAGCTCTTCATCATCTGCCAGCTCTTCATCATCTGCGGGTGCCATATCGGGTGCACATAGAGGCCAAGCGGGTCATACAGCATCTGGTTCGTCTTCTGCAGCATCAACAGCTGCCTCAGCAGGTGGAACAAAAAGAGCAGGGCACACAGGATATAACGGTCAATACGAACGTCATGAATCATACGCAAATGCAGAAGCCGAAGCTGTAGCAGCAGCTGGCGGAAGTACTGGAGCAAGATCGCGTCCTGGACCTGGCGCACGCACGGCGGCGGCGTCTGAAGCAGCAGCAAGTGGATATGGAGGTGCAGGAAGTAACGGATATGGTGCTGGTGCAGCAACAAGTGGAAATAGAGGAGGACGAACAGGTTATAGCGGCTCTGGTTCCGATGCAGCTGGCGAAAGTACTGAAGCAGAATATACAGATTATGAAAGCGATGGATCTAGCGCCAGTGCAGCAGCGGCAGCTGGCGTAAGTACTGGAGCAAGATCGGGTTCTGGACCTGGCGCACGCGAAGCAGCAAGTGGATATGGAGGAACCGGAAGTAACGGATATGGTGCTGGTGCAGCAGCGGCAGCTGCAGCAGCAGCAGCTGGCGGAAGTACTGAGGCAAGACCGCGTTCTGGACCTGGCGCACGCACGGCGGCGGCGTCTGCAGCAGCAGCTAGGGCATCAGGCAATACTAACAGACCAGAAAGCACTTCATCATACGCATCCACTAGCAGTTCTACAACAACAAACACAAGGAGGGAACACCCAACTATCATAATCTTATCCGACAATAGTGATGCGGTGGAGAGTTCAGCGTTATCATCAGCGACAGCGACAGCTGGCAGTCGTGGTATAACAGGAGATTCAGGATATTACCGGGCAAGTGAAGGTGATGGTGTTTACTCAGGGTCTGATGCGGAAGCAGAAGCCTCAGCAAAAGCAGCAGGTAATTCCTACTTATCAGGGTACGACGGTGCATTGGATTCTGAGGAAGATTATCGCCTCAAAGCCTCAGGATTAGGACCATACGGAGACTACAATTCTGAAGAAATATATGGTTCTGGACCTGGCCCACGTGCAGCAGCAGAGGCTACAGCAGCAGCAGCAGCAGCAACTGAAAAGAGAGGAGCAGGAAGTTACGGATATGGTGCTGCTGCAGCAGCAGCAGCAGCAGCAGCAGCTGGCGGAAGTGCTGGAGCAAGTTCGTCAAGACATAATGTTCGTCATAGACCTGGTACAAGTGCAGCAGCAGAGGCTACAGCAGCAGCAGCAACTGAAAAGAGAGGAGCAGGAAGTTACGGATATGGTGCTGCTGCAGCAGCAGCAGCAGCAGCAAGTGTATATGGAGGAGCAGGAAGTTACGGATCTGATGCTGATGCAGCAGCAAGTAGATATGGAGGAACAGGAAGTTACGGATATGGTGCTGGTGCAGCAGTGGCGTTCGCAGAAGGAACAGCAGCCAGTGGAAATAGAGGAGGACGAACAGGTTATAGCGGATCTGGTTCCGATGCAGCTGGCGAAAGTACTGAAGCAGAATATACAGATTATGAAAGCGATGGATCTAGCGCCAGTGCAGCAGCGGCAGCTGGCGTAAGTACTGGAGCAAGATCGGGTTCTGGACCTGGCGCACGCGAAGCAGCAAGTGGATATGGAGGAGCAGGAAGTAACGGATATGGTGCTGGTGCAGCAGCGGCAGCTGCAGCAGCAGCAGCTGGCGGAAGTACTGAGGCAAGACCGCGTTCTGGACCTGGCGCACGCACGGCGGCGGCGTCTGCAGCAGCAGCTAGGGCATCAGGCAATACTAACAGACCAGAAAGCACTTCATCATACGCATCCACTAGCAGTTCTACAACAACAAACACAAGGAGGGAACACCCAACTATCATAATCTTATCCGACAATAGTGATGCGGTGGAGAGTTCAGCGTTATCATCAGCGACAGCGACAGCTGGCAGTCGTGGTATAACAGGAGATTCAGGATATTACCGGGCAAGTGAAGGTGATGGTGTTTACTCAGGGTCTGATGCGGAAGCAGAAGCCTCAGCAAAAGCAGCAGGTAATTCCTACTTATCAGGGTACGACGGTGCATTGGATTCTGAGGAAGATTATCGCCTCAAAGCCTCAGGATTAGGACCATACGGAGACTACAATTCTGAAGAAATATATGGTTCTGGACCTGGCCCACGTGCAGCAGCAGAGGCTACAGCAGCAGCAGCAGCAGCAACTGAAAAGAAAGGAGCAGGAAGTTACGGATATGGTGCTGCTGCAGCAGCAGCAGCAGCAGCAGCAGCTGGCGGAAGTGCTGGAGCAAGTTCGTCAAGACATAATGCTCGTCATAGACCTGGTACAAGTGCAGCAGCAGAGGCTACAGCAGCAGCAGCAACTGAAAAGAGAGGAGCAGGAAGTTACGGATATGGTGCTGCTGCAGCAGCAGCAGCAGCAGCAAGTGTATATGGAGGAGCAGGAAGTTACGGATCTGATGCTGATGCAGCAGCAAGTAGATATGGAGGAACAGGAAGTTACGGATATGGTGCTGGTGCAGCAGTGGCGTTCGCAGAAGGAACAGCAGCCAGTGGAAATAGAGGAGGACGAACAGGTTATAGCGGATCTGGTTCCGATGCAGCTGGCGAAAGTACTGAAGCAGAATATACAGATTATGAAAGCGATGGATCTAGCGCCAGTGCAGCAGCGGCAGCTGGCGTAAGTACTGGAGCAAGATCGGGTTCTGGACCTGGCGCACGCGAAGCAGCAAGTGGATATGGAGGAGCAGGAAGTAACGGATATGGTGCTGGTGCAGCAGCGGCAGCTGCAGCAGCAGCAGCTGGCGGAAGTACTGAGGCAAGACCGCGTTCTGGACCTGGCGCACGCACGGCGGCGGCGTCTGCAGCAGCAGCTAGGGCATCAGGCAATACTAACAGACCAGAAAGCACTTCATCATACGCATCCACTAGCAGTTCTACAACAACAAACACAAGGAGGGAACACCCAACTATCATAATCTTATCCGACAATAGTGATGCGGTGGAGAGTTCAGCGTTATCATCAGCGACAGCGACAGCTGGCAGTCGTGGTATAACAGGAGATTCAGGATATTACCGGGCAAGTGAAGGTGATGGTGTTTACTCAGGGTCTGATGCGGAAGCAGAAGCCTCAGCAAAAGCAGCAGGTAATTCTTACTTATCAGGGTACGACGGTGCATTGGATTCTGAGGAAGATTATCGCCTCAAAGCCTCAGGATTAGGACCATACGGAGACTACAATTCTGAAGAAATATATGGTTCTGGACCTGGCCCACGTGCAGCAGCAGAGGCTACAGCAGCAGCAGCAGCAGCAACTGAAAAGAGAGGAGCAGGAAGTTACGGATATGGTGCTGCTGCAGCAGCAGCAGCAGCAGCAGCAGCTGGCGGAAGTGCTGGAGCAAGTTCGTCAAGACATAATGTTCGTCATAGACCTGGTACAAGTGCAGCAGCAGAGGCTACAGCAGCAGCAGCAACTGAAAAGAGAGGAGCAGGAAGTTACGGATATGGTGCTGCTGCAGCAGCAGCAGCAGCAGCAGCAGCAAGTGTATATGGAGGAGCAGGAAGTTACGGATCTGATGCTGATGCAGCAGCAAGTAGATATGGAGGAACAGGAAGTTACGGATATGGTGCTGGTGCAGCAGTGACGCTCGCAGAAGGAACAGCAGCCAGTGGAAATAGAGGAGGACGACCAGGTTATAGCGGATCTGGTTCCGATGCAGCTGGCGAAAGTACTGAAGCAGAATATACTGATTATGAAAGCGATGGATCTAGCGCCAGTGCAGCAGTGGCAGCTGGCGTAAGTACTGGAGCAAGATCGGGTTCTGGACCTGGCGCACGCGAAGCAGCAAGTGGATATGGAGGAGCAGGAAGTAACGGATATGGTGCTGGTGCAGCAGCGGCAGCTGCAGCAGCAGCAGCTGGCGGAAGTACTGAGGCAAGACCGCGTTCTGGACCTGGCGCACGCACGGCGGCGGCGTCTGCAGCAGCAGCTAGGGCATCAGGCAATACTAACAGACCAGAAAGCACTTCATCATACGCATCCACTAGCAGTTCTACAACAACAAACACAAGGAGGGAACACCCAACTATCATAATCTTATCCGACAATAGTGATGCGGTGGAGAGTTCAGCGTTATCATCAGCGACAGCGACAGCTGGCAGTCGTGGTATAACAGGAGATTCAGGATATTACCGGCCAAGTGAAGGTGATGGTGTTTACTCAGGGTCTGATGCGGAAGCAGAAGCCTCAGCAAAAGCAGCAGGTAATTCCTACTTATCAGGGTACGACGGTGCATTGGATTCTGAGGAAGATTATCGCCTCAAAGCCTCAGGATTAGGACCATACGGAGACTACAATTCTGAAGAAATATATGGTTCTGGACCTGGCCCACGTGCAGCAGCAGAGGCTACAGCAGCAGCAGCAGCAGCAACTGAAAAGAGAGGAGCAGGAAGTTACGGATATGGTGCTGCTGCAGCAGCAGCAGCAGCAGCAGCAGCTGGCGGAAGTGCTGGAGCAAGTTCGTCAAGACATAATGTTCGTCATAGACCTGGTACAAGTGCAGCAGCAGAGGCTACAGCAGCAGCAGCAACTGAAAAGAGAGGAGCAGGAAGTTACGGATATGGTGCTGGTGCAGCAGCGGAGGCTGCAGCAGGAACAGCAGCCAGTGGAAATAGAGGAGGACGAACAGGTTATAGCGGATCTGGTTCCGATGCAGCAGGCGAAAGTACTGAAGCAGAATATACAGATTATGAAAGCGATGGATCTAGCGCCAGTGCAGCAGCGGCAGCTGGCGTAAGTACTGGAGCAAGATCGGGTTCTGGACCTGGCGCACGCGAAGCAGCAAGTGGATATGGAGGAGCAGGAAGTAACGGATATGGTGCTGGTGCAGCAGCGGCAGCTGCAGCAGCAGCAGCTGGCGGAAGTACTGAGGCAAGACCGCGTTCTGGACCTGGCGCACGCACGGCGGCGGCGTCTGCAGCAGCAGCTAGGGCATCAGGCAATACTAACAGACCAGAAAGCACTTCATCATACGCATCCACTAGCAGTTCTACAACAACAAACACAAGGAGGGAACACCCAACTATCATAATCTTATCCGACAATAGTGATGCGGTGGAGAGTTCAGCGTTATCATCAGCGACAGCGACAGCTGGCAGTCGTGGTATAACAGGAGATTCAGGATATTACCGGCCAAGTGAAGGTGATGGTGTTTACTCAGGGTCTGATGCGGAAGCAGAAGCCTCAGCAAAAGCAGCAGGTAATTCCTACTTATCAGGGTACGACGGTGCATTGGATTCTGAGGAAGATTATCGCCTCAAAGCCTCAGGATTAGGACCATACGGAGACTACAATTCTGAAGAAATATATGGTTCTGGACCTGGCCCACGTGCAGCAGCAGAGGCTACAGCAGCAGCAGCAGCAGCAACTGAAAAGAAAGGAGCAGGAAGTTACGGATATGGTGCTGCTGCAGCAGCAGCAGCAGCAGCAGCAGCTGGCGGAAGTGCTGGAGCAAGTTCGTCAAGACATAATGCTCGTCATAGACCTGGTACAAGTGCAGCAGCAGAGGCTACAGCAGCAGCAGCAACTGAAAAGAGAGGAGCAGGAAGTTACGGATATGGTGCTGCTGCAGCAGCAGCAGCAGCAGCAAGTGTATATGGAGGAGCAGGAAGTTACGGATCTGATGCTGATGCAGCAGCAAGTAGATATGGAGGAACAGGAAGTTACGGATATGGTGCTGGTGCAGCAGTGGCGTTCGCAGAAGGAACAGCAGCCAGTGGAAATAGAGGAGGACGAACAGGTTATAGCGGATCTGGTTCCGATGCAGCTGGCGAAAGTACTGAAGCAGAATATACAGATTATGAAAGCGATGGATCTAGCGCCAGTGCAGCAGCGGCAGCTGGCGTAAGTACTGGAGCAAGATCGGGTTCTGGACCTGGCGCACGCGAAGCAGCAAGTGGATATGGAGGAACAGGAAGTAACGGATATGGTGCTGGTGCAGCAGCGGCAGCTGCAGCAGCAGCAGCTGGCGGAAGTACTGAGGCAAGACCGCGTTCTGGACCTGGCGCACGCACGGCGGCGGCGTCTGCAGCAGCAGCTAGGGCATCAGGCAATACTAACAGACCAGAAAGCACTTCATCATACGCATCCACTAGCAGTTCTACAACAACAAACACAAGGAGGGAACACCCAACTATCATAATCTTATCCGACAATAGTGATGCGGTGGAGAGTTCAGCGTTATCATCAGCGACAGCGACAGCTGGCAGTCGTGGTATAACAGGAGATTCAGGATATTACCGGGCAAGTGAAGGTGATGGTGTTTACTCAGGGTCTGATGCGGAAGCAGAAGCCTCAGCAAAAGCAGCAGGTAATTCTTACTTATCAGGGTACGACGGTGCATTGGATTCTGAGGAAGATTATCGCCTCAAAGCCTCAGGATTAGGACCATACGGAGACTACAATTCTGAAGAAATATATGGTTCTGGACCTGGCCCACGTGCAGCAGCAGAGGCTACAGCAGCAGCAGCAGCAGCAACTGAAAAGAGAGGAGCAGGAAGTTACGGATATGGTGCTGCTGCAGCAGCAGCAGCAGCAGCAGCAGCTGGCGGAAGTGCTGGAGCAAGTTCGTCAAGACATAATGTTCGTCATAGACCTGGTACAAGTGCAGCAGCAGAGGCTACAGCAGCAGCAGCAACTGAAAAGAGAGGAGCAGGAAGTTACGGATATGGTGCTGCTGCAGCAGCAGCAGCAGCAGCAAGTGTATATGGAGGAGCAGGAAGTTACGGATCTGATGCTGATGCAGCAGCAAGTAGATATGGAGGAACAGGAAGTTACGGATATGGTGCTGGTGCAGCAGTGGCGTTCGCAGAAGGAACAGCAGCCAGTGGAAATAGAGGAGGACGAACAGGTTATAGCGGATCTGGTTCCGATGCAGCTGGCGAAAGTACTGAAGCAGAATATACAGATTATGAAAGCGATGGATCTAGCGCCAGTGCAGCAGCGGCAGCTGGCGTAAGTACTGGAGCAAGATCGGGTTCTGGACCTGGCGCACGCGAAGCAGCAAGTGGATATGGAGGAGCAGGAAGTAACGGATATGGTGCTGGTGCAGCAGCGGCAGCTGCAGCAGCAGCAGCTGGCGGAAGTACTGAGGCAAGACCGCGTTCTGGACCTGGCGCACGCACGGCGGCGGCGTCTGCAGCAGCAGCTAGGGCATCAGGCAATACTAACAGACCAGAAAGCACTTCATCATACGCATCCACTAGCAGTTCTACAACAACAAACACAAGGAGGGAACACCCAACTATCATAATCTTATCCGACAATAGTGATGCGGTGGAGAGTTCAGCGTTATCATCAGCGACAGCGACAGCTGGCAGTCGTGGTATAACAGGAGATTCAGGATATTACCGGGCAAGTGAAGGTGATGGTGTTTACTCAGGGTCTGATGCGGAAGCAGAAGCCTCAGCAAAAGCAGCAGGTAATTCCTACTTATCAGGGTACGACGGTGCATTGGATTCTGAGGAAGATTATCGCCTCAAAGCCTCAGGATTAGGACCATACGGAGACTACAATTCTGAAGAAATATATGGTTCTGGACCTGGCCCACGTGCAGCAGCAGAGGCTACAGCAGCAGCAGCAGCAGCAACTGAAAAGAGAGGAGCAGGAAGTTACGGATATGGTGCTGCTGCAGCAGCAGCAGCAGCAGCAGCAGCTGGCGGAAGTGCTGGAGCAAGTTCGTCAAGACATAATGTTCGTCATAGACCTGGTACAAGTGCAGCAGCAGAGGCTACAGCAGCAGCAGCAACTGAAAAGAGAGGAGCAGGAAGTTACGGATATGGTGCTGGTGCAGCAGCGGAGGCTGCAGCAGGAACAGCAGCCAGTGGAAATAGAGGAGGACGAACAGGTTATAGCGGATCTGGTTCCGATGCAGCAGGCGAAAGTACTGAAGCAGAATATACAGATTATGAAAGCGATGGATCTAGCGCCAGTGCAGCAGCGGCAGCTGCAGCAGCAGCAGCTGGCGGAAGAGCTTCAACTTCAGGAGGCGGATTTGAAGAAATAATTATTATAGAAGAAGGCTTAGGATTGTCGACTACGTCTACAAAATCCTCTTCAGTAAGCCAAGAATCCTACGCACCCTACGGGCCAGGAGCTGCTAGTAGCTCATCTGCAGCCGTAGAAGCTAGCAGTTCAACTGGTAGCCAATCTGGTTCCGCTTCAGGTGCAAGAGGTCGCAAGAACTGCCGCATCACCCGTGGTCAACTATTTGTGAGGTACGGCACTCGCCGCTTCCCATGCACAACTTGCTAGTTTGTTTATTTTAATTTCGTATGTTTATTTTTCTGGATACATCTTTTGTCTTTTAAGTTAATAAATCTTGGCATTTCATTTTATGTTTATTTTACAATCCTGATTTTTTTTGAGATTGAAAAATAAGGTCATTTAGTAGAGTAGTTATGCATATAGTCTTGAGTACGCTTGCTATGACACGCTTTACTACTTAAACATCCCTACTGAAATCATTGACAGTACAGCTTTTTATGAGATAAATATTTTATTTTTTATAATCGGATTTAACGCGTACCACACGTACTACCATGAGAACTGGTTCGAGATGACGCGGGAGAAGAATATCTGTAAAGACTTGGGGGAGGCCTTTGCCCAGCTGTGGGATGGTAATACTAGTTAAAAAAATATCAAATTTATAATTTTGTACTTGCAAACAATATAAGTTTTTAAATAATTATAACGTAAGTAGGAAATATAAAAAAAATGTTGATACTTAAGTGGCAGTGGGGACGCCACAGTGCTCGCAGAACAGATTGTCGGTGGGGCCGAAAGGTTCGAAGTGGCGACCACGCACTAGAAGACGAAACTTTGTAAGACCTCCCACAAGGTGGACCGATGATCTGTTGGGGGTCGCACGTCTCCAGTAGATGCGAGACGCATACGACCGTTTGTTGTTGGGCTTGGGGGAGACATATGCCTAGCTGTGGACATCTTTCGGCTGAAATTATGATGATGGTGGTGCAGAATTGGTTAGGTAGGTAAGTGAGGTTTTTTGCACTGAATTTTGAGCACCAATTTGCTGATCACGAGTATTCACTTCACGTTCATTTATAGTGTGTCTAACGAAAGAGTGACCTGAGAAAATAAGAATAAATAAAAATCTAGTTTTTTATCTCAAGTTTCTGCGTAACTGGATAATATGTGAAATTATTGAAACTGTACAGATCTCGGTAAAATGGAGCTGAGAATTGTATTGTTATGTGATTGTTATGCAGAATAGGTGTTATTAACTTAAAGTTATACAAATACTAACAATTTAAATAAAAAACTTAAGTTAAACCTGGCTATGTACATATAATACAAATATAAAATATACACTTAGGCGTCGAAGTACTCCTCCTCTCATTGTTATGTTGACTACCTCAGCGAAGTTTATGCTACATTTACTGTCAAGTACTGCAAAAACATCAGAATGTGTACATCCATTCGTAAAAAAAATATACATAGTTATTTTTTTAAACTTGTCGAAGAATCTCTATTATGACTATTGCGTTGCGTCGAAAGGACTTATATCCATGATCAAGAAATAATTTTAAAATAGAAGAGTAATATTTTGATACACGAGTATTTTATGTATTTAGGTCCATTTAACTAACTATCTATGTTAATTAACTAAGTAGGTATATTAGACAAACATTTAAAAAAAATTGCTGGATGCGGTCTTTCCGTCTGATTATAATTGAAAGAGGACTCTTATTAAACTAATGCGCCTCAACCATCTATACTAATTTTATAAAGAGGAAAGATTTGTACCTATTTTTGTATGTTTGTAATGAATAGGCTCAAAAAGTACTGGGCCGATTTAAAAAATTCTTTCACCAATATAATGCTACATTCTTCCAATTTGACATAGGCTACATTTCATTTTGAAAAAAATTAGGGATCCTTGGTAAAATTTGAACAATGTAACCGAAGGTGTAGAAAAATTTCCAAAAATAAATAATTGTCTACCCCGTGCGAAGCCGGGACGGGCTGCTGGTTGAGTTATAATGTACTATTCGTACTTATAACTCAATGGCCTCAACATCAACGATTGTCTGTTGCTTTTTAGGGTTCCGTAGCCAAAATGGCAAAAACGGAACCCTTATAGTTTCGTCATGTCCGTCTGTCCGTCTGTCGGTCTGTCCGTCTGTCACAGCCGATTTACTCGGAAACTATAAGTACTACAGTGATGAAATTTGATGGGAATATGTGTTGTATGAACCGCTACAAAATTATGACACTAAATAGTAAAAAAAAGAATTGGGGGTGGGGCCCCCCATACATGTAACTGAGGGATGAAAATTTTTTTTTCGATGTACATACCCGTGTGGGGTATCAATGGAAAGGTCTTTTAAAATGATATAAAATTTTCTAAAAAACATTTTTCTTAAAGTGAACGGTTTTTGAGATATCAGCTCTCAAAGTCGTAAAAAGTATGTCCCCCCCCCTCTATTTTTATAACTACGGGGTATAAAATTCTAAAAAAAATAGAGGTGATGCATGCTAATTAACTCTTTCAACGATTTTTGGTTTGATCAAAGTATCTCTTATAGTTTTTGAGATAGGTTGATTTAACTGTAATTTTGGTTAAGTTATTATATTTGCTGCTACGGAACCCTTTGTGCGCGAGCCCGACTCGCACTTGGCCGGTTTTTGATTTCCGATTGCCATCAGGTGGGATCGCAGTCAAGCATTAGTTCATGAATCCCTCGTTCATGGTCCTATGAGACCGCGCTGTTATTGTTTTACTATTGTGTCTCGTTTTGCGGGTATGTGATAGGTTAAATACATGTTAAAAAAACATTTCGCAAGTATATCTCATAGTTGGTGTAAACAATTCACTTTTACAAAAATTAACATCAACCATTAACAACCAAAAAAAAAACCGAGGTCGTTTAAATAGGTAAGAGTACAACTTCTTTCTCTTCTTGTTTTTGTTTCCTGTATTAATCATAGTCTGTAGCTGCATTCGCAAATAAACTTTAATAGTTTTCCCCAATATAAAGGCAATTATTGTTAAAAATAAATGTCTGTACAAATTCCTGACAATGATTGAAATGACAGACTTTGACAGTTGAATAATGCTGCCATATTAAGAGCGTTTTCACATTATCCGATCCGATATCGGTGTCGGACGCCGATACGATATCGGGGTAAGAGCGTTTTTACATTATCCGATCCGATATCGGTGTCGGACGCCGATACGATATCGGGGTAAGTAAAATGTATGAAATGCCGTGCTCCGATATCCGATATCGGGCCGGACAATATGAAAGACAGGTACATATTTCATACATTATTTCGGATAATGTGAAAACGCTCTTAGTAAAATGTAAGAAATATGTACCTGTCTTTCATATTGTCCGGCCCGATATCGGATATCGGAGCACGGCATTTCAAACATTTTACTTACCTCGTAACTGTGAGAACGCTCTAAGGGTGCCCGCCCACGATCGACTTTTTGTAGGTCCGATAATCGGCCCGATAATCGTCACGTATCCTATAGTATATTCTGACCGAGTTTTTGTAGGTCGTGTGCGTTGCACTATTGCTATCAGTGTGTTCTATTTTTCACCTACAAAATATCGTTCACCGATTGTCGGTCGTGGGTGGGCACCCTTAGGCTGCCCACCCGATAATCAGTGACCGTGATCCTACAAAAAGAACTTGAAAAAAAATTCTGATCACGCTTTCATTAGACAGACTCCACTCCTCTTCTTCTTCTTCTTCTTGCCCTTATCCCATTATACTCGAGGTCGGCGCAGCACGTTTTTTCTTCCATTCTGTCCTGTCTTCCGTTACATTATCACTAACTCCCTTTTCTATTAGACAGACTCTACTATTTAGTTTATTTTACAAACTAGTAGTAAGCATGTAGGTACTTTATATTTCTCTGAACCGGTCAAAACCGGTTATCGCGATGTAGTGACCCCTTAGTATGAACAGTACCCACGGTCATGAGATGACAAAATCAATGCAAATTAATACAAATTTATGTGAGAAATGATGACCGCTATCCTGAAGATTTAACCATTTCACCTTTGACCGTTGATTTAGACACATCTTTACAGAATCTTGGAATTTTTTCATTGTTGTGTAGTTGATAGAAAGATTTCGATGAGAAAAAAAATAGTATATTAGTGATTTGTTTTGTAGAAGTGATAGTTAAAAGTTTATTATCTGGTGCCGATTGTGAATATGAAGGTGTATAAAGTGTTTTGTGGTGACCTCTGTGAAATTGAAGCAGCTTTCTGGAATTGTTTTTTGAGGGCTTACGAGTACGTAAGAACAGTACATACTCGTACAGTATCTACATAGGTATGTAATATAGAGTAAATATTTGACAAAAAACACAGATATATAATATTAATGTTTTTTAACCGAGTTAGAAAGGTGGAGGTTGTTTAAGTTTTATTATTTTTTAATACAACTTAACACAGTAATATAAGAAACTTAAATATTTACGAACTATTGTAATAGCGACAAGTAAATCTTAAACAAATAATTATGCTAATGCTCAACGAATAACTATATGACAACGAATAACTACATAACTCGATTATCAATATTTAAGGACTTTTAACCTAGGATTATGTAAGTATAAGTAGCAACTTGCTGGAGCAAGGTATATATCCAGCTGTCCCTTGCTGTCTCAGCGACGCCCTAAGCCGAGGTTCGTACCCCACAGGGGGTGCCCTTAGCGTGTTCGCTTAATTTTATTTGCCCTGGCTGGAGGCTTAGAGCCACGCTCTCGGCAGCCACAGAATTGTCCGGTTAAGCAGTAAACAGCCGTAGCGAGCTGAACTGCGAGATGCCCTAGTAAAAAAAAAATAGCAAGGTATATAAAACCTGTGTTTTGTGCAAAAGAAGATGACGCAAGGATGTCAACAGAAGTTGCATCCTATGACTAAGCGCTTGGCCTCGTCGTTTATACCGCGTACATCGAAGGACTGGAACAATTTACCTGCTGCGGTCTTCTCGTTCGATTATAATTTGGGTATCTTCAAGGCTAGAGTGAATAGGCTCTTAATAAACTAGTGCGCCTCACCATCAACGATTGCATCACAGCTTACCATCAGGTGAGATTACAGTCAAGCACTAGTTTATGTTATATATATTAAAAAAAAAACCTAGTCTACCTTACTTCCATGACACCAATGTCTGGTTTCTTACCATCGTTACGTAGCCAGCTACTAGGTCTTAATATGTTGTCCACCACATGTTGTCTTTTTAGGGTTCCGTAGCCAAATGGCAAAAACGGAACCCTTATAGTTTCGCCATGTCTGTCCGTCCGTTCTCGCTTAATATCTGTGACCGTTAGCACTAGAAAGCTGAAATTCGGTACCAATATGTATCAATCACGCCGACAAAGTAGTAAAATAAAAATAAGAAAAAAATGTTTTATTAGGGTAGCCCCCCTACATGTAAAGTGGAAAGTGTTTTTTTTTTAATTTTAACCCTAACGTGTGATATATTGTTGGGTAGATATTAAAAAATGAATAGGGGTTTACTACAATTATTTTTTGATAATATCAACAATTTCGGAAATAATCGCTCCTAAAGTAAAAAACAATGTGTCCCCCCCCCCCTCTACCTTTTGAACCATAAGTTTAGAAAATATGAAAAAAATCTGGAAAATTATTTTGAACTTGCTGGGACGAACAGTTTTTGAAAAGTTGGGGACACTTATTGTGACGGACGGAAAACTATGGAACCCTAGACTGAGCGTGGCCTGACACGCTCTTGGCCGGTTTTTAAATCCAGAGGTTGACTAGTAGAAAATGCTTTTTTGCATTAAGCCCGTCTTTGTACCACTACTATACATAAAGTTTAAATAAATATAGCAGGTACGCTAGCGGTGAGCTTTGGGTGAGCATTATCGGCCTTGTAATGTTCCCACTGTTGGGACTCAGGCCTCCTCTTTAGTAGAGGCAATGGGCCGAAATCCACGAGGGCCCAGTACTGATTGATCGATGACACATGTCTTCGAATATTTGGTTTTAGAATATGCCGGTTTCTCATTTCTCAAGATGTTTTCCTTCACCGTTTTAAGAGCTGCGGTGATGATATAAATTACGCAAAGTGGTGACCAGAATTAAAAGAATAATATGCTAGTGTGCTTTGCGGTGCGGCTTACGCTCCTACAGCACAACTAGCCTTTTCTGATGTAATTGTTCCTAACTAAAATCATATTACAATTCCTGTCTAAGTACGAATGTAAATTGATAAGTAATATAAAGCAAGAGGCTCAAACAGTTTCATGTTTTACAAAATACAGTATGTTCTAATTTAAAAAAAAAATGCGGAAAAAAAATGGCGGCGCAGTGATCGTCACGGGGGGGCATTTTAAATGTTCCTAACACAGACGCAGTAGTCAGTGCGATGACGCCGCGGGGGCGGCCCTACCCCTCACTATCACTCAACTACACTCACACATGCAAACCCGCCCAGTCTCCTTTGACACGCTCCACCTCCTTTACCACGTCGATTTCCGAACAAAACTGGGTATATACCAGCGCGGTGACGTGTCAAACTATACTGGATGCATACATGGCTCCAAAAACTAGAGTGGAACACTAACGCAGTATGGACGTGGTACGCATAAAATTCGAAAATGTATGTACCTATGCGTGTAGCACATAGCTATATAGGTGTTTGTTTCTCTTGTGCGGTCCACAAATGAGATGGTACGCGAAGCGGAATGAATGCATGATTTCCGTGTATTTGACTTTTCTATCGATTCGGTGTAGGATTGCTTGCATTTTTTTTTTGTTCATGGGTTTGGGTATCTATTGGCTGAATTATGTGAATCTAAATATGAGTTCGTTATATTTAATCATTACTCAGAAAATCATGTTCACAGCAAATGGTTTCTAAGTTGAGTAATTGTAAAATACATTGCACTAAACATACACACATAGATGGTAGGTATGTGGGTCAAGATATATAGGCAGCTTTCACACTTGTATGTTGTAGTATAGGTATCTGAGCGTCACCTTTTTTATTAATGAAAAAAATTCGAAATCATCAATTTTCATCATATCTTTATTTTCTTGATTTTATTAATGGTCTAAAAAAAATACGTTATTTAAGAGCGTAATGAAACATAATCTTGAAGGTACGGCTTTATGCTTTAGGCATTCTGTATCATGCTATTTTGTGGAGACATATTAGAAATGGCAGTTGCTAACAAATTTTTAATACAAAAATAAAGTTACAGGCTACGTTTTTTTTTCTTTGAATATTATTCGAAATATTTACCAGGGCCGTGAAATGTAAAGGGCAACTGGAGGAAAACAGGCGGATTTTAGTCGGTAAAATTCTCGCACCGCCCAGAACGAATAAAGATATTTCCCTCTGAGAAAGTGGTGAGACATTTTTAAAGGCCTATTACACCACCCGTTTTTACGACCGGTCTGCGTAGACTGTCGTTGTCTACCGAGTAGTAAGACGGTCTTACCACAGATCACTAAATAGTTACTTCGTGTCTTACCCTTATTACACTACGCGACGTATACTAAGACCGTTTGTAAAAACGATTAGTGCAATAGACCCTTTAGTAATAGTTGTAGTTCAATACACAAGTGACGGGAGCTCATTGTAACAAGTATCAGTAGCAGATGTTTCTCACAAATTCAAGGCCTACTTCAGTATGTCTTCATTCACTTGATAATTATTATCTGTACCTATGTATTTAGGCACTTTGCCACTAACGGTGTTCGCAAGACTGATTTCGTAAAAAAAATAAACACCCCTTAAACAAATAGGGTTAAAAAACTAATAGTAACCAGCCTTTATTATTCATATTGACTAGAATTTGTGCCAAGTTTCTTTATTAGCCGAAGGAATAAGCAGTCGCGTGCGTGTAACCTAGACCCTATGCAAGCCCAAGAAATCTAGACTAACCCTAATGCCATTGATAAGAAAAAAAAACACGAGGAGGTCATATAGCCGCGGAGAATCTTAACACCGCCATTCAGGTTCGTGACGTAATAGATCAACGCCATCTATCGAGCAATTAAGAACTAATATTTAATAGAGTCAACTTAAATGTACGATTGTACTGCCATCTATAGATTTTTTGCGGCAACCTTTGCTTCGCTACAATCGCGGTCATAACAAATTGCATCGTTTGAGCGCCATCTAGTGTAAACTAACTACAAATTATTTACGATATTGATAATATTAGTACTTACAATGTAAACAAGCAGTTTTTCTTCGTTTCTTACCACGAACAGATAACAGAACACACAGAAGGCACATTATAGTTTATTTTGATTTACTTTATAGGTACATGAATTGAAAAAATACTTTTTGAATTCTAGTTCATAGTAGGCACTTATCTGTCTTTATAAAAGATGTTACATGAGCGTGACGATGAACGTTTTACATCAATTTATCTCTAAAACTTGATAGTATTTATTATGCCAATTAGTAAAGTCGTTACTCCGTCACACAGTTCACACACTTTGATTTCCAAATGTCTACATTCTTTCACATCGAACATTACACGCGTTTCCGAATTCATTTCATAGATTCATTTCATTTCAAGAAACTTTAGTTAGTTCAAAACCAAGCAATTTACACTTTACAGTAAGTAATAACTAAACACAAAACTTTAAACGACTGAACTTTTAAAATTGAATAAAACAAAACAAACAACCATTAATAGCAATTGAAACTACATTGAAGTTAGCAACATTTCAAAAACGTAATTTGCGCAAGTTTACTGCGCATGTCATAGTAGACACTCGTAATTTTCGTGAACTTACAAATTCTCATTCATTAAAAATCTGAACTCAGGCTTATCCGCTAGAACAAATTTAAAAATTTGTACTTGCACACAGTATCAAATTTTACCCACACTCAGTCACATTTTTATGTTTTTATAGAACAGACAGAGATGGAATTTAAGCCATATACGGAAGCCAGTGTGTCGTTTGAGACAGAAACACACTGGTGTCTTATGGTTGTGATCTCTTTCTATTTTTAAGTGTTAGAGTGAGATGGGAGAGAATGCTCAAGGCGGCAACATTGCATAATTGAATAATGAATGAATTTCGTATTGAACACGAATTGGCAACTAAGCGTAGCCGCATAGGCGCGCGAAGTTTAAAGTTTTGATTTAGATTGCGCGCGAAGTTTAAAGTTATGATTTTTAATAAATTAATTTATTTGTTGTTTTCTATGCTTTAGGTGTTAGGTATCAATTATTTAGCCATTACAAGCCGGGCTTATTTACATGTATTGGCCTTCCGCCTCTGGGAATAAGACTGTCCCATACAAACTTTATCACCTCTAGTATCGTTTTAATTGGAAGGTTTTGAAAAACGAATAATGATAACCTCTCTTATTTCATTGGGTTACCATTTATGCTTTTTAACGGCCGAAACCAATAACCTATCGATCTCCAGTTTTGGCATACTGGAGATTGTAAAACAAATGATACAATACAAAAATTATCATGTTTTCTGTTGTTTCATTTGTTTTTCAATCTGCGATATGTGATAGATAGGTTATTGGTTTCGGCTGTAAGTGTTTAGGACCAAGGAATATTGTAAATAGTTTGCAACACACCCACATATATACTCTATACATCTACGAGTAGGTACATAATTATATGACACAAGTCTGAACATGACTTACATAATTAGATAACAACATAGATGCTCACGTTTGAACCCCGGAACCCTAGAATTAGTTCAGAGAAGGAACAGGAGTGGGTTTTAGTCATATTATAGACATACCCTCCCGCTATACTTAGAGTGAGAGAAGTCATTTTGATGATCTCCTATCTTAAAAAAAAATAAGTAGGTAGTCACGTTAACTCAGCCCGTAGAATCATGCTGCACAAACATTTTTGTAAACAAACTTTCCCTTTTGACACCCCTTCTTCTTTGTAGCGTGTCGATGGCAAAACCTATTAAATTCCTAGACTGGCTCAGTATTCGACCACGGCCATGTTGGATTTTTAAATATTACTTATTAGTGCTCGTCTATTCTTGTCTCATATCTCGTCATTAATTCATGAATCCCCGACCGGTCTCATTGGACCGCGCTGTTATAAATTGTTTTACTATTGTGTCTCGTTTCGTGGGTATTGATAGGTTAAAGAAAACCTTGTGCAAAATTTTACGTCTTTAGAACCTACTTCAGCTGTGCGATGATATGTCAGTCAGACAGTTTATTTATTTATTTATATACTCTTTATTACACCAAAGAAATAGATTTTTAACGAAGAGCTTAAGATTAGTAGGGGTGGTACAATGGGCGGTCTTATCGCTAACAGTGATTTTTTACAGACAACCTTTGGATGGAATTGACAGTTTCTCCTTTTATAACAAGGATCAGGGTGCTAAGAATCTATTGAGTGAATAAAAACAAAAATATGGTTAATTATAATGCCGACGTAATTGAGGATACGGTTTATTGGTTTTATATTATTTATGTAAGTACACACGTTTTTTTTTTAATTCGAATATTATCAAATGACTTCTCCCAACCTAGGACGACCACCCACCCGTGCTCTTCAGCTACCTTTTGCGTTCTAGGGCTACGGTTACTCTTTTAAACGACGGACGAAACCGTGGGTTATGTCTACGCACCCCTCAGACAGGGACTTACTGCCGCGATTATGGTGAACTCACAAACAGAAACAGAAAAAGATAGTACATTATAAACATTAGTACAACAGTACAGCTTATTTCAAAAAAGATTTCATCCAGTAGACCTGCGAAAGGATAGATTGTTGACTAAGTATGTAAAAAAGTCAGTTAACAGGAAATTAAGAGTGAGTATTGCCTTAAAAGTGTGAAATAAACCACATATATAATTTTAATATTACTAAACACTTAATAAACACTAATTATAACTTCACCATATAACAATATATAAGTACGCAGATCTTGAAAGTAGGTAGTATGTTCAGAATCGGGCACTGAATTGAATTAAAAAACATATAATGAAATAATCAACAGCTATGTGTAAATTGTGTTTATAGCGTAGTGCGTAGATATCAATACCGATGCGCTATAAATATAGTGCATCAATTCCCATATTATTTTAATACAATAAGGATAACTAACTTATTTCTTAAAAAAACCATACTAGGTAGTTACCTAATTACATTTAAAAAATCTGTGTATTAAGTTATGATTGTAACTTAATTTTCTAATTGGAATGTATATTAATGGTATGCATTATAACAATTACTTATTGACATAATTTAAATTATAATTATTAGACTAAATTTTTTATCGCACGTAGACTACTTTTACCGCGCCTTCGCTCGCGTAGATTATATATTATTCGTACGGAATCGTGCATAAAAAATCCAGGATACAAATATATGTATCTTTTGACACTCGCAACAGCGTAGGTTTAAGTGAGAAAATAATCAAGATCAGATCAATATTTCTGTAGATTTTCTCATATCAGTAAACAAACTAACAATTCCTCTCTTTATCATACTTGTAACGATAGAAGTTCAGATATAATTTATATTCCAATAAGCAAACCAATAGAAAAAAGTTCTTATTAGAAAAAAAACTCTAAAATTCTAATTGATAGCTAGTCAATAACAAAGGATGATACAACAAAACACGTAACACATAACGCGCACGTTTAAGTCCAAAATAACCAACAAAAAATCATGGTTAACGCAAACGGCGCCTTTTATTACGTACGCAACTGGATACCTAATAGCGATTTTTGGAGCAGTTCTCAATATATCACGTCGGTTGCAGAATGTCACGGGGTAGGCACACACGCGTGCGAATCAACACCCACACAGGCGCAACGCATCATCGTCAAGCTAGGTAGCGTTAGCGAAAAAAAAATAGAATAAAAAAAAGTATTTCTTTTTTTGTGTTTTTTTTGGTGGGTGGGGTAATTGAATTAAGTCATTAGGTTGTTAAGTCGATGTCTTAAGAATTAAAGTTTGTTTATAGCAATGTAAACTGTTTTTTATAAAACTGCAAGTAACTTTTTTTTAAAACTTTCTTGAGATTGATTTTTTTTAATATCCTATGTTCCACTTTAAGACGTAGCCAATATATTATAGAAGAGATTATATTTTTCGAATGCCTATAAAGTTGTCAATGCCTTGTTTTCCAAAACTTAACTTTACTTATATCCACATAGACATAACAATCTAAGAACACACCACCTTACAAAAACTACCCACCAAAAAAAAAAAAAATCTCCAATTCCTTTTTTTAGCCAAACTTCTGCAAACTGTACCCCCCTTGTGGGCATTTTCCGAAGTGTGAGCGGGCCCAGTTATTAGTCCGCGCGCGCCCAGGATAGGTTTTCACAATTTTGAGCCGAGCCGTTTCACACAATGCCGCGCGTCATTTTCTATGATTAATAGTGGCGCGCAGCGACGGGTTATGCTGTTGTCTGTGTGCGCCGAACTTGATGAACTGCGCATAGGGTTAGGTTTTATAAGGTGGAGTTTTCTTTAGGTTTTGCACCTGTTTGTCTGTAGCAGGAGACTGTATGCAGCTGTAGGTATATAGTCCATCTAGTTTTTTTTTGCGTCATGTCTTTATCTCTTCTACATAGCATCAGTAACTAAATACTTATAAATATCCTCTTAAAAAAGAGGATCAGAAATCCTCAAAATAAAGAATACAGCGACTGATGTCGGAAATATAATCAATATGTCACGATAAACTGAACTAAAAAAAAATATTAAAGCAGAATTTTATTCACAAACAACAGAATATTCATGCTAAAATATTATCATAGATGCATCCATAGCTATAATATCACTAATAATAATCACAATGAACAATAAAACAAAACACAATATTCGATAAACACGGGCAAAATTGCACAAAAAGCTTATGTGAATACTAAAAAGGATGGTTAGGCCTAAAAACGCGGATTTCGGCCATCATTCCGCAGCCTCCCCCGCCCGGAGGATGGGGATGGGGGGACAACCTGCACTATCCCCCGGCGGCACTTGACGACCGCGACGCTAGAATATTAATGCTCGCACTTAATTGAATATTTTTGACTTATCGACTTTTACGTAGACCGTACTCAGAAAACTGAACGGCTGACTATTGGCGATACTTTGTTGAAAAAGTCTACATTTTCTAGACTGAAATCTTTTTCATTACAATTTAATATTGTGAATGATGATAAATGATATTTATTGATGATATTGACACTTTTACGATAGTGAATAGATTAGTTATTTCTAGGCTAGCGTACTCCATCGTCGACCACATCGCCGCTTACCATCAGGTGAAATAGTGGTCAAACGCGAGCTCGCCTTAGTACCTAACAAAATATATTTTTTCGTTGATTTAAATTACACTACATCACTTTTTCAGTCGACTATCCTGAAAAGAAACACCGAAACAAACTGAGGGGTCTCTTTTAAAATCCATACAATAAAGATGTAATAGTCAAATCATCACATATGATTTGTGTTTGAGACGATCTTGTCAGGAAATAAACACACAGTTTTGAGTGTTTCTGTCCACTCAGTGCAAGTATTTGTTAGATGGTAATAGAGTTTTATTTATTTATGTATTTAGTTCTGGCAGGTTTAGTGCAAATTTTATTATATGATCCTCGCTTCTCCTCCTGCCTTCTGAAGCGGTTTTCTGTAAGTTTTTCGTGATTGGCGCGATTTTTATGATGCCCCTGATTCTTCATTGCGCAAGTTATCCAGTTAAGTCAAGATTATCAAGGTGTTTTTCTTGGCCAGCTACTTTAGGGATTTGAACCAAAATGGATGAACAGCGGGTGATGTCAAGATATCATTAAAGCCGACGCGATCTCGGTACAATGTAGCCGTAATTTTTTTTCTTGTATTGACTACTTTAGTGAAGTTTGCCGAGAAGGCTGACTCGATGCATTTACTGCCAAATACTGTTACACTGAAATAAATATCATTAGAAAGATTTAGGTATCCACATTCTAATTGAAAACAAAGTGATTATAATCTGTATTAAAGCTAAATTGCAAACCTAACACATGTTGTTTTTTTAAACTCAAAGGTTGACCGGTAGAGAATGCCTTGTTGCATTAAATTCGCCTATGTACCACCACTGTTCATGAAGTTTAAATAAATAAATAAATTCTTTTTAAATTTAACACTAGCTAAATGTATAAATAATGTAAAGTAATAAGTACCTGTATCAGTACTTTTTAATCATTGTGAAAGATGACAATGGAGTGATGTCAATTTTTTTACTAGGGATTTCATCAAATGATTTTTCCTCTCTGAAGGGGGTTAGGGAGTGTTAGACTATTACGGACTGAAGTCAGTTTCGTCATCATTTAGTTGCCGTTTGCTAAGGCCACGGTATCTCTATCGAGTAATCCGTAGCCCTGACAGGTAAGTACCGTACGGATACCTTTAGTCTTTCTGACCTCTTAGAGGCGGACGACGAGTTACCCATTACTCGTCGTCCGCAAGCGGAAACGTCGCTTTAACGTTTCAGACGTTCAAGTATATCACACTAATGATATAGAGGCCAATGTTTGTATGGACCTACTTATCTATATGTTTGTTATTCCCTCACGCTCAAATGTCCCAACGGATCTAAATGAAATCTGACATCCGGATAGAACATTACCTGGAATAGAACAGGATATTTTTTGGGACAATTTCCTACTACTACCTTCGCAGGCGAAACCGTTGGCTTGGCAGAAGCTATTGTTTAATAACGCTGTTTTTTTTTCGGATATATATTTATAGCTAGCTCCTACTGATTGATACGAGGATCAATCAGTAGGATAAGTAAGTTCAAGGTTCAAGTTCAAAAATTAATAGTAGGTATTTTAAATAGATTCCTAATGAATCTATTTAAATACTATTTATTTTTGAAACGGCCAATAATAAATTACCAAAACAAAAACAACATAATATCTAAAGCAATAAATCACAGCGGCATTGCAAACTCATTTATATAAAACGGAACCTAACCATTATCCAATTCCCAAGTTACAAAATCGCTATCGAACTATCTCAAACACCCGAAAGCAGTCGACAATCGAACAAATCCAATAAATGGGACGGAACCCGAGTTTCCTCGCAGACCGGCGTCTAATTACTAACCTTTAAATTAATTTCCGAATCGTAAATAACGTTTGGAAACATTCCTACAATGTTATCTTAACAAATTGATGTTAGAGCGAGACAGAAGTAAGTCGAATTTTACAATTTTGCGCGCTCATGTTTAGCAGTGTTTATGAGGGGCGGTTCGGCGGGGTTTGGGGGCTTATAGTGTCGAAAGGGGGAAAGGATAAGGAGAGACTGGCCGAAACCTCTGACACTTAGATATATTTGTGCGATGGACCCCCAAGATACGGGTGTGTGGGTGCCCTGATGTTTAGAAAGCTTTTGTAAAATACGAGGAACTTATTGTGCTTAGCTTGCTTAGATAGTGTAGGGTGGAATAGATGTTGCTAAGGGGTGAATATTTTAAGTTTGTACTGTATTGAGAGGAGGACCAACTGTAACGATTAATTTAGAACTATACTGAGAGGATGTATTGGACCCACAGCTATGATATGTTTTTGTTGCAAGTCAAGTCATGAGACTTTCCTGACACAGTCATGTCACACTCAAACTGTTGAACAGTTTTCACATGTTCATAAGTTTTGTGTGTTAATATACTTCTTATCTTTTCTTCTTTCTTTTTTTTATTGTCACTATATAAAAAAAAAAAACAGTACAATACCAGCGTCGTGCTGAAGCGCACTAGTTTATTGAGAGCGTATTAGCTTCTAAATTATAATCAGACGGGATGGGATAAGTGATATATCAAAACTTATTGATAATAATTATTGACTTTCAATAATAAATCTTAAACTTTTCTTCAGGCTATACGTTACTTTTTTTTTATTCATAGGCTTGCGTTTGAATATTATCTCACTCGATAGTAAGCGATGATGTGGCCAACGATGGAGCACGCTTGCCTAGAAGTAACCTATTCACTCATAACCAAATGAATATGAATACAAGTCAATGATTTGCAACAGAATGTATATCTTGTAAGCATGTCAGTCTTCATTTAGCTCACAAATTCTGTTTCGAAGCGATTTCCAATAATTGGAAATCTATTTGAGTGCTTCGCTCTCACAAATTCAAGACCATCTAAGTTACCTACGTCGCAATAGTGCTGTTTTATCCTTTTCTTATTTTTTTTGGAACCGTAGCTTAGTTTTAGCTATTTTTTTAAGGAACAGAGCTTGATCCAGGACTTAGCTTAGAAATGGGACAGTATATACTTACTTATAATATAGAAGAGGGATCTATATGTCAAGAGTGAATAAGTTACTTCTAGGTAAGCGTTCTCCTTTGTCGGCCACATCATCGCTTGCCATCTGGTGAGATAATGTTCAAACGCATATGCAACGTATGTATAATAAAAAATATCAAGTCAGTCTGACTGTATGGAAGAGATATACTCAAAAACTACTGATCTATGTTTGAACAGTCTTCACTAATAGACGGATTGATTCATGAAAATGGTTGAAGTTTATAATACATGCAAATATAGTAGAAAAAGGTCGAGACTAACAAATATTTCTAACACTCGCGCCAAACTAGAGTATTTAGTCTAAAAGTGATATAATTATCACTATATATAAAATTACCTATCAGAACATACTCATAATTCCAATAAGACCAGTCGCGTGCGTGTAACCTAGACCCTATGCAAGCCCAAGAAATCTAGACTAACCCTAATGCCATTGATAAGAAAAAAAAACACGAGGAGGTCATATAGCCGCGGAGAATCTTAACACCGCCATTCAGGTTCGTGACGTAATAGATCAACGCCATCTATCGAGCAATTAAGAACTAATATTTAATAGAGTCAACTTAAATGTACGATTGTACTGCCATCTATAGATTTTTTGCGGCAACCTTTGCTTCGCTACAATCGCGGTCATAACAAATTGCATCGTTTGAGCGCCATCTAGTGTAAACTAACTACAAATTATTTACGATATTGATAATATTAGTACTTACAATGTAAACAAGCAGTTTTTCTTCGTTTCTTACCACGAACAGATAACAGAACACACAGAAGGCACATTATAGTTTATTTTGATTTACTTTATAGGTACATGAATTGAAAAAATACTTTTTGAATTCTAGTTCATAGTAGGCACTTATCTGTCTTTATAAAAGATGTTACATGAGCGTGACGATGAACGTTTTACATCAATTTATCTCTAAAACTTGATAGTATTTATTATGCCAATTAGTAAAGTCGTTACTCCGTCACACAGTTCACACACTTTGATTTCCAAATGTCTACATTCTTTCACATCGAACATTACACGCGTTTCCGAATTCATTTCATAGATTCATTTCATTTCAAGAAACTTTAGTTAGTTCAAAACCAAGCAATTTACACTTTACAGTAAGTAATAACTAAACACAAAACTTTAAACGACTGAACTTTTAAAATTGAATAAAACAAAACAAACAACCATTAATAGCAATTGAAACTACATTGAAGTTAGCAACATTTCAAAAACGTAATTTGCGCAAGTTTACTGCGCATGTCATAGTAGACACTCGTAATTTTCGTGAACTTACAAATTCTCATTCATTAAAAATCTGAACTCAGGCTTATCCGCTAGAACAAATTTAAAAATTTGTACTTGCACACAGTATCAAATTTTACCCACACTCAGTCACATTTTTATGTTTTTATAGAACAGACAGAGATGGAATTTAAGCCATATACGGAAGCCAGTGTGTCGTTTGAGACAGAAACACACTGGTGTCTTATGGTTGTGATCTCTTTCTATTTTTAAGTGTTAGAGTGAGATGGGAGAGAATGCTCAAGGCGGCAACATTGCATAATTGAATAATGAATGAATTTCGTATTGAACACGAATTGGCAACTAAGCGTAGCCGCATAGGCGCGCGAAGTTTAAAGTTTTGATTTAGATTGCGCGCGAAGTTTAAAGTTATGATTTTTAATAAATTAATTTATTTGTTGTTTTCTATGCTTTAGGTGTTAGGTATCAATTATTTAGCCATTACAAGCCGGGCTTATTTACATGTATTGGCCTTCCGCCTCTGAATAAGACCATCTCTATCCACTTAAAAATAATTCTAACAAGACAAGAAACGACCAAAACAAACCAGACCGATCTTCCCAATAAAATTCAGACTAATCTTACCAAAAATCCAATAAGGGTACAATGTACCTTACGAGAAAATGTTTGAAACCCACTAGAGCCGGAGAGGAGAGTGGGTACAAAAGACATTCCTTTGCACGAGCGGGGAAGCCGGGCACAGTCGCACCAGTCCGATTTAATATTCTATTTTATTCCAGCGATAAGATTAAAGTATGTAATTTCTTGTGTCCGAATGTGAGAGGCGTTTTGTACGCACTACGTGTTCGTAGGGCTGTGCAATGTGGATTTTTTAAAGATTTCAATTTTTATTTTGTTAGCCTGCATTGTGCATTCCACAAGGTAAACCGATGGCCTAGTAAGGGTTGTGGGAAACTGATGGATGCGAGACACACAAGATCTTTCGTTGTGATACCACTTGAGAGAGGCATCATCATCATCATTTCAGTCGAAAAACGTCCTCTGTTGGACATAAGCCTCCCCCAAATGTCACCATAATGAACGGTCCAATTTGTGTTTTGCGTCCATCGGATTCCCGTGACTCTCACCAAGTCGTTGGCCACCTTGGTCCATGGGTACCGGAAGACGCAGTGTTGGAAGACCTCCCACAAGGGCACATCATAAACTACCAATAAGTTGTCGTCAACGACTCGTAGAGTACCAGACTAGAACGAAGGCAAACGAGTAACATAGGAGTGGGTTTTAGTCAGTAAAAGTGACTAGTACCGCCCAGCCCAAGAGTAAAATTAAGTTTTGCATGAATAAATAAATAAGAGAGAAGTCATTGGATGATTTCCCACCTAAAAAAAAAATCGCAATAATTAATTATCTTACGGAAAACACAAGGCAAGGTCTTAAACCATACAACCACCACGTCACTTTTATTTAGACAATTGATTAAAAGCAAGGTAACAACAAAACTCAGTAATTTTTTTCAATCCAAGAAATATCAAAAATAAATTTGCATTTATTACCAATATTAAAAAAAAATCCAAAATGGCAGCCCTTGCCGCTAGCCATAAGAAGTGCGTCCCCCCGGCGGGCGGCCGCAGCGCGTGCTATAATAAAACCCTCCCTACCCGGTACCCACACTAAGATGACATCCAGTACATTGGACAATTTTCGTCCGTAGACAATTCGAGAGTCGTGACTCGCCTGCCGATTTAGATTTTACATTCGAATGGGTTTAGTCGACGATTTTAGTCGATATTTTGTTAATTTAGTTGGTTAAGTATTTTATCGGTTAAGGTTATTTCAATTAACGTACTTATCTAATTAGTAAATAATATTCTTAATTTTTTTTTTAATTTATTAAATCACGTTCTTACTAACTAAAAATGTGTGGCTTCAGTTGCCCTTTGCGTTTCACGGCTGTGGCAACTCTTTCGAACAATACTGCAGTCCTAGATTATAAAATATCATAAATTCCTACCGCTTTGAGTGGAGCGAGAGCAAGTGTCAGAAATTTTTATTTTATTGACTAAATAAACTCCACCCGTGTTTCTTCAGTTGTCCTTTGCCCATTCAGCCTTTAATATCACAAAGACTAATGAGAGAAATTCAAACTTGGTTTTTTCCACAGTATTGCTCTCATGGACTAAGAAAAATCCTAGAAAAACTCTCCATTGCCCGTGACATAGTGACAGGGCTTACTAAAAGTGAAACCATTTTTATAATCAAATCAATACTTCTAGATATCATTTTTTTTAACAAACAATTTACTAGAAGATTTGATTTAGATAAAATAGAGTTAAAATGGAATATCAAGATTATTCAATTTTTATAAATCCAAACTCAAGCTTCCTCTGGAGGTTTTTTTTTTTTGCATCTTTGTGATCACTTAAATTGCCTAAGACTTAAAAAAGGTTTTGAAAAACAAACCTGGTAAGTTTTACCCTAATACAGGAACCCCTCAAGAACGTGGACCGTTAAAATAATGTAATAAAAGCGTGAAATAATTACTAACCCTTACTAATTCCATTACGTTAACAGAATTTTCGAGAAACACCATGACGTAACAAAAACTAACCCTTTAAACTTCGCCAACACCCCAAAAATGATCCCTACAACCACCCTCACAATTTTCTTTCATCCCTCCCTCGTTGGGGGTTAAGTCATCCACCCTACTTAAGATCGATGGAAGGGTAGTAGATGAGACTTTGCGATAAGGGTAGAAAGGGCCCCCTTGTCCCCGAATTAGGGCCCACCCTTTGTGAATCTCAGATGGGTTGCTCAAACTTCATATCTTGTTTTGACGTGTTTTATAATTAATTTGCTAGTTTCAAAACGTAGTTTAACGAGGGTAGGGGATAATTAATTTTAACGAAATTCTGGAGGTTCTCGCTCTATGTACGTTTTAGTTGTTACTTATGTAGTAAATGAGTGACCGCCTGGTTTGACGTCTTTTGCGCCGTCGATTACATGACCTGTTTATTTATTCTGAAATTAGTTTAGGAGATTGGCTAGCGGACAATCTGACACAAAAAGTAAACAGGTTAGTTTTAGGAAAGCGTACCCTATCGTCGATCACATAGAAGATGGGCTAGATGGACTGACGTACATTTAAGTAAACTATGAATAGGTTATCTAGGCAAGCGCGCTCCATCAATGCTAACCACATCCATGCTAACCATCAGGTGAGATATTGGTACTTGACCAAGACTATAAATTGTTGAAAAAAAAATCCATAATGCGATCAAACTAATGCATACTGCAGAGAAACGTGAAATGTGTGCATCGGTATCCTATACGAGTATAAATAAGAAATAATCATATTCTTCCTGCCGCTGTCCCTTATTTTTTGGGGTCAGCGCAACATGTCCGTCATATTTCTTGTATGCTCCTGTCACTCGACATACCTACCGTTAATTACATAGGACTCTTAATTCTGACACTGCTGCTCGCGTCATCCAAAGCGAAAAAAGTTATTTAATGATTTCCGTCACAAAAAATGTAGAAAGGATTTTGTTAAACTTTGTGTAGTTCTTCTATTCTAGTATACAATAAAGCATGTTCATTCAGCTATCTGTAGTTGATGATTATACAAGATGGAACTAAGTTTAATTAGTTTAACACAATAAATTGAGTATAACATCAAAAAATGTTACTTTACTTTTAACAATATAAACTCGAGTCAAATCACACTCAAATTCGTCCATAGCTCGGTCTCGCACGACTCTTAACGGTCTTGTGCATTTCAATTCAAATTCTGATTTATTCTCGGATGAATGGAAGATGATTCCCTTACAAAATACATATGTATGAAGTTGGTACCTTTAGTGGCAACTGGCAAGAATGTGGAATCGAACCGGCTTTAACGACCGTACTGACCAAACTATAAAATGTACCGAATGCCGAATGGAAGACGTGCGAAAAGTATGAATTTGACGTTTAGCGTCGGCCATTTTGAATTTTTGGTGACGTTTAGCTGAGAAAATTTTATGTAGGTTGAGGGTGGATCTTTGAATTGGGTGTTTTAAGTAGAGGATGTGTCAAGCTAAAGTGAAGTTTGAGAAAAACTCAACTTTGAATATTTAAAATTTCAGGTTAAAAAGCTCAAACATTTTTTTTTTGTCTTCGCGCTGTTGTGCATTTAACCAGCATCAAGTTAAGAAAATCTTTTGTTTTTAATAACAATATAGACTTAATACATTCTTATATATCGAGTCAACCGTCTCGGCAAGCTTCGCTGCGGTAGTTAGTACTACGATAAGTTTCAGTTTGCCGAAATCACCCCTGTTTCATTGACTCCACATATTGTCCAGCTGTGTAGACACTTGTGATACAAAACTACACTATTTTTATATTACAATATCCACTAGGAATTAATTTACGAATAATTAAAACTGCTACTGAAATGACCTGCCAAATTAACAGAAATTCTAATTAGCAAAAAAGGAATACTTGTTTATACCTGAAAAATCAACTATCTGTAAGACTGCCACAGTTATACATTTTCTTTTGTATAAATAGGTAATACAGGACCACCAACATTCAGAAAATTGAAGCCCTAAATGATTTTTCCTTCCCATGAATGCTGAGTTTATCCAGAAATTGGTGTTATTTGCTCCGTGAGTAAACTATTTCCGTTTGAGAGGCTGTACACGTGGGGTGTGCCAACTAGACCGACAAGTCAGACTAAATAAATTTCACAGTATACACAAGAAAATTACGTTGTGTACTTATTGTGTAATGTAGTACCAAGGGAAACCGTTGGGCATGTCGTCCATTTAAAGCTGAGCTATTTAGATCTAAAAGATACTTTTGATCACCGAATGATTATATTTTAATTATCTTTTTAAAGATATTTTTAATGAATTATGTAAGTATTCATTTATAGCACGTGATTTAAAACATAAAATTAAATATTCTTCTTCTTGCCCTTGTCCCGTTTTATTTGAGGTCAGCGCAACACGTTTTTTCTTCCATTCTGTCTTGTCCCCAAATTCATGAATATATAATTCGTTTTTATCATAACTTTTGGATTGACGTAGGATTGACTTAGGATTGACCGAAAGAGATATCGCGGCGCTAAGCAGTAAAAGTCAGACACTATTTTGTGCTCCATCCAAAGCTGAAGAAATTATTTGACAATTCATCATCATCATCATTTCAGCCGAAAGACGTCCACTGTTGGACATAAGCCTCCCCTAAGTATCGCCATAACATAACAATCGGTCCTTGTGCGTCTCGCAACCATCAAATTCCCGCGACCCTCACCAGTTCATCCATCCTCTTTGTGGGAGGCCTTCCAACGCGGCGTACATGGTCGCCACTCCAGAACCTTTTAATGATTTCCTACCGCAAAAAAAGCATCGCCTCATTTCAACATAAGACTCGCTTACTATCGCCAAGACTGTTATGTAGTCCCGCCCTCAGCAACACACAGTTACTGTAAACATGTTTAAAATTAACGCTCGCCCATGTAAATAATGTGTTAATAAGTTGTTTGCCCAGCATTCTGTTTGCTACACAATATTTTCATGTTCTAAATTTCTAACTAGTTGTGTTGCATGACGTTTCAGGGGACGCTGGGTAAAGTTGGATAGGAATTGGTCTACAAACTATGTAGTATAAAAAATCTCTTTTCCTTTCAGTCGTGCACTCTTGATGGTGTGATCGTGGTTATGTCTTGGTCGAGTCTTACATCACTGCCTCTTTCGCCAAGGCTTAGTCATGCAGCTCTGTGTTTGGCGACTTGGTGCGAATAGTTGTAATTAATGCTGCAGTGTGTTGTAGATTTTATGAGGTCCATATACCATGTTGGAAAGCATCCACATGATCTTTTGCCCTCAACGTTATCATATAAAAATAGGCACCTATTGTAATATGCAGTGCAATGAAGGTGTTCTGTCGTCGGTTCAAATGACGATCACCAACTGACAATCCGGGCACCTTCCGCTATGTATAGACCATTTTTCCCGACTCTCCTTTACGTGTCAACATTATAATTTGTTCAGTTGCTAGCGTTTGACGGTGGAGTCGGTTACTATGTATATTTTCCAAGATGTTATATTTTTGGAAATGCTGAAATTGTCAAAGCATTTCGGTGTTTTTTGAATAGTAATTTGGAATTGGAATAAAAACCATAGAAGTTATTGCGTCACTCAAAAGATACAGCGTAATTTAAAAAAAAAAACAGTATTAATCAAAATTTAATGTGTTTCATGTGTGTGTGTAAATAGCAGAGTCGTCTTAGAAACCTCTTCATCTATAATAATATACAGCCTCCATTGTTCCCCAGAAAAGGACAGAACTACAGCCCTATCAACACTAGTTATAGACCATTTTAATTATGTGGACCATTCAGAGCCATCTCCTTTGTAAGGGAAGGTAGTTCATTGACGGCCATTCCATTGTCTTAAGGACCACCTTACCAGGTCATCAGTCCACCTTGTAGGAAGCCTTCCAACGCTGTGCCGAAAAAACACACCTCTCTTCAACTAAGACGCAGTAACCTCTTCATCTATATACAGCTCTCATTGTTCCCCAGAAAAGGACAGAACTACAGACCTACACTAGTTATAGACCATTTTATTATGTGGACCATTCTGAGTCATCTCCTTTGTCAGGGAAGGTAGTTCATTGGCGGCCATCCTATTGTCTTAAGGACCACCTTACCAGGTCATCAGTCCACCTTGCAGGAGGCCTTTCAACGCTGCTCCTTTCAGCACGCAGAAAAAACACACCACTCTTCAACTAAGACGCAGAAACCTCTTCATCTATATACAGCCTCCATTGTTCCCCAGAAAAGGACAGAACTACAGACCTACCAACACTAGTTATAGACCATTTTAATTATGTGGACCATTCAGAGCCATCTCCTTTGTGAGGGAAGGTAGTTCATTGGCGGCCATCCCATTGTCTTAAGGACACAAGGCTTTAATGTGTGAATACCACCACTATCTGAGCCCCACTATACATAAGGACAATAGTTATTGTTTCAACTGTTGGAGAAATGGAGATAGTTGGTTTTCTTCGTGAGCAATTGTTACCTTGAGTCTGTTGTTCAGTTTGTGTTTCTGTGTTTTGTGTGAAGGAACTGTCTGTAGTGGCTTTTAAGTTTATGATGATTTATGTTTGCTTATACATAACCCTAAAAATAGTAGGTATTATTCATTTAGACATTAGGTATTATCTCAAAATAAAGTCTTTTCGAAAAACAACAAAGCAATGTCAACAAACTTGCTCATATTTTCAACAGAGGATTTTTTGAGGCCTTATATAATTATGTATATATTATATATATATTATGTATAAGGCCTCAATATAAGCTAAAGACTTTGTTCTTTTATTTGTTTGGATGAACGCGCTTACCTCAGGAACTACAAATTCGAATTGAAAAAAAAAATGTGGAGAATTTGTTAAGGAAAGCTATAAACTGTACTATAAACGTTAGCTTCTATTCATCGCATACCTATCTAACGTTTGTAAAATTTTTCGTAACTGGATTTCTCACGCCCAAAAAAGATTTTACCCATTACCGTCCTCACTGAAAGCGCGCTTCCCAATCCAATCCCAAATTCCAGAGCCAAAGATTACTTGAAAACGGCGTATAAACGTCACTGAATTGTCACAAGTAACCTTTATCACAGCTTGCTGGCCTGTAGGGAAAGTTTTCCAATTACGAACACCGTCAAGTGACCACCTCTCCACCCTGCTTACCTCAACACGCCCCCCCCCCCGCGTACTTCCCGGTCCCTCGAGCCGGATAGCAGCCGCACAAAGAAGTTTTAATTGCTAGCCTTCGCTAGCTATCAACTTGAACGTACACTATTTGGATTGCCGTATTCATAATGTGGCATTCAAAGGGAATGCCCGTTAATGAGGTTTGCTGGTAGGTTTTTAAATCGTATTGTTAGTTGACTTTTGTTGGTGTGAGGTTGCTGGGTTGCGATTTTGTGGATTGATGTCTGATTTGATAGAATAAAGTTTGGGAATTTCTGGCAGTTTTATCTGAAACTAGCTCCTATAATAGGTAGATCAAAATCGTTACCGGGACTGGAAATTTTCTATGAAGTTTCGATAAAAGTGTTGAATACTTTGAAAAGTTTTTATCATCAATTCTCTTGCAAGGGAATTACTTCCAGGCATACTCGTATATGATTGTTCGAAGAAAAAAATGTCTGTTAAATATTGGTTTTTAGTAAGTTTCATATCGTACCGTAACGTATATATATTCTATTAATACACACATTTTTTTAAATTTATTGCCTGTAATCTCTGATTGCTTAAATTTTTTCACACATTAGAACGCTGCTTGATTCTTGAATGACATAGGCTATATTTTGCGTACGCAGGCAAAACCTGGTAAATAATATAAAAATAAAACTGCTATCAAAATAGGCCTTATTAAGTAACACCAACTACACTTACCCCCGAGAGACAGACAAGGGGATCTAATTCAATTCTCGAAGGGTCAGACAAAAACTAATTTTAGTTTGAAAAGCAAACATCGTAATAGTACAGAGGACTGTTTGTCTAAGTCCTGGGAGGACGGAGGGACGGCGGTAAGTCTAAAATTTAATTATCGTTTACATATCTACGAGTCTGCTCAGTAATTAGGTGGAACTAGATTTTGGAAACCACTTTGTTGGTTATTGAGTTCGTGGATTTGTTTTTCTATTACATTATAGAAGTTCTACTATCATATAACTCTAAAAGGCAAAGGATATGTGAAGAAACACGGGTAGATTTTAGTCAGTTAAAGTCTGATACTCCTTTTCGCTCCACTAAAGGCGGGAGTCATGTGATGATTTCCCAACTCTAAAATAAACTTCTTCTTGAAAGACGTACTTCCCTGCCGGACTCAATGTTTCTTGATAGCTGTAATCTAGGGATCTTTAAGTCAAGAGTAAATAGGTTACTTCTAGACAAGCGCGTTTCATCGTCGACCACATAAAAGTAACTAACCCAACCTAACCTATTTGCAAAAAATAATAATTATCATTTATCATCACAAAAAAACACAGGATAACCATAAATAAATTGATCCTATAAAAGTAACTTTTCCCCAATAATTATGGTAGATTTTGAATGAAATGAGCTAAGTATATATAAGGTAGATCTATGAGAATCTTAAATGGCGGTTCGGGTTTGAGATAAAGAGCCAAGGGTTCGGGTTTTCTCTGTTTATCCCGGAAGGGACTGACGTGACCGAAATAGGCACTGAGCCTATTTATAGCGTGCCAACATGTCAGCCTTATTTGGGTCAAATAATAGGATATTTTGCTGTAAAATGCTGATGTTAGAAGTACTCTACGAGGGGTGATCCAAAAGTAATGATAATCGGATATTTGTAGGGCACATAAAAATATGAAATATATTTTTTTTGTTTCCACATATATTCAGTACTTCATCATAAAAAAATCATAAAAATAGGGCACGATTACAGGGAGTTACATTCATATGAATACGAACAGTCAGAGAGTAAACATCAAAATGGAGAAAAATTTAATCAGAGCTGTCATTAAGTACCTCTGTTTGAAAAAAAAATCTACCAAAGACATACAAAGTGACATACTGAAAACATAAGGGGACTCTGTTCCTTCATATTCCACAGTTGTGCGCTGGTCAAAGGAGTTCAAGCTGGGTAAAACATCCACAAAAGATGAACATGGCGAGGGACGCCCATCGACGTCTCACATTGCAGAAAAAGTAAAAAAAGTCGAAGATGTCGTATTGGCAGATCAAAGATTGACCTTTAAGCATGTAGCTGAGGTTATAGGGATGTCATTGACAAGTGTTTAAAGAATCATTGCGAACAAAATGCATATGAAATAGGTCTCTGCACGTTGGGTGCCGAGAATGTTAACCGACGAGCACAAATCAAAACGTGTCGACATTTCGAGGACGAATCTCGAAAAGTTCCAGACGGATCAGGATTTTTTTTTGTCTCGTTTCATGACTATGGACAAGACCTGGATCCATCATTTTGATCCAGAAACCAAACAAGAGTCTAAGACTTGGAAACGAGCCTCTTCCCGTTGCTGAAGAAATTCAATGAGTCAACTTCGGTACGAAAGGTTATGGCGTCCGTTTTATGGGATGCTGAAGGAATTATAATAGTAGAATACTTGGAAAAAGGAGCCACTATTATGGACTCTTACTATACAGACCAAAAAAGAAGATTGCGGCAGGTCATCAAAGAAAAAAAACGTCGCAAACTCCGAGTTAGAGTGTTGTTTCACCAAAACAACGCACCGGCTCACAAGCCGCCATTACGATGGCTGCAATTCAAGAAACGGGATTCGAATTGCTTGAAAACCCACCCTACCCGCCAGACCTGGCACCCAGTGACTTATACCTTTTTTTTGGGCCCAAGAAACACCTCTGAGGCAAAAAAAAATACAATAATAGCGAGGCGATGACTACTATAGAGGCGTTTTTGGATGACCAAGCCAAAGATTTTTTTTCAAAGGGAAATATGGATTTAAAAAAAAATGGACTAAATTTATTGACTTGCTAAGAGATTATGTAGATAAATATATTTTTTTTATAGTTAAAATATCCTTATTTCGTTTTGATTATCATTACTTTTGGATCACCCCTAGTATCTTACCAATAAAATATCTATACTACGTGTTGAAAAAAAATATTCTTGATCCAAATCATTTTATAGTGGACTTTTACTTGAAGAGAAAATTATTTTATTTAAGCAGATACGCTTGAATAAAATAATTTTAACAAGATATTTAGTTATTGCCAGGATTACAACCAAATGTTGTATTCACACAAAATATGACATAAAAATACAATATGTGCAAAAAAATTTGGCAACAAAAAGAACTTTAACAGCTCAAATTAAAGATAACTGTAATATTTCGGCCCTAAGTTTCGAATCTAAATTAACATCGCTCTTCCCCCAAAGAGGGTTATTGCATCATGTAGAGTCTAAACTAGGCGAGGGTGACATCCGAGGTGCTGCTAGGATTATCTTTAGCAGCGATGTGGTTGCGCCGGACTCTCCAGAGACACTTACGGCTCTGGAAAGCAAACACCCGACCCCGGCGGATGACCTCATCTTCCCTGATCCTCCCAATTCAGAAACCAATTCCCTCCAAATTTCAACCCAACAGGTATGTGCGGCCGTGTGCTCCTTTCGGAGTGGCTCTGCCGGCGGTCTCGACGGCCTGACGCCTCAACACCTCAAGGACCTAATGTGCGCAGGCGCCGGGGAAGCTGGCGAGTCACTTCTGAAGGAGCTGACGGCCCTCATAAATCTCATGCTCTGCGGCAATGTGAACGAAGCCGTCATTGATGTCCTTTACGGCGCAAACCTGTGTGCTTTGCGCAAAAAGGATGGCGGCATTCGTCCCATTGCCGTAGGGTCTACCTACCGACGTATCGCAGCCAAAATTTGCTGTGCATTCTATAGAGACGAACTTGCCAGTAAATTCCAGCCCCTACAGCTGGGTTTCGGTTCCAAAGGGGGCTGTGAGGCTGCGGTACACGCCCTTTCCACCTACCTCAACAGCAACGAAGGTGAGGTCATTCTTAAGGTTGACATTAAGAATGCCTTTAATTCCGTGAATAGGGACACCTTGTTGACAGAAGCTCAAAAAGAAATACCCAAAATTTACAGTTTTCTCTACCAATGTTACAGGCACCCCTCTAAATTACTTTATAAGGAAAACCTATTAGAATCAGCAGTCGGTTGTCAACAGGGTGATCCTCTTGGGCCAGTCATTTTCAGTTTGGCAATAAACCCAATCATTCGGCAACTAAATTCTAAATTCAATGTCTGGTATTTGGATGACGGAACTCTAGGAGGTGATGTAGACACGGTCTTAAAAGATTTAACTTTTTTGAAAAATAAATTTGATTCTATTGGTTTACAACTCAACCTCTCAAAATGCGAAATTTACCTCACCCGATCGACTGACAGACAGACGACTTTAGCAAAATTTGACTCAATAGCACCAAATATCCAAATTACTGATAAAAATTCTCTTCACCTCCTGGGCTCCCCAATTTTCGATGAATCTTTTCCAACTTTCATTGAACAGAAAATACAAAATTTTAATGATGTCTCGGAAAGACTTTTTAAAATTAACATGCATTCGGCTTTCACACTCATTCGATACTGTTGTTTTGGGCCAAAATTTACATATACCCTCCGCTCCTCCCATCTTTGGAAACATCCACAACTTTTGGAAAAAGTCGATCAAATTATTAGAAACACTCTTTCTTCGATTCTAAATGTGGCTTTGGACGACCGAGCATGGCAGCAAGCCACGCTTCCCATTCGGCTGGGTGGCCTCGGCGTCCGCAAAATTTCGAGTATAAGTTTACCAGCATTCCTTTCCTCGGTGCACGGTACTGAAACTTTAACCAGGAATATTTTATCTTCCTCACTGGTTAATGATGAGGTACCGTGCTTGTCCGATGCATTGAATGCTTGGAAAATGGCTTGTCCCAACACGGATTTGCCCGACAACCTATCCTCGCAGAGACTGTGGGACGTGCCGCTCTGCAGTACTGTACGTAAAAACCTATTAAATACATCGTCAAGTACTGCTGAGCGTGCGCGTCTGCTGGCTGTGGGGGAATGGGAGTCGGGTTTGTGGCTTCAGGCACTCCCGTCATCCACCGTAGGCACTATGATGGATGACGCCTCGTTTCGGCTCGCTACCTGTTTACGTTTAGGCGCCCCTTGTGTTGCTCCACATCGGTGCCACTGTGGCGAAGCTGTCGACAGCCTCGGACACCATGGCCTGTCCTGCTGTAGGAGCGCAGGCCGCATAGCACGACACGCTAGCATCAACGACATTATCCGTCGAGCTCTTGTCACCGCTGGGGTACCTGCTGTACTAGAACCTAACGGCTTGGTACGTGACGATGGGAAGAGACCAGACGGTATGACGTTGGTGCCATGGAAGGTGGGTAGGCCTCTGGTGTGGGACGCAACCTGCGTCGACACCCTTGCGCCATCCCATGTTCCTAGTTCGGCGGGCTGTGCCGGCGCTGCCGCCGCGGCTGCTGAGTCCCTCAAACGGCGCAAATACTGTAATCTTATTGGTAATTACAGTTTTGAGCCGTTTGGGGTTGAAACTCTTGGGTCATGGGGTCCGAGTGCGCGTTTTCTTTTTAAAGATATTTCACGCCGTCTGATCGACACTTTGCGGGACCAGAGGGCTGGCTCGTTCTTCGCCCAAAGAATTAGCATTGCCATACAACGTGGCAATGCCGCCAGCCTTCTGGGCACATTTCCAGATGACAGCGATGTGGAGGAGTACTTCGACGCCTGACTGTATATTTTATATTTGTATTATATGTACATAGCTAGGTTTAACTTAAGTTTTTTATTTAAATTGTTAGTTTGTATATAGTTAAGTTAATATGTGCCTTTGTGTGGTTTCTTGTTGACATATTAAATTCCATTTATATGAAAAAAAAAAAAAAAAAAAAAATACAATATTGACATCAAATAAAGTCAAGAGAAAACTTCTTCTCCAAGCGTAATTTTTTTTTTCTAAGAACTCAGTTGTAGTTAGTTTCTCTTCGTCATAATTATTAAAATATTTTGAATTCTCTTCATTTTAATTTAATATACTAAAAATTTACATAAACCGATAGGTTTTATATCTAATATTAATGTCATTTTAAATATTGTGTATTTATTGTGCATGTGCGGACCTACCACAATGCAATCTTTTTTAATCCAAAAGTTGACTGGTAAAGAACGCTTTGTTGCATTAAACAATAAAAATAGATAATAACACATACTCATTTAAAACACGATACAATACATTTCCTACACTTACATGATAGATATTGATTTATTTATCGGCAAACGACTCAAAACCGACTGTAGTGAACGCGTTGAAGTCTTATGCAACGTTAGAACATACAAAACAATACTACTAAAAATCACATACCTATTTCTTGCATTACCACTGCGATATCACCGAGAAATCTTCTTACTTATCCAATTAAACTTGACAACCCATTAAAAAAAGAAAACACCATTACTTTTCTCGACCAAATTAACAGCACGGCCTAAAATAAAATGCAAAATAACATCCTTCCGAAGACTATAATGGCAACCATTTTGCGAAGGGGGTTCCAGCTGGCGACGAGGGGTCGTCTTAATTTCGCCGTATTAGTGAGTCTTGTGCTGACCCCTCTGGACATTAATCGTGAAGGGTCCAGGGGTCACCGACCCGCAGAATTAAGATGGAAATTTGGGGTAAGAGGCGATCGTTAAATCCGACTACTGTGTTGTAGTTTTGAAGATTGGCTTTTGTAGTGTCCGTGGCCCGGGTTTTGTTCAGTTTATTCCAAATATAGTTGCTGCCAACGACTTCGGGGTGACAAAGTAGAAAATTATTCCAATACATACTCTCAGGATAAAACCAATATAAAAATGGTGATAAAAAAAAACAAATTATTGTAAATAAAGACCCAGTATATACCTATCTATTAGCTCCCAGACTAGTTTTATAGCTCACAAGCTACAGCAGTCATAACTTTGAAGTCTAATATTTATTTTTTAAGTAGCCTAATTGGTTTGTCCCGTAGCAGTTACCTACCTACATTAAAATCTTTCAGAACTTGCAATAAATCCTTTACCATATTTTATATTAGGCCTACTGTCCACATACGCGTAGCTTCATAGACACATACGTCATTAGTTAGCCGTTTGTCGTGTACAGAGTTTCATAGTTTTGTATGTAAGCTTCATGCAGGCATTCACCAAGCGTAATAATGACGTAAACGAATCTATGAAGCTACGCGTCCGTGGACCTTATATAAATAAGAAGATGTCCACCCTATAGAGATAATCTCTTATTCACCTTTTACAACACGGCTTGGGATTATTATATCTTCCAACTATTTACCTATCTAAGCAATACAAGAGCTCTCGACAAAGTGAAATTATATTGGTGTGCTAGAGTGCTTAGAGTGGCTATATGGTGATTTTGTTAATGACATAACATGCTCTTATTTCTACTTGACTGCGATCTCACCTGGTGGGAAGCAGTGATGCAATCGTTGATAGTGAAGCGTACTAGTTTATTAAGAGCCAATTAACTCTAGACTGCAGCAGGCAAATTATGATGATGGCATTCCCGAACTTTTTAAACAATATTTATCGATGATACGAGTAGAAGTTTATTTTTCTAGACCCTTAGGAATTAAACGTAAACTGTTTTTTGTTTGAGCTGGGAAATCAAATTTCTCTCCCATTCTAGGTGATCGAGAGAAAGTATCTTTTTTTTTTTGTAACTCTTTTAACTAAGCCCTAAGCTTAAATCATATTGTACAGACCAGCCACTTAGTAAGTTTCACGCCCAAATTGCATCATCTACCTAGCCTTTTCCCAACTATATTGGGGTCGGCTTCCAGTCAAGCCGGATTTAGCTGAATACCAGTGTTTTACGAGGAGCGGCTGCCTACCAGACCTCCACAACCCATTAACTGGGGAAACACGGTACTTCATGGCAAGACTGGAGTCAGATTTACTGGCTTCTGACTATCCGTAACGACTGCCAAAGATCTACAAATGACAGCCGGGACTTACGGCTTAACGTGCTATCCGAGGCACGGAAGAAACTCGGCATGTTAAGATGGTCACCCATCCAGAATTCAACCTAGGCAAGCGTTGCTTAACCTTGAAGATCGACCTGTGCGGCTGTTATTATTTAGCCACGAGCTCCTCACGCCCAAATTGCACCAAACCTCCTTAAATGACATTCCCCAAAGAGATTCCCATCATTAACCAAGAATATTTCATCTACAAAGACATCACAACTATGTACCTCAAGTAAATAGCGCTGTAACGGCACATAGCCTGCGCTATATACTGCTCGGACAAGATAAATAATGCGGAGCTATCGTCCAGCCATCCAACTTTATAAATTACTTTCTCAGATAGCGCGGTCCGGTCTACAGTGGACGCAGAAATGGCATAAATTATGGTTTATTATAATTTTATCTATAATATGTATAAAAGAAGAAACTGGTTGCTTGACACATCAACACACAGTTGAAACTACTGGGCTTAAGAGAGTGAAACAAGGTTTCCTTTTAAGGTGTAGGCGAGCATTAAGAAAGGTTATGATAAAATAAAATAGGGATTAAAAGTTTGTATAAAGGAAACTACTTTCATGCAAATCTAGCCACTGGCAGAAGCTAGTTATTCATATAGATTAATTAGGAGCCTCTAAGTATATTGTCTCGTATCATTTTCATCTCGTAAAAGGTTGGAGTAAGATAAGTTTAGGAGACAGTTGCGGGCCCTAGCTTGCGTTTTTTAGTTTGCTGCTGGATTCTTTAGTTTACTGTGTTTTAAGTGTAAGAAAGTATTAGTAAGTGAATTTATTACATTTCAATTTAAAATATTATTGGCGTTGATTTGACTAAACTATTAACTATTATTAAACTATTTGATTTTTTTTTATTCTGGGAATTCGCCGACGCGACGGTAAATTTTTCCATTGGGGGTATACATTTATGAGTCAATTTGAGGCACAGTGTATTAATTCCTACTTAACTATATTTAAAAGCAGAATTCGATATAGTATTAAAAAAATTGGAAGAGCAAACTTTATGTCGTGCGAGATAAAGTCTACATTACATACCGATATTTTTGAGCCTACTGAAATTATTTTGCAATTCTAATCTTATAATACTTATTTTACTGTGGCGATAGATTAAAATAATATCAAATTATCAATCCAAGTATATCTAAAACTATAAGAAGACAGCTACAACACAACTATTACCGCCATTGTGGACGGCGGTACGCGTGGGGCGGGCCCACAAAGGCTGCGCCCGCAACTATCGCGGCAAACTTCTGAAGCCCCCTCCCGCGCCCCGCGCCGCCCCGCTGCGGCCCGGCCCTTATGCCGCCAAGAGGCGAAGAGATGTCATCGGCAGGAGTGATTCCAGATAATTATGTGTACTGTTAGCTTCAGATTTCATTTTGTGGTGGGATTTGGAAAGATGTTGGTGGTTTAGCCTTTTGTAACAAAAGATTTGACAGATTTTTTGAATTACACATTCAAGCTGCTCCTAGTAAAATATTGTATGGACTCATCTAGAATAAAATGATAAAAAAAATTAACGTGTAAAAGTGTTTGTAAAAACCTAATTGCAAAATAAATATCATTTATCATTTATGTGTAAAAATTGCTCAATGAATTTTGATAAAATTTGATATAAATATATGGTCGACCATACCGGTCTTTGTTCTTTTGGGATAATTTTCTACTACCACATGGGCAAAGCCGCTGCCAGTAGCTGGTTTTAAATAATTTTAAAGCCTATTTGGAAGTTAGGGAGGAAATAATATACCGTTGTATTGTTTTTTTTTAAAACAGATTTTTGTCAAACAAAGGATTAGAGGAAAAAAATTCCAACTGTTGAACCTTTTAAATGGCTTTTACTAAACTTTGTGAAGAAAAAATCGGTCTATTAGTGGCCCTGAGTACTGCCTGAGCCCTGAGTAATTTTTGTGTTCTGTGTCTGAAGCAATTTATGTTCATCAATAATTGTCTAGTAATCATAGCACAAGCTCTGCTTAATTTGGGACTAGATTTCATTGTTTCAAAGTTGTGAAATATTATTATTATAAAAATTCCAGTCCCCATTCGTCAAACAGCAGCATTTTACCGGTCCACACCTCAGCACTTGTTTTCTTACTCCATCAGGACTTTTCCAACTCATTTGCATGCAAAAGCAGATAGTAGCGATGGTGCGATACCGTACCTTTGTGGGTTCTACATAGTCTACAAAGTTGCCTACAGTAGTTCCGTAGCACCGTTAGTGTTCTGCCAGTTGCCAACTTTTCCTGAAGTTGGCGTAATGTTGCGGCAAAAAGCGTTCATGGCAGGTTTAACAATTACCTAAGCAGGGCCCACAAAGTTTCGCACAGCAGTTTGTTGTTGTTGCGCTAGCAGCGTTTAGGTAGCTCGCTGTATATTACGTATTTTGTTGTTTATATAGAGGCTTAATTAAGAATTTTCTGCTTGATGTTTCGCTGAATTGTTGAGGGTTTAATTTCATTTTTGTGTTGAAGTTTGAATTTTTTATGATTTCATACAAACTTCCTGTAGGGTATTGGTACATCATCGTCATCATTTCATTCGAAGGATGTCCATCACAGACAAAAGCCTGCCCCCAGTCGCCGCAATGACTGGTCATAATTGCATCTGGCATCCATCGAATTCCTGCAACCTTACCCTCTGGTGAAGGGCCTCTGCCCTACTACAAGTTTTTAACGCGATCCAGCTATACAAGTTCTATAGCTTTATCCCTATTTTGCACTCGCGAACCTGAGATTTTAACACGTCATGGTCTCCCCAGGCCGTCGTTCCACCTTGTCGGATGTCTTCCAACTCTAGCTATAAAGCCAAAATACATGCCTCTAACTGGCACAAAATTATGCAAGTACCGTCTATTTTTTATGCTATGACTAATGACATTACAACACAAAAGAACTGGCCTCATTCCTATAGTAATTTTGTTATTACCTGTGTCAATTTAGTCTCAGGGTATAAAAAACAGACGATAGCATGTATGCCTTGCTATAGTTTACTGGCATGATAAATACTTGCTACCAAGGGTACGCACAAAATATTTTAACATTCTAAATTGTAGTGACCGACTGTGGAACATAAAACTAATAAATCCATTCATTGAAACAGTAGAGTCAGAACAAATGTCTAGCACAGCACATCTGAACATTACATGAGGACCATTAAAACTGTCGGGACACACTGTTTTCAATTACAGGAGGCCCGCCAGATATTTGACTCGAATAGGGCTGTGGGCTTGAAATGTGGTGTGGTTTAAGTTGAATTAAAATGTTAGTTTTTATAGCTGGTTTCTGTATTAATTCTGCATTTAAGTGTAAGGGTGTTAAAAAAAAGGAAAAGTCAAAAGGTGTTATGATTCGTTTGCGTGTCCACCTGTTAGCCGTAACTTCGTTTTTGTGAAGTTTAAGGTTTACTATTCCATTTTGGAAATATGTCGCAATAGCTTCACTAGCACATCTCTTGGTATTATGGTGACTTAGTATAATAATATTTCACACTGTCTCGACTTTGAAGTCGACATAACCCTACCTCGGTGGCCATGCCATATGACATCAGCCACAAAACCTTACTTACCTTACAGCGGTATGATGATGATTACATAGGTAGGGTTACATACTCGTATGTATAGATAGAGAACACTCTATCTATATCGGTCTTGTAATGTTACCACTGTTGGGACCCAGGCCTCCTCTCTAGGAAAGGGAATGGGCCGTAATCCACCATGCTGGCCCAGTGCGGATTGGTGGTTGTCACACAACGAGTTTTTGCTTCTAGGACATGCCGGTTTGCTTACGATATTTTCCTTCACCGTTAAGATGATGACCTAGTATAATAATTTTCACTCTATCCTCACTATATCACTCCTAGAATCAAAAGTTTGAAGACATTTGACATCCACCAATCCGCACTGGGCTCGCGTTGTGGCCTACTCCCTCCTAGCCTATTCCCTCTTCTAGAGAGGAGACCTGAGTCCCAACAGTGGGAACATTACAAGGCCTGTAATGCTAAATGCTTTACTCACTTCCATATCGACATAGCCCTACTGCGGCGGTATCCGCGTGCCTTACCTCGGCGCCATGGCATTCGACATCAGACGCAACACCTTACTGCGCACCGAAAGCTCTGCCCAAATAATTGTGGGGAAACTATGAAAAAGCTGTAAGAAAAAGGTTGTATTTAGTAACAGGTGCTGGTAGTAAAGATTTTATTTTGTTTTTTAACTATGAATTAATCTTTTTAGCCATATTGCGCGGATGTGACGCTATCTTCCTAACGCATATCTTTAAAATGTTATTGTTTTGTTATTTTTATGGTATGCGTCATTTTTGACACAAATAAATTCGTTTTCATTCATTCATCTTCTTTCTATTGCCTCTGCTTCATTTATTTATTTAATTAATCTAAGAAAAAATAAACAGTAGCACAATAAGGGAGAGTCATTAAAACTTAACTATTACATTACAAAACAATCATACTTACTACTACGTTTTCCACAGACTACAATTTCAAATGTATAATACTTGAAACTAGATAGTGATACAGTTTACATAAATAAATACGTATATAAAACTTGTATTTGCAGTTGATACCTACCTACCTTTGATGTTGCCTACTTTTATGATTATTATGTCGACTTGCCACCTGAAAATTCGGCATTACATGGAATATCTAGACAAAGTATATAATTTATATACATAAAAATCAATTTCTGTTCGTTTGTTTCGCTAAAACTCGAGAATGGCTGAACGGATTTATCTCGTCTTGGTCTTGAAATGTTCGTGGAGGTCTAGGTTAGGTTTAAACGGTGAGAAAAATTCGAAAAGAAAAACAAAAATTCGGCAGTACGAAGTCTGCCGGGTCAGCTAGTAAATGATATTTTTTATTTTACCTGAACGTTTTTTGATAAAAAGCCTAGGCATTCTATAGAAAGCTGAATCATACAGATTGCCGCTAATACATAAAAAAACCATTCCCAAAATCCTCATTACAATACTCGTATCAACAAAAAGAACTACCATTAAGTTTGTGTTGTAACCTCATTCCTATTTCACTCGAGCGAACGTCTGACTTGTGGTATTCATTAGCTCCCTAATACGTGTTACTTTGTCCTAATCTTACCACAAAAGACCTTTAATACAACGTAAAATAAACTTTGTAACCATCAGAATAGAATTCAAAGTTGAAGAGCTAAATATAATCATTTTAAGTCGATTTGACATGCTGGGGACTAAGTATTTCCCCACATTGTTTCACATTCAGTGTTATAAAAGGGAATTTGTTAATTTCCAAAATGTCCGAATAGTGGGCAAGTTTCGACCCTGAGGGGGATTCTCTTTGAGTTTAATATCAAGATTTAATTAGTAATTCAGATGGAATAACAACACATGCATTTCTGTGTAGCGTTGTCTGTTGTGTTGGATCTACTTTGTAGTTGTAACTTTGCCTAATATAACAATACCTATTTCTTTGTCAAATTAAATGTGTGGAGGCTTATAAATGTCTCATTTTGATATACTTTCTTCAGCATCATCATAGTTTCAGCCAAAAGACGTCCACTGTTGGACATAGGCTCCCTCAAGTGTCGTCGCAACGAACGGTCCTGTGCATTCCGCATCCATCGGATTCCCGCGGCCCTCATCAAACCCACAATCCACCCTGTGGGAGACCTTCCCATACCTTGTTGTATCTTAGTACATCTCAGACTTTAATAAGCATGATCAGCTATGTAATGTTTCCTACTACTCAGACGTCTTTTCTACAAGAGGGCCGGACATTGGCCGTAATCCACCACGCGGACCCAACGAAATTTTTGGTTCTAGGACTTGCAAGTTTCCTCAGATTGTTTTTCTTTATCGTTTTGAAAGCAGTGGTGATGAAATAAATAACACAAAATAGAGCGCGCCTGCCTGGGTTTGAACTCACGACCTATATCTTTTAAATTTAGGTACATGAAGTTAATTAGATCAAACATCCATCCTATGTCACTCATTTATAAACTAGGATTCTATTGGTGCAAGAATTTTCAAAATCGCAGTTTATTCATTACACAACAAATTTAAATTCTTTCCTCTTTATAATATTAGTATAGGAGTATAGATAGGTCCAGTTGAAATAATATTTATGTTTGAAGTTTGTAATAAAATAGGTTGGTGTCCATGGATGCGTAAATTGGTTATTCCCCGGAGTTCAATAAAACGTTACATGTATATCAATAGGTACCACTACTACTAGCGCCCTCGCAAGACCCGTATTACGTAATTAATCACACACACACATACACTTAAAACACACAACACAGTAAAATGAAGACTGTATGTAGGAAAGGGGGTGACATCGTGAAGGATTCGGCATATAGAGGGGTGGTGGGAATTCAAGTTGATGTATTGCATTTACTTCTTTAAATAAAACTTATGCGATGTTTTTCTTTCTTTCTTTTCTTTCGAAGTATTGATATACTAGATTTATTTTTTTAAGAACATTAAAATAGCTTCATTACAGTTTGGATAGCTCTGAAATGACAGTCAGAAGATTTTGGTGGGTTTTCGAGTGAACTTTGGCGTTGTTTTTAATTTATTCGCCAATTGATATCGACATCATCAGATGTGTATTTGGGAACCAAAATGGAAGAGCTTCCAAATCTTCTGAAAGTTTTCCAGAATTGTTATCTATGTAACATGGCACATACATTTTAAATCTTTTTCCTTCAAAACAATTCTCGTGTGAATCGAGACTAAAAGAAAACCAACAGATTTTTAACAATAAAATCAAACTACTGTGAGATTTTTGCTGTTGGTGATATACTTAAAAAACCAAGGCCATTTTAAACCTGTTCCTTCAAACCGTTCCCATCTGTAACTATAATATCATAGACGTTATCAATCGAATCATTTCGTCCCGGTTTTTTTTACTTTAACCTATCATATACCCGCAAAACGGGACACAATAGTAAAACAATAACAGCGCGGTCTCATAGGACCGGTCGGGGATTCATCAAGTATAACATCATCCTTTACTCCTTCAATCCTTTATACCCTATCTCCAAAATCTCCACAACACATCTAACGTTATAATTGCCCCTAAAAACCTACCCTTCACAAAACATAGGCCTCATAAAGGAACGTCTAAAGATAAGGGAAAAGCGGGTCGCAAGGACCAGCAATAATGAATCTGGGAGTCACAATTAGAGAGGGGAAGTGCGTGCGGATGATCTTCGAGTAATCTGGGGGTGGGGGTGGGGGAAAAAGGGGTGAAATTAGGCGAGGGGAGAGATGGGGTAATGTTGTATGTAAAGTTGGAAGTGGCGGTGTTGTTTGTTTATAATAAATTAGATGGAAGGCCTTTCTCTTGAACTTGAAGAATTTTTAAGCTTTGTTACATCACATTCGTTTTTTCGGTTGTTGCCACAGGATTCGTGGAATTAAAATCATAGGCTCTTTAACGAAAATGAAAAATACAAACCAAACCAAAACTAGTCTAAACTAGCTACGATTGAGTAGATAGCCTGCACCATGCTACCTATTCAGTCATAGACTCAGCTAGTTTTCCATCAGTAAAAGAAACCACACAACCTACTAAAACAATATTGTTTTATTATTCATCATCATCATCATCTGCCTAGCCTTTTCCCAACTATATTAGGATCGGCTTCCAGTCCAGCCGGATTTAGCTGAATACCAGTATTTTACGAGGAGCGGCTGCCTACCAGACCTCCACAATCCATTAACTGGGGTAACACGGTACTTCATGGCAAGACTGGAGTCAGATTTACTGGCTTGTTATATTATTGATCTATCAATAATAAAAAAATGCTAACCACATACACACTCTCTTGAAGAAATGTTTCACCTAATGGAAACCAAGGATGTGGTCCACGATGAAACACGTTTGACTAGAAGTAATTTATTCACTCTTGACTTAAAGATTTTATTTATTTATTTAAACATCTTGCACATAATGGTACAAAGGCGGACTTAATGCCTTGGGCATTCTCTACCAGTCAACCAAGGGTGGTGAAGAGAAAGCATGGTAGGTGCATTAAAAAAAATCTATTAAGATAGAAAAACTAAATATAGGTAAAATAAAGATCCCAACAGAGAATACTACTACTAACTACTCTTTAGCTGTACGCACAATAAAACTGTTTACAAAACAGTTTTGTTACCCCAGAGATTACCTGCTGTATTATTATAATCACTAAACAAACATGAAGAAAAAAAAACATTTTGTCTTTATACGTATACATTTTTCGTTAACCTGTTCATTTTATTTTAGACGACTATCATTTTTAACCAGTTCACTTCATAGACATTTTTTACCATGAAAAGTAACTAAATAAACTATACCGAGAATTTATTTTGTTTCTAAGAACACCTTATGTAGGTCTAATATAATAACATTGTTCACGAACTAAATTGTTTGTTTCACACTAAGGACGAAGGACACAACACTACAGTTAGGTTTTCAGTGAAATCACTTAAATTGGATAAAACGTGAAAATATGGGACAACAAATACGAATTGTAACATTTTTGAGTACCTACATAGGAATCTTTAGAATTGTTTTTTTAGAGGTTTTAACCAAGTTTATAGTCAAATGACAGGATTTCCCTATTTTTTTTTGTGGTAGGAAATTGTCAAATAACTCTGCCCATTCTGAGTGGAGCGAGAGGATGTGTCAATTTTTTACTGACTGAAACTCACCCTTGTTCCTTTGCGTTTCAAGGCCGTGGTAATTTTTTTAACTTTCATAGCCTGAATAAAAAAATATTCGACTTCAACATGAAACGAGAAAAAGGGCCAATTTTTTTAATGACTATATCTTATCATGTCCTTTAAGTTGCCATTTGCGGTCCAGGGCTACAGTAAATCTTCTGAACAAACTCACATCCTGAATAATTATAAAAAAAACAACTTCAAATACTTAATTCATTACAATATACACCCCCTATTTCGAGCCGCTTCAAAACACGATCCACATCTGCCGTTTTCATCAATTTCTTTCATCACCAATATTTAACCGTCGCATTTTCGTATTCTAAACATCGCGTCCCTTACATATTCGCCGTGGGGTGGCAAGGGTCGCCGGAGGGTGGCAACCCGCTAGATAAAACGGTGTTATTTCGCCAGAGGCTGGCAATTTCTTGAATAGTCCACGTCCAAGTAGGGTGACCCGACGGATTCTCTTGTCTTCCTCGACCGAATTAATTTCAGCTTTACGAGGGACCGTTGATTATGTCATTTTGTTTATATATGTATTTGTCTATATGTGTGTGTTTAAGTTGTTGAAATTTTGGCCGTGTTTGTGTAAAGTTCTTTGTTTTACTCGTAGCTAACTTACTAGAATGTTTGCTGATCAAATTGGTTTATATGGATACGGAGTTTAGCCTTCAGAAATGGCTCAAATATACTTAATGTACTTAATTCAATTAAGTTTTTAGATTAAGATACAAGCAATAATTAATATAAACATAGTTATTTATACTAATAAACATAGTAAAAGAGCTGTCGAAATACTCAGAGCCGAAAAAAATCCGGGGTGTTAGTAAAAAGTGTGATAGTTAATTCAGGATTCTGTAGTAGATAGTTTAGTTTTAGATGGCTGAAAAGAACTTAAAAGAAAATATAGAAATTGGTTTTTAACTCTATTTAATGTCTATAAATACTAAAAACTTCTTCTAAACTGTGACAGAAAATATATATAGACATCGTAGTTTAACATTAAAAATATATTTTTGTCGTTTCGATACGTTTCCCACGAACCCGTATCGATACTGACGCTGTAGCGTGCTGAAATCCAAATTTTTAATACAATTTTACTCTATGTTTGAACATTTTTCCATTAGGGTGTTACCACATTAATCAAGCGATCGTCGATCGAAGACATCGATCCATGGTAAATGGATTAGTCGACGTCGATCGATAGTTTCTATCACACCAATCAATCGATAGCCGATAGATGCCATCGATCGATGCTAGAATGGATTGGTCGACGTCGATCGATAGTTTCTACTAGACCAACATACAACAGTCAATCGATCGATTGGTTAGTCGACGGGTATCCATCGACCGATGCCATCAACCGGCAATCGATCGATTGGTTAGTCGACCGGTATCCGTCGATCAATTAAAGCTACCACACCAATCAATCAACATCGACCGATGCCGATCGATTGCGTCGATCGACTATCGATCGATTGGTGTGATAACACCCTTAGCGCACTCTTTCCTTTGCCCAGCCATGGGACAATATACGCTAGGTATAATATAATAATACATTCTATATTTTAAGCTGCTGCTACAATTTATTGACGTGGCGGTCAAAAGTCATGAAGCGCAATGACATGACAACGTATGTAACATTGTCATGTCATTGCGTTCATAAAGCATTATGTGTCACAACTACATGACAAACTTAAGCGCTAGGTAATAGATCTTATAATTATTGCTTTTTCATTAAAATATTATTGTTTTGTTTTGTTAAAAGAAGAAATTAGAAATTTCTTATTAGTAGGTACCATGAACATGCTTATGTTTTTTAATGTAAGAAAACAAATATTTGCGTGAAACATGGCGCATACCATAAAAATAACTAAAATAAAACAAACATATATTGGGAAGATACGCGTCACATCCACACAAAAGGGCCAATGCGTTAGTCAAAGGCTAACACCACGAACAACATCTGAAACTCCTCCAACTAGATACTATACGGGTGTGTAATGTTTGGCATAATAACAAATCCTCTAATTTCACTTGAACTAACGTTCATATGACATAATTTTCATATGACATAATATCAAATGACATAAATTCATATGACCTAATGTTCCATATCATATAATATTCATTTAACATAATAAAATTTAGCATAACATTCATTTTATATAATTTTCAATATGTATAATATTCTTTTAATATAACGTTGATTTGACCTAATATTCTTTTGACCTAAAAATGTTTAATGGGCACTGTTCTAGCCTAACTCAAATGGTACTTAACCAAACCTTAAAATATTCTATGCATGGTCGAGGGTGGGATTGGTCGACGGAGCCCCGCATCGCGGGGCTCCTACTTCTGGGTGGTTTATAAAAAAATAACCACGAAGGTGATGGCGGGGTCTATTAGCTCGCTACGCTCGCTCACACGACCCCGCCATCCCCTTCTAACCTAACCTATCCGAGTCGGGGTGCCCTAAAGTCCAGATTGCATCCAGTTTCTCCTGGTAGCAATAGTTGAGGGTAGCAGGTGTGATTTTCTAAATTATATTAAAAGTTACTTAGAGATTATGAATATTATAGTAAATGAATAATATGCTAAATGAATATTATTATGTGAAATGTGCATTATAGGAAATGTTCATTATGTCATATGAAATTAGGTAAAATGAAATTATATCAACAATTCATTATGCCAACTGATCGTTATGTTAAACAAAATTATGTTAACTGAAATTATGTCAAGTGAACGTTAGATATTTTGTTATTATGTCAATCGTTACACACCCATACTATACACCGTGACGTACCCATAGCTACTCTTTTAGGACGGGCAGTAGGTACTATCAAACGTTATTTCCGGGACGTATGCTGTGCCAGTGAGATGGTGTTGCCGGTTCATTGGAGTCACGGAACCACTGAACTGTGCCCAGCATCTGCGATCAAAAGATCTGAACATAGGATTTTGCGCCTCTAGTGTTGGCCGCGTGGACGGCGACAAATTGTATGTGGTATACAAGTTACTACTGCTATCATACTTATACTACTATAATTTTATATATATTTTCTGCCTGTGATTTTGTCCGTGAAAGTAACACATAATTGCCTATATCTCGCAGTTTTAAATTAATATTCTAATGTTGAAAAATGTTTAAAATAGGTTCAGTAGTTTTGGAGTTTAATCATTAATAAAAAATAATATAAATCTTTCCTCTTTACAAATATTAACATAGATAGTACAAATTGCAACGCAAAAAAACGTCGAATTTTTAATGTGGTTTTAGTAACTAAAAGAAGAAAATTTATGTCTATTTTAATAAAGTCAGATTACCAAAATATTGGAAAAGTACTTTTTCCCTAAAAACTAAAATAAATCACCGAATATAATTTAGATGTCTTAAAGGCTAGAGTGAACAGATTCTTAATAAACTAGTGCGCGTTACTGCTTACCATTAGGTAACAATCGCAGATAAGCATTAGTTTAAATAAATAAAAAAAATATTCAGTGGAGACCAGATTACTTAAATCGGAACATAAAATCTTTATCTCAAAAAAAAACTACAACCAAAAAAAACTTATCTCGAAAAATTCTTTCCGAATATAAGTTCTGTACTAACAAAACGACCAAAAGTGCTAACAAAACGCGCCATAACTTGCTGTAAGGGTAGGCACACACGGGAGGAACTCGGCCGTCTGCGGTGCATACTAATTGATTCCATATCGCCGCTGTCCTTTTGCATCATTTCCTCTCCGCTGAGATCCAATCACTTTTATCTAATACGTGCAACAACACTCACTGGGAACTCGGAACTGGGAACTGGGAACGAGAGGTGATTGCTTGCGTGATGAGTTATAAATGACAAGTTTGTGTTCGGCCTTAGATTGTGGGATTGATTCGTTTTTTAAGGTAGGTTGGTTTTGTTTGATCTATGTGATTGTTAGGTAGAGTCCGGTTAATGAAAGCGCGACCTGAGAAAAAGAGGTTCAATCCAAAAAAAATGTATATGGTATTACTAACTAGTAGGAGAATCATGTCTTGACACTTCACAACTTTTTTTATTGCTTACATTTGTGGCTGAATAATGTTGCCAATCAAATCTAAAAAATACTCCAGGTCGCGCTTTCTTAGACGCACTCTAGCGACCACGTACCGAAAGATGCAGCGTTGGAAGGTCTCCCACAAGGTGTATCTACCGTTGGATGTGAGATGCACAGGATCGGTAGTTATTGTGACGATTCTGTAATATTCGGTTGAAACGAAGATCATGATATGAAATAATTATATTGCTGTCATACTTGCAGTCTGTTTGGGACACAGTTTTTGAGAAAATTAATATATTTAACTTATGTTCTGTTTAGTTGAATAATTCTCAGGGCGCTAATGATTGAATTTGCGTTAATATTATCTTTATGCGAGAAGTAAGTGTTTAACATACATTTCCAGGAAAACAAAGAACGCGTTTAAAGATGAGAGAAATCTCGATGTAGAGTAGATTTCGTTTCAAGCTATCCGCTAATCCGTTCTGGGTCCGCGCGGGGATTACGGCCCATTCCTTCTCCTAGAGACGCCTGAGTCACAGCAGTGGTGATAAGGCTGATTATGATATACGTTGTAAGCTCATCTCAGCGATAATCATATGTGTTAAAATTATCACAACTCAGATCCCCAAGACGCAGGTTTTTTTTACGTGGGAAATCGTCAAAATGACGACGCAGAGGAGAGCGTGTCAGACTTTTACTGACTAAAACCCACTCCTTTGTTCCTACATTGCCTTTCAGAAGCGAACACTTCCCAAGATACAAGTTCGACCTAGTTTGGGGACCTTATTATCCTAAAGTAACTGATTCTCAAAATAGTTACAGATAATAGTAATTATTATGTAATAGTTTTATAGAATATTTTTCATAAAAATTCAGAGAATTAATTGTTTAATTTCAGTGAAACCTCACAAAGCCATAACAGATTTTGAAAACATACAGGAACAGACATAATTAATGTCTCCACTAGTGTACCTAAATAAAACCTACTAATAATCTCCTACTGCTCTGTCCTTCTCATACTTCTGATTTTGTCCATTCTTCTTTCTATATCCAGTCCATCCTTCTGTGGAATGCGCTTCCTCTCGATATCAGGACGGCTGAAAGTCGATATGCATTTAAGCGGAAATTGCGGAATTATTTTCTACACTAGTAGCTGAATCGTCTCACAATTTTCATTTCCTAATTTTATATTAGTATATGTATATATATATATATGTATTTATTATATTAAATATATATGTATGTTTATTTTTACTCTATTATGTATACTCCTTATACTTACTCTGTTTCTATTTACATTTTCTTTTTATGCAACTACCATATTATCTCTTCACCACCCTAGGTTGACTGGTAGAGAATGCCCATGGCATTAAGTCCGCCTTTGTACATTGAGTTGCATGAAGACTAAATAAATAAATAAAGAAAAAATATTTTTTACCGACATAAAACATAGATAGTTACTACATTTAGTCATAATTATAAGCTGTAACATTTCCGTTGGCAACATATTACGTTACCAGTTAAATGATAGCACAAAGCCAGTCAGTAACACATAGGTAATGTAGTGACGTTCCCGATATTTGATACACCGGAATATTTCCACGTTTTTGTTCAAAGCTTTAGTTTTAACATACATATGTATTATTTATTTGCTACACTGATGAGCGCTGTCGGCTATTTACCTGTATTTATTATACACGAAATATTTTCCTGCATTTGATGCGTTTCCCAAATACCTATGTGTTTTGATTTCGGGTTTTAATTAAAGCCTATGTTACGTACTTTTGGGAGGTTCGAATACCTTTGTTGGAATGTTTCAGAATTAAATGTACGAATGATGATTGAAAATTTTATAATTATTTACTCATAAATTGGAAATCTGTGCTGTATAAGTTATGTGAGTCAGTCAGGCCTTAATTACTTTAACTAGATCAACAAAACCAAAACATAATTAAACTTTAATTATCGTTTAAAAATCTCCTTCATTGTATTAAGTAACTAGCTTCAGCCAGCGATTTTACTCGCATGTAAGTAAAAAATAAATAGCCTAAATTACTCAGTAAAGATGTAGCTTTCTGAAGGTAAAAGAATTTTTGAAATCGGTCTAGTACCTAGTTTTTTAATTAAATCGTGACATACGAACAGCTTACTGAAGATGTAGTTTCCCAATGGTAAAAGTATTATTGTAACAGTTCAAATAGTTTGTGAGTTAAACCTAACTAAATAAACAAAAAAATAATCAAATCTTTCCTTTTAATAATATTATAATCTTTTTTACATAGCATGAGTTGGGTGACAGCACGACGAAAATATGCATCTTTAAGACGAGAGAAAAGAATAGATAGCTATATTGTATGAATCTGACAGCTGTTACCGAAACCACCCTATAACAAACTAGCTTTAGCCCGCAGCTTCGCCCGCGTACATAAAATATAGCCTATGCCACTCAGGAATACAGCAGCTTTCTATTGGTGAAAAAATTTTAGCAATCGGACCAGTAAGTACTTCCACAGATTACCTCATACAAACAAAAAAACAAACTTTGCTTCTTTATTATATTAGTATAGATTTAGTATAGTAAAGATAAAGCCAACACAAAACAAAAACTAAAGCATATACCTAATGCATCATTACACTAGCTAAACCGGACCGGATCAATACATGAAGCAAAACTTAAATTTCGTCCCCCCGTAAGAAGAAGGTTGGCCGTCCAAATTCGTATGTTAATACATACCCCCTCGGTGGGACGAAGCGCCCCCACCCACGGGGGAACGGACCGAACTATTATAAAGGGTAGCACGAAAGTTAGATTAATGATGTTAGGAGCTGACCAGGGTACAGGAGGAGACGATAGTGGATTTTGAGAGGTTCTTCGTGGGTTAGAAGATGGTGTTGCGAATGATGGAGCGTAGAATTTGGTTATATGATGTCTTGGTGACTAACGGCCTTTTTCTTCATAAAAGCTAAAAGTATCACTAAAAGTATTAACTTTTCCTTGACCATTACTGTTGTCAATAGCAAATGTCATCATGTCAATGTCTTCATCCAAGTGACAGCTAAATTAAAAGTCGACTAAAATAAAATGTAGGAATAAACGCAGTGAAACCTATACAATCTTGTCAAAATGACAGTGCCTTTGGATTTAACAGCCTTTCAATGAGCAGCAAAATTTAAGGACAAAAGTAACAGTAAAACCAACGGTTAAAATTGTGAAGAAACGGATTTAACCGTTATTATTACTTTATGACGTTACTTTCGCTGTTACCTTAGATGAAGAAACTGGCTGTTAGACGGGCTATCTACATACGTGACAGATTTCTATATAAGCACAGTCGAAACTACCGGGCCTAAGAACATGAAGTTACATTGCATAAAGCTAATTTTAATGTCCAGAAGCAGTTGCAATCTACAAATCAAAAAGGTGCATATTTTTCACTAACCCACAGGGACACAAATATTAGTTTGAAAATCATGACCCCATTTTTTTCCGGTTTGGAAAATCGCCTTTTTCTACTCTGACTGAAGTGAGAGCTATTGTCAAACTTTTACTGACTACTATATCAAGCAATCTGGTACCTTGAAGGCTCTAGCAGTTCCCGATAATTATGCGGACATCTCTTTGAGTTCTGTGTGGAGAAGTATTCCTGTTTCGGCACCAAAGGTTTTGGCACCCAAGCTATTCTCGTTTCGGCACTAATAGGTATTTTGCTTTGGGATTTTGTATAGGTAATACTACCATTAAAAACAGGAATATTTCCGTGTGGAAAGTATTCGAAACATGGTGACCATCGCTTCGGCTTTGGTCCTTATCGGCAAGCCTACAACGAAGACCCGAACAGATTACGAGTATTATAATACAATAATACAGGAGACATTATTTGTCTACCGACCTCATAACTTTTAAATTAAAATATATGTAGTGTATATGTGTCATAGATGCAAGACAAGCACTTACAATCAAGGTATGGTTGGCGTGATGGCCAGTTTTTTTATTTAGCTGGTCCGTTAACCAATTATCTCGTATTAACTACTTTTAGGGTATTCTACTCCAAATTACGTCAAATCGTATATCCTATATAAAACCGTCCACCAAGTATCAATACAATAACCAGTCCTATGAGTTTCAAAAGGTTATCCTTGCGAGAAGACTTCCAACGCAACGTCTTTCGGTACGTGGTCAGCACTCCCCAACCTCACCTATGTATTAAAATCTTTCTAGGATTTTTCCACCGCCAAAAATATAACTCATTCTTAAACCACTCCTGCCTGAAGGTGTACCTCTCCTATCGAGTCCCGCGGTAAAGTGTGGACGATCTAACTTCGCCTTACACACACACACCCACACCCTCATACACACACACATACCCACACACGGCACAGTAACGCCGCGGGCTGTAACGCCGAGTTCACATGGGATTAGATTCGTCACTACTCACACAGTTTTTCATTAGACACTGTGTTACGTAAATCACATGCAGAAAGCCACGACACTGTTTGAGAAAGGACACTGTGTTGGACAGTGTCTGCTCTGGGAAACGGCTCGAAATTCTCTGTGCATGAAATTAGAAATATTAGATGTTTATTTTGTTTTGTAGTAAATTTTTGACGCTAGACGAAGTATTGTTTTGTTTTTATCTTTGTGAGACGTTTGTTAGGAATAGTCCAGTAATATTTGAATGTTTTAAATTCTTGATTTAAATTTTTTTCATAATTAATTACTTCCAAATAATTATATTACCTAATTCTAAAAAAAAATCTGCTAACATATAAATCTAAGACGAAAAATAATTACCAAAAGCTGCAACTACCCTTACAATCCTTATTAACAACGAACGAAATAACGAACATTAAACTAAAATATCTAATGTATCGCATACACACATAATTACTGTTAGAAACACACACACATCGCCGCAACACACACACACACAACACGTCCTCAAGTGATCCGCCTTCACCACCACCATCATGTGAATTCAAGCAATCTGTTATAGGATATGATAAAATTTAAGATCGTTTTTGCGTTTTAAAGAAAATATTTATATGATCTTTTAATTAATTTTAATGAGTATTTACAATTGTTTAATTATGACATGTAAAAATCTCATCTCTTACAAAATCAAATTCAATATTTTTATTTTATATAAAATTAATTCCGGAAGACGGTACCGTATAATACCGTTATGCAAGCAAAATATTACACTTCGATAAATCGTTATTCTTCGATAACTAAACTAAAACCCATTATGATTAAGACCGCCATATGGTACCCATAGATTTAAGAATCCGTAAAATTGTTACTATTTCAGTGTGCGAAAAATTTATTTTATGATTTAATAAGATGACGACGACACAAGAAGACACAAAGTTCAAAAAATCCTTAACCCATCTCGACCTCACAGTTTTAAAACTACACAAACCCCGCGACCCTTCAAGAAAGAAATCTCATAAAACATCCCCAAAGATCACGGTATCTATTAAAAAACTAGTTCGATAAAAGATAAAAGATCAACGGTCAAGCTAAAGGGCCGAGGTCGCAGACGCATGCGATATTGTGGGAACTGTACCCTTATTAATATGCGCTTTGATCTCTGACCGACGGTCTCACGATGACCGGTTCTTACCGACCATCTCCCTTATACGATTCCCAATTTATTCTATTTTTATTCTAATATATTTTATTAATTGTGGATTTTTAACGACGTTTCTTTTAATATTGAAGAATTCCCAGGATAACGGTGAGAATTATTTAGATTTTGTGTTTTTAAGATGCGCCATGGGGTCAGATTGAATATTTTAATAGTAGTTGTCGTTTGTTATGTCTACAAGTAGGTCGTGTTGTGTTAAAGGTGAAGTTTAGTGACACTTAAAACTTTCATAGTAAGTTCACGTTTTAGCTTCATATTTTATTCCTTCCGTAGTAAGTTAAAACAGTTTTCACTTATATATTACGGATAGTCTCCAAAAAAGTGTGAGTGAGTGAGTTTGAGTCCTGGAGTCTATCCATAATTTTGAGATATCATTCAGTGACTTCCGCTCTAGAGTGAATCAAGATGGCGTGTCAAACTTTTGTTGGCTTACAGCTACACCTGCAGCCGTCCTCTCCTTCAGATGCCGTGTATCAATGGAGGGCAGTGCCTCCTTAGTCTGCTTAAATTCATTACCCATTCTTTATGGTTTAGATCACTGGTGGGTTTCCATACAGATTGGACATGGCACCGGATAGTTGCAAGACATGGTGAATTGTCGAGGTCATGTAGTAATGTGGACAGCGTCTAAATCCCTTGTCTTACTAAACGTTACATGTTTATCATAAAAATCGACCACAAGACGCAAATACGCATCTGCATTCCAAGCATATACTACAGAAGACCGCCGCCCACTCGCTCGCGAATTCGACCAAACTACACTCACACCCCGATATATTTACGCTTTATCCCAAACTTGTCGCCTTGTATGCTCCCCCACCGACGACTGAGGTGCTGGGTTCGCTCCAGCGACAACCTACGTTATAAAAGCGGATTTTAGCGAAGCCCCGTATGATGGAAAGACGTTTTTGTATGGGTTTTGGGTGAGTTCATTTGCGGTTTTTCTTGGATTTAGTGTCTTGTGTTGGTAGTTAGTTTTTAATGGGGCTTGAGTGCTTCATTTTCTGTTAGTAATTAAGGCTTCTTTACCTTAAGATGGAAAAAATGTGATTTAGGCCCGCTGTGCTTTATAAAATGGTCAATTTCATCAACATTCATGAATCCCCGACCGGCCGCATGACTGAGACCGCGCTGTTATTGTGTTACTATTGTGTCTCGTTTCGCGGGTATGTGATAGGTTAAGATGGAAAGAATGTGGTTTTGGACCGCTGTGCTTTATGAAATTGTCAATGACGTACTTATTGGGTGTAAAGCACCCAAGGAGTACGTCCATACTACACACATCCCCGATAAGTCTCTATTAGTCTGTAAGCCTTCTTTAAAATAAAATAAATAAATAAATATATGTATATTTACGCTTTATCCCAAACTTGTCGCCTTGTATGCTCCCCCACCGACGACTGAGGTGCTGGGTTCGCTCCAGCGACAACCTACGTTATAAAAGCGGATTTTAGCGAAGCCTCGTATGATGGAAAGACGTTTTTGTGTGGTTTTTGGTTGAGTTCATTTGTGGTTTTTCTTGGATTAGCTGTCTTGTGTTGTTAACTAGTATTTGAAAGGGGATTTAGTGCTGTACTGTCTAGTTAGTAATTAAGGTTTCCTTGCCTTCAGATGGAAAAAATGTGTTTTAGGCCCGCTGTGCTTTATGAAATTGTCAATGACGTACTCTATGAGCATAAAGCACCCAAAGAGTACGTCCATACTACACACACCCCCGATGAGTCTCTATTGGTATGTAAGCCTTCTAAATATTACAATAAATAAATAAATATATGTATATTTACGCTTTATCCCAAACTTGTCGCCTTGTATGCTCCCCCACCGACGACTGAGGTGCTGGGTTCGCTCCAGCGACAACCTACGTTATAAAAGCGGATTTTAGCGAAGCCTCGTATGATGGAAAGACGTTTTTGTGTGGTTTTTGGGTGAGTTCATTTGTGGTTTTTCTTGGATTTTGTGTCTTGTGATGGTAGTTAGTTTTTAATGGGGCTTAAGTTGTTTACTGTCTAGTTAGTAATTAAGGTTTCCATAACATAAGATGAAAAAAAAAGTGGTAAAGTCATAAAGTTTTTACAGCTGGCCTAACCAGCTGTAAATACTTTATGAAATGTTCAATGATATCACTGTGAAGGAACTTTAAGCAGGTCATGATTTGTACAGGAATTCTTTACATACTTACGGATTTCTCTCGTATTTTCGATGAAAGGTATTAGAAATTGTCATGTGTTTTTGTATCGTTTTGGTTGTTGTTATTTACGTATTCTTTGTGTTACAAGTCTCTAATATTCTATCAAATAGGTTCTGGCGAGTTATGAACTTAGAAAAATACGTATTATGTGTTCATGGAATCTGCGGGATTGTTCGAAAGAGTTACCGCAGCCATGGAACGTGAATTGAAGGAACATAGATGAATTTTAGTCAAAAAAATCTGACGCCACACAGAGGGGGAAAAGTTATTTAATGATTTTCCACTAAAAATTAAGATAATTATGGTACTTACCTACCTAAGGCGTTTTTACTTGGTATAAATAAGTGCTCGGACTGCGATCCTATATTTGCGTTTAGACCACTATCTCATTTGATATTAAGCGATAATATCGTCGATTTTTTTTACATCATCGCAAATAATTTATTTTTGCGAACCGGAAAAATCTTCGAGACTCGATCCGGGAATTAAACTTAAATAGTTTAGCTACATAGATAAGTTTATATGGAACCCTCGGTGCTCAAATCCAACTCGCATTTCACTAGTTTATTTTTTAAATTCCCATGATTGTTACATAACACGACCGTGTCATAATTTGAATACGCATGCATATCCATTACGTACATTACTAGAAATAGAAACACATGTTGTCATATTTCTTTGCTCGCAATTAAATTGTGTAATGAACGTGTTACGTCATTCACATTCCTCACTAATTTAGATTGCCGCGCGGACACCGTTTCACGTCATGTCTATGCAAATCAGAAATTAATTTCGTCCACTTATAACCTTATAAACAACAGCAGCCATTTTAAATAAAAAAGTACACATGTTTCGGTCAATTTCGGTTGATAATCGAATCGGTTTAGGGCGGCGCAAACCGGATTTTTCCGGATTTGATCGGTAATTTATCCCAATTAGTGTAGGCAGAGCGAGCGGTGAAAGAATTTTGGTGGAGGTGTGACTTTAATCGTGTTACTCGATTAGCCTCCCCTGCGTTATTTGATTTGTCAGCGATATGTTAGATTAAAAATTGATTGATTTAATCATACTAATATTATAAACGTGAAAGTTTGAGTGTATGATGTTTGTTACTTTCTTCAGGCTCGAACAGCTAAACGGTTTTAGATAACATTTGGCATACGAGTAGATCATATCCTGAAATAGACTTTTTTTATCTTGTTATTTATAACAAATAACTACTATGAGTTAGATTTTAAAGGTGCGATATACTCGTACGTCTTACCAACATGACGTACGCACCAGTAATCAATACGTAACAAAATATTGACATACAACAAAGATTTCACAATTTACATAACTTACTTGCCTTTAACTTTAAAAGGATGGGATATGATATATCGGATCTGGATACGGATAGGAATAACATTATACTGGTATCGGACGTGATTACGGATATTTAGTCATTTGAATTATCAGCTAGTTTCAGATAGATTCGGTTACGGAAATAAGAATTTTAAAATACTAAATAGCTAAGATTTAATTTTTATTTCTAGGTTTTTATTTAGTAACAATCTATTCGATGACTTTTCCTACTTTAGGGCGAAGAGAACGTGTCAGACTTTCACTGACTTTTCAATTGTGCCAGTGACGGTTGCGAAGCTCCATAACATCCTTGCATCAAACCACTAAAATTATTCCGACAGTGTATATTACGAGTACTAAACACATATTTGCTTAAACTAAATAATATTGAGCCAGTCTTTACTGTAAACATCTGTGCAAACATAATCACGATATGTATTTATATATATGTAATTCTTACCGTTTCGATGGTAGGTATATTTACGTACATGGAAAACATTGTCAGAAAACCTGCATGTTCTTCATGACAGGAAATCTACCAAACCGTCCCTTTTTTTGTGGGTGGAACCTATCAAATAACTTCTCCCGCTTTGAGAAGAGTGAGAGAGAGTGTCAGACTTTTACTGACTAAAACGCATCCGTGTTCCTTCAGTTTTCCTTTGGGTTCCAGCGCCGTGTTGACTCTTTGGAACAATTATGTAATCCGCTTTACTTTACCACGACCCAAGGACTTTTCAGATAAATGGCGTCCACACACCTATTGTCTCTAATTATGGTTCTCGAAAGATTTAGCCACAAGTTACAAAATGTGTTATAGATTGGACCTGGAGTCTAGGGTTGTGCTGGCTTGATGATCCAGTGGTAACGGCCGCTTACGAGTGGCACGTTGTGCGTCCAAACCCAGCTAGGCACATTACTTTGTGTTATTATTTCATCACCACTACTACTCTCAAACCAGTAATGGAAAAAATCGTGAGGAAACCGACACATCCTAGAACCAAAAAATTCAAATTATGATTGTAACGCTCACGGCTCACGTGGTTGATCATTGTTAGTTCCCTCTTCTAGAGAGGAGGACATTATAAGGCTGACTATACTTATATGTTATAGATACTACTCGACTTATCCCAACTGGGAATACATGCGCTATATATGTTCCATTAATAATACTACGAATAATATTCTAAAAGTTTTTTGCAATTAAAGCCCTCTTGAGAGTAATAAATCTGTTTATATCTGGCAGTCAAAGTTATCGTTAAAAACTTATACTTTGCCGTTAGTTGTTGTTTATCGCTAATATTTTAATTATCTCTGTGTGGTTTTAGTTTAAGTAATTTAGTTATGGGTACGTTGGGAGTTTAGGGAGTGGTATTGTTTTTAAATTGGTGTCTGATGTCTACCGCTCTTCTCTTTTGGACCCTAGTTTTCTTAATGATATTTTCTTTTTTGTATGTATTTGTCATGTTATCCTACAATCATTTAAAAATTCAGGCAAATATTCTATTACGCTGCTAGGTAAAGTAATAAAACTAAAACCCTTAAATTCGTTTTAGTTAAATCCTGCCTTATATATTTTCAGTTACATAAAAACCAACTGAATCCAGGGGAGGCTGAGAGATAGAGAAGCGACACATCTGCGTGAGTGCCCACTTGATGGATCTGGAAAATTGTGTAAGTTTCTTTAAGATATTAATGCAGTCGCGTACTACAACTCTTTTTAATCCAACGGTTGACCAGTAGAATTTCTTTTTAAATTAAGTCCGTCTATGTACCATTGCTATATATAAAGTTTAAATAAATGAAGTAGTATTATTTAATGAGTATTAGACGACTTGGTGAGGGTTGTGGGAATATGATAGAACCGGAACGCACAGGACCGGTCGTTGTGGTGACTCTTGAGGGAGACCTATGTAAAGTAGTAGACATCTTTCGGCTGAAATGATGATGAGTATGATGATTAGACATTGTAACTATTATAGTTCATCAAAACTAGGTAATTGTCGTTTATAGATAAAGCAGAATTACTGAGGATTTTTAATTTTGGCACCTTTAAACAATTTGTTTGAATTTATTTGTATCACTTTTCCGCACTGTGGAGTAGTAACTACCTATTACTTATTTTGTGACATGTGGGCTAAGAATTATATTTACTTACACACATTGAGTGTGTAGTTTTGTAGGCACAGCTGAAATATGCCATTTTTATTTTGCCTGTCTTTTTTGTTTGTTTATTACATACTAATTATATTGTTTAACTGGTATGTAATAGAACAAAAAAAACTAAGGACTGTGACATCGGGCATTAGATCCGCGTGGTGAATTACGGCACATGTTCTCTCCTGTAGAGAAGAGGCCTCAATCCCAGCAATCGGAACAATATAGAATGGGAATTATAGAATATTTAACGATTATGTTATTTAAGTTCACTTACAAGTTAAAGCGATACCTGAGACGTATTAATATTATTTTTTATGAATATGTTGAAGTTTCTTGCCGATTTTCCTCCATTGGAAACGATCAATTGGAACCGTGCACTAGCTTCTGCCGTTTTATAAATTCGTGTAGGCCTATGACTTCTGAGTTTACATGTTGATGGATGGAGAGGAAGGCTAAAGAAAATATGGATAGATTGTGTAAGGAGTGATTTGAAAGAAAAGAGAGTCAGTGATAGTATCCGTCATACTATCACTGACTCTAAGGTAACAGGACAAAATGGAAGAAAAAAACGTGTTACGGGACCCCAACTAGTATATGACAAGGGTAGGAAGAAGAAAATGTAGGCCTAAACTAAAAATATTTTAACTTTAACACCTTTTCACGATTCCCAAAACCGAAACTTGCAAACCCAACTATGTACTAAAAACACCAAAACGTAAACCGTATAGACGAGGAGTTATAACCAGATATTTTTATTAGATCACCCGTCGCGCCGTTCAAACTAAACCGGTTTTTTTGTTTGTTTGTTTTCAGAGAGTATTGGTGTCTGCGCCATATCCGTGAACAACCAAAACGAGTGAAACAAGGTCTGTACAGCAACCATAATAAAACATTTGTTTTCTTTTCTGTGAATAGTGAAAGTGTGTACGTTGTTTATTATGTCTGTTTGTGTGTTTGTTAGTCTTGAAGTGTTAGCCCTTTTACGAGGGAAGGAGGAGTTAACGTGTTTTTGTGTGAAGGTTAAATTGTAGACAGGATTTAGACGGGTTTGTGGATGACGAGCTATGGATAGCTTGCCGTTCGGACCAGAGTTGTGGTCTGAATCGGATCGAGCCCGAGTTGACCACAGGTTTCATTCTCTTAGGGGCTAAATTTTGAAAAACCTTTTCTTAGTGCTCACCGACGATATAAAAAGAAGGGTTCTACAAAATTATACGTTCCCAGACGCAATAGTTTCGGCTGTGCGTTGATATGTCAGTCAGTCTATTTCTCCTTTTAAACATAAATATAGACAAATAATAAATTAGGATAAGAGCAAACAAAACTATAATATTACAACCAAATCAATGTAAATTAAACCTATATTTATAACATTTCAGGTCCAGTTTCATCTCCGAGTCCTCAAGCATCGAACACCACATCCACAAAAAACGAAGCGAAGTATCATCGGAGACCTGTAAGCATTCCTTCTTCGCTTCGCCATCATCAGCGCTTCGCTTCTGCTTACGCTTCGGTGATGAGGACACGGCTTAGAACGTTTTTTAGGTTCGTGAATATAGCTGTAGGTATAGGTAAACTGAAGTAGGTAGGATTTTTGGGGGGTTAAACTTTTGGGTTGGTTACGTGGATATTTACACAGAAAGAATAGATAGACCAGAATAAAGTATTCAAGAAATTTTATTGTCTTTTCATGAAAACTGTTCGTAAACGACTTATGACATCTTCATAATATAAAACAGACCAACCACTGCATGGCTCCTTGTTAGAATTACAAGTTCTGTTTATAGCCAGTACGAATTTCACATTATAAATTATTTCAATAATTTGTGGCCGATTAAAAGGGGAAATTATCAAGTATTGGGTGTAAGGGTGTAGTAATAAGTACCTTAAGCTTAAATAAATGGTTTATAAGAAAAAAGCTGTTTTATTACCCTGGAACGCTGTAAATACTGCAAACTAAGGCTTTGCTTTTGGGGATACCTATTCCGAATAAGTTTGAAGGATTAGCAATAACGCAGCTTCTTACAGATACATATTAAAAGTGCGCTTACGGTTATGGACGCAATTGCAAGGCATAGAATAGTAAAATTTATTATTTAAGAATTATACATTTACACAGGTTGATATCCTGAAACAATTTACAAACTAGTGCGCCTCACCATCAACGATTGCATCACTGCTTACCTTAAGGTGGGATCGCGGTCAAGAACTAGTTTAAAGCAATTTAAAAATACCTGGAACTCATACTAGGATCCTCTATGTTGCAAGGTCCCGGTTGTCATTCGCAGATCTTTGACAGTCGGAGTATCGCGTTAGTAACTGGATTGTGAAGGTCTAATAGGGAGTTGCTCTATGTAAAACACAACTATTGAGCGCGGTTCCACTGGTAGCCTGTTAGTAGGAAACAAGGCTAGGAAAATGATGGTCACGATAATCTGCAGACATTTGGTTAGTTTTCCTCAAAGTAATTTAATAATTAAAAAAATATGCTTTTTTAAGTTGGGAAATAATCCAATGAGTTCTCCTGTTTTCGGAGCGGTAAGGCGTGCCAGAATTTCACTGACTAAACCCTCTCCTGTTCGTTCTAAGGCCCCAGGGCTCATTTTCACATAACTCACGGTCCCATTTACAAAGGGAATTGTATCAATGTTTTAACGACAATATTTTAACTTAAAGGTTTCTATAGACAGGCACGACGCTACAATACGTCAACGACGTGGCAATTACTTTTTATAGAATTTGTTCTAAATTGTCACGACGGGCCTCCCTGCGGCCAGATTTGTGGAATCGTTCAAAAGAGTTACCGCGGCCCTGGAATGCAAAGGGCAACTAAAAGAACACTTGTGAGTATTAATTAGTAAGTCTCACACTCCCTCTCGTTGCACCCAAAAAAGGAGAAGCTATTTAATTCATTCACACCCTCCAAAATATAAAGTACCGACGTCATTCAGACACAACATGAGTGCAATCACGTTTGCTTGCTAAAGGTAGATTTGCAGTTTCACATTTTTTTCAGGATTTGCTCTTGAAGTCAATCTAAAAGTAACCGTATTCATATTTTAGGTCTATTTATCCGGTATTCCGTGTAAGTATTACTGCATAAAAAATATAATTTATAATATTATTATGTACTCGTATTATTCTAATACGATACTACTTAAGTGACCTTTTAGACCTTTTTTTTTTTAATTGATTTACCTGCAGTATTGTTCTAACTATATGTAGATGAATTGACTACGAACATTAATTAAAGGGGATCACGAATGTATTTTGGACAATGCCTATCTCCTCATCATCTATGTTCTGTTGTTTATCAAAGTATTTCCTAATTCTTTATTGTACACAAAACTTAACATTAACGCAGTGATTTAACAATTCTTGTACACAGATAAGCAAATTCAACAATGAGTTTTCTCTCAGCAAACCTTCGAGAGATATAGAGAATCACATAGGAGGATAGGATCCAGAGATTAGTATAAACTTACATAAATAAGTGTAATATAAAAAAACATACATACGAATAATACTAGCGGATCCGGCAAACATTGTTCTGCCATATAAACGATCAAAGGCAAAATGGAAGGTGGGGCTATAATTATCTTCCTACTTGGATAAAATAATAGCCTACGACCTCAGACCTACGAAATATCATCATCATCTGCCTAGCCTTTTCCCAACTATATTGGGGTCGGCTTCCAGTCAAGCCGAATTTAGGTGAATACCAGTATTTTATGCGGAGCGACTGCCTACCAGACCTCCACAACCCATTAACTGGGGTAACACGGTACTTCATGGCAAGACTGGAGACAAGACCTACCAAATATACACAAAAGAAATGCATAAAAATCGGTCAAGCTGTTTCGGAGAAGTTCTATAACAAAATGATAACGAAACACAATGAAAGTAAGTGCTCTTTAATTTTCCTCTTAACGACGAAAAGAGAAAGAAAGTATTGATCTTTTCTCTCAAAACTTAAATAAATTCATCGTCTAACAATGCATAGCTTGAATTGATGAGTCAGTAACCAATCGTGTTTGTAGACCCAAAAGTTTCCAAAACCGGTCGCATGAGACCGCGATGTTATTGTCTTACTATTGTGTCTCGTTTCGTGGGTATGTGATAGGTTAAAAAGGAGCGGCTGCTTTTCTGACTTCCTCAGCCCTCTAATTGGGTGACATGATACTATAAAAGTTTTTTTTCCCTTCCGTCGGGCCCTCATACGCAGTTCCAGCATGATGCTAAGTTAAATCGCTTTAAAATTTTATCCATGCACCACTTTGTCTCATACTATATCTTAGATGCCGGTAATTTTCAAGAGAACTAGAATTTAATTGAACGTTTCATAAGTCATTAAAAGTTACCTATACCTTTCTCAGTTACATATAATATTGTACACCGAAAGCTAACAATATACCTACCTACAAACGAAATCTGTAGAGAGCTTCATCTCTAAGTACGAGGAATCATTTAATTGGTCGTAAAGGTCTCTTATTTTACAAATCTCATTGAGACAGCATACTAAAATTACATTCGTTTTAAAAGATACAACCAAAATAAACCAATAAAAGTTGAGCCACGATCAAAAAAATCCATAACACTTTCCATAATCTATTTTTGCCGATCAATTTCTATAAGCGAAACCTAATACGGTTCACAAGCCAATACTTCCAGTTCAATAAAACATGACCGTGTCAATACGTAACCCTACGACAGCCATCAGTTAGCAAACATCAAAAGTAACCCGTCGCCGCCGAAACCCTTGTGTTAAACCGGCCGACTGAAGCGCCACCGAGTAATTTTTTTCATAACTAAATGGCGAGCGGAAAAAAATCGCGCCCGTAACGGCATCTCTTAGCGGGCGGCAGAATTTTTCACGAGTTCGGTCATAACACCCGACCACGTGCATTTGTTTTGGTTGGGTTTTTTTCTCGAAAAAAAGAGCATACATAAAGCTCACCTCGGCCGCCTCGTAGGTGCGCAAAGCAAAATGGTCGTCATTTTTTTCTTCTCTTTTCAGCCATCTGTCCGTCCTTTTCGGTCAAAAATGCGATCGTTATTTCTGTTCCGGTGCGGGTGTGTGCGTCTAGCGGCCGGCGTGCTAAATATACGCCACGTTTCCGCGTTGCGAATTTCGACTGTGATGGCAGGGAATAGGGTTAGTTTTTGTGTTGGATGGAAATCGTCTTACGTCTAATGTTTGACGGAGAAAAAATAGAAATATAGGAGGCACGGCGTGTACGATAAAGAGAGCCGGAGTCGTTAACGATTCTGCGCCGGGAAGTTGCGCAGATTGCGTTTTTGGTGCTTTTTTTGGGGGCAGCACCTCACACCACGGGGAGTTTTTTATGGCTGTCTTTTTCTAGCACGCAGTCTCACTCGCAACGCTATGTTTTAGCGGCGTGCGGGCGTGCGGCGGCGCGGCGTGCGTGTGTGCGGGGGGCAAGCACCTAGCGCTAGATTTTTGCGTGCAAACTTCCTAGATAGGTGATCGGCGGGTAGGTGTACATAGTCGCGGTATATAATGAGATGTCACCGCTATGTACATAGTAAATAGAGCTGTGGAACAAAGCGTATGTACGTTGACGCTGATTAATCGTGGTCTTTCATAATTCCGCGCGCCAACCTACTGACTGCTAATTGCCTATTCGGATGAATATGAAAAGTATGCGTAGTTTTTTGAAACAAAGGATAGGTATATTTTAACTTTTGATAGATTTTGGGCTTTGATATTTTGGCTAACTTTTTAGACTGGATGTTTTATCCCACCTATTGAGCTAGTTACCAAGTAAATTTTTATAACTATTCATTTCAATAATTTAATAAAGAAAGGGAAAGGAGGGTAGGATAAACTAGCAACAGCTTTGGTAGTTTCTAAATAATAAATAAAGATATACAACTATAGGTGCCCCTTGCTGTCAGTTGAACTCGATACGCGGATCCGCTCTTAATGAATTAAATGTTATTGTATTGGCGCCAAGCGTCGCCATGGCAACGCGTCCGGAGTTCTTTTTTTAAAGAATGCCGCGGCTACGTGCGGAATGCGGCGGCGAAATATATTTTTTACTGATATTTTTATTATGGTAACATTGTGTTTTCTTTTGTTGGTATTGAGGGCCGATATTGACAATTCATGTGTTGTAAGTTGTCAAAGTCAAATGTATTTATTTGTACCTAAGTTATTAAATTTATTTTAATTGACTGCGCTTTATCAGGGTCGCATTTAGTAAAGACTTGTGTATAACTAGATTCGTTGTGTGCAATAAATTATTCTTATGTCTAGCCTATACTGTCCCACTGCTGGGCAAAGGCCTCCTCGCATTCGTTCCATTGTTACCGGCTTTGAGCAACTTCTGCAATAAATATAAATAATTAATTCCATTGCTGTCAATAACTTTATTTTTACAATCGATTTGTCAAAGAGCTGATTCTAACGATGAAAGGTAACAGGACTAGTGAGGTGGCAGTTTTCATGCAAAATATTTTATTGATCTGCAAGAACAACAAGAAGTATTTGCTACATAATATTGCATGGGTAGTACAGGAAAAAACTCGTCTGAAGCGAGAAATAACGCGATGAGAATTTTTAGAACATTTGAACTCAAACGTTCACGGGAAAATGGACTTTAAGGTATCCATGCTATTTTGCATCGTACCGTACATGCTACTTATTGAAGGAAAACTAAAAAAAAGCAAGTAAAGCTACAAGTAGAAAAATGTCTGAATGACCCGAAGAGGAAGGCAAAAGCATTCCTATTAGAATCCTAGAGTCTAAATTTATTGATAATTTTCGGAAATGTATTTATGGTAAGCATTAGGGTGCTATTATCTATACGGGTCTCTTTATTATCTACAAGGAACCCTGTGTTACCTACATGGAACCTTTTGTTATCTACGTAGGTCCCGCTATTATCTACATGGGACCCTCTATTATCTACATGGGTTACATGGGTCTCTCTATTATCTTCGAGCTCTGTTATCTACAGCTAAAAAATAAACCACGCAAGACATGCGACACTTGCTATCCGCCCATCCTGCACAACCACATGTACTTTTCGGGATCTATGCGAGGCCAATGATAGAGCCAGAGGAAAATTAAGTTGAAGACATAGACACGATAAGAAGAAGAAGAGAAATAAACCACAATTTTTTCATGGAACTGTTTGAAAGAATCGCCGCGCTAGCAGGCAAAGGGCAGAAAAAGTGTGATACTCCTTCTCGATTCACCCATACCCTAAGAATTTAACAACGCAAACCTAAAAAAAGTTATTTTTCCTCAAGAAATTCAAAACTTCTCTTTTCGAAAATTAAAAAAACCTTTATTTTTGATTGTTTCATACAATAAAAAAAAAAAGGTTTTTGTTTAATTTTTTGTAACATCATTGGTTCAGTCTGTATCATTGGCAAATAGTTACAAAAGATTAAATCATCAAAAAGTTTCATTCACAGTTTCGAAACTCTTTATATATCTGATGAAGTTTTTTTTTTAATTTAACAGAAAACTAACTAACAGTTATGTATAAGAAAACCAAGTTGTAATACGTACTTAAAAGAAATTTTGTAAAAAATACAAGGAAATCTATAAAATAGAAACAAGAAAAAAGATACAGGAAATCAGGTACTTACATAGGTGATGTTTAATCCTACAGAAATTCTTTCCAACATATTTGCAAAAGCTGCTAGTAAACCCGGAATATCAATACGATTACTGTTTTATTGGCTACAGGAGTGAAACCGGACGAACGGTCTAGGAAACCGCCAATGAAATGAGCAATCCAGGTGATCAATGCTCATGTTTTCTCGGAAGAATTTATAATTTTTTGGAAGGTGGGAATTCTTCAAATAACTTCTTCAAATCTAGGTGAAGCGAAAAAAACTGACAGTCTTTTACTGACTAAAACTCACACTTTTTCTTTGAGTTACTCTTTGTGTTTCAGGTTCACGGTTACTCTTTTGCGCAATCCTGCAGCTCTAGCTGCAAAAAAACCCAACGCTACAATGAAGAACAATTTCCATAAAAAAGTAATGCTATATGTGAAACACAACATGTATTTGCACATTTAATTACTTTGAGGAAACTTTGACAAATCGTCTGTAGATTAGCGCGATCTCATCTCCCTAGCCTTTTTCCTAACTGGGGACGGCTTCCAGTCTGGCCTGATGCAGCTGAATACCTGTCTTGGAGCGACTGCCCACAGACCACCACAATTTATTGAGCAAAACAACCTTTGTTGAATAGACTTATAGTCAGGCTGTCTATCTCTCTATTTGACTACCTGTAACGAATGTCAAAGATCCACAAATGGCAACGGGGACCAAAAGCTTTACACAAATTGCAGAGTCGTCTCAAAAACCCCTTTCCTTTATATCATTACATATTCATCATCTGTCTAGCCTTTTCCCAACTATATTGGGGTCGGCTTCCAGTCAAGCCAGATTTAGCTGAATACCAGTGTTTTACGAGGAGCGGCTGCCTACCAGACCTCCACAACCCATTAACTGGGGTAACACGGTACTTCATGGCAAGACTGGAGTCAGATTTACTGGCTTCTGACTATCCGTAACAACTGCCAAAGATCTCCAAATGACAGCCGGGACCAACGGCTTAACGTGCTTTCCGAGGCACGGAGGAAACTCGTTATGTTAAGATGGTCACCCATCCACAGACCAACCTAGGCAAGCGTTGCTTAACCTTGAAGATCGACCTGTGCGGCTGTTATTATCTAGCCACGAGCTCCTCAGCCACGAGCTCCATATCATTACATATTCAGACATATTATTTCGGTCATAGTTTGGTTTGAAAAATCCGCTAGTCCAATGCGGGCTGGTGGACGTTACGCCGGAGCCTCATTCATTGATCAACAGGGTGCAGAGCAAGCAGGTAAGGTTGGCTTGAGTATCTAAGACGTCAATGTCTAAAACCCCTCATCCCACTGAGTCCTGTGTGTGTGTTACCCCTGAGTTTGTTTCGATGTTTCTTCTCAGGGTAGTCAATTAGGAAACACTGGCCTCATCTAGTTACAAAAAAAAGTCCAAAAAAAAAATTGACGTGTAAAAGAGTTCGGAAAAAACCTATTTGCAAAATAAATATCATTTGTCATTTATCACTTATGTAACTAGTGCCGTAACTAGCCTAAATAGCGGCCGATGCGAGCTCCTAACACTACTCCCATAGAATAAAATACATAGATATAAAAATTTTCCCCTCCAAGGTTTAATTTGCGCCCTGTGTCTCGGTGCCTCTGGCATCACTCTAGTTACGGCACTGTGTATATATCTTGGTTTTTTTAATGTTTTTTTACGCACTTGCCACATTATCTAATAGTTTTAATAAATAATAAATAAAATAAAAAGATTGATCTCTGTTTATTGGCTTCCATCTGTGTCTGTATTCAACGAATGTTTAAAAACTATGAACTACACCTGAAACTTACACCGACCTTTTTTAGGCACGGAGAAGTTTCGGTATGTAATGAATCGTCACTTATCCATAATATCCATAGATCAATTTCGGGAAGCATTGTTTGTCAATGGAGACCGAGCTGTGTGATGTACCACTGAATATGTTTTTCGTAATTATTTGTTCATCATCCAAAGGTTAAAAAAAATGGTTTTCGTAATTGTCAAATAAATATTTTTCTTTCCTTTTTTCTATTAGGTGTGGTTAGTAGACCTTCGACAATTACGAAAACAATTTTAATTACTATCATCTATAGCTAATATTATAAATGTAAACGTATCTTTATATTATATTGTCTCTCTGTTTCCTCTTCTCGTCTTAGTGGCTGAACTGTTTTGAATAAAATTGGTACCATGAACAGATAAAATTTAGTCGCTGAGAGAGGTCAGTTTATATTTAATATTTTTATTTATTTTATTACTGATATACGTTTGTCACAAGTAAAAGTTTGCACTAAACTTTCAAAGGCGGGCTACGAGAATGTAAGGACGCCATAACGATAGAAGCGATTAGCTGCAAGCGCCATCTATACATGTTTAGGTGTACTAAAATTAGTTATTTAGAAAATTAAAGAAAAATAGAAGTAGTTTAGCGGTAAGTATAAATAAAGTTTTTGCAGTTTTACATATTTTTAGAAGTTGTCTAACGTTGGTTGTAAATATTCTGAACATGTAATATTCAAAATGTCTAACACAGTAGAGTTGAAAACAGCGCCATCTATTAGTGAGTAGCCGAATTTAAACTAAAGTTGTGAACGAGTGTCAAACATTGCGTACGTAGCCTTGAGTAGGGTGAGCATCTATTGTGTCTTGTGACGTTCACCCTACTTTTATTTTGAATGAACTTAAAAAAAAATGATTTTTTTATTAAAGGAGTTCTTTCTTTCTTCTATTCTTTCTCACTTAACTCTATTTAAAGTACATTATCAGAATTTCTCTCTAACCCAGTTATTTTTGTTTATAAAATAGAACGTCCTAACATACTCGGTACAATCGGATATTTCTTTTAAATCAATATATATATATTTTTAATCTAAAATCAATAAGAGTGCGCCAAAACACACTTTTAAAAATAAAGACATACTAAAAATATTTGTATTCTGCTGGGATCGAACCCGCAACTTATTATGCCACAACTCAAGTCGACCCTCTTGATACAGCTCTGATCAACCCCTGCCTATAATATTGCATAATCATAGAGCCAGCGCAGTAGTGTTTTTGATTAATAAATAATGAACTTAACTACGATTAAAATAAAGTTCAAAATAGTGTCTTAACTATTTCTCATGCTTGAGCATTTTGGCGATTTAGCTGCTGCTTATACACATTTCAATGCATATTACAGTATAAGCATAGTTAGCCCTAAAATATTCCCACTGCTGGGACTCAGTCCTTGAGTGTCAGGAGGACCTAGAACTAAAAAATTAGAAGACATGTGACATCCACCAAATCTCACTTCAATGAAAAAAAAAAATCAATGCACACAAACAATGCTTCACTTCAATGCTGTTCCTGCAAATAAAGACTTTTTCTTTCTTTCTTTTTCTATGCAAATGCAATCACTTGCATTACCTATGATCCACTTCAAAGTTAAAGTCTTCAGAAAACTGTAATCTAGAACTCGCTTAACAAGTACCACTAAAAAATATGCAGTGGCTTCGCTGAACACCTAAGGAAGTTTTTTTTGTGAACTTTAAAATCATCAAATTACTTCTTCCGTTCTGGGCGGAGCGTGTTAGCGTTTTAAACTTTTACTGCCGAAAATCAAATCTGAGTTCCTTCAGTTTCTCTTTGCACGGGACCGTTGTGCTGACTAATACCCTCTTGTATCCTCATCACTTTTCTTTTCCGTTCTGGAGCCACAGTCACTTTTTCAAACGTTCCCACATATCCCTAGCAAGTATCGGCCCTAATGGGTCCTTTCAGTTTAGCTGACATCTCATTGAGGCCCGCGAACACTAAGTGCCGTTGACTTGTTCCTGATCCTTATCGGATAGATGGATGGAGAGCTACCCATTACTCGTCGTCTGCAGGCTCGGGTTTAATAGCTGATAGGTAAGTTGATATTGGATTTGATTAATTTGCATTGGTGCTATCGATTAACGAATCGAATAATCATCTTCAAAAATCTAAGAATATAAAAGATTGGCAATTCTTCTTCTTGTCGTCAACTTATTGTATTCCTACGTTCAAAAGTAATGTGCCTGTGCTAATAAAATTACAGGTAAATGACACACACTAAATGGATCTTAAAATTTTCTCCAACTTTAACGTTCATATCGCATTTTCTGGGTGTCAACAATATTCAAAGTTTAAAGCCAAAAAATGACCTTATTTAGTATCGTAAAAAGGATCTTAAGCAAGGTCAATAGAGTCAAATTTAGTAGAAACATATTTAACTATTCCCCTGATTATGTTCGCGGGGCAAACTTCGTCAGACATTATTCGAGACAGAGGTTTGGAAGGAAAAGAGGGAGGCCTTTGCCCTCTAGTGGAATACAATATATATTCCTGAGGTAGACAAAAACAACTAAATCTGAGGCCCACTAGCTTTTAATGCGATCCATTTCACGACTTAAACTGAACCGTTAAAGTTTTCGCTCGCACGCCTGAAACTGTAACGTCATGGTAAGGCCCCAGACAGGTATAACTCACAACAAACAGACGCCATCGGCTCACAAACAGCGATTATCATAAACACGTAATTACAGAGTCATTAACGTGAATAATTAAACAGAGTTCTATTTGATCCGGAAAACTACAAAATTGTTACATCGGTAAATAATTTATTTTTAACCCCACACCCCTCTTTTATAATTTTATATAAACGTTCAAACCAATCACGAAATATATTTACGAATAAATTAAATATTGTATACATTCATTATTTATAAAATAGTAACCCCGTGTACCCCCTTTTCCCGCGAATAGAGTCACCCCACTACTAGTAATAGATGAGGGTGTCTATTATAACATTCAAACAAAATTCAACTTTATTTCAAATAGTTTAAAGTTTCTTTTTTTCTACTGCATTCTTTTATTATATACTTTTATTTGAGCTTATGTATAATCCTCGTCTATTTTATGTATGCCGAGGGCATACTGAAAATTGTTTATACAATTTTAGAGGAATTATATTACGAAGGTAGGTTGAAAATAGCATGTCATGTTAGTGTAAAATGAAAATGAATACGCCGAGAGCATTTTCGGTTTTAGCACTTTGCCTATATCGACAGATATTGTGGTTTTTTACTATATCAGTACATGAATCATAATAGAATATTGCAGCAACGTGAAAAGTTTCGTTCGCTTTGATAGATTTCATATAAATTATTTTGTTGGAAATTGATGTGCAAATGATTTTAATTAGAAAAAAAAGTCACAGGTTCATTGCATTCTATAGCAGCTACTAAAATTCTAAATGGCAACACAATTAAGAGTATATCCCTCGATATTTGAGCTGACCATTTCTTATTCTTCTTTTTCTTCCTGTCCTTGGGTTGACTATTCAAAGTTAGGAATTTCTCAAACTAATGTTAATTAGGATAGCGTTTGAAATGGTTGAATACAGGTAGGTAGGCCATATTTCTCAAACTTTCACATTAGAATAGCGTTTGAAAAGTTTGTAAACAAGTACACAATGTCCTGGACTAGTATACAGGATACATTCTATCCTGGGAGTATGTTTCTTTGGGATGATTTTGGCGGGCGAAGCCGCTAGCGGCAGCTATTATATTACATATAATTTGTCACCTATCTCTTTATAACCTAGGCTGCCGAAAGAGTTTACCCTGACCACAGAATGCAAGGGGCAACTAGAGGACTCAGGGGCTTTAGTCAGTAAGCCAGTCGGATTAGCTAGTCGACTCTATTAAACTGTCGAGATTCGCATTTATTACTCTCAAAAGCAAACAAAGCCTAGAGCTACTAATAGCAATTTAACTCGAAGCAATATGACGCTTATAAAATGATTTTAGATTTCTTTTTCTAGCTAGATGAAGGCTCTAGAGAAGATTGTTTAAAGTTTATACCACTATTTGGTTTATATATCATATAAGAAGCAAGTTATTAATTTAAAAAGTCATTAAAGTCGATTTAGGCAACAATTACAATAATAACACCCATTTTAAGGCAGTCGTGTAAAAAGGATATCTAAAAAAAAATATAGAAAAACGCCGACGAAAAATTTCATTACGGCCCAGAATCAGGTATTGGATCCGAGTTATACATTTGCGTCGATGTCCGAGCCGGGTTACATTTAGTATAAAAATATAATCAAGCCTCACCGGCTGAACTTTAGTAGCCTGTGCAGTAATCCTGACTTTCGGGAAAGTATCCGATTTAAATATCCAATCCTTTAGGATAATTTTTTAGTTTCACATGGGCAAAGCCACTGACAGAAGCTAGTACTTATTTAAAAAAATATTTATACATTATTCATACTAAATCTTACAACCTACACATTTTTCTTTGATAATTTCATTCGTTTTCAGCTATTGTAAAAAAAAACATTCCAAATAATAATTTTGAAACAAAGCACTTATTCTATTATTTTTTTATATCCTCCCCTCCCCTTTTAACCTAAAAACATTAAAACAGCCTACTTCTTTTGTAACAGCCCCTATAATTGTATCACATACCATAAACCCACAATACAGGGTGTTTGAATAAAAACAAAAAACGGATTTATTTCTTACGCATTCAAATTAAGCTTGGCCACCATTTTTATAGCTTAAAGCAGTCCGAAACGAAAATAAACGTCCTTTATTTTGGACATAAAGGCCTTATTCGGCACATAACGGAAATAAACCTGGGTTATATGAATAGGTGCCGCTATTCCGTACAAAACCCTTTAATTTATACAATTGATGTATGGCGGATGAAGATATGTGAAAGAATGGTTATTTGATGGGCGTATACTCGTATACCTACATCATATCAGCCATCGACGACACACAAACCAACTACGTTATTGTAAAATATCGGTATAAAAAAGTACGGATTTTGTTAATAGGAAAAGACAAACAAAAACTTCCATCACCAATGTGTTTAGAATCATGTTCTTATGATCATAGTTTGTAATCATTACTGTATTACTTTAAAATTGTCAGTGTTTCCAAAAGAAAACACTTTTTTTTTGGTAGGGAATATCATCAAATAACTCTTCCCAGTCTGGATGGAGCGACACGGAATTTCAGATTCATCATCTGCCTAGCCTTTTCCCAACTATATTGGGGTCGGCTTCCAGTCAAGCCGGATTTAGCTGAATACCAGTATTTTACGAGGAGCGGCTGCCTACCAGACCTCCACAACCCATTAACTGGGGTAACACGGTACTTCATGGCAAGACTGGAGTCAGATTTACTGGCTTCTGACTATCCGTAACGACTGCCAAAGATCTCCAAATGACAGCCGGGACCAACGGCTTAACGTGCTTTCCGAGGCACGGAGGAAACTCGTTATGTTAAGATGGTCACCCATCCACAGACCAACCTAGGCAAGCGTTGCTTAACCTTGAAGATCGACCTGTGCGGCTGTTATTATTTAGCCACGAGCTCCTCCGGAATTCAGATTGTTATTGACTAAAACCCTCTCATGTTCTTATTCATAATGTCACCTTGGCTGTATTCATAAAATCGTTCTGTGTTCCAGTAAAAAATATGTGCTTATCTTAAGTGTTATATTAAGAGTTTCTACGTATTGTAATAAAGAGTTTTTCAGAATTAATCTTTAATGTGATTTTTATTTACTCACTTCCTATTATAAAATACTTTTCTAATTGTACCACTTCGCACAATATTACTCGATACTATGGTCTATCGGTTTATGTAGTTAACTAAAGGTAAACAATCTTGGTATGTCTTTTTATATTAAAGAGGTCGTATATAATATACACAAAGATTATTTAAATTTAGTTTATCAGCTAACATCGATTTAGATAAATACCTAATCGCTAAGATTTTTATATACAATTTATAGACAACTTTTACATAAAAAGACATGCCAAGATTATTTACATTTAGCTAACTACCTAAACCGACGGAGTATAGCTTGGTATAGATTTCGATACCAATCTCAGAATAAACTGTAACAGACTAACTTGATCGATATTCATCAAATATTTATAGGACAACAGCAAGCTTGTAGGTCGTGTGTCCAATCCGCGAAGTGCTTTCCTTAGTGTCATTTATTTCATCACCACTGCTCTCAAAACAGCATAGAAAACCATCTTGAAAACATAACATGTACCTGTTAGGCACCGTAGACTTCAAATATGAGATAACACTAAAACTATGGTAATATCAATTATCATTTTGTTCCCCGGAGGCCGCGACATGTAACATCTACCAACCCGGAAGGTTCCTTGTGGTGAATTACGGCCCATTCTCTCTCATAGAGACCCAACAGTGGGAGTATTTTAAGACTTGTTATTTTATTGGCTACTGATAGATGTTGTGAACTTGCAGAAGGTAAAGTTAATTCGTAAGTTATTCTATTTGTTGATGAAGCAGCTTGTTCAAGCCTTTGGCTGTCTAGTTTCTCTGAAATACCTAAGTACACAAGTCTATTAAAAGGGAAAACACCAAATAACTCCATCCGTTCTCCCCGTTCTGTTTCTCTTTCGAATATTTCGAGTCCTGGCAGAATTCACTGTATCCTGAAGCTCTCTATTAAAAACACGATAAACGACAAAAATAATTCGGGCCCATTCAAACCATATCTTTCCTACATAAAAGTGTGTGCGCAGACAATTTTATAATCCACCCCATTAAGCACGCCAGGCCGACTATAAAACACCCAGTTTCACTTCAAAAGCTCGCCATTTTTCTCCGCAGGACCCCACATATATTAATAATATATTGCACTGTAAGAAATCGCAAACGCGAGGGTGGGCCGGCTAAATGCTCCTCGATCCCTTGCGGCATGACAAAAAAAAATACAAAACCCCTCACACGAATTTCAACTACATTCCAAACATTATAAGGTGTATTTTTGTTTGCGAAAACCCAGTACTTAATCACCGCTGCCGCTCGCATAATATGTATGTAGAATGGTCGCGTACTTAGGCCTTTTTTAACAAAAACTGTGACGCCTCGCGGATCCAAGATGGCGGACGCGCCATACGTATTTTGTTTTCGTGTAATCACATGCTCTTCACAGTTCTAAATGGGTTTGTTTGGCGAGTGAATTCATTTGAAATTAGAATGTTATTGTTTTTGAGCGCGAAATGAAATTAGATTAGAGGGGGGAATTAAAAATGAAGGGAAATGATAGCAGATTACAGATGTTTATTTTTTGACATGAAAAATTGTTACATACTTAATAACATTTTGACGGAAACTGTTTATTAATAGACCAAACAATCAGAATATTATTCCAAAAGTATGTCCAAATTAAAAATGAAATCAATTTCATTTTGTAATATACAAACTGAAATTGATTTCTTTTTTAATTTAGACGTTACAGAACAAAGTAGGTAGATGAACAGATACAAAGTCATAAGCTTATCGGTAAGAGGTAGGTAGATGTTAAGGAGACTTAATAACTAAATCAGAAAGCAAGCAAGCACAAAGTCACTTAGGATCTGCACAGTATCAGGTTTACTGAAGGTGAAATCCTAAAGTGAAAGCGCAAAATCAAATTTTAAATATAGAAAAAAATCATAGAGTAACTTAGAAGGTTTGACAAAGAAGGTCTTAAGATGTAAGCAGGTCTTATAATGTAAGAAGATTGTAATTTATTGAGTGATTTGTGGAGGCAGTAGTTACTAAGTATTAATTAGATTAAATAGAAGACAAAATTACAGTTTAGATTTCTAAAAGCTACAAGTTTGTAAGGTCTAATATTGTAAACTATATTACTTAGACGACAAGATTAGGTACAGATTTCATTTTTGATAGATGTTAGTAATTTTGGTGTGTGTGGATTAAGTGCTCGTAATATGTATGTGTTGTGAGGTGTGTGTGTCTAAAAATACACTTCGATTATTAAACGCTAAACATGGCGAATAAGGCACAACGATAGGTTTCATAAAATGAGTTCACTCAATACTCTGTTGTTAATCTGATTTTGAATTTAATTCTAGATTAAACGTTTAATGTAACTGGTACAAATATTTGTGAATTTATGAAGAAACAGTGTTTTATCGTGTTTAAAAAACTGGCACAAAATAAAGAGGATTCAAAAATGCAGTCTCAAGATTTGAAAGAAAATACAAATTATTTCGATTTGAAAAAATACAATCAGGAACAAACAATTTTGAAGTAGGCCTTTTAAAAAAATATGACACCAGCAGCTGACGTTCTAAAATTAAACTAATTTGTCAACAGCAAACATAACGTCCTCACATCTGTCAGTTTTTAAAAATCGAACGGAAAATCGATAGTTGTTGGTTTTAAAACAGAGAAAGCAAACGGTATTGATTGTATATCGACTTTGTGTTTGTTGAAATCAATATCGGTAAAAGATCTTTGTTTGTTGAATATCAGCTGCTTTTTGACCAAACGTTGACAAAATATATCTTTTTTTTGGATTTTGTTACTAGTGTAGATTTGACATATTTTTTGGAAATTATTGTAGAACTATTAGTGATGATGCAAGCTGTTTTATTTTATTAATATTATTGTTTAATGGCAGATCTTCGCAAATCAATGCGTTTATATTCACGAAATAATATGCAGTAAATGCAATTTTGAAGGAGACTCAAATTATTGTAATTTATTAATTAATCTATCATTATTGTAGCAAAAATGAATTTAATCAACATACAATACAAAATAGCATCGTAATTTTGTAACATTCTGAAACTTACAATACTTATGATTTTAACTGTTGAAACCAAAGAAGTAGGTACTAATTTGTAGCAGCATTAATACATTTTTTTTATTAATAAAACTTGGATCAAATTGATTATTTCATGTAAAAAAATCTTTAGTAGAAGAATTACAATTTGTGCTGGAAATGAAAAAATTGGTGCTATTTTTAGAAGATGTGAATTTTCAGAATGACAGATTTTAAAATAACAATTCTTGTAATGATTTTGTAAAATATAATCACTTACAGAACTACAAACTTTTGGATTAAAATTGAAAATATTAGAATTGAACTGCATATTAATTTTTTTAACGTTTTAATAAAGGTAGTAAATGGTTAGAATGGAAAACTGGGTGCCAATATTAATTTCTATTAACTTCCAGTTCCTGAATTATTAATCTAAGTTAAGAACTGTCAAACAAACTTATGATTTGGCACAATTCTGCTATATAGTTTGACACGCTCTTAACCACAAATTTTCAATTCAGAAATCGGGAGTAGCTTACTAACTTGAATGATTTTGAATATTAATGAAATGCCAGAAGATACTCGCAATTAATTTAGCATTAGTATTCAGTACATTAGTTTTTAGTTTAGTTCGCTTACAAAATATTCAGTGTTTTTTTTTGTTGACAATATGTAAACTTGTATCTAAAGTGGCGACAGTTCTCGAAAATTTTTTCACTTAAAATTTGGTTAGATAATGATGTGCCGGAAAAATTATTTATTTTATAGTATCCTATTACAAATTATAATTTGATGATGTCAAAAAGTACATAAACATTCCATAGTTGTTACTTTTGAAACAAATTTGAAAATCATTTGGTATTACAATTTCATGTCTATTTTTCACAAATTATTATATTTATTCAACAGTGGCAATGGCCTTATTTGTCAACATTTTTGAAGTAACAGTTAAGTACCATTTATTGAAGATTTTTAACTTATTAAGAGCCTGTCTCGTCAATTAAAAAAAATTAAAAACAGTTTGGTATAGCGCATATTTTTTCTAAAAAGCAGTTTTGTAAAGAGTCTGGGTAGTTACAAAAATATAAAAAAAAATATCAAACAGACCAGAATCTACTTTTTTTCATGATAATATTCACTATTGTTTACACAACTTTTCTTTTTCATGACAAAACAAGCTCTTAAAACAACAATCGGATACAATTAAAAACTATTTACCAAAACTCAACACCCAATCGTTAAAACAGGAATCGATTCCCTCCAATACCGATAGCAATCGATACTCATACCTGTATCGGTATCGGTGAAAGAATTCGCCAGCGAAGTGTCGGCCATCCGATCGTGAGTAAATATTGGTCGATTTTTTTCTTTTTAACCGAACGGCGTCCGTGGCCGAGTTAGAGGTTATTGTTCCATTTTTGAAATTCCCGCCGAATTTTGTTTTGTTTTTGGCGTGTAATGGCCACGCGTTGAAACTGTTTTCGTTTGCAGATGTATTGGTTTGCACTGAAAAAGAAGATGTTTGATAAATCATCTTGGATTTTCGAGTTGTTATTTCACATGGTTAGGACTTTTGTGAATGTTATTTCACTTGTCAGTAGGGAAGGAAATATAGGTATCTAATGATTATGGTTTTTGTTATAATGAGTTTTGAGAGAGAACGAAGTTTTTGAAAAAAAAAATGTAAGGTGTAAATACTATCACAAAAAAGTGCTAATTTATCTTAGCTTTTCACATTAATTTCAGATAAATGTTTTCTGTTAATTAATAGTGAAGTGCCTGGGATTTTGTACCTCGGAAGAAACTGTTTGGCATGGACAAAAATGTAAGTGTTTAGCTTTGATTATAAAATGTCGTGTTTAGATAGCCAACGATCTTGTGTTTATATAAAAATGTTAGTTAATTTAATTTTTATGTTCATAATTATTCTCCTAATTAATAATATATACTTATAGGTAATGTATATTCACCCACAGCTTGGGTTACAACTCCACTACTTTAGAACTATCCAACACAAGATTTTTTCAATTCAAACCAGCAGTTACTGAGATACTAGTTGAACGAATTTAGTGTCGTTTTTTCTTAGCTAAACATATCGTATAATCATAGGTATTTGCTTTTTAAATTTCATCCACTGTGATTGTTCTCCTAGGTATGATTTTTACGCTATAGGTACTGGACTGTACTCACTTATATTAACTTATATTTCTACTATATAGATACTACGACCATAATAATATTTATATTTCTACACGTACCTCTTAATTTAAAAAAAAAATGAGCTCAAATGGTAACATTAATTATTTTGGTTTACAATATTTTAATAAATAGACAAAGGTACAAAATCCGCCTACATAATATTAGACCTATTTAATATTTCTCCCATAAAATCAGGGGTGCATAAACAGCCTAGTCTCACATTGGCAAGTTAACACTGGCGCCCTGTACAAATATTACTGACGGACTTACAAATATTGGCCCGGGCGGGAATTGAACCCTTTGCTCAGGCCCGGGGCCAGACTTTCACAGGGTTTATTAGTTTTGATGATTGATTTCAATTGAGTCAACGAAAAATGTGTAAGTCTTTAGTTTTAAAATTATCACGTTGAGCCTAAAACCGTGAAACTCGATTAGGGGTGTGATGAAGTAACAAGAATAATCTCTCTCTCTCTGTCACTCAAAGGTTTGCTGGGAGAAAACTCATTGTTGAGTTAAAATCACTGAGTGTTATCTTAAATTTTGTGTAGATACAATAAAGATATAAAAATTAAGAAATCTATAAGCTTCGATTTAGGATTCGGGCTTTTTTATCCGGGAAATGCCAAGATCTACTAGTTTTTAAAATTATTTCGTCACAAAAATCTAGGTTCAAAATAAAATTTAAAATCAAAAGCTAAACAGTTTAGAAAGTAGAAAAAAATACTAGACAGAAAACAGACGGGGAAACAAACAGAAATCATCTAATAAATAAATGAAATTGACGCAGCCTTCACAAGCGGTATAAGTAAAGAAAACAACAAAAAACGCACGTCAATGGCGCGGGGAACACAACAACAATTGTCAAGCAATTGTTGTCATTTTGCGTAGAGTGCGCGGCCGCCGTATGGCGTGCGTCTACTTTCAACAGATAAATAAACAAAACTTTTTTCTTTTTTTAATTTTTACCTGTGGTCTGTTGCCGCGTGGATCGTTTGAGTCGAACTTTTTGGTACTTTTGTAGAGATTTAAATTCTAGCTGGATCATGTTGTTTTCTTCTTTAGATTTTTCGGTATTGAAGTGAAGTTTTGATTTTGAATTTAATGGCGAAATCTCCCCATTTATGGACTGCACTGGATTTAGAAGATTTAAACACTGAATCTTATGAATAGCATTTTGGAATGCCCAGGGTACTTTTCACTGTTACATTTTGAAGTTATTTTGCAAGCGAACTTATCGATCGGTAGCCAGATGTGAACTGAATTCGATCGGTGCTCGCAATCCTTTAACGATTCGCATCCCCACTCTAAATTTAAGAAAACATATTTACCTGGCCACAATGACCACTAATATCGACCATCAAACGAAAAAACAAATCTCAACTTTTATTTTGAAAAGAATAGAGACCAAAATCGTTTGCAGATTTGGAAATGAGATGCCAAAAAAGTTTGCCAGCCAGTCTTTTATAATGTGTTGTGAAAAAGAACTGGTTTTAAAATCGTTGCAACTATATGGTTTGGAGTAAATAGGTTGCAGCGATCTTGCTGCAGAATCGAGCTCAAGCGAGGGGTGCTACCCTTTGTCCCGTCGTCTCCCTATGTATAAGTATATACTGGACAATCTTTGCAAGGGAACCGGTGGTTGGTTTTGTATGTACCCAACCCGTTTAATTCGGTAGAAAATTTGCTTTGTATTTTGAATGATTGTAAAGGTATTATTGAAAAGATTTGATGGGAAGATGATATCAGTTTTTGCATGCAGATTGTGGGAATAAAAAACCGTTTAAAATAATTTATGGTCAAAGGAAACAGACTGTATTGCAGATGTTACTCTGCTTCTTTTTTTTTGGCAAAGTATTGTTTTAAAAAACTACGGAATAAGTGCCGTATATACGCAGTTAAATACTAAAAGTTCATGTTTTCATGTTCCATGCAGCGTTTCAGAAACTTTTTTTATAAACATTTGTGAAGTTTGTAGAAAATTTCAAATGGATGTTACATTTGAAATGTAAGTTACATTTGAATTTTTCAGCAGTTTTACATAAAAGCTTATTAGAGAAAGCTTTTGAGTTGTAAGCTCTGTAAACAGTTTTCGCTTTAGAGATTACTGTGATAATAATGAGCTCATTTTGTCTCACCACTACGACGTAGCAGATTTTAAATCATTATACTACTAACTTCTGCCACTAGCTTCGCCTGCTTGAAATTAGTTTTCTCCATACAAACTTTGAACCTCCGTTTCTTCAACTTAGAGGGTGAAAATTTGAAAAATCTTCGGTTATTAAAATTTCACAATCCTAGTCCTAATAGTATTGGCGGTGCGTTGATATGTCAGTCATTGTTCCTTTTACATATATGTACCTTCACACTGTGATCTCTTTATTGATTTAAGAATTTACCTTCCATCAAGCACTAAAACTACTTTGGTCTGGTCACTGATTATTTAAACTGTTGGGCGGCTCTTATAATCTTTACTCAAAGGTTAAGATCCTCCAAAAACTCACTTCTTCATATTATTTCTGCATGTGTAGAAAATACCTCGTGCAATAAGTCAGCTTAAGTACTACTTTACAAAAACATTAAATAAATAAATGTTATGGTCCCAAATGGAAAACTTATTTTTCGTCATAATAGTTTATTTCTTTAACATTAGAATATGGATGATATTCTAATGTTTTTGTAGTATTTGACAGCAAATGTATTAAGTCAACCTTCTTGGCAAACTTCGTTGAGTCAAATCTACAATAGAAATCTCAGCTCTATTTTACCGGAATTGCGCGTGTTTTAATGATTTTCGTCCAGTTACACAGACACTTTCAGATCAAAACTACTTACACCAATTTCACATCACAATATCTACTAGGAATCAATTTGCGAATAAACAACAAACAACAATTTGCAAATAAACTTTATTGTACACCAAAATAGTAACAGGTTTACAGTTTTCACTCGAATAAATATCGCCAAAAACTTCTGACGTTAGTATTCTTAAGTTATTGTAAACTTGTCACATTTTTGTTTCATTTTCGTTCGCTGACGCAAAGTGTGACGAATCGAAAATATGACGAGTTTGCAATAATCCGTATTCTTTAAGCCAATTACAGACTATACACAGACATATGATGATAAAATCTCAAACCAAAAAAAAATCTACGTATGCTCAGTATGTACAAATACAAAAACCGTAGCGGCCCACCACTAATCTATATGGTAATCAAGTATCTGCATTAAGCCGACTAAATTGAACCTCATTCAATGTACTTGTACTTTTATGCGTATGTTATAATGTACGAAAAAGGACTGTTTTTATATTTTCACTGTCTTGTTTTCGTTTTGGTGTAGAAAATCGTGATGTTTTGTATTTTTATCGACAGATTTTATATAATTTTCCTAAAAAAATATAATTTGAAAAGTAAGCAAGATATTATGAGAAAATTTTTACTGTAAAATATTAAATATAGACATTAGTAATTGCCTACTTAGGTAATTACTATTACTTTGTTGAGTTTCCCTAATACTAAAGCTTCGTATGAATACAGTTATTTTATGTACCAATAAAATATAGATGTAACACATTTTAATGTTTTTGTAGTATTAAGCAGCAAAAATGATTGAATCAGCCTTCTTAGCTAAAATCGTTGAGGTCAACACCGCAATAAATTCTCAGCTCCAATTTACCGAGATCGCAACTATTTCAATGATTCCACATATTGGCAACTTATACTACAACTAGAGATGCAAAATTACGCTAATATATATCACAATTTGCACAAGGAATCAAATTGCGGATGATTAAAACAGGCACTGAACTTCACTCGAAAAACTCAAAACTCCAAATACCTATAAATTAAAAAAAAAGCAAATACCTATGTTCTCAAACCCATTTTATTATAGTTTTTTTTTATCTATTACCGATTTGGGCTAGGCAACATACGTGATGATGGAAAGCGAAATTAAGTTCGCAAAACCCTATTTGTTAGTATGGAGTTCAGCGAAAAATAATCAACTAAAATAAATAAATAAAATAAAACTGAAATTCCATCATGTTAGAAACTGATTGCATTTACACTTCCACGGAAATGCGTAAAACTAGACTTAAAATATGACTATGAATATTTTCATATGACTATTATAGTATATGACTATTATAATATATTTTCATAGTTGAATATAATGAGAGCTTCGTAGTTCATTTTTAGATAAAAACAAAATGTTTTCAAAACTTTAAACCGTAAGGGTACAGCACAGAGTTCTATATAACCGTTACTAAGTACATAATTCCAGCTCCTTCTGTCACAAAAATACAAAACCCTTTCAGCAATAAAAAAAGCCCATCCAATATTCGTTTCAACGAACACGTTTTAAAGGGCACACAAAAACGCTACAAAATGACTTATGCTCTTTTATATACGCTATTATACCGATATCGGGATCACAATTGCCAATTCAAACGCTCCCCGCTCTAATTCGCTCATTTCGACCGAGCTCCGTGCAAAACGCAGCTAATGCAATCATGCAAAAACCGGATTCTAAAAAACGGATAAAATCATTTTATTAAGCCACCAATAAAGTTTGAATGGAACAGGTTTTTCGGAAGAGGGTTTCTGCAGCGCACAGGTACGGCGGAATGCAAACTTTGAGCTGCAGATCACCAAACGGGTTCCCCGACGTGTTTTCGACATTGTCGTCAAGAATGAAAGGGGTAGCGAACAATCATTCGCACAAATAAATACGGCAGCTGCAGGTTGCAAAAACTGGTACCTCTCCACAAAGATCCGTCTGCGTTATTGTAGCGTTTCAATAGCCATTTAATACTGTACAAATTCATGATATTGTTATAAGATAAAACCAACGAATTTGCGGGTCACATCTCCAACCGACATTTTAGAACAAGAATTTGAATAATAACATTTCTTTCAGCGTTCCATTTGAAAATTAAATTTAAAAATGGAACGCTCTTTACACAAAGGCTTCATTTTGCTTTGTTTTTAAAACTAACACCGAATGCCAAGAAAAGGAACGTGTTGTGCATGCGGAAGCGAATTAAAAAAAAAACGGGCAGACATTTTTAAAACAGCGTAATATTCACATTTTCCTACTAAGATAACGCTCCGCCGAGCGAAATATGAAAGGAGTTATCAAAACAATCTCGCGCGCACTAAATCACTGTATATAAGGGGAAGAGGAGTCCTATTTACTCGGAAACGGACAAAATAAATGTTTTTATTACATAATGCGAATTTTCTCAGTCTCATTCTAAATTCTCGCACCGCAAAAATGGTCTTTGGCGTTTAGAATATAGAGTCAAGTTTCTATTGTAGATTTTTTTGAATGTTGACGCCGTTTTTTGTTAATTACAAATGGACCTTTTGTTCTTTGTTATAAGGGTTATTTTCGTTGGTGAGGTGTGAGGGCAGATGGTGGGCTTTGTATATAAAAAGGTATGGTGCACAATTTTAAGCAGAGGGATTTGGTGGCGCTCGACAGCCCAGTGGCTTTCGTCGCTAGCCTACCTCTGCATAGTACTACCTACAGACTGCACTACGGCTCGTAGGTAGAAAACTCTGCATGAAACCATCTTTTATACAGTGATTGTTTATGAGAACGAAGGATTCTCTTTGTTTTCCCTGTGTTATTGCTTGATAGCTTTACTGAGAGATGTTGTAGTGGATATACGAATACAAAATCATGCATTTGTTTGAGTATGGGTAAGAAATGAGGTGGTACAATAAAACAGTCATTCTTTTAACTATACCTACTTATTTATATTTAGGCGTGTACAAATACATTTGATAAATAAATATTAAAATGCAGTTCATTTTATGCTTGATTTGTCACGACAACATGATAGACTGAAAATTTATTAACCGAGACATTATTTTTGAATTGATTGGTACCTTGTTTAGTATGGATACTGATCTATTGGGCCTCCTCTCAAGAAGAGGGCATCGGCCGTAATCCATCGTACGGGCCCAGTGTGGATTGGTGAATTAGAATATTAGATAAAAATATAAATAAATTTACTTTTGGTTTACGCATATCGGTAAAGACGACACGCTCTTAATTACTCAGATACCCGCGAAACGAGACACAATAGTAAAACAATAACAGCGCGGTCTCATAGGACCGGTTGGGGATTCAAACGTTATTATATAGTATCTAGCGTTGTATTGATCTTGGGCTCAGTTTGCCCCTAACCGGATATAGTTCTCAGAAACTTAATCGAGAAACTAAATCGATACACAGATATTTTGGCCACAAGTGAGTTAGAACCCGAGTCTAGGTATCTGCTATACCACTTCCAATAGAGGAACCGGTTCCAGGAATTGTTCCGGGTCGAAAGTACACGTGGAAGACTTGTGATTATGTCCAGTCATCTGCGTTTAGTCTGCAAAAGTTTGATACACTGATACTTTTCTCGCTTCAGCCAGAACAGACAAAGTTATTTGATAATTTTTCACACAAAAAACCATTTTAACAAAAAAAAAACACCGACTTCAAAAAATAAATAAGTATTCCAAAACAAATTGATATGCACTAAAAAGTAAAAAAATAATTGCGTATTTTTATAAGCTTACAATTATTTTTATTTTTGGAGTCGGTGTCAGCCAACTAAGATAGGTTTATTATTTATTATCACTACAAAACATCACAGTTTTACATCAGTTGTAAGTAGTTGTACTTAATTGTTAGTAAGTTGGTATTATTATTGCTAGGTTGTTGGCGTTTCCTTGGCTGACACCGACTCCAAAAATAAAAATAATTGTAAGCTTATAAAAATACGCAATTATTTTTTTACTTTTTAGTGCATATCAATTTGTTTTGGAATACTTATTTATTTTTTGAAGTCGGTGTTTTTTTTTTGTTAAAATGGTTTTTTATTTCTTGATTTTTAGTGAATCTGATGGACACTAATTACTTATTTGAGTATGGGTAGACCTACTAAACGCGCTGCTCATAGAGACAGCGCCGTTTAAGGTGAATGCTTCAGGTAGCCCGCGAAATTCAAATTTTCATACGTTTTTTGCAATTTGCAAGCCAGTGGTAGGTTGTATGAAGTTAAAAATACTTAAGCGATTGTAAAACGTAACTAGTTATATAATTATAAACATAAATATCATCAATACAAGCTTTCAAGCCCACTTAGTTGCAAGAACGTTTTTGACCTCGAAAAAATCGTTCCTACACTTAGGTGAGCTTGGAGGCTTGTATTAATAATTTTTATGTTTATAATTATATAACTAGTTACGTTTTACAGCCGCTTAAGTATTTTTAACTTTATACAACTTATCACTGGCTTTCAAATTGCAAAAAACGTAAAGTCCCCGTCACGAGAAGCTATAAATTTTGTAAACAAGTGTTCAGGAGTTCACAACATTTGGACCAACAAAAAAAATGAATTTGTTTAAGATTTAATAAATTATTAAGTAACAATATTAATTAACATATGTATATTATTTAAGAATAATTATTCGTCAGATTCAGATGTTTCCATTTTTGTGTCAGAATCAGTGACATGTATCACGAAGCTGTCTACAGTTTTATCAATCATCTCATCGATTTATAACAATAACAATCAGATCCGCGATATATGCAAAGCAATGAAACAAACTCGTACGCATTCGAAACTCGAATGACGCGTTTATTTCAAAATGGTGTCCCGATAGTTTACAATCCCTACGACGGACCAAGAAACAAAAAACGATAGCACTTTGCTTCGTTAAAATATGATCCGACTAAATTAAAGAGGTTGTTACTTTCATATAACCCGTCTCTATTTCATGTCGATTGAAAATGTTTACTTAGTAAAAGATGTTTGTTTACAAAATTTATAGCTTCTCGTGACGGGGACTTTAAGAAAATTTGAATTTCGCGGGCTAAGCTGGAACATCCCCCTTAAATGAAACAAAGGAGTATATTGCACTAAGTCGTGTCAAAAGTTTGGCACATAGTTTTATCGGATTTGGACGCCAAAAAATTGTTAAATAAACCACACGACGATAGATCATTGCAGTAGGTATATGACAAGGCTACGAAAGCTGTCTTCCGATAATGAAGGTCACACATAAGTACCTAAGTCATAATACACCTTTTTTTTACGAGGCAAAATCATCCAATGAGTCCTCCCACCCTGAGTGGAGCGGGACGGACTGTCAGACTTTTACTGACAGTCATACTACTGTCATACCTACTCATCCACAGTGTTCCTTCAATAGCCCTTTAAGTTCCAGGGTCACGGTTACCCAAGGACAGTACCGCGTAATTAGGACGCATGAAATTTGAAGAGTTTTGTTCATATAACCGAATATCTCATCAGAACAAACATCTAATTTTGTTTATTTTAGTTTCAGTATTGCGTTTTTTGTAAAACGTTGTAAGTGCCCTTAAACATATTTTTTTTAGAAATAGTTTTTTTAACCTTTTTTTTTTGTTTTTTTTTTGTTGTCGAGACGTGATATTATGTTGTGTGATGACGTAAACAATGCATAGATATGCTATAGCAACAATCGCGGTTAATCTGCTGTTATTTATTGAAGAGTTCCCTCGATTTCTTCAAGATCCCATCATCAGATATTGAAATGGTGACAATGGGACCACACGGGAAGCACCAGCTTTCAAATAAAAGAAAAATAATGAAAATCGGTTCACCCAGTCGCAAGTTATGAGGTAACAAACATAAAAAAAAAAAATACAGTCGAATTGAGAACCTCCTCCTTTTTTTGAAGTCGGTTAAAAATAAAAAGCTTTCTACTGTGTTGGGGGTTTGCATTTATTTCAACCAAACATTAGGAAAAAAATAATATATTGCAATATTAAACTTTTACCTTGACATATAAAACTCTCCATAGAGATTAACGTTTTGAGATGGACGACTAACGGTCGAAACCAATAACCTATCGATCTCCAGTTTTGGCATACTGGAGATTGTAAAACAAATGATACAATACAAAAATTATCATGTTTTCTGTTGTTTCATTTGTTTTTCAATCTCCGATATGTGATAGATAGTGGTTTCGGCTGTAAGTAGTCACATTTCTGAGTGCTCATCTGCTTAAAACACCTGAAGTTATTGTAAAATACTAAATTCAAATGAATACGTACATTTTGCGTACAGCTATAGCGTTGAATTCGCCGCTGGAGTCTGTATTTTCTGATAGCTATAACGTAGAAATCTTTAAGGCAGGTTTGAATAAGTTACTTCTAGGCAAGCATGCTCCATCATAGTTTACTATCAGGTGAGATAGTGATAAAAACGAGCCTATCCACAATAAAATACATAAATGAACCCTAAAAATATAACACTCCTTTCTTTGGGCAGTCGTTTAAAAAGAATACTTTAAGCTTAATTCATGAATCCCCGACCGGTCCTATGAGACCGCGCTGTTATTGTTTTACTGTTCTGTCTCGTTATGCGGGTATGTGATAGGTTAAACTTGCTACAGTGACCCTCAGTACATTATCGTACCTATATAAAAACATCACATCTAAAAACATAAACTTACAGCCAATAGCTTATACGAACCAAAAGTTCCAATAATCAAACGCGTCGTAACTACAACTAGCTTCAGGCACTAAAAATATAAAATTCTATGTATCTCTCGCATGAAACAAGTATCGTTACAGATCAGCGTCACTCGTTATCGTTTCTGGCTAACGGTCCCGGCTTCGATCCCGGCAAATGTAATTGGGATATGAGTCTAAAAAATCGTCGATGGCGATAGGCGGGAAATGTATCGGGAAGTGTGGAGTGATAGTGGTGTTGACAAGAGCTTGAAGTTCACGTGGTTCCGTGACTAGATAATAGCGCTTTTGTGTTTCAATGGCGAGATTCTGAAAAGTGTTTCGTGTTGGAACTTGAACTGTATCTCTGTTATAATAGTAAAAGTATTTATGTGTGTGTGTATGTATGTTTGTTCTCTTTCGTGAGTAGATAGTGGTTTTGTGTTTCATTGGAAAGATTCTGGAAAGTGTTTTGTGTTGGAACTTGAAGTGTTTCTCTGTTATAAAAGTATAAGTTTTAAAGTGTGTGTGTATGTATGTTTGTTCTCTTTCACTTTGTAATTGGGATATGAGTCTAAAAAATCGTTGATGTTGGTAGGCGGGAAATGTGTCGGAAAGTGTAGAGTGATAGTGGTGTTGACAAGAGCTTGAAGTTCACGTGGTTCTGTGAGTAGATAATTGTGCTTTTGTGTTTCACGAGAGAGATTCTGAAAGTGTTTTGCATTGAAACTCGAACTGTTTTATATAAGTAAAGGTTTGTATGTGTATGTGCGTATGTATGTTTGTTCTCTTTCATTTTGTAATTGGGATATGAGTCTAAAAATAACATTGGTGGTGGTAGGCGGGAAATGTGTCGGGAAGTGTGGAGTGATAGTGGTGTTGACAAGAGCTTGAAGTTCACGTGGTTCCGTGAGTAGATAATAGTGCTTTTGTGTTTCACTGGCGAGATTCTGAAAGTGTTTTGCATTGAAACTCGAACTGTTTTATATAAGTAAAGGTTTGTATGTGTGTGTGCGTATGTATGTTTGTTCTCTTTCATTTTGTAATTGGGATATGAGTCTAAAAATAACATTGGTGGTGGTAGGCGGGAAATGTATCGGGAAGTGTGGAGTGATAGTGGTGTTGACAAGGGCTTGAAGTTCACGTGGTTCCGTGAGTAGATAATAGCGCTTTTGTGTTTCAATGGCGAGATTCTGAAAAGTGTTTTGTGTTGGAACTTGAAATGTATCTCTATTATAAAAGTAAGTTTGTATGAATGTGTGTGGGTATGTTTGTTACTCTTTCACACTCAAACCGCTGAAGGGATTTGTATGTAATTTCGGTACAAGGACATGTTTTGGAATAGCACATAGGAAAAGTCATTCTAGATGCATGTTCCCTTGGTAATAACTAATAACGCACGTAAAAGAAGCTGTGATCAGAATCAAGTTATTCTTAAATATACGTTAATTTACCTTTTTAAAGTATTTCTAGGCAGTAGTATAGTAAGTGAATTTTGTAGAGTTTCACATTTTTAAATTGCACACACTTACGATCTTCAAAAGTAGAAAGTTTTATTTATTATTGATAGGTTCTTACCGCTATTTCACCTGACGGAAAGCGACGATGGAGCGCGCGTACCTAGAAGTAACCGATTCACTCTTGACTTAAAGATTCCCAGGAAATTGAGTTATTGGCACAACATTTAATAAAAAGAACAATGAGAAGTTCAAAAGTTTAAATACCGTTTTTGAGGAAAGCATTTTATGAATGTGTGATGTGTTTAAAAGGTCAAGTATGCGAGCGAGAAACAGGGATAAAGCTATACTCCCTACATACCTCCATCCTTTCAACAGTTCAGTTTAGGACGTCAAATGGATCACGTAACGCTTCAAGACCCTATTCTAAAACTCTCATCTCATCCATGTCACACTGCATCACTCGACATACCTCCCGCTATCATCAACATCGCATCGAAAGTGAGAGTACAGTCAGACGCATCGAAGCACCCCCTAGCGTCGCGCCTAGGAACTAACGACATCGCGCAGTAATCGGCCCCCGTCGGGCATCGAATCCGGACCAATACGATACGCTAATTGTACTGGATTGCCGAACATGTGTTGCTTAACTAGATCGGACCGCGGTTCTGTCTGGGGATGTCGAGATTTTTCTAGTGTGTGTTATGAGTGTGTGTGTGTACACTTAGATTTTTGGTTCACTTGTTTAGATGTGATATGAAAGAATAAAAGTGTACGTAAGATTGTACATAGGTAATTTGTTTTTGTTTTCTCCCAGCAAACCTTTGAGTGACAGAGAGAGACCATATTCCAAGGTTTTTTCAAGTGTGGAATCATCAGAATAACTTCTCCCGCTCTCGGGCGGAGAGGGAGCTGGTGTCAGACTTTTAATGACTAAGCCCCACCGCATTCCTTCGTTGCCTTCGATCTGGGGCCTGGGGTCCTTTCAGAAATTCGATTCATTGCCCCAGATCATATTCCAGGGTAGGATCGAGTGTACAATAAGTATGAATCTACATTATAAATAAAAGTAATATAAAAATATACATACTTAGTTTTTTGGTTTATTGGTTTAGATTTATTATACTTACAAGAGAATCAAAACATGTGTAAGATTATAGGTAATTTGTTTTCGTCTATAAAATACTTCAATCTATGTATCAAAATACATTCTTCACTTAATCTTTATTGTACACAAAAAAGTTAGTATAGTACATAGTAGTTTGAAAATATTCGTGTACAAATTCAACAATGAGTTTTCTTCTAGCCTTTAAGTGACCCTTTAAGTGTGAACCTTTAAGTGAGAGATCATATTCTAGGATAGGATCCAGTGTATAGTTATAGAAGTCTACATAAATAAGTTAAATATAAAAAAAATATTTACGTACCTACATACTAATAAATACCAATAAGTGTACAGTTGAACGTGTCATTAGCATTATCGGACTTGTAATGTGGGACCTTTGGTTCTCAGGCCCCTTGAGGAGAGGGAATAGGCCGTAATTCACTATGCGAGCTCAGTTCGGATTGGTGGATGTCACATGTCTTCGAATTTTTGGTTCTACAACATGCCGGTTTCCTCACGATGTCACTGTTTTGAGAGCAGCGGTGATGCAATATATGACATAAAGTAATGCGCCTGGCTGGGGTGAAAGTGTAATCTTATATAATTTGCCCATTATGCGACATTGCTGGGCCTATCTCCCTATTCCATACACGTCGGCCTTCGTCTATCCAGCAGTAATCCCTATGATAAGGGTCAAATTCATCTCTCCAATATTGTCTTTCTTATGTGTAATACATAGAATCGTTTTACACGCATTGAGTAAGTGTATGTGTACATGTAAACGTTCCCATTATACAAGAGTAATTTTATTTCTAGAATGGAGCAAAGTTTAAAAAAATAGATAAAAAAGTAGAATTTAAGCCTGCGACAGTCCCGTGTAATGTGTCAATATTAAAATACCACGAACGACCTGTTTTAAAATTATACACACACCCTATACTAGAGGAATATCGTAAAGACTTACGAGTAGTAGGTACCTACCTAAACACCTGAACCAGTGAAACAAAAAGGCTACTGCGAAAAACATTTTTCATTACATTTTTATAATGCTTTTCCAAGCGTAACTCACTGGTTCCCTCTCGTTTAATATCGTACGTGTGATAATCCCCATAGAGAAATAAAAGTATAAACAAAAACAAAGCGGCGGGATCCCGCCTATTCTAACCTCAAAACATAACTCTTGCTCATAAGCCCTCAGAAACAAAAAAAAAAAAACGTACGCAGAGACCGCTCCAATTATAAAAGGCAGTCGCCCCGAAAACCCTCGGCTTTAAAAAAAAAATTTAAAAAAAAGTTATTTAAATAAAACCCGGCGCCCACGCTCTGTGTCGCATAAATTGCCTTCATTAATTTCCGGACCCTGCAAAATATTGTCTTGAAAGGATAATCAAATACAAAAACGTGGAAATGGCGGTGCGTCATTTCCATAACATTTCCCTGGTTCCCCCCCGCGCCCCGAAGGCCCCCGCGCCCGTTTTTCGTCCCCTTTTCCGGTCCCTCCGTCCCCTTTATGAGTCGTCCAATTACGACCAGCGCCGGAGCTTAAGGCTCGCATTAGAGAGAATGCTAATGGCGGCAATTAGATGTATATACTATGCAGACTCACGAGGTTTTATGTGCAAACCATTGTTTAAGAAATTAACTTAATTCTCCTAATTTCGGGGGATTAGGAGAAAAACATGGAGCAAACTCTGTTTTTTTTTAAATAATATTTTTTGTCATCAAAGCCGTAGAGAACAGTTTTAAGTGGTAGGATATACAGAGTAAACTAAACTTAAAACTAGTGAACATTGATAACTTCTACACTAGTCCTGTAACATAGAAATCAGATCATCTCCAAGAAATTATTAGTATGTATATTCCACTTACACAATGAAAATCATACTCTTAATGTTTCCCCTGCTGGGACTCAGGCCTCCTCTCTAGGAGAGGGAATGGGCCATGATCCACCACGCGTGCTTAGGGCGGGTTGATGAATGTCTTCGAATTTTTAGGTCTAGGGATATGCCGGTTTCCTAACGATGTTTTCCTTCACAGATTCAGACTCGATGTTTTGAGAACAATGGTGAAATAATTTACACAAAGTAGTAGTAAAGAAGTAGAACAATAGTTGTTGTTTGTGATATCAGAAATTCTGCAAGGTCGGTAGTGTTTTACGAATAACTCTGTATACAGTATGACTTGCTTGGCTGCGAAGAATAGATTCAACAACAGCGTGCGAAGAGAAAAGGACGGCCACATCGACATTCGAAGAACCAGTTTAAATTTCTAACCGGGCCCGTTCTTATTTTAATCTTCAAACTAATGTTAAAAAAAACTGTGCCTGTCGTCGATTCTACTCAAAATAGTATACCACTATATTTAAGGGCCCTCGTCCACGGCGACAGTTCGCATCGATACAGTCGCGATGCTGTCGCTAGCTGCTTGTCCTCACCCACGCCACTATTCTCAGTCATGATGCTAATGCTACTGTCGCAATGAAACGCGATACAGTACCACAAAAATTAAGATTTTGTATGTGGTTTGTTTTTGTTTTTCATTCACGCGCCAACCTCCCGGCCTCTCCCCGATATCGTCTGAAACGATCACGCGTTTGCAGCGCTACAGTCGCGATGCTGTAGCGAGTTGCAAATGCGACTAACGCGTGCTAGTAGCGAAACAGTCGTGCGTTTGCGAAACGCGCGTCAGTAGTGCAAAGAGGGAAGAATACAAAAAGTCGCAGTGGGCGAGGGCCCTAAGTCTGTTCAATCGACAACCGACACACAACACCACTACAGACAACCGCTAGCTTGTCTGTTTATCTTCTATGTCTGTTTTATTCTTAGCCTTGTCCAATGAAACTTGATTAGTAATAAATGATCATAGTAACAATCATAATAGTGATCTTATATTATTCTGTATTTTTTATAAGATCTTAGATAGCCCGAGTATCTGAGGGATTGGCATTTCGCGCTAAGTGGTCGCAGAATTGGGCTGCGAGATTGTTCGATGGAAAGTGTGATTATTTCCCGAATTTACTAAAAATAAAAAAAAAACACTTGACTGGCTTTTTAAGATTAAAAACATACTCACTAAATATTACGCCTGTATTATGGATGTGTTCACAAACATGTTATAATATACCTAGACACAAAAAAACTATCCTCAACGACATGTAAATATTTGTTCCGTATGGGAATCAATCCTGCAACACTCACTGTAGCAGCCGATTGCTCAATCACTGCACCAACAGCTGTGTCGTCGTGGTGGAGTCGAGTTGATAATGTAATTTGTGGGTGTATTGAATAATGTGTTGCCATCAGTAAACACCCTTAGGTTGTCAAGGGTGTTTAAGTCAAGAGTGAATAGATTACTTTTAGACAAGGGTAGTCTATTGTTGACCACATCACCGCTACCCAGCAGGTGTCATAGTGGTCAAGCGTCAGCCAATCAATAATAAAAAGCAACTTCTTTTTTTGCACTGTCAGCCATTTCGTCTGACACCACTGTAGGGGCACAATATTTAAGCAGAGTGTAAGCAGGGAAACCAGGATAACGTATACAATGAATTTTATTGTGTTATTCTGAGAACTGTTTATGATCAACTGACAACTATAAATATAAACAAACAATCCGTGGAACGGTTACTAGGTTTATATGAAATTGACATAGTTCTATCGATAGCCAGATAGGTACCACCTATTAAAATAGGTCCGTATATAATATCACATTAATTAACTATTTCAATACGCCCCCTTAATGCGCATATTAAATACAAACAGCAATACAAGAAAAAACACATACAAAAGAAAGTAATATCAAAGAACAATCATAACAAAATAAACAATTAACAAGCAATGCCTAAACCACGCATGCACGAATAGTGCTTTACTCTGGGCAAAGCTTTCGTTAATATGTCCGCGAGCATTGAGTCTGTCGATAAATACTTTAGCTCAATACTCGTATTGTTCTTCAATACACTTCTAATAAAGTGGTACCTGATGTGAATGTGCTTACTCCGAGAATGAAACATTGGATCACCGGCAAGGCAAATCGCCCCCTGATTATCTACATGTAAAGATAATGGTGCAAACTTACATAGCCCAATCTCAGTAAGCAAGCTGTTCAGGTAAATTGCCTCCTTCATAGATGACGCCAAACTTATATACTCGGCTTCGCAGCTCGAAGTCGATACACATTTCTGCTTTTGTGACTTCCAAGACACGCATCCACCTCCTAACATAAAAACATAACCGGAATAAGAACGTCTATCTATCAAACATCCACCCCAGTCGGCATCTGAATAACCATGCAATGTTTTACCTGTTTTCGTAAACATAAGTCCGTGATTTCTCGTATGTTTTAGGTAGCGCAGTACACGTTTTGCTGCATTCCAGCACTGTTGATTAGGACAATCCAAGAATTGGCTCAATACTGCCACAGTATTCGTAATATCCAATCTTGTGCCCGTAGATAAATACATTAAACAACCGACTAACTCTCGATACGGATACTGCCCCGTATCACATTGTTCCGTAGGTTTCGTAATCTTAGTTTTCGGATCCATGGGTGTAGAAATCGGATTACATCCACTTAATTCAAATTTATTTAACAAATCGTCAATATATTTTCGTTGTGACAATTTAATGCTCTTGTCACATCTGTCAAACTCTATGCCTAACATATACTTCGCAATGCCATAATCTTTCAATTCAAACTTCATGGCCAGTTCCCTTTTGAAAGTTTGTATACACTCACCTCTTTGCGATGCGACTAAAATGTCATCTACGTAAACTAGTACAAAGAGTTTCGTTTCTGAATCTACGGCCTTAAAATAAAGGCATGGCTCGTTTAAAGAGACTTGTAGCCCCATGGACTTCAGCTCCTCGTCCAGCCTGATGTTCCATTGACGACCTGACTGGCGTAAACCGTACAAAGATCTTTTCAGCAGGCACACCTCGCCCCCAGACTTCAGGTTGCATAACAACTTGCTGGCACGTTCATGTATAACTGAACCTGGCTGTTCTATCCGCATGAGGTCTTGCAGGCATTCTTCTAGGAGGTCTGGCACCTTCATATATATTTCCTCATCCAACAAACCGTTTAGGTAGGCCGTGTTTATGTCCAATTGATGAATCTCAAGGTCAAGTTCAACTGCAAGTGCAACTAGCAATCTTACTGTGTCAAGTCTAGCTACAGGCGCAAAGGTATCCTTATAGTCTATTCCATAAAGTTGACTAAAACCTCTTGCCACCAGCCTGGCCTTCTTCTTCTCAGTTTTATCCACATTTAACTTTGTCGTTAAAATATAACGGCAACCTACGACGTTCCGTCCCATAGGTTTGTTGACTATATCGAAGGTGTCATTCTTGATTAAACTCTTCACTTCTGAAAGTATTGCATCTTTCCATCCTTTTCTTTCATTACTGGATAAAGCTTCCTTTAAAGTAATTTCAACGACTCCGGCAAAATCCTGACAATCAACAAACTCTTCCGTTGATTCGACGCGTTCCTCCACGGGAATATCTGGCTCTACGTTAACCATATTGTATATTTTCCGTGGACGTCCGACGTGACCTCGTTCCAGTCGTGGTCGCCCTGGACCTCTCTTCATTGCCCTCCCCCCATCAGTATGAACATCATCCCGATGATGATCGTGCTGAAATGGTCCTACAGCAATATCTGGAACGTCCGTCAGTTGTGGTGCATCAAAGGATGTTTCTTGACCTTCATATCCTTCCACAGGTACAGAAATGCCTTCACCTTCCACCTCTGGAATTTTGTTATCTTGGATTCTGCTGGATTGGTTAGGATTCAATTCTATTTCCACCGTTGCTGGTTGGTCCGAAATATTTGCAGGCCCTTCTTGGTCAATCTTGAAGGGATCAAATCGTAAATTTAAATTTTCTTTTTCTTCACTCTTCAATTCTTGAAACTTCACATCTCTTGACATGATAACTTGTCGTTGCGCTGGTATCCATACTCTATAACCCTTTCGATCTCTAGGATAACCTACGAAGATTCCTTCGAAACTTCGTGGAGCAAACTTATCTTTAACGGGTGTCTTGTCCAACACGTGTACCTTAGACCCAAACTTTTGTAAGTAGTCTAATCTGACAGGTCGTTCAAACCATTTCTCAAACGGTATTTCACCTTCAAGACTTCTTGTTGGACAACGATTTCTTACGTGACATGCTGTCGCTACAGCATCAGCCCAGAAACCCGGAGATAATCCTGACGAGATGAGCATACACCTCGCCATTTCCACCAACGTCCTGTTCTTCCTCTCAGCAACAGCATTCTGTTGCGGGACGCCAGGAACTGTCAACATTCTTGCTATTCCTTCTTTCTTCAAAAAATCGTCGAAATCTCGATTACAGAATTCACCGCCGTTATCTGTATGAAGATATTTTATTTTATGTCCTAACAAATTCTCGACATGACTTTTGTATACTTTGAATGTCGTGAACACTTCACTTTTCTTGCTGAGAAAGTATACTTCACACCACCTAGTATGATCGTCAATAAAAGTGACGAAATATTTCGCGCCATTTATTGACGTATGTTGCATGGGTCCACAAACGTCAGAATGTATAATTCTTAACTTTTCATCGCATGGCCCATTTGAACTAGTAAACGGTAACATACACATTTTACCTTTCGCACAAATATCACAATTGTACAAGTCACTCACATCTGTCATCTTAACATTCATGCCAGATTTATTTAAAATTCGGACGAGATCCTTTGCATTTAAGTGTCCTAAACGTTCATGCCACATCCATACGTCAACCTTTTGCTCAGAAATGGCTGACACACTATCTAAATGTTCCTCAACGTAATATAAATTACCTCTACGATTCGCAACAAGTTTAGTGTTACCATAACTATCTTGAACACTAGCTATGTTATCCTTAAACGTAACGCTAAACCCCTGATCAGTAATTTTGCTTACTGAAATTAGGCTACATCGTAAATCCGGAACAAATAGAGTATTGGGCAATTGAACAATTGTTTTAGAACCATTATCACATGTAAGTAATCTGACTGTCCCCTTACCTTGTACGTTTGTGCTTGAATTCGTTGCTAAGTTTAGCTTACCGAACAAAGGCACAAGTGTTTTGTCGAATTTACTTGCATCATTGCACAAATGTGATGTACAGCCACTATCGATGATCCAATTTCCACTCCCGTTGCAAACAGCATTAACATCTGAAACACAATTAAATGTTACAAAATTGGAATCGATATCAGGTACTTCATAATCATTCGACACATACTTTACGGTATCACTACACTGTTCTTTGTTCTTCTTCGTACAATCAGAGGCTTTATGACCATACAGATGACATTTAAAACATTTGTATCTGAATTTCGAACTTGTCAGCTCAGTACCACTCTTTGGTTTAGAAGACTTCTTTCCCTTTACAAGAAATGCTCTATCTACACTTTCTTTTCGATTTCTGGAATGATCTTCTTCTAAAATCTTAATCTTGAGCGTATCTGGATCCGGCAATGAATCTCGAGATTCTATGGCACATCTAAAGTTGTCAAAGCTGGACGGCAGACTGTACAGGAGCATTATCGAGGTCAGATCATTATGCATTTCGATATCCATGTCAGCTAACTGGCTTTTCACATCGAAAAATCTCATAACATGTTCTCTTACATCACCACCTTCTTCCAATTTATGGAGCAACAGCTGTTTTAGTAATGTCGCCTTTTTTGCAGGTCCCTTCGACGCATGAATGTTCTGTAACTTTAACCATACGTCTCGCGAAGTCTTACATCCTCGTAGATGTCGTAATTCGCTCGGACTTATCGATAAAATGAGATCAGACTTAGCTTTCGAGTCTCCAATGTCCCACTTTACTGCTTCGGCTGGTTCTGCTGGGCGTGCGATACTTCCGTTCACGTATCCCCAGGCATCGTTCTTAACTAAAACGGCTTCCACTTGGATTTTCCAGGTCTCGTAGTTGCTCTGATGGAGTTGATCAATTTTGACAGAACTCATTTTCACTCCAATTTCTTCCTTTATCACGTTTAAATCTCTCCTGATTTATGCGTTCTGGGCCCATAACCACTGTAAATCAGGAGAGATTTAAACGTGATAAAGGAAGAAATTGGAGTGAAAATGAGTTCTGTCAAAATTGATCAACTCCATCAGAGCAACTACGAGACCTGGAAAATCCAAGTGGAAGCCGTTTTAGTTAAGAACGATGCCTGGGGATACGTGAACGGAAGTATCGCACGCCCAGCAGAACCAGCCGAAGCAGTAAAGTGGGACATTGGAGACTCGAAAGCTAAGTCTGATCTCATTTTATCGATAAGTCCGAGCGAATTACGACATCTACGAGGATGTAAGACTTCGCGAGACGTATGGTTAAAGTTACAGAACATTCATGCGTCGAAGGGACCTGCAAAAAAGGCGACATTACTAAAACAGCTGTTGCTCCATAAATTGGAAGAAGGTGGTGATGTAAGAGAACATGTTATGAGATTTTTCGATGTGAAAAGCCAGTTAGCTGACATGGATATCGAAATGCATAATGATCTGACCTCGATAATGCTCCTGTACAGTCTGCCGCTAAAGGCACCCATCACCATACAAAAACTCAAGCACCAATCCCTAATTCAATTAAACATAAAATCAAATTAGGATCTTCAAAAACACATACTATTATCTATACACACATAAAGGTAAACACAGACGAGCGCGAATTCGTTTCGGCATGGCGCCTAAATAAACAGTTACATTTATTGCTCGTGTTTGTCCCCACTTAATTAATTTTCTCATTTCCTATTAGCCCTGAGGTGAGCTAAAGGATTTTCGTATCCCTGTTTGGTTTTCCGAATCATGGTATGTAAATTCTGTGAAGGGAGGCCTTATGTAAACGTGCGTACCCCGTGGGTCTGGAAGGCGTTTTAGGTAATATAAGGCATGGGGTACCCATGGTAGAGACAGCAGCATTTACTAGTATCTCTCTTTTCTAAGATGTTTTATTGTGAATGAAATACCGTTAAACGTGGTGAATAGGAACGCAGGAGTGAATAGAAACAAAACTTTTTAATTTGGCGTTTATTTATATGATTGATTAAAAAAACTCATTGCTGAGTTAAGCTCGCCTTTGTACATTAACTATTTAATCACCATGTCTTGTAATGTTTATTTTTGTGTACAATAAAGAATTAAGAATTAAGAATTAAGAATTAAGAATTAAGAATTAAGAATTAAGAATTAAGAATTAAGAATTAAGAATTAAGAATTAAGAATTAAGAATTAAGAATTAAGAATTAAGAATTAAGAATTAAGAATTAAGAATTAAGAATTAAGAATTAAGAATTAAGAATTAAGAATTAAGAATTAAGAATTAAGAATTAAGAATTAAGAATTAAGAATTAAGAATTAAGAATTAAGAATTAAGAATTAAGAATTAAGAATTAAGAATTAAGAATTAAGAATTAAGAATTAAGAATTGATTTAATTTTTATTGCCCTATGTTCAACAGTGCATGTCTTTCGGCTTAGATGATGATGATGATGATCAATTTTTAACAAATAAACTGAAGTACTTAAATGCTTTGAAAAACTGTTATCATCATCACCTCAGCCGAAAGACGTCCACCGACAGGTCTTGCGCGTCTCGCATCCATCGGATTCCCGCGACCCTCGCCAGGTCGTCGGTCCACCTTGTGGGAGGCCTTCCGACGCTGCGTCTTCCGGTACGTGGCCGCCACTCTAGAACCTTCCGTCCCCATCGACCATCTGTTCTACGAGCAATGTGCCCTGCCCACTGCCACTTAAGTTTGGCGATTCTTCGGGCTATGTCGGTAACCTTAGTTCTCTTGCGGATCTCTTCATTCCTGATGTGATCGCGCAAGGAAACTCCGAGCATAGCCCTTTCCATTGCTCTTTGGGTGACTTTAAGCCTTCTGATGAGGCCCATTGTGAGCGACCACGTTTCTGAGCCATATGTCATCACTGGCAACACACACTAGTCATAGACTTTTGTCTTGAGACACTGCGGTTGGTTGGACGAGAAGATACCGTGCAGCTTCCTGAACGCTGCCCAGCCGAGTCGGATTCGACGATTGATCTCTTTCTCGAAGTTAGATCTACCCAACTGGACCGTCTGTCCCAGGTAGACGTAGTCGTCCACAACTTCGAGTGTAGAGTCTCCGATCTTGATAGGAGTGGGAGCTACATGGATGTTTACCATGACTTTGGTTTTGTCCATGTTCATTTTGAGTCCCACTCTTTCGGAAGCCCTACTGAGATCACCGAGCATTGTACTGAGCTCCTCCGTAGTCTCAGCCATGACTACTATGTCGTCGGCAAACCGAAGGTGAGTGATGTACTCGCCGTTGATATTGATGCCTCGCCCTCTCCATTCCAGAACCTTGAAGACATCCTCCAATGCGGCCGTGAACAGTTTCGGAGAGATAACGTCTCCCTGCCTCACACCCCGCTGTAAGAGGATAGGTTTCGAGGTCTGATCCTGGAGACGGACTGACATGGTGGCGTTTTTGTACAAACATTTCAGCACTTCGATGTACCGATAGTCAATCTGGGACCGTTGGAGAGACTGCAGTACAGCGCAAGTCTCGATCGAATCAAAGGCTTTCTCGTAATCCACAAACGCTAAGCAGAGAGGCAGGTTATACTCCTCAGTCTTCTGTATAACCTGCCGTAGCGTAAGCCTGCCGTAGCGCGAAAAACTGTTAGGCAACGGAAAAATGTCAACATAACAAAGAAACTGTGCAGATGCGGGTGGGAATCGCACACTGAGGGTTCCTTATAAATTTACCTATTAAATAGGTCAATTCCCGAATGGAGTCTTGAAGATTTTTCCAAATCGCAAAAGTTTTTTGTGACGTAACAACATTATTGTTTTCAGATTTATACCTATAAGTACCTGTGCTAGACCTACCTTTATAAATATAAGATAATTTTCTGTTTTTACACAGGCGCAGGTGCTTTCAGAACCTAATAAAAAAAGCAAGCAAATCACAGTTTGCATATAGGTCGTCGAACTAAATACGAGTAACAATGTTTGTATTACAACATTTGTTATAAATATGTTGACAGGTCTTGCGCGTCTCGCATCCATCGGATTCCCGCGACCCTCGCCAGGTCGTCGGTCCACCTTGTGGGAGGCCTTCCGACGCTGCGTCTTCCGGTACGTGGCCGCCACTCTAGAACCTTCCGTCCCCATCGACCATCTGTTCTACGAGCAATGTGCCCTGCCCACTGCCACTTAAGTTTGGCGATTCTTCGGGCTATGTCGGTAACCTTAGTTCTCTTGCGGATCTCTTCATTCCTGATGTGATCGCGCAAGGAAACTCCGAGCATAGCCCTTTCCATTGCTCTTTGGGTGACTTTAAGCCTTCTGATGAGGCCCATTGTGAGCGACCACGTTTCTGAGCCATATGTCATCACTGGCAACACACACTAGTCATAGACTTTTGTCTTGAGACACTGCGGTTGGTTGGACGAGAAGATACCGTGCAGCTTCCTGAACGCTGCCCAGCCGAGTCGGATTCGACGATTGATCTCTTTCTCGAAGTTAGATCTACCCAACTGGACCGTCTGTCCCAGGTAGACGTAGTCGTCCACAACTTCGAGTGTAGAGTCTCCGATCTTGATAGGAGTGGGAGCTACATGGATGTTTACCATGACTTTGGTTTTGTCCATGTTCATTTTGAGTCCCACTCTTTCGGAAGCCCTACTGAGATCACCGAGCATTGTACTGAGCTCCTCCGTAGTCTCAGCCATGACTACTATGTCGTCGGCAAACCGAAGGTGAGTGATGTACTCGCCGTTGATATTGATGCCTCGCCCTCTCCATTCCAGAACCTTGAAGACATCCTCCAATGCGGCCGTGAACAGTTTCGGAGAGATAACGTCTCCCTGCCTCACACCCCGCTGTAAGAGGATAGGTTTCGAGGTCTGATCCTGGAGACGGACTGACATGGTGGCGTTTTTGTACAAACATTTCAGCACTTCGATGTACCGATAGTCAATCTGGGACCGTTGGAGAGACTGCAGTACAGCGCAAGTCTCGATCGAATCAAAGGCTTTCTCGTAATCCACAAACGCTAAGCAGAGAGGCAGGTTATACTCCTCAGTCTTCTGTATAACCTGCCGTAGCGTAAGCCTGCCGTAGCGCGAAAAACTGTTAGGCAACGGAAAAATGTCAACATAACAAAGAAACTGTGCAGATGCGGGTGGGAATCGCACACTGAGGGTTCCTTATAAATTTACCTATTAAATAGGTCAATTCCCGAATGGAGTCTTGAAGATTTTTCCAAATCGCAAAAGTTTTTTGTGACGTAACAACATTATTGTTTTCAGATTTATACCTATAAGTACCTGTGCTAGACCTACCTTTATAAATATAAGATAATTTTCTGTTTTTACACAGGCGCAGGTGCTTTCAGAACCTAATAAAAAAAGCAAGCAAATCACAGTTTGCATATAGGTCGTCGAACTAAATACGAGTAACAATGTTTGTATTACAACATTTGTTATAAATATGTAACCTAGGTTTTTCAATACAAAATATTACTTTAAAAAAATTTCGGCAACAATGCATTTTATTTGATAAAACAAGGAGTAATATTTTTTTCCATAACAATAGCGGCTTTTCAAAACTACGTTTTAAGCCTAAAATGCTGTAAATGTTTTATTAAAAATGAGTAATAAATGTTGAAACGTCATAAAACCATTATGGGAAGTACGGCGGAAAAGCTGATGGCTTGAATTTGAAATATTTTGTATGGATTAGGATTCAAGTGATCTACTACATTATTATAGAGAGCAACTTAGAGGTTTTTAGGAGGTAATGGCCGTAACTTTTCTTTACTGATCATTTATACAAAAGGTTACAGGATTATCTAGGTTATATAAATAGCAACTAAAAACCTTTAAGGTTTTAAACTTGTGCTACCATAAGCCTATCTCAATATCGAAACATAAAAACTTTCTTTAAACCCATTTAATGCACATTTTTAAAGTTATAGTAAGGTTTTTAATTACTATATCTTTAGGTTCCAACATAGCCAAAAAATTCGTCAACTTAATTGACAGTGAACAGGGCATATTGCTTGCGCAAGTAATCGTTGGGGTCGAAAGGTTTTAGAATGGTGCCTGCGTGCTGGAAGACGCAGCGTTGGGAGGCCATGTCACTGCGCCATCTGATGGTAAGCTATGATAGTCGACGATGGAGCATGGCTCTTAACTAAAGATAAACAAATATATCCTTTTGCCCTAACTTGCTTTCCTATAACCTACAGACGGATAGCATTTCCTACCAAAGTTGTGGATGGATAGATAGAATCTTACTGTTTATCGGGGATAGCTATCTATCTATGAACTGCGGTAGGTTATTGAAAACGGTCGTTAAACACACCTGTATTGCAGCTATCTGGAAACAAAAACTTCAGCAAAAATTCCACTCTTCAGCTTTATGCACAAATAACAGTGAATACTCACAAAATTATATAAAATATTTTTTCATTTCAAACCAGTCGTTCCTGAGATTACCACGTTTAACCATAAGATGTATGTAAGTATAAATTATCTTCACATAAAACTCCAATTTGATAAAATTATTAATTCATCAATCATTTGTTTTCGTTCCCACTGTGCCCGCACTTGCTAAGGGGATTTCAACTCAAGCTCGGATTCGTAATGAAACGAAAATACGCGAAGGGAGCCGAAGGGTAACGCGCCTTCGGATTTAATTTTATTGACGTATTTTTCTTATGTGCTGCGAGTCAGTAAACGGAAAAATGTATTTTGCACCATTCATGTATTTCTAATTAGCCGTTGGTCCCGGCTGTCATTTGGAGATCTTTGGCAGTCGTTACGGATAGTCAGAAGCCAGTAAATCTGATTCCAGTCTTGCCATGAAGTACCGTGTTACCCCAGTTAATGGGTTGTGGAGGTCTGGTAGGCAGCCGCTCCTCGTAAAATACTGGTATTCAGCTAAATCCGGCTTGACTGGAAGCCGACCCCAATATAGTTGGGAAAAGGCTAGGCAGATGATGATGTATTTCTAATTAACCCTTTTTAGAACACAGGCATGAAGAAGAATAAAAATAACATAACATTGTTATTTTTAATTCTTATTCTTAACGTACTTTAAGTGTTAAATGGGTGTGCTACGTCGTAGTCAAAATATTTCATTATCGTAGCACTAGCGTAGCACTAGCCTAGCATGACTCGTAGCATAAAGGTGAGTATAGACTACAACATTTTCTGGAGCATTTCTGTGTAATGTAACGTTCTTACGAATGTTACAATACAGGCAAAAGCTCAGTTTCCGAAGCATTTCCATGTAATTTAACGTCGCTCGCGAATGCTCGGCGTTATGTTACGGGTAAATGATCACAGCGAGTGTGCCAACATTTCGTTGTACCTTGGGTTCATTCTTTCGTTCGACAAAATGTTACAGCAATACGCTCGACGAAATGTTACACCAATATGCTCGTTGGTTTGTAACAAAGAGGCGAGCGCGCTCGAAGTTTAGTTCGTAAAAGGATGATACACTAGAACATATCATAGAGCGGCTCGTTGTTCTGTTACAAGTAAATGTTGTAGTCTATACTCACCTTTAGCGTAGCACAAGATTAGCACTGATTTAACGATTACTATTCGTCAGAACAATTACATATTTTGCAAATCATAATTTACTTAGATACAACGTATTTAACCGTTTAATATTGCAAATACATATTAGTTTAAACAGTATAAACCATCTTCTTTAAATATGCCTCATCATCATCATCATCATCATCTTCCTGCCCTTGTCCCGTTTTATTTGGGGTCGGCGCAACACGTCTTTTTCTTCCATTCTGTCCTGTCACTCGTCACGCTATCACTCACTCCATTTTCTTCCATATCACTTTTCACACAATCCATCCATCTTTTCTTTGGCCTCCGTCTCCCTCTCCATCCATCCACATGCAAACTCATAACTCTTTTAGTAACATCATCAGGTGGGATTGCAGTCAAGTACTAGTTTATGGTATATAAAAAAAAAAAAAAACATGCGTTTCATCCCTCCTCTTTACATGACCATACCAAGACAAACGATTCCCTTTCAACTTTTCAGTCACTGGCACCACTTTCAAACTTCCCCTAATTATACTCATTTCTCACTTTGTCCATTCTTGTCACATCACACATCCATCTTAACATTCTCATCTCCGCCACGTGCAATCTTTTTTCATCCGTCTTTTTCACAGCCCAACATTCTGATCCATACAACATGACAGGTCTTATCACAGACTTGTAGATTTTACCCTTCAACTTGAGGGGCATCCGTGGATCACAAGTTGTTCCAGTGACCTGTCGCCATTTCATCCATCATTAAAATATGTGTATACCTATTGTGAATAAAAGTAAGTCTTAAAATTAAATGATAAATTTTCATATCACTTAACAAACTAATTATTTATCTAAAATCTTTCAGAATCCCTCTTTAGCCCATAACAAAATACTGTCGCACAAAATACTAAAACCATTCCTAGTGCACATGCAAAAGTAATTTGTACCTATATACCTATTATCACCTATGGTGTTTCATAGCAGCCTAGCCTATGGTCCATAGGGGAGGCCCATGCTAAGTAATTTACGAGCTAATTTTATGGTGCACGTGGTTATAAGTGTTGCCACATAACGCTCTTTTTTGCATGTGCTAGTGTTGCATTGCTAACCTTTATTTATTTCGAAAAGGGGAGGAATCGTAATGTTATGTTTGCACGAAAAAAAATACTCTAAACATTATGCGTATTTAGATAAAGCAGAGTCGATGCTCTTTCGATTTATCCAGAAATCGAATATAAATCATATCAGACAAATTAAAATCTCTATAGAGAAGAAAATGCAAAAAACTCCATGGTTTTTTTTTTTGGTATGGGAACCAGAATGAGAATCTCAGTTTTAATCATACTTCATGTTACAAAAATTCTCGTAAAATGATTCTTGTTGCAACTATTATGAGAAATAATAATTATAAATAATTAAAAAAAAAACGAAATATACCAGTGGCAGTGGCCACTCACGACAGACGGCATTCGTTATAAAACACGACAATTAATGGATAGTTCTTTGAAAACTAAATGATCCATTACATCTATTACATGACTGTAATATGAAAGATCACGATACAGATGCAATTATAGTTTACATAAGCAGCCATTTAATATATAAACTGCTGGGATTCAGGCCTACTCTCTAGGAAAGGGAATGGGCCGTATTACGTAGATACAAATCGTGGATGTCTCACACGAAGTGTCAATTTCGATACCTCTCACGTAAATTGAGTCATCAACTATTGTACGTCATCATCATCTCAGCCGAAAGGCGTCCACTGCTGTACATAGGCCTCCCCCAAGCGTCGCCACAGTAACCGGTCCTGTGCGTCTTGCATCCATCGGATTCCCGCGACCCTACTATTATACGTAGTATAAGTATATACGTATAGTACATAGGATGTATCGATTTGTTCTAATAAAAGTAGGTACATCCTCTTCGAAACAACGACCGGTGAAATTGGAAAAATTACATTGTTACAAAGACTCATTAAAATAAAGAAATTACATTGTTGCTTTTATTATTATTATTATATTACGTATTTAGCAATACAAAGTAATTCACTGTCTCATTTTTGCAGGACTTTGTTATTTTTTATTTGTAGCTTACGAAGCGATGTGATTCTCTCAGTGTTAAAACTATCGATTTATTCATCCAAACAATCATTTCAGCCGAAAGACGTCCACCGTTGGATATAGGTCTCACCACCAAAGTGTCACCATAAAGACCTCTCACAAATCTCGCATCCATTGAATTTCCGCGACTCTCACTAAGTTATGGAACACTATGCTGGACTTCCAACACTTCTATGTATATATTTTTTACTATTTCACCAAATAACACCTCCATTTATTTATTTACACATATAAAAGGTGTTTCAAGCCACCTGTCTGACCCCAGGTCAGCCACCGGTCTGACACCAGGTTGGCCACTAACCGTTCGATAAGAAGAAGAAGAAGAAAGGTGTTTCAGACTACTCCAATGAAAAATCTATCTCAAAAGTTAAAGACACACACTACCGCAGAGTTCCAATTAAATCCCTCATCCTTTACGAACCATAACCATTATATAGCGCCATTCCCCGCTACAATCAAAGTAAGCAATAAACATACCCACATTAAACACAGCAACCACACGATGATATAAAACGCACGCCCATCTCCACACAAATAGGCTAAACTCCAGTAAAAAGCTGGCAACATTTGCATAATGACTTTATATTATGCCCGCGACTCCAGCGCAGAATTTTAATGACCCGAGCAGCTTTTTTGAGTTTTAAATGTAAGCAAACATACATAATTTTTGTGTAGGAATTTTTTGGATAATGTGGTTTGGGTGGATAAATATTGTAGAGAGATTTTTTATTGGGATATAACTGGAAGGCCTTCTACAAGGCGGACCGATGCTCTGGTGAGGACTGAGGGTCACGAGAGTCCGATGTATGCAAAACGCACAGGACCAGTCGTTGTGGTGACGCTTGGAGGAGGCCTAAGTCAAGTAATCGACGTATTTTGGCTGAAAAGACTAAAAATCTAGAAAGAAATAGTCTTATGTTAGATCTGCAGTTGAAAACTTTTAGAAGAGGATTCATTAAATAAATTCTCACGCAAACTTTCTAAAAACCGGCTTCAGTTCAACAGCAAATAAATCCAATCCAGAGTCGGTTCCCAGGTCCACGAGCGTGTTGAGAATCGCGGTATAGGGGAGGTGGATCAAGATACAATGAAACAAAATAGGACATTAAATAATTAATGCCTTCTAGAGCTACCTATATCTAGTACTTTATAGATATGGCGTTTTACAATACTGGCTCGTTATAGATGAGAAACGTACAGATTTTTCGGGAACATTTTCTTTACGTGTATAGCTAAGGAGGTTAATTTCCTGCCAGCGTCCATGTGTCCTGGTAGTTTAACTTAACTTAGGGGTTTTAGATTACTTCTGAGTGTAAGTAGTGTAGTGTATGTACCTACTGTATCGATTACGTCATTGCTAAGGTGAGATAGTGGTCAAGCGCGCACTGGTCAATAATAAAAGAAAACGAATGTTATTGACAAATAATAGTTTTCTGTTACCAACCGTTCTCATTATAACCAAAACAAATTATATAAAAATTTTCACCAACAAAATCTCATTAAAAAAAACCCTCATTACGTACCTCCAAATTTACATAAAACAGCTATTATATAAAACACATATTATGTAAACAGACAAGGGTAAATCCCAGCGATTTACGTCATGTCGTTAGTCATTACGTGTTCCCGCGAAGGCTTTGAAGGCAAAATTACTGGCCCTTGAGGGGTGGCCCTTTAGGGGGGGCTCCGTAGGGGATGAGGGTGGATAATAAATGACGCGGCCAGGCCCAAAGGGGCGAAGTTGCCAACTTTTTTTGACAAATTGCTGTAAAAGTGCGTGCCTCTAATCGTAAGGGGTTAATGTGGGGAGATGGGGTGGCTTTCTATGCTAAATCGAGATGCTTTGTCCTAATTTCTGCCAGTAACACATTAGGGGTGGATTTTATTATATATTAGGTGGAATTTATTTTGTTTATGTAAATTATAAGAGTGGTCTCGTGTTTCGTAAGTGCAGATTTGTGGAAAGTGCACTTTTGTGGACCTAAATAGCGTCACTGATCTAGCTATTAGTGTGGTCATATACACTAGCCTCTATATAAAAAGTTAGTAACTAAATAAGATATTTTTCTAAACTGAGGTGAAGACTTGATAACTAAGTATATCGAGACTGTTCGAAAAAAAACCGGGCAAGTGCGAGTCGGACTCGCGCACTGAGGGTTCCGTAGTAACTTACCTATAAAAAAAGTTCAATCGAACAATTCGACAGTCTCGAAATGTACGTTTTTTGCAGTATAAACGGACGAATCTTTTTTTCCCGTCACTTTACCAATTGAATTGAAAATTGATTTTTGCACAGCTTCAAGGGACCACGGACCCAATTATATGGTGTTAATTTCAACTCAATACCTCTAACTTACCTATGAATAAAGTTCAATTCTCGAATCGAGCGTTGAAGATTTTTCAAAAAAATAATTCTTGTGACGTAACAACAAATTTTCAGTTTTCAGACTTTTCCCTATATGAGTGCTATAAAACGTTGCTTCATGCCAAATTTCAAGATTCTAGGTCGACTGGAAGTACCCTTTAGGTTTTGATTCCCTTGCGAGTACTTGCGAGTTTCAAAATATGCAGCTTAAATTGCTGTTTCTTTTGATTGCGTTGACATAGAAGTTTGATTTTGTTACAGCTTAAAGGTATTATAGACCTGAGTATTTGGTATGAATTTCAATTTAATACCTCTACGCGTTTATGAGGAAATGGGTAGTAAGTTTAAAATTATTAAAAAAAAAATAGTATGTGATGTAACTAAAAATTTATGGTTTTCGTAATTTTTCCTTTATCTATGCTATAAGACGTTGCTTCGTACCAAATTTCAAGATTCTGTGTTCACGGGAAGTACCCTGTAGGTTTTGATTCCCTTGCAATTGTCGAAAATTTGCGGCATAAACGGCTGTATCTTTTGATTGCGTTGGCTTAGAAGTTTGATTTTTTCACAGCTTCAAGGGACAGTAGACCTGAGTAATTGATATAAATTTCAGCTTCATACCTCCACGCGTTCCTGAGAAAAAGGGTCTTGACAGACGGACGGACAGACAGACGGACAACAAAGTGATTCTATAAGGGTTCCGTTTTTTCCTTTTGAGGTACGGAACCCTAAAAACAAACATAGCTACTTACTGGGCTCAAAATTTTTAACGAGTATACAGTCAAATCGAAAAGAAGCAGGTATTATAATGTGAGAGGACTACCCAATTGAAGCAGCTGTTGTACCTACTATTGGTTTATGAACTTTTACGTCTTTCGGAAATTGGTTCGGTTCGTTTTCGAGCTTTTCTCGTAATCGAATCAATGAATTATTCTGACTTCAATAGTACAGAAAGACAATAACGATGATTGATCATTTAATATTCTTCAGAAGTCCTTTTTTAAATCCTTTATTTTTATTCCATTAAGTCCACTTTAATCCGATGGATGCGAGACGCACAGGACCGGTTATTTTGCCTATGTACAGCAGTGGACGGCTCAAATGATGATGATGATGACTAATTTTTACAACCATTTTATGAATATCTAATATTGCAAAAGAAAAGCAAAACACAAAGTGCTAGCACTTCGGGATATAATTTGCTTTTAGATGAATTGCTCAATGTGACCTTTTTATGCCAGCAGGTAATATATTTTGGGGTTCTATAGACAAGCCCTTTTTACTTAAAATTGGGAAGTCATCAAACAATTATACGTCCTACGGCCAGCAGTGAACGACCACTTTACCACAGTGTAATTTGCTCAGAAGATGTACAGAAGAAACTTAGCCATTGTTTTTGGTACCTAATTAGGGAATACAATGGTATATAATATCATCGCCTACTGGGTTCCTTTCGTTTTGCTGACATGTCTTTGAGACGCACCGTTGACGACTCGGCTCGGTCCGGACGGCCAGTTACCCTTGCACATCGACCACAAGCCCACAAAGTTGAAGTACTTAACATGGGCTACTTTTTGAAACAAAGACCGTAAAGCAGTACCTATCTAACGTGTAAAAGAAAGCCCTAACACCTAGAAAGTATTATAATTTACCACGAGCGTAGTTCAACTATCGCTATACAAAATCGCATATCACATACCAAAACTAATCGAACGCCCCAAAATTACACTCGCACATAAAACCATGCGCAAACAATCAAAAACATACCTACTTACCTTTTAATATAGCCAACCCAATTCTATTTCAATGCATTTTAATCAAGCAAAACACACGAACGGAATTATAAACATAGACCCAGGACTCCCCTTCGTAAACTTTCAATACATAACCGGAGAGTTTCAGTCCAAATAGAATATTCATACAACCGTCCGTTTACGACCTTGTAAAGGGCTGGCATAAAAATTTAGAGGGAAAAACGTGTACATCCCTTTGGATGTACTCTTGGGATGGAACTGAAGTTTGTAATTGAATTTTTGCCTGGAGCCCGCAAAGGGCGGGCTGCTTAATTTGTCGTACGCGGTAAAGGGTTGATGAGTGTGGTGTGCGTGGTAAGCGGGCGCGGAATCAGGAGATTCAAAAATACCTATCTATCTATATTGTATAGGTATCTGCGGTTCATTTGTATATGAATATTATTTTTTTCTCTCAGTTTTGTTGCATCTACCACTAATCTTCTCTGCATCACCCAAACGTCGACGGGCACATTAAGTCCACCTCGGCACCTTTGTGTCCATAAAGTATTTAATAAATATATATCTAGTTGTGGATTAGAAATGCTCGGTGATGTCAAGGCAGTTAAGCTGGAAGATTCTGGTGTTTATAAGAGAATTAACAGTTTAAATTGAGCCACAACGTGGACTAGATTCTGATCACTATGCATCGAATTTTATACACAATCAAAATGTCAAAATATACATGCAAATATGTGCTGTAAGACGGCGCAATATCCGTAAAATGTATGTAAATATTTGAATTCATATTTATATGCACAATAATTATCATGTCTTTTTTCATCTCAGAACCTTGGGATTCTGGGTTTTGGGAGACGTCCACTTCTCGACATAGGCCTCCCCAGAGTGTTGCCTCAACGCCCGATTGTGTGCGTTTCGCATTTATCGGGTTCCCGCGACCCTAGGTGGACGGTTCACCTTGTCATCATCCATCCATCAGCCATCTCAGAACATCATCATCAGGCATTAGCTAATACAAAATTTCAAATTCATATAACTAAAACGAAAGCTCTTAAGCCCCGCTATCCGCCTCTCACTCACATCCCTACACAAGATACAAATTATATTGTTGTAATCAAAAAGAAATATTCCATTTTTTACCGGCGTAAGGGTTGTTTGGGCCTCCTTTTTTCAGCCTACGTGCTAAAATTTAATTCGGGCTTTCCGGATTATATATGTACGTTTGAAATACATAACCCCTTTTATCTTTGGTGAAACAAAAAAAAATCGATGACGCCCCTTAAAATGGCGTAGAGAACAGGTATTGTAATTGTATTAAGTTTTGTAGAAATGTTGGTGGAGATTTATTTTTGAATTGTTGTTGCTTTGTTGTTTGTTACTGACGCATTGATGTAATTCTATGGCGTGATTCCTGGAACGCCATTAGAAAGTTTTCTTCATTAATTCTTCTCAACAATATTTTTGAAACGCTCGGTGTTTAAAGTTGTAAATTATTATTTCACAATCTCTCTGTTTTAACTATGACTTGTCATCTTAGCTTTCGAGATAACTTTTCAGGTAATTTGGCTAAATACTTCAGTTTAGTTTGGTTTCAAATTAAAAAAGTTTGGCATCTAAACTCACTATTTATAAGTACTGACAAACAGCTCAAAACAGAAATCAACTCGAGCTGTTAATTTCTTTAAGTGAAAAAAGGAAAGTTGATATCGAGTAGCAACCTTTATTGATTCAAGACTAACCTAATATATGGAATGCATTAGGTGTGTTTACCCACTCGGTAACCAATCACTTAGTACAAGGGATACTTTACTTGTTTCATAGAGAAATTTTACCGATAAAATCTCCCCAGGTTTTTGAATTGAGAATTTGAATTTGAAGTTGAGAAAATGTGTTTTCTTGAATTCAGCGTAATTTATAAGTTCTTAATTCAAATTTTCAATTCGGATGATAATTTGAATTGAGAACTTATGAAACCAGGGGAGATTTGAATTCGGAAATCAGGTGAGCACGATTTAGGGCTGCGGGAATGTTCGAAAGAGTTACCGTAGCCGGGGACGGCAAGGGTAACTGAAGAAATATAAACGGGTTTTGTCAGTAAAAGTCCCTAACTCTACACTCTAAACTATCTTTTCTATCTAATTCAAGAATAACCTAATATATGGAATGCATTAGGTGTGTTTACCCACTCGGTAACCAATCACTTATTACAAGGGATACTTTACTTGTTTCATAGAGAAATTTTACCGATAAAATCTCCACAGGTTTTTGAATTGAGAATTTGAATTTTAAGTTGAGAGAATGTGTTTTCTTGAATTCAGCGTTGTTTGTAAGTTCTCAATTCAAATTTTCGATTCGAATGAAAATTTGAATTGAGAACTTATGAAACCAGGGGAGATTTGAATTCGGAAATCAGGTGAGCACGATTTAGGGCTGCGGGAATGTTCGAAAGAGTTACCGTAGCTGGGGACGGCAAGGGTAACTGAAGAAATATAAACGGGTTTTGTCAGTAAAAGTCTAACCACTAACTCTAATCTAACTTTTCTATCTAATTCAAGAATAACCTAATATATGGAATGCATTAGGTGTGTTTACCCACTCGGTAACCAATCACTTATTACAAGGGATACTTTACTTGTTTCAAAGAGAAATTTTACCGATAAAATCTCCGCAGGTTTTTGAATTGAGAATTTGAAGTTGAGAAATGTGTTTTCTTGAATTCAGCGTAATTTTCGATTCGGATGAAAATTTGAATTGAGAACTTATGAAACCAGGGGAGATTTGAATTCGGAAATCGGGTGAGCACGATTTTAGGGCTGTGGGAATGTTTGAAAGAGTTACCGTAGCCGGGGCACGCAAAGAAGGGGAAGGGATATATGGGTTTAGTCAGTAAAAGTTTGAGACTACATTTGAAGTGAATAAATGATTTTTCACCACAAGTGAGAATGATTGACTGTAAAAACAGAAGTATGAATATCAAAATCAAAAAGTTTTACATCACTATTTTCATTACACCACCGTTAATTTCCATTTACCACGAATTTGTCACACCAAAAATAAAAAACCTCACACAATTTCAGCATAAGCCCCTATCTCGAGTTTTAAACCCGCCAGCCTAAAGCATTACACGACAAAAAAAAACAAAGTGACACTCTAACCTAAAAATAAACACAAATATCATTTATTATCTGTGGACCAAAAAAACGTCACACAATCTTACGTTACGCACAAACAGAGCCCTGCTTAAAATCTATCCCGGCCTTTGCTTTTCCATTTTCAACTACCAACAACCAAAGAGCTCCTCCACCCCCCATTTTTGAAGGGAAATGTGCTAAAATCGGGGGTGGAGTATAAAAAGAGGGAGGTCGGGGTAAAATGGACAGTTTCCCCGGCAGCGTCGTATGACAGATGATTATCTACGGGCGACGTCAAAGTGAATAATTGGAATTTAGAATAGGCATGTTTTTGGAGTTTATGGTAGCTCGATACGGAGAGCTTGTTGATTATGTTGTAGTGCCGGACGGCGGGCAGTTTTTAATCATTTCAAGCTATGCTTTGAGCTGGGACAAGTGATGAGAATGTGTTAGGAAGCTGTTTATAGTCAATGAGTTGGAAAAATTTCGACTGGGTCTTCATTCTTTGCAAAATCACTACTAAGTACCTACTAATCATGCTTTTCAATTCCACTCTTCATCTAACAAACGTACTTATATTCTATTAACAAAAATCCTAATGATTTAAAAGCAAATAGGCTTTTACCAAGTGCCCTATCCATATCTACAAAACCATTTAAAACGTCCACGCAAGTACCAACACCTACACATTAAAATTCTTTTGCCCGGGCCATGCCCAAAAAAACAAAAGGAGAGCATCCATGTTTTATAACGACCACCTAACACGAGCGGCGAAAATGAAAGGGTACTAATTAATTCTACAAGCCACACACACAAAGATGTATAGATATACGAGTAAATGACCACATCAAAAAAATATTCGCATATCAAAGGGATGCTCAAGAAAGATAGGCGAAAAAACCGTACCTACTGAAACAAAAACCCCGCCCTACCCGCGGGTCGCAGCGGCCGCGTCTCCCCAGCCCGAGGGAGGCTGGGGCACGCACATGCGTATTTTGCCGCCCCCACTCTAAGCCAGCCTTCCATTTTGTTTTTGCGTTTCGTTTTTTCCCCCATTTTAGTTACGCTAGACAACTGTTTTAATAGAAGAACGGGGCGTAATGATAATTACTGTTCGTTATGGATTCCTGGTATGTGGGTAGGATTAGATTATGATAATTGAAGTTTTGTTCTGAGAACTTAATGTTATTTGATCTCGGGGGAGCTTCATATAAAAAAAAACTTGAAAATACCAGGAAGTGTTCTTTGTTTACACTCACCATTCCACTCCCTAATCCCCCCTAATCGTAGCGTAGCTATTTTTGTAATCTTTTATGGAAACTCATAGTTCCATCTCATAACAATGGCCTGGTAAAAGTAGTACAAATATTACAATAATCCTCCTCCGATATGAGAAGAATCTCCTACTTTTGTAGTTTTTCATAAGCACTAAAATAATATAATGTAAACATTGTATAGGTACTTACTTGATTTGTAATAAACGTTTTGACTTTAGTATAAAGAACTTTTGACTTACTTACAAGTGACGTAGGTACTCTAAACATTAATTTTAGATCACTTTACGAACTGAAAAGTCTTAGTTTTTAGTATTGGTTTCTATTCAAAGTCATCATCATCTCCTTAGCTGTTTTCCCACTAGCTTGGAGTTAGCTTCCAGTCTAACTGGATAGGACTTCTATTCAATGTCATCCCAAATACATATTATTTCACAAAAAGTGTATTAGTAAAAATGACTTCAACATTTTTATGATTCTAATATTTATGGTCTACAAATCTATTTCAGGAACCAGAGAAAGGAAAATCCATAAAACGACACTTCATCGGGGTGTATGCAATGAAGCTAAGAAAAAGCAGCGAAGAAAATACACAAAAACGGTATGTATCTACCATAGAATAAATAAAAATTGTTTTTTTTGTCTGTGCTATCTTTCGTGAATCTACGCGTTTTCAATGTTTCGTAACCGATACTGGTCTTCTTCTTCTTTTCGAATCGAAGGTAAACTCGTTAAGTTGTTTGGGCCCAGTAGGATGCAACGTCAATTGCAGCATCGGTGGCACTCATTAAATCCTCCAAAGTGCAGGTGTATGGGCACTTGGGCTCTCTAACGGTATGGAAAATAGTTGTAATGAAAAATGAACTGATAATCCTGCAGAATGTATCAAATATATTTAATAAATACCACTACCTTTTGAACTACAACTACCTTTTAAACTCATATCGTCTTCTCTTTTGAAACCTCATTCTTGTTACTGTTGTTTCGTCGGGAACAATTTTGCTTCCTTTCTGATTCTTGTCGTGATTTTAAATGTTATTCTGAGACCCTATGTGAAAACCAAGCGCTTCGTCTTTAGGCCTCATGTAAATGAGGCCTTCTGAGGATGAGGACTTTGAAGTAGGTGAATTTGGAAGTTGGTGGTGTACACCCCTGTGCCTCTGAATGCATGTAAACGCATTTGTTCTGAACCTGATTTGTCACCGGTCTTGCAAGATTGCCTTCTCCTCAGACTATGAGTATCCTGCTTACTTGGCTAATATCCATAAAGATTGGCTACCATGATCGAAATTCTGGCAGGAGATTTTTATTTAGAGTATTGTGCTCCCACCCAAACCTAAGATACGAAGCCTCATCGGAGAAACCTGTGATGATATTTTGTGCACTAAAGTATCGGTTCAGTTCAGGTAACCAAACGACGTGCGTTACAGAACAATTCGCAAGTTCTTACGATGCGTCGTGCGAGCTCACAGATTTTTACGATCCGAAGTCGTATTCCAGTTTTGTTTTTGAACCTCAAAGTTCTCTTTAAGCTAATTATACCCAATCACAGTCCCTAATCAACAGCAGCCCAGACAAACTCAGAAAACAAAATAAAAATTCCATCCATTAGATATTAACGCATCAATTACCTAAAACAAATACTTCCACCCTTATTTCCTTTACAAACAGACCCTCGCCTATTTACTTACCGATAATGACAAACACAGTCTTCCAGGACGCTTGCTACTTGATTAATTTTGAACCTTAACCCTTTGTATTAAGGCTTCATAAGAAACACCAATTGCTTGAGTGACTGAGAGACTGCCAAGCAATTTTGAACCTTATTACTTTGAGATAAAGGTGTGAAGGTTAAAGGAAGATGGTTTTACTTCCCCGCTTAGGTCGGTGATCCATCATAGTGTCGTTTCCATTTATCTTGATGAGGCCTCTCTTCCTCTACTAATGGCCCTCTGTTTTTCCCCCTTTTTAAAGGGGTAGGCACATAGGCAGGTTTCCTGTGGCTGCGGGCGGTAGATTAATCATTTACGTAATCTATAGTCATGAGTTTTTTGTTGTTATAGTATCTTTATTATATGTATATATAAAGGGAGAAATTGACTGACATGTCAACACACAGCCGAAACTATAGGACTTAGGTGCGTAAATTTTGCGCAAGGTTTTCTTTTGTGATGTATGTGATCATTATAATTTATGTTTTTGTATTGTATTTTTGCTACTTTACCGCTAATAGTACAAAATAAAGCTCTACTACTGCACCTAAGAACGAAAGTCAATTTCCATAATAATCACGACAAAAAGTAAATTTCTAAGTCTAAAGTGATCATGCGCCCAGTAAAAAAGTGTTTTTCGTTTCATTCAATTCAAATCCCAAAAATATTGGTTATTAATTTCGGGTTACGTACAATAAATTTAAAAAAATCTCGTCACGAACAAACAGCGAAGACTAAAATAATAGAACTGCATTGGTAACCCTTCTGATTAAGAACCTTAGATATAAAACGGGAGGAAAATGGATAATGGGAGGCACAAATGTCGCCAGAACGACCGGTCACCAGACAGATCAGTCGGGCTCTACTACACAAAATAATAATTATAGTCAATCACAGTTGTCTCCACCATCCATACAATATCAACATAAACCAAGAATCAAACTCCGAACCACAGGAGAACCGCTCCACCATTCGCACTCAAAACTTGTTAACGTGATTACCACGCTAGCAGCTAATGCCTGTAGGCCTGCCTACCCCGTAATCGGAATGAGCGCAAAGATATATAGTAAGCTTTATCCCACCAATTTGTGGATTGGAACCGGGAATTCATGGGGTTCTCTGTGACAATGCAGACACCGGGGTGGTATAAGTGTGTATTTCTACTGTGCTATAATAGGGTGAGATGGGTTTTTAAACTGGAAAACTATAGAAGTAAATAAGCACACTACATACTCGTAGATTTTTATTTAACATCCTAAGGGCCGAGTTTTTCAATAGTCCGATGACTATTATCAGATATACCTATAAATATGACTGTTTGACATATTTTCTATGCAAAAGCTGTCAAATCGCCATTTTTATTCCTCAGTTAAAATTTATTCGACTATTGAAAAAACTGCCCTTAGTAAAATTTTAATTAACCTGACTTTTAAGAGGCGAAGGTTCGGTTGTATGCATATCTATATTTTAATGTATTTTCATCGATTTCTCGGTCAATTGTGGACTGATTTTGTATTTTCTTTATTGTTAGTTTATCCCACCAATTTGTGGATTGGAACCGTGAGTTCATGGGGTTCTCTGTGACAATGCAGACACCGGGGCGGTATAAGTATGTATTTCTACTGTGCGTGAGATTCGTTTTTGAAACTTAAAAAGTAAATAGAATAGACGTAGAGATAATTACACTAGATACATTTTTGGTCAGTCTCCTAAGTAAGTTTTTAATCAAAATAAAAAAGAGGAGGTTATACGTTCGGTTGTATGTATTTTTTTTATGTAATATATTCTCCGATTTTTCGGTCAATTATGGATCGATTTTGTATTTTTTTTATTGTTAGCTTATCCCACCAATTTGTGTATTGGAACCGTGGATTGATGGGGTTTTTGGTGAATTGGTCCCATAGAAATATTGTTATGATCTGATGATGAATTTCAAAAATAACTGGAACGGAACTCTTCAAAGGATCATGGCAAAACTACCATCTCATCTGCCTAGCCTATTCCCAACTATATTGGGGTCGGCTTCCAGTCAAGCCGGATTCAGCTGAATACCAGTATTTTACGAGGAGCGGCTGCCTGCCAGACCTCCACAACCCATTAACTGGGGTGACACGGTACTTCATGGCAAGACTGGAATCAGATTTACTGGCTTCTGATTATCCGTAACGACTGCCAAAGATCTTCAAATGACAGCCGGGACCAACGGCTTAACGTGCTTTCCGAGGCACGGAGGAAACTCGTTATGTTAAGATGGTCACCCATCCACAGACCAACCTAGGCAAGCGTTGCTTAACCTTGAAGATCGACCCGTGCGGCTGTTATTATCTAGCCACGAGCTCCTCAAACTACCATAATAAGTAAAATTGCTTTGTTTATACGTCTAGAGTGCGTCTAATGAAAGCGCGAACTGGAGTTTTATTTTTAAATTAAATTGGCAATATTATTCAGCCGCAATTGTAGGAAATGAAAAAAATTGTGAAGTGTCAAGACATGTTTCTCCTGCTAGTTAGTAATACCACATACAATTTTTTTTGATCTAACCTCTTTTTCTCAGGTCGCGCTTTCATTAGACGAACTATGGTTGATAACTGAGTGAAGGAACAGGGGGAGGGAATACATTGAATTAATCTGATGATGAAACCAGAAGGTAGGCGCCAAAACTCTAATAAATCAGTGTATTTTATACTGTTTTTGAGAATCTTAGAATTGTCATAAGATATTCTCTGGCTATGAGGTACCATCGAAGTGATCTGATGATGGAGCCGAAAGTTTTGAGTATCACAACTAATAAGTAAAATAAAATGAGTTTACAAAAAAAAATACAACCGAAAGACAAAGAAACAAACCTATTATCATTAAAACACCGACTTTAGAAATTAAAGTTATTTTGCATTTTTAGGGTTCCGTAGCCAAATGGCAAAAACGGAACCATTATAGTTTCGCCATGTCTGTCCGTCCGTCCTCGCTTAATCTCTGTGACCGTTAGCACTAGAAAGCTAAAATTTGGTACCAACATTTATATCAATCACGCCGACAAAGTAGTTAAAATTGGAAAAATATGTTTTATTAGGGTAGCCCCCCTACATGTAAAGTGGAAAGTGATATCTTTTTTAAATTCAACCCTAACGTGTGATATATTATGATAGTCTCACTCCACCGAAAGCGGAAAAAGCGATCACGACGATATGGAAATAGAAAGGAAGGTGGATAGAAAAACATGGCAAAAATAACCCAAAATAAGATTTTCTTAAAAACATTCAATTCATTGCAAACAACCTCCTCTTTTTAGGGTTCCGTACCTCAAAAGGAAAAAACGGAACCCTTATAGGATCACTTTGTTGTCCGTCTGTCCGTCCGTCCGTCTGTCAAGACCCTTTTTCTCAGGAACGCGTGAAGGTATCAAGTTGAAATTAAAACCATATATTGAAATCCGCGGTCCCTTAAAGTTGTGCAAAAATCAAACTTGTAAGTTGACGGGAAAAAAAGATACGCCCGTTTATGTTGCAAAAAACGTACATTTCGACACTGTCAAAGGAATCAAAACTCATAGGGTGCTTCCCGTTGACCTAGAATCTTGAAATTTGGCACGAAGCAAGGTATTATAGCACTAATATCGGGAAAAGTCTGAAAACTGAAAATTTTTAGTTACGTCACAAGAAAAAAAAATTCAAAAGTCTTCAAGACTCGATTCGAGAATTAAACTGTTTTTATAGGTAGGTTGGTACGAAACCCTCAGTGCGCGAGTCCGACTCGCACTTGCCCGGTTTTTTACGAAGTAAGTTTAAAATGGCATAGAAGCTGATTGTTATTCGGATTTTTGTAACCAGCGAGGTTATAGAAAACCGAATTACAGACCACAAACCGGTCGGCGATGAGCCACCGGTACATGGTAAACATCGCACCCATGTATAAGCACAAAATGATTTGGGGAACTTATTCCTTGTAGGTACGGGTTGTGGAGGTCTGGTAGGCAGCCGCTCCTCGTAAAATACTGGTATTCAGCTAAATCCGGCTTGACTGGAAGCCGACCCCAATATAGTTGGGAAAAGGCTAGGTAGATGGTGATGATAATAACAAAGTAGAAATGGAAAATTTCTATGTGTCACTAGCATCTGTCAGCAGCTTCACTCGCATGAAAGTAGAAAATGATCCCAACTTCACGCCGTTTCACGATTAAAAGTATCCTAGGTGCTATTTTAGGACATGATCTATCCGTGTGCCGAATTTCATCCACATCCGTTTAGCCGTTTGAGTGTATGATCGTCATCATCATCTCAGCCGAAAGACGTCCACGGCTGGACATAGGCCTCCCCCAAGCGTCGCCACAGCGCAACGGCCGGTCCTGTGCGTCTCGCATCCATCCTGTGATTCCCGCGACCTTCGCCAGGTCGTCGAGTGTATAATATATACAATCTTTCACCTATATAATACTAGCTTCTGCCAGCAGCTTCGTCCACGTGAATGTGGGTTGTAGCGGACGCGAAGTCTTAACCTATCACATACCCGCGAAACAAGACACAATAGTAAGACAATAACAGCGCGGTCTCGCGACCGGTCGGGGATTCATGAAACAGATAAAAAGCAGCCTATGATGATATTGGGGTTCAGGCTAGCTCATCAATTCGTTCAATCGTTTCATCAATATTGGTTCAGTAGTTTAACCGTTAAAGCGTAACAGACAGACAGAACTACTTTCAAATTTATAATATTAGTAAGGATATTTCGGAGGACACAGGACCAATCCATGTTGTGATGCGATGATTTACAGATTGAAGAACAATATAACTTATTCACAATTTGCGTTGAGAAAAATAAAACGCAGTTCATCATTTTCTCCATCATATAGTGAGAAAACCAACGTGTCCTAGAATTAAACATTAGAAGACGTAAATAACATCCACCAATCCGTTTTGGGCCCGCGTGATTACGGCCTAGTCCTTTTCCTAGAGAGAAGGCCTGAGTTCCAGCAGTGGAAACATTATAAGGCTGGTTATGCGAAGTTCATATTTTAGTACTTACCTATTATTGTAACGAGTATGAAGACAGAACTTCATTGGGGACACGTACGCCAATGTGAATGCATTGGTCCGCATACATTTTATATAACAACTAGACTTGTAGTACATTAGACTCACGCCAGGTAATGCCACGCGACGTGGTTCTACGTACAAATCAGGCGTCGTCGTCCAGGTGTGCGTTGATCTAATGAGAATTTCAAACCTACATAATGTAGTCATCATTCCTTTCAAGAGTTTCTAGAAACAATCCCCATTCCCACATCTGCAGTAAACCACACGAAGTAAACAAAGAAATACCAAAATAATGCGGCAATTCAGCGCAAGATCATCCCATTCTTTACACAAAAGCCATTCGTTGAAAACCACATTATTTCCCGGCCTTCATTGCCATAGGCTCTCACAATGGTCCCCACAACTAAGACAAATGAGAAATACACAATATCTAAAGCCTAGGTAAATAGGATAGCTTTATCCTGGCCACGCAAAAGTGGTACCTTCTTTTCACAAAATACGATTCAAACGAAAACCGTCTTTAACTTGCAAAAATAGAGCATTTTTTTGCTAAACGTCAAATGCCGCTTCAAAACTCCGAGACCGTTTCGTTTACATATACTATGTTACCGCATCGAAACCACTTAGAAATCTACTTTATCTGGTTTCAAATAGAGTCCAAATTCGCACGATGTGTTGTGTAATATACAGGCTGTTTTGGCTAGTCAGAAGCGGTCAAAATTTATTGCGCGTAAATGTGCTCTGGCTAACCCGGGAGTTAGGGGGTGGGGAAGTAGGCTTAAAAATCGGGGAAAGGGGTAAAGGGGTACGTTTTTAGCGTTCGCAGCGCGTCGGCCTATTTGGGGTGTTGACGGCCTACAGGGACAGACTTGAGGGGTTTCAAATTCGTTGTAGAGAAAACTTATGCGTTTGCCATTGAGTGTACTGATTTTTATGAAGGAGGAACTTAAAAGCTATTTTTGCAAAAGATAATAATATAAAGATAATACAATCAATGGATTGTAACTAAATAAATGCCCCTATTTATGAACACCAAATTTTATTTGTGAAATATTAATTTTAGAATATTTACCTAATAAATACTTGATGGAATTATTTTAAATGTAATAATTATTCAGCATCGCATCTTCAATCAATTAGATAGGAAGCCCCGAAACTAGTCGATAGAAGGCTAGGGAGATGATGGGAATATTTTACTTACGATTATTTAGTAAAACTGATAACTGTTTACTTACCTATCATTATTCTTTCAAATAACTCATCAGTACTATTTTACTAATTTCAGGTTTCCTGTACGCTGGAAAAGCTAAGATGATCTGGATAACATCATACAGGACAGCTGAAATGTCGTTGCTACTCAATAAGGTAACTTACTTATGTTTCTTACCTACATACCGATGTCAAGTAAATCCTTTTTATTTGTCAGTTGGCATAGTTTGGTGCCTTTTTGGCCTCACACAAACCTTAGTGGTATTTTTCCATACCTATTTGTATATACATAATATATTGTGCCCGATTGTGTGAGGTAAGAATAAACGTCTTTCTTTCTTTCTTTTCTTTTGTTAATTATAATTCTCTATTTATTTGCTAATCATTTACTACTTCATCATTATATTCATCTATGAAATCTACCAGGCACATTTAGGTGCCTGATAGTTTCATAGATGTTTATGATTAAGACTATAGGTGCAAAACAACAATCTCAAAACAATCAAGATAACTATAAAAATTAAAAAAATCTCTTTTAAATAAATACTTACCTCCCATCAACACAATTTTACTACACAACCCGCTGCACTGCGCCAAAACTACCTACTTATAACCCTAAATGCACCCCAGCCGCCCTAGTGCGGCCCTGCAACGCGTTTAACCCCGCACCCTCTCGACCTACGCACGTCTCACTCGCACAGCTACAAAAAGAACTCTCCGTCGCTTTCCACCCTTCGCTTAAATTATTGCACCTCCGATACGACCCCGTACAAAACGCCAAAACCCCCAGAAAAACTGCCAAGGGAAAATGGACAATATAGCTTTAAGAATAGGGTTGAAATAAGGTTATTACACACAATTGTAAGAACGAATTTCTCCAAAGAACGTACAGTGATGATCTGATATCCCATTAGATACTGATCTAACGTTAATTTCATTTTTAAGCAATTCTATACCTTAATATTCAAACTTAAAACACAGAGTCGTTTGTTCTTTTTTGTGTAAAGTTCGTCTTTTAAGAATCAGGAACAAAGGCGGAGGGCATTAAAAAGGCCACCCAGGGGTGGTAGTTTAGGTGGTGGGGTGGAATTAAGGGTGGGGATAAGGGTAGTTGGCATGCCCGAGGGTAAAGACGCATAGCTCGGGTAACCATCGGCATGAAAAGACGTCGATCGCTTAAATATTTTTTACTTGATGATATTAAACAAAGGGTTTTTGAATAGTCGTTGGTTTCTTTTGCTTACCGTATACCTCTTTGAGGTGTTATGATGTATGGAGTGGATAGATGGATATTGGCTAGATTAATCTAATAGACCCATGGCTGTATGGTTAGCTCAATAGTTCTGAAAAAAAAAACAGTTTTTTAGTTGAACGGTCATTAGACGATGATAGTTTCGATGATCATAAAAAGAAAGTTTTACCTTACCTTTTGTGTATTAGACGGTTCACCTGCCTGATTAATGTTTCATTTTTATAGAACAATTTTTTAATTATTTTTTTGGGTCGCGGTAACCTGATGGATGCGGGACGTATAGGTCCAGTCATTGTGTCGGTGCTTGGGATGACGCAGTGGAGGTCCCTCAGCTGCAATGATGATGATGATGATGATGAGTAAATATGGTTGACAAAATGGCTATATGTAGTTTCAACTCGTTTGTATGGACCGGTGTCCATTACCTGTCTCAGTCAGTAGAAATACCTAAGAGGACGTACTGATTCATTCATCAGACTTTTATTGACTAAAACCCATTCCTGTTCCTTTTTTGCCTTCGTTCTAGCGCCCCGGAATTCACTTTCGTACAACCCAGGGTACCAAAATAACACTACAGTTCACTTACAATGAGATACAAAAAGCTAAATATGTACATAGGTTTGTATCTTCTGTAATATAAAAGGCAAAATTCTGACTCAAAAATGCTCAGCCCAAACCCTTGGACCTAGAACGCTGAAATTTTACATAGAATCTTTGAAAAAGAAATATTACGAAAAAATTGTACATTTAAAAAATTAAACCTATAAATTTTTGAACGAATCAAAGACAAGAGTTATGTAAAAATGTACTTATAAAAACCGGCCAAGTCCGAGTCGAACTCGCACCCGAAAGGTTCTGTACCGTCCGTGGTAAAACACTGGAAAAAAGACACGTTTGTTATATGAGAGCCCCAGTTAATATTTATTTCATTCTATGTTTGTTATATCAGCAACAGAAACACATCATCTGTGAAAATTTTAACTGTCTAGCTATCACAGTTCAAGAGATACAGCCTAGTGGCATACAGACAGACAGAAGTGTCAAAGTAATAGGGTCACGTTTTTCCCACTTTGGGCACGGGAACCCTAAATAAATTAATCAATTCATTTTGTTCGCGCCTGATTTTTTTTATCACCATCGAGACACGATGATTCTGTATCGACCTATACCTACATAGGAACAGTTAGTCTAAACGGCTAAGTATCAACAATACTATTGTCGATTTTATTTTTAGGCCCGAACGTAGCATGCGGGTCCGGACAGTACTCTAATGTGAGCGGTGCGTTTATAGAAACAGTTTTATGTACTGCAAGTACAAATAATTCCTATTACGGCCAAGTAATAATATTCCAAAATAATAATAATACTACTAATCCTTTCCTGAAGCCCTGACCACCGATTGGGCTACTATTGTCGATTTTATTTTTACATGTTTCTATTTTTGTATGTTTTTGAAAAATATTTAAAAATGTAAAGAATGTGTGTTTACAAATGAATAAAGGGAATACTACAAATATTCCACAACTTTCGCACAACCAACGCCATCTAGTCCCAAACTAAGCAGTGCGTGTGGTATGAGTACTAGACAACTGATATACCTAGATATTTGAATATTTATAAATACATACATATTACAGATTAATTACACCCAGACACAGATCAAATGATCGTGCTCATCACACACTTTTGTAACGTTCCGGGTGGGAATCGAACCCATGACCTCTGGCATTGCAGTCAGGGCCATTAACTAGGGCTTTCAAATACCGGATTTTTTCGATACCGGTATCAATACCGGTATTAGAATAGCTCAATACCGTGATCGCGTGATCACGGTATTGAGCAAGTTTTTTCAAGATTCAAGTTTTTTGTATATTTTTTTAATTTTTAAACTGCTTCTTCTTCATTCGAAGAAGAATATTATTTAAATAAATAATAATATTTAAATAAATAATGAAATTATTGGTTAAAAACACATTTTTATTTCTTGTTTCCAATAAAACCCACGAAAAGAGAGATACGAGACAAATACCTTATAAGAGTGATATACTCGTAACAGGTTAAATAAGCGTTTCAGGTTCCATATAAACAAAATTTTTTTTTCAAGTCGTAATTTTGAATATAAAATTGATTTAACTTGATTCACAAAACTAGCTAATCCACAAAGTTGTAAAAAGATTTTTGTAGCATGTGGCATATCACTAGCAAGAGGATAGAGTAGAGAATTTTTGAGAGAGTTTGAAGATTCCAGTCACTTTTGATTCTTTTTTTGTAGCCATGTAAATAGCTGTAACATGAAAAGCTTTAATATTTAAGTCCAAAACTTTGCAAGTAAATTTTAAAAATCTAGATGGCTAATGTTACTAATTTTAGATTTAAAAGTACTGTTATACAATATACGTTTAAATAAAATTAAAATTAACGTCTACGCCTTATACATTTTCTAATATTTTAATTTAAATGTTGGTCTATTTTTCAAAAAACATTAAAATTTCGATGAAAAAAATCCACAAGGCATGGGTAGTGTTTAGGGGGCCTGAAAGAATAGCAGGTGACCGTTCCAGTCCACCATTTTAATTTAGTACACGATGCACCAAACATGTGTGCGTCAGAATGGCTGGTTGTCTGTGGCGTTGGTCTATAAGAGTTGATTCGAATATTTGCTACATATATAATAAACTAGCTGTGCCCGCGACTTCGTTCGCGTGGATGTCGAAAGTTAAGAATATTTTTTTAGTGCGAAGCGCTGTTGGAGGATACCGATACAAATATAATTTATTTATGCTAGTGCTTCTTCATAATCAAAATTATCTGTGGAAACATCTGGAGCGTACACAAAAAGATTATTGGGGTGGTTTACCCGTTAAAGAGCTACGTATAGTTGACCATAGGCAAAGCATCCAGTACTTACGTCCACCCCCACAACGGATAATGTCTGGCCCTGAGCTTTATTAATCGTCATGGCATAACAGAAACTAACTGGGAATTGTACTCGTTTGAAAGAGAAAGGAAAGTTGTTAGGAATTATAGGTATTCTTGGAATAAAAACAATATCACCGGCGCTGCAACCAGTTAATATTTCAGCTTCCATTATGTTTTGCTGCAGATTCTTGATTTTAAACCAAGTGCCGTTACAAAGTTTGGGAGGACATACATTTCTGAGGAGAATGATTGGTACACCGATTTTTTTGAGGCTGAAAGTCCGGGTGTTTTGAGAGAATCCAAAAATTCTACCGGGTAGTGCGTAACGTCATCTTCTTCCATAACTATATTTATAGAGGTGTATTTTCTACTATTCCCGGACTCATAGGACATTGCGGAGAGTGAAAATAGCTCGCTGAAATAGCCAGGAACCGGCTTGTTTTCCCATGTTTGTGCAATCTCCGTACACAGAAGAAATTATCAAACAAAATAACTTTTCCATTTTCTTGTACGGGGTATATGCCATCGCCTATTGGTAATAAATTGAATTCTTTGCGAATTTAAGCACGACTCAATTTCGGTGAAAGTATCAGACTCGCGTGAGAGGGCGTGACGCTCTCGGACAGCAGATAACCGCGCTTCTCTTCTCCTTCCTCCAAAACTCTCCTGTGATAGAGAAACTGCCGTAAGAGAACACTTTATACTAAGTCGTGACTCACGTCGGGTAGGCGTTTCCGACGCAAGAGTTCTGACTTGCCTAGCTCGAATTGCTGATAGCCTCGCCTAAAATACGCTCGCCTTCACGATCTTCTTCTGATTCTTGGGACCTACTTTGTCTCACCCTTTTCGCATCTCGGCTACGCTGCGAAAGGTTTGTTTTTATTCTAGAAGGCATTTAAAAAAAAAACTAAACCATACTAATAAAATATTGAACCAAATAATTCACATCAACACCAACTTTTAAAATGAGTATAAAGTTGAAGACCAGCAAAATATCAAAAAATCTAATCTAAGTAACTACACCTATCTTACTTGATTCAAATTGGAAGATACAATTTACTTAGCACTTCAATACTTAAACCTAATCCAAAACTCTTTTTATCGAACGATTTAACGATCTTATTAAGTCAAGACCTTTCCAAAAACAGAACTGGAAAGACACCCTTAAGATAGACTGAATCCAACCAAACCTTTTTATTAAGTTAGAATAACGAATAATCAAACAATTAAACGATAGTATCAAGTCAGGACCATTTTAAAGACAGAACTACAAACGCACCTAAAATTTTACAAAAGAAACCGTTATTCGGAGACATGGGCGAAGGTCATTTTTTCAAGGAACATCTTAACGCTGCCCGCCTACGACAGACTTTTTGTAGGTCCGATAATCGTCACAAATTATAATCCTATAGTATATTCTGAGCGATTTTTCGTAGGCCGTGTGCGTTGCACTATATCAGTGTGTTCTATGTTTTACCTATAAAAAATCGTTCACCAATTGTCGGTTGTGAGCGGGCAGCGAAACACCGCGATTCAGAAAAATGACGTGACACGCCAACGCCATCTATCGAATATCTATGTTCAATAAGTTATTGCACGCAGTTGTTCTCTATGTTTGATAGATGGCGCTGTTTTAAAATTTTACTTCGAAAAGACTTATAATTTTATAGCTGAACCCCGCGGTTTCACCCGCATTTTTGGTTACTGCTCCGCTCCTATTAGTCTTCGCGTAATGTTATATAGCCTATAACCTTCCTGAATAAATGGGCTATCTAACAGTGAAAGAATTTTTCAGATCGGACCAGTAGATCCTGAGATTAGCGCGTTCAAACAAACAAACAAACTCTTCCGCTTTATAATATTAGTATAGATAATTGCTACATAGGATATGTATTTAGAAACAAAAATTTTTTTTTGACCAGTAATCCTGACGTTTGGTTGGCTGGCCACCTCCATTTTTTAAGTCAAACATACCGAGTTTCGCGAAATGTATTGCGTCAATATATATTTTTTAATAATATAATAATAATAATTGCTACATATTTACTTCATTAGTTTAATTTAGTTGTAACTTCAAACATATGTTAAATAAAGGATGTTATTTAGAGCATTTATTTATTATAGGTATCTATGTAGCAATTTGCGAATCAACTCTCATAGACCAACGCCACATACCACCAGCCATTCTGACGCACACCCAAACACCCTGTATATTAAAGACTCATCATCTGCCTAGCCTTTTTCCCAATTATATATTGGGGTCGGCTTCCAGTCAAGCCGGATTTAGCTGAATACCAGTATTTTACGAGGAGCGGCTGCCTACCAGACCTCCACAACCCATTAACTGGGGTAACACGGTACTTCATGGCTAGACTGGAGTCAGATTTACTGGCTTCTGACTATCCGTAACGACTGCCAAAGATCTCCAAATGACAGCCGGGACCAACGGCTTAACGTGCTTTCCGAGGCACGGAGGAAACTCGTTATGTTAAGATGGTCACCCATCCACAGACCAACCTAGGCAAGCGTTGCTTAACCTCGAAGATCGACCTGTGCGGCTGTTATTATCTAGCCACGAGCGACGAGTTCTATATCTAGCCACGAGCAAATATTAAAGGCTGTAATACCGTAATCACGGTATTGGCAAATCAATACCGGTATTGAAAAAAGGCCAAAATATATCCGTGATCACGGTATTACGGGATCCCGTAATACCGGTATTGAAAGCCCTACCATTAACCACTAGACCAACAGGCCAGTCACGTTCTCCACTTATGAACGAAATATTTCAACCTCTATTCTTTACTTTCTACTTTATTCTTGAATATCCGACTGCTTGACATAGGCTTTTATGTTGCATACTCAAACTAGTCTTCGTGAATCCAGGTCTTCTCACCACCGATTTCTGACCTTGACTCACCAACATCTGCAACAACAAGCGGATAGGACTCATAATGGGAATCGATCATAAAAAACAAAAGCTTGCTCATTCTTTCGTAGACCTCATCACCACTTTCTACCAGGGCAGGTAGGTACCCAATAGCAAAGAGCAGAATCATCTTTAAAAAAAAATGAGCTTTACAGCATGGCTATGAATTTCTTTTCGCCAATACGTATTACTAAAATAAACAACTAACATTAATTTTTTCCTTCAAAATGGCACGCAAATAACTATAACGCATTTACTATAAAAAGATTTTTGTCAAAAGTCTTCCCCATAAACATTAAATCTCCAATAAAATCCTCCATCCCCCGTCATCGTAAAACCGTACATTAATTTTATAATATTATCAAGACATAGTCACATGCAGTATACTATGTTTACAGTAATGTAGAACTCACAAAAATCATGTATCTTAGTTGTAACTTAAAAGGCCTATTACACCACCCGTTTTTACGAACGGTCTTAGTCTACGTCGCGTAGTTTAATAAAAGTAAGACGGTCTTACTTGTAGGTAGACTCAACGACGGTTTACGTAGACCGGTCATAAAAACGGGTGGTGTAATAAGCCTTTAATTCAATACTAAAACCTCTCAATCTACTCGCGACATTGTGATGTGCCAACATTTTTATAATATTAACCAAGATGCGTCCAAAAAACAAAAAATATAATATCCATAACTTGCTCGCCATATAATTCAGTCCTACCTCTATCTGCCCACCCAGGTGAGGGTAGCTGAACACAAAGCACGGAGACAGCGTCGGTATCAGATGAACGTAATTTTTCATCACATTACCATAGGACGGCCACGCGCGCGTGAAGATAAAACCTGGTCCCTAACCCGGTACCAAGAGACGGTAGCGTGGAACGATAGCGATACGACACGCGGACTTTTTTTGTGAGTGAAACTAGCTGTGCGCGCGACTTCACTTACTTTAAAGTCATGTTGTTTAAACAGAGATGGTGTGAGGAGTGATATGAAAGAAAAGAGAGTTAGTGATAGCCTACTGTACGTGGGTGCGGTACTGCAATGAGTAAAGCGGAGCGAACGCGGATAGTTAGTTATTCTGTTGAGCTCTGAACGGACGCCGACGTCCGCACATCTATTGTCTTTCTATTATGTCTCTAATAACGGTACTCGAAAGATTAAATATTTTTGCATTATGGTGACCTGGTCCTATCACAAGCTCTTAATTCATATGACGACCTGAACTGAACTGTTAAAGGGATGGAGCTAAGTAGGCCCTTGGGTGAATAGTTCTATCCCTCATTCCTGCTCACACGTTTGACATTCTAACACGACCTATATAAATTGCGGCTAAAGCACCGACTTTGCGCGCAGGTAGGATAGAGCATAGCGGTCGCGTTTCGTTGAATTCACGTAGTCGGATCGCATAGAATACCGCATCATATAATCATCATCATATTATTATCATACTTTTAGTTATTAACACTTACCTGTGTTGCCCTTTATGTTTCAGGGCGACTATGTGTCTTTCAAGTAATCTCGCAGCCAAGTTATTTTTATCTGGCTTTGTTTTATTAGTACTTGAGCTACGCGGCTGTTGAAGATAAAACACAATTATATATTGCAGTCAAGTACCAGTTTATGTTATACATATACATATAAAAAAAAAACAATACTATGAAAGAGATATTAGAATTGAATTAAAGCGATTTTACACTCGCCATTATCGCACTTGGTTCCTGTTTTTGCTGAATGCTTCACAATTTATTACACAGAAAAATCTCTTTTTTTTTTAACTTAGAAATACGTTATTTGCATGGTCGTCATCTTTCTTTGCTACAACACTTAAAAAATCCTTTATAAAACAAAACTCCAATAAGAATCCTATTCCAACTAGAATTTTTCATAAAACTTGCTATTTTTCAACCCAAGAAAAGATAGACAAAAAAAAATACCAAAAAAAAATCCACATTATTTTTTCACTCCAACCAATCGTCGCCCGATGCCTTGGTACACGGGCCGGGGTGTAGAGTTCCCTTAGGAAATTAATAGTCGAGTGGCGGAGACCCTTCGAGTACGAAGTTCCAGAGAACGCCGCTAGGTGGCGACGGCCGACGCGACGGTGGCGCCACGAGGCAAACGGTCGTCGACGTCGCCGTTTTAAAATTGGAATATATGATTACGTATGTACGAGTGTTGAAGGGTAGGTAGAGATGTTTTAATGAGTTGAAGTTGGTATTGTGGGACGATTGGGAGTTATGAATATTGTTATTTGCAGTGAAAAGTAACTCCAGTAGTTCAAGAAATGAATTAATTTGCAGTGTCCTTAGTTCTAATAATTCAAGAAATAAATAAGTAGACAAAAAATGGGACATTTTCGCAAAAATGACAATTAAATTGACTGGAACAATTTGCTTGCTGAGGGCTTCCCGATCGATTATAATTTAGGTGTCTTGAAAAAACTAGTACGTACCACTGCTTACCACCAGGTAGGAACGCAGCCAAGCACTAGTTAATATCTATCAATTTAATGAATTAATTCATGAATCCCCGACCGGTCTCATTGGACCGCGCTGTTATTGTCTTACTATTGTGTCTCGTTTCGCGGGTATTGATAGGTTAATGAATAGTTAGATATTAATACAGTTACTCTCAAAAGTTTTAGCAACATTATTTCTATTCCCAACTACAGTTAACCGTACATCTGTTAGTTATAAAATCACAAACATAAATCATTAAACCAGCATATTTCTCAAAAAATAATACCAACCAAACGCCACAGATGGCGCCACGCAACAAAAATACGAGCAAATAAAATCGGCAATTTTGAAATGCACGTAACAGGAAGTTGCCAACCGCACACAAACTATTCTGCTTACACCGAAATATTTAATAGGGCTGGGGGTGGAACTAAGCTAAATTAAACCAACTGCTCACTTTATTAGTTGTAGAAATTATTATGATTTTAGTTTTGGAACGCTCGTCGTGTTGAAGTCGGAAACTCGGAATGTTAGCTTGTTAATCGCGGGGAATTCTGTACCTACCAAAGAGCTCTCGTGTAATATGCGAAATTAAAATTAGAATGTTGAAAGCCGGTACTTTACTCGTTTAGTTCCTGCTTCTAATGTAGACGGGATTATTAAGGCGGAACGCAGACAGTTTGGAATTAAATGCAATTAAAATTTTAGTATCTGCGTTTGTTTTTGGTAGAAATACTTATTTGAGGGACTGAGGCTCTACCATGAGCTCTTAACGCGATGTATTTGACGATCTAAACTACACTTTTAAAGGGATACCTATTTGAGGAATAAAAGCATTTGACAATCTAAACTGTTAAAGGGATGGTGCTAGATAGGGCTATCGTATAGCTTCATCCCTCCTGGTCGCTCGCACACTTGACATTTTCATACGTCACTTTCCATGACGTATGAAAATGTCAAGTGCTCCTGAGAGTAACGAGTGGAAGAAGAAATGAGTTGTAATTGAATCAGTAGTTTACACGTTTTAGTATGTACTTATTTATAGGTGGTAAATTTTATCAAACATATCTCTCAGTCATCTTGAGGAAACCGGTAGGTATCTCGTACTTACCAAAAATTCGAAGACATGTGACATCCGCCAATCTGAACTGGGCCCGCGCGGTTGATTATCGCTCATTCAGTGGAAACATTATAAGGCCGATAATGCTAATATATCTCCCATTCCAAAATGCTGCGATAGGACGTATCGTTTCTTCAACCACCCTTTGCGTTCCAGAAATTTCGCTTTAAATCCCGTCAAGGTATTTTTCTCACAACCTCAACATTTTTAACGAGTTCCAAAACTAATTCCAATCACAAAGCTATCCTTAACCCATCGACAACTCGCCTCCTCTAAAAGCGAACGAATCTAATTTCCGACCTCGCCAGCTCCACTATTTAAACCGAAGTTAGTTTAGATAGTCTCGAAGTCCCAGACGCAACGCACTCACAATTAGTGAGTCCCGTATGAAAGTTTAACCGCCCATACATAACCATTATGTGTAAAATACGGGTAAAGTGCAAAGTTAGACAGGGTTTCTATCCTTGTGAGGCTATATATCATGTGTGGTCAACTTCTGAGAGTACCGTGCGCAGTATAGGGTTAATAGTTTTGAGTTTTTTTGATTGGAGAACTTTTATGCGAGGTTTTATGTATGTTTTGCTTTATGAGACGGTAGTTTTGTTAATGTTAGGTACTATTGTTATTGCTACTGTAAAAACTTTGATGCTCATTTAGTGGTACTCTTTAGCACATGTTTTTTTTTTGATAATTTGCGGATAATGCAGTAGGTAGTGAGGCATTTATTGTCCCTAATTAAATAAATCAACTTTCAGCTATGTAAATCTGAGTTTTTATTTAGTTATTTTAGCCAGGGCCTGGTACGTGACGATGGAAAGAGATTGGCCGGTGTTGTTATTCCCGTGGAAGATTGGTAGGCTTTTAGTATGGGACGCTACTTGTGTCGAAACTCTTGCGCCAACCCATCTTCCTAGCTCGTCGTGTTGTGCTGGTGCTACCGTTGCGGCTGTGGATAATCTCAAGCTGTTGAAATACAATAACCTTGTTGGAAATTATATTTTCGAACCAAGAGATTCACTCTCAAAGATTGCATTTCTCGGACCGTGGGGTTCGAGTGTGCCATACAGCATGGTAATGTCACCAGTCTTTTGGGCACAGTAGCAGTCGACTTTTTAGCCAGTTACAACTAGTTTAGGGATATTATTATTATTTATTATTATATAATTATAGTTCGTTGCGTATTTTATAAATGTATAGATAGAGCCCTTATTTAAAGCTTTTTTTCTTTTATCCAACTACCATCACACATTTCTCAGGTCATAGAATCCAAAGACCTCATACTCCAATAAAGCCTCTATGCCTTATTTTGCAGACCGTGCGCGAGGCTGCGGGGCGCGGGGCGCGGCGCGGAGGGGGGGCCGTGAGCGGTAATTGTACAAAAGTTACCATCCTCAGCTACGGTGGATTCGTTCACGCTTCCTTAAACGTGGGAGGCAGACGGGCGGGCCAAACGCCGCGGTTTTGACGCCCGAATGCTTTGGTGGAGGATTTCGAGAGATCATATTGTATTCTCACGTTTTGCGCTTGATTTATGAATGAAGAATTTAAAGTTGAGTACCTAATTGCCAAACTTTTGCTTGAAACCAGTTCCTCCAAATGTCACCATTGTGTGCACCGCCCGGAGAACACATTGGAGCATACAGTGGTGCATCGCTTGGGCGTAGCAGTGTCCTCGTAAGGGCGATCAGCAGAAACGATCTCACGTGCCAGGCACTGTCCTCTATAGAAGAGGGATTTTTTTTAGCTTTAATAAAAAAAATATAAAAGTATTATTAAAATGACTTCATCATCAACGAAGTTATAAAGTTTCAAAGCTGCTAATAAGAAAGAGTAGTCCAACGTCAAAGTTCCTCAAGCCGCGTAAAATTGCGTTTTGGAAAGAGAGAAAGATGTTTTTATTTACATCTCGTTTGCTTTTTACCAATTTTGTTATTGTTTTCTCACTTAGTATTTTTGTATATATAAACATTGTTTTTTCCATACATATTCCGGATTGGCGCAGTGATAGAGCGATTGACTGCTGCGTTGCATGATTGCAAAGCAGTAACGCTTTATTTATTCTTTATGCAAAACACAATTTACAAAGGCGAACTTAATGCCTTAGGCATTCTCTACCAGTCAAACTTGCTCACGCCCTGGGATCTCAACCCCGATTTCCAGCCACCGTAGGCTAAGGCTTGCAGACGGTGAGCAATGGGTAGATCGTCGCGCGGCCGTCTGGTAACTGTCCGGACCGAGCCCGAGTCATCGACGGCGCGGGTCTTGGATTCGTTTTCGAAAGGGAAACCTAGAATACAAGGCAAAAAAGGAAGATAGGAGTTTTAGTCAGTAAAAGTACGTCACGGCTTCCCGCTCCGTCCTAGAACGTAATCGTTATAACGTAATGCTTACAGACAACGGTTATCGTTGCAATTATTTTGAAGACGACTTAAAAAATGAAACTATCGTTGAGCGAAATAGCAGTATATATCTATCATTATGATTTATTATTATGTAGAGTTGTAGACGCTTAATCATTTCGTCAACAAATTCCTCATCTATGTTCTTTGCACAACCCTTTAAAATTATTTCTTTAAACAGCCCACATGTTAACAAAGAACATTTCTCATGCGGCGATCGGATTCAATACCACAATATCATCTCACAGTATCTCCGACGAAAAACAAAAAAAAAACAACAGACAACCTTACAAATTACCCAGCTTAATTCCCCATCAGGACGGGCCCATTTTCCGAACTTAATCACATACTTTCCAAGTGATTTCACACTCCCTCTCCCCAAAAACCGTAACGTTCGATTTCCGGCCCGGGCAAATCGTAACTTTTCTTCAATCAACCGTCTACGAATCGTAAAAGTAAAATCTAATTACCGCTTACAGATTGCCATCGCCGTAGGGCTGGCTGGCAAGCGTGATTAAAAATTTAAATTATGTTTTAAAATTAGAACATTTTAATCTGGGGTCCTGGTTTGGAAAAGTTTTTATTCAAGAGGGAATGCTTAAAGTTGACGGTTTTTGTTGAGTGCGAGGGGAGTAGGGTTGCCAGAGCTAAAAACGTAAAAAGATTTTTTTGTGGTTTCTTTTTGTTTTTTTTTCCTGTTGTTGATTGCAGGCAGCCTAAAATGGGTTGGCCGTTATGAGATAATTGGAATTTACTACAGTTTAGACGTCATATCTTCTTACCTTTGTACTTGGTTTCCGCACTTAGTCCCGTTGGACAATTGTGCGTGGGCCATCCGGCCTTTACTCCAGCCAGCCCACCTCATTCCAAAAACAAACTAGTTTCTTGGGTTTGCTCAGGGTTTCTGTTATTGTCTTCAATGTTCCCAGGATTTGGGTTCTCATTTTGCTGACGGCTGTGCACTCCAGGAGTACATGCGCGACAGTTTCCTCTGCCTTCATACATCCTCTACACAGAGGACTGTCCGTGATACCCAGTGTCGTCATTTAGACGTCATGTAATATTACGTTTCTGGCCTACTAGGCAAATTAGGCTTATAATTTAGCATACTTCATTTAACTTCTGAGAATTAATTATAATTATGTTTATCATCGTTTATGATTGATTTGTAGATAGATACGAGTATGTATCAATTCCATGGAATATAAATTATGAAACAGTAAACTCTTTAATTATGTATTTTCACTAATTGTTTACTTGAAACTTTCATACATTGCTATGTTCGCGGTTTTAAGCAATATCGATAAATTTAAATATACACCGTAATACGTACTTCAAATTACTTTAAAATGTTCATAAGCATTGTTAACATTAAATTTGAAAATGAAAATTAAATTACTGATTTGTAATAAAATTACTATTGAAAAGAAGCAATACACCTGTACTTGTATTATTACTATATAACAAAAGATAATTAAAGATTTAAATATTACAGTATATATATATATACGAGTACATAAAAGGTGAAACTGACTGACATATCAACTCACACCTGAAACTATTAAGACTAGGAACATGACATTTTTATAGAAGGCTTCCTTTTATGACGTAGGTAAGCACTACAAATTTACAAAATCCTCTTTAAAAAATCACGTTTCAAGGGGTTAAAATGGGAATCTACAGTTTGTGTGGAAAATCCTACTTTATCGCAGGAAAAGCCGCTGGCAGAAGCTAGTGTTTAATATTGTAATGTAACGTTTTGACAGACACAGTCAGTCTGAGACATATGCCCAAGTGTCGCTACAATGACCAACCCTGGGGGTCTGGAATCTATCGGATTCCCGCGACCCTTACCAGATCATCCGACCACCTTGAAATGAAATGAAATTTATTTGCCAGAATATAGGTACTTACATAATAACATGGTAAAACAATTTTAGACTCACTGTATTCGACTTAACAGTCGTGCAAATGCCTTGTAAGTGTATGCCTTGTGGAGGCCTTCCAACACTGCGTCTTTCGGTATATAGTCACCATTCCTGAAACTTTCGTCCTATCGACCATCTGTTCTACGAGTAATGTGCCCTGCCCACTGCCACTTAGGTATGACGATTTTTCGGGCTATGTCGGTAACTTTGGTTGTAACTACAAAAATCTTAAATTCAATTAAGTGGGTGTGTGCAATATAAATTAAATGAGAAAATTTGAATATTGCTTACTTCTTATCTATTTTACCTAGCATTTGGCAGCAACCTGAGTTTGATCTGGTGTTTCTTCTCAGGGTAGTCAGTTAGGAAACACCGGCCTCATCTAGAATAAAATGAAAAAAAAAATTGACGTGTGTGTGAAAAGTGTTTGTGTACACCTATAAAAAATAAATATCATTTATCGACTTTGGCCTCAAAAAAGTTAAAAATATAGCCAATGTCATTCAGTGATCATTCGTTTTCTAAGGGTGAAAAAATATTCAAAACCCGTTCAGAAGTTTCACAGATTCCCCCTTACGTATACAAACTTGCAAATTAGTCTTTGTAATATGTTTTATTTTCTAATATTAGAAAAAAACACTTAACTATCATTATAAATAAATATAGAACAAAGGACAATTAATCTAAAGAATGGCGTCAAAACACTCTCCCGCATCGTTGTCGACTGATACCTAATGTACCCAAAAGGCTAGCGGCACTGCCACGCTGTATGGCAATGCTTATTCTCTGCCCAAGGTAAAAATCACCTCTTGGGTGACGGCGAAGTGTCGACTAGGCGTTTTATAAAGATTTTTTTTTTTATATTTTTCAAATTAAGAGCTTAGTTCCTAGCCAGCCCTGTAGCTCCCACAAGTTAGGCAAGCGGTAGCCGGGGCGGGTCTTGCGGCGCAGGGCGGGCGGTAATGAGTTGGGCGGCTGAACGGAGCACTCGCAGAGGCGGACGTAGGCATTAAAGTTTGGGCGGGCTTGGTTGGTCGAGAGTTTGGAAACTTGCTAAGTCCGACAAATTGCTCAAATTGATAGTTTGAAGATAAGTTTAAAGTGGTTTTAGTCGAGCTTCAAATTATATTGGTAAACTTCTACTGCTGGACATAGGCCTCCCCTAAACATCGCCACAATGACCTGTCCCGATCGTCTAGCCTCCTTCGAATTTTTGTGACCACCTGTTCATCAGTCCACCTCGTGATAGACCTCCCAACGCATCCTGTTCCGATAACCTCAGTCCCTTAAAATTATGAGTATTGAAGAATCCCGGGTGACGTACTCATTTAATTGAACAACACAATGTATTTTGAAGATTTTCTTGCACATTTTCCACTTACATTTAGGCACTGTCATTCCAATTCTGCGATATGTCTAATTTCGGACACAGGCCTTCTCCGAATGTCACTACACAGACTGATCCTATAAATCTATCATCAAAGGCATCTTGCCGTCAATTGGCAGGGGACAGGGCACATTATTCGCAGAACAGATGGTCTATGGGATCAAAAGCTTCAGTAGTAAGGAAGACGCAGCGTTGGTAGACCTCCCACAAGGTAGACTCATGACCTGGTAAGGGTCATGGGAATCCAATGGATACGAGACGCACAGGAGTGGTCGATGTGGCGACGCTTGGGGGAGATTTATGTCTGACAGTGGACGTCTTTCAGCTAAGATGATGATGATGTCAATGTTATTTTATTAAATCAATCGGCTGACATCAGACACGACACTCAAATTGATAATCTTTCTCTATAAAACCTGTATGTTACTCTTTTATTCGTGCATTACCTGGATTATTGTCGAACTATATAACAGTGTAAGCACATTATCCATTTGATAGATGACACTGATTGATCACGGGGAACCATTATTGACTGTGGCGCGGATAGGTTTTAGCGTTTTCATTTGTCTGTGTTTTATAATGGATGTTATTGATTCCGGGATGATGTTTGCAATGGTCGTAATATTATGGTACTTTTTTAGGGTTCTGTTCCACGGAGGAAAACCGGAACCCGTATAGGATCACTTTGTTGTCCGTTAATCTGTTGTCTGCCAAGACACTATATCTCAGGAACGCGTAGAGAATATCGAGTACAAATTGGATTGGGTGAGGGTGGTTTGGTTGGGTTGGGCTGATTTGGGTTTGGGTTGGGTGGGGTTTTGGTTTAGTTGGGTCTAAGGTCCCTTGAAGCGAGTGAAAACAATAATCTTATAAGTTAACGAAAAAAAAGATACAGCCGATTCTGTCACAAAATCGTATACTTTGACACGCTTAAGGGATTCAAAATTTTTAAGATACCTACTTCTCGTGGATGAATGAATGGTTTTGGATGATTAGAATAGCACATATTTGAGAGTTAATACGATATTGACATTCAATTATAAATTATATACAAATACTAACAATTTAAATAAAAAACTTAAGTTAAACCTAGCTATGTACATATAATACAAATATAAAATATACACTCAGGCGTCGAAGTACTCCTCCACATCGCTGTCATCTGGAAATGTGCCCATGTACTTCTCGTTGATTTTGAACCCTGGGAATAAAACAAGGCCTCATAGCACAAATATAAGAAAAACTCTTCAGACTTTTTCTGAACGACTGAAAATATTTTTAGTTACGTCACAAGAAAAACAAAATTGAGATTCGGAAATATCTTGCTAGACTCGATTCGGGAATTTACTGTTTTCATAGATAAATTAATACGGAACGCTCAGTGCGTGAGTCTGACCAGCAATTGGCTGGTTTTTATATCGAAACATTTGCTGTACTTAATAGGCACCTTTTTTTGGCTTTCCACTGATTTTTAATCTATTGTTTGTTTTTGTATGTACTTTTTTGGTTTTAATAAGCTGTACGAGACAAAACTAAACAATTTTCCTTTTTTTACAAAGAAAAAGAACTCCAAAAAACAAAAGCCTGTCCCATCTACATTTTTTTCTTCAAACTCTTTGGTGGAAAGTTGAAATTCGGCCCGCTCTCGAGACTACAGATAAATATCTGGCCGTGGCCGGACTTTTTTAATATAAATGTTCTTTGTTCCTGACGGCAGAAACTTTTAATGAAAATTCAAATAAGGACAACTTTTAACCTTTTGTTTTTTTTTCATGAATGTTTTTTTTTTGGCGTAGGAATTGTTTTTTGTTATTCCAAGTGCCGGTGATAAGGATCGTGGTTTGTTTCGCTTTGTTCTAGTTTTTTTTTTGTTTATTTGTGGTTGGTAAATTGAGTTCTTACTTGAAAATTAAGGTTTTATTATTTAAATTACTCGTCTCATCTAATCCAAATGCGGTATAAGCATTTCCTTACATAATTGAAATTATAATACAAAAATTTAATTATGCTCTATAGTTAGGCTATTATCTGCTCTATTGGGATCTTAATTAAAGATAATTCAAAAAATCATTAAAACTATCCAATTTGTTTTTTGGGTTGGCAAATAATCAAATAATTTCTCCCACTCTATGTGGAGCGCGAGAACCCTCCCGTCTTCCTTGCCTTTATGTTCCAAATCCGCGGTAACTCTTTCAAACAATCACGCTGCCTACTACCAACATACAAAGTAAATAATATACAATAACTCATCCATCACTTAACTCGTTAATGTTTCACAAAGGTTCAGATTCTGAAAAGAAATAAGTATACATCGTAAAATTAACGTAACTAATTGACTTACACGATGCTGTGCTGTGATTAGTTAAATTAATTTTCAGTAGCGAACAAACAAACGCGTGAACTAATGGTGGTGGAAGATAGTTTAGCCTTAGAATATTTTTACACAGATGAGAAATTAATTATTATTTCTTTACGCTCGAACGGATTTCTATGAAATTTTGTAAAAGGGTAGACCGTGTCCTGGAATTGCATAAAAGAATCTTTTTATCCCTTGTGATAATTTTCTACTTTCGCGCAGGGGCCAGCCACACTCGGTAATAAAGTTCACATAACTTCACATACTCCGTAGAAGCAGTATTAGTTTTTAGGGTTCCGTATTTTTAGGTGTCACAGTAGATCTTCATCACTATTTATTGTAATGAGGTCATTCTATAATTTCCACCTCACAAAAAGAAAAAAAAGCCTTTAAAGCCACGACCACACAAATAAAAACCCACGTCATTACCATTTCTCTCTCACCGTCATTACCTCACAAAGAATCCGCGGTAATGAGTATAGGCCCTTATTTATTCGGCCCCATTGCCTCAGGACGAAGACCAAATAAAAACCCTCTTTATTTACCCTACGCCAACATACATTTTAATCAAGTGACCCTGTCAGAAACGTAGGACCTACACTTAATTACTTAAGTTGATTAGGTCCATGTACCTACGTATGTAATGTGGGCGTTTTTAATATCGCTGAAGTAGTTTTGTTAGTAAATGGGTGCGGTTGAAGAAAAGTGTTGTGTTAGTTTGTGGAGTAAAGCTGGGTTGTTTTTGCTGAAAGTGTAACTTACACGGGGGATTTTATTTATGTAGTAAAAATGAGCTAGTTCTTCAACCCGATACTTGTATTTTCGAATATTCGTATACACATTAGAATAACGCGATGAACTGTGATTTAAGTCGGTAGTGTGTTACAATATGATCCCGAAAAATTTAACATTCAAATAAAGCACGCTACTACGAAATACTTAACGTCGTAGCCATACGATCTTACATGATTCAGAAAAATATAATATCACGTACCTGTAACTTTGCTAGACAAAACACTAAGACCCTGTCCAGATGAGGCGTATTACGCACGAGTCCACTCGTGCGTTTCAATCTCTGAATGAGGAAACTCGCGTAGGCATCTGGATGGGATATATGTAGCTCTAGTATCTCGGATTCGAGCGAGTGTCAACGCGCAAGTGGACTCGCGCGTAAAACGCGTCTCCTGGAAAAGCTCTTAACATCTAATCCATGTTACCACGAAAAATCAGACGTCGTGGTCATGTGATCTTGACTAACCAAATCTCTAATTAGTGAATTCAAATCACTTGACAAAAAATGCGTGCTTCTACGAATAAGTTATCACCCAAACTTCTACCAAAAAGACATGGTTTAGATAACATGACTTCAGCGTTTATTTTTTCGACGTGTTACTCCATTACATTTCTCAGAATCAAGCATGGAACACTCCAAAGTCACTTAATTATTCGGTCACCATTGGTTACTATTTTTTTTTAAGCTTGTTGGATACTGTGTTTTGTTTATCTATGAATTCTTCGTTCTTCAGAAGGTCTGAAAGCCAATAACTAGGACCTAAAAAATAAAACGACATTGGAGGCTTTTTGTAACAAAATGCCTAGACACACGAAGGGGAAATATTTTTATCAAAATCCAAGTGTCTACCTAGGTTCATTAAGGCTCGCGCTGTCACTTGCCGCGCGCCTTCACAAAACGACATCTTTTTTCTATCACATTTTTTTTTAAATAATGATACTCTTGCGCTTGATTACTATCTCACCTGAAGGTAATTGATGATATCTTCGAATTTAGAGCACGCTTACCTAGATGTCACAGTCTGAAGAGCCTTTAACGTAGAATATCATCCGATGTCATATTCCACTCTAGAGTGGAGAGACTTTTACTGTCTAAACCAGGGTAGGTTTTGAATACTATGAGCTGAAAATGTCTCAAACCCAACTTAAATGCCAAATGTTTTCAGGACTGGTTTTCAGGTTGTAGAGTTTGAGTGTCAACTTCAAATGCGATGAGAAATCGGAGGTACCTAAACGTTCGGCGCTCTATGATAAAGAAACATCTACATTTTAAAGTAACCTAAAACAATGAACATCATCAATTCAAAAAAAAAACACACACAATACAGACTCGAACATTACCAACCAAAATAAACGACCCTCACAAAATTAAAATTCTCAAACAGCACTCACTTTGAAAAAGATATATGGGGGTGTTCTTTCATCTTTCCCAAGCGGTGACCTTACCTTAGTCGTTTGCGGGTTAGGGGCGGGTCTCTCGTACCCCTAAGGGGGGTAAAAACCCGGGAAAAGTTGGGGAACAGACCTCTGCGGTGTTATTTATGGGTCTCTCGAGTCCAGTGAAGTGCCCGCTGAATATAAATCCTGGGGCTGGCAAAGACTTTAAATGTAAAATAAGAACGGAAAAGGGACGAATTTAAAACCCAGGGACCGTAGGTACGTTGTTTAATTTAGGAGGTATATTGCTTAGGTATGTGTAGGTGTTGATGGTACGTAACCCAAATATTAAGGTAGAAAATAAAACTGTTGATTCGTTTTGTATTTGATACAGCTTTTTTGATTTTGAGGTTGGTAATTGTCAAACGACTTCTTCCATTCTAGGATGGAGTAAAAGAGTGTGTCAGATTTTTACTGACTAAAATCCACCCACAGGCCTCCTGTCTAGAAGACACCACGCGGGTCCAGCTTGGATTGGTAAATGTCTTCGAATTTTCTGTTCTAGGACATGCCGGTTTCCTCACGATGTTTTCCTTCATCGTTTTGAGAGCAGTAGGGATGAAATATATTACACAAAGTAATAAATACGTCTGGCTGAGTTTGAATCCGCGACCGACAATTTGTAAGTCGGGGTAGCTACCACTGAGTCACCACTGTTCTCAGTCGGGGCAGTTGCCACTGAAAGACGAATATGCTGTAGGCAGAAAACATGACCCGTTGGGAGTTTTCGACTCTTCGCCAATGTGAGTCGAACCTTAAAGCTACAGTTACCTTAAAAACTTTTTTTTTATATATAGGCATAGACATAGGCTCGCGTTTGACCACTATCTCACCTGATGGTAAGCGATGATGTGGCTGACGATGGAGCACGCTTGCCTAAACATAACCTATTCACTCTTGACTTGAAGACTCCTCCTGTAATTCTAACATACTAGATGTTAATATTTGCTTTACAAATTCAAAACTGTGGACATCTTTATGCGACAGATTCGCTTTTGTATTTGCCTTCATGATATTAACATTTACGATTCAAAACTTGGCAGCTTGACTGAAATACGAGTTCGTATATACTAGAAGTATTAACTTAACATAGAGTACATACTAGAAGTATTAACTTAATACGTAAGCGTTTTTGTAACGTAGCGTTTGTGAGTTTATGCCTTTTTAACCTATCAATACCCGCGAAACGAGACACAATAGTAAGGCGCGGTCCTATGAGACCGGTCGGGGATTCATGAATTAACCGACTTCAAAAAGGAGGAGGTATTAATTCAATTTTTATTTCTATGTCGTAAAACGTTAAATTGACATCAACTTTAGACTCTGGTTTTACGTTATCAAATCAGGAGCAGAAGGGAGTGTCAGATTTTTAATGTCTAATGATAGCCTGTGCTTTTATTTTTCGTATGGAACCATAAAATGCCTCCGCCTGCTCTTAAGTGAAGCGAGATAGAGTGTCAGGTTTTTACTGACTAAAAACCATTTAGAGTGAGACCGTTTTCACATTATCCACAGGTACATATTATTAGGTAGTACATTACATAGTACATATTATAAACGTAGGTAAATGTATGAAATATGTACCTACCTTTCATATTGTCCGGCCCGATATCGGATATCGGAGCATGGCATTTCATACATTTTACTTACCCCGATATCGTATCGGCGTCCGATACCGATATCGGATCGGATAATGTGAAAACGTTCTAAGGGTTATTTCATCAAATACCTTTATAACTCTTCACTTCTCACAGCATACAAAAAAAAACTTTAATCGTTAGTACATTTACTCAATTATTTACGTTTACATATAATATACCAACTATCATTTTTTTTAGACGTTACCGCTATGATTTCAACCCCTTTAAAGATTAATATTAAGGGTGGGTCTAGTGACCGAAGTTTTCCCTTTTGGTATCAAGTTTCGTTTTTCATTCTCATCATATTTTTTTAATGTGATATGAATCTGACACCAAATATGGGGGCTGCATGAATCTTTACAAGTTAAAAGTAATAAGAACTTTCCTAAGTTGTTTTTATACACTCAGGTATATGTAATTTTTTCTTTGTAATAGTAAATTATTTAAATAAGGGATAAAGTTGTGTATTTAAATTGCGGGTGGCATGTTGAATTCTAAACGAAACGAAGGTTGCTAAGTTTTAATCCTGAACGTAAGAACGTAAGAGGAATGCATAAAATTAACTCCCGAGCACTGCGAGGGGTTAATTAATAAACCTACAAAAATAAAAAAATAGTTTAAAATATTTCACCCTTGTACTATTATTTTTTCATTTGTAAAATTATGTCTATAAAACATCCATTAACAGAAATTACTACTTACAGAATAGGACAACTATCAAAAATAAAAAACATGTCATATTATAGACTATGTATTAGAGTTCCACAAACCATCATTCATAGCTTTTCGATTCCTTTCCTATTTAACCGTGGACATTTAGCAAACAATCCTAACAGTTTTCAACCTCTAAAACAAACAATATTCTGACACAGCAGGATTTCATATCACGTTTCATCAACTCGGTATAAACAAGAAAAACAAAATAAAACAAAATATTTCCAGCACTCATCAAGCTCGCGTTTTCGCAACTAAACAAAGTTTGTTTTTCAATGTCGAGTATGTTGTAATGAAGCTAGATGAACTGCGTTATCCATGTTGTATAATGAAAGTCCTTCTGTGGAGCCTCTTTATTTATCAAATCTATGTACATGATTTACATAAAAATAGTACTTAACTGCGATCCCACCTAATGGTAGCATACCATTGGGTGGGATCTGGTGGGAATGATGCAATCGTTGCGCACTGGTTTATTAAGAACCTATTGACTATAGCCTTGGAGATGCCTAAATTATAATCGGACGGATAGATTGCAGTAGGTCCATAGTTATTATTATAAGTACCTCTTTAGAAGGTAGATCAGAAAACTTAGAACTGGCACATCAACTTGCCCTGGTCCCGTATTATTTGGGGTCGTTACAACATGTTTCTTTCTTGCATTCGGTTCTGCAATTGTGACGTTATCACCCGTTATGACCGATTACAATTTTAATTCTTAATAATCTTTATCTAAACTTACTCATTATCATCTAAGCAACTAGGGTTACAAGATTATCCAAAAAATTAACCATGGCCCTGGAATATAGAAGTGCGCAAAGCTAAATGAAAATCAGTAAAAATCTGGCACTCCTTCTCGCGCCAGAGCGGAGTAAATTATTCGGTAAATTCCCACCGAAAAAAAAAACGATACCTACAAACAAGTTTTTATTTTTTTGAACCTTAACTTATAGAGGTCAAACAGGTCTTCAAACTTCATAAAAACGGGGTCGCAGTCAAAAAGCTAGCACTCATGATATCCCACGAACCCCTGAGTTGGCACAGAGTCGTCTAAATGTGCTTAGGCGAAGTTTACACACGTACATAGGTAGCGGTAATCTGTGAAAAACACGCGAATTCGTCATAACTCGTAAGCCCATCCGTAAAGTACGCACTTCACTAAAAATATGAGTTATGGTGTAAGTCAAGAGAGATTTGGTGAGAGTTTAAACTTTGTTATATACCTCATGAGCCGTTTATAAGCTAAATTAATAATATTACAGCACTAACAAGCTGAAATTTCAATGGGCCCGCGATACTAGCCTGTGCCTGTTTTTGAGTTAGTACACTATACCACATAATTTAATACTTTTTATCGCGAAAGTAGGTTCCCTTGAGCTAATTTTATGCAAGAGAAGCCACTGGAAGCAGAATCTAGTTAAATAATAATCAAGTTAGATAAAAGTCGAGTGAGACATACATACCTACGAGTATATACGTGTATACATTAGCAGATTACTATATCAAAATCGAAGGACTTCCTGTGCTGGATAAAGGCCTCCACGTCCCTATAGTGTTGCTACGTATTATAATACTTTTTTTCAATGAGAAATCATCAAACGACTCCGCCCACACTGGTGGATGGTGGTGGTGGTTAGTTGAAAGTATAAACGTAAAACTTTAATATCTTCAATGTAACCGCTTCTCAACCCGCTACCGCTCATCCCGCGTCCCACCCCCTACACCGTGATGTCGCACACAATCCCTCATTAAACGGGACACGACGCACGTTCCGCATTACGGCGATAATTTGTACCAAACTCGCATTGAACCCATTTGTACCTCGCTCCACGTAGCGACTGCGAAAGAGCTGCAACTATTAGGACCTGCGTAGATCACAGACTTAGAGGAGCGGGTCGCTAAAGCTAGGTTTGGGTAGGCCCAATGTCGTTCAACCTTAAAAGTAGAACTACACTTGGGCCACGTACGCCGCTCTGGGCGCGTCGTCGGTCTCCATACATTTTATAGGGCAACTAAATTTGTAGGTAGCGCTACATTAGATCCACGCCACGCGATGTGACGCTACGTACAAATCAGGCTTGGCGTAAGTGTAAGTCAGTCTAATGTTCCCGCTTTAGCCACTCGCTCCTCTTAAGATGGTTAGGTTATAAGCTCTTAGAGTGGAGACTATGTCTGCCGACTGAAAGACTTCAGGAACTATGGTGGTACAGTGATTATGAGCTGCTGTGTCCAACGAGCTCACAGTCTCCTTAGAGATGTACCCTAACAAGCGTTGTATCGAGGGGGTTCCAGGGTGGTTTTTTAAGAAGTCACGGTGTTTCCATGTGCAGATGATCACCATGGTGGTTTTAGTGAGATAAGAATCCTACACTTCCTAGTCTTTCCTTCAAAATTTCAGGCGCTTTTTGAAGGTTTGCCTCTGCAAACCAGAGAAAAGTTTACGTTACATTTATCCTAGTGGTAAATCGTCAAATGACTTCTTCTTGAAATAGGTATACAATGTCTTTGGTATGGATGTAGATGAACAAATCAGTGTGTCGTAAATGGCTAATAATCTGACGAAAAAATTGCAAATGTTTTAAACGCGTCTCCGACATAAACGCAAAAAGTCTTTGGTCTGCGTTACCCCTTCACATTACGTTCGTAAGCACTGCCTGTGTGGTGACTTTTAGTGGCCGCTTACGATAAAAGGCACAGGCATCAGGCACCAATGTTTTGTTACATACGCGTAAATCCCATTTTATGAACAACTTTTGAGAGAATACATGCTTACACGTGTAATTTCGTTACATTTGATTTCACTGACCCAAAACCTCATCAATATACGGGGTGAAAAAGGGTATGTTTTCGTAAAAAAAAAGATCTTAGATAAATACTGAACACTTCTTCATTCCCAGAAAGGGTTTTTTAACCAGAAATCCTCTTCAAACATTACGTTATTTACATACGGTTTCGGTAATGGTTCGTTGGCCAAAAAAATGTTGGAAACCACTGTTCTAGATGAAATAATCCAATAACATGTCATCTAATTCAAGATGTCACGCTCATCGTATTGTGTTTTTTTTTTATTTACCCCTTAATTCATGAATCCCCGATCGGTCTCATGCGACCGCGCTGTTATTGTTTTACTATTGTGTCTCGTTTCGCGGGTATTGATAGGTTAAGGAGGTGTAACTGCGTTCCTAAGCAAGTATGGAGAAACCTTTTTTTATGTGGGCGAAGCCGCTCCCAGAAGCTAGTACAATATATTGACGTTGTATTTGATAGTTTCCTTTGACTTTGCATGGTTTTTATCAATAATTTTTAGTTAAATTTCTAATAATTCTTGAAAAAGATTTGTAGTAGAATATTTTGGACACTATTTTTCTATGTAGTAACAATTTTCTAACAAATAAATGTATTATTATTAAAATTCTACGTAAAGAAGCTCTACTATCACCCTAACACATATTAGTACCAAAGTAAAATTATTTTTGAGCTTCCAAAGGATCCAAAAACCGTAGCAAATATCCAGCTAAATTGAGTTTTTAGCAGATTTTCAGCACTTAGTGGACACATTGTAAAAACCAAAACTACCCAACGCGAGCTTATTACCAAGTTATGTATGTCACAGACAAAACTGTTATATGGTCAAAACCACTTTTAACTGCGAAAATTGGTCAGAAGTAATTTTGGCCAGTTAATACAGTTTGACATTTACTCAAAAACCTGATATGAGTATGTTGGTAGGCTGTTTTTTACCATGTTTGACTAATTACCAGTATTGATTGTAACATTTTTAATACTAACCAAAACTAGGATATAAGTTTTTTTTAAGGTATAATATCGTTAACTGTCTTCTCCCGCATTAGGGTGGAGTGGGAGGTAGTGTCAGATTTTTACTGACTAAAACCCATTCCTATGTTCTTTTTGCCTTGCATTCCAGGGCCCCGGGGTTCCCATACGGATAGACAACCTATGGCCCCAGTAGGCTTCAGCCCTACTAGGCCCCTACGGTTTGGCTGACATATTTTTGAGGCGCGTGAGAAACAATATTTGCTGGTCGAAGATTACCACCCATCGTTGGCAGAAATCAAAATTGAATCAAACTTGGTTAAAACCAAAATCACATACAAGCATAGTTATACAAGATAGATAGATAGACATAGATTTAAGCGGTAGGAAGCCACGCTTAACAAAGCATAGCGATTCATAAACCTATTCCGAATATTTCGCACTAATCTACATAATGTTAGCAAAACAATGAAACCGGAGAAGCCAGCAAAAACCCCAAGCTCCCCTAATTTTCCATTATCACAAAATTCAGCCATAAAGAGTGTCCCTCCAGCCTGAAAATATCTTATGAAAGAATTTATAATGAGCTGTTGAAAAGGGATAATTGATATGAATTTTCCGTCGAGCCTTCGTTGCTGGCAAAGGCTTTGTGATGAGACAAAAGGAATTATAAACAAGTGGTACAGGCGATGACGGGGTGGCAACTAGGGAGTCGGGGTACAGTCACGTGGAATGATGCCTAGGGGGATTTAGGAGCGGGTTTCTTAAGTTTGGGCTGGGATTGTGTTATACAACGTCTGGGCTTGGCGGAACTATATTGTGACATTCTGATTCATGCTAACGATAGAAAACTGACAGGCTAGCAACTAGACGTCGATGCTTAAAAATTAATTCGATTGATGTTTTAATTTAAATGTTTTATTTATAATGATGTACTTTTACTGTGACTCATACTAAGGGCCTATTTCACCACCTATGATTAAGTTTCGAGTATCTTACTTGGCAGATAATTTCATACAAATTCTGTTCCATTTTTTAATTTATTCAGTGAGTAGTGCATACTCGGACATTGTGAAACAGGCCCTTTAGTATCATAAGATATTTAACGGATTGTTATTATTAACACTTTACTCGTATTTTTGACCTTACATGAAATAATCGTGATAATAGAATTCTCCGTGCGATTAGAATATAAATACAATAGTCCGAAATCAACTATCTGTCAGTTGTCGGGCCAGAGAAGACCCTCTTTTCAATGGAGGTTCGTGGGACTTTACAAATAACTACATGATGATATACCAAGTAAGCCCTCCTATCGCTTCGCTTCGCTTTATATTTCTTCAGTTGCCCTTTGGGTTTCAGGGCCACGGTAACTCTATCGAACAATACCCTAAATAGTACACAATGTAAAAAAATGTACGAAAAAAATCAAACGCACATTTTGTTCTCTAATTTTCACGAATGACTTGCAATTTTTGTTTTCACCCAGCTCCCAACCAACACAATCCGTAGGGACGCACAACATATAAGTATATACATGGCTATAGAAATTTGGATAGGCTAATTAGCAATTTTGTGAGTAAAATAGCCACTACGGGATGATAAACATTCCAGTTTTGTTCAATTTACTGGTTTGTTTTTATTGATCCGTGTTTGTGGAATGAACTGCAATGGCGGTAGATAGTTCTTTTATTATTTCAGTACTTATGTGTGCGTTTCAGTGGGTAGATAGTTTTGATGTAGTGGTTTATGGGGAAATATAATAGCTAGTAGATATAGAGTTCATCTGATAATGTTCAATATTGTATTTATGTTACGTAGAATTCGTTTCGTTTAACGATTATCTCCAAACACTCACTTTCGATCAGACGGAGGACCTTCTATTGGGTAACTTACATTGATACATATAAAACACACACACACACATAACACACGCACGCACACACACACACACACAAACTTACGAGTATCTATAAACGCTTTATATAATCTCTGCAATAATTCTTTTTTACTAAAATTTTAATGAATGTGTTATTAATTTAATTATTGATTTGATTTTTTAACTTTATTTTTATTATTAATTTTATTTTTGTCATTATTTGAATTTGATTTTTAACAATATTATTTTTGTTATTAATATAATTTCTTTTATAATTTTTTCAATTAAATTAAATTAATTAATTTTTATCATAATCATAATTTTATCATAAACAATTGTACTATGGCCGCTGAATGATAATTTTGCTTGTGTTTTGATGCTACTAAGGATCACTGACTCCTAAGCCACAGGGACATACACCTAGTTTAGGAGTCAGGGCGTTAAAAATGATTTTAATTGTATAAGCTTATGTAAACATTATTTTTATTTTTTGTAATGTATGGCTTATGGTAATAAATTATTATTATTAAAAAAAAAAAAAAAAAAAAATTCGTTATATAATTTTTAAATATGTTAATACGAGCATCACTCAGACACGAAAAAACTATTTATAGGCCATATTATGCTCCTCCTTGCATCGCTTACTTCTGTTACACTTTTGCTAAGACGTGAACATATTTAAAAAAAAGTCGTGAACTTTTTTGCTTTTAGTTAGTTTTTGTTTGTATTTTTGTCTCTAATAACTAGAACTAAACAAAACAAACTGCTCAACTTTGGGATAATTTTCTATCTTTACGCAGCCAAAGCCGCCGTCAGGAGCTAGCTACATAAAAGTGGTCACAGAATCTCGTAGTCAGCACCCTTCCCACTTTAATTTACTTGAAACCCGCTTGAATCTATCCATTGAGCGCTTAATTAAAACAAAACGTTAATAAAACAGCTGGATTGAATCCGATGATATTTCTCACACGAGCAGACCTGGGACCTTACTATGACGTGTTAAATTGATAGCCTTGCAAGCGAAAAAGAGGTGCTATATACCCCACACAGCTTCATCCCTTTAACAGTTTAGTTTAGGTCGTCAAATGGATAGCCTAAGAGCTCGTGAATATCTTTAAATAGGACTTAAGATACTATTTATCTCCACAGTAAACTCCCTCGGGAAAATTTTATACGTTTTCGCAGGCGAAGTCGCTGATAGGAGCCAATAATTTTTCTTTTCGCAGGCAAAGCCGCTGTCAGGAGCTAGCTACATAAAAGTGGTCACAGAATCTCGTAGTCAGCACCCTTCCCACTTTAATTTACTTGAAACCCGCCTGAATCTATCCATTGAGCGCTTAATTAAAACAAGAGGTAGATGATTACTTTGTTCAATTTCCTCCAGGCACAAAAGAAAGTGCTTACAGTGTGCAGCGCCGCCTAGCGGGGAACCGCCGCAACTCATTTTGGGTAGCCAAGTTTCATCAGCTTTTATCTAGAAATGTGTAATTATGAGATTGAAGTTTTTAGTGAATTGTTTTGGCTTAGGTTATATCTTGCTCAGAGTAAGTTAAGTAAATAGGAAAAAAGATTTTTTAAATTACTCATTTTAATGAAAAAGAGTCCCTTTAATATTTTGAATGTTAAGGACTCTTTCCAGTCCGCCTGTCGTCAACTTGAGAATGGTTTAAAAGCTGGTATCCAGGAATAGTCTTTAGTTTTGAAATTATGAATACCTTAAATTTTGAAGGGCCAAAGTTCACTTAAAATTTATGTAAAATCGCAAATTTTCAAACTGAATTCGTAATCATATCCACAGATATCTATTTTTCAAAACTCTTAGAGTAAGATGTGTAAAGACATCTTTATCACGTAAGAGCCCATGTATGGGAATAGTATCACAGCTTGGGCGCACTTATGATTATCCTACCAACCAATATTTTTTCCAAACATTCTAATTTACTAAATTATTATTACCTACATACATTAAATACTGCTGGCGAAGTTGCCTCTGTCACGGTCTTGTAGCACATCAGCAATGTTTGCTGAGGTAAGGATTGATGGATTTCCTGATGATGTTTTTTTTTCACCATTTCGAGAGCAGTGATCTAATAAAACAAAATAAATAGAGTAAGGTTGCCTGCCTAGGTTTGAACCCGCAACATACGACGCACTGGTCGGGGCCAACATTGCTCCAACCAAAATTTAAACAAACCAATTTTTAAAATTAAAACCTAGGACGGAAAGCTTGAAAATAATTATTCTATTTCTAATTACGTCGAGCAACTCGCGTGGTCAGACTCTCCTAATGAGTAGAGGCAATGTTTCAATTTCGTTTTGCAGCTACCCATGCACAGATGCCCAGATGCCCACTCCCCGTCTGCCCAATGCCCAGCTTTTTGCCCGGAGGCAGATGGATCTGTCGCACAGTAATTGTTTAGACCTACTTCTAATTAATTTTATTGTAGCTTCAGAGTTTCAGACACGGTAGAAATTCAGTTTCAGAGGAAATTCGAGTACTTTCTATTAGGGTAGACTTTCTAATTTGGAGTTTTGGAGTAAGATTTTTTTTAATAGATTCGTTTTACGTTTTTTTTCTGAGTTTTTAATTGGGTTTTGTAAATTTAAATGTTCTTATTTTTATTAGAACCTGTTTAGGTTCCCTGAATTGTTGTTTGAGATTTATAGGTAGAGTGCGTCTAATAAAAAGCGCGACCTGGAGCTTTTTTTAAAATTTATTTGGCAACATTATTCAGCCGCAATTGTAGGAAATAAAAAAAATGTGAAGTGTCAAGACATGATTCTCCTACTGGTTAGTAATACCACGTACAAAATTGTTGGATTTAACCTCTTTTTCTCAGGTCGCGCTTTCATTAGACCGACTATATAAAATAAATACTTAAGCGAACCCATGGCCCCAGTAAGCTTTAGACCTGATGGTTCCCTACGGTTTTGCTTACATCTCCTTGAGAACACTGCGCGCTGACGCAAATATATCTGTCATTGATATTCTGCTGAATACCTGTGGATCATGGAACCCACACCGACATCTAGGGCATACCAAAGAAAAACATATACACTCGAAAAACATAACCCTCCATCTGATACAGTCGGGTGAGAAGTTCTAGAAACTTTTTCTAACAAAAATAATAAACCCTCTCCACTTACACCCCCTCAACGAACCAGAAGCACCCACCTCGTAAATAAGGGAGTAAACACAAGACGGGAATAAATACAACACTATTACTCGGCCAGCATGGGCCAGCATCCACCAATTATGGCCACTCTCGTTTAATCTAGCTGCATCTGAGCATCTGAGGCCACCGCTAGACGTATGGATTGAAAAATAAAACGTGGAGGTAATTTATTTATTTGGGTACGGACTGATTTAGAATTTATTTGGTTGGGAGGTGGAAAATTTAGTGTTTGTAGGAAGTTAGAGTAATAGATAAAAGTTTACTTGTGGGCAAATCCCGTCTCGTGGGTTCGTTCACAAATATTTTAGCATTATCGGCCTTATAATGTTCCCACTGCTGGGACTCAGGCCTCCTCTCTTGGAGAGGGAACTGTCATTCACAAATATGAAAGCTCATAAAAGAAATACTTGAATATTTCCTCAATGTTTTGTTTGATCACGAATTGCCTCAAAAAAAAGAAAGCCTAGTTATCCCATGTTTTAACAAAAAAAAAACCAGGCAAGTGCGAGTCAACTCATGCACTTAGGGTTCCGGACCAACTGACCTATGAAAACAGTTCAATTCCTGAATCGAGTTTCAAGATTTTTCTGAATCGCATTTTTTTTTTGTAACGTACCTACAAATTTTCAGTTTTTTTTTCCTATATTTGTGCCAGGAGACCTTGCTTTATTTTAAATTTCAGTATTCCAGGTCAACAGGAAGTACCCTATGAATTTTGATTCCTTTGACAGTGTCAAAATGTCCGATTTTTGCGACGTAAACGGCCGTATCTTTTTTTTCGTTAACTTACAAGTTGACTTTTTGCACAGCTTCAAGGGACCGCAGACCTGAGTACCTATTAATAGTTTTAATTTCAACTCGATACCTCCACGCGTTCCCGAGATAAAGGGTCTTGACAGACAGACAGACAGATGAACAACAAAGTGATTCTATAAGGATGCAGTATTTTTCCTTTGAGGTACGGAACCCTAAAAATAACTAAAACGAAGTTTATTTCCCTCTATTTATTATTAGACCAAGAGCCAGCATCAACGTTGCTTCTCTCTAGCGTCACTACATTTTAAATGAACCGGAGACACCCTTTGATTTATATCTAGCGCTGGCCACTATTAGGATTGACAGTGACTCGCAAGCTCTCCGACTATCTATGAATAATTTCATAAGATTCATAACGTTTGGCCCGAAATAAGCACGTGGCGATATATTCTGCTCGTCACGTCGATAATGACATCTTATTTCTGGATATGATGGACTGCATTTTTGATGAAGGCGTGAGGTGTAGGGTAGGTGAATAGTTTACGAGTATTCCATGGCTATATAGAATGGAATTTGGCTGGCATTTCAACTCACGACCAAACTACTGGGACTAGAAACGTGAAACACACGGTTTCCTTTTATGAATTAAGTCGTGAGCAATAAAAGAGGATTTTTCATGATTCACCCCCTAAAGGGATGACCAAAGTTTATATGGAGAAGCCGTTGGCAGAAGCTACATAGTTTGTTAATACATATAAACTTCAAGTATCTACATTTGTGGTACATACGCAGAGGCAAGGCATTCTGTACCAGTGAACGATTGGGTTAAAAAACAGGGCAAGTGCGAGTCGGACTCGCGCACTGAGGGTTCCGTACCAACTGACCTATGAAAACAGTTCATTCACGAATCGAGTCTTGAAGACTTTTCCTTTTTTTTCTGGTGACGTGACTAAAAATTTTCAGTTTTCAGACTGTTCCCTATGTTAGTGCTATAATACCTAGCTTCGTGCCAAATTTCAAGATTCTAGGTCGACTGGAAGTGCCCTTTAGGTTTTGATTCCCTCGCAAGTACTTGCGAGTTTCAAAATATGCAGCTTAAATTGCTGTTTCTTTTGATTGCGTTGACATAGAAGTTTGATTTTGTTACAGCTTAAAGGTATTATAGACCTGAGTATTTGGTATGAATTTCAATTTAATACCTCTACGCGTTTATGAGGAAATGGGTAGTAAGTTTAAAATTATTAAAAAAAAAAATTATTATGTGATGTAACTAAAAATTTATGGTTTTCGTAATTTTTCCTTTATCTATGCTATAAGACGTTGCTTCGTACCAAATTTCAAGATTCTGAGTTCACGGGAAGCACCCTGTAGGTTTTGATTCCCTTGCAAGTGTCGAAAATTTGCGGCATAAACGGCTGTATCTTTTGATTGCGTTGGCTTAGAAGTTTGATTTTTTCACAGCTTTAAGGGACAATAGACCTGAGTAATTGATATAAATTTCAGCTTCATACCTCCACGCGTTCCTGAGAAAAAGGGTCTTGACAGACGGACGGACAGACAGACAACAAAGTGATCCTATAAGGGTTCCGTTTTTTCCTTTTGAGGTACGGAACCCTAAAAAGTTAACCTACACTTTGACTTTGATTCGTATAGCCTACAGAGAGTTGTCCCGGGTCTGGGTGTCTTGTGTATGTGAATTTAAAACATGTTTGTGTAATTCCTAGTGAAAGGCAAAATTAAAAAAAAACAATCAACCAACCAACAACTTATGTAAACGTATTTAAATATTATCGTAATCATGTTCTAAGGTTTTTCCTTATTTTGATAAGGGTCAGAGTTTATTTGTAGAATTCCTTATACTATACTCTCAACTTTACAAAAGCTTGAAGCTAAGTCAGTTTTTTGTTCGTAAGTAACATACATATTTAGGAAAAGACGTAAATACCGCAAAAGCAATTGAAGGTATACAGGTGAGTTTTAGTCAATGAAAGTCTGACACGCCCTCGCGCTAGCAAGAGAAAAAGTCATTCTGTTGATTTTCTACCTTAAAAAAAAAGATTATTTCAACTCTACAATAGCTTGAAGATAAGTCAGTTTTTTATTCGGAAGTAACGTTAGGTAAAGACGTAAATAAGGGCAGGTGGCAATATTTCAAGTAGACCACCAGACAAGCTTACGCTAAGTCTTGCAGCTGCATAAAACGAACAAACAAATCCACTTCGTTTACTAAGCCTAGGGTTGTCGCAAACTGCTTGATTTTTTTAAAACGTCACCATGGCCTTGGACCCCAAAGTGTAATTGAAGGAATATATACGTACGTAAGTTTTAGTCAGTAAAAGTCGGATTCTTCCTCTCGCTGTACTCAGCGCAAAACCAGTCATTTGATGAGTTTTTGGCAAGATTATTTCGTGAAAAGTTCAGTAGTTGTTTTATTTATTCGCAAATTGATCTATAGATATATCGATTATCAAGGACATTAGATATGTTATTACATGAAAAAAAACATTGGTGTAGTTTTGAATCTCAAGAGTTTCAATCATTGAGAAAGGTGTGATCTTGGTAAAACGGAGGAGGAATGACAATTTGTTGTAGTTTTGACTACCTTAACGAAGGTTGCCGAGAAGGCTGACTAGATTATATTTATCTATATTATATTTATATATATTATAACATCAGAATGTGCAGTATCCACATTGTCATTGAAAATAATGTTACTACTCCATACGAAGACATGGCTTAATATCCAAACCAAAAATATTATACTTATAAAAAAATGAATGCACAAAAAGTAATAACATAATTTTAAGCAAATACTTCACTAGATAACATCTTTCACCATTTTTTTTTCTATTTTTGTTGTTTTTGACAATGTTGCCAGATTAAAAAAACAGCTACATTCAACCTCTTTCTTACTAATATCATTTCGTTCTGCGACAGCCCTGCGTAAAGCCCCAGACACGAGGGCGAGGTTTGTTCCAAGTCTTTGCTTTAGCGCTGTTATTTAACGGATTAGGTTATTACGGAGCCAACATAAATTCTTATCTTGGCCGACCTGGACCATGCTTTTTAAAATAAACCAGCTTTGTGTAGAGCTTCTTGGATTTTTTTTCTGTGTGTTTTTGTTTTGAGTGACCGTTTAGTGGTGGCATATAAGCCTTGCATAAGTTTGGAGTATGATTTCAAATAGACTTTGTCTCAGACAAAAAAGTCATCTAATGACTTTTTAAGGGACTATAAAGGGTCTTGACGGGACGATCTTCAAGGTTAAGCAACGCTTGCCAAGGTTGGTCTGTGGATGGGTGACCATCTTAACATAACTAGTTTCCTCCGTGCCTCGGAAAGCACGTTAAGCCGTAGGTCCCGGCTGTCATTTGTAGATCTTTGGCAGTCGTTACGGATAGTCAAAAGCCAGTAAATCTTACTCCAGTCTTTCCATGGTAGGCAGCCGCTCTTCGCAAAATACTGGTATGCAGTTAAATCCGGCTTGACTGGAAGCCAACCCCAATAGTTGGGAAAAGGCTAGGTAGATGATGATGAAAGGGTCTTGACAGGTAGACAGACAGCCAGCCAGAGAGGCAGATAGACGGACGGACAGCAAAGTGATCCTAAAAGGGTTCGGTTTTTTCCTTTTGAGGATATTATATAACAGCAAGGTATAGTTCCGTGCTGTGATATAATATTGGCATCATTTAAAAACAATATCTACTCGTAATAAAAGTCTCATTATTAAACATCACAAACAAGGATCGAACCAATAAATTCCAGCAAAAAAACTCAATCTATTCAAAGAACAGTCGAAGCCAAAGTAAAAATAATCGCTCAACTTGTTCCGTACAGTTCTAGAGCGCATTTATTGTTGTACTGAAGTATTAACGTTCCGGCTAGAAGGCGTCTATTTGAGTTCGGACAAGTAGTGATTCACATTTAGAGCGCGTTTAGCTCTTGACAGGCAGCTCGCGGCGTCCACTAATGTTGTGCTGACTGCACCCCTCTATAGACCTCAGAATGTTTAGACAGAAATGCTCCTCTATTCGTCTTTAAAGGCGATTACTGGTCCAGGATTTAGATTTAGGGTGTGACTAGATGACTGCATCTTTCTATAGATAAAAGAAGAAAAAGAGCGGGCTTAGCTCTAGAGAACATATTTACGAAACGGCTAGAAGCAGTCAAGATATTAGATATGTGATAGAGCGTATTTAGGTTTTGGGAGGTGGCTCGCGGTATGTTCTAACATCATGCTGACTAGAACCTTCTACAGACCTAAATACTAAGACAGACACCGTCTTTATTTTGATTTAGACTCATACAGAATCAATTAAGTAATTGCCAAGTTCCAAGCTACTGCCGGACACTTCTTCATCGCATCGATGGAACTCAATACTGGAACAGTCCAGCTTCTACTACCAGATACAGATGGGAACATACGCGTATCGATGTTACCCAAAGAGAGATACCCAAAGAGATGCCAAATAATCTCAGCCCGAAAGCTGGTCTGGCAAGCCACTGTCTTGTTCTCTTTTGAAGACCCTTACTTTCAAATAGAGAAATCTAAACGAGTTCTCTTTACTATATTAAACTGACTGCTTTCAATAAGTGAATACCTCTTTGTTTTTAATTTTGTGTTGGATTTGCCATTTTCTCTATTTATGACGAAATCGAGTCAACGATAAATGATGCTAAAATGGTGGATTTCACACAAACATAACTTTGGTTATGTTTGTGTGAAATCCACCATTATATGTATAAACCAGCCACTTCTAACCATTTCCAAACTCTTCAGGACCTAAGCTTTTAGACTTGCACATCGAGCTTCTAAACTTTAAGCTCTACTCATGTATAATTCTAAAGCAAGCTTTTGTTCCGCTGGGAAATGGCGGAGAGTCCACAGTTAAATAATTTATCCGGCCCGGCTCTAGTTAACCGTAGACGAACCGGTTAAATACGTAAATGCATCCGGTTTAGTTTTAATGAGAGATTTGATAAGAATTTTTGGTGTGAGATGCCGGCTGGAAATGGTAAATGGAAGACTTAAAGTTTTTAAAGTTAATTAGTTGAAAAATCTTTATTTTATTACATATAGTATTATCATCGTCATCATTTTAGCCGAAAGACGTTCACTGCTGGACATAGGCCTCCCCCGAGCTTGGGGAAGCCCAAGCGTCACCACAATGATCGGTCCTGCGCTTGTAAGTTTGACAGGCTTTTGGTATGATATCTTACCCAGAGGAACAAGCCGTTTTTGGCTATTAATTACTTTTAACAGAAAGTTCAAAGATCATACGAAAAGGCAGAATTAATTATTTTCAATTAAAAAGTAATTAATTAAGAAGTCAACCTCGATGGAAACCCCGATAAAATCGTTATTCTAATCGAACCCGATGGCATTTTAATATAACACAAAAAAATATTAGAATACTTAATGACTTTATACAGTTTAATTTTAAAAAATACAAATTGTATTTTTATTAATAAAAACCCGACGAAAAATTCCACCACTTGGGGTCCAGAATCATGTACTGGACCCATGATATTCCTTTGTGTGTCGATGTCTAACACACATATCACCATCCATCATCCACCTAGCCTTTTCCCAAGTAGGTATATTGGGGTCGGCTTCCAGTCAAGCCGGATTTAGCTGAATATCAGTATTTTAAGAGGAGCGGCTGCCTACCAGAACTCCACATCCCATGAACTGGGGTAACACGGTACTTTACGGTCTAACACACGGTGTACCTAAAAAATACTTTATGATAAAATCTACGAAATACGTACAAAGTTGTATCTCCTATCGCAGGTCTAAAAGAATAATTTCTTTTGAAATAAACAGCAATTTTGTGCACTTCTATCTGTATTAATCGATATTTTTGTTTATAAGTATTTGTGACATACATAATACACAATAAGTATTTAATTAGAAACTAATACTTACATTAACAGTTATATATGAATGTAAATTACTTCAATCAAGAACTCCATTTGTCTAGAATGAAATACGATTATTTCGCCACTGCGCTTGGGAGCTACCACCCAAGAGTAAATAGGGAACAGAGACCTAACCTTATAGAACTGTGCAGCATTATTAAAACTGCGTATGTACCATTTATTTGTATTGATATGTAATTATCACGTCACTTCTAGTGCCAAATAGAACCAGTAATATATAATACCCATTTTTTAGGGTTCCGTAGCCAAATGGCAAAAACGTAACCCTTATAGTTTCACCATGTTTGTCCGTCCGTCCGTCCATCCTCGCTTAATCTCTGTGACCGTTAGCACTAGAAAGCTGAAATTTGGTACCAATATGTATATCAATCACGCCAACAAAGTAGCAAAATAAAATTTGGATTTTTTTTTTTAGATTAGCCCCCCAATAATTTTTTAATAATATCAATAATTTCAGAAATAATCGCTCCATAAGTAAAAAACAACGTGTGTGTGTCCCCCCCTTTTAACTTTTGAACCATAAGTTTAGAAAATATGAAAAAAATCTGGAAAGTAGATCTTTCTAGGAAAATTATTTTGAACTTGATGGCACGACCAGTTTTTAAAAAGTTGGGGACACGTATATTGTGACGGACGGGAAACTACGGAACCCTACATTGAGCGTGGCGCGACACGCTTTGGTCGGTTTTTATTTTCATTTCAATCATCAAACAACTTCTCCTACTCTGGGTCAAGCGAGAGGGCGTATCAGATTTTCACTGATAACAGGAACTCTTTGAAGCATCTTTCAATATACTCGCAGCCCTTCTGTAAGATGCATAAAGATATCACATATTTATGAACTTAACTACATTATAATTATTTTTGTCAATCACAACTAGGGAATATATGCATGTGCTATTTTCAATCGTAATGTGTAATTTGACGTTTTTTTGTAACTTCACAACGCTTGTTTACATCTACGAACAAGGCACGTCTAAGTGTCTTTAACAGAAAATAATTTCAACAGTAAAAATCTCTATACTGTTTACATGCTCTCTAATTAATTTACTTGGTATTTTCGATTATTAATAATAATAATTGATCTAAAACAGTAATGTAGCTTTATAACGATAAATTTGAATAAGAGCCACCATTGCTCTTGGAGACCACAGTACTCGCGTAACACATTAATTAATAAATCGTTATAACGCGTTAAAACAAATGTCTGTCTCTATCTTATAACATACTCTGTGTCCCCAGTAAACATGGCTATTCTCTATTGTTGGTTGGTTGAGTTAAATCACGACGGTGATGAATTATCCACTTACTTTAACTTGATAGGGAGGTACAACTATATGTGTCGGTACAAACTTAAGACTCTGTCTTCTACAATACTCCGTTTCCTCAGTAAACATGGCTTTCCTCTATTGTTGGCTGGTCGAGTAAAAACACGACGGTGCTTAATGAACTTCTTACTTTAAGTTCATAGTAATCTCACTTAGGTTTGTACCGACACCCGTAGTTGTATCTACACCTACGATCTACGTGTGTCAGTACAAACTTAAGACTCTGTCTTCTACAATACTCTGTGTCCCCAGTAAACATGGCTATCCTCTATTGTTGGCTGGTCGGGTAAAAACACGACGATGATTAATGAGCTTCTTACTTTAAGTTCATAGTGATCTCACTTAGGTTTGTACCGACCCCCGTAGGTGTATCTACACCTAGGTCTACGTGTGTCGGTATAAACTTAAGTCTCTGTCTTCTACAATACTCTGTGTCCCCAGTAAACATGGCTATCCTCTATTGTTGGCTGGTCGGGTAAAAACACGACGGTGATGGATGAGCGTAAGACGCAGCTGTGCGCTTAATTATCTAATACTGTTGAGTGCTCGTCTAGCTGTGTGTTAGCTTCTATGTGGGGGTAATATATTTTCTATGTACATGGTGCAATTGGTGGGGTGGAATGTGGGGGGGTTGGGCGCTGTAAGACTTGTTTATTGCCGTATTTTCTGTTGTTTAATAGATATTATGTGGTCTAGATTTTGTTTCTTTGACATATGACGAACAATAAGATAGTATATTAAACAATCAATGTTTAATATAGTATCTTATTGTTCGTAAATGCCTAACCATTACTGCTAAGGCTAAGTGTGACACATCAATAATTACAATAAAAATATGATTGGTGGCGCACCAATCATATTTTATGTGCCAGCAAGCACATGTTTCATAATTATCTAGAGTATTTAGTATGAATGTGCCATAAAATATGTCTTCTTCTTCTTCCTGCCCTTATCCCATATTACTTGGGGTCGGCGCAACACCTTTTCTTCTTCCATTCTGTCCTGTCGTCCGTCACACTATCACTATCTCCCTTTTCTTTCATATCCGTCCTTACACAATCCATCCATCTTTTCTTTGGCCTCCCTCTTCCTCTCCATCCAACCACCATAAAATTTTGTGCCATAAAATATGTGCCATATAAAAAACTAGATTTAGCCCGCATCTTCGCCCGCGTACATAAAATATAGCCTATGTCACTCAGGAATACAGCAGCTTTCTATTGGTGAAAATTTTTAGCAATCGGACCAGTACTTCCACAGATTACCTACCTCATACAAACAAACTTTACCTCTTTATTATATTAGTGTAATATATGTGTAACCACATTCAAAATATTTACGTGTTAATCGATTAAACAAAAACGTAGAGTTTAAGTATGATCAATTTCATAGTGTTGCAAAGTAACAACAATCTTTTTGGCAACTGATTTTCTTATTCAGAATAGCTCCTTTTTAACAACACTTCAATGTATTGAGCATTATACAATCGTACCTAAACGCAAACAAATGTAATTTGAAAGAGAACCAGTTACATAGTTAAATTGAAACGAGCAGTTACCTGACTAACACACGAATGTTAAAGAGAAAACCTGAGAATAGCGAGTTGTATGCCAAGTCGCTTTGTCAGCTGCAGACTTCCTATTAAATATAGTTGAAGCCGACCCCGTTTGTAACCTATTGTACGCTACCCTCGCTCAACAGAAGGGATAACCTACTTAGGGGCCATTTATTATTTATACAGCTACCTAAACCGTATTGATACAGAAAAAAAATTAAATACATGCCATTTTTATTGAAAAGCATGGCGCGAAACGACACACTCTTCTTTTTTTAAAAACCTCAGTCTCGGGCACAAGTCGAAAAATCAAAATCCTAAATACCTCAAAAGCTAATCGAACGAACATCAATCCGAGCCCTAATTAATTCCTTGTCCCATGTAAACATTGAAAAAAAAAAAACAAAAAAAAAATTAAAAAACATACGCACGTTGAAGCCTCTCGAGCGAAACATCGGTACTCGATTGAATCAATTTAAACTTCAACCGAATCTCATCTCGTAGGGTACGTCCCTAATTATGCCCGCGGAAGGACAGGGGTAGGCAAAGACAAAGTTAGATTTGCGCGCGCAAAATTCGAAAATAGAACGCGCGCGTCCTAACGCATATACATTATGGACCTTTTTTCGTCGGCCATTTTATTTTTCAAATTAACAAATGACGTTGTCGAAATGTAATCGTCTGTTTCGAGCAGGAGAGGGTGGGATAAGGGTTTCAAAATGGCCGCGCGTAAGATTTTGTTCGGTTATATTAATTAAATCTTCGTAATTTATGATCGTCCCGTGTACCATGTGGTGTTCATGATTTATCGTTTTTGCTGTATTAATTTTACATTAAGCTGATTCGGGAACAATCTTATACATACATACATGCATATAGCAAAGTACCTAGGGAGTCATTATTTATACATGTGTGACACAAATGGATGGTCCATAGAATTAACCAATTTTCTTCGAGAAACCAATTCTGAAAATAAAAAGACTACTTTTGATCACTGTCTGATTATAGTTTCTTACGATGGTTCTTTTTTGGGGAATTTACTTTTTACACCACCTGCTCGATAATGACCCTATTATGTGTCATGTAACCTGCACTTAAAGCAACTCGTTATCACCTAGGGAGATAATACAGTATGGCCGATCCCTAGGGCATAATGGTTTTTTTTTTAATTTAGAACATCAAATACGCCTTCAGTCATTTAAAATGTACGTGCATCAAACAAATTTATTCAAAAATGAAACTGGCCACTAACAAAAAAAAAGAATAATAAAACATATTGAGGAAAAGGTTAAGGAGGTTCTAAAAAAGAGTAAAGTTGTAGAGTAATATTGAAGTATTGAATTTTGTTTGCTTCTAATTTGGAGTTGAGATTAACGTGTAAATAATGTTGCATATTTTTTAATTTATTTATAATTTGTTTTATACGATATATAGTACATAGTTAATTAATCGTAGTAGACTTGTAATTATCTCACACATGGTGTAAAAAGTAGAGTATCCAACACGGGAGTAAAGCTGTCTTTGTCTTGGGCGGCTTTAATTCCTCACTTCACTCAGGTTTCTCTATTAACTCCCTCGCAATGCTCGGGAGTTAATTATATAAATCCCTCACTAACGTTCGGGATTAAAACTTAGCAACCTTCGTTTTGTTCGGAATTCAACATGCCGCCCTCGCATTAAAGACACTGCTTTACTCCCTAGTCACATAATCTACTATTTTATTGCTCCTTGAAGAAAATTGTTAATAAAATTATCATGGGTAGATAGAAAATCTCAAATATTTAAACCCATTACTGATACACCCTGAATAATGTAAGATTTAGCTTAGTAAAATCTTATTTTGAGTTACACCTTACTTAACTTCACTTAAGGTATAAGTGAAAACTTATATTACCTACATCTAGAAACACAAAGGAGTCCGTCAGTATTCCTAGAGGTCATTTGAAAAATTTCCTTTTTCAGTAATATCTAAGCTGGCTGTAAAATAATAATGAAACAGAAATAAAAAGATAGATACATCTTAAAAACACTCCAACATTTTATCATTCTAAAATGAACGCGAATTAAAATAAAAGATGGCGATGAATACTCTGTATTCTAAAATGTATTTAAAACAAAAATACATTTCCGATATATTTGTATTTTAAAAAAGGAATTCTGAGTTTAAAAACGTGCCTAAACACGTACAAGTCAATTGACGTCAATGAGATCCGAATACAGATAATTCCATTATACAGAGACCCAGCCTCTTTTCAACTAACCTCTGCGTAAAAAAATTAGGGCATCCCCCCTTTCGACCCTTACCACCCACCGGGCCGTGCGATAACTCACCCCCCTGAGTGCGGCCCTTGAGAAAAATAGCTCGAAAAACAGACAAGATTTAAACTCGGCCCAGTTTTTTTGGGCTGAAATGTCGAGGGACGATAACCTCAATTATGTTTTGTATGTAGGTAGGTCTATTTGTGGAATTTCGGCTTGGTCGAGTGAGGCAAGCGGCCTTTGAATAGAATCACTGGTCGATATAAATTCTTCTACAGCCTTCTGTGTAAGGTTCGTTTAGTTCTGTGATTTTATAACCTTATTATAAAGCTTCTTCTAATTAATTCATGAATCCCCGACCGGTCCAATGCTGTTATTGTTTTACTATTGTGTCTCGTTTTGCGGGTATGTGATAGGTTAAAGGTTATTTGTACGAAATTTTTTTTTTATTTCTTGAAGCTATTTAGGTAGTGTACTTAACCAAATTTACCATATCGCCAAATCGTAATATAACGAAACTCTATAAAATTTTCGTAAATCATATTTTAAGAAACTACATAATTATGTCGAAATATATTCAAATGAAAAAAAAATTAAGAAGAAAAAAAATTGAAATTATTTCATTCTGTATGTGTGCATACAGAATGAAATAAAAAGTAAAAAAGGGTAAAAAAGTACAAAAGTACGAAAAGGGGAATTAATGACTTGAGGGATAAGTTACTACAGAATAAATAAACACTATGTATATTTCCCTTACTTACTTTTACTTACTTTTTAACTTGCGTGAAGTATTTTGGTTGACTGGTAGAGAATGTTTAAGGCATTAAGTTCGCCTTTGTACATCGTGTTGCATAATAAATAAATAAAAGATCTGTCTGTCTACAAGATTAATCGCAAGACTATAATAAAAAAAAAAACATATTTATCGTATTCGGGGTGTAATTAGGAAAAATTTGGCTAACCGACCATTTTGTACTGGAGATATCTATTTTCAGAAATTCAGAGTCATCGCGCATAGATGCTCTGTTACTGCATCCCAACCAGTACCGACTTTCCTCCTAAAAATCAAAAAATCTCTACAGCATTTTACCAAAACGTTTTCCAATTCTATTATCGTAAAAATTAACGTTTCAAAACCGTTGATCAAGATGGCCCCGTTTAGGTACGATCCCTTACGCGTGCCGGTAATCTAGGCAAATGTACCGTCCGGGCCGGACCGGACGGCCCACCTAAACTGTTTGATGTTTTAACTCTCGGGATTTCTGCAAAACTTTGTTTATTTAATCCCCGTATGTAGATGTATATATAAGGCGTATTATGTATATGAGGAAAGATCGCCTTTGAATCCCGAATGGAGGTTTTTTACTTTATAAAATGTGTTGGTTGATTTGAGATTTATTGAGAATGTTGTTATTTTGGGTACCTGCGTAGATATATTAGAAAAAGATCAAGGTGCTTTATTGCAAAATGTTGTGTGTGCAGAATTGATGATTCAAAGTTGTAAGCAAGAACACACCCATAAAAATAACAATATTAATGAATTAATAATGTAATTAATTAGATTTTAATCATCGATTTATCATTTTTGTATACTTAATTATTAATCTAAATGTTTTGTGTTATATTAGTTAATTGCATTTTTGTGACAATTAATCAATAAAATTTATTTTATGTAAGAATTAATTTCATTTGTGTTATGTGTTGTGTTATGCAATTCTAAAGGTGTAACTAACCCGAATAAAGATAAAATTATTATTATTAAAAACCAACAAAAATCCCCCAACTCCCAAAAATCCTAACCAAAAAGGCTCCCCTCTCTACACAAACCTACCTACGAACAACCCTGAGGTATAATCCAAGGTACCAATAGGGTTATCACGCACGAAGGTGAGTGTTATCGAAGATGTCAGGTGTCTAACACAGGTCTGCCGACCCTCCTCAAGTGTGAATTGCCTATAAAGACAATTTCAATAAAATTATTTCTATTTATATATTTTATTAAGGGCCTATTTCACCACCTATGATTAAGTTTCGAGTATCTTACTTGGCAGATAATTTCATACAAATTCTGTCACATTTTTGAATTTATTCAGGGAATAGTGCCTACTCGGACATTGTGAAACAGGCCCTAAGTAATTTAAGTTCATCATCATCATCTGCTTAGCCTTTTCCCAACTACACTCGGCGTCACAAAAATCGCACCTCTTCGAAAATAAGTTTAACCTGTGGAGCCTTGTGGGGCCCGCCATTTTTTATTATTTATTTATTTATTTAATATTAATAAATTAATATAAATAATATTAATAATATTAACTGTTATTGCTCTGTTTCTGTTGCTTCTGTAATTATACTACTAGAGTACAATTTTAAATCGGCCGGGGTTTGGTGGCACAATTTTTTTCCAGCGGTTCTCAAAGTTAAAAGTTAATTACTTGTTTACTGGCACGTTTTTGTGCCACGGGGTTCTACAGGTTAAAGCATTTCCCGCCAGCAACGAATACATTAAACCCAATTAATATTGGTATCAATTGAAAGTATGTTTAACGACCTTTAAATTAACAACAGTTAGAATTCCTAAACACAACAGATCTCATTAGCACGTAACGTTAAAAAAATTTTGTCAAAATACGCATTACAACGGCCACTAATTGCACCTCCCTACAAGGGTAGAAAACGTTCGACCCGGGTTAAATGTGGGTTCTTCGCTATTCAACCTTAGAAGTTCGACACACGTGAACAGCTACAGCAAGAAAAATACCCCAGAAGATGGATACCACTGCAGATGAAGCCGCTCAAGTCATTGCACTACTGCAATCAGGGATGCGTCAATGTGATGTTGCTCGGCAACTGAACTTGAGTCGTTTTGCCGTTCAACGAGTGTTCCAACGCTTCCAAGAGACTGGTGGCTATATCCGAAGACGTGGATCTGGAAGACAACGGTGCACAGCCGAAAGAGACGATCGCTTCATTGTTTCGACGTCTTTACGTAATCGGTTCTCTAATACTGTTGAGCTGCAACAACAACTACGATCAGCTCGCAGAACTTCTGTAAGCGTCTCCACGATTAGAAGAAGACTGCAGGAGAAGAAAATTGCAGCTCATAGGGCTGCTACATGGCCAAAATTGACTGCACAGCATAGGAGAGACCGGTTGCAATTTGCCCGTGACCATGTGGATTGGACAATAGACCAATGGAGGGCTGTGCTCTTCTCGGATGAGACGAGGGTGTGTCTTTTCTGCAACGACCGGCGTCGAAGAGTGTATAGGAGACAAGGGGAACGATTTGCACAAGCCTGTATTCAAGAGACAGTGGAATACGGGGGTGGCTCGTGCATGTTCTGGGGCGGCATCTCAATCGACGACAAAACGAACCTTGTGTGTGTTTCTCGGACTGGAAGTGCTCGCGGGCAAGGGTCGCTGACTGCTGCTCGGTACATAACAGAGCTCTTAGAGGAGCAGGTTGTCCCTTATGCGGGTTTTGTTGGCAGTGGGTTCACGTTAATGCACGATAACGCCCGCTGTCACACCGCTTTAATTGTAAGAGACTACCTGCAAGAAGTTGGAATCCCTGTTATGCGCTGGCCGGCGCGAAGTCCAGACCTAAACCCTATTGAGCACCTTTGGGATGAACTGAAACGGTGAGTACGGGCACGTGATACTGCCCCTACCACTCTCCAAGACCTCCAAGATGCTGTCGTTGCAGAATGGGACAACATTCCGCAAGAGGCTGTTGTCAGATTAATTAGGTCCATGAGAGAACGCATGGAAGCAGTCATCAGGGCTAGGGGGGGTAACACTAGGTTTTAAGTTGTTTTTAAGGACTTTGTAGTAATTTTTGCTGATAAAATAAAATTTAACTTTTTAATCATTTGCATTAGCTTGCTTTTTTTTATTCCCTGGTAAACAAAAAACCAAATCCATTGATTTATTCTAAAATTTAAATAAATTGCCTTTCCAATGATACCTTAAAGTCATATATCTACCATTCACTAATAGGGTTAAAATGAATTGAAGGGAATTTTTGAAGAGGTGCGATTTTTGTGACGCCGAGTGTATATTGGGGTCGGCTTCCAGTCAAGCCGGATTCAGCTGAATACCAGTATTTTACGAGGAGCGGCTGCCTACCAGACCTCCACAACCCATTAACTGGGGTAACACGGTACTTCATGGCAAGACTGGAGTCAGATTTACTGGCTTCTGACTATCCGTAATTTAAGTTAATGTAATAAATATGTTGTTTTGTGTTATGTAAAGATACACTTAAATATAACATAACTGAATAAACTTTAATATTATCATTAAAAACCCCCACAACCCCTCTTAATCCCAAAATTCACAAACAAAAAGACTGGCACTCTACACAAACCTACCTACACACAGCTCTGAGGTACAATCCAAGGTACCAATAGGGTTGTCACGCACTCAGGTGAGTGTTATCGAAGATGTCATGTGTCTGCCACAGGTCTGCCAACCCTCCTCAAGTGATACGCGTACCAAATTGACCTGCACAGGTACTTGGGTACCGTAATGATATGGCTGTAACTTATCAGAATAAAGATTAAATTATTATTATTATTATTAAAAACCCCCCAAAACCCCTTTTAATCCCAAAATTCAAACAAAAAGACTCCCCACTCTACAAACAGCCCTGAGGTATAATCCAAGGTACCAATAGGGTTGTCACGCGCGAAGGTGAGTGTTATCGAAGATGTCAGGTGTCTGACACAGCTCTGCCGACCCTCCTCAAGTGATACGCGTACCAAATTGACCTGCACGCGTGCGTGGGTACCGGAGAATTAATTAATTTGTCTTGTGTGCACCTAGCTGCTTATGTGGTATGTTGGGTTCATTGTAAAGGAGATTTTTTAAATAGGTTTTTCAATAAAGGCGCTTGAACTTTGATAGCGTAAGTAAAGCTGCTAACTTGGTTAAGAGCATTTTACATTTTGCATAAATATTATACTTAGTCATGTCATTTTACCATGAAGCGTGTCAAGATTGTGGACGGTGAGCTAATCTTTACTCGCAGTCCACGATTCCACTCTCATGCTGGCAATGAGTCGCCTAGCGACTCCCAACTCCCAACGCTTTATACCTATGTACGTATGGTGTGTTCATATTAAAAACTAACCACCATTCTTCAAGAAACACAAAACCCAAAATAAAAATTGGACCTGAATATAACTTGGTACGAAAAGTACGACATCTTTACATATAATTATAATTCTTCTGTACATGTGTTTGTCGCCTAACAGCTTCTGACCGGCTTGACCGATTTGTATGTACAAACTTTCAACTGCGAAAACTGTATGTTCAAGACAATAGTCACAAATCGACGCCACACCACAATCGCAACACACAATCAAAAATCCATAACACCAACAGAAATCGCAACGCACAAAAATCCGGAACTCACAATCCATAATGACACTCCACTCTTACTTATTCCAAAAGGACAAGCTTCACACGTCACAGGCATGGACCAGTCAATATTGATCAACACATCGGCCCGGTCAGACCGGGGTCAACCGGGCGCTCTTGAACCCTGCCCGGCTAAAGAAAAAAGAAGTCGCTACGAGCGTTTGTAAACTATCGGACACCCGGCTTCCGCTGAAGTGGGGGGTGCGATTCTGTCTTTGTTTTTGGGGGGGGTTATGATTTCGGTATGTGGTGCGGTGTGGGTCTAGATTTTTCTGTTGCTGTTCTAATTTTCGAGCTGAGGTTGTTTGTAAACAGTGGTTTGTTGACGTAGATACTACATTAAGTTGTATTATGTTTTTTTTTTTAATTAAAGCTAAATCTCTTAGTCTTGGAGCTTGAAATGTTACACAAAACCTCCTTTTCGATAGAGTCTGTGCAAAAAGAGAACCATCGTGACGTAAAATAGAACTAATATACTCGTATAACTAAGTAGTCATAATAATACGTATGCTACTTTTTGCTTGCGGGTGGAACCGCTGGCAGAAGCTAGTCTAACATGGTTTCAAAATATCAAGATGATAAGGTCGCAGTCGCAGTATAATGACAATGACGTAACAGTGTTCTGAACAAAACAAAAACCTCTACACCCACAATTCTTATAGTGGTTCTCTTTTCGTAAGTAAGAATTTTTGAAAATTAAATCTCTAGGGTTTTTATATGGAATGAAAGACTACGGGACTTCATAATTTTTTCAGGCGAGAAATCCCGTGCCTTGGGATTGGCTTTCAATCTTATCATACTGCTGCAACAGAATATAAGCATTTAATATGGAGCGACTACACCTATCTGACCTGCACGACCCGGTATATAATTGAGCCATACGCCTTGACAAGAATGGTGTCAGATTTCTTGGCGACCCTTTATAACGTCTACCATAGATCTCCTAATGGCAGCTGACACCAACGGTTTAACATACTGTCCAAGGCGCCTAGGAATTTTCGTATGTTAAAATGATCAGCCATCTATAAAAGAACCTCCAATCCATACCTTTTTATTATTTTATCCCCTCTGGTTTCTTTATTAAGTAATAACTTTCAGCCATCCCACGTGGATGACTGTATGTAAAAGTCTCTGATATTTATACAGCCTTTTCCTCTTAAATAATTTTAAGTCATTACAACAAAAATAAAGAGGAGCTCGTGGCTAGATAATAATAGCCGTACGGGTCGAACTTCAAGGTTAAGCTGCGTTTGCCGGGGTTGGTCTGTGGATTGGTGACCATCTTAACATAACGAGTTTCCTCCGTGCCTCGGAAAGCACGTTAAGCCGTAGGTCCCGGCTGTCATTTGTAGATCTTTGGCAGTCGTTACAGATAGTCAGAAACCAGTAAATCTGAGGAGTCAGATTTACTAACTTACTTTACTTTTAACTGGGGTAACACGGTAATTCATAGCAAGACTGGAGAGTCTTGCTATGAATTACCGTGTTACCCCAGTTAATGGGTTGTGGAGGTCTGGCAGCCGCTCTTTGTAAAATACTGGTATTCAGCTAAATCCGGCTTGACTGGAAGCCGACCCCAATATAGTTGGGAAAAGGCTAGGCAGATGATGACAAAAAATAAAATGCATTCACACAACTTCCACCACATTTAACTACCAGTTTCCATTCCCATCTGTTTCGACTCCAACTCGCTTCTGTCCTATTATCTTCCCGTCACACGCTCACAAGTGGACACAGCCTTAGCATGTAGCAGTGAAAGTGTTTGGCACCCTAAACCGCTTACGGGTAAATTGCGGCTACGAGCACCCAATTGGTTAGAAGGAGAAGCTAATAACTGTTCGATGGGGCCTATGGTGTCTAAAGGGTGCCACCGAAGGTTATTGTGCCATAAGTTATCGTATTTCGATCGTTTTCCTCTACGTCGCATGGCAAATAATTTTAATACATTTTTTTCGGACATAGACCTATTTACATTAACACCTAACAAATTTCGAAACAACGTAATCAAAAAATTAACAAATTAGTTTAATTTGTATTTATTAACTGTATTGTAAATGAATTTGAAGGTAATGCTGATTCGCTCGCATGTCTACTTAGTTCTTATAAAAAATATTAAATAGGTAACATGTGGATAACGTTGTGAGTTACACATAAATTACTAACATTAGATACTAAGGCTTTATAGTTAAGAATCTGTGTGTAATTGTTTGTTTTCCCAAAATAAATAAATAAATAAATAAAGGTTTATTTTTATTATTAGCCCGTACTGTCCTAAATGTGTTGTGGAGGTCTGCTAGGCACCCGCTCCTCGTAAAACACTGGTATTCAGCTAAATTTGACTTGACTGGAAGTCAACCCCAATATAGTTGGAAAAAGGCTAGGCAGATGATGATGACTGTCCTGCCGCTAGGCAAATGCCTCTCTCCCATACTTCCAACAGACATGATTTTCGTATTTTCTTTCTATTACCAAAGAAGATATCCAGATTGTCCGACCATCTGCTTCGTAGTCTACCGCGGCTTCGATTCCAACAATCACCCAAGGCATCAATCACCAATTCATAGGCTACGAACACACTTACCTTCTAGTCAACGCAGCGAATATTTTGGTGAGGCCAATTTCACCACGTGATATAATTATCAAGCACTAAATAAATGTCTCATACTCCATCCCAAAGACTTCGGTTTTTTTTTATTATTATACATAGGCTCGCGTTTGACCACTATCTCACCTGATGGTAAGCGATGATGTGGCCGACGATGGAGCACGCTTGCCTAGAAGTAACCTATTCACTCTTTACTTGAAGACTCTTAAGTTGTAACTATCAGGAAACACTGACTCTGGTTGCTGATAGTCACAGGTCAGGAGCCCCAGATTAATCCAGCTTCTATGAGATTGTCTGAAAGAGACACCGTGGCATATGGGCCTGGAATTCAAAAGGCAGCTGAACACGCGCGTCACATAGATATGATAAATGATGTCAATAAAAATCTGAGACCTTCACTTACTCCACTCAGAGTGGACGGGTACGTCATGAGTGGAAGTCATTTGAAGTGTCCACCAAAAAATTTATCTAGCTTATCATAGGCACTCTTAATATTATCAGACTAACCCACACAACTCTCAACATGACGTTATTCAATTCTATAACACACCAACAAAAATACTCACAACAAACCAAAAAAAAATCAACATAAACAAACTCCAATCCAATCGATATTCCTATCACGAAAGCCCATAAAATACTCGGGACAATAGCGCTCTAAAACGAGGAACAAGAAAGTGATAGAATCGTAGTCGAAGTGTTGAGTCCACGGAAGTCTGGCGCTCGCTCGCCGCTCCATAACACTTGACCATCGCTGCACTTTTGTGAGCTAGGCTGGATTGAAAACTGTCCGAGTGCTAGTTGAGTTCGTAGGCAAAGCAGATGCTAATGTGACTAGAATCTAGACTTAGTCACGGGATAGTGTTTTGAATTTTTTTACCAAAATCTATAGGTAGATATGAAAGGAGATACTGACTGACATATCAATGTACAGCCAAACAGCCAATAATATTGGGACTAGGAGCATGAATTTATGGGGGGGTGTAGGAGGGCAAAAAATAGTTTACATGCTATTTTCAGATCTACTGAATATACGCACAAAATTTCATAAGAATCAGTCAAGCCGTTGTGGAGGAGTTTTGTTACAAACACTAACACGTGGTGAATTATGTCATTTAAATTTTAACACACTTCTAACTAGACTTCTTAACCATTGAAAAGCGTTTACAAGCGTTTAAAATGGTTACAATTGAAATAAATATCAAATTTATTTTGAGATTCTTCTAAAATATAGTCCTAAAAGTACTTTTCGCAATTTGTTACGATTTCTCAAAACCTTTAGCCAATCAAACAGTGTCAAGTTTAATAGAAAGTGTTCTGTTATTGATACAGAATACAGTCACTGGCACATTTTGGAGCTTCTGTAGTATTTTTCAGTAAATATATCGGGTCAACCGTCTCGGCGAGCTTCGCAGAAGTAGCAAATACCTACCAATAAAATTCACAGCTCCATTTTTACCGAGATCGCGCCTGTTTCACTGATTCCCCGTATTGTCCCGCTATGTATGCACACACTTGTGATAAAAAGTACACCAATTAATTGTACTTCACAATATTTACTGCGAATCAATTTGCAAATAATTAAACAATCAGTGAAGTTCACTTGAAAGAATCCCGCAAAATATTCCAAAAAAAATTTTTGTATGATATGAACTAGTGCTTGACTGCGATCCCATCTAATGGTAAGCAGTGATGCAATAGTTCATGGTGAAGTGCATTAGTTTATTTAGAGCCTTTAGTCTAGCTTTGAAGATCGTCCTGCCTGGTTTATAAATAGAAATCCCTATGAAATACGTATACAGGGTTACTGGTAACTCAGAATTCTAGGTAGCAAATGATACTGTGACCTATTTGCTACTAGTAAACATCCAAATAAGTCTAGGTACGTAAGCCATGATGTATTAAATGCTGTTTGGACACATAATACCATAGCACGATTTTGAGGTAAATGAAATTGAAGTTCCCGTGATAAAAAAATAATAACTTAGTAGTTTTGAAACCCTTTGGTTTCTACACAGGCTTCTCCGGGTTCTTATTTTTTACAAATAGGACACACTTTATACTATGAATACGTCGAGTTATTAATAACCATATTTATCACATTCTAAAAATGTAAGCCTTTATTTTTAATATTGGTACAGCCACGGGTAGTCATAAAACTATGTAAGTCGGTACTATAATTTAAAAGCCTAGTGCTTACTCGTAGGCCGGACAGAGTCCAGCAATGGGCAAATATATAGGCTGAATAATAAAAATAAAGTGCTCACAGGTTCCCAGGAATACGGAGAGGCACTCTTACCACTAAAACACGTAAAAAAAAAGTGCTTTAAAAATACAACCACACAAATGGAGTGAGTGAGGACGAGAAAATTTCGCCTCAAAACATATTAGACCTTTATCCTACCGTCCAACGAAATTGCGAGTGAAATCCTTTCACATAAACATACAAAAAAGTTGATTATCATCTGGGCCCAATTCCCAGAGCGAAATACCCTTTTGTTATTGTCAAATTAGCCGATACTCAAGATAACAAAACATCCCTTTATTCTAAGGGACAAAAGCCCTTTTATTGACGGGCGAAATTTATACAGGGTGGGTTTTAACTATCTTCCGTGCCTACATAATCCGAGGGGGATGGGGAAGGCTGTAGGGTTGGATGGCTGTCCTCTCCCTTTGGGGAGACTTATCTGTAGCTTTGAAATTGGAGCAGGTTTCGGTTGGAAATTTTATTAAATTCTCAACGGTGTTTTCAGCAAGTTGCTTGAGTTTCATTTGTTTTTTTTCGCGAAGGAATGTTGGGTTTCTTTTGTTTTTTCAGCAGATTGAAGAAGAAGTAGACAACTGTTTTGCTTGTTTCAAATTATGACTAAAGCTAATGAAAGTACACATGAACGGCCATACCTCGATCTTGTATTTTTTTGAGGTGGGGATATCGTCAAATATCCTCTCGTTCTTGTTGGAGCAAAAGGGATTGTTAAACTTTCACCAATTAAAACCCACCTTGTGGCCCTTTGTGTACTAGGGCCGTTGGGTGCTCTTTTGAACTATTTCTTAGTTCCATAGTAAAGAACAGCCAAGTTCATGTAAAAGAATATAGGCTATGTAACATCCTCCTCATAAAATACTGGTATTCAGCTAAATCCGGCTTAACTGGAAGCCAACCCCAATATAGTTGGGAAAAGGCTAGACAGATGATTATGAACATCATGCTATTACCTTCAAAAGAGAAACAGTAACCAAAGACACTTGGCACAGCTAGTGCATTTATTAATAACTGTCAAAAACCATTTCATAGCTGAAACCTAACCAAACAAATTCCTACATTCGCGTTAGAAATTTCAGCACATATACAAACTCAAATAATAATACTCAGTACGAAAGCGACACGCTCAAATTTAAGCGTTCCACCTCGTTTTATTAAAGACGTAAAACCATGCAATTCGCCACGCGAGGGGAGAAGGGGGCAATTTTAACTATCCTTATATGTAATGAGGGTGGGGTAGGTGTTAGGGTAGAGAGGGGATTACGAGGGTGCGTCTTGCAAACGGGTCTGCGTGCCTGGCCGTGGGCAGCAGCGATTTGTCCCTTACATCCCCGGTCTACCCTTGCGGATGACAGCGACGCTCAAAGTGTTCTGTTTTAAACTTGATAAATGTAAGGATTTGTGTGGTTGTTAATGAAGCTGTTATTTCTGTGTTTGTTTGTATTTGTTAGGAGTTTATGAAGGTTTTAAATTGTCTAAACTACTCGTATAGCAGCTATGTATGATATTGTTTTCAGAAATGTTTATTAGATGATAGAACTTCTACCATCGGACGAACCGTCGTACGGCGACTATCCACCCTTACGTTGTCGAAACCTCACAATTTGCTGCGGTCTTTCCGTCCGATTACAATTTAGGTGTCTTCAAGACTAGAGTGAATAGGCTCTTAATAAACTAGTGCGCGTCACCATCAACGACTGCATCACTGCTTACCATGAAGTGGGATTGCAGTCAAGCACTGGTTTATGTAATATAAAAAAAAATGATTTTATAATGGGTCAGTACTTAATTTTACTAGAGAAGATCTAAGGGTTTGCGAGAAGATACTTTGTCTTTGATATTAGTTGTTAGTTCAATCGATAATTTCTAAGAAAAAGAAGGGTCCATATAATACAGAACGACGTACCGCGTACTAGAGAAGATCAAAGGGTTTGAGAGAAGATACTTTTTCTTTGATATCAGTTAGTTCAGTCGATAATTTCTACGAAAGAAAGGGTCCACATAATACAGAACGGCGAGGGTGCATGCCGTACGTTGATGGTACATGGTAGATGTCCCATACGTACAAAACATTTTAGGTACACATTTATTATACTTACAGCTAAGGAGTGGAATTCCCTGCCGGACTCTGTGTTTCCTGATAGCTACAAGCTGTCTTTAAATCGAGAGTGAATAGGTTAGGTTAGAGTCGAAAGATTGTAAACTTTTTTTTTAATTATGCATAAGCTCGCGTTTGACCACTATCTCACCTGATGGTAAGCGATGATGTGATCGACGATGGAGCACGCTTGCCTAGAAGTAACCTATTCACTCTTGACTTAAAGACCTGAAAGAAGAGAGGTGAGATGGTGAGATTGCGGTCAAGCGCTAACCTATCTACAATAAAAAATATATTAAATTCAAATTCAAAATATTTAATTCATATTAAACATCCATAGTTTGTTAATCAGTCTAATAGTATCATATTTTGTTAAAGACTATCAAAATAAAAAAAGAAACAAATTGAGCTGAAAACTTTGGCAACCTCATAAGCAGAGCTTGTTTACGTCGTAAAAGGTGGTCGATAGCCGCGCCCTCGCGCTACGCGAGCCGCCACGCGCGCTCAGCGCACGTAATTGTCGGAGATAGCGGCTGATATCACTTCATCTTTATAAATATATATACAGTTGTAGCCATATTTGGTACTACCTAGTTGTAGACAGTTGTCGTACAAGATGGCGCATAGAGACGTGGCCTCGCGCTACGCGAGCCGCCACGCGCGCTCAGCGCACGTAATTGTCAGAGATGGCGGCTGATATCTCTTCATCTTTATAAGTATACTAGCTGCAGCCAGCGGCTTCGTGTGCGTGAGATGACATTTTGTCGCAAGGGAACAGACGTCTGGGATATAAAGAAAAGTATCCAATATGCAATTCTAGAATATTTATTTATTTATTTTAAAAACTTCATGCACAAGTTAACGTACAAAGGCGGACTTAATGCCTTAGGCATTTTCTACCACTCGACCTTAGGGAGGGTATCTACCCGTGTGCCAAGTTTCATTCCAATTCATTCTGTTCATTCAGCGTGATGGAGTAACAAATATACACACGTATATGTTCACAAAATTTCACCTTCACATCACATCATCATCATCTACCTAGCCATTTCCCAACTATATTGGGGTCGGCTTCCAGTCAAGCCGGATTTAGCTGAATACCAGTATTTTACGAGGAGCGGCTGCCTACCAGACCTCCACAACCCAATAACTGGGGTAACACGGTACTTCATAGCAAGACTGGAGTCAGATTTACTGGCTTCTGACTATCCGTAACGACTGCCAAAGATCTATAAATGACAACCGGGACCAACGGCTTAACACACTAAGAGTGTAATCGTACTTAATGGTAGAACCACATTTGCGCACACGTGGGCCACGTACGATCTGGGCGCGTCGATCTACATACATTTTATAAGGGAGTTAGGCTTGTAGAGCTACATTAGAGACACGCCACGCGACATCGTTCTACGTACAAATCAGGCGTGGCCCACGTGTGTGTCTGTCTAAAGTAGTTCCCGTTTCAGAGATGGCAGCTAATAAAGCTTTCATCATCATCCTAGCCTTTTCCCTACTATATTGGGGTCTGCCGCCAGTCAAGCTGGATTTAGCTGAATACCAGTATTTAATAACGCTTTTTCTTTATAAAAAATACCTACTAACTACTGCCAGCACCGTAACCCGCGTGAAAGTGGCAAAATAATAAACCCATGCCTTGGGTCGATCTTTAAACAACGCCAGGCCGTGGGTGATTTAATTTAAAATTTAAACAATAACAGCGCGGTCTCATAGGACCGGTCGGGGATTCATGAATTAATGCCAAAATTATTTCATACTGTGGAAGACACTAAACCTTTGGTCCTGAAAATCGTTAATATACAAATGTTTTAACAGTTATAGATAGTCAGGAGCCTGAAAATCTGACTCTAGTCTTACCAAAAGGTATCGGTATAAGTTTCTGGGCTGTAGAGGACAGGTCACAAATAACGGCATGGTCTTAATTGCTGCCTTTTGCAGTAGCATTAGCAATATCGGCCTTGTAATGTTCCCACTGTTGAGACTCAGGCCTCCTCTCTAGGAGAGGGTATGGGCTGTAATCCACCACGCGGGCCGATTTAAACGCACAGCAACATTGCTGCCTTTACTTTTGAGTACCCAAACACACATAGTCTTCCAGACACATAGCAACCGTATGTTACGGGTTCCACTTAAACAACTTTCACCGAGGATAAATTCATCAGAAGACTTTTTCGCTGGGTTGTTGGACGACTCGGACCGGAGGTGCAGCAGACTGAGTCAGAGATGATAAATTTATTTATTCATTTATTATTCTTTATGCACACAAGTGTACAGAGGTATTCTCTATCAGTCAACCCTTGGGTGGTACAGAGACAAATAAAAAAATCCTAAACCTAAAATCGAAACGTAGATCACATTTGGTAAAAAGCAAAGGAAGGGATTTTAGTTTTGGTCAAAAGCCTTTGCTTGCCAAAGAGTTTAAAACGAAAATGTGTATGCGTGATAATCTTTAATATTATAGTGAATTATAAAGTTGTGAAAAACTTATAAAACAACTGTAAAAATAACTAGCGGCTTTCAAAAACCGACCCACTGAACCATAAAACTGGTTTAAATATACTACGTGTCTAACCCTAACACTGCAGCGCGTGTCAAAAATAACCAAATCAAATCAAACGTGTTCGAAGGTCAACCATGTGACCTGTGACCCGACATCCTCGCCCCGTGCCATAACGTGTTTACAACTGACCAGTTTACAACGGCAAGGGTCAGAAATCAGTTTAAGATCAACCCTTTGAAACGCTCTAGACCGTATAAGAAAAGGCCATGCATAAAAAACCGTGTAAAGAATCAAACACATTAAAATAAAAAACAACATGTTGATATCACCAACACTACAACACGTAATAAAGATATGAGTAGGTACTCATTGTGAAAGTGATAATGACATTGAAAATTAAAACACGATGCACTCGTCCCATTGACCGAGCGCTCGTAACCGAAAAAAAAAATCAACAACACGCAGTCCAATAAAAACGTAAAATTGCCACTGACATTATCCTATTACGTCATCATTCCATTCATGAAAACGATGCGCGAAAAAACAATCGCATCGGAACACGTGTTAAACGATGCCATTAAACGGCTGCCCGTCGAAAAATATTAATTATTAATTAACACGCTTGCGTCGAATTAAAATATTTTTATTGGCGCCAAAAGGCAAAAAGTCGGGAGTTAATTCGGTGGCCGCGATGGCATTGTTTGCGGGGCGCGTGCATAAAAAAGAAACGGGACCGTGGAAAAAAATACAGACGAAACTTTGGGGAAATAAAAAACGGAGCCGCGTGGAGCACACCGTGATTTAAAAATAAAAAACGTCGGACGTCCGTAATGAAATCGAAAGGCGGTTCGTCGATAGCCATTGGGAAAAAGGTAAACGAAGAGCGCCACTTTCACGCGTGAGAATTTCGGCTTTTTTCGGCAACGGAGCGGCTTCGGCGCCACCGCAGAACCGTTTGTGTTTTAAAGGGTTAATAAGACAAGTAGTGGAGGGCAACGCAGGCTTCGACTGTTTTTATTTTAGATGTAGCTGTGTGCTTGATCCGGTGCCTGGTCCCGCTCACCAATGTCAGTCGGATCGTTTTGTCTTATGGTGCGTGCATACAGTATAGATTTTTCTGAGCAACGTAGCAGCGAAGACAAATTTTAATGTCGGTGTATAAAATCTACTTAAGTTTGTACCGTACGGATGCACCGTTATACTAGACCTCCAAGTGTTGACACAACGACCGATCCTTTGCGTCTCACATCCATTGGACATCCACTCTCACCAAGTCATCGGTCAAACTTATGGGAGGCCTTCCAATGCTACATCTTCCGTAAGCGTCACCAATACAGAACTTTTCTGCTCCGCTTGCTTTACTAGCAGCTAAGAAACTCGGCGTTTTGGTACAGATACAACGGGACAGCTTCTAATGTTATACAAAACACAAGTCCGAGTGTGGATTACTGCTGCTACATATGGGCTGGGGCTGCAAAATGCCATCTAGCAGTTTTGGACTCAATGGAAAACGTGAGGAGGGGACAATTGATGATCCAGATTTGGTTAAGTCCAATCTACAAAGCATAAAGAACAGACGTAGGGTCGCCAATCTTTCAGTATTTTACAAGATACATTTAGGAGAGTGTGCTCGAGAATTGCATGACTTGATTCCGCCATCACCCTTCTACTATCGGACAACCTGACGTATACTGAGTCCACCTTTACATCGTTAACACCTCTACGGTCTAGACGAAGCGTTTAGCCTCGTCGTTTATACCGCGCACATCGAAGGACTGGAACAATTGGCCAGCTGCGGTCTTCTCGTCCGATTATAATTTAGGTGTCTTTAAGCAAATGTGAATAGACTCTTAATAAACTAGTGCGGTTCTCCATCAGCGATTAAATCACTGCTTACCATCAGGCGGAATCGCAGTCAAGCTCTGGTTTATATTAGGTATGTAAAAAAAACCACTGCCACTTAAGGTTGGCGATTTTTCGATCTACAGAGACAACATCCAATGACTTCTCCTGCTCCAAACCTAACCGGGAGGGTGTATCAGACTTTTACTGACTAAAACCACCCCTATTTTCCTTTTTTAGCCTTAGCGTTCCAAAACCACAAGTTTCCTTTTTGGAAGCCAACACAGTAGACTTCGGCCTTCCTAGGCCTACAAAGCTTGGTTGCCAAGTTTTCTATAACCAAAAAAACCTCATAACATTTTAAAAAGTATTCTAAAACGATCTAACACAAACATCCCCTAATAATGTAACCCGTTAACAAAACAAGCTCAACAACCTATTAAAAAGTTTATCTCCTTGAAAATTGTACGGAGTAATCGGCTATTAATTTTAATTAAAATACTAATTAACAGGTGCGGTGCGACAGACTAAATTGCCCAGTTTTGTGTAGCGGTAAAGAGCTTAGCCCGGCCTCCGACAAAAATATTCTTTGGAACAAACACTCCATAAATAAAAATATATAACCGAGTCCCACACCTCCTAGCGCTTCATTTTTATTAAAACCCAAAAAAACAGTTGATTATGTAAACGTTTAATCCTTAAAAGTGGTCTTTTATTTTATGCTTACCTAGCTTTTGTGAAATGTAGAATGAAATTTAGATAATCTAGATGAACGAGCCGTTTTGCTGAGTTTTAGTCTAGTCTAATTGTAAATGTGTCCTTAAATGAAGCACTAAATTATAACTCTGTAACTAATTCGGAATATTTGTAAAGCTTGAGGGCTTTTTGACACGAAATATATGAAAAAAATGTCTGTCGTTTTTATTTCTTTACAAAAATATTGATAATATATTTAAATCCCTCCCTTTCTAAGTTGCAGCTACTCAGTATAAATATAAACAAAGCAAAAATTACTTTAGTGCTAGAGACAAGGTAAAATAACACGATAAAAAAATACAAAAAGGAACTCATTATGGGCCAACATCGTCAGCTACTGTTCCCTTTAGCCCACCCTCTTACATAACAAGCCTCCCACACCTCCCAGGATCATAACGGCCGTCCCTTCAAAATATTCTTTCAACAAAACTCGTCCCTTCGGAACAAAAAAGAAAACGCTGCATCACGGTCATTTTTAATTTTAACCCTAACGACGCCATTGAAGGCATTTACCGTCCGCCATTACGGCGTCACTATCTATGCGTGCATCTTCCCGAGCTAAATGGACGGGAAAGGGTCTGGAATAACACGGATAGCGTTCGGAGCCTGGGGAAATTAAGTAGGTTTTGTGCAGACGAAAATATTACTCAGGTTTTAATAACTTGCGGGAATTATTCAGAAGAAATTCTTTTCAAAAGTCGCTCTAAAATTATACCTAGCAGTAACACTTCAAAAGTTGACTTGACAGTAGAGTCTATAACTACGTTCGAAACTTAAATATTTAACGTAACACTCCAGAAGTTGACTCGACAGTTGATGCTATAAATACACTCCAAGTACAGAAACCTGACTATTTAAAAACAAGCATCCACATAATTTATTCTACCCTAACTACAAATTAGAATCCCGGCTGTCTCAACAGTCACTAACGAAAAATATTCAAGAGATTTCGTATCCCATGAAAGCCTAAAGTAGTCATGCATAAATACGAGCTCAGAGAATTCATCTCTCCGTTCATATTAATATTAATACTCGTGATTTGCATTTTAGCACTTGGCTCCTGTTCCCAGGGAGTCTGGTGCGGAAAAATCTCCGCTATGACGGACATCTGAGTAAATGGCGCGAGAAAAATAACGCCCGTCGAGCACACGCGGACGGAAATTGAGGACGCGGGCGTAATTTTTAAGTGTTGTGCGGAATTTTTTTCCGGAATTGCCGCGCGAATGTCGCATTCTTAGGGTTAATTCGTTGCGAAAATGTTTTTATGTCGTAATTATTGTTTGTGGTGTGAAATTGTCTATGGAATGGTAGAGATTTTCTCTGCGGTTTTTATTACTATGTGTGGTTATTTCCACAGTCGTTTTCAATATTGATAGAGTTTGTTTGTAAGGAAATGAAATCGGAATCATTATTCTTCATCAAATACAGCTGAGATGACTTAACGTCATTACAGCGAACTCCTCGTTGTTTTCCTTCATCCTATTTTCTATAACTAATTGGCAGATGGCCGGCTTAAAAACCCTCATAGCTAAGCACCAAATAATGTTCGTCAGAGTATCTTCGTGCTTAATGACTAGTAAACACGGGGTGGAGGCGGGTATTCGGGAACGCTCCGTAAATGAGGCGCCGATTATTTGCCCCTAAACCGGGCCTGTTTGCCCGCGCCTCCTCCACTAATTGATGCGAGCCGTTCGCGAGGCTTTTTTGCCAAGACCAATGTAATGGGGCTCTTTGGAGTGAAATATCTTTTTCGGTTTTTTGTATTTTTTTCCCGGACCCCTTTTTGGGTAAAGGGTACGTGGAGGCAGAATGTATACTTATGGAATTACTGTAATCAGTTGTGGAAAGGTTACTTTTGACCCGAGCCTCCCCTAATGTTGCTGTAAATTTAGCAGCGTGATAGCGAGGGATTTAATGAATAGGATTAATTAAAAGCAATATAGTGTAACATAAGTGAAACGGGCGGGAGGAGGGTTTAGGATGTTACAGGATAACATTTGTACCAATTCATCTGATCGTGCAATTAATAGGAACAAATTGTATTCTAAGTTGCTGAAAAAGATTCACTGAAAACTACTTGTATAGTTTTCAAATAGCTATTGAATCAGATCACACTCTATTTGGGACAAGGCTGAGGATATAAACAAGTAGTACAGAAATCATAACATATTTGTTAATATAAAGCGTCATACCAGCTGGTTTACCCTGGGTGTTGCGCAGAAAAAAGTCTTCGTTATGTTACATTTTGTAACAGTATTTGCTTTAGAAAGCACTATCTTACTTAAGAATTTCTTTATTTATTTATATTTAGGCTTTCTTTATTTGCCTAATCTTGCACAATCTGTACCCGAACTCACTGATGCCCTAAAAATCTGAGAGGCCTAATCAGTTTTTGGAGAGAGGTGGGCTGATTGGAATAAGCCCAGCCCACCAAAGGTTACGGCTACCATGATCCACGTAAAGTGGTCCTCATAGCATTAAGGACGGAAACCATACTCTAACTGAACTGAACTGAACTCCTAGAAGAGATGTCAGCAAAATCTTAGAGGCGCAGTAAGGTCGTAGCCTGCGAGGCCACGGGTTCGCTATTGATACGAAAATCTGGGGTCCTGGAACGAAGGCAAAGATAAAATAAAGAAGTGGGCAAGAGCGGGAGAAGTTATTCTGATGAATTAACATTAAAAAAAACTGAATTGTATGACTCGTACTCAAATGTACCCGATTTTAGAGGTCAACGCTTGAATACGATTGTTAATTACAACTCCGACTTACTTCCAACTCAATCAATCCTAATGAGCAGCCCATTATTTTTTTTAAAGGCAACATTCAAAGCTACAAATTTTTCCTCTGGCAACTCTGCCAGTACCAACCTTCCGTATAATTTGTGCGAAAAATTTACATGTGTCGACTTAACCCGCCCTTGCTGGGTGATTGATGATACTTTGGGATATTCGGATATTATATTAACGGGCCCCGCTGAGGGTTCTGGGCTTAATATCCGTGTTATGTGGGCGTTGGCCTGTCTTAGGGGAGTATGCAAATTACGGCAGGTTTTGCGTGCAAAGATGACTGAGTACCTAAGCCTTTGTATGTGGGTTAGACACTCGGCTTATGTATGTAGATCGAGGCTGAGTCGATTCAAGCAGGATCGATATACACGCGGTATGCCGTTAGAGAATATTTTTTGTGGGTAACTATTAATGGAGATGGAGCACGCTTGCCTTAAAGAAACCTTAACTTAAAGATCTCCAAGTTGTAACTATCAGACACAGACTCCGGCATGAAATACGACTCTTTAACTGTGAGTATGGGTTCAAAGGAAGGTCTATTTTAAAATAGTTTTTTAATTTCATCAGAGTAGTCTATGGATAAGATCTGTCAATATAGCTACGGTCTAACTTTCGATTTCTTAATTGGATTGTCCCAATTACTTCATGAATCCCCGAGCGGTAGCCGGTGACCGCGCTGTCATTGCCTTACTATTGTGTCTCGTTTTGCGGGTATCTAATAGGTCAATACAGGGCATATATTTAATAATTATTGGCTTAGTTTTTTTTATAAAAAGAATAATATTTTGTTTTGAAAAGTATTTTATCTGAATTCATGTTTGAATATTATTAGAAATGGGGCATTACTAACCAAAATTGTTACCAAATTCTAAAATAGTTCAATTCGAACCAATTCTCCCCTAAACCACAGGATTCTATTCCAAATCAATTGACACCTGTTTGTAGTGTTGTACCCATTTGTAGCTAATTAATATACGCATCGATAGTGATAAAGTCGCTAGTGTTGGGCCAATGAGGAGGGCATTGTCGACACACATTAGCGGCCCGTGCTAGAATACCTAGAATATACTGTACGGTTGGACGAAAACGGGAGATTAGAGATTGTGAATAGTTATTTAGAATGTTTGATGGTTGATATCACACGTTAATGTTTTGTTTTATTATTTAGGAGTTTTGTTCGTTTAGTGTAGTTTATGTTAAAAACTTGCGTAGCGTTTTTTTTTTCGAATAATCGATACTGCACCCCTAGCATTGACACTATGTCTAATAAATTGTTTTCTTTGACGAAAATGAGAGATTAGAGATAGTGTGTGATTTTTTAGCTTCAACTTAGAAGTCTTTAAGCCAAGAGTGAATTGGTTACTTTTAGGCAAGTGTGTTTAATCGTTGGCCACATCGTCGCTTACGATCAGGTGAGATACTGGTCAAACGCGAACCAGTCCAAAATAAAAATAAAAATAACAGGGGCAATACCAGAGACATTACTTTTTTTTGGATTTCGGTATAAATTAACTCTAGCATTAGCATTAGCATTATCGGCCTTGTAATTGTTCCCACTGTTGGGACTCAGGCCTTCTGTCTAGAGGGAAGTATTACTTATTCTAAGTACTGTTTTCTTTACTTGCCTTTGTTATCTGAGTTTCACTTCTCTCTAGCTTAGCTCTAGAAAGTTTTGAACTCAATCCTATGACTTGACAATTTCAACCACCGCTCCCTAATCTGCTAGCCCTACATCTCACAGCCCCGTTACATGGTTAATAGTGTCGCCCGGACATAAACTGACGTCACATAAAGGTTCACTTTCACCTCACCACAAACGGTAACGCGTAAATACCACCAGTATACCTTGTCCCGACAAATTGCGGTACCGAGTACTCGTAACAGGTATGGATACCGACAGATTGTGATACCTATTATGGTTTACCGTCTAGGCGTTTAGTGTAGGATTGGTGTGTAAACGGTGTAGACGGGCTAGAATAGGAGTAGGCGTTGCTCCTACTAGAGTTGGGATTATCTGTCAAGGGAGCGTTCCGGATCACGGTAAAAGGATTTGTCGAGTCTTATAAGCTAGCTACGTAGTAATTATTTTGTAAATAGGTTTGGATATGCTAATCTTGGCAACATCAAGGACAGTTGGACACAATGTATGTATCTTGACTAAACCTGACGGGCCGTGTCGTATGGTCAATGCTTTCTAGGGTTGCGATATATTTTAGAAACAGTTACTATGGCTCGAGATTGCAGAAGTGTGAGCGCAAACACAGGCAGACTCCTTTCTGTCATAGTTGGAACGGTAATCCTACAAGACCGGGGTAAGATCAGGCGCAGGACCAACAGTTTTACGAGCTTTTCAAGACACAACAAGGGTATCACGACAGACCACCAACTTCAGAACTTCTAATGGAAAATAATAGAATATCCAAGAAGAGAATTCCCAATGGAAAAGCCCAATAGTACTTTTGCACGACTCGGAATCTAACCCAGGACCCAAGCTCAGCAGTCATGTTTGCGACCATGAGACCAACGACGTAGTCAATACAAAGTATCCTGTGACCAGTGGCAGTTTTCTACTTTTGATACCGGATCAATATATTTAGAAATTTAAAAAATATTCTTCATACTTTACTTGTACCTGTCCATGGGTGCTCTTCATGGGTGTTACTAATCTTTGAAATTGGCTTGACTTATCTCTACTCTAATATTTACTTAAATCTTCCTTATAAATCACCCTGTCTCAACACGGGGTGTATTTAAGTAAAAGATGGATCGAAGACCTGATGAGGGTTTCTGCAGTCCGCTATGGCATTTAGCCTATGTCCAACAGTCGATGTCTTTTGTCTGATATGATGATGATGACTTAAACAACGACAGCGTTACATACAGACAATGCTACTTTGCATGGATAAGAATGAAGTGGGAACGACACGTGGGCGACGCCTGAGTTGTACATAGCGTCGCATCGCGTGGCGTGGTCTTATGTAAGCTACATTAGACCTACAAGTCTAAGTAATTGCCTTATAAAATGTATGGAGACCGATGCCCCCATCGGCATACCTGACCTAAGTCGGCCCAATGTTGTTCTACCTTCAGGATTAGTTTAAACTAATATTAAATTATCGGCCAAAAAACAGAACTCAAAATTATTTAACTAATAACACACTTCGGTTACTTATAACTACGAAAGAGGATATCAACTCACAAAAGATACGTATAGAACTAGCCTTGAGAGGATATAAACTCACAAAGTAAACATGTAGAACTAGCCTTAAGCTTGCCAATGGCGACCCATCTTAATACTCGTAAATAGGTCAAACAATATCAATACGGCTAAGTCATCCGGTGACCTAGACGGCATACCGCACGCCTAGCCACGGCGCCCTTAACCCTGAATCTTGCACATAGTGTACACATGCATATGTAAATACATTAAATATGTTATTACAGTACCCGGCGATAAATTTTGCACATCAACCTTATAGAAAAATAGCTGTATTTTATACAAAGAATAAAAAGAATAAGCGTAAGAAGCAAATCATAATTGTTTTAACAGCTCCTAATAGATACCGGACTATTTGTATTTCGTACGACAGAGAATAACTCACAAAGCATACATATAGAAGTAGTCTTAAGCTTACCAACAGCGACCCATCTTAACGTTTGAATCCCCAACCGGTCCTATGAGACCGCGCTGTTATTGTTTTACTATTGTGTCTCGTTTCGCGGGTATCTGAGTAATTAATACTCGTAAATAGGTCAAACAATATCAATACGGCTAACTAAGTCATCCGGTGACCTAGACGGCATGCCGCACGCCTAGCCACGGCGCCCTTAACCCTGAATCTTGCACATAGTGTACACACGCATATGTAAATACATTACGGTTCACTCTCGCTGCGACTGACCTCAGTACCTTTGAACCGGCCGACTATCGAAATGCCTTGGCTTGTGTACTGTAATTATAGTCTAAGAGCTAGGGAGGTAAGGATGTGGAATATATAGGTTCTTTTTTTTTTCTGTCTACCCTCAAAAGAAATTTAGTTGAAAACACTGTTTTAGGCTATCACGGTTTATTTCATAATTTATTGTCACTTACGGGGATATCTTCCGTTATTGAATTGTTTTTGTGATTGGAAGATATCCCGTAAGTGACAATTTAAATTAAGTTTAGTTGAAGTCTAGTTTTGTTTTAAATTCTCATGTAACAATTGAATTTATGTAGGTTTGGCTTGTGTACTGTAATTAAAGTCTAAGAGATAGGTTGGGAGGTAAGGATGTGAAATGTATAGGTATTTTTCTGTCTACCCTCAAAACAAGTTTAGTTGATGTCTAGTTTTGTTTTAAATTTTCATGTATCAAGTGAATTTATGTAGGCTTGGCTTGTGTAGTGTAATTAGAGTCTAAGAGCTAGGGAGATAAGGATGTGGAATATAAAAAAAAAATCTGTGTACCCTCAAAACACGTCTAGTTGATGTCGGATTTTGTTTTAAATTCTCATGTGAATTTATGTAGGCTTGGCTTGTGTAGTGTAATTATAGTCTAAAAGGGAGGGAGATGAGGATGTGAAATATTCAGGTAGGTTTGAAAGAGAAGGGATAAAACGCATACTACTAAAAGAATTATGAGTAGATGGAGAGTGACAGGGAGATCTCCCTCTGATTATGAGATAGTTGAATTGTGTGAAGAGTTATATGAAAGAAAAAGATGTGATAGTGTAACGAGTGACTGGACAGAATAGAAGAAAAAAATTGTTGTTAATATTGCCCCGGGCAAGCAGCATGGAACAAGGCCAGGAAGATCATGAGAAAGAATACCCAAAGAATGGCGTAGCTGGTAAATAATGTTAAGTTATATAGTGCATGATTAAATTATTTACATAACAGATAGTAAGAGAATGAAAACCAGTGAAAAAAATGTGATAGATTTGTCTGATACTGATAATTTTATATGAAAGAAATTGTTAGAAATAGGTATAGAATTATGTTGGACTTGTAGTCCCTCTTGTTTCACCCGTGTCTTAGTCCGTTTTTGTGTTATTTCTGTGAATCTGTATGAGGTAGAAAATAATTTAATGTTGGGGTAAGTCTATTTTTCAAACGAGGCATTTTAATTTCTTGAAAAATGAATCGATTTTCATCCGTGAAGGATAATAAAATCGGGAATTAATTTATCTTTTATTTTTTAAACAAAAAAATTAGCTTTACTTGGTTCTTACTCCTGTATCGTGACCACGTCCCACACCCAGATCCAGTACTACCTGTATTTATCTGAAGGCCCTACACCATTTTAGTCCCTGCGGAATCGAACTCGCAACACGCAGATCAGCCGCTAATCGCACAGCCACGGCACCAACAAAGAAATAAACATAATCTATATACTTCCTACATATATTTTGCGGTAAAGATACTAACAAGAGTACTTAATAGTCCCAACCATTTTAGTTCAAAACCACATCCATGTAAACGGCCATCGCCTAAATTAACCAGCAATCCATGATTTAATCTCTTCTTCCTTCTAAGCCGAAACCGCAAAATACTAACCTCAAAACCGAATATGTTTACACACTGACCATTTATCACTAATTTTCTAACATTTCATTCACTATTACTATCGTCCACAACAAACAGAGCTAACACCACTGACCACAGCATAATTGCCCTTCGAATTGATTCACTAACATATGGCTGTCATCAATGAACACATGCTGTCTAACGCTGTCTAATGGCACTCTCACTGGCGCTAGTAACTGTGCTAGTACGCTGCCCGTATTTGTACAGCTATTAGCTAGTGGGTCAAGGCACCGCTTTCACTGTCTTTGATTAGTGTAGCGAGTAAGATGGGGGACTCTGTCTTTGTAAGTTGGGGACTTGTGTGTGTAGTGGTGGGGGTTTGCGGTGTAGTCAGATGAGGTAGGAAAAAAGTTTCTAGCTCCGTGACTGTGTTCTTTTTCTGAATGTTGCGTTTTCGGGTTTTTAGTTTCTGTTGTGTATAATTTCGACCATTTTTTTTATGATTTTGGCTTTATTTTGTCAGTTTAAAGTTTAAATGAGTTTATTATGAACGTTTGTATTCAATTAATCCTGCCTAGGAAATAACAGACACGTTCATAAATAATAAGTTATGTTTTAACATACTTACAGACTGATCAGAAATCGCTCTTTGATAGATCGTTCTGTGTATTAGTTTGTTTAGAAAGCTTTGCTAATGACCAAAAAAAATATTTCATTTTAATTAATAATCATTATCTAAGTTTTAACTTAAGATAAATATTATATACATACTCGCTTCTACCAGAGGCTTCGCCCACGTGAAAGGAGAAAATATAAAGCCTAGGTTACTCAATTATAAAGTAACATTCTATTGGGGAAACAATTTTTAAAATTGAACCAGTTGTTTTTGAGTTTTTTCGTTACAAACAAATATGTAAATCTTTTTTCATTTTAATACTAGTACAAATATATGAACAATGCCTTGCTTAGATTACATTATTGTTACGTATTGTTGTTTTTATTTATAAGTTACAAACAAAAACACCGATTGCACATAGGCCCTTAGTTACTCCAATTCAGATTACACAGAATCGTTACCCAACGTCCCCAACAAAGATATCTAAATCGAATCAACCCGGCAAAGTCCCCGCCTGCGATTAAAGAAAATTATAACGCGGGCATTATCGACCCGCAGTACGAAGGCGGCGTTGCCTAGCAACCAGGACCAACGGGCCTAACCCTTCAGATGCCGCGACCGCTTACTTTGCGGCCAGCCCGCGGCGGGGGACACAAGCCCCCGTTTTTCGGCATTGATCCGAACACCAACGCGCCTGCGTGTTGAACGAAAAACGAATCGAGGAAAAGCAAGGTCACATCACTACAAGTTCTTTTTTCAAAATCGGATATTGAATGGCGAATGATTGCGTTCAGAAATGTTGCTTGTGTCGCTTTGTGCAGTTCAGTGGGACAGTGCATGAGTGCAGTGCTCTGCCGCCCGCCAAGATGAATGGACGTCCGAGCGGCGCGATTGATTGCGGCTTAGATTAACTCACAGCTGGTTAACGTCTACACGTGCTTGCTGTCTCGACCATATTCGGATCTAGACCACTTTAAACTGAACTTTCAGAACTTTAAACTTGATTTGACGAGACGCTGTCTTTCTTAATCACGAAAGTTTAGGCTGTTTAGTCGTAAATAGCTCGGTAAAATCCTCGAAATATGAAAAGTAAAGCAACGATCAGTCATAAAGTCATTTTCAGCGTTAAATATCGAATTTATGGAATCGTATGATGCGATACACATTGGGAGAACGCTGTCTGGCACATTTCAGGCTAACTATTGACGTTAGAACTACGATTAGCGGGCACAAATATTTGGCATCCACCCCGCCGACTGATGCAAGCTGAGCATTAAACATCTAACCGAAACGAATCGAAAACGAAAAAATACGACTGAGAATGTGTGAAACAGTTTTGGAAATTGTATATCGATGTAAAATTTAGTTAACTAGTCAAATTATACTACACCAGTATAGTAGAAAATTATACTAAAGGAACGTAGGTACCTACGTTCCTTTAGTACATCCGGGATAAAAAAATTCTATGTGCTATCCCAGGACATGGGCTACCCATATTGGTATACGGATTTCATTGAAAACCGTTCTGCTTTCGAGCATGAAGAAGTACACCCACAAATTGCCTTTAGAATATTGAGTGTGAAAAGATAGCGTCGACCGAAATTCGTATCACCGTATTCGATTTTCTCTATTTTTTTCATGCTGATGTACCTAAGCTTGCAAATAATGCTTCTACTACACGCAACAAATTCAAAACCTCTTTCTATTTTTATACGAGCACAAAACTATGTTCCAATCTACTAATTAAAGGTAGTAATCATAAAACCTAATTACTACCATCGGCCGCACCGATCGGAAATCAAATTATCTAATAAATTAACACGCCCGTCGATTATATCCGAATAATTGAAAAGGAATCGTGGAAAACGGCACTAACTAATCGTTTTGTCGTAGCAATTAACTTTAAATTGAGACAAATCCGATATAAATAGTTAGGCTGTGTTCACATGAGCGGGCCGGCCGCGGCCAGGTAGCCGCCAATACGCGCGGTCGAATATTAAATCAAATTAGTTTTATGGGAGGAGGATGCTTCTAAAATAACTGCGAGGTAACTCTGTAACGTGTCGTCGAGTTCTAAAAACTGACTGGTTCAAATGTGAGTCAATATTTGTTGTTTTTCGCTTAGAACTGTGTCTGTAATAATATTTGCAGGATTGTTCAAGAGATTTACCATAGTCCTGAAACACAAAATTTAAATTAAGTAACAACGACGTTTGGTTTAAAAATGTAAAAGTCTGACACAACCTCTTTCTCTACACAGAACAGAAGTTATTAGACAATTTCCTAATTATAAAATAAAGTGTAAAAATCTATTCCTATAGAAAATACTTTCATTAGTAGGTAACGTCATTCTGCTTCAATTTTCCTTACACGATGATCTACATAAATTATTTTCAAATGTTTTAAATTAAATTTTACTCACAGTTTCCTCGAAAATGTTTGACACAATGTTTGGGTTACCGGGGTCCTGGAAGGTAATGGGTAGCTGGGACAGGACACAGGTGGATTTTACCCAGTAAAAGTCTAATAAAAGCCTGACTTGCCCTTTTGATCTAGATTTCTCAATCTACTAAAGCGGAAGCAGTCCGACTCAAACAAAAAAAAACAGTTTCCTATGTTTCTTCTTTTCAAAGAAAAACTTTTTTTTTCAACCTTTTCCAATATTGGTTTAATACTCTAACTATGGCCCAATATGTCACCTGATAATATCACAGCTACATAAAAAAAAATCTATTACATAATAGCCACAAATTCCGCACTAGTGCGAACACAGCCCATTGCGTGGACGCAGCAAATCTGTCGGTAATGGTAGTTACCTCGCCGCGTAAATACTTTATTGGCTATTTAGCAGCGTCTAGCGTGCAGCCTCGCTCCGGTGGAAACCGCTCAATTATTTAATAAACGTGTCTTAACGCATTTGAATTTACTGTATTTATCGACACCTATATAATATTAATATTATGAAGCTGAAGAGTTCGTCTATTTAAACGCGTTTATCTCAGGAACTACTGGTTTAACTATATCCTAAAATACAAGCAATAGCTTAATTTGGGAAACCAGTATATGCAATTTCTGAGTTTTGACTGTGTCTATTTTATTAGATTGTAATATTGAGAACCATTTTTTCTGGTACCCATTTATAGCGAAGGCTAAACATTACGCTACCCGTCCAATCAAGGAACAATCAAGAGAAACCGTGAGAGATAGGTAGTTGAACATAAACTAGGAAGATTTTATGGTTGGGTTTTTAATTCTAGTGCGCCTTATCATCAACATCACTGCTTACCATCAGGTAGGACCATAGTTAAGCACTAGATTATGTTATAAAATTGGTGGTAAAAGTTGATAAATTGGTGGCTGCACTAAGTGTCACGGGTTCGATTCCCGTACGTTACAAATATTTGTATGGCCTACAGATTGTTGTGCCGTATTTGGGTGTCTTGTGTATATATGAGTAAAGGAAAAGAAAAGAAAATAAGACCGTGTTAAAAATATAACACACCAAAAACAGGTAGTGATGTAACTCTTTATGCCAGGGCCGCGGGATTGTTCGGAACCGATACCAAAACCCTGGAAACACAAAAGGCAACTGAAAGAACACAGATGGGTTGTAGTCAGTAAAAGTCTGACACTCCCCCTCCCTGCACACAGAACTTAAAGGATTTATTTAAAGATTTCTCAACTAAAAAACAAAAGATAAGAGACCCTTTACAGTAATTGCAATTACAACAGTAAATCTCTCTTAAACGGAGATATTTTGCTTTATTTCCATGAAAGAAACTCGTAATAATTTCAAATAATGATAACTGGTTTCAGGAATAAAAGAGAAACATTAAAAAACAATAACGGTTCTTGGAATATTTTCAGAAACAAATTGTTGAGTAAAACTGTGAGATTTTGTTATTGTAACAAAGGTAAGTTTTTACGTTGCATTTTGTAGTTTTAATTTCTATAACTTGTACTAAACTATTTAATAGAAGAATACTGATCAGTAGAGAGATATAAATTCAACTAAATTTATTTTACATAGGCCTACAGGCCTACCTTGTGTGTCTCTGACGTTTTATAAGGGCCTATCCTTATAAAACGTCAGAGACACACAAGGTTCTAATTGGTTGTTTCTTATGGAGAAGAACCGGCAATAAACTCCATGGTTAAAAATAAAATATTGGTTTTACAATGTTTCCACATTCCACAGTGTAGACCGGTCAAAATTGTAACCAAAACTATTTAATATTTTTATTTTTTAATATCATCGTTCATCATCGCTCTGATTATTTGTTACCGTCTTAATAACGATGTTATATCTATCTATCGATATCAATACTCTACTCTCTCTTTTGTAATTTTCGGTGTCGGTGAAAATTCAAGAAAACTTAAAAAACAATTAATCATTTATTCCTGCCATAAGCAAGGAAAACTTACCTTGACATTCACTACTTATTACAAATACTAATTATAAATATTGAAATAGGTACCACATAACTTTCAAATCACAACACACAATCCAACTCACAACACAAACTAACCGGCCACCAAAACACCAACTTTTAATTAAAAAAATAACGACTAGACTCATCTTCATCTAGTGGAGTCTCCACTAGACTCAACCAACTGACAACTCAAACTTAATCGCGACAAAAGAAGCGAATTTTAATTACTCAACGACTCAACAGACAACCCTTTAACGGCCACGCTCAAAAAAGTAACGTCAAAAATTTTCACACGACAAAAATAACCCGAGCAAAAATATGAAAAGAAAATGCTAATAAACTGCGAGAGAGAAAGATTTATTTGTATTTTGTGTATTTTTTACAATAGTTATGTTAATTATTAAATTAGTTATGCAAGTAACAGGTGGGGTCATCTGACCTCGCTAAAGGGGTCATCTTGGACTTCATTTTTGCTTGTTGTTGTCATCTAATTAGACTTGCAGATGATGTAAGATTTCACACGGAGCGATTTGTTAATGATTTCAGTTTTATCTTTATGCATAGAGTCGGAGACTGGAATGAGATGTGCATATTTATACTGTAGTGGGAATCGCTGTAGTTACTGTAAAGTGTTGGTCCATTGCATTTGCACTTTGGACGTGAGAGATTCTCTTATTTAGATTCGCTTAAAATATTAAGCTTACTGAATTAAACTAAGGAGAGCGTAACTCAGGCTGCTTTGCTAGTAGAATACGTAAGTTGTGCGTTTTTGAAGAGGAAAGACATTAAGTAATTTGACCTGGTCTGGAAGTTACAATAGGGAATCCCAGATTTTTACTGACTGAAATCAATTATTGTGTTTCTGAAGTTACCCTTTCCTGTAAGATTATTTTTCAGATAGCTTAGATAGGTTTTATAACTATATTTTTTACTTAAAGAACGAAAATTCGATTTCAAGATTACAAAGTAATGGCTCGCCTTTAGTAGTCAACTATGTGTAATAATAAGCGGGTTTTGGACTATTCCCAATATTTTAGAAAAAAAGCAATTTAGAAATAAATATAGGTCTATTAGTTAGAGAAATAAATAGAAACTGATACTCTGCAAAAATAATATCGTTAACAGGTACCAGAGATATTAATTACAAATAAGAATGGACATTTTATCCGTTGCCTCAAGCAAGACTTGAGCAGTCTTACAAGCTTTTATTAAATTTTCATAATCCTTTCCAACTGCCCAGCCAGCAAAATCTTCTCATACTTAACCCTAGCTCGCTGCAAGAAATTTAAATTTTTAATTCGCTACTAAAATTTCGCTTTATGCAAATTCGCTTCTCAAGGCTTGTTTGACAAAGGGTCATCTTGCGATCGGGAATCTAACTGGACCGTGTATTGTATATCTCAACTGGTCCTATTGTGTCAAAATGGTCCTTAAAAAGCATCTTTATGTTAATCTGGCACACGTAGGGTCAGAGGTCTCGACTTTTATGTGGGGTCACTTTTGTCATTGTGAGACAGGTCAAATTGACCTTTAACCTCGCGTTCTCACGGTTAACCCTCGCAAGATGATGCGCGTTTATTTTTGAGAATTCTTAATTGGGTTAAGGTGAGTGTTTAAAAATCTAGTTTGGCGTTTTAAATTAAAAAGCGATGTTGACAGTTTGCATAATTTTAAGAGCGAGCTTGTCCTAGTTTTTTTAATGGCAGTAGACTTGCAAGATTTGGGTTAAGTGCGTGTGTGTTGTATCTAGTGGTTAATTAGATCAGCGTCAATGACGCGACGGTTGATTAAAGGTACCTATTTTAGTACTAAATAGATAGATAAGTAGGTATCTATTTTTTTATACTTAATAATAATAGAAAGTGGTGGTGCTCCTAAACACGGGTTCCTTTCTCTGGAGCCCTGATCGTCGTGTTGCCGGTAGCTTGCATTCTGTTCCCGATACCGGTGAGTTACTATTTGCTAATGTCTTTTTTATCAGATGAGTAGAAGAAATATGCAATAATGTAAAATGAGTGTTTTGAATCTGAGAAAGTAGAATATATTTAATACTTAATCCTTAATCGTTCTTGAAGTTAAACTAAATATCCAACGATTCATTTTTTTGGTTTTTCGTTGAATTTTGTTCGAAATAATCGCCGTGATTCTGGATCGCAAAGGGAAAGAATACAGCACTAGACTACGTCAATAGGTAAAAGCCTAACGTATGATTTGATAATTTTCCACCACAGTACTTTCAGGGGTGACCAAACAAATAAAATTTTGCTACTTATGATTGGCATTAGTCTAAATGAAATAGTACTTTCTAAGCATATCAACAAGACGTACTTTTCCAACCTAGGACATTCCTGTACCCATTCGATACGCCACGGTAGCAACATTATACCGACAATTTACTCAATATCGGCTATCGAGGCGAGTTGCGAAATCGTTCGGTTTTTAATATTTTCATTCGGATATTTTCTTCCGGAAATTTTAAATTGTATTCGTTTCTGTATTGATGGTGAGAATACCGACGTTCTTTTTTTTTATTTAACGGTTTTTTCAGAACGTTAACGTAACTTTTTTGGGGTTTTTTTGGGGATTGGTTTTATGACTTTCTTTATGCACAATTGCACATATAGGTACTATATAAACTCACGCTAATAACTTCGCCATTTCTTTTATAAATACCTAGCTTAGTTCTGTCAGCGCCTTCGTCCGCGTCAAAGTAAATAAAATAAAACTTATGTCTGTCAGTAATAAAATAAATTTAGGTTTAATTCGATCGTCTATCGACCGACTATAACAATTATTTAATTAATGCTTATTTGCCAATTGTGTTTTGTTTTTTTTTATTAATTTCAAATCCTTAAATCAACATACAAAAGGGGTACTTTTGTATGTTCAGTTAAAGATTTTAAGTACCTTTAAACTTATGTTTGCTAGCCGATCAAAGTCTTACTATCGACAACGAGTAGCGCTAAAGATCAGCGCCGTATTTCTGTCTTGTAAACAAGCCCCAGCATTTTGCTGAGCACTGACTGTTTTACGCGGATGAAACGCATTTCTTTTCAATACAAGGATTGTTATTTCTATTAATTTTTTATGGTACTCGCCAAGTTTGACGCAAATAAACTTTTTTGCTTTCTTTCATTCGTCTTCTTCATAGTCGTACACTCCTGGTGGAATAGTCGTGGTCTCGGAACGTCTAGTAATTTGGTTGTTGCTTGGTTGTTTGTCAGACTTTTTCATCTCTTTTGGTTTGTGGCACTGCACGTACATTCAATGAGGGAATAACTTCGAATATAATTTAATTATGTCTGATTGGAGAGGCCTTCTACTGGTGAAAAACTATAGTCATAGAATCGATTTGTAGTTTCAGAGATGAAGTACATATAAACTTACAAATTACACCTTTTTATAATATTAGTTTAGAAAAATACATGTTTCGTATATTTTTTTAAATTTATTTATTAAATTATAACAACTTTACAGACAACTCCAAGGCGATATTATAACGAACATATATAGTTATGCATACATAGTTATGCAAATATATTATAAATTATGTAATAAGTCCTGATTTTTCTCAATAATTATTTTAATACGTTAAATCTTTGATGAGATTTCCTTTGAATATTTTTAGTAGAAGATTCGCATCTATTGGTAAATGTTGATGTGGTCGACGATGGACCGTTGTTTCCTAGAAGTAACCTATTCACTCTTGATTTAAAAGCCCCTAGGTTGTAGCTATTAGGAAACACTGACTGGGCGTTCCATTTTCAGTATTATTTACTTACTTCGTTGTGTGTTACTGGTTGTAGAAGACTTTTGTTGCCTACAGTGGGTACCTAACTACTTAGGTAGATAGATACAAACTCTTCTAACCATCTGATTGTCTTAGTCTGTAGTCTGTCACTGTACTTATTAAAATAAAAAAAATCTCTGTAGCCTTTTCCCAACAAACAGTCGATTTACAGTCTAACCAGATGTGAATGACCACCTGTGTTTTCGTTTTCGAAGCACGAGGTGTCAGTAATGTAATAGGTAAACTTAGAAAAGTAGATAATATATGAATTTAAAAATCAACATTGGTTTCGAACCCACAACCTCATACATAAGAGGCAGGTGATATTTAAACTCTTCTATAAAGTTAAAATAATTTATAAGTTTTATTTTCGGCAAACGAAATATGTAGGTAGCTAAAAAAAACCTGCTCATCATGCGTGAGTTAATAAAATGGCCATAATCTAACTCCTCGATAATATTTAATTACTTCCCTATTTACAAACCGCCACAACGAAATCATAAACCAATTTTAATACATTTCCGGTCGGTACATCGACCAAATTATTTTCATAAAACTAGATGTGAAGTAAAATTTCCAGCTAATTAATTAGGCAGCATCCCGCCATGGACCAATCACAGCGCTCATCATTTCCATCAACGTAATCGAAAATCATTTTTGTCAGTAATTATCTCATATTTCTACAGCGCGCAAACTAAGTACTCCAAAAACCGTGATTAAATATGCTACACCACTATTCATTATCTATAGAATAGCACGGGTATAAACCACCCCTAAAACATTACACGCACGGTCGTTACACCCCGACTCACCCCGTACACCCCCAAACGCAACGTTTTTCTCCCCGGCAAGATAAAGACCAAATAAAAAAAGAAAACGCGAAAAATCCCTCTGTCTCTTTTTAGCGCGCGCATAACACGGTGGTGCGAACAGTGCGACATCTAAGCTACGAATGACTCACGAAAACTTGCGCCCCGCCCGAGACGGCCGCCTCTATCCGTCTCTCTCACTTTTTCACACTTTTCATCTGATAACTTTGTTACTGAAACGTAGTAAGTGACGCTATAATCCCAAGCAAGTATCAACTCTATTTTCATCAGTATAAAGTTAAAACTAACTTTGTGCTAACATCGGTCAGAAAATATTTTAGAATGAAAGCGTTAGGGAGTGGAAGGTCTCTCTCGCTCGCAAAAAAGCTGTACACGGTCGGGGAGAGGGTTAGACGGTGCGGGAGGGGGGGGTGCGGATAGTGGCCGCCATTTTGCCGACGGCGGACCAAGACTGGTATTAATTTCGGCTTAATTCGTTCGTTGATTTCAAGTATTTTATAGCTAATGCTATCCAAAAGTACTATTGAAAAATGAAAAAAAATAAAAAGTTTTTTTTTGTTACAATTAGGGACGCTTTTCCTTTGTTAGGAGTTTTTTTTTGTTTCAATAACTGATTGAAAATAAAATGTTGTTTTAACTATTCACAGTTCACGGTACTCGTATTATTATGATTATTTCGGTTTTGTTTTTGGAACTGTAGTTTTTGTTATTGAACAATAGTTTTTGTTCTAAAAACTTTAAAGTATAGTTTATAGTTATAGAACCTACCTAGCTATTATTATAAACGATAATATTTATTCATTGTATTGTATGGCTTTTATGATTATTAATTCTGTAAGCCTTTAGACATTATTTTAAACAATTTGAACAAGGCACATTTTTAAGGGATTAAAAAAACTATTACACTGCACTGCACAATAGATTTGAATAAAATTATATTTCATTTTATAAATTATTTTCTTTAGGGCATTAGCTGTAATTGGATAAGAATGTTAAATTAACTGAAAATAATTCTATTTAGGTTACAGTACCGGGTAAAACGGGGTGAATAGGAACGCAGGGGTGAATAGGAACGAAAGTTTGATTTTAATTTTTACTTTGGTTAAATATTTTATCTTCATTTCTGTATAAGCATCGCCTTTTATTACAATTAATGGATAAATAGGAGTAATTAAATGCTGGAAAAACCTGTTAAATAACGTTAAAATCCAGTAACCATTTTCGTTCCTATTCACCCCTGCGTTTCTATTCACCCCATTTTACGGTACCTACGTAATTTTCATAAACAAGGTTTTTTCCTCATTTCATCTACATTTTTTGTTGACATATAAGTACCTAGGTTTTAGTTTAAATTAACTAATGAAATCTTCCAGACACCTGGGATAAAAATTAACTGAAGTATGTGTAATTCTAGGATATTCAGCTTCAGTATTCCTAGATATTAGAATAGTACATAATCGAATCGAAAAATTCGTATTGGTACTTGCCCGGTTTCAAACCCGCAACCTTATGCATGAGAGTCGGTTGCTTTAACCACCGGGCCATCAGGATACGGCTGTTGCTATCAAAATAAATGATTGAAATACAAATCATCAATGTTTGTATTTCATTTTAGTTTTTAATGTATGTATTCAGTCTCAATATTATTTCGGAGTTAATTAGTAGATGAGTAAACAAGGTAGTCATTAATATGCACATATTGAAAAGTTAGGAACGTAACATATGGCATCGTATTTAGAAAAAAAAATAACAAATGCAGTAAAGAAGGCATTACAATACAATACCCCATCTCACTAATATTACAAAGATAAAAGTAATACTACGCCATGTTTCTGCACCACCCTAAGGTTGACTGATAGAAAATGCTTAAGGCATTAAATCCGCCTTTGTACAATGTTTTTGTGCATAAAGATTCAATAAATAAATAAAAGCTTGTGAGTGAATGTGTGAATGTTTGTTACTTCTTCATAGTCGAACGGCTGAACGGAATTCGATAAAACTTAGTAAGTACACGAGTAGATCATGTTCTTGAATAATACGTAGTACTTTTTATTTGGAAAAGATGTGAGGGAAGCCGCTTGTAGTAGCCAATATTAAAATAAAAGTGTCAATGGAATAAAAATCAACGTGGTTTTTTACGTAAATCAACAGTAAATACGTACATTCTCCATTTCATCAGTTCATTATCACACCTCTTTAAAAGAAAAAACAATTACGGAATAACTCGTAAAAAAGTGTTTCATTAATTACACGGTATTTTAACCTGGCAACTGGCATTCCGATCTGTAAGCACTGAAAAAAATATTCTGAAAACTGATTTCTCGTGATTTTTGTGAAATACTGAGGTTATAATTCCATTTATATAAAAATTGATTTATTGTTTTAAAAATAAGTATTATATGGAATAAAAGAGGTAATTATTTCTATAGGTTATCATTTTATCATCATCTGGACTTCTTACTGCTGAAATAGCAGTAAGAAGTCCACTGTTGGACATAGGCCTCCCCCGATTGTCCACATAATGATCGATCCTGTGCGTCTCGCATCCGTTACGTGGTAGCTACCACATACCAGAAGATGTAGCGTCTTACAAGGTGGGCCGATGACCTGGTGAGCGTCTCGGAATCCAATGGATGCGAGTCGTTCAGTATGTAAAATCTATTACTCCTACAAAAAAACTTAAAATGTGGTTATAAAAATTCCTCCGCATAGCTGTCGACTGGAAGTATGCACAAAAGACTAGCGACATTGACACGTTCTATAGCAATGCATAATCTCAGGTCTAGGAAAAAGCAGCCGTTGGATTACTCGAAGTGTCAATTAACTAGACATTTATACACGTATTTTTTTATTTGTATCTTAGTTCAATTATATTGTTAATATATATTTCAAAAAAACTCATTTTCCAGCTTCCGCTTTAATAAAAAATCCAAACAACCTTGATGATAACGAAGGACATAAAAGCATTGGGACTACACAACCAAGACTTTCGAGATAAACATAACACACACATCCACACATCTTGGGTTCGGTTTTCGCATGTTTGGGAAAACCGAACCCACGTAACGGGATAACAGCAAGGCAGAAAAAGAAAGACCTTAATAAAAAATCCCAACAGGAATTAAAGTCTGAGGTGAGAAACGAATCCGGGATCCCAACGCTAAAACTAGAACAGCAGTGATCATCTCTTCACACCTCCAGTCCTCTTGCACTATTACACTAATACTCGCCGAGCCTCGAAGAAACCACCCAAACAGTTTTGATCTAATAACGAAATTAATCTGTAAACGTAGTTCCACTTCCCTCCAAAACAAGCGAGAGAAAGAAACGAAGCCATCTTAAGTATTACTTCTTGCTATAAAATACATGTCGTATTTATTTATTTTTGTCGTAATTGTTCATTCTGTCCACATTATCAGGCATACGTACAACAAAGTATATAATAAATGTACTTCTGCCAGTGGCTTCGCTCGCCTGAAATTTATGTATTTTTCCATACCTCATGCATGTGAGGCAGTTGCCTAACCACGATATCTATCACGATACAAACATACTTACACACAAAAGTTTGTAAAAACACCTTTCATTCATTGGTTTTTACCTCAAGCCTAAGTTAAAAATCTTTCCACAAAAAAAATTAGTTCCGTTTTTCAGTCAACAATTGATCGAGAAATCTATGAACATACACAAAAATTTCTCCTCCTTTTTGAAGGTAGTTAAAAATAATAAGATCCTCCAACTCCAACCAACCCCAATCTACAAAAAAGTCTCCACCGCTAAACCTCAAAACGCATACCTTCCTCCACGATACAAAAACTACAATACATAAAACATTCACGCTATCTCCCTAAGAAGATAGCCAGAGAGGAAGCCCGACAATATCGCCGTGAATGTAATTTCGTCGCCACCCCGCACAGATCGGTTGGAAACGCACTTAAACTGATTATCAGGCGAGAATGACGCCATCTGAGATTCTATTATAGATCACATTGGGTATATTAGGACGTGAGTTAAGATTTAATTACTCAGATACCCGCGAAACGAGACACAATAGTAAAACAATAACAGCGCGGTCTCATAGGACCGGTTGGGGATTCAAACGTTAATAAATACAACTATAAAAAGTTACATAACATAAAACATATATATATAGGAATATCGTACAAATGAAAGTGATGAGGAGGTTTCGACCTTAAGTATTGAGGAGTACGATGCAAGGAGGAGGAAAACAAACTAAAATATGGTGTCAAAAAACTCCTCCACATCGCTGTTGACTTGACCAGTCGAAAAAACATAAGCATATTTTTTTTTATAATTTATTAATTCTACTGTAGTTATAGTTTGTGTAGTATTTTTTACATAAAAATTATCTGTGAATATAAATAATATCCAAACACGTAAAAAAACAAGTAATACTTTTTAACTACGATTTTTAAATATTTATTTATTTAATTCCATGTTCAGTAGTGGTTTATTAATGCAAATAAAAATGCTACACTGTAGTAGGTGTAGAATAAATAAATAAAAAAATAGATATTTCAAATGTAATAAAGATAATAAAACTATATGTATAAGGTGAGTGCTAAATTAGTGACCGATACTAAAACACGTGATTGTACTCAAGATAACAAACCACTTTCACTACGGGACCAAAGACGAAATCGCGAAAATAAATGTTTGTTCAGTATAATTAATATTATGTTCGCCTACTAACTGATCAAAATGTACTGAACTGCTGATTTTTTTCGCGATTCGTGTGATTTTTATTACACGTAAAAATATTTATATGAAGCCAATTCTACCATTATTCTTCTTTACATGATCTAATTATCATTCAAATATTACAACCACATAGGACTGAGCAACTTATAATTCCAACTGGAAAATAAAATAAAAAGTGTTAATAACTCTATTGCAAAGCAGATATTCTTTTCTAATTGGAATAATTTGGATTAATTTATCAGTAACTAACTTAATAAACTACTTAACCAGCTATAATGATACCTATACAAAATGTACCTAGAATAATGCACACCATATTATTATACACCTCAATTAGAAAAATGAGTTACAATCCTAATTCAAGCATTAAAATTTTACTAAAATTCAATTAGGTACTGTTTTTAAAAAGTTAGTTATCTTAATTGCAATGTAATATTATGGAAATTGATGCTCGCATACAAATACTCCAGTGTTTGCGTATCAAGATTTATCGAAATGTAATTTTTTATCACAAAATGATTACCTACTTCAAATATAGCTGGAATCGATTCAGAAGCCGATTCTAAACTTAGTATACTTAGGATGTGCATTTACCATGTTACTTGTTGTATATACCTACCCTAAAAAATAAAACAAAACAACTAAAAATAATCTAAAATAAAACAAAACAACTAAAAATAATCTAAAATATATGCTTATCTTCTATATGTTTGAATCCCCGACCGGTCCTATGAGACCGCGCTGTTATTGTTTTATTATTGTGTCTCGTTTCGCGGGTATGTGATAGATTAAGGTAAAAAAAACAGCCTTTCAAAAAATTGAATACCCGCAGTCCCGCATAAGAAATTTGATAAAACAAAGTCTTTTTTTCTCTCTGTTCAAACTATTTATATTTAATTTAAATTATTTCTAACATCGAACCTTTTCAGAACGTCGTTGTAAACAAAAATCGACGCTTTCTGCATAAAAAGGTTTTTCAAATAATCAATCAAAATTTTTATTCACTATGTAATTAAGGTGTTAAAATAAATTTCAATCTAATTTACAAATTACAGATTCTAATGAATTATCTTCTAAATATTTGTTAATGTTATCATATCTTTTAAACAACAATTTGTTGAAAAGTATTTGTTTTTTAAACTTGGTCAGCGGTAATTCTTGTAAACTATCTGGTAAATAATAAATTATAATAGATATGCCAGACACATTTTTCTGAAATATTTTTAGTTTTACTGGTGGGAGCCGAAGTCTATCTTTATACCGAGTTCGGCTATTTTCCTTCCGTAATTAAAAGTTTTTATGATAGCATGTTAATTATTACTATTCTAATTTACTATTCTAATAAACTGATAGTTTTTAAATAACAAGTAATTTTAAAAAACATAAATATTTTTTAAATAGAAAAAAATATCCATTCTCGCCAAAAACTGCGAAATTCTTGTCGTTCTTTATAAAGAGGGTTGATATTATATAAAAGTAAATAATATATAAAAAGAGTAGCACAACGCTCATTGACCACCCAAAAATGTATCTGCATCACTGTCAATTGTTCCACAACAACCCCTTCCATCCAATAGTAACACGAATCGAAGTCTGAGTTAAAAAATTTATCCATTAAAATATACAGTATCACGCTGAAACCTGCCCCTTGATTTTTTTTAATTCTTTTTTTTTTTGCCGGGTTGGGCAAAAAGTGCTATTGAGTTTTTCCATTAGGAATTACACTATAGCTGCCCGGAGTTTGGAAGTTGGTGGTGTGATACCCCCGTGCCTCGGAAAGCACGTAAAGCCGTTGGTCCTGCGCCTGATCTCTCTCCGGTCGTGTCGGATTGCCGTCCCATCGGGCTATGAGAGTAAAGGAACAGAGAGTGCACCTGTGTTTGCGCACACACTTGTGCACTATAATATCTCCTGCGTACTTGGCTGATCTCTGTTGAGATTGGCCGCCGTGATCGAAATTCGGTCGGGGGAGTATTATTACTACCTATATTATTATCCCTATTTGGCGGCAAAAAAATTATAATCATGTACAATTTTTGAAATAATTTCTATAATTCTGGGTGGAGAATTTTACTAACTTAAACTCACCTATGTTCCTTTAATTGTTTTTTGTATTCCAGGGCCACGGTGACTCTAACAGTCCCGCAGATACAAGAGTATTTCTGGAGTCCTTAAAATATTCACCGATATCAGAAGATACGAGTACATAAAATATATAGCTAGCTTTTCGCCAGAAAATAAAACAGAGAACCTGATTGCAGCACAACCTATCGGATTCAATTGTATTTACAAGCCATTCAGAGACACTCAAAAATAAAATTTCATTCAAATCAGTCAAACCATTTAAGAGGACTTAGGTGACAAACACACTTACAAAAGAATTATAAATATAAAGATACTACTAGGTCTACTCTCTCCACTACAAAGTGCGTAAAAATCATTTTGGGGAAATTGTCATTTCGATGCAGTTTTATTCAATTTTTTAACGTTCTTTCGATCAACAGTGAAAACAGTGTTACGATGAAAAACATAATTTTTACTCGATAGGTTTCTGTTGTAATTCTTATAAACGATGAAGCTCATTTTTGCAGTGCATTCCTAGAACAAATACATAAGAAACAATTTAATTAATTTTAAAATGTATACCTATTTACGTATTGTGAATACTACCAGAATAAGATACTTCAATATTTACTGGAATTTATTCTTCAGAAAACCATTTATTTTTCATTTTTTTATGGTAATAATGTACAAATACCAAAAACTGATGATACACGTTTTACTTAAAGGAAAAGGGAGTTAGTGATAGCGTGATGTGTGCCAGGACGGAATTGAAGACCAAGGTAGGTAGATGATGATAAATTTATCAACAAAAGTAGTATGATAGAACAACTTCCAAAATACTAATAAAATTCCTAAGCATCCTAAATATTTAATATTAGTTACTAACTTCTCAGTCATGAAATGACTACTCTCGCTCTAGGATAACGAGAGCGCTTGTCTGACTTTTACTGATTAAAACCCTATATCTGTCAGTTGCTCTTTACGTTCTAGGGCCACGGTCAAAACGGATTTGACGTCATAAGACTGCCATCATCAGATGAAGATCACAATTGATGACATGGTATCACCACGTTAGCACAGGAGTAATTAAAATTGACTTAATCTGATTTTAGTTGAATACTGCATTCAATGGATTAGACTAGCTGTTAGGTTTTTAAAACAATTTTGAACTAATTTTGCTTTTTATCAAAAACTTTTTATTTTTATTTTGGAAAGAAAGAAAATGTGTTATATTTGAGACACATACCTACATTATATACACACAGTGTAGAAAAACATTTAGGAACGAGTATGACTTCGTAAGAGACAACGCCATTATATGAATACGGAAAAAAATCCATTAAAGTGATTTTCTGAATCACTATTCGATGTTATAGCAACTAAAAATAAAAAAAAAACAGCCGGCTATTTTTTTTTCCTAAAGATTAATATGAGAGAAATTAAGCTAATTATGTTTAACCACCTAATTAGATAAGTAAGTGGGTAGCTGCAGATACTAACTTGGTAGGGAACATACGTATGTGACGTATCGGCTTAATTTCAACCAGAGAAAATCATGCCCGAAGTACAAAATAGTATTATTAAAAATAGTCTCTACTGTTTTTCACGATTGGATTAAAACAAATTGAAATATCACATAGATACTATTTTGAGGGATGCAAAAATCCAAGTGACATTCACAAAATCCGAATTCTTTGCTAAACAAATTCATACGAATCGTTTAAAAAATCAAAAATCTGCGATCCCTAACCAACGCTATTCACATTTCAAAAAGTTACTTCATAAAATCGAAAAAATGCCGAACATTTCGTGAGAAATCGTTACATTTGACCACTACCATCTCACATTTCATGCTCTCCACTTTTATCCAAACAAAAAATTGCAATAAAACTTTACGTTCTTTCAACGACGAAGTGCAATGAACCGTCGCTTGTTTTGAAGAGGCAGCGCCATCTGTTGTTGAGTAGCAGAACTAATAAAAATAAACAAAGCCTTATTTGTTAATGAAAAACGCAAAATTAATTAAATCTTTTCCAGACTATGTTATAAGAATGGTTTCAGAGACATTTTTCTTAAAAGAAAGCTATTTTTCGTTCTTTGCAAAATTTTTGTATAGAAACAATTTAATATCATATTTTGGATAGTTTCCTCTCCCGCTTAATTAAACAGTAATTAATTGGTTTAATAAAATTTTAATAAACAAGGAATACTGTTATGTCGTTTGCAAAAATAATTTTAACTTGTTTCATTCACTCTACAGGTTGTGAAGAAGTAGCCGCTACTCCGCGCTAGATGGCGACAGCAGTAGTATTCTTGTATTTCTTATTGGATTTAGATCGCGTTCGTAAACAAACCGAGTGCGAACAGATATTGAATCACTCGACTATATCTCGCATTGGTGTTGTACCTAAATAAAAATAGAATTATGGTTTCTTTATTTTGGTTGAGTTGGAAACGTTTTCTGTTAACATTTCGATACCTTTTCATTTTATTTCTGATAGGTACCTATTCGAGTTTATTTCACAGTGAGTGTATTTCTAGTTTGGGAGCCAACACAATATTATGAAGTCAGAAATAGTGTCTATGATTTGATTGGGAACTTTTCTAATAAGTAACTTTAAACATATAAAAAATAAACAACAGCAAAGAATTAAAAGACGAACTATTTTTTTTCTAAAAAGTTCGAGTAATCAATAAAAGCTTATAGCAGCTGTATTGCATTACTTAAGTCACTGTGGTACCCCTCATATTGGAACGAGTAGGGTTCGAACTCACGACCCCTAACTCGACACCTTAGCTGTCGGTTATTGACACTATTCCTTCCAACCTCATGGCGTTTTATTAATCAACAAATCAATTATATTATCAATTCAATTACAAATATTTTTATTTTACACAGGCCGTACATGGATACTTAAAAAACGTTAGAAGCTAGTGCATGATTCCAATTGATCGTTTTCTGTGGTGAATATGAATGGTACCTGTAAGAAACTCTACGGTTAAATACTCATTTGAAAAATATGTACATATACTTTTACAATATCTATATACGAGTATATTATAGTTATGAGACAACTGTGTAGATCAGTCAAAGTAGTACCAAATACTTACTTATAATGAAAAACAAAAATGTTAATAAAAACAGAAATGTTGACCTATAAACAATAAACCTTTTAGAAAAATATATGATTATTTAACTATAATAGGTCACTAATACGTTAGTCAGTAGTCTAAATAATGTAGTAACATTACGAAGACAATGTTATGAATAAAGAAAAAACAAAGATGGAGCAGTTATTAGAGGCTTACACGATTCAATGCAGTTAATGACTCAGCAAGAAACCCGCCAATTAATTATTATTATTATTATCTATAGATTTTCAAAAAAAAAATTATGTTTTAGGCACCCTGCAACAGTAGAAGCATTATAAAGCTACTTATGCTTATTATGCTTATGTTATATCTCCTTAAAATTACAAATCACTTCTTTCATTCATCATTTTAGTTCTTCACTTATAGCCAAAAGTATGAAACTTAAAATTAAACCCTTTGTACTACAAAGTGGTAGGTATTGAATTTTAATAACCATCCTCAATTTCCTTAGACTAGATCGATATACCATACAAGTTGTAGGAGACAGTGTCCCCCTTCTCCAATAAGTGGGTAGAAACTCGTTGGTCGTGGATATTGCATAAGTTTCCGAGGCTCGCTTGTAAGCACGGCTGCTGGCCACCCATCACGGTACAATCACCCTAGGCAACTAGTAGATATATGTTGTTAGTTTTATGTTAATTGGAAATACAAAAACTTGACTTACAGAGTTTTTTGGGAAATAGTCATTTGAAATGTAGAATCAAGATTGAAAAAAGTGTAGAGCCTCTTTCATCGGTACCTCTTTAGAGGGTTCAATACTGGCATATTATGAATGAAATAAATAAATACGAATTCGATTTTTAAAATAAAAATTGTCAGCTGATGATATTAGGATGGCGATCAGGCTTATGTGCAAGTAATTTTATGTCGCAAGTAACTACTCCCCGCGGCTTCGCCCAAGAGTAAGTCAAGTCAAAATATCCAGTCAAATTTGGTTTTTAATGATGTTGAATAGTATCATAATGTGCGTCGTAGTCATGATCTATCCACATGCCAATCAAAGTTTCATCTAATCTTATACGGTACCAGGAGTCATATACTTTGTCCTCATCAGACTCGTAAAACAGTACCTACAATGCCATTAGAAGTTTTTATATAGAAATTCCGTTTCATCTCCTGAGGGGGTGAATTTTAGAAAATTCTCTCTTAGCCTACGTCATAAAAGGAAACAAATGTAGAAAATTTCACTCTCCTAGTCCTAGTAATTCTGGCTAAGCGTTGATATGATAGCCAGTCATACTGTTACTCCTTTTACATAATGTACATAGAAGTAAAAAGTAATTTGATCGGAATAAATCCTACAGTCTGACGCGCATAAGGCCTTTCATTACATTCTATCCTCGACATACTAAGTTCGGTGAAAACCAATAATCGAATCTAGTCTTTCACCTACTTAAATGGTAATTATTTATGGTAATCATTAATATTCATTAGTAAAATAAATTATTATTGATTAGTAACATTTGTGTGCGTGGTATACAGGAGACATTACATAATTAGGTGTATTTAAGGAGCTATTTAGGGTCTAAAGTTAAAGGCTGGCTGTAATTTATAATCATCGTCATCATCATTTCAGCCGAAAGACGTCCACTGTTAGACATACGTTTCTTCTGGTTGCCATAACGTCCGGTCTTGTGCGTCTCGCATCCATTTCATTCTCGCGACCCTCACCAAGTCATCGGTCCACCTTATGGGAGCCCTTCCAACGCTGCGTCTTGCGGTATGTAGTCGCCACTACAGAACCTTTAGCAACCATCGGTTCTGTGAGCAATGTGCCCTGCCTACTGCCACTTAAATTTAGCGTTTTTACTTGCTATGTTAGTAACCTAACTAACCAGATACTTAACGTATCAATCAAAAAAATAAAACGAAACGAATTAAACACCACACCCCGAGCACTTCTAAATAGGTTCCACCAGACACCCACATCACGCGACAATTCCCTTCTCGCGGCTCAAGTAATTATCCCGAAGCAATCGAATTACTTTAACATCAGAGAAGTATGAAGACATGTGCTCTCTTCAAGCAATTAGCCCCTTTAGCCCCCGAGGGGAGGGTCTAACCCCCTTAGAGGGGGGACCCGCACAATTCCGGCAAATCATCTTCACCCCGCGCCGTGCAGATGAAGATATGTAAATTCGTGAGATCCCGAGATATTGTCGTCGACGGGGCCGACCTTTTGGCTAAAGTTTTAGGTTGTCGCACAATAGATAGTTTAAAATAGATCGGTTTTACACGTGTATGGTGTGGAATATTTAGTTGGTATTACGTAGCTCTGTTTGTGTAATGTGTTTATGTCTTTCTACTCTTCTATTGAAGGTTTGTTCAGTTACTATGCTAGCTACTGTCAGCGGTTTCGCCCGCGTGATAAAAGAAAATTATCTCGAGTAGTTGTGTGGAAAAAATATCATAAAAAGAACATAACACTCCTTTTTTTGGGTCGTCGTGTCGTGTAAAAATACAACTAAGTCAAAGTCAAAATCTTTTATTTCACATAGGCCTACATGAGCACTTATAAAACATCGGAAGGGAGTGCACGGTGCCATTTAGCCGTTTCCTATGGAAAAGAACTGGCAAGAACAGTATGGTAATTCTTTAAAAAAAAATGGTTGATTTTACAATATTTCCATATTACAGTATTCATAGACAGAGCAAGATAAACTGCCACATATTTACCTGCCAACAAATACACGCTGAATTATCTCCAGCGGGCAGACAGAACAAGGTAACAAGGCTAGCTAGCGACTACAGTTTTGTAACAAGTGTGCGCGGGCATTAATCATGTCGGCGAGTGTTGCTCACTGCTCACAAGATATCAACTGGGAATTTATGTTTGTGAGCATGCTTTTCGCTTTTGAGAGATTGTGAGTTACCTGGGATAAGATAGCCACAAATCTATATATATAAAAATGAAACCCGTTTTCCGCTGTCACGACATAACATGAAAACGGCTTGACCGATTTGGCTGTTTTTTTTTTTAAATGTTCCTTTAAGTTCAGTGATGGTTCTTACGGGGAGAAAAATTCTAAAAAAAAAAAAAGTTAGGTAAAGTAGGGTAGGTAGGGTAGTGTAGGGTAGTATAGGGTAGTGTAGGGTAGTGTAGGGTAGTGTAGAGTAGTGTAGGGTAGTGTAGGGTAGTGTAGGGTAGTGTAGGGTAGTGTAGGGTAGTGTAGGGTAGTGCAGGGTAGTGTAGAGTAGTGTAGGGTAGTGTAGGGTAGTGTAGGGTAGTGTAGGGTAGTGTAGGGTAGTGTAGAGTAGTGTAGGGTAGTGTAGGGTAGAGTAGGGTAGTGTAGGGTAGTGTAGAGTAGTGTAGGGTAGTGTAGTGTAGGGTAGGTAGGGAAGGTAGGGTAGGGTAGCGTAGGATATGTAGGGTAGTCATTTGACGGGAGCGAAGCCGCGGGTAAAAGCTAGTTTATATAAATAGCTTCTGTTAGCGGATTCGCCTGCGTAATGATTGTTTTTTTTCATTCAAAATTAAGACCCCCATTTCACCACTTTGGGAGGCGAATATTGGAAAATCTTTTTTTAGTGCTTGTTTATGATATAAAAAGAAACCTTGGGAAAAATTTCACGCTCCTAGTCCGATTAGTTGCCGCTGTCTGTTGATATGAGGTGAGGTGGTCTGATGGGGTGATTAAGTGTGGAGGTTTTTCACACCATTTCACTTCCATGGTCTGTCTAACTCATCATCTGCCTAGCCTTTTCCCAACTACATTCGGGTCGGCTTCCAGTCAAGCCGGATTTAGCTGAATACCAGTATTTTACGAGGAGCGGCTGCCTACCAGACCTCCACAACCCATTAACTGGGGTAACACGGTAATTCATGGCAAGACTGGAGTCAGATTCACTGGCTTCTGACTATCCTTATCGACTGCCAAAGATCTCCAAATGACAGCCGGGACCAACGGCTTAACGTGCTTTCCGAGGCACGGAGGAAACTCGTTATGTTAAGATGGTCACCCATCCACAGACCAACCTAGGCAAGCGTTGCTTAACCTTGAAGATCGACCTGTGCGGCTGTTATTATCTAGCCACGAGCTCCTCAACCTGGTCTGTCTAACTAAAAAGTAAAAAAATTGGCATATGTTCCTCAGCGACAAATGTGACAATGTTGTCAATCTCGAATCAGTCGACAATTAACTAGTCAAAATGTAATGAAATGTCCTGTTTCTGAAAAATTATGACTACGGTGCGAATGTGAACCTTAAAAATCAGAGAAATGCACCTCTAAGCGTATGTTATAGTTAAATCACTATATGTAAAAAAAAACGTTTATTTGAGACTCACACAGAACAAATATGACAATATAAAAATATTAACTTTATGGACTAGCCCATAAAGTAACTAACACAAAAACAATAAGTAGTGAGGCCAAAAAGGATTGTATCTCAGCACATGCATATTAAAAATAAACCTGTCACTATGTCCAAACCAAGTCACAGCCAAATCGTGACACACAGGAATCTCGATGTCAGTCAAAAGGCCTCACCAAACAGCTCAGCAGTAATTCCCACACTAAACTGTTGTTCCACCTACAAATGACCGTTCTCCATTAACACCCAAACAATTTGGTCGATGCTCGTAGCCGCCTACGCTTTGTCTACGGCGCTACGGCGTAGCAACGCTACGGATTCTCGTAGTGTCTTGATCGGAGGCATTGTGTTACCATAAGAAATTGAACTGTAGGATTCGGATATGTTGGGTGGAATGGAAGAAATAGATGGTGTATTTTAGTATTTGTTGGTGGGTATTCTTGCACGGAGCTGGGTTCTTGAATGTCCTTTTTTTGAAATGGGAAATCATCACATGTCTTCTGCCGCTCTAGGGCAGAGCACTACTTACTAAAACCCACCTGTGTCTTTCAGTTGCCTTTTGAGTTGTGCCACAACGAAAAATTTTTTTTGGCGGTGCTCAGCCCGAGCAGACTCTCTCCTTCAATTCTGTAACGTACTGCGAATTTGATATTTTTTTTATTATTACTACCCTATATTGTTCCACTGCTGTGCAAAGCTTATTTTACTCACGATTTTTTGTTTCATCTTTCCAATTCTTAAGAAAGATATCAGGTCGTCCCACAATCTCTTTCCTGATGTGCTGCGACCAAGTAACGTTACGTCAGGCACCAGTTGTGTGTTTTATGTGACAAAATGATAATAATATCAGACCTGTATTTCCAGGCAGAGGTATTCAATACAACAATACTACTTACATTTTACGTCATCGAGTATTGACTCGACTCTCCGTATATTCTTTCCTTGAAATATCAGTTTCCAATACAGCTGAAGGATGTATGTTAGAGCTGAGGGATTACCCTGGCCTTGGTACGTAATAGGCAACTAAAAGGACAGAGGTGAGTTTTATTCAATAAAAGTCTGACACTCTGTCGCTCCACTCAGAACGAGAGGATTTATTTAATGATGTCATCACATTACATTTCGGGAAATTGGTCACAACCCTCATAGGCAATTAAGACGTTCATATACTCTAGGAGAATATAATCGAATAATAGGATATAATCTAGGAGTAGGTCTTTTAGAAACGTAAACTTCTATGATGAAGAACATAAATGAAATTACATAATGCACACGAAATTACACTCGATCTTATTATTATATTAGATCTTCTATCATCTCAGATAATAATTTATAATTATTGAATTCTGTGTTGAGAACTATGTTTGGGGTTTTTCTTGCATGACCGGATCAGAAATGTAGATATCCACAAAAGAATGTTACCATCATGGCCAGTAAAATCGCTAAACTTAAATGGCAGTGGGTAGGATACATTGGTCGCAGAACAGATGGTTGATAGGGCCGATTTGTAAAAGAATGACGACCGCTTACTGGAAGATGCAACGTTAGAAGGTTGTAAAAGGTGTCGTCGTGAGAGTCGCGGGAATCTGATGGATGCGTGCAGCATAGGAGCTGTCATTGTGACTATACTTAGGCCTATGTCAAGCAGTAGACGTCTGTCGGCTGAAATGATGAGGAAAGAAAGAAGAAAGAAAGTAAAGTAAGAAAAACTCTTTATTTGCAAGGAACAGTGGCAAAATACAAATATTTAAAAAAAAAACAACAAGAAATATGCGCCGTCCATGCGAAACGGCCGAACGGTCAGCATAATGCTGTAAGTACACATATAGTGCGACTAGTCCACAGTGTTGGTTTTCAGCGTGGGCCGAACATGAGGACATGCTCTCTGCCAATAAAATACTTTTCCTTTCTGTCCTTTTTAATTTCCATTGATAAAAGGACTCTCTAAGCCCTGTCCAGACGGGCGTCTGAACCGCAGCGTTTCCCCGCCAATCTGCCAGCGTCTCCGGGCACCCACGTAGCGAAGATCATTATCTGCCACGAGAAAGTTGGGAGGAATCTAGTTAGAGCCCAACCCTCCCCTGTCCCCCCCCTCAGGCCGCCACCCTAGAAGCCTTAACTTGTTATAACCAGTTTAAGCCAGTTCAGTTTAGTTGGGCACCTGCGATACAAGCCAAACTCCATGGTTTGTCTTGCGTTGTTGTTCGCGACTCATGAGTTGTTTTGACTGGTTTGTATGTGGAAGGAGTGTTTTGTTTTTAGATGGTTTGCTGCTCGCATTCAACAACAAGTTGAATGCAAGCTGTGGAAGACCAGCATAACATGCATAACATTTCTGGGTAATAATTGAAATATTGATCATCTTCAACTGGAAAATTATAAGGTGATGAAATATACGACCATTCTGAACTGAAAATCTGTAATCGCACCCAATCATATGGGTTTCGCGAGGTACTGAATATCATCGTCTACCTGTCCTTGTCCCATGTTACTTGGGGTCGGCGCAACAAGTTTTTTCTTCCATTCTATCTTGTCACTCGTCATACTATCACTAATTCCCTTTTCTTTTGTATAAATTTCTTCATACAATCCATCCATCTATTCTTTGGCCTCCCTTTCCCTTTCAATTCATTCACTTATATTCAAATTCAAACATACTTATAATTGCATTTATATTGTGGTGTATCCGAATACTTTTTGTATATCTTTCAATATTATTTTTTTCTCCCTCTTTTATTGCACCTACCACTAATATTCTCTGCATAACCCAAAGATTGACTGGTAGAAAATGCCTAAGGCATTAAGTCCGCCTTTGTACCTTTATGTGCAAAAAGTATTAAATAAATAAATAAATAATACTCATTTCTCACTTTATCCACTCTAAGTACTGAACGACCTTTTTGTAAAATGTGTAAGTGTTGCAATACTTATTCCAATTCCGTTAATTTTGCAAAAATACTATTTTATTTAGATATAGCCAACAGATCGGTAACACTCTTGAAAATGTCCATTGTCTGATGTAGGCGGCAAAAAGCTTCTAACTTAGCAGTAAAGCAAAATTTCTATATGAGCACAGAGACAGTAAGCATGAAGGCTTTAGCTTCCTCCGAAAATATGAAATTTAAAAAAAAAACACTGACTACTCGAGAACCTTCTCCCGTTTCGGAAAACTGTAAAAACCACAAGAAGTCTTTTCAATTCTAAAATAATCCAAAAGATAATGTCCAGCTAGCCGCGAAAGAATTCTTTTTTGTAAGTGAGAAATCATTAAATGACTTCTCCCGCTTGAGATGGAGCGAGAGGAATGTCAAACTTTTAGTTTTAAAACGCACTCCTATGTTTCTTCTTTACTTTGCTTACGACCAGGACCCGAATATCCCTTTCAGAAGCCAACCCATGGCCCCAGTAAGTTTCATGTCTGCTGGGCCTGTACGGTTTTGTTGACATCACTTTGAGGCATGCATGTTCCTTCAATTGTCTTTTGCATTTCAGGGCCACGGTAAATCTTTCGAACAATAAGGCAAGCTAACCAGTCCCATAATACCCGTCTGACCCTAAGTATCTGTAATCTGCCTGCCTGCCTGCCTGCCTAGCCTTTTCCCAACTATATTGGGGTCGGCTTCCAGTCAAGCCGGATTTAGCTGAACAGTATAGTAATAATAGATATATTATTTTACGAAATTTTCCCCATTAACCGGGGTAACATGGTACTTCATGGCAAGACTGGAGTCAAATTTACTGGCTTCTGACTAACGGCTGACTGGTAACGACTGCCAAAGATCTACAAACTACAGCCGGGCCCTACAGCTAAGTACCTGTAATCATTACTACAAAATAGTTCAAGCCAAAATATTTTATTCCACATAGGTAATATAGGTTTGGTACACCATTTATCTTGGCACAAAAAGGCATCTAACCTACAGTATGGCCTGTCCCTAACTTCCAAGGTCGGCTCAAGCTCGTAAAATCTTTATTTCTACACAATCCTAGATCGTAAAAAGGAGCATAATTAATTATAGACACCTACCGGACATTTTAAAGTAGATACCTACCTTTTTGTCTGACTTTTACTGATTATAACCCGTCTGTTTCCTTCAACCTTGCTTTCTAGCCCGAGGTCACTTACTGGGCCATCGTCATTTCTCTAAGGTGTGCATGGAACACTATGCACCGTTGACTCGGGCTTTTTTCTTACTGGATGACTAGAAAGCAATCTACCCTTTGCTCGTCGTCCGCAGAGATCAAAAATCACCTCACGCTAGGAGCTTGCAGTAGTATTTTGTTCCCTCACGCAAGCGACACCGCTGTCAGAAGCTAGCGATCCCATAATACCCCAACTATAAAATAGATAGTCTAAAATCTTTCCAGCATTCACAGAGTCCTGAACGTAACCTCTACCGTCCAAGGTCAGTCTGGCCCCGCTCGTAAAATCTTATTTTCCACACAATCCGTCTGCCGCCTTATCTCCCGGCTTAGCCCCACAACCTAACTTGAATTATTAACATAATCTGATTAAAGCCTTTCGTTTATCTTCAAGCTACGTTACGAAGGAGCCTGCTAGTAATAAGGGTAGTTTATGTGGGTACGGTAATTGAGTTTATGGTTTTAGTATCCACGTGCCTCCTTTTTTGACTGGTGTATGTACCAGTTTATTGGACGCCTAAGCAAGGTCGACCGCGGTGAAGGTTGTGTGACGATCTGATCATGTTTGCATGGCAAACTAGACAGTGAGGTTTAGAAACAGAAAGGGGAGGCCTTTTGCCCAGCAATGAGACACAATTTAGGCTATTAATAAAAGTTAAGTACATATCTTGGCGCTTCTATAATATGACAAATAAGTAAAGTAAATAAAAAAAACAACTTACCTTGCCCCAGCATTCAGATGATACGGGCTGATACTAATCGATAACTGTAACTTAAATAAGGTTGGAAAGACCAAAGGCTGCTACTATACTGTACACTCACACAAATACAAATAGATGTAGCCTATGAAATAGAACAATGTTTTTACCCCGTTCCAAAATTCCTCAATTGAAAACGAACTCGCAAATCAATGGCCGGAATTCCTTATTTTTCCTTTGGTCGAATAATTTGAAAGTGAATGGGGGTCGCTGGATACTGCGGTCCATTCGTAGTGCCACACAGCAACGTAAAGAAAAAGAGCTACGCGTTACGTCGTAGCTCTGACGTCATGGCTACGCTGCTACGAGCGTAGCACCGAAATGTTTTGAACAAATATGGCGGGCTTTGGTCTTTGATTGATAGGAACGACATTGATACGAATTTTATCCAGTTTTATGTCAAGTTTATTGGCATGTTGCTGTATTTTATAGCACCAAGTTTTATGCTGTTTTTTTCTTTTTGTAACCTCTTTTCTGTCGTTTACTAACGCCCATACTCATAGTCCAGCTAATGGTCCATTAAAGTTAAGTATTGTCAAACCTTCACTGAAAAACTGTGTAAAACTGTCAATGTGACAATTTCTTAAGTGATGATTAACGTTAATGAATGTCCCTGAGTGCGGCCCTAAGACCTTTCGCTGGCCCGCGCCTGGCCTGCTTTTTGCTTTTCTAGTGCAATCTATCTAATTTATCTCTTATATTTCTCTCTTCAACCTAAATTTAACAATTGTATTTAATTTTGTAAATTAAGTTTCCGAAATCAGCTACTGAAACAAGGATGAAAAAAACATTTTTTATTAATGAATTATTACTTCATAGAAAAAATATATTAGACAAAAAATAAAGTAGTACGTCAGCTTCAAAAACTATCTTCTAGCTTTAAAGAATATTTTTCTAATAATCATCATCATTTCAGCCAAAAGACATGCACTGTTAGACATAGGCCTCCCCTATACCTCCCCATAACAGCTGGTCCTGTGCGTCTCGCATCCATCAGATTCCCGCGACCTCACCACGTAATCGATCCACCTTGTAGGATGCCTACCGTTTTTTTACTACTCCCAATAATTTTAATCATAAAACAAACAACAACAAATATCCAAACTAATAAAATTCCATTCCATCACTACCTAAAGGTCAGTTTTCATTAAGTCCATCTGCAGATTCCTTGAGACCCGTGCCAGGAATACGTCTCCTCTATTACAAGGCTATACATCCACCCCACCAGCCCCACTTCACCCCTCAAGTATACTACAGCAAGGAAAGAGGAGGGGTCTCCTGAAAATGGACGGAAGTAACCGTCGCTTAAGGTATGTACGGATTAATGAATAATTTAACTGAAATACAAGACCACAGTCTTGGGTATGTAGGCGAGGATTTATGGCTGTTCCATTGTATGCAATTTCGGGAAATATTACATCGGTAAAACAGCTTGTATTGTGTAGAGATATTGACAGAGGTATAGAAATTGTCAAAATTCCAATAGTTCAATTCCGATCGTAGTGGTAGCGGCCCCAGCTCCATTGTCACCAAAAACAAAGGGTACTTACATAACTCTAAACATGATTGACTAGCTCGAGATAAAAATCTAATACTATGTGCCAGGATATAAGCCTATCCGCGTACCAAGTTTAATCAAAATCCGTTCAGCTATTCGAGCGTGAAGATGAAACAAACATGCGCACACACACTCACAATCTTTCGCTATTATAATTTTATCTATTAGTGTGATTAGCTTTCACTCATTTCTTCGCTTTCTTGAACCACAGGAATATCCATATTTTTTAAAAAACAAAATAGCTTTTAACAGCTTTCTATATATAGGAATATATCTATATTCCCAAAGGCCGAACACATAATACATTTTTACCTCAAGGTTTTAAAATGAACCAAACAAATAATTTTACCTCCATTTTAAATAACCACGATAGTGTGCACAACCACTTACGCCTCTCACGGTCGAGTGACCACGCTGCGTGCAATGCGTACGACCCCGATGCGTACCAGGCGTGAACGTAGGCGTGAACGCATGGGGTGTACCTAAGACAAGCCGCGTATTTTTACCCGGCGATTAGAAATAGCCGAGTATCGTGGACTGTTCGTTATGTGTGCTTGGGGAGGCGTGAAGTGCGTGGGATTTTCTGAAGAGTATGTTAGGATAGGTATTGTTGAGTAAGGTTATATAATAATAAAACGTTTCGATGAGGTTAGGAAGTCCTATAAGAGAACTTGATCATTCGATTTTTAATAAAAAATAAACAAAGTCATGAGAAATATAAAACTGTGGTAGGGCACGAGATTAATTTGTTAAAAATTACATTGACTTTTCCTGGAAGTTACCGTGTAGGTACCTACCCGAACAATACACACTGAACTGTTTTTTTTCCACTAGAAACTGTCTTAATTTTCCTATTTAAAATTACGAAAATCTATAAATATTGAACGATCAATGACCACTGTCCTAATTTTATCTGGCGCTTACCTTAGCAATTTTGACTGTAAGATGTAGGTGATCAAAGTTCTCATGCTAAAAATTTGTTAAAACTAAGTGTACAATGGGCGCTCTTATTGCATAGGGCAATCTCTTACAAACAACTTTAGGATGGACTGAAAGAAAGGGTATATGATATACGAATATATTCATGAAACCAATGATTGTACCTATCTCAAATTCTTAGGTATATGAAGTCATAGTTACATTTTTAAAGCCAAAATACATTCCAGACACAGACTTTGCAAGTGAGACAACAATCTAACAGGTTGTCATTACACAAACCAATTTGATAGCACACCCTGACTCACGACCCCTTACAATATAACGCCAAGCACACACTTTATGTGCAGGCAATAAAATCAAGCTAAAATACTGTAACGAACTTAAATACCTGTGTGCTGGATGTCGCTTATCGCTCGATCGTCGTAAGCGATAGTCGAACTACGCACATAAAGGTCCTTGCACGCACATAAAGTGGTTATCTGCACACAGCCTTAGGCGCCAAGCCGGAATGTGCGTGGTACTTGATATAAGCGGGAGCGATTTAGTAGAAAAAGAGGTGTGTTTATTTATTGTTAGCTGTTGCCCGTGACAAAAAGATATAAAAGATAGGTTTCTTCTCGTGGAAATCCCGTTAAATTCTGTTCAAACGTTTCGAAAATGCATCCCGTAATTTGAAATCGGTTTAAATCGGGAGTTTTTTTTTTATTAGGCAAATGGTGACGAAAAATTCCCCCACTGGACGGTCCAGAATCATGCACTGGATCCATGTTACATGTTTATGCGTCGAAGTCCCAATACAGAGTGTATTAATTCAGTAGAAAATAAAATCAGTACTAATAGCTGATAACACGCAGCCAGCCATCCTTATTTTTTTAGAATTATTAGCCTTGTAATGTTCCCACTGTTGGGACTCAGGCCTTCTCTCTAGGAGAGGGAATTGAACGTAATCTACCACGCGGATCTAGTGCGGATTTTTGGATGTCACATGTCTTCAAATTTTTGGTTCTAGGACATGCTTTGCATGGTTTCCTCACAATGTTTTCCTTCACCAGTGATAAACGACCCCCAAACCGCTCCCCGCTTATAACACACAAACCCAAGAAGTAATTAGCACGAGGCGATTATAAAGTATCGTTATGATGATTACATTGTTACTAATTCCGTTCGTTGTATCTAAGTCATTCCGAGCTAGTGCGGCGCGCCTCGGGCGTACAAGTAAAGTACTTTATGTTAGATGGTGTTTGGAGCTACGCTTTATGTGCAGCTATTATGTCGGACGTATAGCTAGGATGGTTGTCTTTGAAAGAAAGAATATGCGTTTGCTTTTAAGTATGTGAAATTTATTGCTTTAAGAGCAGTGGTATTCACTGCTGTATAAAATAAGCTCGTGGCTAGATAATAACAGCCGCACAGGTCGATCTTCAAAGTTAAGCAACGCTTGCCTAGGTTGGTCTGTGGATGGGTGACCATCTTAACATAACGAGTTTCCTCCGTGCCTCGGAAAGCACGTTAAGCCGTTGGTTCCGGCCGTCATTTGGAGATCTTTGGCAGTCGTTACGGATAATCAGAAGCCAGTAAATCTGACACCAGTCTTGCCAAGAGGTACCGTGTTACCCCAGTTATTGGGTTGTGGAGGTCTGGTAGGCAGCCGCTCCTCGTAAAATACTGGTATTCAGCTAAATCCGGCTTGACTGGAAGCCGACCCCAATATAGTTGGGAAAAGGCTAGGCAGATGATGATAAAATAAAAAAAATTGAAAACGAGTGACATCAACGAACCGAACGAGAGGAGGCCTGGTTCCTAGCAGTGGAAAGTAACGGGAGTTAGACGCTGATTATGTTAGGTTATGCTATATGAGTATAATTAAAGTCTGTTTTTTAATCCCTAAGACTAAATTGACACAGGCAAATGCCAAACTTACAATAATAATGATACCAGTTTTTATGTGTGACAACCCACGTAATGTCATGGTCTCAGAGAATAAAAAACAGGTTTCATGTCAGATCGTACGATCAAGCAGATTTTGAACATTAAATTATCTGTAACAACCGACATTTGCTCTGATAAAACCGCTGGCAGACGCTCGTATATAACTTTAAAGTACATTTCACATAATCCTACACACCGTACATGGCACACAACATTTGAAGAGCGGCTGCAAGACGATTAGCAGCAGGAAATGAAGTCGAACAGAGGGGGGAGTGCCCCGGTGGGCACGGAGCTGTGCTTACATGTACTTCAGGAATATGTGGATGGACCGACTTGTGTCATGGCAAAGGGAAACTGAAATATATGGGTTGTATAGCTAGACTAGCTGACTTTATACCGATATTTTTTTAAACCAAAAATAAATATATGGATGAAAGAAAGAAGAAATTGAAGAAAATATAACAAAAATGAAAGGAAAAACTCGGTAAGTCGGGATGTGGATGGGAGTTTTTGTCACCTCTTCTTGTTCTACCATACGAATTAAATAAATCAACGATATTGAATGTAACAATATACATTGAAACCAAAACACTAAAATTGCAATTTATAAAATGGAATTTTAGTGTTTTGGTTTAAAAACGACCGTTTCTAATACACCTACCAAATGTCCAAAAAAAGTCATTGAAATCGGTTCAGTGGTTACTGTGACACGAGATATTTATTAGAGAACTACTGCTGATCCGGCAAACGTAGAATTTAAGACTTAGTACACGCCCACCTGCTTCGCCCTAAAGCAAGGGTAGTCATTAAATAATTTCCCTCCTAAAAAAAAGCTATTTCTGGCATGCCCATGAACCGACGCTAAACCTAGTCAAAGTTGTGGGGAACCAAAATTAAAAAAAGGAAAAATAAATCTTTTTTACAAAATATAGATCCGACGTCTCGAAACTTTGTTTATATTTTATCTTTTCTATTTAGAAATAATTTCTATGTACCTTTTAAAAATCTTTCAATAAATTAGTTTCTAATAATTTCCAGCAACACATATAGATATGTACATAAGCAAATATTTCTATCTCGTATTTAGAATCTTCATACAAGTATTTTCAAGCAAACCACACTCATGTTTCAGTATCTTACTCATTTACCTTATTCCAAAATAGATTGTCTCTTACTCGTAAACCCAAGTTCTGCTTTTCATATATTTACACTAACATACACCGAACATTTGCATTTGTATCAAAAGACGTACTTAAGAGGACTACAGGAGCTTACCACGAATTTTACTTGAAAGTGGCAGTAAACAGAATCAGAAAAATGCATGTTTTGTTTTAGGATAAACGGAATATAAGGTAAAAGTACGTAATTCCGTTAAGGTCCCAGTACCCGTTAACTAGTCAGTTTTTTAATTTTTGCGTCTTTCTATCAAAATCAAATTAAAGTTTGCAAATGGCATTATAATCTTGGTACTATTTTATACCATTTTAATGAAAACACTCATCAAAAAGTTTAATGATGTCAAAACTGTACGAGTTTAAAAATTCGTTATTAAAAAATTATCTGTAAGTTCAAAGTTCTGTCAGTGAACTACGAGACCACCCCGTCACAGAGATCATCTAACCGTACTTCGACGGACAATGTTAAGGTAAGAGTGTTAATATTTATAAAAAATTGAGTGTATTATTTAACAATTTAACCCATAAATTAAGATAAATCTCATCGAAAAGTAATTATTTTTGCATGTTACATCTATTGGTACTCACAAACCCCTACTTGACCTAGTACCCGGTAAATTCGTCTGTTTTTTGCCGGTTACTGGTACACTATCAACCTAGTAACATACGTTGCACGGAAACCCGTTATTGTATCCTTATTGCTTTGAAATAGGTGTCATTTTCCTTTGAAACTGTAGTTTTTTGTTTTTTTATATTAAATATTTTCTGCCGGATAATGGGACATGCATTAACAGATGCATTTAAATCCGTCACGGTTCTTATTGCCTTGAGTTAAGTATTATTTTCCGTTGACTCAATAGAATGTAGCTACTAGATATCTTGTTTGTTTTGTCACTTCGTGCATTTGGTTGCTTGTGCGTTTTGCCGTATGATTTCCCGATTTTTGTACAGTTTGCGTTACAGCTCTGCTGGTCTAAAACCAGTTTTTTTTTATTCCTTTATTATGGGGCGCAGTTTTAGTACATTAATATGAATATTGACTACTGGGCAATATTTTGTAGCGTACTTTAGAACGACAAACTTACATGATGTGAATTGGTACGTACTTGTTTTACCCGCGTAGATATTTTTTCTAGACACACTTGTTTTTTTAACCAAGCCGGCCTGTGTGTTTCACTACCATGTAAGGTTTTCTTGAGTTAGTCATTATCATCTCAGCCGAAAAACGTCCAGTGGTGGGCCTCCCCCAAGCGTCGCCGCAACGAACGGTTCTGTACGTCCTGCATCCATCGGATTCCTGCGACCCTGAGGTCATCGGTACACCTAGTGGGAGGTCTCCCAACACTGCGTCTCCCGGTACGTGGCCGCCACTCCAGAATTTTCCGTCACCATCTACCCTCCGTTCTGCAAGCAATGTGCCCTGACCACTGCCCCTTCAGTTTGGCGATTCTTCGGGCTATGTTTTTAACCTTGGTTGTCTTGCGGATATCTTCATTTCTAATGTGATCACGCTAGGATACTCCGAGCATAGCCCTTTCTATTGCTCTTTGGGTGACTTTTCTGGACAAGCCTTCTGATGAGGCGATTGTGAGCGACCACATTTCCGAGCACACACTGTGGTAATTTGGACGAGGAGATACCGTGCAGCTTCCCGAACGCTGCCCAGCCGAGTCAGATTCGACGATTGATCTCTTTCTCGAAGTTAGACCTACCCAACTGGACCGTCTGTCCCAGGTCAACGTAGTCGTCCACAACTTCGAGTGTAGAGTCTCCGATCTTGATAGGAGTAGGTGCCACATGGATATTTACCATAACTTTGGTTTTGTCCATGTTCATTTTGAGTCCCACTCTTTTGAAAGCACGACTGAGATCACCGAGCGTTGTACTGAGCTCCTTCGTAGTCTCAGCTATGACTACTATATCGTCGGCAAACCGAAGGTGAGTGATGTACGCGCCGTTGACATTAATGCCTCGCCCATTCCAGAACCTTGAAGACATCCTCCAATGCGGCTGTGAACAGTTTCGGAGAGATAACGTCTCCCTGCCTCACACCCCGTTGTAAAAGGATAGGTTTTGAGGTCTGGTCCTGAAGTCGGACTGACATGGTGGCGTTTTTGTACAAACATTTCAGCACTTCGATGCACCGATAGTCCATCTGGCACCGTTGGAGAGACTGCAGTACAGCCCAAGTCTCGGTGTTTAGGCTTTCTCGTAGTCTGCAAACGCTAAGCAGAGCGGCAGGTTATACTCCTCAGTCTTCTGTATAACCTGCCGCAGCGTATGTATGTGGTCTACGGTGCTGCCGCCTTTTCGGAATCCGGCTTGTTCAGGGGGCTGGAAGTGGTCGAACCTGCGCGCGAGACGATTCGTGATGACTCTGGAAATCAACTTGTAGATATGGCTCAGAAGTGAGATGGGCCTGTAGTTCTTAAACAGGGCATTGTCGCCCTTCTTAAAGAAAAGTACCACCACACCTCTGTTCCATTTCTGTGGCGTTTTTCCCTCGAGTATGACGGAACCAAATAGCTTTTGAAGGGCCTTAAGTACCGGTTTTCCACCCGCCTTCAGAAGTTCGGCCGTAATTCCGTCCTCACCCGGCGCCTTGTTATTCTTAGGTTGTTTCAGAGCCATCCTAATCTCGTACAGATATCTTCAATATAGTGTCGGGTCAATCTAGCTCTTGGGTCATTCGCTAGGTTTGCCGTGGGTTTATAGATAGACGTATATAACTTTCCATAGAATGCCTCGATCTCTCCCAGGAGCTCCGATTTAGAGGATATGACTCTGCCATCGTCGGTCTTCAGTTTCGTGAACTGGCTCTGCCCAATAGACAGATCTATCGCAAAGAGTTTGGAGCCCTTTTTCTGCTCTAGCGCGTCCTTACCCCTTTCAAAATTAAATTGGCGAAGATCGCGTATCACAATATCTGCACGCATATTCTTCGAATCGGATCAGAAAGCCTCTGGTTCTTATTTTTACGAGTACAATACTCCAAGAGCTATCAGCTCGAAACTGATAGCTCTCGGAGTTTTGTCATTATATAAAAATAAAAACCAAATGCGACTAAAATGTGAATAATTCGTTTCGGAAGTCATTGGTAATTCAATTATTTCAATATGGTTTTGGGGTTCAACAGAATAGTGGTCGTATATTTTGTCATGCAACATTCACTGTGGTATACTGCTTGATAGTAGCTGATATTTAAGCAAGGGCAAAAAAGGTCTTCTATTTCATTTACTGCTTTGCAGCTTAAGACTTAACTAATGGTGACACTTGACCTGGTGTCTTTTCAGTACTAGTTTTGTCTTCTTTGACAAAATTTGTTATATAAATATGCCTCATTCCATGTTTCTTGCAGTTTCATTTTCATTTATTAAGTCACTGAACTCACGTGAGTTCAGATTTGGGTGCAAGATGTCAATTAGACCTGTGAAGTTATCCAGATGATGAAAAATCGTTGATAGGTACTAAAAATTGTCTCAAAATCGTAGCCATGATTGAATCTGTCTAAAGGTAAATTATTTTGCGTATTTATTTGCCTCTAAACCTTGAATAATTTTTCGAGATATCCTTGAATATCTATACCTTTCGAAGTTGAACTTCTGGTGCCGTAAAAAGCTTCGAGCTTTTGCTTACTTGAGTAGTGCCATAGTAAAGTACTGCTGCTTTCCTGAACTAAAGCATGGGTTTGTGTTTAATTTTGGGCCAATCTGTGACCTACTTCTGGGTTGCTTTATGATTACTTCAAACTAGTGACAACTTGGTCTGTCATTATAAATGGGTTTACATGCTCTATTTTTTAAAACAACTGCTTGGCATCAACTGAAATTGAGAAAAAGGAGAAAAAGCTAGGTGATGTTTGTTTTTAAATAATGGAATTACCACAAAAATGTTACTATAGTCCGTCTAATGAAAGCGCGACCTGAGAAAAAGAGGTTAAATCCAAAAAAATTGTATGTGGTAGTACTAACTAGTAGGAGAATCATGTTTTGACACTTCTCCATTTTTTTTATTTCCTGCAGTTGCGCCTGAATAATGTTGCCAATTAAATTTAAAAAAATACTCCAGGTCGCGCTCTCATTAGACGCACTCTAATTAGGTTTTGAAATTATTGTTTTTTTACTTTTTCGTACCTATTGATTTCAAATCAGAAATTAGCAAATAGCCTGTTAATTTTCTTTCAGCTAGTCATGAGTGACAAACAGAAGGCCAGATCAAAGATCATAGAGGCGGTTAGAAAAGGAGCCTCAATTCCAGCTGCAGCCAGGCAGTACAATATTCCACGGTCAACGTTGGACGATAAAATACGCGGTCGCTCGTCTATTAAATGTTCCAAAGGACCTGCTACAGTTTTGTCAAAAGAAGATCATTTAAGGAGATGGAAATAAAAACTTATGTTTGCTTTTTCTATTTTAAAGATATAAAAAATTAAGTTAAGATATTTTTAAGGTTCGACGAAAGATGAAACTAAAATATTACTAGTGTTAACCTATAATTTGTGTAACACAAATTAAAAAGAAATTAAAACGAAATATGTTTTTTTTTGTTAAATACAGACCCCAATTATTTTCACTACTCTTTTTATTTGAAAATATTTTATTTCTATGAACTTTAACGTAAGGCAGTAGAGTTCAGATTCGCGGTTAAAATTACCGGATTCTGGGACAACTTAACGTTAACTAGTACAATTCTGCCGGATACTGGTACAACTAGCTGTTTTTGTATATTTTTTGTTTTATTGTTAATTAACATTAAAACTAATTGAATAGCATTATAATATACTAAAAGTATATTAAATTATCTAACTAGTCATATAAAATTTATTTTTGTAACTCTACTAGTTTTAGTCTAGCGCGCATGCAAAGTCAGGGAAGTTCAAAACTTCACGGTTACTGGGCCTTTTACCTTACCCCTAAACCCCAGATATTGGGAGCAGGGATGGACAAAGAAGAAGAAAATAATGTTAGAATTGTGATCTAAACATTTTTTTAGTTTTATTTGGCCTATATTTTTCCAGTGCTGGGCAAAGGTCCCAACCTCTTCCAGGTATTATTTTCTTAAGTCACCTCGACATAGTCCTTGCGGTAAGCGCCTAGGTCGTCTTGCGACCTCTTCCCATGTCGACCTCGGGGGCCGCGGCGTTGTCGATCCTCAGGTAACCACTTTATGAAGGGTCTTGCCCAACCAATCCCATAGAAAAAAATCACGAAGATGCTTCTAAAACAAATAAAAACCAAAATTTTATTTATTTACATAATACACGCAAACATTTGATTATTCTATAAGCAACGTTTCACCATTATTTTAATTTAAATCTCTAAAATACTTCATATTTGCAAGTACTTTGTCCTTGTACTGCATACAAAAGAATGTGATGCACTTTCTTTTATATGCATTCCGAGAATAACCGTGTCTTAGGTCGTGTAGTCCTCTTAAGTCTAAACGTAAACGCAAATGTTTACGTTAAGTTCTAGTCCACTCAAACGTGTAGTTTTGATTTGTAATTTACTAAATTTGTACAGCTACGGAAATGTTATGGGAGTTTGTGGTTACTTTGTATTGGTCTGTAAGTTTGTTGCTAAAGAGAAATACCTTTTACTTAAGTAAGAAGGTTTTAGGAATTAGGAATAATACTAAACTGTTACTATTTCACTGTGTAGAATGTAGGTCTTATTTAGAAATATCACGACTATAAATCGTCTTTTTTTAATGTTCTTCACAGAAAACTATCACGGAATTGCGTGGATCTTGGATATCAAAAGAGCATTCACAAACATTTAAACTCATACTCTTAAGCTCGAATAGATTTATTTTTTTCGAAAACTGCAATTTAATCTGATGATTCATTTTCTTAACAAATAATTCGGTAGTCCTTAGTATTATTTAATCCTATTAAAAAAAATATGCATTTCTTCTCTATAACAAAAAAAACTTTTACTTTTCTTCCTGTAACACATACATCCGAGCCAATATACCATTATACCATGATTTGTCAGTCAGTTTTACAGTTTTCCCACAGCTGGGACTTAGGCCTCGTCTCTAAGAGAAGAAATGGTTTCCTCACGATGTTTTCCTTCACCGATGTTTTTCTTCGACCTAGTAATAATAAAAAATCACGATAACAATTTCTACCAAAAATATTAAAGTAACAAAACTTGACCGACGCAAAGACATTAAAATATTCATCCCTCCATCCTTCCAGACGGTTAGAAGCCAATTCCCACAGGATTGTATCTCCACAAGAATCCCACGACACTGTCCCAACATAAAAATAGCTCAGGGTCAGAAAGAGCACGAGTTCAAATCTCGAATGCTCTGAACAACGGGATGCTGCATCGAACTTAATGTATGCACACACCTTTCTGTTTAGACCAACTTTACTTTACCCATATCAAACAAAAAAACATTCAAAACCCAACCTTATTCACTTAACATAAAAGTGAGGTTATATTCCAAGGGTTGTCAACATTAAAGTTGCCCGCTTACTCAGCACCCTTAATTTGTCCGGTAATAACCAGTTTCTGCACAATAGTAAGGCCTATTAACATAACTCCTTGACCGGACACAACCGGACACTTATTAATATTTATAATAACGTGTGTGTCTGTTAAATTTTTAGGTTTATCTGTTAGTTGAATGAGTGATGCTGGAGAGGTGACATCAGTTTGAGTGATTTGAAAAATGTTTGCGGCAACTCATTTGTTGCTGTTCTGTAGCCCATTTGATGGGTAAGTGACACTTTTTTTAATTTAATAATAATTTATCATTTTATTTTATTTTATTTAAAAAAAGAATAGGGATGCAGCCAAGGAGGTTTTTTATCTTTCATAAAAATATTCAAACACTCTAAATATGAAAACATTTTTCTCTACAATGAATACAAATTATTGCTCTCAGAAGAACACAGGCCCTTTCTGAATCACACATTCATCTTCATTTAAATTAATTTGATGGCCAGAGACGAAACGCAACCATTCCTGCCCATTAAACATTGGCGGACCTGACCACCGGACAGTGTATCTTGCCCATCAAATTCTTCGATACGTTTCCCAACACTAAAGTACGAGTACCAATAAATCGATATGCGTCGCGCGGCTGGCCGGCTCATCACTAATTTACAATTTTATGGCTTGTGGGATCGAGTGGGGAGTGGGAGGGGTGAGGGGGGGTAGGTCGCCACTCCATTAGTGGAGTTTGAACCCCCCGCGCGGACCGGTTAACCCTACGGGACGGTGGGCAGAAAAATTAAGTTTTCTTGTAAAATTTTCTTGGGCTATTTCTTCTGAAGATTTTCTTTGGCCTTTCCGGTTGAAGCGAGGAAAACACTTCATTGTTTCAGTCAACAAAGACTGTATAGGTATATATGAAAAAAAAAGATATCTATAAAAAATTACCAGTACCTACCATTATACTCCCCTATATGTATTTAATATTTTTATTATAAAGTGACTGTGCGATTATGTACACATAAATCTATATATATAAAAATGAAACCCGTTTTTCGTTGTCACGGCATAACATGAAAACGGCTTGACTAATTTGGATGATTTTTTTTTTAAATGTTCCTTGAAGTTCAGTGATGGTTCTTACGGAGAGAAATTTTCAAAAAAAAAAAGTTAGGTAAAGTAGGGTAGGTAGGGTAGTGTAGGGTAGTGTAGGGTAGTGTAGGGTAGTGTAGGGTAGTGTAGGGTAGTGTAGGGTAGTGTAGGGTAGTGTAGGGTAGTGTAGGGTAGTGTAGGGTAGTGTAGGGTAGTGTAGGGTAGTGTAGAGTAGTGTAGGGTAGAGTAGGGTAGTGTAGGGTAGTGTAGGGTAGTGTAGTGTAGGGTAGGTAGGGTAGTGTAGGGTAGGTAGGGAAGGTAGGGTAGGGTAGCGTAGTATATGTAGGGTAGTCATTTGACGGGAGCGAAGCCGCGGGTAAAAGCTAGTAAAATAATAAAAAATAACAATCTACTTTCCCCCTAGTACATATTACTGAATACAGAGCAGCTGCTGTTTCATAATACTTAACCTATCACATACCCGCAAAACGAGACACAATAGTAAAACAATAACAGCGCGGTCTCATAGGACCGGTCGGGGATTCATGAATAATTAGAGTGAGAGTCTACGATAAAGTCACTTAGAAACATTTTTACCATTTATTCTATTAATTCTACTAAACCAAGCTAGCGATCTTTCGATTGATATCGTATCAATTTGTAAAGTTTAGAATAAAAGAATTAAAAAATAACTAAACATAGCCGCTATATGTACATTACTAAAACAAATTCTCAAAAAAACAAAACTGACAACCCAACCCAATGTGCTGACCGTACAAATTCACGCCTCCCGACAAGAAACGCGTGCAAAGGAGAAAGGACAAAACTGAGACGGGGCAGAGAGGGAGATCTTAAAGATACGTCTCCATGGCAACGAGAGCACGCACACAGACACACGTACCCAGTTTAACGATAGTTGCCACCCACACTCCGGCTGAAGGTATTAGGAGAATTCGACCCTACCCTCAAAGTTTCAGTTATTAAGCAAATGCTTTGTAAACATTCTGGGTGGGCACCTTTACTTGTGCGCACTATAAATAGGTTGGGTAGGGCTTACAGCCTCAATTAAGTAAATGTATGTAAACGTTGTTTTGTTCAAATCTAGACGGGACATTGAAATTGTATGTATTGAAGGTGTGTGACTGTTTTGGGCTTTGGAAGAAAGGTTAGGCTAAATAATATCAGCCGCACGTATATAGGGAAAACCGTAGTCGTAGAACGTAGAGGACAGATGAAAAAATATGGAAAAATATCTATACTAAATCATACCTATGCAAATATTCATGCAAATAAAATTATTGACAGATTGACTAAGTCAGTAAAAGTCTAACGCGCCCTCCCGCTCCATCCTAGAATGATATCATTTGATAAAAACCCACCTTAGAAAAACGGGAATTAAACTACGCTTCACGAGGTCGGTCTGTGGATGGGTAACCCTTCATTCGTACTCCGAGTTGCCTCCGTCTCTCAGTAAAACACGTTAAGCATTAGTCACGGCTGTAAATTGAACATCTTTTATAGTTTTTACGGATAGTCCAGATAGCCAGATATAGTCAGAAAATATGACACTAATCTTGGAAAGTTCTAATGTTTTTAAAATAATTTGGGTAAGAACTACTTGGTTACCCACAAGTAAAAACTGTAGCACAAACTTGGTTGGCAGCTCTTATCTATACTTCTACACTAATATTATAAAGAGGTAAAATTTGTAAGTTTGTATGTAGGGGGATCTGGAACTGCTTGTCCGATTTGAAAAATTCTTTCAGTGTTAGATAGCCCATTTATCGAGGAATGCTATAAGTTATATACCATCATGCTACGACCCACGGGAGCGGAGCAGTAATGAAAAATGCGGGTGAAACCGCAGGGGACAGCTAGTCTACGATAAAAACGATTATTCTAATCAAACAAAAATTACCACGCAGTAGCTGCGTTTGTAGAGAAAGCGTACCACGAGAACTAGTTCAAAACAAGATGCCAGGAAGAAAGAAAAAACTTCCTCCTTTGATGTACATCTTACAGGAAGCAGTCTCAGCTATCCTTGACGTGTTTGGAAAGTTTTTTTAATTTCTAGAATAAAGATTATAATCAAACACAGAGGTACAAGGTGCAGGGTAACTATCCGTTAGGTACGAGAAAATATCTCAAAAAAAACATTCAATGTAAACCCTAGTTAAACCAAACCTTTATTTATTTTACTACTTATGTAAACACAAAACATGGAACAAGAAAATGCATAACAAACAATATTACATCTAATGTTTTCAAAAGAAAAACTACCAAGAAACGAAATGAACCGGCTAAATTAAAAACTAGCTCGCAAAATTCAGAGTGCACAACAAATTGCCGCGTCCGCTAACGAGGTGGTGCTTTCACGAACCGGTCTAAGAACTAGTAATAAGTGCCTCACTCAGTTATCCTGCACTACTCGCCGGTCATACTCAACAATAATCCTACTGCTCAAAAATATACAGCGGACTTAAGTAGGTACTCGATGGTTTTAATTTCGATTCGATACCTGCACGCGTTCCCGAAATAATGTTCTTGACAGACAAACTGAAGAATAACAAAGTGATACTACATATAAGGGTTCCGTATTTTTCCATTTAAGATCGGAACCCTAAAACAACAGAAGAAGAAAACACATAATAGATAATACTTGTAATGTTTTCAAAAGAAAAACTACTAAGAAACGAAGTGAACCGGCTAAATTAAAAACTGGCGAGCTACACAGCAAATTCAAAGTGCACAACAAATGGCCACGTCCGCTAACGAGGTGGCGCTTGCACAAACCGGTCTAAGAACTAGTAATAAGTGCCTCACTCAGTTATCCCCAACTACTCGCTGGTCATACTCAACAATAATAATCGAGTAGAGAGCATTGCTATGTATACTGGTAACGTAAAATTTGAGAAAGTAGTTACCCTTTTTTTTTGAGGAGGAAAATCATCAAATAACTTCTCTTGCACCGTGTGGAGCGAGAGGTGTCAGAATTTAGCTGACTAAAACCCACCCATATTCCTTCAGCTGCCCTTAGCGTTCCTTGGGCACGGTAACTCTCTCGAAAAATCCTGCAGCTTAAGGTCTACGTTTTTAAGTGGGGCTCTCATACAAGAAACGTGATTCTTATGTCGTTTTTAGCTACGGACGGTTCGGCATCCTTCGTACGCGAATCAGACTCGAACTTGGGCGGTTTTTATTTTCTTAAACCTTACTTATATTGTATTTATTACTAGCTTTAGCCCGCAGCTTCGCCCTTCGTACATAAAATATAGCCTATGTCACTCAGGAATACAGCAGCTTTCCATTGGTGTAATAATTTTAGCAATCGGACCAGTACTTCCACAGATTACCTCATACAAACAAAAAAACAAACTTTACCTCTTTATTATATTAGTATAGATTTTACCGAGATGACATAAACCATAAATATTAAAAGAGTAAAGAAAGGCTTCGTTTTTTAATATAACAACTATTATAAAGTGTATATAGGTAAGTATATACTCGTAGTAGAGCATTTATTCGGGCGCGAGCACCGACGCTGCGCTGACCGACAAATTGCCGCAACCACTAACGACTTTACTTAGAGCGCTAGTTTTCGACTACAGCTAATAATGATGAGGTAGGAGATGAGAAAACCATATCTTTGCAAAATATAAACATTTCTTTTTATGTCGGTAATCATTAAGTAACTCTGAGGATTGTTAGATTTTATCAAGTAAAATTCACCCGTGGTCCATCTATTGCTCTTTACGTTCCAGAAAATTTTGGTTCTTATAGTGACTAAAATTATATTTTTATGGTGTTTTAGTGTAAAAATAAAATGCTCGTACATAAAACAATTTTCATTACGATCATTAATTAAAGCGTTGTCTCATTAAGAAGACGAGTTTCATGCATTAGTCCATGAATATCGTAAAAATATTATAAACGCGAAAACTACTCAAAGTATTTCGATAAAACTAGGTATACGTATAGACCATGTCCTGAAATAGCGTATAGAATACTTTTTATCCTGAGAATATGTATCCTTATAAGATAATTTTGTACCGCCACGCGGGCGAACCCACTGGCAGTAGCTAGTCAAAAACATTTATTAACAAACCCGAGTATAGAACAGTCCAGTAAACGCTTATCTCTAAGCCTCCAAAACACTAAAAACGAGACTACATAAAAACCTCTACCTAGAACCTGGCAATAATCGTGAAAACACGACTGACCATCAAGTAGGTACTGTAGGTACTCGACCCAAACTACAGCCCACCCCTCCACCCCTTTAATAAGTTCCCAACGACCTGAGGCAGGCTTAAGGTGGCGTCCTTACCCCCCGAGCCACCCCAAGACATATTTCATCGAAACTCTTAACTGCCGCCCGAACTTTGGCTAATATTTCACGTACGTATACAAGTTACGTGAGCAAATATACAGGGTGGCTGGGTAAACGAGGGAGCTTTTTTTTCAACATCTGAACAAGAATAATGAATCTTTTTTTTTTATTAGAAAATAAAAATGATTACGATAGATGTCGATTAAGGAAAGTTTTTTTATCTATACTTCATCATCATCATCATCATATCAGCCAAAATACGTCCACTGCTGGACACAGGCCTCCCCCAAGCGTCGCCATAGCGACCGGTCCTGTGCGTTTCGCATCCATCGGATTCCCGCGACCCTCGCCAGGTCGTCGGTCCACCTAGTGGAAGTCCTTCCAACGCTGCGTCTGTCTATACTTCAGTTTTTTTTAAATAAAGTCTATCAATAAATGTAGATTGTAGGTGGTACAATGTTATGTGAAATTTATAGTAAACTGTAGTTAACCACACATTACGGTATATCGTGCCCAAGAGCAGGAGAAGTCATTCTGGTGATTCCCTACCTAAAAAAAATACATCGTGAGTACTTCACAAACATGTAAACTCATTTACACAAGACACCCAAATCAGGGACTACAATCTGTAGGCTAAGGAAAACCCGGGAAATGGGTGGAATGCAAGGCAAAGTAGGAACACAAAACCCACAGGAACACAAAAGTCTGTCCACGCACTAGAGCGGGAGAAGTTATTTGATAAATTTCCACCACAACAAAAAAGCCATACAAACAATTGTACAGTCGGGAATCGAACCCGCGACAAGCAGTGCAGCAACCATATTGCGCCAGTCGTGTCGTCAAATCAACTGTTTTTATCAAGTACTGGAGCATTTAAACTTTTGTCACACTCTTTTGAAAAGTCATCTTTATGAATAGAACCCATCACTTTAAAAAAAAAACGGAATATGTATTTTTTTTATATCGTGGTTTTAGTCGTCATTTTCTTTAGCGACTTTCATTTTCGACTAGTCCCTCGTTTAACCAGGCGCAGTATATACAAGATATGTACGTGAGAGTGGTACTACGTGTTTTAAGCGACCATGCTAGCTTTCGTGTAAGGTTGCTACCGTCAAATGGCGGTGGATCGTCTTTTGTTTTTCGACATACAATTATATTCTACTCTGACATTTGCAATAGTAATTATTCCAAATGAATCCCAGGGCCCTGGAACAAAAGGAAGAAGAAACAGGAGTGGGTTTTAGTGAGTAAAAGTCTGACGCGAAACGGGACCTCCCAGAGTGAGACAAGTTATTAGATGATTTCCCACAGAAAAAAAAAAGATTTAGTTGTTTGTAAAAAATGCTCGAGTTCTTGATGGACTTGAATGGTTCTCATATTATATTTATCTACATAAGGATACATGAACGTTGTCATATAGCATCACGGTTTGCTGCCGAAACATTTGGAGCCCTAGAACACAATAGACAAATGTAGGAATGAGTTAAGTCAATAAAGCTCTGATACGCTTAGAGCGACAAATAAATTGGTGATTTCCCACCACAAAAAAACAGTGATAATTATTTTATCAATAGGAACATAATGTACAACGTCACTAAGAAACAATAGCGCCGCTTTATAAAATAGTGAAATACTGAGCATCGCCTAACCCTCACACTTTCTTAATTAAGGATCCCCCCAAGCAAATCGTTTAAATAGCTGCCACGCAACGGCCGTGCATTGAAGCCTTGCAAGTTTTGACAAAAGCCCGGCTTTTCCCGTCTCCTATGCTTGGTCATGGTTGATGTTCCAACAATTAAGGATGTTTGTATTTTATTAATATTATTGATAGACTCGCGCTTGCTTATCATTCTTAGGTACCACACGAGGTTGGTCCGCCACAATTGATTGCATTTATTGTATCGGACTAGGCGCTAAGCGACCCCCGTGTTAATTTATTTCGTTATCTAAATTAATTGAAAATCGCCTTTTGATGCTAGTGGAAACTGTCATTGCAGCACTCGGCTCTATAACACCTTCGCCTGCGGCTCGGCTGAACTCTACCTCGATCGGCACTGATAAACTTACTCCACTTGTATCAAAATGTAGTATAAAAATCGTCTCTTCGAACCCTTTATGTGGATCTCCTTCTGATGCAGTCTGGTAAAAGAGATTATTATTCACAATTTATTATCATATTTTTCCCTCCTGTAAAATAGCTACTATTTCCTTCCACACAGTGCAAAACTTCACTGACATTTTTTTTTTACTTTACCATCTTTCTACGCCATACAAACCACCATCACTTATCCCAAAACTACCGTGGCTCACTACATCACAGAGCCAATACACTAATAAATATAAATAGGTTCACAGGGTGTATCGAAACCATGCAAGTTTTAATGAGAACGCTCCTCCGCAAACAACCTGTATATATGCTTACTACACCCTGTATATGTGCTTACTATACGCTCGTACATTACACGCTACACTATCTTTTGATTTGGTTTTACTTGCGTTGTACTCGTATGTAAGGAAAAGTATTTTGTTTTTTAGTTTGGATTGATTGAAAATAGACTAATGGCCGAACTACCTATCTATCTCCAGTTTTGGCATACTGTAGATAGTAAAACAAATGATACAATATAAAAATTATGCATATTTTTTGTTGTTTCATTTGTTTTTTCTATCTCCGATATGTGATAGATAGGTTATTGGTTTCGGCTGTAAGATGAAAAAATAGGTGTCAAGCGCGAGTCTATTTATTATTTAAAAAAAAAGTCTTTTAGAAAAAAACAATTCTTAAAGCAACATGGCTCATACTAGTATTTAGTCCTGTATAGGGGGTACGTTCATAAATATGACAACTCATACACAACAACGTATGTCACTGCAGCATTCGGCTCCATAACATCCTTAGCGACTCGGGCGAATAACTGCCTCGATTGCAATGACAATTTTTTTTCACATGTATCAAAAGGAAGGAATAAACTTAGATTTGTCAAACACGTAACCTACGCCATTAGACAGGACAAGTGACAAAAAAAATCAAACGAAATATAAACTCATGTTCAAAAGATGCTGTGACAACTAAGCCTAATTTAAATTTAATTTACTCAGAGGTCCCAGTTAATTTATCCAGAGCCATATTCATTAAACGATTTTTTATTTTCTTCTGTTACAGTTTTGACATATTATAAGGAAGACTATCATTATAAAAATACATACACCCTAAAAAATAGTTGAAGGAATCTAAAGAATGACGTCGAAAAACTCTTCCGCATAACTGATTAAATGTACCCAAAAGACTAACGACATTGCCACGCCGTATGGCAACGCTCGTCTCTGCCCAAGGTAAAAGCCAGCCCTTGGATCATACGAACAACAAGGCGTTTGGAAAAGTCTAAACAATTTTTGGGCACTCGAACCGCACGATCCCAGCGTTTCAATCCCAAACTGCTCGAAAATATAACTAACAACAAGGTTATTATATTTTCTTAAATGATTCCTTTGAGTTAGAAAATATATCTAGGTCAATCTAAGTACATAAAATGTGTGTTATTATATGCATCTTAAAGGCGACAAAGAAGAGCTTCCCAGCGTTAGTCAAATCAGACAGAATCTAGGTACTCTATAGCACTTTGCGCAAACTGATAATAATCGAAGGCCTCATAGTCGACATAGATGCCTATGTGCGATCGCTTAACCCACATGATGGACCATGGTGGACCAATAACATGGTCGCAAGAATCCGTTGGATACGTGACAGGACCGGTCGTTGTGCCGACGCTTGGGGAAGGACTATGTCCAGCAGTGGACGTCTTTCGGTAGAAATGATGAAGATGATGAAACCAATAAAGCAGATAATCTTTTAACGTTTGAATCCCCGACCGGTCCTATGAGACCGCGCTGTTATTGTTTTACTATTGTGTCTCGATTCGCGGGTATCTGAGTAACTACATTAAAACCAAAACAAATCACGCTATCAGATATACATATCACCAGTCTCCCATCAAAATAAAGCCCTTTAACTTCACCGTATCAAAATCATCTCCTTCACAACAAAGCCTTACTCAAATTTAAATAAACACGACACACATACACACACACCTTACACATACACACACACACAACTTACACATATACATTGTACATGTTCACAGAGTACATAAAGCGATAGTTTGTAGGCAGGCCGGCCGGGTAGAATTACCACAAGATTGCTACCATTCTTTAGGGCTCCCGAGACCCTTAACCCTTAGATGGTAACGCGCTGAATTTGAAACCTTGCGAGAGATAATTAATTATTCTGATTTCAAGTAGATTGTGTGGCTTTCGGAGTTTGCTGAAGGATATGCTAGGTGAATTAGATATGAATTTCATTATAATTTATCTTTTTTGACTTCAATATTAAACTATTATTTTTAAAGTGTCAGTTTGTGAGAGTGTACGTTTGTAACCCTTTCACGCTGAATCTACTGAGGGGGTTAGAATATTATTTGTGTCACGAGTAGACCATGTGCTTGAAAAACACATATGTAGAATACTTTATATTCCAGGACTATGTTCCCTTGCAATAATATGTGTGCTATGTTCCCTTGCAGTTAATTGATTGTAAAAAGTCTAAAATGCTATTTTAAATCAGATAAAAGAATATAGTTATGCGTTTATTAAGCCTTTTTCGAACTAACCTTGGAGAGAGGACAAGCATCACCATACAGTGTGGCAATGCCGCTAGTCTTTTGAGCAAATCTCCAGTCGACAGCGATGTGGAGGAGCTTTTTGACAACATATTTTAATTAATTTAGGGTGTTTTGTTATTATTAGTTGCTCTTACAGTAATTATAGTTAATTAAGTATTTTTTAAGTATTTAACCCTTGGCGTTCCAAGGCCATTGTATGTACCTAACTTTTTTGAACTATCATTTGGCAATATCACTTGGCAAGTAAAATGAGTGCGTTACATAAACAACACTGCAAACATACAACAAAATATCTTAACTAAAAATCAATACACGTGTCTCCAAAACAACAAAACTAACTCAACCCCCAAACGCAAACCAACCATAAAAACATAACAACCATTAAAATTTCACTTCATCAAATAAAACTTTCTTTCAAAGAAGCCCAAGTCCAAACTAACATTTGAAAGAGGAGATTTTCCGCGTTTTTTCACATATAGGCCAACGAAAGTTGTGGGTGATGGGGTCGGTTGTACCGTTTACGCGCGGGAGGGTTGAACTCGGAACACTCAAGGAAATTGGGTCATTTGTCCTTTCTCCCTTTGAGCACTTTGTTTATGCAGGATTGGGTTTGGTCGTAAGGGCAGCGTGAATGTGATTTGGAAACTGGAAATGGCCTTGAATGTGTGTGATAAGGAAAAGGTTCTATTTAGGTGACGCTAGGTTTTAGCTTTGTTGGCGTGTTTTTGGGGAATCAGACGAATTATTAGCTTTCTTTGTGGAAGATAACTAAAATCTAGTCAAAGAACTCTTTAACTAAAATCTAGTCAAAGACTAGCTCTTTGCCAACGACTTGTGAAAGAAGTGATATGAAAGAAAAGGGAGACAGTTATAACGTGACGGATGACAGGACACCTTCAATTCCTATGTCCCCTAGATGGGGCAGAGGGCGTCCACAGAGCTCCGCCATCCTGTTTGCTCTTGAGCATCACGTTTCATTTCGCTCCAGGTCTTCCCTATGCTCTATGCCTCTGTGATGACCGTTTGTCGCCATGTCGGACAGAATGAAAGAAAAACGTGTTTCGCCGACCATAAATAAAACGCGACAAGGGCAGGAAAAATAAAATGTGTGTCTTAGTTTTGCAAGTGTGGCACGTTACTGACTGGGACATGTATGGCTGGTTTACCCTACATCTACTCGTATACTAATATGCCTGGCCTGTTGGTCTAGTGGTTAGTGACCCTGACTGCTATGCCGGAGGTCGTGGGTTCGATTCCCACCCAGGACAAATGTTTGTGTGATGAGCACGATCGTTTGTTCTGTGTCTGGGTGTAATTTATCTATAATATGTATGTATTTAGAAATATATAAGTATGTTTATCAGTTGTCTAGTACCCATAATACAAGCTCCGCTTAGCTTGGGACTAGATGATGTTGTGTGAAAGTTGCAAAAATAAAAAAAAAATAAAAAAAACAAAAATATTATAAAGCTGAAGAGTTTGTTTGTTTGAACGCGCTAATCTCAGGAACTACTGGTCCAATATGAAAAATTACTTCAGTGGTAGATAGCCCATTTATCGAGGAAGGCTATAGGCTATATATCATCACGCTATGACCAATAGAAGCGGAGCACCAATGAAGAATGTTTCAAAATCGGGATTCCACGCGGATGTAGTCGCGGGCGGAAGCTAGTAAATAAATAATTTCAATATTGCTATCCGTTCCGCTGGAAGTAGTGAAGAAACTTAGTGATATTCCACCATACAGGTCTGTTTTTAAACATATTAAGTGAAAGTAGTACTCATTGATAAAATAGTATTGCTGAAATCAGCTCAGTAGTTTTTGAGTTTATTTATTCCAAAGAAATCTTTCGTCTTCATAATATTAACTTTAGAAATATAGCACCATCATAATTGTAAAGTTTAAATAAACTGGAGATACATAAAGACCTTCACGATTATCAAAACACTCGAGATAGTTTCAATACAAACAACAAATTCGTCACATCATTCCATCGCAAAACTATCGATCCCAAAATGGCAGCCCATCTTAACACAAAACTACACACACACACACACACAAAATACATACTCATCATCCAATTTAATAATGTTCTTAGCACCCCCAAGTGGGGCCCAAGTTTCTGTGCCCCCCGCGATCAGTTCTTATCCCGGGGGGTGGGCCCCGCCTTAAAATTGAGCCCCGGGGGTAGTACACCCCTGATATTAGTTCCCACCGTCGCTGTAATCTTAGGGCCCATCTGCGATGATGCTTATATTAATGGTTTAAGGAGTTTGGCGTTCATTTTATAAGGAGGGACAGAATATGGAAATTACATTTTGCCGTCTAAAACTTTAGTTTTGTAATACATCTAACAAAACACGATAGCTTCTATACAAACAAAATTTTGAGCCTAGCGAGCATACCAATTACTTAGTTCTATGCTGTATTCGTCACATCATCCCATCGCAATCAATCCTATTTAAAGATATGGATTTTTTTAGAACTAAGTCATTGTACGCTCGCTAGGCTCATTTGCGAGATAATTAATTAGTAAAAATTAAACAGTGTGTTTGTCCTTAAGGGTACTTCGTCTTTTACAGAATAACTTTAAGAACTCCTAAGTTACAATTAAATTCCAAAAGAAGAAGCACTCCGATCCATGTTGTTTTTTTATAAATGACTGTTTCGGGCCACGACTTCGTCCACATTAGACTTACAAAACCGCTCAATGCCATTTGGTCAATACAAGATTTTTTTGCGTGAAACCCTTATATTCATTTTCTAAAATCCAAATAGCCTAAGTTACTAATGAACCTGTCCGTCATTGTAGATATTAGTCATGAATCAACATATATGTAGATAGTCAGGCAGAAATACAGACAGACAAAAATAAAATAAAACCTTACATTTTTGTCATAGATATCCATTATACTTAAACTTAGTAAACAAAATAATGTTATACAAATAGACACTTCAATTTTATGTAAGTATAGGTATGTATGTCTACTCGTATGTATAGAAAATATATACCTGCTTAGATACATTATGAGACACTCATTTAATTACGCGATACAGGGTTTAAATTAAATCCTAGATTATCCTCTAAAGTACTTAAGTCCCAAAAATTTAAGAGCTGACTTAGGGCCGCGTTCGAAAGAGTTACCGCGGATCTGAAACGCAAAGGGTAACTGAAGGAACACGGGTGGCTTTTAGCCAATTCAAAGTCACTCACTCCGCTTCCCTAACAAGTTATTTGATGATAAGGTGATCGGGTTGAATATTGACAACCTAGCCATCTTCATTTATTTATTTATTTATTTCATGGAGTACTTCATCATCTATCTGGCGTCGGCTTCCAGTCAAGCCGGATTTAGCTGAATACCAGTATTTTACGAGGAGCGGCTGCCTACCAGACCTCCACAACCCATTAACTGGGGTAACACACGGTACTTACATTTATTTATTTATTTACATGGAGGACTTACAGCTATTACAAATAAACAAAAGAAACCATTATCATCAAAAAGCCAACATCTCTACAAGTTTACTATAATGATAAGGGTTGGTTAGTTCTAAGGCCGTCCTTGACGAAACTTCTAGTTTGATTCCACACGTGTAGGTTTCTGTTAGGAAGTTACTTCCCTACCTACTTCCGTACGTTTGCTAGAAATCTTTTTATTGAGTTGAGTTATCATCAAATAAGTTCTCTCTTTTTGAGTGCAGACCATCCATCATGCGTCACATGCCCTGTTACTTGTTCACGAAGGAACCTACTGACTGTGTCGCAATATTACCCGTGCTTAGTTAGTCTCCAGTACCTTAGTCTTAATCGTTAGTCTCCAATACCTCACACTTTGACTGCACTATCTCTCTAATGATCTCTTTAATTGTAATCAACAAGCGATTTCATGGGGATGAATGGAAAATGATTTCATTAATAAACTAGCTTTTGCTCGCGACTTCGCCCGCGTGAAAGTTTTTCTGAATTTACTTAGTTCACTTTTTTTAAATAAAATAAAGCCAATAACGCTCAGGAAGAAAGCAGCTTTCTATCAATATATACATTTATGTCATCGAACCACTTTATCTCTTTATTATATTAGTATAGATAAATATAAATTTCTCTCTACTTATGATTTTGGATAAAGTTCACCAATGAAAAATTGAGTCAAGTGCCTAGTAACGGTTCCAAGAATCAAACCCGAGATATATCATTACGTCACAAACAGAATAGTGTCGATAGGGAGGTGTCGTTCCTCTTAAATAAACATAGGGAATTGCTCAAGAGGGGCGATGTCATTGATCTTGCTTTCTTGTAGTCACTCCACCAGTAGACAATCTGAAACAAACCGTATTACATAAGTGTTTGAGTACTTTTTACATTGACAATGGAGTAGATGAATGTTGCATGACGACTCCGTAAGGATAGTTTGGAGCATGGCTGCAGACTGATAAAAGAAAAGTGCAGTTTTTTAATAAATCATCAAATAGCTTCTCCCACTCTGGATGGAGCGAGAGGGAGTGTCATACTTTTACTGACTAAAACACACCAGTGTTCCTTAAAATTGGTGCAATTAAATATTATGTAAAGGGGTGCGTTGGAGTTTTGTTTTCTTGTAAAGGGGGCAGTAGATCTTAAAAGGTTGAGAAACTATGTTTTTCTTTTATTACGAGTATGTATAGGCTCGCGTTTGACCACTGCCTATCTCACCTGATGGTAAGCGATGATGTGGCCGAAGGTGGAGCACGCTTGCCTAGAAGTAACCTATTCACTCTTGACTTAAAGACCCCTTTTTTTTTATATACCATAAACTAGTACTTGACTGCAATCCCACCTGATGGTAAGCAGTGATGCAATCGTTGATGGTGAGGCGCACTAGTTTATTAAGAGCCTATTCACTCTAGTCTTGAAGATACCCAAATTATAATCGGACGGAAAGACCGCAGCAGGCAAATTGTTCCAATCCTTCGATGTACGCGGTTTAAACGACAAGGCAAACCGCTTTGTCCGGACCGTGCAGGTTTCGACAACGTGAGGATGGATACTCGCCGTACGACGGCTTGTCCGATGGTAACCCCTAAAAAAACTATGTATAGAGCTACAGATTAGATCTATATCGATATCTGTAGGTGTTTTATCAATTTCAGAACTGCTCCCACCCACATTGAAACAACTTCTAGATTGGTTTCAGTTTAAGGCTGTTATTTTAGGCTATGTAACTCATATTATTTGTTGGAAAATTATACTGGGAATAAGTTTAAAGGTCATATATATCGGTTTCTTTTACTTCCCTCGTGGCAACCCAAGCTTAGAACTGTTCATTCACGATTTTTTTTAAGTGGAATATCACTGATATGACTTCTCCCGCTCTGGGCGGAGCTGGAGGGCATTTCAGACTTTTACTGACTAAAACCCACTCCTTGTTCCTTCTTTGCCTTCGTTCCAGGGTCTCGAGTTTTCCTTTCAGAAGCTAACCCATGGCCCCAGAGGCGACTCTGCTGGGCCCCTACGATTTTTTTGACACCTCTAAGAGGCGCGCGTAGAACAATACGCGCTGTTATTGACCAGGTTTCTCTTTCGTCCAACCCAGGCCTTCAGCAGGTTTCGATCCTGCTGGGGAAAATGATTCATATGGTTTGTACCTAAGTCCGAGATATTTCGTATATGCGCAATGTTAGTTAACTTGATGAGTAAAGAAGCCAGCTACGAGATAACATCGACTACATCGACACGAAAAGAAGAATTATAGTAAACGTAGTTCAAACACCATTTTCCTCACTCAGTCTTCTTGTACTCTCAATAACGAACTTGCTTCATACAAGCTATTATACCCTCACTCGCGGTTAACATACGAGTATAACCGACTATTACTTTACAACTTTCACTAAAGGTACGGACATGGACGTGTATAATGTGAACGAGATGTATGTTAGCTAGCTTGTGTTAGCGGTTTTCATAATTATGTAATAATTAGATTTGAATTTGGATGTCCAAAATCCATTATTTTGAAAAAAAACGAACTGTCCACTAATAATTGTCTATATTAACTCCCTTTCAATGCTCGGGAGTTAATTATATAAATCCCTCACTAGTGTTCGGGATTAAAGCATAGCATAACTTTCGTTCGAAATTCAACGTGTTGCCGGCGACTTAAAAACACTTCTTTATCACCTAGTCACATGATCTTCTATCAGGAGAGCTTTTTAACTTAGGAATTCATATGATTATGGTTAAAACACCATTTTCCTCACTCCATACAAGTTACAGTAGTTTTGTTGTACTCTCAATAACTTGCTTCATACAAGCTATTATATCCTCACTCGCGGTTAACATATAACCAACTATTACTTTACAACTTGCACTAAGGGTACGGACATGGACGTGTATAATGTGAACGAGATACATGTTAGATAGCTTGTGCTAGCGACTTCAATATGTAATAATTAGATTTGAATTTGGATGTTCAAAAACCATTTTTTTGAGAAAAAATAAGCGAACTGTCCACTAACAATTGTCTATATTAACTCCCTTGCAATGCTCGGGAGTTAATTATATAAATCCCTCACTAGCGTTCGGGATTAAAGCTTAGCAAACTTCGTTTCATTTGGAATTCAACATGCTGCCCGCGACTTAAAGACACTGCTTTATCACCTAGTGACATGATCTTCTATAAGGAGAGCTTTTTTAAATTTAAGAGTTCATATTACTATGGTTAAAACAGCATTTTCCTCACTCAATACAAGTTACAGTAGTAGTCTTGTTGTACTCTCAATAACTTGCTTCATACAAGCTATTATACCTCACTCGCGGTTAACATATAGCCAACTATTACTTTACAACTTTCACTAAGGGTACTGACATAGACGTGTATAATGCGAATGAGATATGTGTGTTAGGTAGCTTCTGTTCTGTGAATGTAAAAAGAAAATTATACCAGAGAAACATATTCCTAGGATAAAAAGATCATATACTCTGTGCAATTCTAATAAGGTCTACCCGTTTGCCAAATTTCATCTCTATTCATTCAGCCGAGAGTGTGAAGGAGCTACAACCATAATTATATTACGTTGTCCTGTCCGGACGTAATATAATCGCAGTATCACAGGGTTCAATTGTTTTTCAAACCATCCAGACATCCACTCAAATATAAACACAATGTTTTTATACAAATCAGTCCAGCCGTTACAAAGAAGCTAGGTGACAAACACACATACAACAGAGTAGTTAGTAAGTAAATTAATTGTTGAATTTAAAGTAATCAACCTAATGATTAATAAATAATGAGAAATTGTGTCTAGCTAGGCTACGAAGTACCGTGTTACCCCAGCTAATGGGTTGTGGAAGTCTGGTAGGCAGCCGCTCCTCGTAAAATACTGGTAGTGGTATTCAGCTAAATCAGGCTTGACTGGAAGCCGACCCCAATATAGTTGGGAAAAGGCTAGGTAGATGATGATGTGTCTAGCTAGGCTAAATTCCAAGTCAGTTTAAAATAAAATCTTCAGAAACGATGACAACGTAAAAAGATTTATGTCAATTAATAATAAGCTACAACTACTCGTATTAAGGATTTGGATATGAAAATATAAGTGAAAATACGAACCTATAGGTCTATAAAACGTATTAATATGTTGTTTAGATTAGTTGATTTTTAAAGTAGCTTTGTACAAATTAATTTAACGAAACAAAAAGGTTTCAAGAAGGAGTTTCAATTCCAAACAAAATTAGGGACTGGCCAGCGACGCCCGAAACTTCTAAATTCAAAACATTTGCGAAACACACTTCAATTTAGAGTTGTAAAGAGGCATCTCATCAGCAACTGAGAAGGTTACGGACAAAAGGCGGGTCCAGTGCGAAATTTAAATCCTACCCACAGCTGCGGAATAGAACGGACCTTAGAAACAAACAAATCGTCCCTTACACCCTTCCTCATCCCCCACCCCCGGACACGAAACAGGAATGGCCGCCTTATACGACCACATCTTACAGGCCCCAATTCCTACTTCCTTTCCATTACACAGCGAGCGCTGACTAAACATAATCGCCGAACTTCCTTACGACTCTACCCTTCCGGCCAACTGCTCGCAAAACTAACACAAGCCAAATCATACCTTAACTCATCACAAACAAAGTCGATTATATTTCCAACCGTTTAAAATTCGACTATCGATACCGATTAAACGAAAGTAAGCTTCAAGAAGTGCGTCAAAAAGTCCATTTTCGCGCGGCCGTCTTTCCGTTTTCCAATTTTCCTCGAACGACCGCTGAAGCACCCGAGTTAAGAACATCCCCGAACAAGTTGTGCTGTTAGCTGGGAACGTTTGAATAGTTTTCGTTGTCGAAACTTGTTCTCTCGGTTGTTTCGGGTGTATTTCTTACACAAAAGAAGGGGGTTAGAGGGGGGGTTGGGTCATGATAAATGGCACAATATTAATACTCGGGTCCGCGCTGTATAGTTTTATGATCTTAGTTGTATAGTAATATAAATCTGCTTTTCCGGGCCGGTACTCCTTGCTAATGTTTTAGTTTAGTACTAGCGATCCCTACTGGAATATTTTAGTAGTGTACTAACAATTAATAGTTTTCTATTATCGTAACGGGTAGGTACATGCCAGGGCGCTTTATGTTTACCTACCTACCATGATAATTAATACTAGTTTGTTGTTTATTACTTTAGTATGATTTTAATGTGTTAATGTTATGTTTCTAGAACAGCTTTTTCGCTAAACATAACTAAACGTTAGGAGAAGCGGGATGTCTATATCTGAATAAAAGGGTCGGGATCAAGAGTCATGATTTCCGTGTGTCGACGATTAGTTACCCAATCATTATTGAGAAAACATGTTTTACACGATTTACTTGTATGAGCTTTTGGTGAAGTAGATATATTATGCACTACACTTCAATTACAAAGATGTAGAAAAGAGTACCTGAATGAGACTTCATGATCAACGAAAAATTTTAACTTTGAAAGCATTCCAATTTCGCTTTTTCTATCGACTAATAGTAATCTGAATAGAGGTAATCATCTAGATAAACTCGATATACAACATAAGCATAAAATCATTTAATTAGCTTGCTACTACTAGTTACACGACCTGTCACCCCAGTGTACGCGTCGAGTACATTAATTTCTAAAGAAAGTTCGAATCCTCCAGTCGTAATAGTCTGCAGCAGTTACATATCTCATCCATACTACTCGAACTTATAATTTGCAAATAGGACCGCAATAAGAGTGAGCTAAGATTTTATCTATGGATAAAATAAAAGATCTAATTTCAAAATCTCTCGAGATCATTTTTCGAATCGGCCAATCATATCTTGTCTAATATCGTCAGCTACTCTCAAACTCACAGAGATTTTTACACGTCACATATATTCCACCGCTCTACAGCTCAGTTAGTTTACCTATAATAGCTTCCTTATACCCATGAAAATAAAGACCAATGTAACACAAAATCAGAGAAAATATAACTCTCAAAGGATTATTTGCGGAATTTCAAATAGTTCACCGCATACTTAGATGAATGAAATACGATTTTTAAAATCTTTCGGTTTTGAAATCTGCCAATCATATCGTCAGACTCGCCTGGCCTGATACCCTCAGCCAGCAGTTGATTTGAGTGATTGTCCCGAGGCGCCTGGCCTAGTCCATGACACTTGATGCTCTCTTGTTCCGAATCTCTTCAAATAATGGAATCGAAGAATTTTAATGATCAAATATTTATTAAATTAAAAATTCCAACACATTTATAATATTAAATATCTTGTGATGGAAAGCTTGAAAGTATTCCTAGTTATTTCACATCAAAAGATTCAGTAAAATGTTAATATTAGGAACCTCTTTCTGCTCGCTACTGAAAAGAAATGCAGAATTGTACTTATGGGTCAGTCTATTGTAAGTACGAATATTTAAGACAAGGTAATTATATTTTACAACGTTCATTATTTTTTGTAGGTTTTTCATAAGAGATTGGTAAACTTTTCCCATAGTAGTCAAAGAATAAAACGCAAAAAAAATATAATGCATCCAACGATTAAACAATACCCAAGACTCGCTGGTCAATACTCATTTATTTATATCTTAGTAAGTGTATTTAAAAACGACGTTTGATAGTATGATACTCGTGAAAAGTAACTTCAGCACTCGGTGCCGTAACACCCTCACCTCCTGCTCGGGCGAACATCACCTCAATCGCAATGAAAAACTTCCTCCACTTGTATCAAAATGTACCATACCAAACTAACCAGCCCCAAACTAAAAGCAATCATAGAAAACTTAGTAGAGTTAGTGTCGCCTTACCGCGCGTAGAACAATATTCATAAAGCGCGCGCGTCGACGACTAGATTTTATTACTGGAGCGAGAGCCGAAGTATATAAGTGTAATATTCTTCTATTAGCATAGCTTAGCATCAGCCTTATTATTTAAAAACATCGTTTAATACAAGTGGAAAGTCACTGCAGCAGTCAGCTCCATAGCACCCTCACCACCTGCTCGGGCGAATTCTGCTTCACCCGCAATGACAAACGCTCTGCACTTGTATCAAATTATACTATTTGTAACTAACCAGCGCCAAAACTAAAAGCAATCATAGAAAACTTAGTAGAGTTAGTGTCGCCTTACCGCGCGTAGAACAATATTCATAAAGCGCGCGCGTCGACGACTAGATTTTATTACTGGAGCGAGAGACCGCCGTAAACCAAGTACTGTAGTGGGAATAAACCATGGGAAGGTGCGGGGAACCTTTGGTTGAAGATTGTATGAGTGTATAAGTGGGACGTTCTTCTATTTTATGTTTAATCGATCAGTACAAAAAAGGAATAAGGTACTTAGCACTAGTAGCACACCTGAGTCTGTAACCCCAAGCTCAATTTTAAATACCCAGGAAGGTTATATTAGTTTCAGTTTGATACCTCTACGCGTTCCTGAGAAAAAGGGTCTTGACAGATGAACAGACGTGGAAATTTGTCACTGCAGCACTCGGCTCCATAATACCCTCACCTACGGCTCGGGCTCGCAATGACACATGTTCTCAACTGGTATCAAAATATACGTCTAACTAGCACCGAAACTATAAGCAGTCGTAGAAAACTTAGTAGAGTTAGTGTCGCCTTACCGCGCGTAGAACAATATTCATAAAGCGCGCGCGTCGACGACTAGATTTTATTACTGGAGCGAGAGACCGCCGTTAACCAAGTACTGTAGTGGGAATAAACCATGGGAAGGCGTGGGGAACCTTTGGTTGAAGATTGTGCAAGTATGAGTGAGATGTTCTTCTATTAGCTCCATGTAATATCTGCATAGTTCGCATATGATTTGACCAATACATTTTGTTTGGATTGTTTTTTAAAAGAGACGGTGACCCCTGAGTTAGTTTCGGTGTTTCTTCTCAGGGTAGTCAGTTAGGAAACACCGGCCTCATCAGATTAATAATTATGACAAAAAAATTGACGTGTAAAAGTGCTTTGTGAAACCTATTTGCAAAATAAATATCATTTATCATTCAACAACAAAAAAAAACAAAAAATACTGGTATACAGCTGCATTTGATTTGAGAACTGAAGACAAAGAAGGAACAGGCGCAGGTTTTAGTCAGTGAAGTCCGCTTCGCCATTGCGGAAGTTTCGTAGAATAGAATAAAATAAATTTTATTGATGATTTCCCATCTAAAAAAGTTGTATTTCTATTGGCTAGGTAGATTTCTATTTACTTCCAATGAATCATAACCCCATAAAATTTTAAAAATTATTACATGTATGAATATTGTATATGTAATTATTATATACTTTATTTTGCATACAACATTATACATAGAGAGCAAAAATTATAACTTAAATACACCCAATAAGCGTTTATATCACAATCTGCAATTTTTTCCAAGTAATATGGAACGTACTGAAATTCTCAAGCACATATGACATAGCATATGACGGCCTCCGTCATTTATTTGACAGCAAGTATCAAAACCAACAGTATAGTCCCAAAAGTAACCACAACCAAAGGTTGCGAGCGCCTCCTATTGATCGTATTCTCTCCGGAAGATCGTCGCACGCTTTCTATTCAACGATTAAGACCGTTTTCACATATTCCGATCCGATATCGGTATCGGACGCCGATACGATATCGGGGTAAGGTAAATGTATGAAATATGTACCTGTCTTTCATATTGTCCGACCCGATATCGGATATCGGTGCAACGCATTTCATACATTTTACTTACTCCGATATCGTATCGGAGTCCGATACCGATATCGGATCGGATAATGTGAAAACGGTCTCAGTCTAATTGTCCCTAAATTTATCGCTTGCACTGTGCTATTATAGCTTCACAGCTCTTATTTATAGCTCACAATTTGTGCACTACAAGTATTAAGATTATTTATCGTGTAAGGTTGGTATCACTGTGGATGTTGGATGTTGGTAGTGCTGTGGTTTTTGGATTAGTTTGGTTAAGTCGTTTTCGTGTGTATTTTAAATGTTGCAGATAGATATATTAGAATTATTTGTTTGCTTAGAATGTAAGTAATTAATATAATTTGGTGTTACATGTTATTGGCATCTTTGTACATTCTGCCTCAGGCATGCAAAATTTTACTAACTTCTCTCTACTACAATAATTCTATTTATTTAAAGCTACATATTTATCGGCAACGTCTTTTAAAATATTCAATTACTTGTTACCATCACCCGGGCAATCGATCAATAATGTTTATTTTTCAGAATATGGTACATAGTAGATTTACGTAGTAAATCTTAAAATTTTTGGTGGTTCCAGCATATCCTGCCATATCAAGAAGCAAGGAACTACTGTCTAGACAATAAGTAATTTTTCGGCGGAAAATAACGATTTATTTATATGTACCTACATCGGATCATATTTGATATCTAATCAAAATACAATTAAAAAACCTTATAATAAATGCAGGTAACCACGCCTCATTTAAAATAAACACTAAGTTTAAAAGAGTTACCACTATATTCGTGTAATGTAGAGTTGACGCCACAGAAGTATATCTACATAGAATCATCATCATCATCTGCCTAGCCTTTTCCCAACTTTATTGGGGTCGGCTTCCAGTCAAGCCGAATTTAGCTGAATACCAGTATTTTACGAGGAGCGGCTGCCTACCAGACCTCCACAACCCATTAACTGGGGTAATACGGTACTTCATGGCAAGAATAAAGTCAGATCAAGCCACACAAATCAAATCCCACGCCTCAAAAACAAAACAAATCAAGCCTCTAAATATTACAACAACTATCTCGTCGTGAGAAACAGATGCAACGTGTAAATGTCCGTAAGGATTGAGGAGCCACATCAGATTTTTTAAATCTGATCTCACCATTATTTAGCAGCAGTGTAGATTATATTGCAGCACGAATTCTAGATTTAGCAGCAAAATATATCACTAGTTATTTTAATGCAAAGGTGGCTCCTCAATCTAAACGTCTGGATTGAGGAGCCACCTGAAAACTCGTTAAGTAATGGATGCACATTTATGAAAATTTTGCAGCATTTAGCAGCTATTTAGCACATAACCGTCTAAAAATTTCGCTCCTGTAGCACTAAAATGAAAGAAAATACAATACTTTTAATATGGCTCCTCAATCTAAACGTCTGGATTGAGGAGCCACCTGAAAACTCGTTAAGTAATGGATGCACATTTATGAAAATTTTGCAGCATTTAGCAGCTATTTAGCACATAACCGTCTTAAAATTTCGCTTCTGTAGCACTAAAATGAAAGAAAATACAATACTTTTAATATGGCTCCTCAATCCTGACGTTCTAATTATATATGTTTGACTGTAGCCACCTGAAATCTCAAGGTAATCTAAAGCCAGATATACTAACATTTAGCAGAAATTTCTGCTAAATATACCAGTACAATTCAGCAATGTATATTGTAGCGTTAAAAAGGAAAACAAAAACTTTACACCACAATGTACGTATAATTTTGTTTAAAAATAATCTAAACATTTTAAAAAAATATATAAAAAATACAAAAAGGTATAAAAAAGGGTATTGACGACGAACTTCGACGAATTGCTTATAAGGTCTGGAATGGAATATTTAACGGTTTTATTTTTTTAAAGAATTAATCGGTAATTTGAGGTAGTCGTAGTTGCAACAACGAATTATCGTATTAGCGCACGGTTAGATAATGCCCGTGGTTAAAAAAAAAGTCTAAAACGGCTCATTCCGCGACCTTTTGACACGAATATTTTTGTTTTTAAAATAGAAAAAACAACTACAACTCTATAACTACGAAAAATATGTGATTCTGGACAAAACTGAGGCGAGGCGTTGTCGTCGCGATGAACCTTGGTTCCGTTCGAAGTCGCACCAGGATCTGCTGCGTACGCCAATACAATATCGGCGAGGGAAACACCAAACCGCCGGTTAAATTCCGGGGTAATCCTTGAACCGATCCAGAGCGAATCTATGGCGAGAAAAATTCACAAATATTAACGCCATGCCTGAGGCAGACAGCCCGTTAAGTTTTAAAGGTTTAAAATACGTACCGGTTCTTTGTAAATAGTAGGTATGATAAGCGACGGGCGAGGGTAACACGTCAGACTCATATAATATAAATAATTAGATAGAATTCATATCGCGATGGCGCGATATTGGCGATGCCATGTTTTTCACTTTAAACACAACTACTTAAATAAAAATTAGAAGGTTGCACCAATAAAATTATTAAAGAAAATTCGGGATCATGACGTTTTGCTTTGTCAGTCGCTCAAAAAAAAATGCATGAAAATTCTACAAACATTAGAAGAATTGTCATAGTTTAAATTTTAAAAGGAAACTAGAAAAAATCAGAAGAGGTTGATTGTTGAGGAACGAAAAAGTTTTTATTGAGCCAAATTAATTAGGCAGCTTGATAATGCTGCAATATGCTTTAGATTCTGAAAAAACCATCATTAACTATTTTCTTGTAAATTCAGTGTGTAGGGTGACCACATTTTGGGGGTACCTACAAATTAATATTTCACTTACGTACGTGCATACACTCAATAATATTTCAAATCTGACACAAAACCAAAGTCAATCCGCCAAAAGCGGCTGAATAATGTTGCCAATTAAATTGAAAAAAAAAAACTCCAGGTCGCGCTTTCATTAATCGCACTCTATCAAACTGCACTTAATTATCAGTCACTGCACGATATTATTATCCCCACAATTTAATTATGATGACAGAAATATGATGATTAACTTTATAATATAAGAAATCCAAGTTAATTATTTATTTCGTACATTAAGGATTGAGAACAAAACCATGTCGCATATATGGACCAAAATGCTAAACGTAAACATGTTATAAAATAACAATATTAACTTCTGTTACTTAATTATAAATCTTATGGAACAATTATAAACTTTAATGTCGTTTGCGTTATATTTGTATTTAAGACTTTTTATATTTAAATAGTAAGTAGAATCATTCAATTTAAAAATGACATTCGAAATTCAAACCTCATTTTTAAATGTGTTCAAAATTATTTATTCCAAAATTAAATCTAATTGTATGTAATAAGGTTTAAAATAAAATGTCAACAATGGTGTTTTTTTTGTTAGCCTGTTCTGTCGCACTCATGTTTCAGGGTACCAACTTTGTGTTAGTTTGTTTATATTTTTTTACTAGACGATGTAATTTATAAAACTTAGAACAGAGTTTTAATTATTATTTTTTATCGAAAGCACTTTCTTTTTTGTTCAAGTTGCAAATATTAACTTACCGGTTTAAATAATTTAAGGATTTTAATATTTTAATGGTTTTCTTTAAATTTGTTTATCTACATATAAATAAAACGTCTGAAGAATTAAATGCAGCGTCTTTGTAATATGAAAGTCTCCGCCTGTTCCAGCTTATTTCCGAAACGGCTGGACTGATGTTGATGGAAACAGCTAATATGTTATAAGGAGTACATAGGCTGCGAAAAAGAATTGGGCCTAGCACTTTTGGTGGAATGTGGTGCGTATATTCTACCGTACGGTGGAATAAACGCATTCACGGAGCAAGCACTGCGGTGAAACAAACGCATTTTATTGTTCCATTATATCCTGTCAACCTTTACTAAATAAATATTATTGTGTGTATGCACGTACGTAAGTGAAATATTAATTTGTAGGTACCCCCAAAATGTGGTCACCCTACACACTGAATTCACAAGAAAATAGTTAATGATGGTTTTTTCAGAATCTAAAGCATATACATTGCTGAATTGTACTGGTATATTTAGCAGAAATTTCTGCTAAATGTTAGTATATCTGGCTTTAGATTACCTTGAGATTTCAGGTGGCTACAGTCAAACATATATAATTAGAACGTCAGGATTGAGGAGCCATATTAAAAGTATTGTATTTTCTTTCATTTTAGTGCTACAGAAGCGAAATTTTTAGACGGTTATGTGCTAAATAGCTGCTAAATGCTGCAAAATTTTCATAAATGTGCATCCATTACTTAACGAGTTTTCAGGTGGCTCCTCAATCCAGACGTTTAGATTGAGGAGCCATATTAAAAGTATTGTATTTTCTTTCATTTTAGTGCTACAGAAGCGAAATTTTTAGACGGTTATGTGCTAAATAGCTGCTAAATGCTGCAAAATTTTCATAAATGTGCATCCATTACTTAACGAGTTTTCAGGTGGCTCCTCAATCCAGACGTTTAGATTGAGGAGCCACCTTTGCATTAAAATAACTAGTGATATATTTTGCTGCTAAATCTAGAATTCGTGCTGCAAAATAATCTACACTGCTGCTAAATAATGGTGAGATCAGATTTAAAAAATCTGATGTGGCTCCTCAATCCTTACGGACATACGTGTAAAGATCGTATTTATCCCACGATACTAACAAAACTACAGTACAGGTTTTTTAACCCTTCAAAACGCACCGGTTGTTGTGAACTGCGGGTCAAAACTGTCACCCCGAGGTCAGATGGCCTTAGCTGTTGAAAATCCAGTACAAATTAGGTACATCGAATCTTTGCTTAAAAAGAGTATCAATAAACTGTAACTGTACTTATAAGGAATCAAAAATAATATGACTAGTAATACCATCATCATCATCTTCCTGCCCTATTCCTAAGTTATTTGAGGTCAGCGCAATACATTTTTTTCTTCCATTCTTTCCTATCACCCGTCATGCTATCACTAAGTCCCTTTTCTTCCATATTACTCTTCACATAATCCATTCATCTATATGTACAAATACTCATTATTCTTTTAGTCACATGCGTTTCATTCCTCCTCTTTACATGACCATACCAAGACAAACCATTCCCCTTCAATTTTTCAGTCACTGGCGCCACTTTCAGACTTCATCTAATAAACTAATTTCAACTATTAGGACCTTATATAAATTAATCTTTTATTTCTTCCAAACTTAATTTTCAAACAAATATATAGTAACAAATGATGTGGTGGGTGTGTGGTGTGGTGTGTGGTGTGTGGTGTGGCGACGCCTGAGTTTGATTGTGTTTTTGTATTATATGTACGTAGTTAGGTTTATTATAAAAGTATAGTTCAGTTAATATTAAGTTACTAAATAAATTACTAAGATTTCCCAGCCGTTTTCCTGTCTCAAATATCTGAGTGAATGTATTTAACCCTTCACACGGCTACGGGTTGACCCGGGGTCGCGGTAGTGACCCGCGGTCGTGGTCGCCTGCCTTGTTGTTGTCATGACTGACGATCATTATGTCATACCAGGGCCCTTACCATGACGTGTTACAATGACAGTCGTGGGAGCGAGAGAGAAGGAACTATACAACCCATATAGCTCCATCTCTTTAACAATTCAGTTTAAGTCGTAAAATGGATCACTTAAAGAGCCCGTGTTAGGGCCTCAGAGGTGTAATTAGGAAATCAATGTAGGTAAAGCAAAAATGTTACTTTCAAAATGTCTTTTGCAATCCTTCAGGGCCTCAAGTCTGCTACTAGAATAGTATCAGAATTGTCGATCATTGGTTTCATAATTGTTGATTTTGATAAGTTTGGTAGTGTACTAATATTTAGTAGACTACTACGACTAGGTTTATGTTATAACCAGCCAGTGTCATGATTTGAAAAATACCTACTTTTTTTTTAATCTAATCACATTTCCGACTACTGTTTCTAAATTTGAGACAAAGGGGCTTATAAACGAAATGGAAAGGGAGTTTCTTTTTGGGTGAAGTTCAGTGGTTGTTTTAATTACTTATTCGCAAATTGATTACTAATAGATATTGTGATGTCTATGTCACTCTGTAATCACTTTCAGTGATCAGCATTGTTCTATTGGTGAAACAATTTTGAAAATAGGTCCAGTAAAGTTTTTCTGTTTATTCATTACAACGAAGATTACAACCAAAAATGCATATTTTTCCTCTTAACAATGTTAACTATTGATATCTATCCCTTTTTTTATCCCTTTCAAACGGTTACCGGCTACTGTAACCCGTGGGTCATGACTCTGACCCAGGTCAGCGTGCCTCGACGGTTGACGGACGTTTCTCACGGCTGTATCTCGGTCAAGTAACCGATGATGTTCATTTCTCTGAAACTGAAACGTATCTAGATAAATCATTATGTAGATTTGAGTATTGATCATTATTATTCAGCATGTTTAATTACGTTAATCATATGTATACCTAAGTTCTATCACTTTATTTCATACTAGCTGACTCGGCAAACGTGTTCTGCCATATAAATTATATGTAACATGATTTTTTACACCTTGTGTCCCAAAAACCCAAATATCTTACGGAACCCTATTTTTTTCCAAAATAAAATTTAGCGTATGTTACTCGTGGATACATTCGCACCAATAATATCTGTTTTCTTGGTACTTGAATACCTACATCCAATTTTTTATGTGGAAAACTATCAAATAACTTGTTCAGCTCTTTCAGTAGTCCGAGGCTCCGGTAACCCCATCGAAAAACCCTCAGACCTACTTCAATCTAGGGGTCTTAAACTCATAAGTGAATAGGCTAAATCTTGGCAAGTGTGCTCCATCGTCAACGAGCGTAACCAGCGCAAACTAATTAAAATGTCTACCTTACAGTAAACAACATTTACGTTCAAAAATTGTAAAACTTTCTTCAAAATGATTCATGAAACATTTTAATAACGATTTTACCCTTTAAAGCGACCAACATCATTCTAGTCGTCTCAACGTTTTCCTAATCAATGTGAGGATAAAGCAGATAGGTCTATTTCTTGTTAAGCCATTATCTTTAATAATATTCCGATCAAAAGCACCCTTTCTTAAGAATAATAACCCTTTCCCTACGGCTAACGATAAAACTACTTCTACTATTAATTTCAGTTAGAACACCCATACCAAACCGTTTTCAAAACGAGAAAACAGTATAAAGAAAACACATTTTAACACAAGAATATCTTAGAGCAACTTCATCTCGTTGTTCTCGAATCCAATCTCCCGTGATACGAGTACCGGTCAGTAGTGACCCGGGGTCGCTAAGACCCCTCATCTCCGAATCTTTCATTCCTAGACAAGCGTGCTCCATCGTCGACAAGCGTGGTAAAGTGTGACTTAACCAATGATAAAAGAAAAAAATACTACTTTACAGTAAACAAACGATTACGTTCAAAACTTTATAACATTTTAATAATGATTTCTCCCTCTTTAAATGGACCTCTATATACCATGCCGTTTTCCTTATTATTTTAAGGATCAGCTAAACATGACAATATCTTTTTAAGTCTCTATCTATTAAAAATATGCCGATCAGAAGTTATTATCAAAATCTCTTCCTTAAGAATAATAACCCTTTCCTCACGAATAACGTAAAACTACTTCGGTTCCAATGCAGCATTAATTTCAGTTAGACCGTTGACCATTTTTGAAACGAGAACAGAATAAAGAAAACACGTTTTAACACAAGAATATCTTAGAGCATGCTCATCTCGTTGTTCTCGAATCCATTCTCCCGTGATACTAGACCACCGACCAGTAGTGACCCGGGGTCGCTAAGACCCCTCATCTCCGCAAGTTTAATTTCTAGACAAGCGTGCTCCATCGTCGACAAGCGTGGTCAAGTGCAACCTAACCAATAGCAAAAGAAAAATATACCAGTAATTAAACGATCACGTTCAAAGTGGAATGAGTTTTCCCAGTATATGAACCATGAGCAATCATCATTCTATTCGTCTTGCCGTCCTCCAAATTAATTTAAAGAGTCAATTAATCATGCCTTTATGTCTTTTAATAATATTAGGTATGATCACATACTGATCAAGCTCTTCCTTAAGAATAATAACCCTTTCCTAAAGAATACTTCGGACCAATGCAAGATTAATTTCAGTTAGAACATCCATACCCATACCCAACCGTTTTCAAAACGAGATCAGTATAAAGAAAACACGTTTTAACACAAGAATATCTTAGAGCTAACTCATCTCGTTTTTCTCGAGTCCAATCTCCCGTGATACGCGACCCCGGGTCACTGCTGGCCGGTAGTAGTGCCCCGGGGTCGCGAAGACCCCACATCTCCGCGTTTCTCACGACGCCGCAGCATTCAAAGGGTTGGTTCTCATGTAACTCGTTCGTTTCAAGTTTTTGGAGATTTAATTTACGGTTATTGTATTTTACTTTGGGATTGAAAATCTTCGGTTTCGGTGTAAGGGATGATAAAGAAAGGATGGTGTTTATTGTAGCTTTTTGAATCCAAGACGAGGGATTTATTATTTGATCACGTTATAATCTTACTCAAGCTGAATAATATTTTCCCATGATGTTAAAATTAGGTCGCGGGTTCAAATTCAGCATGGTGCATTACTATGTGTAATTTATTTCATCAACATTGCTCTTAAAACGATGAAGAAAAACCATTGTGAGGAAATCGGCGTATTCTAGAACAAAAAATTAGAAGACATGTGACATCCACCAATCCGCATTGAGCCTAGTGGATTATCGTCCATATCCTCTCTTAGAGAAGAGACCTGAGACCCAGCAGCAGGAATATTATAAGGCAGATTATGTACGTATCTACGATGTAAACCGACGGGAATTGTTAGAAAGAGTCACCGTGTCCCTTGAACGCACAGTGCTACTGAAAAAATACAGGTGGGATTTAGTCAATAAATTTTATGTCTGAAACTCTCACTCTCCACTCAGGGCAGAAAAGGCTACAAGTATACTTGCCACCTTAAAATAAATGTCAACCAGCAAAAACCAGCAAAGATAAACATTAACTTTTCTCACTTTACCGCAGTTTTTTGTGTAAAAATTTGAAGTTAAATATTTATCAATCTAACTCTACGTGTACCTCTCTCTCTGTCTCACTTGTCAGCTGTCAAACTTTGACATTGGAGTACAGTCTGTTTTTTAAACCCAGAAACTAAAATGACATTTCAACACAAACGAACTGGCGTCATTCCTATAGTAAATTTGACATTTCTTGTGTCAATTTAGTCTCAGGGTATAAAAAAATGGCGATAGTGTCCAATACCTTCGATTTTCTTTTTTTTTTCAATCTAAGATGCGATGAAACATCTTGAAAGGAAGAAGCTCCAATGTTTTTTAGGGCCGCTCGCCCGGAAAATGCGTCGTTGAATTTTCATGAATTTAAACTGACTTTTCATATTTTAACTCAGTCACATAGCTGACTTATTCAATGGTTCCGCCAATCATGGCGGAGTTTCTAAGGTCTATCGGTTTAGGTAATTAACTAAACGTAAACAATCTTGGCATGTCTTTTTATCTAAAAGTTGTCTAAAAATTGTATGTAAAAATCTTTACAACTAGGTAAATAACCTAAATCGATGTTAGCTAATAAACTAAATTTAAATAATCTTTGTGTATTTTATATACGACATCTTTAATATAAAAAGACATACCAAGATTGTTTACCTTTAGTTAACCACCTAAACCGATAGACCATAGAAACACCGTTGACCTTCAGAAATCTAATTTTGCTCTTGTTATGAACCCGATTAATGTCAAAGAAATTACAAAGTATACAACGTGTTTTTTTTTGATATCCCATAACTCTAGGGTATGATTGAGGCCATATTAAAGAATCAACTGGCATATGAGTTATGTTCCAATGCTTCGTTCTTTTTTTTTAATTTTTCATACAAAATAATTCGGCTAAGTCACGATTATTAATGTAAAACACCCTTACGTGAAATATGACTACGTCGCATTTTCTTAGCTTTAAATATGAATGATTGGTTTGAATAAAAATGAATTACTTGTATTTATCAATGAAACTTAGATATAATTATGATATCTCCGAAACGATGCATTTTTGGACCACCTATTCTAGGAGTTTTAGAATTATTTTTACCTACAGAATATAACCCTAGAGTTATGGGATATCAAAAAATACAGATTGTATAATAATATAATCAGCCTTATGATATTCCCACTACTGGGACCCAAGCCTCTACTTTAAGAAAAGTATTGGGCAGTAATCCACTACGCGGGCTCAATGCGGATTGATGGATGTTGCACAGCTTGGAATTTTTTGTTCTAGGACGCCGATTTCCTTACGATCTTTTCATTCATCATTTTGAGAGCAGTGGTATTAAATTGCCCAATGCTACTAAACTTACTAAGCCACCCGCTTTGGTTCTTCAAATAAATTACACGTTTAAGTATTTTTATGTCTGATTTTCAGGATCCGTTCATCTGTTTGTTTATTTGTTACCAGGCTGAGTCTTATAAACCGTAATAGTTAGACAGTGGAAATATTCACATTGGTACAAAACCCGTCGTGCACGAGTCCGACTCGCACTTGACCAGTTTTTTTTAAACAGCTTTGATAATAATGCTGCTTCATTAATTTTGCCTACGTCCTCCATAAAAGTTTTCGAAAAAACCAAGTCTACAATGGCTAAGGCTACATTTAGACCGACGCCAGATTATTTTTAGGCTACTTACCCAAAAATAACGTCTTTATTTAGTCTCCTTAATAACAGTGTTATCTTAAAATCCAGCGGGCAAGGCCAGTGTAGGTAGGTATATATAATTAAATTATACGTGGGTCCGCGCTAAGGCCGATAAGACCGGGGGCGCGAGGGGGGAGGCACGAAATGTTCGCGCAGGAGGGGGGGCGCACGTGAAGACAGCGAGCTGAAGACGTGCTTGGAAATGTATAGAGAGGATTGTGAGGTGTTTTGGGGGTTGAAACGAGTTTGAGCTGATGTGGTTTTACGGCTGAACCCAATAACCTATCGGGAGTCTGCCGTTTTGCCGAAAAGAATTTGCCAAATTTTCATTACCCAAAGCAATTTTCGAAACCTTTTATTTTACCAATGCAATATTTGGAAAAACTTTAGTTCGAAAATTTTCATTTGGTCAAATTTTTACTTCGGCAGAATATTACCTAGAATAATTTCATTCAGGCATTTGGTCTTAAATCAAATGATTTATTACGGCAAAAAATCTTTAGAAAATGAACTGTTTATCAAATTAATTGCTTTGAAAAAAAAATAAAGACGGTTACAACGATGAATGAAAAACGAACTGCTACCAGAAGTATAGGTTAGGTTAGGTTAGAGTAGTGACCAAACCACGCACGAGCCGAGCGAGCGAAGCGAGCGGTGCCGCGGCAGCGGCCGGCGAGTGCCAGAAGCATATTTTTTTTTGTAAAACCAGAAACAGTAAACTGAAGATACCAAAATTTGGCTAATTTTATTTTGGGTAAAATATGTTATACCAACTGAAATGTTTGACTACATAAAAATTGGTAAAAGAACTAGTTGGTAAGCAAATTATTGCTGAAACGTTAACTTGCCAAACATTAGGTTTGCGTAACATTTATTTGTGAAGAGTTTATTTGCTAAGTAATAATTTGGCAAATGAAATTATGCGAAAAATTGTTTGGGAAGTGATAATTTGGCAATTTCTTTTTGGTAAAACAAGGGAGACCCAACCTATCAGCTGTCTTCACATTTTTATTATTTATGTTTCATTTTAGATTTAGTTACAATTAGGTTTGTGAATCATGGTGTGCCAAATAAACATTTTTCTTTCTTTCTTTTTCTTTTCTTTCTCCAGTTTTGGCATACTAGAGATAGTAAAACAAATGATACAATACAAAATTATACATGTTTTCTGTTGTTTCATTTGATTTTTAATCTCCGATATGTGATAGATAGGTTATTGGGTTCGGCTGTTAGCTAATTCTGATTCTTAAATAGTAGGAAATAATTTAAATTATGAAACAAACCGTGATAGCCTAAAACAGTGTTTAGTAGGAAATACTCTTGCAAGTAGCGCTGTAGTTTTTGTATTTCATAATGGTATTTTCTCTATAACTTTAAAGGTTTGCTGAAAGCTCACTGCTGAGTTGAGCTCGCCTTTGTACATGAACTCTCTGTTTCACCATGTTTTACGTTATGATTTGCGTACAAAAACGAATTAAGAATATGTCGCTGCTGGGTAAAGACTAATGTACATGTCTTTTCAGACACTTTTCTTGCCAACTTTTGTTTTTAAATGATGAAAAAACAGCTTAGCTAGGCTTTGACTAAGTTGTAACACATTTGCGTCCCGTTTAGTGAAAAACTTGCCCTTAAAAACGATTGAACTTTGAGTTCAAGTCATCTATTGTGTACGAGCACCGTCAATTTGGACTTAACGCTTCTTAACTATTAAAATACGTAGCCCCATACTAGAAATTACTCCTGTGTCGTAGTTGCGTCCACGACACCCAGACCCCGACGTCCAGACCTCAAACAACACAATCTATGTATAGGCCATAAAAACACTTATTTGGTGAGAAAATCGACCCGCGACAAGCAGCGCTGTACCAAATCTCTCAACCACTGCGCCAACCGTACCATTAGAATTGTATATTTAGTTTCTTTCTTATATTAACGATGCAGCGATGTTACCATAATTTTGTTACTATTCATTGATATAAATTTCTTTTATTGCACGTTTTTCGAAATAGAGATCTATGTTTTGAAATGTGCAACTACTTTTTTTTTTTTGACTGATCCTAACAATTTAAAAGTGCCTTTTATGGGTTTAATTGAAATAAATGTTTCCAGTTTGAAAACAGTTTATTTTAGCCTGAACAATAGCATTTTCAATTCACCTCTCCGACTCCAACTCCAACCACAGATGCAGATACTTACACATTTCTGTATTGTTTCAGGTATAATGAACCACGGATATAACACACAATTCACAATCAAAATGCTTCAAGATTGGCAACGACAAACCCACATGGCAACACAACGTTCTCAAGCTGCCATCTTGGATCCTGAAAGGTTTAAATAGAAATAAGGCTGGAAACATACTTACAAAATTAATGGAAGCTGCTGAAAGACTCTAAACGGATAGCAACCCCACCACTTTCCACCTACCATGGACCACCTAAACCAAATACTTAAAGTTAACAAAACATTTTCCAACTGCGGTATCATCATCTCTATACCCATCTCCCGTGGTCCGGTCGAGCAGAGTCCGGGCGACTTTCGTTAGGGTGAAAGCAGTTTGAAAGTCGGGTCGGGGTATTGATCGAGTGTCTTGCCCCCCTCTGCCTCACCCCCCCGCCGCCCGCGCTCACCCCCGCCCGCGTCCATAAGGAGCGCCCAATTCTGAGGATGGTCGTCTTTAATGTAGAATTAAGGCTAGCGTTAGTTATATTATGTGTATGTTGGTAGCGTGTGTTTTAGGTATGTACTGTGTGTCTATGGTGAACCGAAGTGTTTGGCCTAAGAATTGTTGGTGTATTTGAATAAGGAATTTTGGTTTATAGTGAGTAGCGGTTTTAAAATACTGGCTGTTGATAATACCTATTTGAATTTAGAATTTGTCGATAGACATGATTTAATAAAAAAATATAAAAGAAACAGCTCTTTAGTTAGTGAGATTCACAAAAAAAAAATTCATCAATAGCTTGTCATCGGCTTCGCCCGCGTTAGAGAAGAAAATATGCTCATTAATAATGATTTATTTATCAGATAATAAAATCCATTATTGTAAGTAAAGACATACACTACTTAAAAACTCAAAACAAAGTCAAACTCATTAATAAAGTAGCAATCAACTGGTGAAAGAATTTTTAAATACAAATCCTGTCCTATCCCATACGAGCTAAAGCAGTTTAAGATTTTATTCCTTATAAATAAAAATATCAATCCTCTCCTATCCTGGTCCAGCAATTTTTGGTTTTATTAGTTATAAAGAAAAATATAAAAATCAAGTCGCGGTAAAAATACAAATCATCATAATATTACAGCATACTTAGACGACGCTTGATAAATCACATACTAAAACATACGTCTTGTTCGAAAGACGTAGGTTGCTCTGATATTTATGATACTTATAAAGTAAATTATAGACCCTTTATATCTGTAATTAAAGTCATAACTTCATCTCCTGTCAAGAAACCCTAATATTATACCAACATTATGTGCAAAATATTTTCTTTGGGTCCTTGTATGTAGTTCGAGCATTTTCGGCTTATTTTCCCTGTATGGATTTAATATTTGTGATATTTAATTTATTTCAAATTAATTGAAAAATCTAGATCCATCTACAAAAAAAATAAAAACACTTAACTAATTAAAACTTTAAACGAGTATACACCAAAGACGGTAACCAGGCTATATAAATAAGGGATCAAAAAATTCCTCGGCATCGCTGTCGACTGGAAGTGTGTCCAAATGATAAAAATGACATTTCTATTAAATATAACTGTATATTATACTATTATACAAATATACACTAAAACTAAAAAAAAAACATCATTATGGCGTCAAAAAACTGATCATTGCTGTCGACTGGTAATGCTCAAAATATTGGCGGCTTTTCCACGATATATGGTAATGCTTATCTATCCTCTAACTAAGATAAAAGCTAGCTACAATGCCATCGTTTTATAAGAAAGAAACACTTTGTATTGGCATCTAAAAATGTTGATATTTCCAATTATAAATGATAAATGATATTTATTTTACAAATAGATAAATTTTTTCGACAGTTTGAGCTAGATGAGGTCGAAGTTTCATAGCTGACTAGGTACTCTGAGAAGAAACCCAAAACAAAGTCAAAAGTGGTTTATTAGAATAGGTATGCATTGAGTCATTTCATAATGCTGTTTAATAATTAAATTAAAATAAATGATTGACGGGAATGACACTGTATAGGAACATCTGCCTTTTAAAATAATATGTGCATTTTTAATCAGTTATCAAAACCAGTCTAAATTATAAATTCAACCAAAAAACAAAATTACAATATCTGCCCTAAAACTTAAAACCTTGTAAAAAAAAACTACTAGTCTATGTATTCTGTACACAATGACTACTTATCATAAATAATGATGATGGCAACACACAACGATCTTACGTTACGGGCAACCCTATTAACTGCGACACCTGAGAGGCAGCCCTAGCGAGATCGAGGGATGACACCCAATACGCGTGCCTATTCTGTTGTTTGAATATAAGTTGTTTTTTTTTTCATATTTTTTTATATAAGCGATTTTAGTAAAATAATTTTCGCACATACTTACGGAATATCGTATTTTTAACAAAATATCTATAGGTACAGCCAGCTGAAACTACGGGGATTCGGAATTAACCTATCACATACCCACAAAACGAGACACAATAGTAAAACAATAACAGCGCGGTCTCATAGGACCGGTCGGGGATTCATGGATTAAAAATGTTATATAAGATTTCCTTTTATGACGTAGGTGAACGATATGAGAAGATTTAAAAAAAAAACGGGGTTCTAAAGTTTGTATGGAGAAACTTGCTTTAACGCGGGTGAAGCCGTAAGCAGAAGTTAGTTTAAACATAAAATAAAAAAGTATACCCAATTTTCCTACAACTATCTATAATTATTTTCATGATCAATCATTTCAGGATCAAAAAGAACTCTTCAAAAAACTCATTGATTTAGTTATCTTGCCCTCTAAAAAATTTACTACAAATTTTTCATTATGAAACTTTGGAAGAAAATTTAAAAATTGTTTTAGCTTATGAAGACAATATTCCTTTTACAAATTCTAGTAACTTTTATCTATTATAAGATGACTGGCTGTTTTTCATCGCTCTTTCATTTTCCTTTGCAAAGAAAAAGCAAACAATTCAAAATTAGAACACATCAACACCACAACTCAATATTTAAAAAAAGAAAACAAGTTCTAATCGATAAAGCTAACGAGAATACAACCGCAGGCTAGCCACGGACAGCTATGGTACACTTTTGTCCGCTCTCGCCTTACATTCTCGACTTGATTAATGTGTGTACCGACCGAGTTAATCACCCACTCGAGATGCCGATGATAACCGCTCGTTTGTGCCATCGCCTGTGCTTGAAAAAAAAGTTGAAGATTTTATCTATGGTTCGGGTTTCGTGTCGTTCAAATATTGTGGAACACTTGTGAGTTGGTTTAGATTTGATGTGTACTTCGATTAATGTTGCTTCAGTTTGTTTAAGAAAAACACAGCTGAAAAACTTTTATTGAACTCATTCTTAAAATTGTGAAGAAAATGAAATTCTCATCGAATAATTACATAAACTAGTGCACCTCACCATCAACGATTGCATCACTACTTATCATCACGTAGGATCGCAAATACCTACTAGTTTTTTCACACTTTTGTCCGAAATTCCATTTTCATTTTATCGTTTAGAAACGTCCAACATGATTTTTTCTTCCATTCTATCCTGTCACCCGTCATGAATTTCATATCACTCCTCACTCTGAACTACTGATAAGAAATTCTTAAGAAAGAACCCTTTCTAATGTAATGTTTCTCTAAAAAATATAATTCATATTACCCAAGTCACATCTCACATAACCGAAACTCGACTCGAACTCGAACTCGAAGTAGACGAAACTCGTCTTGTCACAACCTAACCCTGTCCCAACCGCGTCGCAAACGTACTTACAACATGTCTTTGCTTCGTCGGCAACTCGTTGCCGTCATCCCGTCCAGTCCGCCATAATGAATGACACTAGAACTGCCACTAAGAAGCGGCCGGTGGGCGGCGATCGACCTCCTTCCCATACACAACACTTGTCTTATCACAACCTAACTTTGTCCCAAACGTACCTACAACATGTCCTCGCTTCGTCGGCAACTCGTTGCCGTCATCCCATCCAGTCCGCCATAATGAATGGCACTGGAACTGCCACTAAGAAGCGGCCGGTGGGCGGCGATCGACCTCCTTCCCATAGACAACACTTGTCTTGTCGCAACATAACTTTGTCCCAAACGTACCTACAACATGTCCTCGCTTCGTCGGCAACTCGTTGCCCGTCATCCTGTCCAGGCCGCCATAATGAATGGCACTGGAACTGCCACTAAGAAGCGGCCGGTGGGCGGCGATCGATAAAACACACTTTAAGGATCCTTCCTTCTGGAGGAGCGGCTTCATTGTGTAATTGCGACTAGTATCAGTTGGTTGCTAATTGCCAGTTGATATATGTCAATTTTTTTACTTTTTATTCATGGTAACTCTAATTTTAAACACTTTTAAATTTATTCTGTACTTATGGTGTTCCTTATTTCTATGTTTTATGCATTAATATTCGCATACAATGTAATACATCAATCAAAAAACAAAAATACCTACATAAATAGTAACTATATTACCGATATTACCACACAGGCTAGAGCTTACCCTTTTTTCCAAAAAAGAAACGATTGTTTAGGTTTTACTAAATTGTTTTTTTTTTTTAGTACATGATAAACTATCACCCACCAACCACAAAAGACCGCATTCGCGGATCGACACCGCTTTTCTTGACTCGTCATAATATGACTCACGCGACTCATATGTATTAATGTGTTGCTGATCCTGTCGTGTTGTACGTTGTCTTGTCTTATAGTCTTCAGTCATCTCACTATCATATCTAAAATACATGGTCAAAGAAAAGCCAGTTGCGACTGTCCCACAACAATCGTCGCAATCGTCAAACTCAATCGCAGTTGCAGTATAAGCGCACACACAGTTTCGGCTGCGGTACCCCGCGGCCCGCCGGGCGTTTCTTCTCACGTTCCTTACGTACTCCTCCTACCACCCGCCCAGGGTAGCAGGAACTCTCAAACTCCGCTCAAAGTTTCCATATTTGCCCAACGTTAACATTAGGGTGGTTGCATATGAAAGATTGTTCCTCATCTTTGTGATGCGATTGTATATGGTATTTTAATAATGATTTTTTGAAAAGGAGTTTTCTACTCGAGTTTTCCCCCGGTGGTTTTTCCTAGCTCCCGCCCTGTTAAAACCGAATGACGTCCACTATTGGACATAGCCTCTCCCAAAAGTCGTCATTCCCTTTCCTAAAGAGGAAGCCTAAATCTCAGCCGTAGATTTTTTTTAAACTGCCTTATACTTGCGTACAATCTTCCCATCCTCTTGATTCAGAACTGTAACTACCTTGCTTAATTCTTCTAGACAGTTTGGTTACTAATTAAAGATGTGCCATCGCAAAACCTTCTAATTCAACCGAACCCTTTTCTAAATACATAGCAGCCCCCACCAGTCTAAATAACAATACCTTTCTTTTTAAGTCTTTACAAGGCGTCGCTGTCATATCAAAATGTCGTATGTTTTTTTTTAACACAGTTGCTCGTAAAGCTGATGTAATTCCACCGGTTTTAGACATGTAAAGCGGGTCATAAAAAACGCGTGTGTTATCAAAGCAAATAGTTAAGTTATAGGCCATACAAATTCCATAACAGCATTATTTGCCATTTCGCGCGCGGTGATTAGTTCGAAATTTGAATAACCTCATCATTTTATCATTTGTCATATTTTATCACTTTTTGACTTTTTTTGTAATTTTTTGTAATTTTTGTGATTATTTGTGGTTTTTAGTCATTTTTTGTGATATTTGTAATTTTATGTCACTTTTTGTAATTTTTTGTCAACTTTTGTGATTTTTGTCACTCTTTGTCATTTTTGTCACTTTTTGTGATTTATTGTCATTTCAGTCATTTTTTGTGATTTATTGTCATTTCAGTCATTTTTTGTCACTTTTTGTCATTTTTTGTCATTTTTTGTAATTTTTTGTCATTTTCTGTCATTTTTTGTCATTTTCTGTCATTTTTTGTCGTTTTTGTCAACTTTTGTAATTTTTGTCAACTTTTGTCATTTTTGTCACTTTTTGTCAACTTTTGTCACTTTTTTGTCACTTTTTTGTCACTTTTTGTCACTTTTTGTCACTTTTTGTCACTTTTTGTCATTTTTTGTCATTTTTTGTCATTTTCTGACATTTTTTGTCGTTTTTGTCAACTTTTGTCATTTTTGTCACTATTTGTCACATTTTTGTCACTTTTTGTCACTTTTTGTCACTTTTTGTCACTTTTTGTCACTTTTTGTCGCTTTTTGTCACTTTTTGTCACTTTTTGTCATTTTCTGTCATTTTTGTCAACTTTTGTGATTTTTTGGCACTTTTTGTCATTTTTGTCACTTTTTGTCATTTTTTGTGTTGTTGTCATTTTTTGGGATTTGTTGTCATTTTTTGTGATTTGTTGTAATTTTCTGTAATTTTTTGTCACTTTTTGTCATTTTTTGTTACTTTTTGTCATTTTTTGACACTTTTTGTAATTTTTTGTGATTTTCTGTCATTTTTTGTCATTTTTGACACTTTTTGTCATTTTTTGTCACTCTTTGTCATTTTTAGTCATTTTCGTAATTTTTTGTAATTTTGTCATTTTACCAAACAATATTTGCGTTCGATTTCTTTGGCGCTAAACACTAAGATGTTCCTCACACAATAAGTGCGCAGCAATTTTTAAAATGAAAATGTTTTTAAATGATTTTTTTGTAGGGGCACAATATTTAAGCAGAGTGTAAGCAGGGAAACCAGGATAACGTATACAATGAATTTTATTGTGTTATTCTGAGAACTGTTTATGATCAACTGACAACTATAAATATAAACAAACAATCCGTGGAACGGTTACTAGGTTTATATGAAATTGACATAGTTCTATCGATAGCCAGATAGGTACCACCTATTAAAATAGGTCCGTATATAATATCACATTAATTAACTATTTCAATATTTTTTTTCTGTTTCCTCGCAAATGTGTTAAAAAACGTCGTACGATATACGTGCGTATTGGTTATAACATGCTCGGCTTAGTTACGCCCTCGCCTTCGGCTCGGGCTGAAATTCCGCCTCGCATGTTATAACCATCATTACGCACTAATATCGTAATGTACTATTATATCATATTATGATATTTTGACACAATGAAGATTATGTTTCAAACAACGCATCACAGCTATTAACGTTTGAATCCCCAAGCGGTCCTATGAGACCGCGCTGTTATTGTTTTACTATTGTGTCTCGTTTCGCGGGTATCTGAGTAACTACAAAAAAACAATAAAAAAACATACGACATTTTGATATGACAGCGACGAAGGGTTACGTGTTTCATAACCCTTGGTAAGAACAGTGTCAGATTATTTAACAAACCTGCTTCATAATAATAATTCTCCTTCGCGCGCTTCCTTAGGTGCGTGTGGCGGCTTCGATTCCCGTACGGAAAAATAATTGCATGGCCTAAAGATCCCCAGTAACTAGCTCGGGATATAGGCGTCTTGTGTTTGTGAGTTTACATGTTTATGAACGCATCCACGATACAAAAGTAACTAGAATGGAATAGAATAGGATAAACTTTATTGTACACCAAAAGAACTATGGTCTATCGGTTTAGGTGGTTAACTAAAGGTAAACAATCTTGATATGTCTTTTTATATTAAAGGGGTCGTATCTATTATACACAAAGATTATTTAAATTTAGTTTATTAGCTAACATCGATTTAGGTAAATACCTATTTGCAAAGATTTTTACATACAATTTTTAGACAACTTTTAGATAAAAAGACATGCCAAGATTGTTTACATTTAGTTAATTACTCAGATACCCGCGAAACGAGACACAATAGTAAAACAATAACAGCGCGGTCTCATAGGACCGGTTGGGGATTCAAACGTTAATTACCTAAACCGATAGAGTATAATAAGAAAGACGTAAGAAGTAAATCATAGAGCTTCGAAAAATAATATTCTTATAACATCAGTTTTTGTTCACTAGCCAAGAGGTTGTATCAGTCATATCTGGCCTAAATTGTAAAGGACTGTTTAACAAAACTCCGACAGTTTTTGTCGATCGTCTACAACCAACCTAAACCAGTATAAAGGCCAAGCTACACTGGTAGTTTGTATGTTCCTTAGTGGGTTGGGTTGTGTGTATGTGTGCTAACTTTAAGACAGTTAGTGGGGTCGCAATCACTACTACTGCTTTTCATTAGTACAAACGTTATCTACATATTCGTACGTGTTTTGTTACAGGAAACTGTTTTTGCTAACGATCAGTGATGCTGGCTGGTTATTTTGTGTTGAATGACAGTTTTTGAATATTATTTTGAAAATGGAATTAGTATTTTTTTAAGCAGATTGAAGAAATTATATATAATTATGTATGAGTATATGAATGAAAAACTTACATTGGGTCGCCTTTAATATTTAATTATTTACTCAGATACCCGCGAAACGAGACACAATAGTAAAACAATAACAGCGCGGTCTCATAGGACCGGTTGGGGATTCAAACGTTATGCTAGTATAACACCAATTAAATCAACTGCGCTTCATCATCAACGATTGCATTACTTTAGGTGGGATTGCAGTCAAGGACTAGTTATTACTTCTAAGTACTAGTATAGTTTTTGTTTATATTTTTTATGGATGAAATTAAAAAATAAATTATCTTACTTATTATTGGCGGTTACGTACGTAATCCCGTTTTGAATTTCATGAAATTATTTCTGCACCTCATTTTCCCACAAAAAAAAAACGTCTCAAAACGACTACCATTTACTTACACTTAAAAAACTCCGTCATTGACATATTTTTTCTAATAAAGCCAGTAATGGCGGGTCGATTAGGGCCCGTTCACATTAGCATTCAACCCTCCTCGGCTGCAGTTCTTTAATTCTCGAACGTATAAACGGGTTCGAAGGCACGTGAGCTGAAAGCTTAGCTCAAGACGGTTATTTATGGTTTCGTTCTTTTTTCAAATGTGTTTGGACGTTATGGTTTTCATTTTTTGTTTGATAAAGTGGATCGGAGTACCTATTACATTTCTAGATTGAGAATAATAAATAAATTTATGTCAAACCCAGAAAAACTTACAAAAAATTAAATAATTTAAATTCGAATCTGAAACATAACCACGATCTAAATTTTCAAAAGCCGATTCGATTTTTAATTTAATAATTACTCTTTTTTTCATGTAGATTTTACTTTTGTTTTACAAAACTAAAACATGTTATGATTTGACTCAAACAAAGGGTTTCTTTATAATAAAGGAATATGTTTAAGAATGTCTGAACATTTGTTAAAAACTTTACAAAGGAACATGAGACAATTATTTTCACAACAAAAGACATTCCATTCCTTCTTTGTTTCTCAACTAGCGTTGTTGGTTATTTTGTGATACACTTGTTTTAGTAAAATTATAATTAAACTTATAAAAGTGCTTAGAATTAACTGAATGTAAAAGTCGTTTTTGAAGACACTATTGCAAAATATTTCCATCATTAACATCTATCAAACAGTACCTACGTATAATAAGTACTTACATTATCAAACCAAAACTACAAACAAGAAAATAATTGTAGAAGATTCCGCTTTGCCGCCATAACAAAAAACCGTCGATTCAAAAACCTCTACAGATTAAAAATGTAGACAGATTACACATGAACCTAAAAAAGCAAAGACAAAAGAACATTCACCTGGACTAAGACGTCAATCCAAACAGAAATAGCTGGCCAGTAAAAAGTAAGAATTTTAAACAACGAACCGCAAATGTCTTTTAAAAATAAAAGAGCCGCTTACACCGTGAGTCGCTTCACACTACAGAAAAATTATTTTCAACACATTCCTAGCTCAGGGCTGCCTCTAAACGAACTAGTTTTTGCGGAGAAACGAATATTTTCCGAGTAAATATTTTCGTTTACTTTTGACGAGAAGGGATAGGATTTGTTTCGAGTGTAGTATTTTTCTGTAGAACGCTTACGATTGACGTTCCAGTTTAACTTCGATTTTTTAATTTAAATTCCGAATTCGATCTGTAGTGTGGACAGTATGATTCAATCCTATTTTTTTTTTCTGATTACCCATTCATCATCTGCTTAGCCTTTTCACAACTATATTGGAGACGGCTTTTCTGATTACCCAAATATATGTACCATTATTTATCATTAAAGTAATGGTTTAAATATCTAACAGCCGTAATTAAAGACACAAAAAAAAACCTTTATAAAAGATCGACTACGCAGCCAGTTTTCTACGAATTCAGTTTCATTTTAATAAGTCCAATAGACTATAAATTATTCGAAACTGTACTTAGTCTACATGGCTGCGTTAAAGCCTAAAATCTAAAGTAATTCAACAAATTTACTTTGCAGTTTTGCACAAGGTTTAAATATCAATTAAGTACTTCTGCAGACCTTTTAATTAACATAGGTATTCGGTCTAAGCTTTTAATTTTGTTAAAAGACGGGGCGCTCTCCAATTCTAACTTTAATTACAAATTGTGTTTCTAGAAGTTTGTTACGGATTAGTATTTTGATTAAATTCATGCTTAATCTTAGTTATCATTTTTGTGTCAATCAAAATTTTAATAACTGTGTGATGATCCTACTATTTTTTTAAAATTATTATTAAGTCAAGGTATAACCAATAATGAAATTAAACAGATCATATCATCGATTTCCATCAGGTGAGATAGTGGTCAAACGCGAGCCCATCATCATGATAGCAAGATACCTTGGTATCATTTTTTAAGCAGTACCATTGTAGAATATTTATTTATGAAAATTAAAGTAAAAACCCACTGGAAGTCAACCCTAAAGCCAGCACGGCGTTTGTTCCTCGAATGCTAAAGTAGCGGAAAAAGATTTGCATAAAATTGTCTTCTTATAAGGTCCACTCCGACGGTAATGCTTCCTCACTTTTATTATTTTCATTCACATTTTTATCTCCACCTTCGTTTTTTCAAATTAGTCTTATATTTATAACGGCTTTAGACGCTCTTTTATTGGATTAGGAATTTAATGTGTTCCTTATTTGAATTGATCATAACTTGTGTGTTTATGGATTTATAATTGGCTTTTGAACTTCAATCGTTTATGAATGAGTTGTTTAAAAGTAGGTTTCTTTGTATTTAAAGATTTAAAATAAGAACGCTTCAGATGTCAGCGTTGTTTTAAAAATGATTGCCCTTATTGTTCTTTTTTTAAATTAAAAAATTGGTGATTTTGTTATTATTTAAAAAAAAACTTAGGTTTATTATTACTAACACGAGAATTTCTCAAATTAAAAAAATAATATTATTGTAATATGGCTAGATTTGAAAATGCTTGTAGTCGCTTTCACTTAAGGATTTCACCTTCAGTTAATCTGATACTGTGCAAATTCTAAGTGCTTCGCTTTAGTTCGCAACAAAATCTATAACATTATCTAGTCATATTACAAACTCAGCATAACAAGTACAATAAGCGGCATTCAGCGCCAAAGATTAACTCTGTACAAGTAAATGTCTCCCCGGACAACAAAGCGGCCACGCCACAATTCTAATAAAGAAATACCGAATTGTCGCGTTGTGACGCAACGCAATAGAAATCTCCAAGTGTCCCGCGCGAAATCGTAAACGGACGACCGGGCTGAATACAAAACAGGGCGGGGTGGACTGCCCCACCCCACGCGACCCCCCCGCCGTCCCCCCGCGCCCCGTCTTCATGCCCTTCTTCCTTAATGTGTAACAAAGACACCCCTCTTACGCTTCAATGTATTTGTGTAGTTTTTACATCTGTGTGAGTGTAGTTTTACGTTCCTTTATACTATGTACGCGCGTCCTAGTGTGCGTTCGTTGTTAGTGTTGCCAGTTTGAAATACTTCATATTAAATTTCAGGCCTCTATCAATATAGGGCGTGTTTGGGTTATCTTTTGTTAGGTATCCGTTATTGTATAGTTTGGAATAACTGTAGATGAAGCGTTAAATGTGTATAACTGTTGCTAATGTTCTAGAATATACTTGATTATTTTTAGCATCTACATGGAAGAAAGTTTCTGAACAAGCAGCAATATTTGACTAAAAATCGATTGTAGTTACTCAGATACCCGCGAAACGAGACACAATAGTAAAACAATAACAGCGCGGTCTCATAGGACCGGTTGGGGATTCAAACGAAAGTACCTGAACACTCACAAAATTTCAAGTACTGTAAAAATTATTTGCAAACTATATAAAGAATTTGTTTTTATTTGTTTAATCGAACTTTTTTCTATATCGACATTCATGAATCAGACAGTAAAGTTTAAAAGTACAAACTAAATTCTTACTTTCATAAAAAATAATTCCAGCCCATTCATTTCAGAATCCCAAAGTCCAATACAGAATACACTACTACTACATCTACTTATAAGAACGCAAAACCCATACAAAGTGCATTAAAAATAAATAAGTCAATTCTAATAAGAGTTCCCGCGCAAATTGCCACTCGTTAGACACTTAACGGCAAAGGAAACGACGGACACAGCCTGCATAGAATAATGTGGGGAAAAAAGTTTCGAAGCAAAGTGTGAAAACTTCGCGCCAGCCGCGACCCCTACAAATAAAACTCGAATGTCTAACGTTGTTGAATTATTTCACTAATTTAGATTAGCAAACATCTTGAAAGCGTAGGTACCTTTCAAAACAGCTAGACAGCTGTATGTATATGTCAAATTATTGTGATAGTTGACATCTGTCAACATATGTTCAGTTCAGAAAATTTATATAGGATCCTTTCTTTTTCTTTTATTTTCGTATGGTTTGTGCATTTTAGTATCTAGCCAGTGTCACAAGACCATTTCACACATCATCCTTTTTGGAACTTTTTACATTTCAAATGTCAGACAGTGACCAAAAAGTTTTTCATGGCAAGATTTGTTTTTTGTTGAACGTCTGTTTCTAATTGGTAGAGACGTCCCATTTGAAAATAGAACAAACTTTTGCGACGCGTATTTTTTTTTAAGTTTAGTTGCTCTTTGGAGGGTTGAATTCGAAATATCAAGAGTACGGTCTGTTTTATAATAGGAGACTAATTTTGATTAGTGCGATTTTTTTCTTATTTCTGTAAGCACACACCTCTATACATATATTGGTTTATTTTGAACGACTGTTTTTCATTCACTACACTTTGAAATATTACAAATTCTTATAACTACAAATAAGCCTTTAGCCACTTTACATGGGACGTGGTACCAACCGACACTGTTTATTTTATTATTTTCCCTGTACGCGTTATGCAAGTGCACCCAAGAACAATCCCCAGTTGGATTAATATTACTTTATGGGACTAAACCTGAAATCGCGAAAAAATCTGCTGTTCAGTACCTACATTTATGTGCCTATTAACTGGTCAACAAGTACTGAACTGCTGATTTTTTTCACGGTTTGGTCCCATAGTAAAAGTTTTTTGTTATATTGAGTACAATCACGTGTTTAAGTGTGGGTCATTAATTACCAGTCACCCTATAAAAATAACATTCAAATGTCACGGCTCTGACACTCTTCAAAGCAATCTCTCACATTCATGAAAACGCGCCCCAAAAGTTCAGTAGGAATATTATTTATTTCTTGTCTAATGCTTTCCTTCATCTCTCTCACCTAGTGCCGACCTCACACCTACGGATTTTTTACTCGGGGGCTATAATAATATGAAGAAAGGTATACAACAGCAATTCATCAACCAAAGCTGAATTGAAGGAAAAAATTAGACAAGATACGTTCCATTAGCGTTTTACTCGTACCTATCTATTTATTTGTTAATTTTTTGTATATTTTTTGGCATTCAAGAATTTTGTTTATAGAATAGTATAGAATAAACTTTACTGTACACCAAAAGACGCGGATAATGTACATTTAAAAAATACTTAACTAACTAATTTTCTATGCATCTACAAAAGCAAATTATTTCTGAGACATCCTAAGTATTTATAAGAACCATTTTCTGTGCCCTACAGAATCAATTAACAAAACCAAATTTCCACCATCCCAACTCACCCTTCGTCTCAAGTCGTCCACAGCGAGCTACCCCCCGACCCCCTGATTGATGTCAGTGTCTTCCGACAGTGTTGTTATTCTGCTAATAGTACCTATAACTTAACATCAGCCTTATAGTGTTCCCACAGCTGGGACTTAGACCTCCTCTCTAGTAGAGAGAACGGGCCGTAATCCACCGCGCGGGCGCGGTGCGGATTGGCTGATGTCACATGTTTTCGAATTTTTAGTTGTAGGATATGCCAGTTTCCTCACGATGTTTTCTTTCATCGTTTCGAGAGCACCAGTGATTATATAGTTACTCAGATACCCGCGAAACGAGACACAATAGTAAAACAATAACAGCGCGGTCTCATAGGACCGGTTGGGGATTCAAACGTTAATCAATAAATGAATTACACAAAATAATGCGAAATAATGTACCCGCGACCTAGCTAGCAATAAAAATACAACCGAATCAAGAACCTCCTCCTTTTTTATAGTCGGTTACTTTAAACCATTCCAGTTCACCCGTTCGTCTCAAGTCGTCCACAGCGAGCGAACCCCTGATTAATGTCGGTGCCTTCCGACACTGTTGTCATTATGCTAATAGTATAGCTTAGCATTAGCCTTAATAATATTTCCATTGCTGGGACTCAGGCCTCCTCTCTAGAACAGACTTTGGTTGTAGGACATGCCGGTTTCCTCACGATGTTTTCCATCACCGTTTTGAGAGCAGCAGTGAAATGAATTACACAAAGTAATGCGCCTAGCTGGATTTGAACCCGCGACCTACCTAACAAATAAAAATTCAACCGAATCAAGAATCTCCTCCATTTTTATAGTCGGATACTTTACTCGATCCCAATTCACCCTTCGTCTCAAGTCGTCCGCGGCGATCCCCCGTCCCCCTGATTAATGTCGTTGTCTTCCGACACTGTTGTCATTATGCTAATAGTATCTACCGTTATTTAGGAAGGGTCCTGGCAATTCTTCATTTGTTATGTGCCCATCTTTATTCGCGAATGACTTGTACACGTATTTATTGCAAGACATAACGTGTTATGTTAATAAACGTGGCTGAATAGCTCTTGAATTAAACGTGTCTTATAAAATTGTAACACTTTATACCGCGTACATCGAAGGACAGGAACAATTTGCCCGCTGCAGTCTTCCCGTACAATAGGTTCTTAATAAACTAGTGCGGTTTACCATCAACGATTGTATCACTGCTTACCATCGATTGATATTGAAGCCAAACAAAAGTTTATATCTTCAAAAAAAACTACATCACAAAGCATTTTCGACCACTCAACTTTTGGTTTCAATAAATTATAAACCACTAATGAAGATAGTGATGATGAAGAGTGTGATAAATACCACAAAATAATTCCAAAAACAATATCTTTAGGCATAAGTCAAAGGTCCTCTGTTTGTAAATGATTCTCGCACAAGAACATCTTAATCTTCCTTTTCTTCATCCTGACGTTTCTCTGGCCGCCGGCCAAAAGCCTCTTTGCACCAAGAAATTTATTGCGCGCAAAGACAACTCGTTGCTGTAGGTTTCACGTTTTCCACATGAATTACTTATATCTTTTGAGTGTATTCAGAATTACGAGTGTGTCTGTGTTTTTTTTTTATTTATTTAATCTTCTTGCAAGGAGAGGTACAAATACTTATTTAAATTAAAATATTTGGTCTTTCTTAATTAAAATATTTGGACATTATCTACTACTAGCTTCCGCCCGCGGCTTCGCCCGCAACAACAAAATCGAAGAATAAATAAGATCACGCTTCTTTTTTTTTCCTATAGCCTATATGTTAATCCAGGGTATAACCTAACTACATACCAAATTTCAACCAAATCGGTCCAGCCGTTTTTGCGTGAAAGAGTAACAAACATACATCCATCCTCACAAACTTTCGCATTTATAATATTAGTAGGATTGACTAGTAGTTTGGTGAAAAGAAAATATGGCAGGTGCATAAAATATAGAAAATATTATTTGGACACCTAGTACTACAAAAATACATATAAAGCTAAAACTAAACATACATATTTAATAGCTAATTATTTGCCTTTAAAATCTCCACACGAAGAATTACTCTGTTCTCGTGAGTGCGTTATGAAACATACAGAAGACACCCAGATGGGGAACTGGAACTATCTGTAGATCATACAAATATTATTGCCGTGCGTGAATCGAACCCGCGACTCAAAGTGCAGCAGGCAATCGGACCTAGGTGGTAGGTACCCTTTTAGAACTCAATGTTAGTTTTTATCGCTACCCCCACTTTCCTTTTGGTGGGCTGTTCACCAGAAACTGTGCATCTGGAACAGAGCGTTAATATAAAAGATTTTCCTTTGATCAATAAAATAATAGACTAACGTTGGTTACTTGATGGTTGAAAGGTTGTTCTGAGTTTTGGTCTTGTGTAATGAGTTTATATATTTGTGAACTCGCCTACGATAAAGCTGTAAAGGTAGACCTACGTTGGGTCCACGTGGGCCACATACTATCTAAGCACGTCGGTCTCTATATCTACATTTTATAAGGCAACTAGACTTATAGACCATTAGAACCACGCCACGCGACGCGGTTCTGCGTACTTAGAACTCAGGCGTCGCCCACATGTGCTAGTGATTTTCCCGCTTAATTCCTAGTATATGACAAAGTCTAATTTTTTAATCTCTTTTTTTTAATTGTTATAAACTAGTGCTTGACAGCGATCCCTCCTGATGGTAAGCAGTGCTGCAATCGTCGATGGTGAGACGCACTAGTTTATTAAGAGCCTATATTCACGCTAGCCTTGAAGACACCCAAACTATAATTGGACGTTAAAACCGCAGCAGGCAAATTGTTTTTACTTTAAACTTAAGCAACCTCAATGAATTTCGTGTTTTACATAAATAAGAATGAAGTTCTCCTAAATCTCTCAATTTGTTATCAAAATTCATGCGCCATTTTTGGTCCAAAATAAATAAATGTGGGGTCGTTACTATGAGCTATTGACACCCGTAGTAGCGATTAGTTTTTATCAGCACACCACCACTAAAGGCTCACTAACTGAAAATTAACGTTAATAAGGGACCGGTAACCACGTTAGTGTATACCAGGTCACGGCTATCCAGATAAAGCCTATAAACTACAAATTAATTATACATGTCAATAAATTAAACTCAAACGAAAATAGAACGTAATACCAAGCATTAAGAGTCACAGTGGTGTCCGAGAGCGGTAAAAATAAGTCTGTCGAGGTATTTTGGACAGGCCCGTTCGGTAATTTTCTTTAGAACGCTCCGTTGGCGCGAAAAATTGTGTTTTTCAAAGGAAGAGCAGCTGCCAACACTGTGGAAGATTGACTGCCGTTTGCTTGAAATAGGCTGAAAATTGTGGCTGGACAGTGTGACTAGACTTTAAGCATGTATTAGCGTATCTATAAACCTACTTGATAGTAAATTAATATGTTAATGAGTGCGTAGAATCTCATATCGAACTTAAAAGACTGCGGTTTTAAGACTACGGTTTATCAAATTCTTATTAGTGTTCTATTTCTCGTTCTTTGCCAAGATTCAGCATTAAACTGAATCTAATTACAATGAAATAAATCATAACATTTTATAAAATTTTAAGTTACGTAGGTACGCCGTTCAGATTGTTCGTAAAAAAGTTCACACTCATACAAACAAATAAAACTTCTATTATTCGGAGCGTTAGTCTAACTTTGCACGTTGTTGGAAAAAAGAAATAAAGTGTGTTATTCGTTTCATAACAAAGCTGCTATTGCCATCTAGTGTCGAGTAGCACCAACTACATAGTACTTACTACTCGATAACAGATGTCACTACAGAAAAATCAAGTTCTACAAATCGCCGCATGTGTCGCTGCGATCGTTTTACGCCATCTAGCGTCGAATAGATGTACAAATTTAAAAATTAAAAGTTTATAATCAAACTAGCTGAACCCCGCGGTTTCACCCGCATTTTTCGTTACTGCTCCGCTTCCGTGGGTCGTAGCGTGATGTTATATAGCCTATAGCATTCCTCGATAAATGGGCTATCTAACACTGAAAGAATTTTTCAAATCGGACCAGTAGTTCCAGAGATTACCCCCTACATACAAACTTACAAACATACAAACTTACAAATTTTACCTCTTTATAATATTAGTATAGATAAGCATCTTTTTATTTGTAGAAATCAATTGGAAAGCAAATACCATAAATAAAAACTATTTTTTTTACTAAAATTTTACAGATGAGGACAAAATTACGTGACGCGTTTTTGATATCGTTAATAGTTTAATTCTGAAACATGAATTTTACCAAATACTAAAATTTGGAATAAAATCTCTGTTGATTTTAAGTACCTATAAAAATTTCAGTTTCGAACATAAAATACTTTCTACACTTCCTATAAGTTTTCTTAACACGCACACAACTAATGAGAACAAAAGTCTATAAGAACGAAATCGTACCAACTAACAAACTGACAAAATAACCAGTAATTTCCATTCACTAATATCTATTGAAACTGGCCACTGAAATATGGAGAGTGTACACAATGGCTTATTAGAATAACAAACAAACAGACATCGCTCGCAGCTGCTGGACCGGTCTCGGACACCGGCGCCACATTATACTCTCGCACTCTGAATATTTTGTAATTAATATTATTTTATCAATCTATACAATGAAGCACGTTATGCCGTAGGTCCCGGCTGTCATTTGTAGATCTTTGGTAGTCGTTACGGATAGTCAGAAGCCAGTAAATCTGACTCCAGTCTTGCCATGAAGTACCGTGTTACCCCAGTTAATGAGTTGTGGAGGTCTGGTAGGCAGCCGCTCCTCGTAAAATACTGGTATTCAGCTAAATCCGGCTTGACTGGAAGCCGACCCCAATATAGTTGGGAAAAGGCTAGGTAGATGATGATATACAATCATGTTTGAAAGAGGACGGCTTAGATTAAAAACTCTAACGTGAAAAAGTTGACCATGACCATAGATTTGCATGACAGTCAAGAATTTGAATTTCGAATGCGCAATTCGAAGGTTCGAAAAAATAATAGGCAGATGAATAATTTAGTTCTGTTCTGGTTTGGATTTTTTTGTTTATGACTTTTTAATCTCTGGTTTATTCCTATCTATCTACTTACTTATATTTATATATATATATATATATTATTTTAAAATCATATTGGGTTTTTTTAAACATTATTTCCCTAATGTGCTGTATACTCACCACCAAAATTCATTTGAAATTAGTATTGTTTTTTTTTGAGCACGTCATTTTCAAAGTGTGTTTTACACTTCAACCTATAGTCACAGCCAAAATGCATTTTAAAAATTTTCTTTTTTAAAATTCAGTATTTCTTTTATTGTAAACAATTATATAAGTTAGTCAATACGAAAAGACCAGAATAAACGAGTCCACACCTTCGTCACTTCAGCCTTACCGCCCTTCGGTGACACATTTTCCTTTTACCTGATTGCCCATTATAGAAACAATTGCCGTCGTATAATTTTATTGTCATTGACACTCTATTTCTGCCTTGTTGTTATTAGTTTGCAACTTATTTATATCTTCTTCATTGCCTGTTTACAAACGAGATTCGGTGTTAGAAACTCCTTAAAAAAAATGGATCGTTTCAAAATTTGAAATGAGCTTCCATTTTTAAAATAGCTCCATATCTTTAGGCTCCGATTTATTTTTGAAGTGATAAAATTGACCTATGACAATCGAATTTAAGCGTCATTAGTCTAATTTTGTTTAGAAATATAAGTTCAAGGCAAAAAAAAACATTATGTATAATATCATTTATATTGTGCAAACCTCATTTAATAAATTTATAAAGATTAATTACTCCGAGAGAGCAATTAACAATTGTTGTAATAATTTAACAAAACCACTTTAGTAAATGAAATCAATTCATAGAACAAACTACATTCCCATGTTCTTACCGGCAATAATTAAATTAATTTAGGCAGCTAAACGTTTCCCAGAACTGTTTAGTAGTAGTACATAAACCTAAAATGGCCTAATTTGTTGATATCAATAGATTTATCAACGAGCAATTTAGAGGCTCACCTAATCAAGGTTAATAACACAATATTGTAGCTGTAGTAATTTATTTTGTGTATCACATTATCAATTAATTGTTTGTTAGAGCTAATTCCAAACATATGTTGTTTAGAATTGGTTAGAATTAGTGTATTTAACTTTGTAAGCTAAATTAGTATTGTCGATTGGCCCAGATCTTTCAGAGTTTAAGGGTTTCTCTAATTGAATTTTGACAAATATCTCAAGTTTTGTATTTTCTTCTAAAAATTGTGTTTAAACATAAAAAGTATACTTAGATCGCTACTCACTATAGGTCTCACTTGACAAAATATCGCAAGATTTTATGCTTTTTAAGTAACTAATCAATCAACCTATACATCTGAAAGTAAATAAATAAAATCCTTGCTTTTTGAAAGGAACAATTCATTGATTATTTAGTATTTCATCATTCATTATTAGTCAATTAATACAAAGAGCTTACCTAATTTAGAAAGAAAAACCATGTGATTAGTTTAAATACTGAATAGCAAGTTTTAAATTTCCATTTTTGTTTATTTCTTTTAACTTTGATTTATTGATTTACTTTAATTACTTTGATTTTAATATTTTTCTTTAGGTTTATTTAATTCTATTTCATTGGCGTCATGTATTATATGAAAATGACAATAGTTGTATTTAACCTGAATAAAAATGATTTTCATTATTATGCATAACTTGAATTTCAAATCCGCTAATCAGTATTTGAACTAAGTTTAAAATGAGCAATTTTTACAAACAAAGCTGTTTGTATGCAGTGTAAACTAACAAAACACCCAATAACATTAAACCCAAGCATGAATTCTATATAAAATCGATATAAATCTCTAAAAGCCACTTGGAACAGTAAATTGGAGTGTAACAGATAAAATATTGTCATTTATTGTAACGTTTTGTAGAAGCACAAACATCGAGACTGACACCCCGCCAAAGAATAAAAATCGGGTTTCAATACAATCCCTTACAAAGTTGTTACGATATTTTTATGTTTTTTTTTTCTGTTTTTATTATTTTTTAATTTTTGAGCTTCTGATTTTGAGTACAAACTTTATGTGAACTGTATAATTTCTTAGTAAGTTTATGTTTTTTTTTAAGTTGTTTTTAAGTTTTATTTTATTTTTAAGATTTTATCATGTACTTTTGAACTTAAGTCTGATAAGTCACACATTTCCAGCAACTATAGATTCATATAAATATGTTTTGTCGAACTGTTTCTTTTTTTAATTTCATTAGTTGTATTGTTTTGTTATTAAACCTGTAATCTTTAAACGTTGTTTTCATTACCATACCAAACCCTACTCTTATTAATACAAAACATCCATCACGGAATAGATAAGTTCAGAAACCGATTGACTATCCAATAAAGAGATTGAAAAAATCCATGGCGTCATAAGGACTATCAGACAGATAGCACACATGACATGACATAACTGACAAACCTCTTCAATCAGGAGTAACAAAACTGTTCTAATCCGAGTAACACGCTAACACTTTTCCCCACGCCAGTACCTGTTGAACGTGCATCTTCTTTTTATTTCCCATACACCGCTCGCGTTCTAAAAATCGAATAAATCAAAATAACCGATCAGGGTACAAAAGCTCATTCACAAAATAATTTAAAACCAGTTTTTTTTAATTCTCCTTTTTTTAATACGCATGAAAACCGCGACGGACGCAGCATCCGCGGGTTCTCTATAGATCTTTTGTGAATACAAAAAAGACAAAGTACTCGATAGACCGGTTTTTATTTTATTATAATGTTTTCTGAATCGCTATTTAGGTCACCAACGGCTAGTTTGCGTGTATCTGAATCAGTTTAGAGTGAATCCCGAAGCGGGACGGAGATTTTATTCGAAAAGAAATAAATTCGATTTTTAAATTAGCCGCACGTGCAGGTCGCATTTGGAGTGATAGAGTTTTTGTCTATGGTCATTTGTTTTTATTTTGTAGTGTAATTTTTGAAAATGGTATTTTGTTTTCGTAAAGACAAAGTTTTTGGCGAGATTTTTTTGAGTGAAATTTAGTGGCTGTTTTAATGATTCGCAAATTGATTCGTAGTGATTGTTGCCTTGTAAAATTGTTGTAGTTTTCTATCTGAAGTGTTAACACATGACATGTGTCATTGAAACAGGCGCGATCTCGGTTAGATTGAGCGAGAATTTGATTGTAGTGTTGACTACCTACTTCAGCAGAAACATTATAATGTGCTACATCCGTTTTCAATTGTCACTACGAAAGATATTATCGTTAAAAACCTATCATGCAAGAAAACATGGGCGTAATATGCTGAAAAGACTTTCATCGTGGGTAAATAAAAAAAATAGGTAGTAAAGAAAAATGAATTCTGATTTGTCAACAAATATGAAAACAATGTGTTGTTTGCATAAGAACAAACCAGAGTCCAGTCAACAACGCACAATGCTCACGTAAGTAATCATTTTCTTTCAACTTATTACAAATAAATCGTTTAGTCAGTCTTTGTAGATCAGCCCAACTGCCCCATATGTGCCTTGTAGGGAGACCAGACAATCAATTTTGACTTCACCTAGTTCTAAAAGTGTACAAGTGTGTGAGTACCTATTACAATCGATAAACAGGTACACAATATTCATTCACTGAATATTAGAATGAAAATAAAAAGAAAATTAACGGTACCTGCACCTAGATGATGAGTAGGTATAGTTGAAACTGCAGACTTACTTTCAATTTTATATTTGGAATAGAATTTCAGTAAATTTTAGTATTTTATATGAATTGTACCTATAGTGATGTAATGAAGTAAGTAATTGAGATTTTTCATGAAAAACAAGTTACATAAAATAGAAAACTGCTACGCTTAATAAGGTGTTGTAGTAAGTACAAAAAGTATTGTAAAAGTAAATCCCTATCTCTAGTATTGAGTGATTGTTTTCAGTAAGACATGTTTTTTAGTTCGCAAGATCGCGCAAACATTTTTAAATTGCCAAATCAATTCACCCGCCATTTTGCAACTCAACCAAAAAAAAAAGGAACCCACTTAACAAAAAACCGATTCAATAATGAGTACATACCGCCATTCGGGTATCGATTTTAAGATCCCCTTTCTCCTATTATTATTTTTTTTCTACATAACAAAGCAAGAAAATATAAAGGAGGAGTTTTGCAAGGGCGCGCGCCCCCTAGCGGCGGTGTGCGTGTGTGTATGCGAATAGTGCGCGATCTATGTGTGTGTGCGAGTTTGAGACGATCGGCCGACTCGAGTGAAATAAGGGGAGTGATTTGTTGGTAGTGTATACAGTTTTGATAGTTTTGGTTGGCAATAACAAGGTTTTTTTTAAGTTCGCTAAACGATTTTTTTTCGCAAGGTTCAACATCCTTTAGATAAAGTGACATAAGCGATAACAATTATAGAAAAGTAAACATAAACAATAGAAAACTGACAGACTAGTAACCCAGCGTTGATGCTCAAAACTGTTATAACTTGCCACAAACTCCGAGAAAAGTAAACCATTATTAAGTTTTTTAAGTTTCAGTGTGCCTTCTGCGAGTTTATTTGACGTTAACACGATCTACACGTTTAATACTTTCGGTGCTCCGATTGGCCCGCTTCAAGCTCTTAACGTTTGAATCCCCAACCGGTCCTATGAGACCGCGCTGTTATTGTTTTACTATTGTGTCTCGTTTCGCGGGTATCTGAGTAATTAACCAATCAGAGAGCCAAACGCGGTAAACGTTTCGTTCGCGTTAATGTAAAAACCACTCGCACTCGGTGTGGTAAGTAAACGCGTACCGAAAGACACACCGTTAGTATTGGTAGGCCCATAAGTTAGACCGATGACCTAGTTACGGACGCGGGAATCCGATGGATGCACTGGACCGGTCGCTGTGGCGACACTAGGGGAGGCCTATGTCCAATATTGGACGTTTTTCTCCTGAAATGTTGACAATGATAATAATGTACTTATTGGTTCAGTTGTTTTCAGAATATTGTAATTTTTCTGTTGTTATAAATATCATAGTAAAAAATTATATTTTTTTAAATTGTACTCTGCAAATATCAAGTCCAACAAGCACTCCTATAAGAAACGAGGGTCCGAAGAAAGCATCTCTTAGCGTCTCCCCTCCTTGCACACACACATACACAACCGGTGCGTTTGTGTTTTAAAAATACACACACATAACTAGAGTTATCAATAGATTCATTAGACGTATTTCTTTGATACAGCCTGCTTTTAGCAAGAACTTAAACCGCGGTACAGCTGCTAAAAAAAACCCTACAATTACGCGAAAATAACCTTTATTGCTTTTAAATTTAGAGCTTTAAGGTACCAAGGTGGTGTAAAAAGTTTGCGTAGAAGTAATTGCGTCTTTGCTAGGCCGATTTTTTTCTTCACCCCTTTCTGCAAGGGTCGAAGTGGGCTGCGTCGAGTTTGTTTGATGTCTTTCAAGAATGGCAGTTTATTATAAATGTATAGTATCGCCCAAGGTTTTTGTACGTTTTTCTGGTACACAGAGGGCTTGGGATCGATACTGCATAAAATCTGAGGTGAAATCGCGTGGAGATTATGGGATTATTTACCGTGGAACCGTACCTTTCAGAGTGTTTCTCGAATACGGACTAGAAATGGTAACTCTAACTCAAAAAGGTACGTACGAGTAGAACAAACCATACCAGTAATTGATTCGAATCCGAATTTCAAAATAAACAATAATAAAAATTCAAACTCAGAATAATTACGATTAAAACGTTTAGTTACTCATATTAACTTACATAATAAATAGGTACCTACGCGTAATCGGCCTTATAATAACGAGGGCTCAGTACGGGTTAGTAGATTTCATTTGTCTACAATTGTTTTTTTGTTCGAGGATATGCCGGTTTCCTTCACGATGATGTTTTCCTTCGGTGAAGGAAATATACTAATGAAATAAGTTAGGCCCACAAAGTAAAATGCATGCCTGAGTGGGTCCTAAACCCACAACTTGCCATTTGTAAGACGCCGTCGTTGCGATTGGGCCTCCACTGCTTTGCTGTTAGTACCCTATTATAAGTTTCATACCCTGTCTCTCGAACTAAGAGAACCTGGATCTTAAGAGGGAATGTGTTTGAGATGGATCGAGAAAGCCCCAGGGCACTTTAAATACCGTCATTTGCTTACCATCAGATATACTCGTATAGTAGTTTTCTCCACAAATGGCTTGACTACCTAGACATTATATGTCTAGTATGTAGTAATTAGCCTATTAAATCCCATTGCTGGTCGAAGGCTGCCCTCCCTTTTATCCACACACGTCTATCCTCAGCCATTGCGGGCCAGTTCCTTCGTCAATTATCAAGCTCATCGCTTCACCTTCGCCTTAGTCTGACATGTATTTCTAGGTTGACTGGTAGAGAATGCCTATGGCATTAAGTCCGCCTTCGTACATTGCGTTGCATTAAGACTAAATAAATAAATAAATATTTCTAAGTATAGTAGTAGTAGTTTTTAAGTGAAGTAGTAGAGTAGTATTTTCTGTTCTTTTTTTCTTTTGACATGGAAATCATCAAATATATCCCAATCTGGATAAATCGAGAAGAAGTATTAGACTTATACCGACCAAATCCCATCCGCGTTCTTGTTCCTTCAGGTACCCTTTGCTTTCCAGTGCTTTGAAGTACATACATATTAGTAATACATCAAAATAGGATAATAATAAAGGGTGCTATGCCCATAACTGATCGATTTCAATAAGAGAGACCGCAACGACGCAGCCTCGGCATTCAGGGGGGAGAAGATTAACGATATTGCTTACTACGCATAAATATCAATATTTACATGTTTATGTTATGTTTAGTATGTGCGTTTGTGTATGTTGATGTGTAGGCATGATAAGAGGCTTTATTTGTAATATTCGGCAATTGCTAGGTTTAGATTAGTAATCAAAACAGTAAAAATATTTTAGTGAATTTTGGTTGTCATCCACCTAGCCTTTTCCCAACTATATTGGGGTCGGCTTCCAGTCAAACCGGATTTAGCTGAATACCAGTATTTTACGATTAGCGGCTGCCTACCAGACCTCCACAACCCACTAACTGGGGTAACACGGTATTTCATGGCAAGACTGGAGTCAGATTTTACTGGCTTCTGACCATCCGTAACGACTGCCAAAGATCCACAAATGACAGCCGGGACCTACGGCTTAACGTGCTTTCCGAGCACGGAGGAAACTCGTTATGTTAAGATGGTCACCCATCCACAGACCAACTTTGGCAAGCGTTGCTTAAACTTGAAGATCTACTCGTGCGGCTTTTATTATCTAGCCACGAGCTCCTCTTAATTTTTGGTTGTAGTCCGTATTTTGATGAAGTTTTACGAGATCTTTTGTTATATAATCGAAAAAGCTACAGCTAAACGTAGAGTTTAATTACAGTTTAATCTTCACTATACTAAGCTGCGAAGCAATAAGGGTCGCTGATAAAAAGTGTGATAGTTCTTGAAATACATAAGATAAAGTAGTGAAACTGTAGCATGTTGTAAATAACCGATTAACTCATAAAAGAAAACACTGAACTCGTATGTCCACTATTTAATTTTGATTAAATACTAAAAAGCATTTCTGACTTATGACATCGCAGTATAACTTAACAAAGAACTTATTCGTCGTTTTAATACTTTGTATTTTTTTTAATTATGCTTGATAGGCTAGTGCTTGACCACTATTTCATTCACCGGTAAGTACGATTTTTTGACGATGAAGCACTCTTGCCTAGAAGTGATCTATTCACTCTTGACCTTTTTAGCTATCAGGAAACACTTTTTACTTTAATACGATTTCAGTCTATATTTGACTATTCTTCCACTAGCACACTCTATAACTGCTGGAGAGCATTATATAACGATGTTCCATGTATGTTCTAAGAAGTCTTGGCTGCTTGCAGCTGGCCATTCCATTCAGAAGTGATGGGAAACTCTTCCAAACCAAACGTATAATTCAGGCATCGCTCACGTGTGCGACGATCTAATATAGTTCCCGCTTTAGTAAAACATAGGGGTACCTACATAACAACAAATGTTTTCCATAATGATAATCCTGTAGCCAACAGACCAGGGTACGGCGCACGGGGCAGGTTGTCTCCCCGTGTATCGATGCATGTGAAGCGCGTCCATCGCAGACCGGCTAGCGATGACACGCTGAGACGATTTACTTGAGCCCCCTGATCTGATGGTATGGTACAAGTGAGGAGATACAGGCGAATAGCAACGGTAACTACTGTCTTTTATAGTATAAGAAGTTGAATCTTACCAGAAAACGCGGTCTAAAAGATAACTAGACACTTAGCAGTAAACTAGACTTTAAACTTTATAATACACACTCGTAAAACGTTAGAAGCTATTCCACGGTACCAATTGGTCGTTTCCCATGGATAAGAACCTTCAACGTTACTCTTTTTTTTTTAAAGCCTTACTAATAGGTATAAAGGGTCAGTGGAGACCAGTCATCGTAATCAATCAAAATCGGTTTTTAATTATGTCTTTAATACTATGTCGCGGCGTGAAATAATAAAAAAAATCTGCAAGCACTTTAGGACGTTAAGTGACTTAAGTAGACATGTTACAGTAAATTCATTTGGGTTGCGGGATTATTCGAATAAGTCAGCGCTGTCCTTAAACGCTTTAGACAACTGAACGACACAGAGTCTAAAAAAGTCAGACACTGCTTCCAGAGCGGGAGAAAATATTTAATGATTTTCTGCCACAAAATAGACGTAAGTTAATACAGTTAATACCTACGTTACATTTAAAATCTAATTCGATTTATTTCCGCTTCTAACTTATACCGCATCATAAAATATATCTAGTCCACCTACTTGGCAACTGATAAGTGAACGGCAGTCGGTGTGGATGCAGGAAACACGTTACGTATCTACCATACTCATATTATTATACTTGTGTGGAAAACTATGAGACATGAGGGTGGCTAAGTACCTAGTTTGTATTCATAAGTCTTGGACTTATATGTGAGGAGATTTGTTCGTAAATATAAGTATGCCTAGTGAATTCACACTGTATTTTAAAAGCGAAAGTTTTTTGAGTGAGTGTGTCTTCACGCTACTTGGCACACGGATAGACCAAGTCCTTGAACAGCACTTAGGTCTTCTCTTGTCCTCTAGTTCTTATTCTCTTGTCCAGGATTGTGTTTCCTTAAGACATTAAATTTATGGTATAAAAAATTGAAAACTGTAATGTTTTAATTTTGGGTATAGGTTATGGAGTGGCTATACAGTGTAATAAAAAAACAAAATCTCAAATTCAGGGGTTAAAATAATTTTCTATTACAAGCGTGCAAAACCCCTGCCATTTATACATCATAAAATTTTACGTCTTCAGCAAAAGTAAGACATATTTTTAATAGATATTAGGTCGATATACTCCTATTCATATGATTACTGCGTGATACATACAGTTTATAATGATATTAGGAAGTTTTCTAAAAACCTTGGCAGAACTTTATATACTTAGATGAAAGAACCAGTTTAAGTGAATTTTGAAGATACGAATATTGATTTCAAGTTTTGAATAAACCTGTTCCCGATGTAATAATGTGTATCTATTTAAATCTACCTGTATCGATCTATGTGTATATATTTGTATCTGTATGTATGTTTCTGTGCCTATATGTAGCCGTCTATATCTGTCTTCTATGTAGAAAACTCTATACAAGTTCCATCCAGCCCATGTAATCAAAAACAACCTATATCCTAAAGCAATCGTCACCAGGTAATCACATTAGATCGTAAGTGGAATTGCAATTAGCACCGTGAAGGTGGTAGCGAGCAGCATTTCCGGCGGAAGTGCCGCCCGCCCTTCGGCCGCGGGGAACACGCCCGCCTAAGACGGTCCGCCCGCCGTATCTGATCAATGCTATTAAAATTTAGATTATTGTAGATACATCAAAAAACTAGTTGTTGCTTGTTTGTTTGTACTAGTAGACAGAAGTCAGCGAGTTGTGAATGAAATATATTATCCCAAAGGAACATACTCCCTAAATTAAAAATAATTAGACCATAATGGCAAGAACAAAGCATAAACAGCCTTATAATGTTCCCACTGCTGGTCCTCCTCTTTAGGAGATGAAATGGGCCGTAATCCACCATACGGGCCCAAGGACACGGTGGAGCACACGGTAGAAGTGTGCCCCGCTTGGGCGGAGCACCGCCGTGTCCTTGTGGAGGCTATCGGGAGCGGCGACCTCTCGCGCCGGGCCCTGGTTCAGGCCATGGTCCGGAGCGAGGAGGGTTGGCATGCGGTCGCCTCCTTCTGCGAAGCAGTAATGCTCGTGAAGGAGGCTGCTGACCGCGAGCGCGTGAGGGAACGGTCCTCACGCCGCCGCCGCCGAGATCCCGATCCCGATTTCCGACCACCGTAGGCGCGGGTTCGCGGACGGCGAGCACTGGGTAGCTCGCTGTCCGGCAGTCTGGAAATAATCTCGACCGACCCCGTCGTCAACGGCGCGTTCTGTTCCACGCGCGCCTCAAGGAGATGTCAGCAAACTGTAGGGGCCCGGTACGTCCGAAGCCTCTGGGGGAACATGTGGTATTCCTAAAGGTTGACACCGAGTCCCCCCCAGAACGAAGGCAACGAAGGAACGGGGTAGGGGTTTAGTCAGTAAGAGTCTGACACGCCCTCCCGCTCCGCCCAAGAGCGGGGGAAGTCATTCTGATGATTCCCCTAACAGAAAAAAAAAAAAACCATACGGGCCCAACGGTGTTGATGGATATTATATATGTCTTCTAATTTTTGGTTTTAGGACATGCCGATTTCCTCAACACATACAAATTAATATACAAATCTTTCGCACTTATAATACTAGTATGATGTTAACTGTTGATCAAAAAACTTAAAGTTAAAATATTGAAAGTCATCATCATCTACCTAGCCTTTTCCCAACTATATTGGGGTCGGCTTCCAGTCAAGCCGGATTTAGTTGGATACCAGTATTTAACGAGGAGCGGCCGCGTACCAGACCTCCACAACCAATTAACTGGGGCAACACGGTAAAATATTGAAGGTCATGTTGTGTGTATAATCTCAGAACGACACAGTTGTGGTTTTAGTTAGTAAAACTCATCTAACACGCCCTCCCTCTCCACCCTAGAGCGAGAAGTCATTGGATGATTGTGTGGAACCACAAAAAAAGATCGACCTCGGAAAGCATTGCTTTGCCTAGGAAATGGACTCATACCTACAGCTATTACATACTTACGAGCTCCTCTATCTTGCAAGAAAACCCTTATCCGCAATTAATTTACCAAAACCATTCAACTATGTCCATTCCCGCACAGACCTATAAGAAGTACCTACCAATCTCTGCCAAAGACCTACCCTCGATCTAAAGACCGATCGTCGGATACTTGTACTTTCAAAGCGACTGGGTACTGGATACGTAACGTATACCAAGGGAACGCGGAAGACAAATTAGTCTTTAGATAATATCCCACCTTAAAAAAAGACGAAAGAATGAGGTTTTGTCTGTAAGAGTCTGACAAGCCCTCCCGCTACGCCCAAGAGCGGGAGAAGTCATTCTGATGAATTGAAAAAGTAAACATCAGAAAAAAGACAACCTTGGGAAGCGTACAAATGTTATGTATCTACGAGCGCCTCTCTTAATATTCTTTCTTTAATATACGTTTCAATATCTCACAAGAAAACCCTCACCCTCAATTAATTTACCAATACCATTCAACTATCTCCATTTCCATTGACAAAATACCCTCACAGACCTATAAGAAGTAGCTACCAATCTCTGCCAAAGACCTACCCTCGATCTAAAGACCGATCGTCGAATACTTGTACTTTCAAAGCGACTGGGTACTGGATACGTAACGTATACCAAGCGAACGTGTAAGACAAATTAGTCCTTAGATGATTTCCCATCTCAAAAAAAGACGAAGGAACGGGGTAGGGTTTAGTCAGCAAGAGTCTGAGACACCCTCGCGCTCCGCCCAAGAGCGAGAGAAGTCATTATGATGATTACACAATTGAAAAAAAAACCTGCGAAAAAGACCAACCTTGGGAAGCGTACATCTGTCACCTATCTATGACCTCCTCTCATAATATTCTTTCTTTAGTACACCTTTCAATACTTTACAAGAAAACCCTCATCCGTAATTAATTTACCAATACCATTCAACTACCTCCATTCCCATTGACAAACTACCCGCACAGACCTACAAGAAGTACCTACCAATCTCTGCCAAAGACCTACCCTCGATCTAAAGACCGATCGTCGAATACTTGTACTTTCAAAGCGACTGGGTACTGGATACGTAACGTATACCAAGCGAACGTGTAAGACAAATTAGTCTTTAGATGATATCCCACCTTAAAAAAAGACGAAAGAACGAGATTTGGTCTGTAAGAGTCTGACAAGCCCTCCCGCTCAGCCCAAGAGCGGGAGAAGTCATTCTGATGAATTGAAAAAATAAACATCAGAAAAAAAACAACCTTGGGAAGCGTACAGCTGTCATGTATCTACGAGCTCCTCTCATAATATTCTTTCTTTAATATACGTTTCAATATCTCACAAGAAAACCCTCATCCGCAATTAATTTACCAATACCATTCAACTATCTCTATTCCCATTGACAAACTACCCGCACAGACCTACAAGAAGTAGCTACCAATCTCTGCCAAAGACCTACCCTCGATCTAAAGACCGATCGTCGAATACTTGTACTTTCAAAGCGACTGGGTACTGGATACGTAACGAATACCAAGCGAACCTGTGAGACAAATTAGTCTTTATATGATATCCCACTTTAAAAAAAGACGAAGGAACGGGGTGGGGTTTAGTCAGTAAGAGTCTGACACACCCTCCCGCTCCGCCCAAGAGCGGGAGAAGTCATTCTGATGATTACACACTTGAAAAAAGAAACCTGAGAAAAAGACCAACCTTGGGAAGCGTACAAATGTTATGTATCTACGAGCGCCTCTCTTAATATTCTTTCTTTAATATACGTTTCAATATCTCAAAAGAAAACCCTCATCCGCAATTAATTTACCAATACCATTCAACTATCTCCATTTCCATTGACAAACTACCCGCACAGACCTACAAGAAGTACCTACCAATCTCTGCCAAAGACCTACCCTCGATCTAAAGACCGATCGTCGAATACTTGTACTTTCAAAGCGACTGGGTACTGGATACGTAAGGAATACCAAGCGAACCTGTGAGACAAATTAGTCTTTATATGATATCCCACTTTAAAAAAAGACGAAAGAACGAGATTTTGTCTGTAAGAGTCTGACAAGCCCTCCCGCTCCGAAGTCATTCTGATGAATTGAAAAAATAAACATCAGAAAAAAAAAACCTTGGGAAGCGTACAAATGTTATGTATCTACGAGCTCCTCTCATAATATTCTTTCTTTAGTATACCTTTCAATATCTCACAAGAAAACCCTCACCCGCAATTAATTTACCAATACCATTCAACTATCTCCATTTCCATTGACAAACTACCCTCACAGACCTATAAGAAGTACCTACCAATCTCTGCCAAAGACCTACCCTCGATCTAAAGACCGATCGTCGAATACTTGTACTTTCAAAGCGACTGGGTACTGGATACGTAACGTATACCAAGCGAACGTGTACGAAAAATTAGTCTAGATGATTTCTTACCTCAGGAAAGACCTATCTTGGGACACGTACGGTTGTTACGTATCTACGAGCTCCTCTCCTAATATTCTTTCTTTAATAGATCCTTTAATCTTACAAGAAAACCCTCACCCGCAATTAATTTACCAATACCATTCAACTACCTCCATTCCCATTGACAAAATACCCTCACAGACCTACAAGAAGTACCTACCAATCTCTGCCAAAGACCTACCCTCGATCTAAAGACCGATCGTCGAATACTTGTACTTTCAAAGCGACTGGGTACTGGATACGTAACGTATACCAAGCGAACGTGTAAGACAAATTAGTTTGTGTCCACGGGGCGGCTACAGAATGGACTTGTGTGGAATAGAGAAATGTATGGAGTAGGTTGAGATGAAAATTATGTTGAAGTAATTTTTTTTATACTTGTTAATGCGGGCACACAGCACAACATCATTTCATTTATTTATTATTTATTTAAACTTCATGTATGTACATAGGCGGACTTAATGCAACAAGGCATTCTCTACTTCAGTCAACCTCACAATCATCATCATCATGTTTATTTTGCGCGGATTCTTTTCCTTACATAAGTGTAGCTTAAGTTACTCCTAATAACATCAGCTATCTAGGCACCAATAAAAATGCTGACATAATCGGTATAGCCAACAAACAGACAGACAAAGATGTTAAATATTTCAGTTTTTATAGGTATCATAGTCAAAAAATATTATTTTGTTATTTTTGTAATATAATACTTCAATTTTATTTATAAGTAAGGACAGAGATGTATGTTTGCATTCGTGTTTATCAAGTACATTTTAATTAGTCGATTAGTTATATTCAAATTTCAAAGATTTTCATATTTATTTCCAACCTTACAATTGTTACGAAATGAAATGTCGGAAGATTCTTCCCAATAGTCGGAAATAGCTAAATTACAATGAGCAAACTTAGTAAAAATTGCATATTTATTTCCTTTCATGAACTCTTCATTCCTTTTACCTTCTTTAGGTATATAGATATTATCTTGAGAGTCATTCATCATTCATACATATGAATAATTTAAATCTTTCTGTATCTGCAGCTTCATCAGCAGTGAATTCCAAAACTGACCTCTCTATTTATTTTTATGCATTTCAATCACTTTTACGAATAAAATATCTCCATATCCTCAGGCCCTCCACGCCATTTCCTGTCTGCAGTCCTCGCTAATTATCATCAGAGGATCGCTGGAGGGTAAAATGGCGGCCTGACCACGTGACCGGACCTTTTATTAATCCATAAATTATTTATAGACCGAATTGTCACCCGCCATCTGCACGCCTTACAACCAACAAACAGACACACACGCTTCTATTACCACTCAATAAGGTATAATTTCCCTCGATTTGATTGCGTAAGAAGTTGTTTTTAGGATCCGTTCGTAACCTGCCATCGATGGGCAAATATTTTCAATGTTTGTTTACTTACAGCGGATTTTTATACGGATGTCGCCGGTTACCGAACCGTGTAGTATTTATACCGTTGCCAAGGATTTCTGGCTCTAAAAAAATATAGGGACGTAGCCCTAGTGAACCACATTCCTATATTTTTGTATTTCAACCAATGGGGTAAAATATTTTTAGAAACGATGCGTTTTTAAACTTGGATACAAGGTATATTATATATTTTAGTCACGACAGTAAAATTCGATACTTACACAATTATTCTATAAATAAACATTCTCCTACAATCAATAAAACAATCCGCGACGAATCCAAACACCAATAAATCACATTTTTATTATCTTCAGAACATTAACTTTATAATAATTCCATTTCTAAAATGTCATAGCAGCAACTTACAACTCAACTTAGGGGGAAGAATCGGAAAAAAATACAGCCCTAGTCGAAATTACGCAATGAAACGTTCGCTGAGCGCGCGCGAATTCGCGGATCGTTGGCGGGCCACCCCTAGTCTCCCCTTCGATATTTGAAAAATCAAAATGGCGTCTCCCCGCGTCTTGTCTGTATCTTTTCCTTATGTAAATGACTTGGAATTATTCGATGTTTAATGAGGTTAAGAACTTTCTAGACGGCCATGGCGCCAAGCTCGAGGCGCTCGCTCGTTATGCCATGCTTCCCGCTTCCTGGCTCGAGGATTTTTTTCCTCTTTTTATTGTGACAAGTCTTGAGCTCAAAACAATCGCGGAAAAGTCTTTGTGGAAATTTATTGTGATTTATTTCGATATCTTTCGTGAATAAGTAGCGCTTAAACTGTGATGAAGAATTTTATTTATTTAAACTTTATGTACAACGTAGTGTAAATCGGCGGGCTTAATGTAACACGGTATTCTCTTTCTCTCTCGCAGTTAACCTTTGGGTTAGAATTTTCTGGTTTTCCAGAAAGCAACCATTATAAAATACTTAAATTATTAGTTAATATATTTTGCACACCAGACGTAAGGCGATGCGTTCACGATACATGATGAACCCATACCGCTGTCTTAGAGTGAAAACCTCGTAAGTGCAAAATACGTAACTTTCCAGGAGGTCCAAAAAACCAAATTAGATCTTTATTATCAATTAATTTAAATAGGTTTAATTCAAATAGTTGCGTGTTTTATTCAAATATTGATGTAGTTCAAACACCTATTACTCTTGTATTTCAATTTTTCTAATAACTTTTGACACGCCACGCGCCATCGCAATGTTATCATACTAAACTGACTCGAGAAGGACATGCATTTAACACCGTAGACGGCGTTTTAAATAACCAGTAAAAAAATTCGTGATACAGGATGGTCTGTTTCGAGGTTTTCTTTCCAAAAATGTGATACAATAAATTTACCTAAATTTTCAGATACGAGGTTTTCACTCTAAGCCATCGATACGCACCAAACATTTTGGGAACACATTAATTGTGCCTACGGCTAAGATGTGAATAGATTATTTCTAAGCAAGCGTGCTTCATTCTTGACCAAATCGTCGTTTTCCACCAGGTGAGATAGCGGCCAAACGTGAGCCTATTAATAGTAAAAGAAAAAATGTATTGCACCGATTCCAAGTACCATAGGACAAGGGCAGAAAGATGATGATGAAACTAAAATTTAATCAATTTCAGACCACGAAAGCAAATGTTTTTCCTTGCAGCTTAAACCACACAAGTAGATATATTTAAACCTAGGTATAGTTAAACGTGGCACATTAATGTGTCTTACCCCTCGCACCCACTCCTCAGAATGAAAATAAAGAAGTATTTCTAGATAAGCGTGCTCCATCGTTGACCACACCGTAGCTTTTCGTCAGGTCAGATATCGGTCAAGCGTAAACCAATCAATAATTAATAAAAAATTGTTGCGCCGACCCCATGTAACAGTCCAGGACGATGATAAAACTAAAATTTGCCCATTGACTGCACAAAAGCAACTGAATTTCCTTGCAGCTTAAACCACACAAGCGTATTTAAACCTAGATACACTTAAACCAGCTACATTAATGTATCTTACCCCTCGCACCCACTCCTCAGAATGAAACCAATTAAGTATTCTTCTAGGTAAGCGTGCTCCATCGTTAACCATACCGTAGCTTTTCGTCAGGTCAGATATCGGTCAAGCGTAAACCAGTCAATAGTAAAAAAAAATATGCTACGCCAACCAAACTAAAATTTACCCATTGACTGCGCAAAAGATACTGAATTTCCTTGCAGCTTAAACCACACAAGCGTATTTAAACCTAGATACACTTAAACCAGCTACATTAATGTGTCTTACCCCTCGCACCCACTCCTCAGAATGGATACAAAGAAGTAATCTTTCAGATAATCAGTGCTCTATCGTTGACACTACCTTCGCTTTCCATCAAGTGAGATAGCGGTCAAACGAAAAAAAACTTTTTGCGCCGAGTAACATAGGACAAGGGCAGGAAGATGATGATGAAACTAAAGCCCAATTTCGGACTGCACTGAATTTTCCTAGCAGCTTAAATCACACAAGTGTACCTATTTAAACCTAGATACACTTAAACCAGCTACATTAATGTGTCTTACCCCTCGCATCCACTCCTCAGAATGGATACAAAAGAAGTAATCTTCTAGGCAAACATGCTCCATTGTTGACAACATAGGGCAAGAAGATGATGATTAACCTAAAATTTTACCAATTTGAGGCACACAAGAGACTAAACTTCCTCTCAGCTTAAACCACACAAGTATATTTAAACCTAGATACACTTAAACCAGCTACATTAATGTGTCTTACCCTCGCACCCACTCCTCAGCACGGAGCCGTTGCCAAAACACCCGCGAATTTATAACCCAGCGGAAATCTTCGCTACTTCCTCGCCGTCACAATGGCTCATCCGTTTCCGGGGCACACTTGAGAGGCAAATGTATTATTATTAGTTTCCTTATTATTATTATTACTGGTAATTTTAACTATCTTGCGGTGGATATAGGAGGTATAGTATTATTTAGTGTGCCTAGTTCATGCTGCTATACGTTATTTTTAGTTATAGAGATAGTGCGTCGTGTTACTACTATGCAAAACCACCAAAAATTGTAAGAAAGAAGGAAAGGATACATATTTATTTGGGACACACAGTAGGTATAGAAACAAGTTGGTAAAACTTAAGACTTAAAAAAAATACTAATATTGTGTATCCTGTACTATTGGCTGCGCCAAATCAGTCCAGTTTTGTAAATATGCTAGGCTTGAAAGGGGTTAATTAAATTGCTACGGGATTTTTTGAAGGAGTTACCGTAGGCCAGGGACGTAAAGGGTAACTGAAGAAACACGGGGGTCTAGTCCGTACACGCTCTACCCAGAGCGGGAGAAGTTAAAGATGATTTCCCACTTCGAAAAAAAAGTGTAATTGTCAATTAAGTCAAGAGTTAATAGGTCAAGGCAAGCATGCTCTAGAGTCAAATTTAAAAATATCCTACCTACAGATATAAAATACAAATCTTATAAGTTCTACATAAGCGCTAAAAATAACATCATTAAGTATATGAAAATGTAAAAAAATCAGGGCCACACATCCTCGATCCGGCCTGTTCCTGGGTGGAAACGAGTAGCCTGTTACTACACCCGTTCGGTACACGTATAATGACGCTATTATTAGATCGAGGACGAGTAGTACGATCTAAAAAAAGTGGCCTACGAGTGAGTGACCGAAAACGTTCCGCAATAAAGATATAAAATGGTTTTCCTGGGATTTGGATCACGAAATATTATACGTTTTAAAGAAAATTAAAAGGTGAATCAGGTACAAAGTTAGAACAGAAATTAGTAAAATGTCTGCTAATAAATTTTATACTTCTTCTATAAACTTTTAATTAAGTGGAGAAGTAAATAGATTTTGCTTTTTGACTCGGCAGAAAGTATTTAATAGTGAATAAATAAAGCGACTGTTTTGATCACGAAATAGATAGTTTTGATCACATTGGTCGCATCGTTGTCGCTTTTTCGTAACGCGCCGTCTCATCATCTGCCTAGCCTTTTCCCAACTATAGGTTGGGGTCGGCTTCCAGTCAAGCCAGATTTAGCTGAATATCAGTATCTTACGAGGAGCGGATGCCTACTAGACCTCCACAACGCATCTGTCTACGCTACAAATATTATATAACTTATCTTAAGAACCATTTTCAAATTTTGAATGAATATCCAAATCATTCCATTGTTAATTGTCCGTCATTACCTAAGTCCCATCATTATTCTGCCCTTAACTCTATTCATTGGGGTTCGAATGATTACAAGACAAACACGTGCATTACGTGGTGCTCGTGAAATGGAACATTCTATATAAACGTGGGAGATGTTGAGAGAGTGGGAGGACACCCATGCAGGCAGCCATGCGACCCGTCACGTGGAATTCCAAAGAAAAATCCAAGGACTCTGTTATTTTGTTGACTGAGGACGAACGAACGTGTTACCTAAGTTTTTATGGGTGAAAAATCATTACATAACTTTCTACGACTATAGGTGAAGCGAAAAGGACTGTCACAGTTTTTACTGAATAAGACTCTTCAGTGTTCCTTCAGTTGTCTTTCGCGTTCCAGGACTGCCAAAGTAAATTAGAGTGGGTGGACACAAGACAAACACGTGCATTACGTGGTGCTCGTGAAATGGAACATTCTATATAAACGTGGGAGATATGGATAGGAGTGGGAGGACACCCATGCAGGCAGCCATGCGACTCGTCACGTGGAATTCAAAAGAAAAATCCAAGGATTCTGTTATTTTGTACTTTTATATTTTTTGTGGTGGTAAATCATTATATAATTTCCATCCTGCTCTATAGGTGACGAAAAAGGGGCCGTCAAAGTTTTTACTAACTTAAAGCCACCTGTGTTTCTTCAGTTGTTCTTCTCGTTCCAGGTCTGTCAAAGAGAATTAAGGGGCAAGCTTCAGGCTAGCCCGCGAATTTCATATTTTCTTACGTTTTTTGCAATTTGCAGGCCAGTGTAGGTTGTATGAAGTTAAAAATACTTTAGCGACTGTAAAACGTAACTTCTTAAGCTTCCCCCTTAAGCGGAAACTACATTAGACCAATGCAGTCGTGGGGCCGCGTCACGTAGCGTTGCGCGACTTGGGTCTAATGTAGCTCTACAAGTCTAGTAGCCATATAAAATGTATGGAGATCGACGCGCCCAGATTACCGTACATTGGCCCATGTGAGCCCATTGTAGTTGTCTCTTAAAACCCGGTGGCTCGTCTAAACAATCTCGAAGTTTAGCACCCCGCGGTCTACTTTTTTTTAACTTGCGCTACAAATACCTCTTAGACTTCATAACTATCGTTACCTAACTATCTATCTAGATATTTCCTAAATTCCCACAGTACAATATAATCGATTCGCACAGAATTTTCAAGTAACATCGAAGTCAAATACTTGTAGTTGTAATTTATATCAGTACAAACAGTTTGTTTAGACAATGCCGCATTGTCCGTCCAAGACAAACTATAAATCTATCGGCTGGAGGGTGAGCAGTGTTCAATAATTCGACAAGTTGCCAACTTCCCGAACACCGGACTTACGGACCAAGAAAATATACAACTCGCTTACTGACCGGTTTTTTAAGGGATGGGCGCAGAAATTATTGGGGTCGATTGTATCGATAAGAATGGCGATAGACTTTATTGTGTTCTATTTAACTAATGTTTGTTCTAATGTCGGGTTAGATTGGTAAAAAATGTATTTATTATAAACCAAATAGATTATTACTATTGAATGAATGAATGATTTATTTGCTAGAATACAGGTACATTTGGTGGTATTTATATTAGATTTGTAAACTAAGAAACTGACATATCTAACAATGAAGAGAATTGAGGAATATCATCATCATCATCAATTAAGGAATATACAGAGAAAGAATTGTGTGAAAGATTTATAGAGTTAAATGACAAAAAATAAATAGCGTTCCTACCCAGGCCAGATAACTGTGAACACAAGGTACTATAACTAACTTTGACCGTTACCTTTAACGAATCAATGAAATTATAAAAGCTTCAATTATACTGAATATAACACTGAAGAGATGGTTTGTTTGTTTGAGCGCGCTAATCTCCGGAACTACTAGATCGAATGAAAAAAATCTAGTGCTGGATAGCCCAATTATCGAGGACGGTTATATGCTATACAACAGCACGCTCTCAGTAACCGAGCTCCCAACAGTAACCCAAGACTTGCCTTTCAAATTCTTTATTATACACAAAAATCCAACATAGTACTCAGTGATTATGACAATTCATTTCCAAATGCGAGCTTAACTCAACAACGACTTTTCTTCCAGCAAACCACTTACCACTTACGTATCCCCACTTCACAATCTATCGACAACCACACAGCTCCAACTCCCCACATCCCTAAACCATCGGGTGCGGTGTTTGCGAGCGGCAAGTCTGAGCATTTAAGCTGAAACAGTAGCTTACTTATTACCTGAGATGGCACAACTTGCTCCAACAGGAGCGCGCTCCACGCGCATAGAGACGCTCATGAATATTTTGAAAGGAATTGCTATTAAATTTAACTTGGTTTGCCTTTTGTTCTATATGGATTCGAGTAAGATCTATTGTGAAGGTAACCGGTAGTGTAGTATACTAATTCAATTACCTAGACTTTGTAATCGTCTTCTTCTATTTCATACTATAAAAATGGAAGACTTGTATTTTTGTGTATAACTTCTTGTTCCTAATGTTTATTTTATAGTAATATCAACCATTGTCACCATTTCAGCCGAAGGACATCCCCTGCTAGACAAAGGCCTCCTCCAATTGTCGCAGCATTCTTCGCATCCATCGGACTCTCACCAGGTCGCCGGTCACCGTTATTTATAAACTAGAGTTTACTTTTATCTAAGTTTTTTTTTGTCATTATTTTAGTCATTTCATCGATCCATAAATGCGGCCCTAGCAGAATACCAGCCCTTTCCACGCGCGCCGCAAGAAGATGTCAGCTGCAACTTCCGCTCCGCTCAAGAGCGGGAAAAGTCAAAAGATAAGCAGAATATCAATGTAATTTATTGTTTTAAAATGATTTTATATGTGATGTTTTAAAAGCGTGATCCCCAAATCAGGCACAATTTAAATTGTAGGATAGATTCCACCATCTATTTTCCAATTGTCACTTCCCTCTCTGTCCGTGGCTCGCGCGCCGCACTTAGTAAGCCAGGCTCGCGCGGCTCTATCTCCTAAACAATACATCGAAGTATTAATAACTTAAGACTTCGCAACTTAACTCACAGCTGACGCTCTTTCCTGCTCTATACCAAATTGTGTTACAGTTTGCTAGTAATAAACTAGTGCGCCTCACCATCAACTATTGCATCACTGCTTACCATCAGGTTTTTTTTCAAGTGGGGAATCATCAGAATTACTTCTCCTGCTCTTGGGCGGAGCGGAAGGGCGTGTCAGACTTTTACTGACTAAACCCCATCTCATTCCTTCGTTGCCTTCGTTCTGAGGTCACGATATTCCCTTTCGGCATCCAATCCATAGCCCCAGAGGCTACGACCCTGCCGAGCCCCGACAGTTTGCTGGCATCTCCTTGAGGTGGGATCGCAGTCAAGCACTAGTTTATTTTACATTAAAAAAAATATTAGGCTGTTTTGTGAGAAACATGAAGCTTTTTTTTAAAAGCTCGCATTCAGTCACTATCTCACCCAGACTGACAGTGCCAAGTTGATAGAAATATGATGAGCACTTTGGGGCTTAAGTCATACATAGGTAGGTACTTACAGTTGTCCGTAGGTAGTACGCGCGCCTCAAAGAGATATCAGCAAAACCATAGGGGCCCGGCAGGATCACGGTCTATGGGCCATGAGTTAACTTCCAAAAGAAAAACCTGCGTAGTTCTAGATCGAAAATATCTGTGCCCTCCCGCTCCACTCTAGAGCTGTAGAAGTCGTTAGATGATATCCCACCTAAAAAATGGTGAAAAATATTTGTAATTAGTAATTATTTCGGTGAAAGCACCAGGTTAGCAAGTGAAATTAAAATTTTCTAGTTCCATTTAGCAGGACAGAGTCAAATTGACTGATTTACGGAATTATAATGTCAATACGAAATGCAAAAAACTTTAAAAAATATATAATTTTCGGGCTACCTTTGACAATCCCGTAGTCATTTATTTATTTATTACAACTTCATACAACACAATGGTACGAAGGCGGACCATTAAATCCGCCTTAGTACCTACTTAGTAGCCTAGGCATCCTCTACCAATCAACCAATGATATTTATGTAGGTACTGTATACATTTCATTATTTCCAAAAATAACTTAATTTAATTACTCAGATACCCGCGAAACGAGACACAATAGTAAAACAATAACAGCGCGGTCTCATAGGACCGGTTGGGGATTCAAACGTTAAAGTTATAAAGTCAGTAACAGTGATTCAAAGCATACGCAACGAGCATTGGGTATTCAATAACAATGAGCAGCTAAATGTCCATTCGATAGTTTGAGTGGGTCGCGGAGATTCCTAATCAAAGATGCGGGCTGCACGAATCTTAGCAAATTGGTGAGGGAGGCACCCTTGTTTGAAGTAGGGCTGTTGCAATGCACTATGAGTTTAATTTTCTTATTATTAGTAGGCTTGTACCTGATGGTAAGCGATAAATTGGTCGAAGATAGAACACGTTAGAAGCAACCTGTTCACGGCTTACGATTACGAATGATTTTATTAGATCTTTTTGAAGAAGCCTTATTTCAAAGCCTTTTGAAAGAAGTAGAGAAAACCGGCGAAAAAATATTGAAAGAAAGAAAAAGAAATCATATGTTGATAATATCATACAATTTTTTTTTTCAGAAAATGACTGTTTTATGACATTAAGGGCGATGTTCACCGACACCAAATCGACTGTTTTAATATTAAAACGGCTGTTTTAGCAATATTTCCTGTTCCTTATCAGATGGTTGTCTTAAACTTATGTCGGTGCACATGGCCCTTAATCTCGAGGTTGTAGCTATCAGGAAACACCGAGTCCTGCGCGAAATTGAATATGATAATAATTATTAATTTATAATAACAACGGGGAATTTCTGAAAAGGAAACCTGTGTCCTAGACTGCAAAGACAAACTTTAGTAAAAGTTTTTCCCGTTCCGCCTTAGGCTGTCGTCAATAGATGAATTCCCAACTCCCATAAAAAATATGGGCAATTTTATCAAGACTACAGATGATATTAGTAAAAAGTGGAGGTTGAGGACCCATCTGAGCAGTTCAAGACATTTATGATGCGAATCATAGTAAACGAGGGCGTTTTCTATGACTCACAAAAAAAATCAGATCTTCCCTCTTTATATTGTTTTAGAATGGTCATGAAACCGCGGAAAATCACTTAACACCGATCTTCAGCCTTCACCCGCAAAAACGTACAACACCGTCTATCGCGTTGATGTGAATTAAATAAAACAAAAATTGCTATTTAACTTTTTTATGTTTATTTAAATACTTTAAATTATAGCTTGTTGCTTTGTTACTGTAAAGTTTCTTTCAAATTCGTTCAGCCGTTTCGGCGTGACAGAGTAATAAACACACACATATGCATGTATACAAACGTCCACTTTTCTACTATTAATAAAATAACATTTCATTTATTCTTGGCCCTGGTCTTTATAGTTAGTAAATAAAACTTAGGACTGTATTAGTAATAGTTAAGTAACACTTCACATTACACTCTCAGACGAACAAAAATTGCGCTATATTCACTTCATGCTGTTCACTATACTCCGTCGGTTTAGGTAGTTAACTAAAGGTAAACAATCTTGGCATGTCTTTTTATCTAAAAGTTGTTTATAAATTGTATGTAAAAATGTTTGCAAATAGGTATTTACCTAAATTGATGTTAGCTAATAAACTAAATTTAAATAATCTTTGTGTATATTATATACGACCTCTTTAATATAAAAAGACATACCAAGACTGTTTACCTTTAGTTAACTACCTAAACAAACGGAGTATAGTATAAAATTAATATAATTATGATTTTTCCAGGCCCATCGGTGTGGCAGCCCTGTCTCACCCAAGGAGTCCACCATAACGTCGTCTTGAGTGGTCGCGGGCACCGCTAACGTTACTCAAAGAGCTTTCAGACGGCACATCACTATACATTCATATCGGCCCCTCACTACGTCGTAATTAATTAATTTACCTACCACTTGTTACTAATCGGAATGCCTCTTGGGAATTGTTTCGTTTAGATTTATTGCTGTTTTAATTGTTGACAGTTTGGAAAATAAAGAATGATTTGCGGGAGATACTTTTTTCTTATTTATATGTGCATTTTTCTTCTTCTTCCTTTTTGTATCACCTCTAAAAATCTACATTGTCTTCTATAATCCGGAGTCAGCCACAATTTGAGTAGCGCAGAATGTGGAAAAAATACTTTAAAATATACAACATGTAACATAATTAACGCACTTCCTCATTCATTGTACTTATCATTATGAACAACTTTTACTATGGGACAAAACCTGAAATCGTGAAAAAATAATCAGCTGTTACCTACATTTATGTTCGCATATTTCGTCAAAATGTATAGAACAGCTAAATAAATGTATGACTTGCATTATCTTATAATGATGTTTTTAATTGGTCCTCTAGTTTTTAGTTACAAACCAAAATACAGTGCGACCGAAATATCTTGACCGCTTCGAACTTTGAACACAGTAATTCTTTTAAAGAATCAAACGGTGAACGTATATCATCACTACATAGTATAAAACAAAGTCGCTTTTTCTGTCCCTATATCCCTATATATCCTTATGTAAATCTGACTCCAGTCTTGCCATGAAGTACTGTGTTACCCCAGTTAATGGGTTGTGGAGGTCCGGTAGGCAGCCGCTCCTCGTAAAATACTGGTATTCAGCTAAATCCGGCTTGACTGGAAGCCGACCTCAACATAGTTGAGAAAAGGCTAGAACTACGCAACAGATTTTGATGCGGTTTTTCAAAAAAATAGATAGAGTGATTCAAGTGGAGGTTGTATGTATAATACATGCATAATATAGTAGAGTAACACTGATAAATTTGCACCCGTGCGAAGCCGGGGCGGGTTGCTAGTTACTTATACTTCCGAGTACGTAGGTACCTATGCAGAATGCCAACTTCAGAGTGGCCAATATATTTAGACCAAATCTTTCCTCTTTATAATTTTCTATTACATAGTATACATAGGTTTGTACTATTACCTACTTATTCTGTGGTATTGGTGTCTAGTCTCATCGTAATAAATACTTAGGTATTTTTGTATAGGTTCTTACCAATTAATTAAATTATCAACTTTCATTTTGATTCTTATTTGAAAGAGGAATCCAGCTAGAATCTATTAAAAAATACAAAAAGGTATAAAGTTAATATAGACAGTGCAATACCTATTACACATAGGTATTGCACTGTTTCCCATCAGGTGGGATCACAGTCAAGCACTAAGTAGTTTATAACAATTAAAAAACAAGCCTTATTTGAAAGACTCACCGCGTCCTTGGAACGCCAAAGGTAACTGTCGGAAACCAGATGGATTTTAGTCAGTAAAAGTATGACACTCCTTCGCGCTCCTCCTAGAGTGGGAGAAATTCTGAGACTGCGGCTCCAAGGCCGTGGCAGCCGTTTCGATCAATCGCTCAGCCCTAAACAATGGGAATTTCAAAACACCTATGCAATTATGTACCTACAAATTAGTTATGTAATTATGGTACCTATCTATCTGCATCATAGAGAATATGGGTCAATCAACTTTTAAGTGTCCATCAATAATAAATTTGATTTTTAAAATTTTATTTGTGAATTAAATTTTTTTAACATGTTTGCAGTAGATAATTATTTATATTTTAAGAAAACACATAGAGCAGAAAGATTTATTTAAATAAAATAGCAATTTTGCCTCCGAAATCCACATGACCCTAGTTAAAACAGTTCCTTGGACAACTGAACTAAATAGGCTTCTGAACCATTAAAATTCAGTCAAATTGTAAACCGTCACTTTATTTCCACTGAATATAGGATAGATTCCAATTTATTATTCATAAATAAATGATGTGGCTTTTAATTTATAAGTTATTCCCAATAATATTGTCACCTGGACAACGACAAACTTTAAATGTAACAAACTTTACATTTAACTTATAAAATAATAATTTATAGCGTAATATTTAACAGTTTATGAATTCACTTTTAATTTTTACATTCATATTTGAAAATTTTGTATACCTTTCTGTTTTTTTTAAGTATTTATGACGATTATGTATCTTTCGGAGACAGGGACAAAATGGTTGTCCAGTGGGGAGTCGCACGTCACTTGGGAGTCCGAAGGAGATACTAGGATTGAAATCGCCTGTATTTGTTCTTTTTATGTAAAACAAACAACAATATGACAATAATTATCAGTTTTATTATATTTTTTTTATGAAAGAATCAACATGACCATAAAGTATTCAATAATGAACAGATCTAAAAATGTAATACTATCAGCTCTTTAATAATTAATATCAGCTCTTTGGCAATTTCTCTGTGACGTTTTCGCAGCTTCCATATAATCCTGCAGTTTTCTTATCTTCTAGCAGCATACTTGAAACTAGTTTTTTATTCAGGTATGGTATCTTTCCCTTTTTTTCTCTTTCGCTCAGCTAATTTCTCCGGGTCTGCTTTACGTCTTTTTCTATAGCGTCTTGATTTTTCTTTTTCCGTCAAACCCATTATCTAAAAATAATAATAAAAAATAGAATAGAGGACTATAAAAATGTGTTAGGTAAGTAAGCTAACACACGTCAAGAAGTACTAAGTTGAAATTGGTCAAAATATCAATATTGTTTATATTAAACAATAATAAATGCTCTAGCCCTTGTAAGGCTAGGCTAGGCTCTTCAGTGACTAATTATTATTGAAAGAAAAAGTATTGCTTTATACTGATTCTATTATTATTGTCCTAAGAACAACCAAAATGCCCCACGGACAACGGTTTTGGTTGTCCAAGTGACCGGTTGTCCGAGTGACATTTATCAGTTTTTGCGCTCCCTGGTAATAAATAATGATATTTTGAATTAGGTCCTAAAGCGTAATGAAAAATATAGACTAAATAGAATATTTTCACTTTAATTTACTACGATATATCAAATACTTACGTTATTGTCCCGGTTGTCCGGTAGACACACAATAAAGCCACCCATTTTTTCAAAACACACTCGGCCGACTGGCGCTGCGGGAAAGATGAATTCAAAATGGCGGCTAGATGAGTGATGTCAACAAATTAATCGACTTGTTCTCAAGGCACTAATCACGCCATCTGTGTTTTGGTTGCGGAACTTTTTTGCCGTTGCCCGGTGGAAGTCAAGATATTAAAATATATTAGGGACCAAAATGAACATGCCAAAATATCGTTAAAATTTAAAATCGAACAAAAATCTATATGCTAGCATCATAGTAGATATTATAATAAATAATTATGTAAAAGCGTAATTAATTGCCATACAATATTTTTTATATAAAGTAATGTTTCGTTGTACTAACCTACTGGGGGACAAACAATAAAACACTTCATCAGATGTTTTGTTAACCGGACAACCATTAAAATTCCAGTATAATAGTGATTTCTTTAAAATAATTTACTCGTATATTTGCTTAATAATACGATAAATGCGACATATGCCAACAAACCACTTAATTTTCTTTAGAACTGCGATTATTGGTCAGGGACATAACATAGTTCTTACAGGACAAATAAAAGTTGATTGACCCATATAACCACTAGAGAGCGCATAGCCCGATTTCTTCTAATTGTAAACAACTCACCACGGCGGGCCGGGGGACGAAGAAAAATGCGCGGCTGCTATTGGTCCGTTCAAGGTCAAGTCGTGTACCTTTAATTTGATTCGCTTAAAAATCGGGAGCACGTGACCTGCGTACTACATTCGCGGTTGCCGCTTCTACTAGTTTTAGCATATGTTTGGTGAGCGCAATAGCATCGTACGCGCACTCCACTGGTTATTTGCTTCATGATCTGCATGGACGTTTTGTATCTAGAGGGATGGGTAACAGTTTTGAACTGAGCAGGAGTTACTTTATTAAAAGTTATAAATGGAATAAATACGTATCTACTAGCATGTGTGGCGTAGGTAGGTAACGACAGTAATGCCACATAAAGTTACAGTTAAGTCAAAATTTTCACATATAAATTCGTTACCACCATTGTAATTTTTCGTAAATAATTCTAAAAGCAATAACGTTTTAGCAGATCGCACAAAATAAAATAAATTTAAAATAATAGTTTTCAGTTTGCAGCTAAGTTAACACGCCATCTATTGGGGAATAGTAGCACAATAACTACTAGCGCCATCTATTGAGGGGTAGCAAATAGTGATAAACTTTGCCATCTAGTAGTGAAAAGCGTTACTAAACTAAAGAGACATCTATCGTCGAATAGAATAACTAAGTTAATACGAAGTTGTAAGCAACTACGCTACGTCGTAGCAAAACAGCTACGGACGACTACGAAAAAATAAATTCTGCGTAAAAATAATGTGTAGGTTCTTATTCGCTTTCATTATTTTCTTTTCATTTTAATTTTTTTTTTAACAATTCTGGGTGTAAGGGACAGCCCTCCGCTAACTTTAAGGGCTTGCTCAGTAGACGAATCTGAACATCCTCCAACAATTTTTTTTTCTGGAAACGAAAAAAAATTTCAGCCGCACCATACAAAATTATAAATTTTATCGGACAGTTTGAATGGAGAGGTCGATCTTTTTTTTCGTAACCTGAAAAAAATTTGTGGGAAGATGTTCAGATTCGTCTAGCAAGCCCTTAAAGTTAGTGGAGGGCTGTCCCTTCCAGTATAAAGTAGTGCTTGACTGCGATCCCACCTGATGTGGTGGTAATTCAATCGTTGATGTAAACGCGCACTAGTTTATTAATTCTATTTAATTAATTAGATACGTTATATATAGATATATAGAGATAGTTGCCAACCTAGTCACTGTATTACTCAATACTAATGGTGACGGGGGATGCATACCCTTTGTATCGGATGCTGTGTCAGCTTGGTTGACCCTCAACTCGGGTGCGACAATCCCCGAACCAAAAGATGTTCAGCGGGCGTGGGATGATGTGGGGGTGAAGCTGCTCCAGGAACAGTTATTACAGGGTGCGGTGGGAGTCGATAGAGCCAGACTACGAGCAGTGTCGGAACCCGAGTCCGGGGCGTGGTTACAGGCGATTCCTTCGCCTCACCTGGGCACTCTGCTCAACGATGACTCTCTGCGTGTGGCGTTGGCTCTCCGCCTGGGATGTAAGGTGTGCGAACCACACATATGCACTTGCGGTTCTATGGTGGAGGCCGACGGCCATCACGCACTGAGCTATCGGCGATGCATAGGGAGGTTCCCGCGTCACCATGCCCTGAACGACATTGTCCGTAGAACTCTTATATCGGCAAACGTCCCCTGTGTGCTTGAACCTCCAGGTCTTAGCAGGTCCGATGGTAAGAGGCCGGATGGGTTGACTCTAGTGCCATGGAAAAACGGGAAGTGCCTGGTTTGGGACGCAACCTGCGTCAGCACTGTCGCCGCCAGTCACCTGAGTCGCACCATGCACACTGCCTCTGCCGCCGCAGAAGACGCTTGCTCTAAAAAAAGGCTCAAGTACGCTTCCTTGGTGCAGCTTTACAATTTTATACCGGTAGCTGTGGAAACCCTGGGCAGTTGGAGTACGGAGGCGAAGTGTTTTGTGGGGGATCTGGGCCGTAGGCTCGGAGAGGCGACGGGCGACTCCCGGTCTAGGTCGTTCTTGGTGCAAAGGATGGCCATTGCTATTCAGCGTGGTAATGCGGCGAGTGTTATGGGCACCTTTGCACCGGGAACGATCAGGGGCGGGTTATTTAATGACACATGACATATTGTCTGTTAAAAATAGGATAAGTCTTACTAACATAGTTTATAAGTTTCTGACGGTTACTAACCATAATGAATTATTGTATTAGATACGTATTGGCGACATGTCTTACTATTCTTAAATATTTTTACAGATTCAACGCATTTCAAATTAAAAAGTGGTTAGAATTTTAAGGGGCCTCGCTCTCGGCGACTTTCTGAAGCGATGCAGTAGCGCGGCTGTCGCGAGTTCGCAACGATACAGTTGCGATGCAAACGCGCGTCAGCAACGCTACTAACGCGCTACAGTCGCGAACTCGCGAAGCAAACACGATACAGTAGCAATAAAATTAAGATTTTCTATGAAGATTGTTTTTGTTTTTCATTCACACGTCACCCTCCGTCCTGTCCCCGCTGTCGTCTGACACGGTCGTGCGTTAGCAGCGCTACAAATGCAGTAGCGAGTTTCAAATGCGACTGTGCGTCAGCCAGCAGCACTACAAAAAGTCGCCGTGGGTCCTTGCCCAAGTCCGTATTCTATACCAATAAAGAGGAGATTAGGAATATATCGTATTAAAAACTCTTTTCATTTGACACCTCAAAAGATTATGACAGAAAATCAAATAAATAAGAAACAGAAAAAGAATAATAACTTCAAGTATGACTTTGATATTGGTAGATTTTCTTTTGTATTAAATTATTAATTGTTACGACGGACGAAGTTTATGGAAATTGTTTATTTAGTGAAAATGTTTGGTAGAAAAGTGCTATCAAAGCGGACGGTAAGTCATTAAAATAAGGTTTTTTAAAGAATTGGAGTACGGGGGCACCTTCATAAGGCTGCCCGCCCACGTCCGATAAAATCGGCGACCGATTTTTTGTAGGATAAAAATAGAACACACTGACAGCAATAGTGCAAAGCACACGCCCTACAAAAAGTCGGTCAATATAATGTGATTATAATTTATTACGATTATCTATCCTACAAAAAGTCTGATGTGGGTGGGCAGCAACGTTAGTAAGGATGTGTGAATTTCTGTCAATGGACCGATGACCGGTGGACCACCGTAGTTCAGAAGACCCCAGGGAAATGGACAAGCGAAGAGTGAAACGCTCCTCAGCTTAAAGCATAGCTCAACCGTATAATGCTCCCAAAGCTAGTACTCGGGCCTCCTCTTTACAAGAGAGAATGGGCCGTAATCCACCACGCGGGCCCAGTGCGGATTGATCGATGTCACATGTCTTCGAATTATTGATTCTGGGATACGCCGATTTCCTCACGATGTTTTCCTTCACCATTTCGAGAACAGTGGTGATGAAATAAATTACGTAAAGTAATGCACCAGGATGGATTCGAACACGCAACGTCCAACTCGTAAGTTGTGGCCGATATGAATAGGCTACTAACTGCATGAACTGTATGCTGCAGACGAAAGGGAGGATGTCATGCCACAATTTGGGAGAGGTATTTGGCCAGCAGTGGCCTGAAATAGGCTCGTGAAGTTTTTTGTATCTCCTGGCCTCTATGGGCCTCAAAATTGAAAAAAAAGATTCTAGCAGGTTAAAAACACTATGTCAATGCAGAGTTATTTTGGACTGAGCAATTTTTTGACATAAAAAAGTAATGCAATCATTTTATTAAAGTATAACTACATTGGACACACGTGGGCCACGTACGCCGATCTAGGCGCGTTGATCTCCATACATTTTATACGGTACCTAGACTTGTAGAGCTACATTAGACCCACGCCACGCGACGCGGTTCTACGTGCAATTCAGACGTCGCTAACGTGTGCTTCGGTCTAATGTAGGCCCCCTTTTTACTGTTATTTATTTACATTGCAGAACCTTTCTTAAGAGGTGGAAAATCATCAACTTTTCGTGGAAAAAAGTGTCAGACACTTGCCAAAACCCACCTGTGTTCCTATAGTCGATCTAGGTCTTCGATCTTCAAAGTAACTCTTTCGATTACATTACAGATCCTTGGGGTGACAAAATACACATTCAGCACACCTATGCGCAAGACCTTGTGCACACGATATAATCAGGAGAATCTGATGCAATATGCCACGTGAGTTTTATCTTAACTAATAGTAGTACAACTACAAACAGGTATGGTTTAACACGGGGAAATAATATAGAAGGACTTGAGGGAGACCTTTGCCCAGCCGTGGGACAGCACCTAATAGCTAGATTTATTTTTTGTACAAATGGAAGTTATTTCTGAACTGAATGACTTATTACGATATTATTTTACTAATATAAAACTACACTTCCTTACTTTTTATGCTTTAGCATTAGCGGTAATACCTTGTAATGTTCCCACTGTTGGGACTCAGGCCTCCTCTCTAGGAGAAGGAATGGACCGTAATCCACCACGCGGACCCATTTCGGATTGATGAATGTCACATGTCTTCGAATTTTTAATCCTAGAACAAGCCGGTTTCTTCTTGACGTTTTCCTTCACCAGTTTGAAAGCAGCGGTGATAACTTTTATGTGGCATTTATGCTTACTTTTTGATTTTTTTTTCTGTTTAAATTGTTTAATTAGCCGTTCGACCGTTCTGTTAAAATTAAAAATAAATTATTTAACTTATAATTCCTGTACATGCCACAGATCTTATGAAAGGCTAGGAGAATAAAATCGCGGGAAATATGTTAAATATGGGTACTTGGGTAACGCACGGGTGTTAGAAATTTTTAGAGAATCCCATCCTTAGTAGAGTATTTAGAACGTTATTAATAATTTTAGTATTCATTTCTAGATCCAACATTAAAAAAACCTCGCTAATTATACCGCAACAGCAGTTGATCCGAAATATACACACCGCTTCTGCGTTGCGTAAGGAAGAAACTGTGAACGCACCTACATTTCCAGACTCAGTCAGCAGCGGGGATGTCAAGTAATGTATTTGTATTTTTCAGTAGAATATTTACGAAATAAAACAAAAGGAAGGTACCGTAATGTCGGGTTACATTAGCCTTAAGGTATAACTTCAGCTCAAGCTCGTTAAGCAATAGAAATATAGTAAACACAGATACCGGTATTCCTATTGGTTCGTAAGCTGGGGCCAAAGTTATACCTCAGGGTCAAAGTAACCCACATTTTTTTAACTATAATTTTAATTAAATATTTTTTTTATTCACTAGGCCTACATAGGCACAAATAAAACGTCAGAAGCAAGAGCACTAGGTATTACAATCGAAACACAATTTTATGAGTGAAACAATTTAGTAAACCTCGATCAATCACTGGTTAAAGCATTATGCTTATCAGATCTTAATTTGGATTTGCTGAATTCAATAAATTTTTGGCTTTAATAAACAATATGTGAAAGAATTTTAAAAATACCTTGATCAACAACGAAATTATAATGCTTCAAAGCTGTTTATTAGAAAGAGAAGAACACTTCTGAAGTGTAATTTTCTGAGAAAACAACCTTAAACAGCAGCGACAAAATCCAAATCGGTATTCGCTAAACTGTGAGAAGCTATTTTCTAAGGAAACAGCCTAGCGGCAGCGCTGTACGCAAGGCTTTTTTCCTACAGCCGAACCCAATAACCTATCCATCACATACCGGAGATAGAAAAACAAATTTGAAACAACAGAAAACATGTATAATTTTTGTATTGTATCATTTGTTTTACTATCTCCAGTGTACCATAGCTGGAGATAGGTTATTGGGTTCGGCCTCCTGATCTCCTATCGAACTTTCCAGGCTGATCAAGAAGGAAGGTGACAATGTGGCAATGGACGAGGTTATCATGGAGATCGAGACGGACAAGACCGCCCTGCCGGTCATGTGCCCCGGACACGGCACGCTCACCAAGATACTCGTCAAACAGGGGCAGTCGGTCAAGTCTGGGCAACCGCTGTTTCAGGTCTCGCTATTATTACGTAGATACCTACCTATATATATATATTACAGATAAGATTTATTTATATGACTGACCTGTTGGTCTAGTGGTTAGTGACCCTGACTGCTATGCCGGAGGTCGTGGGTTCGATTCCCACCCAGGACAAATGTTTGTGTGATGAGCACGATCATTTGTTCTGTGTCTGGGTGTAATTTATCTATAATATGTATTTTTATGTATTTAGAAATATATAAGTATGTTTATCAGTTGTCTAGTACCCATAATACAAGCTCTGCTTAGCTTGGGACTAGATGATGTTGTGTGAAAGTTGTGGAATATTATTATTATTATTATTATTTAGCCGCGATTTCGTCCGCATCAAGCTCGTAAAACTGCATGAATATTAAAAAAAAAAAATGATCTGATGAAATCATCATCATCTGCCTAGCCTTTTCCCAACTATATTGGGGTCGGCTTCCAGTCAAGCCGGATTTAGCTGAATACCAGTATTTTACGAGGAGCGGCTGCCTACCAGACCTCCACAACCCATTAACTGGGGTAACACGGTTCTTCATGGCAAGACTGGAGTCAGATTTACTGGCTTCTGACTATCCGTAACGACTGCCAAAGATCTACAAATGACAGCCGGGACCTACGGCTTAACGTGCTTTCCGAGGCACGGAGGAAACTCGTTATGTTAAGATGGTCACCCATCCACAGACCAACCTAGGCAAGCGTTGCTTAACCTTGAAGATCGACCTGTGCGGCTATTATTATTTAGCCACGATCTGATGAAATAATTATTTATTTATTTTCACATAAAATGGCCAAACTAAACGTCCAATTCGTTCTGCATTTCAAAATTCTGTTTTACAGGTAAATTAAACCTTAATTTTAAAATTCATGTTAGTGAAAATGCACGTAAGATGGGTTTTTTAACTTTAATAACTCAAAAGGCCATGGTCTAAAGCTCATTTCACACTACGCTATAATATAAAAGCTTATAGCTTAATAGTTCATAGCACGCGCCGCGCCGCGAGACGCATCGCAACGTTGCGAGGCGCATAGTAAAATCCACAGAGTACTATATGTAAAATCGTCAGCAACACGTCGTCGTGAATGAAAAACGCGCCGCGCGGGCGTCACGCGGCACAGCGCTGCATGAAGCAACGTATTCTAAATTCTCACAACATATTCTAAATTCTCACAATGTATCTTTTCGTGTAGTAAATAAAGTCTCGTTGTGAGCTGAGCCTTGGAACACATTCACGGGTGTCTAACATCGACGCACAAACAAATATTACAGCGTAGCGTGAAATGAGCTTTACAGTTTTGGTGCGATAACAAAAAAATGCGGGGTCAAGTTCTAACAGAATATCATATTTATTTTTCTTACTTTTAAATTGTAATTTGGACCAAAATGGATAAACTCCTTTAATTTTTTTATTACATTGTTTCGAAATTTATTAGGTGTTAATGTAAATAGGTCTAACATGTCAGAAAAAGATTTAAAGTGTCTCTGACAAGTGACCATGACACAGGTGAACGTAACCGGAATTGCGGCGCCGAAGGCAGCAGCACCGGCAGCCGCGCCGGCCGCCGCGCCGCCGCCAGCCGCTGCGGCCGCACCGGCAGCCGCGCCGGCCGCTGCAGCTCCCAGACCGGCGGCCGCGAAGGGAGCCGCCCCTGTCATTACAAGCAAAGCAGCCTCAGGGCCTCCTGTAAGTTTACTTACAATACGGCCGTTTTATCTTGGCGAGTCTGAATTTAGGCTCTGTGAATTTTAGCGCTTGAAAACTCGTACAGAAATAAAGGTTTTAAAAAAATAAATGCTAATAACAGTTTTTAACAGCAAATTGCATTTATTTTTACAACGGCCTCACTGTAGCTCTTCTTCTTATTCTTCTTCCTGCCCCTATCCCATATTACTTGGGGTCTTCGGAACACCTTTTTTTTCCTTCCTTTCTGTCCTGTCGTCCGTCATACTATCACTAACCTCCTTTTCTTTCATATCAGTCCTCACACAATTTTCATTCGTCTTTTGCACTATAAGTTTACTTGCCTACGAGCAATATTTTTTTATACTATCTGGTTTTTGTTGATTATGTAAACCTCTAAAACGTGCCCACGTGTAACATGTAACACAAAAGGGTATATTATCTCTTTCTACCAGGGAGTCCATAGACTAGTAAGAAAAGGACACACTACACTCTTTCTGTTGTCTTGCTGGGTATATTTTTCCTCATTTGCTTGTCAATAATAAATATGAACTGAATGGCAATGAATATAAAGTACACTTCAGAGTGTGTAATTGCTTCGTAATCAACCCAGGGTAGGTATACAAGATCCTTGCCTACAAGTATATGCTTTATAGTATTCCGTACCTAAGTTAGTAATAAAAACAGAATCCTTATACGATCACTTTGTTCTCCGTCTGTCAAGACCCTTTTTTCAAGAACACGTGAAGGTATGAAGCTGAAATTAATATCATTTACTGAACTCTGCTACCCCTTGAAGATTGAAGCAGTGCATGATTTCAAAGTCAATGTAATCCAAAAATAAGCCCGTTTATGCTACGTTTAGAAGCATATTTTGGCAATCAAAGTTCGACTAGTTAGTCTTTTTATAACTCAAAGCTCTTCTTCTTCTTCTCTTCGTGTCGATGCACTCAAATCATATCAAAACTCTTCAGAGCATTATTAGGCAACCTTCACGGCTCTGTCATTGCTCTCGCATAGATCCTGAAAAGTACAGCGAGCACTCGGTAATGCAGAGTCTAGCTGACTAATCCTTTCACCACGATGTCACATACTCAAACTAAAAACTCTGACTATTATCTACACCACAATTATTGAGCTAACAATTTTGTCGTCTAAAGCTGGGAGCCCTTAAACTTGCCGACCCAACGAAGACAATATCGGGCACTCGCACCGAGCACCCGGTGCCCATGAACAAGATGCGCCAGCGCATCGCCGAGCGCCTGAAGGACGCACAGAACACCGCCGCCATGCTGACCACCTTCAATGAATGCGATATGAGGTACGCCTTATTATATTTTAGAATAGGTATAGGTCGATGGGAACGGACGGTTATAGAATGGCGGCCACGTGCTACCAGGAGACGCAGCGTTGGAAGGCCTCCCACAAGGTGGACCGATGACCTGGCGAGAGTCGCGGGAATCCGATTAACGCGAGACGCACAGGACCGGTCGTTGTGGTGACGCTTAGTGGAGGCCTATGTCGAGTTGTGGATGTCTTTCGGCTGAAATGATGATGATAGCCACGCCAAATGGTAGTGGAAACTGTTATGCACGGAGTTTCCTTACGTGTTCGTATCAGAAATGAATATATCCACAAGAGAACCAAGGAAAGTGACAGTGGGCAGGGCACATTGCTTGTAAAACAAAATAATGATCGATGGGGTGGAAACGTTCTAGAGTGGTGACCACGTACCTGAAGACACAGCGTTATCGCAAAACATCCCGATTTTCTAAAACAGCAAGTCGTTGGTTGACTCCATAGCTAGTTTATTGTAACGTCTGCGATTCTTGCGATTATTATAAGTGCGCTAATATTGTTTCCAGCAAGTTGATGGCGTTCCGCAAGGCGAACTTACAGGCGTTTGTCAAGAAGTACGGCGTGAAGCTGTCCTTTATGTCGCCCTTCCTGAAGGCTGCTGCCAACGCGCTGATGGACCAGCCCGTCGTCAACGGCGTCATCGTTGGATCCGACATCATTTACAGGTGAGGCAGGGTTTCCACATGAAACATATTCCGTTCTGGAGTGGAGGCCACGTACCGGAAGACACAGCGTTGGAAGGCCTCTCACAAGGTGGACCAACGACCTAGCGAGGGTCGCGGGAATCCAATGGATGCGAGACGCACAGGAACGGTCGTTGTGGCGACGCTTGGGGGAGGCCTATGTCCAGCAGTGAACGTCTTTCGGCTGAGATGACGATGATGACGTTTGTTTTGGCAGGGATTACGTGGACATATCAATCGCAGTGGCGACTCCTCGTGGTCTGGTGGTGCCAGTGCTTCGTAACGTGGACTCCATGGACTACCCTCGACTTGAACTAGAGATGAACGCACTGGGAAATAAAGCCAGGAAAGGTAGCAAACTAAGTCACTCACTTTCTTTGTATGAAGTTCATGTGTAGACAATAGTTTCCCAACCATTCATGATTCATACTGCCCCCTTTACAAAAAAAAAACAAAATTCCAACGCCCCCTTTACGTAATAATTCGTGGATGCGTTCACAAACGCGTAAACTCACATACAGAAGACACCCCAACCCGGAACATCCATCTTTAGGTCATACTTATATTTGTTCCACCTGTGCAATTAAGGACCTTCGACAAGGAATTTCATGCTAAAGATAGGTTTAACATCTTTCTTATAGGTCATCAATACTCTGATAAGCATTAGCATTAACTTTACTGGCCTTATCCCACTGCTGGGACTCAGGCCTCCTCTCTAAGAGAGGGAATGGGCTGTCATCCACTACGCGGGCCCTGTGCGGATTGGTGGATACTCTGATAAGATTATTCGGTATTTCAGGTCAACTGTCACCAGCAGACATGCAGGGCGGTACCTTCACGTTAAGTAACGGAGGAGTGTTTGGCTCGCTCATGTCTATGCCGATCATCAACCTGCCACAGTCCGCCATCCTGGGCATGCACGCTATCATCCAGAGACCAGTCGCAGTGGATGGCAAGGTTACCTAAATCTCTTTAATTGACTGATATAACTGGCCTGCTGATGCAGGATCCTCCCGAACTTACCGTGTCCGGTGGGCACCTGTGTCATATGGACTACGGACTTTTGACTGGCCTGTTGGTCCCTTGGTTAGGGGCCCTGACTGCTATGCAGGAGGTCGTGGGAAATATAAAAGTATGTTTATCAGTTGTCTAGTACCCATAACACAAGCTCTGCTTAGCTTGGGACTAGATGGCGTTGTGTGAAAGATGTGGCAAAAAGTGGGGCGCAGGTCCTGGAGTTAGGAAGAAACGGCCGGACGTCATCATTATGGAATTAGTGGTACGGTAGAGCATATTATGGTAAAATGCGCGCCGCTATGTCCTCTTAAAGGCGATTGGTGACAATGACCTCTCGCGTCTAACCCTGATTCAGGCTATAGTACGCGGTATGAGAGAATGGGAAGAATCCATTTCTTTCTTTGAAGCAGTAATACAGGAGAAGGCGGCGCCCAAGACGCCGTCGTAGAATCCACCTTGGGTATCAGGAGTCGTAGGGTGATTCCTGCCATCTGGTAAGGACCAATCCCTACTCCACGGTGTGTTCTGCTCCATATGCGAATTGGACGGAGCCCCCTAGGGCTGATGCCTGCTAGGGCTGCGGGATTGTTCGTAAAAGTTACCGTGGCTATCCAACTATCGTGAAACAAGTGCGTAATACCAACAGCGCCAATATTTCTCAAACTTTCTCTCTATGACGACTAATAAAACTGTTTTCTTACAGGTTGAAATTAGGCCTATGATGTACCTCGCCTTGACGTACGATCATAGGTTAATTGATGGCCGCGAAGCAGTGCTATTCCTACGGAAAGTTAAGTCGGGTGTGGAAGACCCGACTTCTATTCTTGCCGGTATTTAAAGAAGTAGTCTATGCTTAACTTTAAAAGCACTCCGCTCTCAAGTTTGTAGAGCCAGCGCGGCGCCGAGCCTTAGGATATGTCCATATCTGGCAAATGCAATAAGTTAGCAACCCGCATTCGAGCGAGGCTTGCGGGCGATGCAGGAACGGCACATTGGCCAGATGTGGACACGTCCTTTAAGTGCTGTTCGCTCCCGATTCGTTCGGTTTTGTACATTCCATTCATAAAATTATTCTGCCTCTAACAGCAGCTCTATTGCAACGATAAAGACAAAGACCACTGAGACGTAAAATTTGAGGTAAAATAAATGTGAACGGATTGTACTTACGTATATTTCCTGTGTGCTGCAATAGACTACCAAAAACGATAAGCAAAAAGATATTCCTAAACCTACTGTAATTTTATTATGATTGATACTTACGCGAAATACCCAAGTTAGTAACTACTTATTTTGCTTATTTTCCGATTCCGAAAGGCCGAATGAAAAAACGGAACCCTTGGTCATTCTTGTCCGTAGACTGTCCTGTTGCAGCCCAATTGCTGAGAATCTACTGGACCGATTTAGTTGTTTCTGTTTTAATCACAAGCACGTTTTTGTAGGTTGGTAAACATCCAAAAACATCTCCCACTCTAGGTGGAACAAGACGATGCTATGAAACTTCTGACTTTTACCGACTAAAACCTACCTATTTTCCTTCGGATTCCCTTTTCATTTAACAATCCCGCGGCCCTGGCAAAAGCATAGCTTCTACTGCGGTTTCCGCTGGTAAAACGTCAAAAGGGATTTTTTTTTAAATGCAGAGTTTTTCTCTGCACTAAATTTCATCAAAATCGGAACGGCAATTTAGCCATAAACTTGTAAGAAACAGTTACTTTTGCATTTATAATATTCGTAGGGATCGATCATAATAAAATAAGAAAAGTTTTAAGTAATTTCAGATTGCAAATGAATTTTAACTGTAATTATGTAGGTTGTAAATAGTGATATGGTTTACTGTCTTCGTCTTGGATGTGATACAATAAGTTCGAAATCAGCCGAATAGGTAATTGATATTATAAATGTACCTATGTTATAAGATTTTTTTCAATAAAAAAATTAACGAATTCAAGTTGTTTAATTTCAAGTGTTCCCTTAGGGCCCTCAGTGACTTTTTGTAGCGCTGCTGACGCGCGTTTACGAAACGCTATGCGCAACTAACGCGGTACAGTCGGATTTGACGCGCTACTACACCGGGACTGTAGCGCGACTAACGCGCAACCGTATCTGACATCAGGGTTTTTTTTCCGGTGGGGGAATCATCAGAATGACTTCTCCCACTCTTGGGCGGAGCGGAAGGGCGTGTCAGACTCTTACTGACTAAACCCCTACCCCGTTCCTTCGTTGCCTTCGATCTGGGGAACACGGTGACAACCTTTCGGACTTTCCATGTTCCCCTGAGGCTTCGGCCCTGCCGGGCCCCTACAGTTTGCTGACATCTCCTTGAGGCGCGCGTGGAACAGAACGCCTCGTTGACTACTGGGCTCGGTCCAGATTATTTCCAGACTGCCGGACGGCGAGCTACCCAGTGCTCGCCGTCCGCGAACCCGCGCCTATGGTGGTCGGAAATCGGAATCGGGATCTCGGCGGCGGCGGCGTGAAGACCGTTCCCTCACGCGCTCGCGGTCAGCAGCCTCCTTCACTAGCATTACTGCTTCGCAGAATTAGGCGACCGCCTGCAAACTCTCCTCGATCCGGACCATGGCCTGAACCAGCGCCCGGCGTGAAAGTTCGCCGCCGCCGATTGCCTCCACAAGGACAAGGCGGTGCTCCGCCCAAGCGGATCTGACATCAGGGTGAGGAAGGAGGGAGAATGGCGCGTGAATGAAAAACAAAAACATTCTACATACAAAATCTTAATTTTTGTGCTACTGTGTCGCGTTTGCTTCGCGACTGAGGATCGTGGCGTCGGCAGAGGTAAGCCGCTAGCATTGCGACTTTATCGATTCGAACACACGACAGCATCGCTTCAAAAAGTCGCCGTGGGCGAGGGCCCTGCGTACAAAAGCGTGTGTCACGGCATACCTAGAACCTCGCACGCAGTCGAATTCACCTTTACCGTGGTCTATTGCCTTTTGGGCAAGAGGCCATAGACTGCAATCTTAGAGCATTTAAGTTTTAACCTATGTAGATGGCAAGGAACGAATTTCTGAACAAATTATCCTGCCACTTTTTTGCGGGAGGTGAGGTAAATACATACAGCACACTAGGAAAATCTGACAGTTTCGGGTATTAAAAAATAAAATAAAATACATTTGTCTTGCTGATGAAAAAAAAATATAGATGCGTTTGAACGCATCTTATTGTAAATATATATTTTCATGGCTGGCAATTATTTGTCTAATGAAATGTCAAATGGATTCCATGTCCGTGTATGTATTTTTATTCGGCGCGACAATTGATCAAACTTGTTTTTCTTGTGATTATCACCTTTTTTCATGTAATAAAATACATATTTCGAACGCCAAAATAAAGTGAAACCCTTCCTTCAGTATAGTGTGGTATAATATGTGTTAATTGTGAAATAATGAGGCGAGGTCATCCAAGCATCGGAGGATGGCGAAGTGAAAATCAAAGGCATTTCAGGCCTAGAGGTAACGGGCCTCCTCGGTTTAGACCTCCAAGAATCTACCAATTACATGACACTCCCAGGTAAGACCTTAGTACCAATATAACTTGCAATATTTGCATTGCACCACTGACGCGCCAATATTTCGTATACCTTGAAATGTTAAAAAAACTGTGTATGTATATAGAATACGTCGATAAATCTTTCAAATATCATTTCGTTATGGGTTCATTAACATAATGGTTTATAGAATGAGCTATTGCAAATATTGTGTTTTGTTTTTCTTAGTATCTATAATATTTTATTCCAGATTCCCGCCACCTAACACTCGACTGAATCAAAGAGGGCCACCGTATAATACTCACGGAGGACATCCAGACGACCATGTTCGACAAGATCATCATGATAGACACAGAGAGTATAGAGATGGCCATCGCCAAATTGATCAGAGAATGCCGGAGAGAGAGCACCATCCTCGCTCTAGGCACATGTATCAATATAATGTCCATCCTAACATAAGAACTAAAGATAATAGCAATCAGTGCAGCTCATACAAAGATCCATCAAAGTTTTACGAAGATGCTCCAATTGATACATTTCATGTTAATAGTATGGGAGACATCGATCATCGGCAGCTTCCACTCTTACCAATTCCAGCAGATTCTTTTAATCTGCAACGGATGTCTCCTTGGTCCAATCCACCTCCTAACTTTAAAAAACATGACTACGATGATAGAAGTCAAAATACTTTTAGACCCAATGATACTCCAGAGAAGAATAAAATCCCTGTTGTAGATTATACAGGTCATAGACCTCCTGCGTCAGACCACTATGGCGGGACGTCAGGACCAACTACCAATAACAATGATACTTCATTTAGCCGATCTGTACATGACACAGTAGATATTGTGAGGAAAAGATTACTGAATCGTAATGATCCAGAAAGATTATCACAAGATGCAGCGGTCCAACCTAGTTTGAATGAGCAGGAGGTTAGCGAGAATGCCAACCAGCACATACAGCAAGAACAACCACCGAAGAAGAGAACACCAAGACAGAGACAAAATATTAAATCAAATTGTGATAAAATGAAATCAAATATTGTACACCAACTGTTTAAGATGGACAAAGATAAAATGCATAAACTTATGGACAATCCAGGTTCTTCATCAAAGTTTGAGTATGCCATTAGTAGTTTAATAACAGAGTCTCAAAATAGTTTAAACCGCCATTTAAGATCTGTGGCAGAGAAATCGCTGTACAGTTCCAGCACAGACTTCATACATAATGACAATAATACAATTTATGAGGATACATTCATGAAGCAGATGCAGTGCCTCTTAGATCCACAAGACACTGTATTACTTGAAGATATAAAGCCCATTGTCATGGCTGAACTTAGTAAAGTCCTACAGTTAGCTGAATTTGATCAAAGATTTGAAATGCCCGAAGATGGACAGTCTAACTATCCTTATTTTGAACCCCACAGCTATGATGAATTATCAGAAGAACCATGTTATGTACAAGAGCAACCATCATCATTAAATTATGAAAATTCAAACACATCAGCTGCAACTAATAATTCTAATAAGAACTTAAATTATAATCATGAAACACCATGTGAAGAACCCAATGTTCTTTTTGAGAGGCGTCAATCAAAACGGATTGAGCAGACACAAGAAAGAAAACTTAGTATAGATAGCCGGAGGAATAGCCAGAGAAGAAGTTCGGAAACACCTGCCGAAGAGCCATTTAAGAGTAAAGAAGAACCATTACCACTATTTGATAACTATACCGATCAGCCGTCCGAAGATGAAGATACATTCGCCGAACTAGACAGGCAATATCATGTAGCTGTTGACCACAACTTTATTGAAAATGATGATCTCTCAAGGGGGGCTCCCACTAACTTTGAACCTGCTCCTCAAGCACCACCGCAAATAAAACAAGAAATTGACACTCAATTGCAAACCATAGCCCAGTCACCTTTGGACTTATTTGCTGCAAGTAGGGAGGCCCTCAGAAATATAGCTAAACATATCAAACATGAAGTAACACAATCTACACACGAAAATATCAATAATGAAACAGTTGCAGCAACTGAAATACCTAAAACACCAGACAATGATGTTCACAAAGAGAAACATATTAAAATCAAGCAAGAGCATATGCCTCAACCTAAAGATACTGACAAAGAGACTGATAAAGCAGGAAGCTCGAATGTTATTAAAACTCCTCCATCAAACTCACGAAAAAGGTCTACTGACCAAAGACCATCTCATCGTAAAGAAAAACGAAAGAAAAGTGAATCTAGCCAGTCTGATTTAGCTAAACCAACTTCAGAAAAAAATACTCCAGCTAATGTAAAAACTAGTTCAGTTAAGTCATCGGAAAAGTGCAATGAAGCACCAAAACATTATTATACTTTATATTTACCTAAAGATGAAAATAAGAAAGAAGCCAAGGATAGTCATAAAATTGACTCAACAGATAAAAGTTATTCTGATAAATATGTCAAAAGGAAAGAATCCTCAAAAAAGCCAAAAGAAAAGGAAAGTGACTCAAGCAGGAGAAGACATTCTAGTACATCCAGTCAAACCATTCTAAGTCCAAAAGATAGTATTAATGCAAACAGTCAAACACCCACGAAAACAGATCCTAAAATTAAACTTAAGACTTTCGATATGTTTGTAGAGCAACCTAAGAAGGCGGCCCCTCTCCATCAAGCACACAGAAATACGGCAACAGCTGTAACTCCTACTAAACCTGCTACAGAAGATATATCTAAACAACTCCCAACTCCAACCCCTGCACGCAAGACGTTGCAGGTGAAAACTGTAGGTACTCAATACATAAGGAGATTAATAACAAAAGAAACTCAAACATTTCAAACTAAAGTCACCACCACCAGGTTTACTCAAACAGAAAGGAAGAAGTTTGTCTCAAAATCTATACAAACACTTCCTGTGAATTTAGAATTAGAAAAGCCAAAACCGAGGGCGGCCGACGCTTTCGAAAGAATGAAAGAAATTGACATGGAGATACAAGTATTACTACAAGAAAAATTTAAATTGTACAGTTCCTTAGAATCCAAAGAGAGTATGCCTGCATTGGGTATGACTGTTCTGAACGTCACACCTATTGACGAAAACAAAGACGAAGATGAAGACCATGACACATTGCACGACAATATAATGACTGCAGACGAAATTGTGGAGGATTTTACCAGCATACCAGTGGAAGAACTAGAGCAAATAGCTTTAGAGAGTGTTCAAGAAGATAGCAGTGATTCAACAAAAGTTGAAAAAAGAACTTTACGACAAAAAGTGCTGCAACAAGAACGGCTCAGTTCTGAGAGTCCCACATCAAGAAGAAGTAAGAAAGCGAAAACACCTAATATATCTCTTATAGAACAAATCATTACAGATGATAGGCCCCTAGAAGACATTATATCACTAGACGCCCTTGAGGAACCGCAACCAGCTAAAAACAAGAAGAAGCCTCGATCTCAACCAAAGAAAAAACCAACTAAGAAAACGAAACCTCAAAAAAACGCTAATGTTAATGTAAATACTTTTGACATAAAGGACTGTTCAGTGGTTCTTATCCAGACTGATGTAAGAAAATTTATAAAGGAGGAACCCTTAGATGAGTCTGATGATACATCTGTGCCTATGGATGCTGGGCCTTCAAATGCCGAGGAGATTGTGACTTTCGAGCCGCAAGCAAAACCCGCGCTAAAATCAAGGCAAATGGTGGAAGTGAATGTAGCTAATGATATCCAGTTTGACATGTTAGATGTCTCCGAAGATATTGTGATAGGAGAGGAGAGTGAGATAAAAAGTAATGAGAAAGACGTGCACGGGAGGGTGGCTATAAGTGAGGAGATAATACTGGATAACAGTCAGTCTTCTGCGGAGGACGCGTCGACGGCGGAGAGCGGTCAAGCGGAGAATGAGTGCAAGATGTACGACTACTCGACGGACGAGAAGTTACGGCGAGACTCGGTCACCATCACCGGGAACGCTGATGCCGTACTTGCAATAGAGGTGAGTTTTTAATTGTTGTTTAAATTAAACTAGAAGTAAATTATAGGATCAAAACAATGAGATAAAACCTCATGAAAGTTAATGGGAAAATGTAAATAATCAGTATTTACTAAATGTTTAATTACTTTCGACAAGCCAATTAAAAACTATAGGTTTACAGTTTACACACATTTACAGTTACATCTTAATGGCAATATTAAACAAACAGTGCAATTTTTGTTCAATGAATTTTTTTTTAATCAGTTACATAGCAGCAATCTTAATATTCAAATTAGTAATTTAAGAAATATAATTATTTACTATAAGTAAAATATGTCTGGCTTCTGGCTGTAAACAAATTCTGTCCTTGCAATTATTATAATAATATTATTTATTTTGTCTACTGCTGTAGTCAATTTCTTCCACAATGTGCCCTGCCATCTCCTTCGTGGTTTCTACGGCGGTCTTACGGTTTAAGGGCACCAATCTTTGTTTCTCCTAGCCTACCGCACATTCGGCATGCGGAAGACATGTTCAGCCCAATCCAGCCTACTAATAACTATATTTTTAACACAAATAATCCTCAATTCCAGTGCATAGAGAATGACTTCATAGCAGCGTGTTTGGATGGCAACGTCTACCACTTTAGTGGGGATGGGATGCTCATCAACACTCTGCGGGGATCCAACCTGGCTGTCACGTGCCTCACCATCGTGAAGGAGAAGTATGGGACCACCGTGTACACAGGGTCGCTGGATTCCAGGATACGATATTATGATTTGGAGGTATGGTTGTTTTGGTTACTGTAATCTATTGTCGAAATATACTGCGGCATCTCCGGGCTATATGTCGGTAATCGCAGGGATCAGTTTTTCGATTACCGACTTTAAGACCCATAGCTCACTAGCATAGCGGCCAGGCAGCAGCGGCCATTGAGATACATACATTAGTATGAAACCACTATAGAGCGCGAGCACCTGTGGCCGCTGGCCGCGTGCGGCCAAGTGCCCGCGCTCTACAGAATTAACCTGCAAATACAGACTTATTTTTCGGAGACGTGACTATAAAAATTGGTAGAACTAGCACAAGGATTGTGTGGAAAAGGAAGGGGCAGGTATTTATTTACCCTGGGACAATGTAGACTAGTGCCTCATAAACAAATGCTTTGTTGTTTTGAAGAGACTCTCAAAACAATTGAATTGAAAACACGTCGTTGCATAGTCGAGCTGTCGCGCCTTCGTATTTTCGATCGGAGCGGAGCCTTTAATTTATTATTATTGATTTTATATGATTCAAAGGTGTTTTTAGTTAGTAAAATTCTCACACTCTTCCGTTATGCCCTAAAGAGAGAGAAGTCATTCAGTACAACTAATATGTAAAAATAATTATAACTAATAAGTGAAAAATTCAATGAGATCTTTGGAATTAGGTCATCTCACAAAAGCGACTGACCAACAAATGAATCAAACGAGATGACATAAACATCCGTAGGTGTAGCGATAACGTCACTTTGGATATAAGAGATGCTATCAGTCAAATCCTTTTAGACGTGTCAACAGTGCTAAAACAAAGTGCATTACTTTTTGGCATGTTGTATAACAGTTTTACAAGTTACTGCAATTACCAAAATAATTGCAAAATCGTAGATAACGTAATCACTTTGCAGCCGTCGGTGTTATACTAGAGCTACTTCGAATTGACATTATCTCTGATTCGGATGAAGTTACAGTACAGCCGAAGTAACTTGACCGCTCTGAACTTCGAATAATTACTTGCGCAGTAATTCTTTTTTCGAGGGTGCGCAGTAGTGTAGAACGCCAACTTCGGAGCGGTCAACATATTTTGACGCTCGCTTGGATGTAGCACCGCCATGTCCTCGTGGGTACGAATGGTGGTAGCGACCTCTTACGTCTGGCCCTGATACAGGCCATGATACGGAGTGAGGAGAAATTAATATTAACATAGTAGGCGGCTGCACGCGTAAGGGATTGGACATTCTCATGCCCCTATTTCTAGCCGTCGTAGGCGTGGGCTTGCGGACGACGAACAATGGGTTGCTCGCCGTCCAGCCGTCCGGTAACAATCCGGATCGAGCCCGAGTTGTTAATGGCGCGTAGTGTTTCACGCGCGTCTCAAACAGATGTTAACCAAACCTTAGGGGCCCAACAGGGCCGAAGCCTAAGTACTGGCAACATGAGTTGTCTTTCACAAGGGAAACCTGGGCTCCTAGAACGCAAGGCAAAAAAGGAACATATTTGTGGTAAAAAATAACAAGTCCTCCAACTCTGCCCTAAAACGGGAGAAGTCCTTGAATGATTTCCCACCTTAAAAACACACAATATTTATGTCATCATCATCTCAGCCGAAAGACGTCCACTGTTGGACATAGGCCTCCTCCAAGCGTCGCCACAACGACCGGTCCTGTGCGTCTCGCATCCATCGGATTCCCGCGTTATGTATATCCGTACAATTATTAATTCTCATCTTCTCTTACATTTCAGACTGGTCTGGAGAAGGGTCCGGAGTGCAATGTCCTGAGTCCTATACAGACCATGGACCGCGCGTGGGACACCGTCTTCGTCGGCACCAGGACTGGCTTTGTGCTACAGTTTGAATGCAAGGTAAGCAGAATCCTGCTTTACTAATGTTATAGGCTAGCTTCTGCCTGCGGCTTCGTCTTCATACCAAAAGCAAAAGCGTTATAAAATATCCATATCCTACTTAAAATCTATCTATTAACAGATAAATATATTTTTAGTAAAAATTACATTTACAAGGCGGGCAAGGTTGTTGTAACCTAAATATCATCCAAATCCATTCCATTTTTGCATGATTGATTTTTCAAAAGGATATGAAAGTATTTGGATGTTTGTTAATCAATAAAGCCTTAGTATATAGAGCTGAGATATTGTTCAAATGAATTACTGTGACCCCAGATCGCAAAGGGGAACTGAAGGAACAGGAGGAGTTTAAGTCAGTAAATGTCTGACACTCCCTCTCACTCCACTAAGATCGGAAGATTTTGCATGCGTACTTATAAAAGTTAAAAATGTACCCTTCATATCTTCAAAGAAAAAAAATCTGTCCACATGGAACAAAAGTTTTTCTAATCAATTAAAAACAAATGACTTTTGTATGAGCTAAAAGAAATATTAAGTTTAGAGTTACAGTTTTAGAAAAGTAAAAATATTGAACATACACTAATCTCAACAACCATTACATTACAGAACAACATGTTAATACCAGTGAGTACAGTGAAATTCTCCGAGCAATCGATCCTCGCCCTCCGTGCCATGAAGGAAGGACCCCGCAAAGTGTTGCTGGTCGCCGCCCGTTCAGAAAACGTCACGATAAAGGACGCACAGACCGGACTGCTGCTGCGAACGCTCTCTGGGCCCAAGATGACAGTGTATACCCTCCTTTTTGAAGATGGCAAGGTCTTCTGCGGGACTAGTAGCCATCAGATACATGTTTTTGATTATGCTGTGAGTATTTTTTGAATTAATTAAATGAAAGGGTCCAAACATAACAATTTAAGGATGCGATACCACACTGTGATATCCTTAAAATTACGAACTCACGACGCATCGTAAGAACTTCGCACATTGTATGGTCACCTGACCTTCGACTGATGCTATGCTTTACCGTACAAAAGTGCATTGAAGTAATTTGCATAATTATAAACTTCCGATGCGACGTCATATTCCATCGAAGTTTTATGTGGGAGCCCTAATACATTTGAAAGACTGTCCTAAAAGGTCATATTCATCATTTGAAATCTTTTTTTCAACATTCACTTATGTTGATTTCATAGATTTACTATTTCTTTATGGTGTTCTCTCTCTATTTGTTATGCTGCTAGTCTTAGCAGCATAAATGAGTACATTTATTTAGCATAAATTCCCTCACTCGTTTCTTTGCTTTTCTAACTATTTAGGTAACTCACAAATTACAACTTACTTAATCAATCCTCTTTCCCACGTCAACAGCACTCGATAGCCACTTCAGTAGGTATAACTGAAGTGTCAGTGTTTCTAAAATATTTGTTTCCATTCCATAATATTATTATGATTCAAGTATCCACTTCAAACGTCACGTAAATAAAACTTAGTTGAGAGACACGTGCAAAGTGCTCATTATCACGAGATTTGGTAAAAAAAAACTTTGACCGTTTAGGGACGCCTGGCAGATGTGAAACATCTGTTAATACGAGTAATAGATAAATACTCGTATATCGTACCCCCGGTGCACGGACACTGTCACTTATGCAAAAATGTAGATTTTCAGGAGAAACATTTAAAACTTTGTTCATCTATCTTTGTACCTAAATAATTTTTAGATATTTAACTCATTTTTGCATTTTTTGTAAAAGTGACAGACCGGGGGTCTGATAAGTGTTATAATACAAGGAATAATTAGAAAATGCCTCCGCGCCAGCGTAGTGAGCGCATCACGGTGTGACAGCGTCATGCTGCTTGCGGTAACGGCTTGACAGCACCATGCCTTTAGCCTTCACGGCATTCGAGTTGGTTTTACTGCTAAGGCTAAGCTGCACGTCAAAACTAAGCAGAGCTTATGCTATGAGTTATAGACTACTGAATGATAGACATTCTTACAACTCGGTCACAATAACTTAACTCATCTCTGGAATGCGAGTTTCCTCCTAGCTTACCCCCACATTCCCTTAGCTCGCCTAGCAAGTGTCAATATGGTCAGCATCTTTTTTACCGATACGAGCGTCGATAATTTTATCTAGTTCTCTGTTGTTGTTATATTGTTTTTGGACATTATACATCAACACCAAGCGTTCCGAGTTTTGTATAATAATATAATGCATATTATAGATAAATTACAATCAGCCACAGAACAAATGATCGTGCTCATCACACAAACATTTGACTTGGGTGGAAATCGGAAGCCACTAGACCAACAAATGATTTTCAAGGGATTTAAGTATGTGGATTATAAAAGTATACTCGTTATGTACATCACTGTAACATGCTGTAGCAGGAGTACGCTGTCCGCCCACGTCAGACTTTTTGTAGGACCGATATCGTAACAAATTATAATCTTATACTATTCTGACCGACTTTTTCTGTGTGCGTTGCACTATTGCTGTTCTATTTATCACCTAAAAAAAACGGGTCTGATTATCGGATGTAGGCGGGCACCGGTATACAGACAGTTGAAGTTTAGTTGGCCTAATCTAATTATTAAATCTATTTTCCAGAGTGGAACCCACACGGGGTGCCACGAAGGCGGCAAGGGCGCGGTGTGCCTGCGCGCGACGGGCGGGCTGCTGTTCGCGGGCTGCTACGACGGCTGCGTGTACGTGTACCGCGAGGGCGAGACGCGCCCGCTGGCGCAGCTGCGCGGGCCCAGCCTCATGCTGCTGTCGCTCGCTGTTGTTGGGAGCAAGGTGAGATAGCATCACCACAACAAACTTCTTACAAAAAAAAATACAACCGACTTCAATGTTAAAAAAAAAACACAGTCAGTCATCGACACACACGCTATGATCATATGAGCTGCCATCTTTTAGCTAAAATTCCATTATCTGATATATGTGTTACTGTAAAAGCCCGAACCACGGTATATCTCAGGTTTTACCAGTAAATCTTAGGTTTTACCAACACGAATTGGTAAATGTAAGAATATGTGAAAAAGAAACGATTTAATCGGGCTTTTACCATTAGAATTTGGTACATGCTAGGTTTTACCGGTGAGGGTTGGTAAATGTTAGTTTTGTATTTTCGACGATGGAGCGAAGTTTAACAAGAAGTAACCTATTCATTCTCGACTTAAAGATTCCTGGGTTGTAGCTATCAGGAAACACTCCGGCAGGGATTTCTACTCGTTGGCTGTACGTACAATAAATGTGTTCCACAAAAGGTTTTGCGCGTATAAGAGGGATATCTACCATGTACCGATGGCGCATCGCCGTACGCCTGATGGTCCGATGATGGAACGGGCTAGGAGGAATTATTTAGTTATGCAATTCCGACGCACACTCTTCAAAATGCAACTGGTAGAAACCTGACAGGCTAGCGACTCGGTGTTGATGCTCAAGATTTTGAAGCCTCGACTAAACGAGTGCATCATTACCAATGATCTTCTTGGTTTCAATAGCTTCAAGCGCTTCAAGCTGATATCGGGCAGATCCATCCCAAAGATGAGAGGAGTACTCCACACATGATCGAACTTGCGCTTGATAAAGTGTGAGCAGCTGTTCCGGTGTGAAGTACTGTCTCACCTTTGCAAGGATTCCTAGCTTTTTAGCAGCCAGTTGAGCCTTTGCTTCAATATATGGAGCAAAGTTAAAAGTCAACGTCAACGTAACACCAAGAAGATCAAGATGGTCGGTTATCGGCACGGTTGCACCCAGGAAAGTAGGAGAACTGAATTGTCTTCTTTTAGCGCAAAATTGGCATTGCCCCATTCAGTGACCGCCTCCAAGGACCAATTCAAGTGCTCAACCATAGCCACTTGGAGAAACTGGATCTGTGACCCACTAGTTCGCGTATTGGATATGTATCTTTCAGTAACAGTACTGTCTGCATACCCAAAGGTACCAGGCTTAAGCAGATTGTTAATGTGCAGCAAGAACAAAGTTGCCGAGAGCACTGACCCTTGAGGGACTCCGGCATTAATTAATGGCCATTTGACCGGACGAGCTGCCATCGTCTGCCATCCAAGCACTCAATCCAGCAGGTAAACCAAAAGACGGAAGCTTACTAACAAGGATTTCGTGCCAGACCCTATCGAAAGCCTTCGAGATGTCGAGAGAGACGCCAAGCGTTTCCCCATGCTTCTTGATGGCCTCATTTCGGATACGGATGGCATACGCTAGAAGATCACTAGTTAACCAATTTCGGCGAAACCCGTATTGACGTCACTTAGGATGTCATAAGTTTCTAGGTAGGTAGGTATGCCAGGAGCTTAGTGTTGAGTACACGGTCCAGTCTTAACCTATCACATACCCACAAAACGAGACACAATAGTAAAACAATAACACCGCGGTCTCATAGGACCGGTCGGGGATTCATGAATTAAAGAACAATGCATAATTATTAAACACTAATTGTACTACTAATGTGTCAAATCGTTACCTATCTTTTGGTAGTGTTTATCTTAACATTTACCGTGTCTTTGAGGTAAATCCTAAGATTTACCAAGTGAATGGTAGTAAAAGTCCGAAATAAACGATGATTATAGAACAGTTCGGACATTTACCATTAAGAGTTGGTAAATCTTAGGATTTACTGGAAAATCTTAGGATTTACCGTAGTTCTGGCTTTTACAGTAACATATGAACTACGAGGGATGTGTCGATGATTTTTATGGTTATATTTATGTAACTTAACTAGTTACGTTTTACAGTCGCAAAAGATATTTTTAACTTTATAAAACTTACCACTGGCTTGAAGTTGGTTAAAAAGAGATAGGTACGAAGGCATCAAGGCAATCTACATACAAAGCGCGCTCGAGCAATGCACACATAGACACCGCTCCCAGACACGATGTCTCAGACTATACGCGCTTGGACTGAACTCGGACTGAGCACCCGACGCCTACCCTAGCACGATCGCTGAGTGTACGTATAAAAAGTGAAGCACATAAAATTGCCTTCTGTACCTACTTATCTTTTTTCAACCGACTGCATAATCTTGTAACTCATAATATGATTTAAATCATAATTCATTCATTCATATATCATAATTTATTTGAGCTTCCATGGAGTTTCGCACGCTGTTCTCTATAGAGCATCAGCATCATCAGCACTTTGGAACATGCAATTTAGTTTGACCTTTTTCTTTCACTTGACTTTCAAACCGCAATTCTATTCTCCAGATAACAGATTTGTGACGATTGATATATATATATATATATTTATAAATTATTGTACTCCATTACAAGATTATAATCTATACTAATATTATAAAGCTGAAGAGTTTGTTTGTTTGAACGCGCTAATCTCAGCAACTACTGGTCCGATTTGAAAATTCGAAAATTTTTACTGTATTAGATAGCCCATTTATCGAGAAAGGCTATAGGTTATATATGCTAAGACCAATAGGAGCGGAGCACCTCATCTATTAACGAAGACGCGGGTTAAAGTTAGCGTGAGCCCAAAGTAACAATTCCACGCGGACGAAGTCGCGGCCGGAAGCTAGTTTACAATAAGAAAACCTTATAGCTTTCCTCAATTTCTTCCAGGCAACAAAAAAATTGATCAAACTGTGGTGTTAAAATGTTTTAATAAAACATTATTTTAATTTGTTTCAGATTATCGCAGGATATAAAGACAGAAGCTTATACATATGGAAAATACCTTTAAGTATATTACAGGAGATGATTTTATAAATTCTACATAGGTGTTGTAGATGAAATCTCAAGTTTACCTTTAGTTGAATATATTCCGTGATTTGTTTGGTTAAGCCAATGTGTATATAAATTTAAAATAAAAGAAGTTTTAAATGGTTCGCAATTTTCTTTTTTTTACCCACATACTTTTACTACAAAACCTATTACAGTGATACAATACAATCATACATTCATTTTTCGCATCAATCAAAAATAGGTGTCAGAAAACCACATAGCATGCTTTTTTTTTCCAAAATGGTAAGTAAAATTATAAACTAGCCCCACAAATCGTTGCAATGATTTTACTAACACTCTTAATTCGTTTTTTAAATAAATATTATATTTTATATAACTTAGCACATTGGTAAATAATATTCTTTTAAGTTCCTTTTAAATCTGTTTTTGTTTCTCTCTTCTCTCCTGTTTCTGACCTGTTGTCACACACACTATGCAGGCAAGCATAATTATAAGTTAGATAGTACGTGCAATACCGGAGGGTGTGACGTCACAATATGGCACGGCAGTTATTAGGTAACGTCCACACACTTTATAGCAGCCGGGAAACGGAAAGGGATTATGTTTATAAAAATGTTTGATTTATCGCCGCGCCGGTCCTACTTCACAACTAAGACTGGTGGTCGGTCCTAAGAAGGGCTAGCATCAAGTTCGTAAACCTAAATGGCTTGAACTAAATCATTTGGGGTTACCAGCCTGGTGAAAGAAAAGTCAGACTGAAGTCTAGACTGCGTAACCGAGTGCGATAATTATTATCCAGGGACCGCCAGGACTTTAAAATAATTTTACGATATAAATTTAACGCCAGACTAGTCCACGCTCCTTTCACCTACCAACATCAGATTTCTTGAAATCCTAAGAGCCACATGGTTGAGGGCATGAATGAATGCTACCAATGCTGCATTCGACGGAACCATCTAAGGGGGTCAACCGTCAACTCGATTTCAATAAAGAAGAATTTTAAAACCTTTTTACTACCCGATAAAGATTATATGACAATATTTTCCTTGGCTGACCATTTACTTTCGTCGGTTTTTTATACTCTGAGTGAGACTAAATTGACATAGGTAACGTCAAAATTACTATAGATATGATGCCAGTTTTTTTGTGTTGTAATGTCATTTTAGTCTCAGGGTATAAAAAACAGACGGTAGAATAAGACTAAAATAGATGCATGTCTTTGACTTAAATGTGCTGTAACGAAGCATATTCTTTAAATCACATTATGCGAACCCAAGCATATTCTTTACACAGAAAGCTCTTGTTAAGCCGCTATTCACTAAAAAAATAATTTAGTACGTTTCATAATTTTAGAAATCGAATCGATGTTTAGTCGATTTTTCATTTCTGAACGTAATGTAGTTTCTGCCAAGTGGCACTCCTGTTTGAATTTCTGACTTACGTCAGTGGGTGTTTCGGACGGCGGCCATTATTCTACGTATAATTATTAATTTTTTTGCTGTTTTGTGCTAGAAACAAAGAACTCAACTATTTTCGACATATTCTATATTATTATAGTTTTGGAAAAAATACATTTATAGTACAAAATGAATCCAGAATAGTAAGTATTTTTACTACATGTAACATGGTGATTTAGAAACAAGGATGGTGTAGAAAAAACATCTTTTTTGCGTGTTCATTGTCTTTATGTGCAATTTATATCTTAGAACTCTGTAACTTAAGTTTACGAACAAGTTGTGGTGTCCCCATAGTAAATTAATTAGTTACAAATGAGGTGACTCATTGTGTATTCGTGGTAGGTAGGTATTATCGAAGTATTTGTGAAAACGTAATCGTATGGTTCATGAATGGCGCATTAGTGAGTGATGATTGTACCAGACCTCCACTTCCTGGTTCCTGTGAACTGGATGCGTAGCGAGCGAAAAGTCTTTGTTTGAGGGAACAAAGCAACGCCTCCCTTTTATTAGGAGCGTTTATTGATGCGCATCACTCGTGTTGTCCTTGATCTGAGCTGCTGCACACCACTAAACTACGCAATGTGTTCTTTTTCAGCGACTATTTGTTTAAACTACTCCTGATTGGTGACTCTGGTGTTGGCAAGTCATGTCTGCTGCTGAGGTTTGCTGACGACACCTACACAGAGAGCTACATCAGCACTATTGGTGTGGACTTTAAAATTAGGACTGTAGACTTAGACGGCAAGACAATAAAGTTACAAATATGGGACACAGCTGGGCAGGAGCGGTTTAGAACAATCACTTCATCATACTACAGAGGAGCGCACGGAATTATCATTGTTTATGATTGCACAGACCAGGTAAGATCCTCAAACTTATTTATTGACTGTTCTTCTCACATGAATACATCTCAGACTATCTATGTGTATTGTGTAGCTATAGAGGGTATTCAACCTCCTTTGTTGATCTTGACATCACAATGTATAAATCAAAGCAGGACAAAGACCAGATAACCTTAGACATAGTCATCAATATTCATTGATTTAAAATATAGGCTTGTGCCATTTCAAATGTGAGAAATAAACAAGTTGACTGAAAAGGGAAATCTGCAGAAATAAGCTGCTAAATCTAAATTGTTGTTGAGAGTTTTTATTATGGCAAATTTTTTACTGTACTGTAAGTTAGAAAGTTACGAAATTGAATCTTATCACAGATGAAAAAGAAAAAAGAAATTGCTAGTTTCTTCTGCCAATTTAACCTCTTTTTTATCTGTTTGTAAAGAGACTGTTTTTTCTATTATTATTCTATATTCAAAATCACATAATACATTTGTAATTTAATTACAATATGCATTAGTAATTTCCATTTAAAGTTAATTTTCCTCAACCACTTACTAGCAAGTAATTTAGTTATTGCTTCCACAAACTATGATCAGATTGTTTTAAAGAATAATTAGTTCTTTTAATTAGTAATTAATACAGCCAATGTATTACTTTTCACATTTATAATTGAACTCAGAATGCTAGTTTTAATTAGGTTTTTTTTTAATAAAAGTAACACTACACTTAACTGAAAATTACTTAGTTTCTAGTTTATTATATTGGCCTAGACTTCATATTTAGGAAATAGAAATAACAATGACTTAATATGCAGCCTTCACACAGTTATTATTTCTTCAATTTGGTTTAGTGTGAAAATCAATCACATGGAAAAACTTCAATATCAAATCGTAGGAACCGAGGTTTTACAAGGTAAACTGTTCTGAACAAATATAAGACTTAATTTAAATGAAAACTATTCTGTTGGATTACTTTTGAAAAAACTGCTTGATCCGGGTGTTGTTGTGCCATATAAATGATCAACTAAAAAGGGGGGTGGTGGTAGAAGATGGTACAAAATTGCTTATTCTCAGACCTCTGAGATGAAACATAAAAAAAAAATTGGTTAAGCTATTTTGGAGATGTTCAAAAACAAACACTGCCATGACATGTTTATATACTAGAACATAGACTCCCAACAGGGGAGGTACCGCCCCCTAGTGGACGCTAGAGCTTTTCCTGGGACGTGGTAGCAAGTCCAATTACAAATGGGAGACATTAAAAATAATAAAGAAACACAACACTTAACAATGGGGGCGTCAGCATATTGCTTTCTTCTAAAAGGGGCAGTATTTCAAAAAATTATGGGAAACGATGTATTAGAAGATGTCACAGTCTAGCTGTTAATTGTTTAAAACTACTTTTAACTCGCAAATATTAGTCAGAATCACTTTAGTCCAACAAGTAGTTTTATACTACTTTAAATTACCTGAAGTTTACTCAAAAACCTCCTATGTTAGTTATTTTTGGTAGTTTAGATAACTAAAATGTTTCCTAATACCTATTTAAAAACCCTACAAAAAGCACAAACTGGCAGTTACAATTTACTCCCTGATAAAGCTTATATGTATACTGATTAAATAATTATTTATTCAGTATGTTAATCTTGTAGTAATGACTAATTTGTGCATGAGGTGTAGTTAGATCTTGTACTCTCTGTGTGTCAGTGCACTCTCAATTCATGACGCATGTAGACTGCAACAGTGCATAATGTCGCTCCATGGGCTATGCCACACAAAGTTAGCAGATGACTGTCGTAGAGAAGGTGGTATATAAATCAGTACTTAAAGTTGTGAGCTACCAGTATAGAGGTTATACGACACTTTGCTAAGCTGAGTAAGCACTCCGCATTTATAAGTATAAAAATGCTATTTACAGCGATATCCCGACATGTCGCTGAGTCGTAAACATTGGCGGAGTTTTTCTGAAACCCGTGGTCTTAGAATGCAAAGGGCAACTGCAGCACACAGGTGTGCTTGTAGTGCTTACCATCAGGTGGGATCGCAGTCAAGCACTAGGTTTTATAATAAAAAAAAAATAAAAAAAGAAGTTTGACACGCCCTTCCTCTCCACCGGGCAAGGACGATCACCTTAAAAAATTCGTAAACCTAACTTAGCCGAACATCTGTGGTGAGACGCGACTTTTCAAAGCATCTGTCGCTTAGTAAATAAGAAGTTTTATTTTTACTACAAGTTTTGCATCACTTAGAAGATTATCAAGACATAAAAAAAGTTTGTTACCTGTTTGTCATTCTATAAACAGTTCGGTGGGTAAAAAGTAGTTGCAATAAGTTTTTGTAGATGATAGGTTTATTAAGGTGTGAAATCATCAAATGCGCTCAAGTATAGAAGTAAGTAGTAGATTTACTGCAACTCATGGCCCCAGTAGGCTTCGACCCTGCTGGGTCCCTACAGTTTGCTGACATCTCTTTTGAGGCGCGTGGAACAGTACGCGCCGCGCCGTCGACGATTTGGGCTCAGTCGGGACTAGGGTTGCCAGATCTTCAAACCAAACAGTTTAGCCGGACATATGATCAAATTTAAAAAGCCTAAGAAAGGTTGGACAGGCCGTACTACACCTAATTTGGCCGGACACACAACCAAAAAGCCTGATCGTGTCCGACTTTATCCGGACGCCTGACAACGCTAGTCGGGACGTTTACCAGATGGCTACAAGGTTCATATCTCTCTTTTATCATATTATAAGACTATTTCACTTATTGACTGATTTCAAACTAGGATATTCAGTCTGGTATAATTTGATTACAGAAGTTATGATTTAATGTACTAAAGCTTTATCATGTTTGACATGAGAGATAAGGTGTTAGGAAGGAATGTGTGTGTTTTATTTGAATTTGAATATTACGTATTATAAAAATTCATTTGTTATGTTAGGATGTTTTAGGAGTTGAATATGCATATTTATTTTAATTACTCAGATACCCGCGAAACGAGACACAATAGTAAAACATTAATTGCGCTGGCTTTGAATACTGGTAGTTTGTTCGAATCTCGCTTTATCTACTCCTGTCACAATAATTTTGTAGCAATCGTACGAATACTAGCAGTGTTTCATATTCGTATATTTGGCTTTGTAATGTTCCCACTTTTCATTCAGGCCTCATCTCTAAGAGAGGGAATGAGCCGTAATCCACCACGTGGATCCATGGTCTCACATAAAGTACTAGTCAATTAATAAATCTAATGCTAAATATAGGCCTCTTCTAAGTGACGCCACAACAAAAATTGGTTTTTGTTTTTCCTGAGCCAGGAAAAACAAAAACCAATTTTTAAAGAAGTTTTTCAGTCCATCTATCTGAGGAAGTGTATCTTAAATTCAATTCGAAGCCCATAAGTAAACAAAATTCTTTAACATGCTACCAATATTTATTTATAAACAGTTAACATTTTATGACCAATATAGTTAAGTTTGTGCAAATGAGTTATGGAGCACAAAGTTGGCGCGCGTCCAAAGTGCGGAATACGTAGTCTTGTGCAATTTGTAAACAATGACGAAGTATGCTAATCATTCAACGGCCTAATAAGCTTTGTTTAGCTTAATTTAAAGTGATTTGATGGGTCCTTCCGAAGGTGAGACACGCACAATGTTATAAATACTAAGTATTTCGTCTTCCGTATTTTATCGTCCGTGCCTCAAATCTATCTTGGTTTTACCTCATATTTATTAAATCACGATAGCGTTCGTTGAATTATAGTAGTGACCGTAACTAATTACAACTGACTAGCTATTTTGCTTGTAAAGGTGTTTGTGAGAAATCATGAAATAACTCCTTACGCACTGGGTGGAGCGAAAGGGAGTATCAGAGTTTTACTGAATAAAACCCACCTTCGATCGGTTGCCCATAGCGTTCCAGGGCCACGGTAACTCTTTCGAACATCCTTGTAGCCCTGTCTAAAAATACTCTATCACTGAGATAATATAGGTTCCTTAACATCCTTTTGATACTTAGGAACCATAAAAAGTAGTTCACTTTTGTTGCCATTAAAAAGAACAATCTTGTATTTTGTATCTAAACAAGCAGCTGAATGCATCTTGGGTCTACTCTATACTAAATACACTCAAAGTTTTCCTCCATACGTTATGTTTATTTTTTTCAAAGACCATTAAATTTACATACAGAAACGTGACCAATATAATACGTAAAGTTATTTACAAACATTCAAGTGGTGGTCAGTTTTTATCTCTCGTAATTACAAGACCTATTAAAGGTGATAAATGTTTAATTACTCTCTTCAAAATGAACTGGTTTATGACCCATCGCAAGTTCATCCACAACTTGTGCTCTACTTAGTTATCTGTAGTACATTTCGACGTTGGCCTCATTTTGAAGGCATGTTACGTACTACTGATGAGTTTTCTTCTATTATGTTTGGCTAATTTCTTCTCGCTGCATGCCAGTCTAGCGATGTTCATGTAGGCTTAAGTCACCTTAGAAACTGGGAAGAGTTGGTTCAGAACTGGGAACAATGGCAGGAATGAAGGGACATCTTTGTCCAGTCGTAAACCATATCAGCTATATATAATAATACTAATTTAATCTTCTCTGCTAAGATTATTTTATGCCAAGGTAGAAATAGCAGTATCATATAGGATCAGGTAGGAATAGCAGGATATAGTCACTGTTTTAGGCTATCACGGTTTGTTTCATAATTGAACATCCCGCGATCATGGCGCTTGCAACAGCGTCGAAATATCGGGAACTCAAAATAATGAACAATCACGGAAGATATCCCGTAAGTGACATTTTAAATTAGGATCTACTTAGTCAGTTTGGTATAATAATATGTAGATGTCTGTCCAGGGTATACGCTTGAATTCCTACTGTTAGACATATATCTACTCCTGACATCGCCACAGAGGCATGTCCTCAACGTAGTCATTGATCCAGCTTGTGGTACGTCAGACGGACGTACTAAATACATTTAAGTATCGACTCTCGTGGGGCTCAATCTAGTGCACCTTTCAATATTACATTATACTACTGAATAAATAAACTAAATATCCAATACCTAGCTAAATAATTGATTGGCCCGAACACTTAGCTCGCGAGATCGATACTTTCACTCTATATAAAGTTAGAGAGAATGGTTTTTGTCTATAGTTCGCTACTACAACATTGGCGCGAAGCGAAAGTGCAGGTGTTATGTGATATTGTTCAATCTATGGACTGTGGTCTGGCAATAAAGACTTCTTTTGTTTATTATCTCAGACAAAGATAGTCGCTCTAACAGTCTGAAACAGTAGTAGTTTACAATTGTTCAGAGATTCATGAATGAATCATTCATTCTTTAGTATATTTTTTTTACGTTTAATAGTAACTATCGACCCGACACCCGCCCACGGGTGTTACATACACATTTTCGCAATTCTCGACTTTTCTATACTATAATTATTAAGCACGTACGTATTATAAATCTATATGCACATTATGAATCATTCAGTCTATTGAGGAAATCCATTGAATAGTTTTTTTTAGTTTATCACGAACAGACAGACAGACGCGGTGGGTAGGTATATATGTATTTGTATGTGTTACTTCTTCACACTGAAGCAGCTGAAGGGATATCCCTAGACCATGTCCTGGAATAGCACATAGTATACTTTTATCCCAGGAGTATGTCCCCTTGGTATAATTTTCAACTTTTACGCGTGCGAAACCGCTGCTGGCAGAAACAAGATAAAATTACTAAACGTGCGGACTTTGATTGAGAAGATAATAATAAGATACCTAGTATTATTGTCACTGACATAACAATAGATGTGTCATCAGAATGTAATAAGATCGTTTATAATCTAAAACATGTGCAGTGCGCTTGACTAACTTATCCAAACTAGTGATGGGCGATTCCGAGATATTTTAATAATCGAAAGAATCGGAATCGTTATACCATCGAGTTAACCATAAACTCGCCTTTATACTAAACTAGCTTCTGCTAGCGGCTTCGCCCGCGTGTAGAGTTAGTTTAGTTAGACTTAACGTGATGATATGATATAGCCTTCCTCGATAAATGGTCTATCTAACACTGAAAGATTTTTTAAATCGGACCTGTAGTTCCTGAGATTAGCGCGTTCAAACACACAACTCTTCAGCTTTATAATATTAATATAGATAATAATCGATATGTTTTTCGAGTCAACGGAGTCGACTCCTAGTTCTCAATTATTTGAATCAGTCACTCTCACTCGAAACAGACTAAACCATCGTAGAACAACTCACACATGAACGAGCCATGCACCAGTCGCACTATCAGACCGAGTCGGACTCGAGTCAAAGTCGAAACAATCGAGATGTTCGAACAATCGAATAAAACCTATCGCCATTGCGCATCGCTAATCCAAACCCGCATATTTTAAATTATTTCTAGGAACAAACAGTCAGCACCTGTCTAGACTGAAATATAGATTTTGTCAAACGCTTTAGGAACCTTTTATCTTTTATTCGGCCTTAATTTGTCTCATACTTACGCATGTAATAACAGTAATGGCCTACCTAGAGTATTAATTAGCATATATTAACGAAAGAGTTTTTGTATGTTTATTTTCGGCGAATATGTCCCTCAGATGTGACCTTGACCTCTAGTACCTATGGTACAAGTGATTATAAATAAACTTGATGTGCTGCGTATTTTGATAGAAAGGCTCCCAGAAAAGTGGAATGAAACCTTACGATAACTCTTTATATTGTAGAAATTTGAGGTACCTATACAGTGTGGGGACGATAAACACACTGATATAAAAGCGAAAGTCACAAAAACACATATTTTACTTTTTCACGCCTGAACAGCTGAACAGATTTCGATGACATTTGGTAAACGGGTAGACCATATGCTGGAATAGCACATTACTTTTAGGACATAATTTTCCACAATCAGGCGGGCTATTTAACTGCTAGTTCAACAATAAATGACAATACTAGTACTCATAATTTTGAACAACATTGACTATGGAACTAACCCTAAAATCGTGAAAAAGTTAGCTGTTCAGTGCGTGTACAGTTATGCCAACATAATTTTATGTAGTTGTTATTTTTTGTCTCTGACAAATATGTCTGTCGCGTCGCGTTGGTCTTCGTAAGTCTCCAAGTAAGGGCAAACCCTATTGACCGATAATTTGGACGAATATTTGAACAAGTAAAAAATGTCAACAAACATACTGATAAAAACATATTTTAACCACTTGTGAACGTTTAAAGAACTTTGATTACAATTTCATTCGCTGTTTTTCAAAGTGGTTTTTTGGAATTATATTGTACTATTTTTTCTGCACAAGGTTTTCTTTTATGACGTAGACGAACACAAAGAGAAGATTTTTCAAAATTCTCCCCTAAGGGAATAAAACTGCCCAAAGTTTGATTGGAGAAATCTACTTTCACGTGACCACTGGCAGAGGCTAGTTGATTAATAATTGAATTACTCAATAACAGAACTTATGCAAAACAACATAGGTGGAATAAAATCTATGCATACTTTTGTATTCATATCAAATTATTAAAACGAGTGAGATCAGCATCAATACCAGTTCAAAAATGACGTTTTATATTATATTCATAACAACGTCTCGACTCTACGATTTACTCGTTATTTTCACTGTGACTGCTCACAATACTCACAATAAAAACTAGATTATCTTACAAGAACACAATACACAGACTAAGGCAATATTACAGCAAGAATAAATAATATAATAATGTAAACTAGAAGCTCCTTTGCTCATTTAGGTCAACCGGAAAATCGGGATCTGGCATTGTACAGAAATAAGGTCACAGCACTTAGCTTGACGGTTCAGTTGGCATAGTGGGTAAGCGTTTGGCCGTTATGCTGCTTGCTGCGGGTTCGAGTCCTGTATGGAACAAATATTTGTATAGTTGTTCTTGTTCTATTAGTTATGTATTAGTTGTATGTAAATAGTGCACCACGAACTGACTGCGTATATTTTCTCCTTCTCTGTCATTTCATCTAAAGGTTGTCTGTAAAAAATCGCTGTTAGCGATAAGACTGCCCATTGTAATACCGTACTAATTTTAAGCTCCTTGTAAAAATGTGATACACCCAAAATATATTCCTAGTGTGGGACAACGTTGCAATGTGTAGACAGAGACTGTCTTAGTATAATCTCGCTAAAACTAGATTATTAGGCCGTTTATAAATACACTGAAACCTATGACTAATACACATATAAATAAGGATCAAAGTTCAGAACTACACACAATAAGACGATGTGAACTTTGCACCTCAAGATAGGACTTGTCCGAGACATGATCTATCTACTAAATTAATTCGATGTAACACGTCACGTTTTCTTGCCTTTGTTTTTTTTTTATCAATTTTACACTTCATGGTTTGAAGAAGGCTAATCAGTAATCTATACTAATATTATAAAGAGGTAAAATTTGTAAGTTTGTAGGTTTGTAAGTTTGTATGTAGCGGATAATCTCTGGAACTACTGGTCCGATTTGAAAAATTATTTCAGTGTTAGATAGCCCATTTATCGAGGAATGCTATAGGCTATATACCATCACGCTACGACCCACGGGAGCGGAGCCGTAACGAAAAATGCGGGTGAAACCGCAGGGGATAGCTAGTGTTGGATAAAGAAACTTATGTTTAACAACAAGTAACGCGTATAAAAATAAATATTTTTATAATCGGCATCAATATTTGTTATGAAATAAATAAAAAATTTAAATATTGATCTGAATGCTAGTGAGGGCGGCCTGGTGGGGACATCTCGCCATCTCTTTTGTACATACGTAACGTAATAGGTGACGTTGACGTCACATTTCAGTATTTGCATCGTTATTTAGTTACTTGTCAATTTTCCTTTTCATCAGATTTGAAAGGTTTATAACTTAATAATTTAAAAAAAATCTAGTAGCGATTTTGGATAAAGCAATTTTTTGATACAAATAATAAAACAAATTGGGATAATAATAATTCTGAATAATATATTTTTTTGTACTTACGTAGAATCTCCGGTAGGTTGAACAATTAAGAAAAGGTCTATGACTCTTTTGATAATAACGTTCAAAGTTTTCGAAACTTCGGTTAAAGAATATTGTTATCCTCAAGAATTGCCTTTGAAATCAAAAGCAGTCTTGTGAAGGCTTTTGAATTCCAGTCAAGCTTAAAACTACTACAACGAAAATATTTAAGAAAAGCCTTGTCAGTGTTTTCTGAGATTATAATTCTTCTTTACTTTAATTGAATTTTAGGACAAACAACTTTAGATAATAATGGAATTACAAGACCTAAAATCTTTTATCAATTCAAAGTTCAAAATCTCAAATAGAAATCCTATACCATTATTTTTTCTTTTTTTGTAATCGTTGCCCCACAGTAGGAATGACTCGTGTCGTGGGTTTTTTTAGGGGTGATCATCAATATGACTTCTCGGGCGTGTCAGGCTTTCACTGACTAAAACCCACTCCTGTTCGTTTCTTTGCCTTCGCTCCAGAGCCCTGGGGACCTTTTTCGTACAACGAAACATGGACAATCTTGTATATGTCAGTTTACATGCACCGCAGATTTTAATTTTTCCACCGTGATGGTTCCAGGATTCATTCAGCAACGTGAAGCAGTGGCTGGAGGAGATCGACCGCTACGCGTGCGACAACGTCAACAAGCTGCTGGTCGGCAACAAGTGCGACCTCACCACCAAGAAAGTCGTCGACTACACCACAGCCAACGTAAGATTATTTCTACTTTATCTATCTATACAATATAAAAGGTGAAACTGACTGACTGACATATCAACGTACAGCCGAAGCTACTGGGACTAGAAGCGTGAAAATTTGTCCAAGGCTTCCTTCTATGACGGTTTTTAGAAATTCAACTGATAAAAGGGTGAAACAGGGGTCCAAAGTTTATATAGAGAAAGATACTTCCATCTTGACGAAGCCGCTGGTAGAAGCAAGTTTTTAGATAGACTTTTTCTCAGCAGCATCAGCTTGTAGCAACAATACAGATCAAAACACTACCCCAATCACGTCTCGATTTTAACATGTGAGACCCACTGATTGAAGCCAGAGACGAACGACGGGGTGCGTTCCAAGCACACCTCAAAAAGATCTCAGCAAAATAGACAAAAGGGCTGTATAATCCTGCAGCTGAAGTCCTTTTATACAGTAAAACTGACATGCCCGCTTCACTCTAAAACGGAGAAATCGTTAGTTAATTTTCTACCTCCAAAAAAGGCCAAGTAAATCTAACAGACAAAATTAGGTAAACACGTCCAGTCGTCCAATGAGAATACATAAATGACTAGACTCAAGATTGCAGTAGAAATTTCTGCGATATAGTCGGCTAGGCAAATCGATACATTTATAACACGATGACATAATATCACATACCATTCGCGTTCTTACCATACTTATCATAACAACTATGCATCTCCTAAAATTTATTCATAAAATTGTTGTTAACGATGCCGTTAAGAGGCAACACAAGTTTTACTAGGTAAGCTATAAATATATATTAGATTAGTTAACTTGTAACGCTTTACTGATTCTTGTGGGAGGAAAACTGCATTTAAATTTGATGTAGTTTTTTTTGTTCTCTTTGAATTCGCGCGGTTTGTGCATTTGACCAGTGTTTAGTTTAGAAAGTGAGTTTTTGATACAAAATATGGTTTGTAGTACTAGCCAGAGCACATTGCTCGTAGAACGGGTAGTCGATGAGGCCGAAAGGTTTCGTAGTAGCGATCGCGTACCGGAACATGGACATAAGGTCACGAAGTGAACCGAGGACTTGGTGAAAATCGCGGCAATGCGATGGATGCGAGGCGCGCAGGACCGTCCGTTGTAGTGACACTTGGAAACCTATGTGCAACAGTGGACGTCTTACGGCTAAAATTATGATGAAGATGACTACCACTTAGTTTTCCATTACAATGCAGATGTAACACGTTCTATTTCTTTTGCAGTATTTTCTAGCAAATGTCCTTTTCGGCAAGCGTCGCTGAATTAGTCTAGTGAGGTTTATTTTATCCAGATTGCTTTATAGATTCCATGTCTGGTTATGCAGACATTTGATATAAAAAAACTGCACCAATCATAAACAACAAATAGCGTCATACAAAAACCCTCCAGAAACTGCTTACATCTTGACGCAGTTGGTGTAATTAGTTGTGGTTTTCGCTTTTTCATACCTGTTTTGTTAATTACCCAATACATTTAGTTGCTTTAGATTTGAAACTTGTTTGAAATGTAAGTTGCTGATACATAGATACTGTTATTATTATTACCACTTGGTGCTATAACGCCTCTGAGACGCATGCCAATGTTTACATCAAGTATCAAAACTATTATAAACGTTTTGAGACAGACTCGTGTCTGTGTACTTATATTGTTCATACATATTTGTTATGCCTTTGTTAGATTCCTAAGCAATTGAGGTGCTCTCTGTTGAGAATTTTCTTAGCTCTTTTTAGCTGTACAAAGAACCGGTAGAATTGCAATCACGTGAGACCTTAAACTACTTTAAAATTGATTTAGAGCATCCTTTGCGCATCCTTTGCTACCGGCTTCTGCTACAGAAAAATAAATTAACGCAAATTAAGTTGGCATGTTCAAATGGGATTGTGCGGGCCACATTAGCTGCATGTATGCGGCAGGCAGGCGGAGGGAAAAAGAGGTGGCAAAATGATCTAGACACGTACTACAAGGACTGGTTTGAGACGATGTGGAAGAAGTTAGAATGTCTGGAAGGAGTTGGGGCCGGCCTTAGCCTAGTGGGTCAGTAATGTCTAAAAAAATGCATAAAATTTATACCATTATATAGTATAAGACAAAGTAGCTTTCCGCGTCTTTCTGTTTATGCTCTGTCTCCTAAACCATGCGACGGTTTTTAGAATAGAATAGAATAGATTAGATTTTTGATGCGACCCACTAATAAACGAGCAAGGCAATGTATATGTCATTATTAACAGTAGTTGACAAATGACACGTTGAAACACCATGTTCTAACAATGGTATTTTGTAAACAACAACTGAAGACTGTTAAAATGTAACTTAGAGTAACCATATTCGTTTGGTCATCCACAGCAATACGCGGAACAGCTGGGCATCCCCTTCCTGGAGACGTCGGCGAAGAACTCGACGAACGTAGAGCAGGCCTTCATGACGATGGCGGCGGAGATCAAGACGCGCGTGGGGCCGCCGTCCACGGGCGCCGCGCCCGTCGGCGGACAGGTCAAGATCGACCAGGGACACCCCATCGATACCGGCAAGTCTTCTTGCTGCTGAATACGCCGCCTACGGTGAGTTGGTGCTTTGATTTATTTTATTTAAAGGCAAGGAAAAGGAAAAAAGAAGGGAAGAATGAGGAGAAGAAAGGAAGTAGGGAAGGGAGGGGGGTTTGGGAAGGCTTACAGACTAATAGAGATAAAATAATAGCCTTCACAAATATGGTGCATTGTTTTACCTTGCCTCTTTGTGCTTCAAGACCGCGGTAGCTCTTTTGGCTGCTCTGGAGGCATAGGCAAATAATATGTTCTGTTCTGCCAGCGGTTTCACTCGCTTAACGGTCCAAAATCATCACAAGAGAGGGTACTCTCGGAATAAAAAGTGTACCATATTCTTCTTTGAAGTCAAATCTATCTCTATATCAAAATTGGTTAAGTGGTTTGGCGTGAAAATGTAAAAATGGTAGAAAATGTTTAGTTACTTTTCATTTCAGAGCTGCAGTAATTCTTTCAAACAATCTCCCAGACTACAAACATCCTGATTTTGTAACGTGGGCAATCTATTGGAACTCTTCGAAAATAATAAGTTTTTCTAACATTTTTCCGATAATATTGGAGTCTGGTTTCAGGATTATCGTTTAGTAGCAGAATACCAATGTTTCACTTGGAGCGACCGCCTACCTGACCTCCACTACCCAGTAAATAATATGATAAGTGATTTAACTTGGTGTGTAATGTTCCAGGCTGGCGGCAAGACGTACGGTTTGCGGGAGTCGCGGGCGCCGGCCGCTACCCCACACACAAGAAATGCAATTACCACAAAACGTTTCATGATCGCATCATTATAATTATATAATTATAAATAAATAAATACTATATAGAGAGGCGCGACGCGGCCGTCCGTCGCCGCGCGTCCTAAGCTAACTTTCTGTTAAGTTGCTATTGTCCGATATCTTAGCAAACAGGTGAAATGGAAGGGTGTATGTTTATACATGTTTATAGATAATGAATATTGTAGGTTAATTTTGTGCTGTTTCCAGAATAAGAATATTGATGCAGGTTTCAATAACTGAGCGCCACTGTAGATTGTATGAGAGGAAAATTCACAAGATTTATAATGGTTATTATAATGTAAACGTTTATTTTAAAGCTTTGTATGTATCGTCGTAAGTCGCTCGCGCACTACGTCACCGCCGCCGCTGGTTTGCTTGTAGTGTCACCTAGCGTAAGGCTAAGTTAAGTTGACGTGAGTGTACTGTGTCGTGTTGTGCGGAGCGCGTGCAGCTTGTGTCCTGTGAGCTTGCGTGGCGTAGTGTCCGACCTACATCACTTTTATCTCTCAAGCTGTCCATTACAAAGTGTAGGCTAATTTCCGTTTTTATTCCAGCTTGTGTTAAAAAATTTAATTTCTCATCACTTGAGGTACTAATAATAATAAACCTTATTGTATGCACTGGGTGTTAATATTATTCATTCTGTATAGCGTATAACTGGTATTGTATGAGATGTTTTAATGAATTGTCATCTACGCCCATCTTTTTTTGCATCGCGCTACTCGTGCCAGGAACGGTGACACACGGATTATAATGGGACCATTATGTTATTGCTATCTCTGCAATATTTCATGCATTTGTCGCTATCTTCAACATTGCCTATATTGATCGTGTGTGAATAAACGTCGCAAAGTTAATTCTATTGAGTTTGGCGAATATTATTACATTAAAAAAATGTAATCGACCTCCCATACAATACCAGTATAAGACCACATTGTATTTATAATAAAGCGTACTGGGGTTGCGCTATATTGAACATTTTGTGTTGATATATTTAATTGGATCGCGAATTCTAACACAAATTGTAGATATAGCATATTGGCCTTAGACATTAGACAGATATATAGTAAACTTGTAGCCATCGAAGCGGGATCATAGTATTAATTAAAAGACATATTCATAATCACTGTCACAGCAATAATGTGATAACTTTAAATTTTAAATCGGTCCGATGTTTCACTTATTAGAATAGTCGTCCCATTCGTAAGATTTTCGTCCTATTTTTACCCGACTACCCTAGAACGAGGGTATTGTTTTTCACTTAAATTGTTAAGAGAGATTAGATGAAAGGTGATATGAATTTTAATACTAATATATGAAACATTTGACTATAAAAATTATATGCTATAAATTATTTGATTCTCGATCTTTAACTACCTTCGTTCGTCGTTATTTTTGTACTATTGTATCAGAGTTAAGTTTACTTAAATCAAGACCGCTAACCCCGTATAATTCTGTATTGAGGGTTTCTTAGAAATTAAAACAGTATGCTATATTCAAAGATGTTTTATTTTAATTGTCCTTGACACACGAACCTCACATCATACAGAAACATCACACTGGTATCAACAACCAAGGATCTCGTATACCATACGGAGTAACTGGATTGATAACAAAGCAATATTACAAATTCTGAAATGGACTTTACATTCATTGTAATTACAATGTTAGTAAAGTCCATTTGAGAAATTAATTAAGTTCATATTTTTATTGATAAACATTAGAGAAAAATGTACCAAGCAAAACAGCAGGAGAGGTAATGTGTCCCTTTTGCATAGTGCTCTGGTACCTACGTTTTTGAGGTTGACGTAAACAATCCAGATAGTATAATACTTGATATTCTCGTCAACAACAGCACCGCATCATGTATTCATAGTCGTGACACAATCCGTGCAGGTTCAACGGACACTGCATGAACTCTGGACACAACACTGGGAGATTATCTGTGAACAAACAGACATTCACTTTATCCAGTGAGTTTGAAACTTTCGCTCCATCCAGAGCTGAAGAAGATATTTGATAATATTAATAGTCCATCTGAGAAAAAGGCTGGTTGTAATAACGATATGAGAGCTCATACTGCCGCAGCCAGGTGTCAGCACCATGTCCTGTCTCAAACAGGTGGGGCTTATGCAACCATGGAAGAAAACTAATGTGTGTATTGATCGCAATTACGCAGCTTGTGAAAGCAAAATTCTTTCTTTGAAGCCTCAAAAAAGCTCTTGCTTGCTGATACCCAGGAACTGAACCATCTTCTATGTTAACGAGTATAAAGTGTATATACCTAATGCGTAGGCACAGCCGCAGCAATACCCATGGATGATAGCTTCGTCATCTTCGCAGCTCTTCGGAGGACAGCCATTGCACCACATCCCTATCCAGAGCCACGGCAAATTCACTGCGAAAAGTATACAACTGTTAAGAGTCTCGAAGACTACTCAGCTGATGGCAATAGGCTCGCTCAGAATAACTGCCGAAATCTTAGTTTGGCTGTAAGTATAGACATTTGGTTAACCCTTCGGAAAAACAGGTGATTGCTCACGCTTGACCACACTACATCACCAAATGATAAGTCAATGATGGAGCATACTTACGTAGATCACTCATCGCCTTACAAGTACAACCCCTGGGTCGTAGCTGTCAGGAAACATAGACTCCAGCAGGGAATTCTCCTCCTTAGCACGATAAATGCGAAACACAAAAACGTTTTGTACACATGCATGGAACGTCTAGTAGACAGACAATGGATCGGGTTTACGAGAGAAAATTGACTGAAAATATACAGGCAATTTTTTTTTACTCTTCGAAAATACAAAATTTCCATTCTCACCTCTAGGAGCTTTCTTAACAGCTTCAATTCCGCTAGCACTGGTCGATGGCCTCAAAAATATGCCGGAAACACATGTACCAAAACACACTAACATAAATAAAAGGTAAAACGTCCTCTTTGAACCCATCTTGTTAAACTAAGTTCAAGTTAACGGTACTTAACTCCTTTATATACGTAATTGTGAGTTAACACGTTTGTAATTTTAATTTTAACTAATTAGTTGTAGGTCAGTGCCATGAGATAAGCTTGTCATTTCTCTGAAATATGAGTTCATATTTTTTTAAATGAATGGGATGACTCAATAGGTACATAATTATCTGCTAAGCACACTAGGTATTTCATTTCTCCTACCCAGGGCTAAAGGATTGCAATAAACAAATGCAAAGGGCAACCTGCAGGAATAAAGGTGGGTTTTAGTTTAGTTAGTGATAGTCTGACATAAGACATTCCACCATTTCCACCAATGACTCGTTTACTCGCTCAGTCTAGGCCCCGTTTGCTCCTTCGAACTAACCTGCTAGTGTCAAGGTACCCTATGCAGGGGCGTAGCGGGGGCTCCGTATAATAATAAAAATGGGGGCCCCTCTTTTATCTGATTGCGGTGAAGCATAGTGCTAGTTGGGTTTGTATATTTATATTGTTTTCATTACGAATAAACCCAATTAGCATCATTCTGAAAATTCGATTGGCTAGTCATAGAGCCTCTCATTAGTAAGAATTTAAGTTTCTTTGAAGTAATTCTATGCTTCCAACCGGGGCCCCGTATAATTGATACGGCGGTAGCTATGCCTCTGGCCCTACGTTTTTTTCGTCACATGATCACATAATCGTATGAATACAATCACACATTGTATACCCACTTAGGGCGATGTTCACCGACACCAAATCGACTGTTTTAATATTAAAACGGCTGTTTTAGCAATATTTCCTGTTCCTTATCGTCGGTTATTGACGTTAATCAGATGGTTATCTTAAACTTATGTCGGTGCACATGGCACTTAGAATAATTATCTGTAGTTTGTCCCCTCTTTCGTCATTCAAGATGTTTCTGCAAATGGGTCTGACAACCGTCTACCTACGAAGATTTTTTTCGAAAACTTCAGTCATTTTACAAAAACACGCTTTATTAACCACTTTGATCAGGTACTATTATAATAATTTCGGAAGGGATTGGCGATGGTGGTAAGGCAGTAGTCATGGTGGATATTAATTACGTACATACATGAAGAAATTAATAGTACGAGCGACGATCACAGAGTACAGTAAATTATAGAGAGGCGACGATCACTGTACGAGTAAGTACCTAGTGTTATTAGCTTAAAGATCAAGATAAGACTAATAATTACGCATTTTTGAAGAAGAATACTTCCTTGATTATATGACGATTCATTATAATAAATTTTATGGGCCGATCCCGGCGGCACTGCAATGCCGGGCCGACCCGCGACGGGAGTGGAGCGAGCCCCGAACATCCCGTCAGCTTACAAAAATCAGTTTAATATACTGGTCCCTCAGTGAGGGAACTTTCAGATATTAAGCTGAAAAGAACAGATACTACACTTTGATCTTAGCCAAAAGGCCGAGAAGCGATGCCGAGCGAACGAAAACCGGGGAGGGTCATTCAGCCGCGGAGAATCTTAACACCGCGATTCAGAAATGCGCGTCATCAGCACAGCGACATCTAGTAGCCGCGGTCGGAACTAACTGCGCGGATACCTAACCTAAAATATAACATGGTATGTGAAGGAATAAATGGTGACTCACATACGCCTTCTCATCATGTCAGACGTCTGTCATCCCATTATACTCGTAAGATGTTCATTATTGGCAGAAGGACCCTGGAATGCGTCTTCAGCTTGCCTATGCCTATAAGGGTAACATATTACAACAAACGGATGGAGAATTAGTAGAACGCCATAAATATTTTTGATATTTATTGTTATAGCGGCCGGCAACACATCATTTGTGAAAATTTCAACTGACTAGCTAAAGTTATCATGGTTCATGAGACAGACAGACGGACGGACAGCGGAGTCTTATTAATAAGGTCCTGTTTTACCCTGTGGTTATGGAACCCTAAAAAGATTATTTGTCTGTGCTCGCACGCGTCATGGTAAGGCCTTCAAGGCTAGAATGAATTGTCTCTTAATAAACTAGTGCGCTTTACCATCAACGATTGCATCACTGCTTACCATAAGGTGGGATCGCAGTCAAGCACTAGTTTATATCAATTTAAAAAATCTCTTACTCTCTGTTTCGGACTCCAAAGCATCGAAGACTGCGGCGCCGATGAGTAAATATGTGAACGTGCAGACAACCAGGGACAGTGTGCGAACATTCTGACGCTTCATGATCACAACCAGGACCTTCCTATTGCACGGAAAATATTTGTTCAGCTATATACCATGACCTGTTGAGTGGAAAATGATTATAAAAACAACTTAAAACTGGTCCAAATTTTGGCTAAACGTTTCATTCTAATAAATAGAATGACAGTCGACATACCTAAACAAGCGTTGAATAGTGCATGGTGATGTAAAAAAAAACATACATAATTATGTTGGTGTCGTATGAAATATTACGTTTTATTCTGCTATGTAGCATATTTCAGTTATGTAGCATTACATTTTGAGCGGACAAGAGCACTATCGTCGTCGTATCGAATGGTTAGGCGGTACATTGCCTCGGTGCCCTCGAGCTCAGGGGCCCCCAAAACCTGATAAGCTTTCTGAACTAACGAAAAATTCTCCCTCCCTCGAAATCTGAATAAAATCAAATTGTCTATAAAACTGTGCCACACCCCCCAGCGCAACACAAAACAAGAGAAGTTATTTGATAATTTTCGATTTAAAAAAAGGGGCCCCATTTTTGCCCCACGGAAGTTGGTAACCTAGTTACGCCACTGGACAGGAGGCTCGTGTGATGCCCTCATGACATGGAATAAAACACAGAATTTCTATAAAAACGTTTATTTATTTAAATCGAACACCGTAGTATATCGTAATACAAATGTAATATTAAATTACAAATAACATTGTTGGCGAGTGTCGAAGGCGCACTTGTAGTGTTAACAATAAAATAAATAAAGTTGTGAGATCAAAATCATATCACAGATTAATGTCCAAATATTGTGCAAATATTTACTTACAATTTAAAGGGAATAAATAAGCTTATAATTATAAACACAGACAGATTAGACTAGGGTATTTTCGGAATACTTGAGTTTTTTTTTTAAATTGGTAAGCTGTGATGGCCCAGTGGTAATGGACCTGCCTTACAAGTGTTAGGTCGTGAGGGCAAACCCAGGTAGGTTTTACTTTATGTAATTTATTTGGTGAAGGAAAACATCGTGAGCAAAACGGTATACGTGTCGCCGCCGTATTGTAAAACACGCTATATTACAAGTTGGCGCGCTATAATGAAAAACGTCACTGTGTGCTGATGTGTGATCATTTTTGGTATTTCCAAAACATTGACAGTAGGTATCGAAACAGATTTCATAATACGTACTGAAGTATCTAGTCTAGTACGAATTTATAACGCGGTAAATATTTCGATAGCATTAACGTTAAAATAACTCGCACTCAGCACATATAGGTCGGAATCGGATAAGTAAGTATATACCTATATATAAACCGAGTTGATAATACCTCCACTACAATCCCAGAACCATAGACATGACGATTATATACTGGGAAATTATTATTATGTTAAAGAATCTTATCTCGATCTCTGGTTATCATAGAAGTAGTTTAATCTCATGAAAAGTTTTCATATAAAAGTTTTGGCACTGCGGCCTTATAATCTAAGCTATATTATGTCCATTTATTAAAATCGGTATCAACTAGATAAAGGTATGTATAGATGTGTGGTTACACCCGGCTAAACACATGGGAAGTAAAATCATTTTATATAACTTACATTTAAAGCTAACTTGCTATTGTTCGTTTGTCTTTTTGCGTGAGTATAATAAATAAATAAAAGAATAAGTAAATGGCTTACTTATTCTTGGTGTATACCAATGGTGTATACCCATTCACTTATTCTTTTATTTACTTTAAATAGGCAACTATAATGAATTGTAAATGTAAAATAAGTGCTGGGTGACTACCTAAATATGAGTACATAGTGGACAAACGTACGCAAGTCCATCAATATAAAAAGAAAACTGGGAACAGATTCCTGTGGGGAATTCTACTCCTTAGCTGTATGCACAATGGATGTGTTCCCAAGACATCCACCATGTAAATAATAAGAATTTGCCCTAGGACACTAAAAATACTGAATATTTCGTCTTTGACCAATACAAATTACCCACAATTATAACTAATGACTATAGTAATTAATTCACTAAAATGTTGGCACAAAACAGACAACATCTATTACCACAACACTAAAGGAAGATTTCCGACGTTTAATGAACATTTAAACACTTTTCAACCTATACAATACTGAATACAATCCAACTTGGCGAAAGAAACAACTAATAATTATTATAAAATGACTAGCTGCTGCCAGCGGCTACGCCCGCGTGATTGTAAATAAATATCGCAAGAGAACATACTCCTCCAATGAAAAGTATCTAAACGGATTTAGTAAATCTGTTCAGCAGTTCGAACGTGAAGAAGTAAAAAACATACAAATATAATTATTCACCTTTATACTTCTAAAGTTCATTTATACATACAAATAAATAAAACAGTTTTTACGAAATTCACGTGAAAGTTATAATGTAATATTATAATGTAATGTAATGTAATATTATAATGTAATGTAATTATAATGTAATATTCAATACATATAATAAAAAAATACTGTCTGTTTGTTATGGAAAACCTCCGAAACGGTTGCATAGATATCGACGGGATTTCACTGGTAGATAGCCAATATTATCAGAAGTTACTTAGGCTACTTTTATTTTTGAATTAGGAATTAAAGTTCAGACGTTCTGACTGAAAAAAAAAACATTTTTGAAATTGTGTTCTTGTGTTATGAGTTTTACGCGGACGAAGTCGCGGACATTAGCTAGTATTACATAAGTGTGACGTGTGAAAACCAATATTCTTTGAATAAATACCTTTCTACTTACAATATTCTACTAAAAACTACTCTTTGACATCTAATGAGAGAACTTACACACATAATTATATAAGTATCACATAATAATACTGACGTGGAAAAATCATTGTTAAAATAACAATAAATAGTCACAAAACCTTTTAAACATTAGATAAATGCAGCATCTGACTTAAATAAAATTATACAAAAATCATTAATTAAAAACAAAAATGTCCTTAGAAAAAGAACAGTCAAGAATTATTCGTAAAAAACATCAAATAAAAAAACATAGTTCTTTATCCATCAAAAATTAATTCTGAGATCATTTTTACCCCCTCATAATTTTATAGGTAAACAATACTTTCTATCAATACTATAAAGTCCCATTAAAATAGATGGACAAATTTTAACGCAGTGTTCTGTACGTTTAACCAAAGATCATCATCTACCTAGCCTTTTCCCAACTATGTTGTCAGTCAAGCCGGATTTAGCTGAATACCATTATACCAGTATTTTACGGTTCTTCTTGGCAAGACTGGAGTCAGATATAGGTACTAGCTTCTTACTATCCAAAGATATACAAATGACAGCCGGGACCTACGGTTTAACGTGCTTTCCGAGGCAGGGAGGAAACTCGGTATGTTAAGATGGTCACCCATCCACAGACCAAACTTGGCAAGCGTTGCTTAACCTCGAAGATCGACCCGTGCGGCTGTTATTATCTAGCCACGAGCTCCTCTCGGTTAACCAAAGATATCCAAGCAAAAAAAAACACTAATAAAAGTGTCCTAAAAAAAAGTATGTAAAGCGATTTTTCTTTAGTTTTAGTGGTCTGAATGATTTCTAAAAGTTTGTCAATCTATTTTAATGGGACCTTATATAGTCAATCTTTTTTCCCTTACCGACGCACATTACACGGAAGCCCTCTCTATGAGCTCGGGCGCGAGTGCCATGGACACGCGGCGGTGCAGGCGGTGAGGGCGTGACGGAGCTAACAGGGCTCCGCCCTCGCACTGCTTGTTGCCGAGGCAGTTACACGAGCACACCTGGAAGGAATATGTTTGTTTATGAAACAGGGGGTCTTCGTGGAAGGCATACAGGTGCAGGTATTATGATAGGGCATCGAAGCGTAAAGTTGTGAAAACTGGAATTGGATGGAATATTATTTTTCCTGTCCTATGATTAATTTGTTAATTTACTGAATTGTCGTTCTGTCCGAAAGATGGAAAAACAATTGTGAACTCGATCCAATTTTAATTCCATGCCATGAATAGACCTGAGGGACTGACTCAAATTAAACAAAACATTTTTAACCCAAAGTTTCATACATATCGGTCAAGCCGTTTGGGAGGAGATAGGTGACAACCATGCACAGATTTTTTTATACAAGCAATATAAAGATAGTAAGCCCGCCGGCATGCGGCAGCGGGAACAAGATCCCGGACGGTTAGGGTTCCAGAGAAAGGAGTATCCAAAGTCCAAACAACACGTTGGGCGAGCGAGTGTCGTGGGTATTAAAACACGACATTGATACCAGCCTGTCTCTATAGGCAAGCCTATTACTATGGTTCATTACTATGAATTTTATGGGCCGATCCCGGCGGCACTGCAATGCCGGGCCGACCCGCGACGGGAGTGGAGCGAGCCCCGAACATCCCGCCAGCTTACAAAAATCAGTTTAATATACTGGTCCCTCAGTGAGGGAACTTTCAGATATTAAGCTGAAAAGAACAGATACTACACTTTGATCTTAGCCAAAAGGCCGAGAAGCGATGCCGAACTTACAAAACTCGGGGAGGGTCATTCGGCCGCGGAGAATCTTAACACCGCGATTCAGAAATGCGCGTCATCAGCACAGCGACATCTAGTAGCCGCGGTTGGAACTACTTACGTGGATACCTAACCTAAAATGTTTGGTACTTATGACAAAACACAATGTTGACTCACCGATGCCTGATCATCATGTGACCTCTGTCGTCCCATAATAGGATGTTCATCTATTGGCAGGAGAACCCTGGAGCCGTCCTTGTCTTCTTCGTCGCGGGCAGCGTCTTCGGCTTGCCTGTAAATAGTTTTAAGTGGACATATTACATCAAATAAATGGAGAATTAGGTAGTAAAAAGTCTTCTTAGTAAAAATTCTATTTATTATTAGTAGCTAAACTACTATATTGTAGTGAAATTATTATAGTGCGTAGGGGTAATACAGGACGGATTTTCGAATAGCTGCAATTGCAATTAAAAACTACTTTTTATTTCAATTTCAGTATACATTAAATTCTTGAGAAATGGTGTCAATTGATAATGATTGAACACTACAATTTTATTTTTGTAATTTATTGTAAAAAAAAATCCTTTTGCTTTGTATGCCTGAATAATCAAGATACAATTTTTGTGAGTTTGTTCGTTAAAGGCTAAGTTCGGACAATAATTTAATACTATTTATTTCAATTGATAGGCACACAGGGTAAAAGACAAGAATGTATCCAATCTGTCCTGTTCTGTAACCTTATTTTCTCTTCAGTCGCATAGCACACGTGCCAGTTACCGAAGCGACTGGCTGCCAATGCGGGGCAGGGCTATATTTCGCAAGTGATATAGGTATTTCATTTGTACGTTCTTACCCCACCGCCGATCTTACCCCAACGCACCTAATTACTAGGGATATCTATACTAATATTATAAAGAGGTAAAATTTGTAAGTTTGTATGTAGGGGTAATCTCTCTGGAACTACTGGTCCGATTTGAAAAATTCTTTCAGTGTTAGATAGCCCATTTATCGAGGCTAATGCTATAGGCTATATACCATCACGCTACGACCCACGGGAGCGGAGCAGTAACGAAAAATGCGGGTGAAACCGCAGGGGACAGCTAGTGTATATATAAGTCCATGCTTGTTCCTAATTGCAGCAGTTCATTTCAACATACTCACATAGTCATGAACCGCAGCACCAACAAGTTGATGCTGGCAGCGACCACGGCCAGGCCGAACAGGATGAACACCAAGCTTAGAGCCACGTACCCAGGCTTGCTGGTCAGTGCTTGATCGTTCTGGAATTATGAAAGAGAAACTATTGGTTTCGCTAATAGTTCCCTGTTTAGATAGAACTTTGCTAATTTAATAACTTACAAAATATCTAAGCACATAATGACACCAATACAATGAGGGAATCAAAGGAAAATTGAGTTTAATTACAGTGCATGGTAGACCCATTGTCGATTGCAGTTTTGAACATTTCTATCAACAGCATCAATCAATAATTCAATCTACAGCAACATTAAAATATCAGGAGTGGAAGCGAGAAAGAGGGATGGAGCTATACACCATTCCAACCCTTTTACGACCCAACTGAACAGTTGGGTCGTCAAATGGATAGCGTTAAGAGCTCGTGGTAGGCCTGGATCTACATAAGGATTCTCGTATATGTAAATAAATACCAGTTCCTGATTTGATATATAGGCAGTTAGTACTATGTTAATTCTCTGCGCCAATTAGGGAGCAGAAATCATGCCATAAAGTTAAAAGTTAAAGACTTCTCTGTAACTACATTTTGTGTAGATTAATTTGTTAGTGTTCTTTGTAGATAAAGTGCAATCAATTATAATATAAAAAACCACTACATACTTGTAAAGCAACGTAATCTCCGAATCCGATGGTGGTGAGAGTGACGAAGCAATAGTAGAAACTGTCGAAGTAGCTCCAGCCTTCGTACCGCGAGAATACTGCAGCACCTACCAGAAACGCGAAGAATAACTTATAATAACAACAATATTTCACAACTTTCACACGACGTTAAAATATTGCTACTACATTTTATTCAGGCGTGCTATTTGCTTTATCGTTATAAGCCGAAGGAGCTGGACTAGGGGGTGGGGCGACTTGGACTGTTGCCTCCAGATCTCATGGACAGGTCTCGATCTCAGAACGGTGGCAGGGTAACAAGGAGGCTCAACATTTTGTGGAAGATTTTTCGTTCAGCTTAATCACCAGTCGCTTACGCAGCGTCGGCGCCCACATCGCGTCGGTGCTCCATAAAAGGCCATGGATAAATGCCTGGCTGGGTTTGAATTAAAGCTTAAGACATACAACTCGTAAGTTGGGGCTTTTACCACTGGATTGCCTTTAGGGATCCTAGCAACGGAAACATTATAAGGTTGATTATGCTATGACATGTAGTCTTTGACTCAAAGCCCAGTACAATAGATGCTACCTTTAATAAAGTCATCCCACCTGTAGTAATAATAATAGACGACAGCATCCCGGTAGCGAACATGAGGTTCATCTCGGTAGCTTCCGTGGTGTTGCATCGTAGGTAGCACTTGGCGCGTCGTATGACCACGGACGCGAACTTGTTCAGACGCTCGCCTATGCTCTGGAACATCACCAGGCCTAGGGGAATGCCCACCTGCAAAATTATAAGTATATGGTCATAAATTTCAGATAGGTGCTATCCATAAGATGTTTTTAAAATTAGCCGAGTACTTAACAGCTCTTTAATTAACTTTCTGCCAGTTATGCCAGCTAAACACAACAGTCTACTGTCAAGTTTGCAGCAGTGCTTGAAATTTTGAGAGACATGCATTTGAAAAAAAATGGACAATCTTCAGACCTTATGGGGAAGAAAATATTCGAAGGCAAAGAGGCGTTACATCTTCTAGGTGGAATCGGCGTAGACCTATAAATTATGAGGCCCTGAGTGGTTCATTTACATGCAACACACTATTTAGAAAAAAAATTGACTTGATGCACCTCATTGTTTTTACTTTTGTTTTCCCCAATAAATATTATAATAATTACTAAGATCTACTCTTTAGAGTTTTTAATTTCTTTTATTTTTAGTTGTGATCTAGAGGTACATGCAGGTATCTTTTAAAAGAGCAGTATAAAAATGATTGGAAACACCCACATTAATTAATGTGTTTTCCAAATTGTCTTACCATTTTTCTTCTCCCCAGACACTTATGCACACAGGATGTAATGAGTACCTCTGGTTATGCTATAAGTGTAGCATCTATGAACCCAAATTACATACTAAGTTATCTATCACATCACCCTAAAGTGGAAGAAGTTATTACATGATGTCACATCTCAAAAAAATCAACATAAAAAGCCTCTTACCATAGCATAAGCCATACAAAACGCCTTCCCTCCATAAGTAACAGGTGTAGAATGCCCATACCCAATCATTGCCAGGACCACCGTGGCAAAGTAGAAGGCTCCGGCAAACTTCCACTGCGGCCCCGCTTTGTGCGGCTTGTTCTCTATGATAACTATCTCTATCATGTGGTAGTCTTCGGGCGTTATGTTGTATCTACGAATTAAGCCATTTCTCATATCTGGAAAGGGAATTTTAATTAATGAATCCCCGAGCGGTAACCGGCGACCATGCTGTATTGTGCTTCGTATTGCAGGTATCTGATAATATTTATTTGATGATATATATTTATTTGAGTCTAACGTTGCACCGGTGTTCTCTACCAGAGAAAATGGTATCAGATGGGATTTAAGAGTCCAATTTTTTTAACTGCTAGATTAATTATCATAATTCTCTTCGGAGAAGGTAACTATAATTTAACACTTCAAATCATCACCTCGGAATCTTTCTGTTTTTCTTGTTTTGAGATAATTTTTTTACTCAGTAAACATTTCTAGGGCTTACTTTCTTAATTGATTTTATTATAATAAGATTCTAACTAGATTGGCACAATATGCATTACACTAATAAAGTTTAACAGGATTTTGACCACTTACCAGATAAAACTTCCCATCTCTTACTCTCTGTTTCGGACTCCAAAGCATCGAAGACTGCGGCGCCGATGAGTAAATATGTGAACGTGCAGACAACCAGGGACAGTGTGCGGACATTCTGACGCTTCATGATCACAACCAGGACCTTCCAATTAGTCGCAAAAAATATTTAATTTCAGCCTTACACCATGACCTGTAAATTGAAAAAAAAAATATAAAAAAATGTTGGGAACAGAAGTTAATGGGAGGTAGCAGGTTTTTAGTTAAATTTTGATGCTTCTGTAACAAAATTTTCAAGTTACATTTGGATTTTGATAAAAAATACGAAAACACTTGCCGTTGCGCGAATATATTTTTTTATGGAATTACTTACGTTTTACTTGGCACCTTATTGTATTAATTAAAGCTGGTTAAACACTAATACATTTCGAAATTAATAATCCTAATTTAAGGCATTTGAAATGGAAATAAATACAAAATATTTAAAAATAGCAAAATGTTTCAGTCGATAAATTGAATGACAGTACTACTGAAATTTTAAAATACACTTCCATGTTGGTAAACAAGCGTTGAATAGTGTATGGTGTTGTAAAGGCAATGTATAATGAAATATTGCGCTTCATTTCTTTAAGTTTTTCGGTTATGTAGCATTAATTCTGTAATAGACAGACTGATGAAAGAGTGGGACAGTGGGACTCATACAGGGTTGCTTATTGAAACGACATGGTCTATTGTTTTTCTATAAAGACAAACAATTGACCATAATATTATAAACCTAAATTCGTACATAGATTCGATATTTTTCCACTTTTTCTGTCTGGTGAGAAAAATAGTTTTGATTCAAATTCTGCGTAGAAAGTAAGCTTCGCTTTTGACAACGTCTATTTTGACAACAATTTGTCAACGCGACAATCCGTCAAATTTCTCTCGTGTGGGCTTGTTCGGCGAGTGCACGGCACTTTTTTCGAATTAAGTACAATTATTGTAATACAAGTCCATAAACTGTTTAAAAATGAAAGTTGCGTGCAACAAATCTAACCCGCCACTAGGTAATATACAGTCTTCCATACATATTTCTCCATATTGCATCAGCTGAGAGAGCGAGGTTTAAAATAGGATTTCCTTTTTAACTTCCAGGTGGTCTACTCGCTTTGGAGTTCTATAGATCCTCAGCGAAGGATGTCCAAGTCGCCTGGGGCGGCGAATCTTCTGTAGTGCTGCCGAACTCCCCAAAACCGGTGCCATACGTGACGAGCAATGATTTGATTAGAATTCTGGAAAATGCCTTCAACAAGTCAGCTCAGCCCCTCCAGAAAGTTACCATGAATCATTGGCTGTCGTTCAGCCTCGTGCTGGAGGATGAGATCCCTAAATCCATTGAGTACTTGGACACAACACTTGGTCCGATCACATACTTGGTTGGGGAAAGTTTATCAGTATCTGACCTGGCTGTCTTCAGTGTTCTGTATGGTAAGTGCTATCATTATCTATACTTTGTATTACAGCTGTCAGTCTTATCACTATTTTTATGATTCTAATAAAACTTTGCATTTATTTTTATTACTTAAATTTATAGATTTTCTTGTGATATTTTTTTTATATGCTAGAACTTGTTTGTTATTAACTAAGAGGGATATCTATTTTACAGTGTCAGCCAAATTCAAGGATGTATCAAAGAAGAACCCCCCCAAGAACATTCTCCGCTGGATGAAGCTGATTGAAGCTCAACCACCTGTTGCCAAAGCTCTAAAAGAACTGCCTTCTGAAGTCTTGGATAGTCTGAGCAAGGCTTCATCAAGGTTTGTTGTGCATTTATTACAAAATGGCTGGTGCCTATGACTAAATCTGCATCAGACTCTTAACAGACAGTGCCACAATGTAGTTACTCAGATACCCGCGAAACGAGACACAATAGTAAAACAATAACAGCGCGGTCTCATAGGACCAGTTGGGGATTCAAACGTTAAAGAAGTTTGTTTTTTGCTCTAAACACTAATACTTCTTTTTCTAAAATAAAACCATAAATCACTTCATAATATTAGCTATTTACCAGTAAAAAATCCCATCAACATTGTTCTAGCCATTTCAGAGATTAGCCAGAACAAAATAGACAGAGACACATAAAATTCATTTTTTTTTAATTATGGGTATTGAATTCATTTTTTTTACTGGAGTAGGTATGTCAAAAATCATACCTTCTTAAGTTTAAATATGTCATAAAAACATTACGCAATAATAGTAACTATTGTGTAAATTGAAGAAGAATTTTAATTTAATTTACAGGAAGTCTCCATCAGGAAATGCTGAAGGTGGTCGCCAGCAGGAGGGCAAGTTCATTGAACTGCCACACGCTGAGATGGGCAAGGTTGTTGTACGGTTCCCACCTGAAGCTTCAGGGTGAGTTCATAAAAAACAAAAATATATTCTTAAAAGTTAAACAGAGTTAGAGTAAAATTATAAGTCAGACACCAATCCCCACTAGGCTCGCATAGTGGATTGCGGCCCATTCCCTCTCCTAGAGAGAAGGCTTGGTCCCAACAGTGGTGATAATGCTGTTAGTCAGAATATCATTAGCCAAAACTTTAAATAATATTATTCTTTAGTCAGCTTTGATGATGATGAGTCAGCTTTGATAAGCTTCACAAAAGCTGCTCATTTCAAGCTTCTGGGAAAGCAATAAAATTAAATAGTATTATCTATCTCAGATAGCCTTTACGTAACCTTTACAGTGTGGGCTCTCTCAGTGAAATTTTACTGTATCTCTTTTACTTTGTGTTGTAAATAAATGTTTTCTATTCTATTTTAAAACATTATTTTTTTCTGTCGTCATGATACTGTGAAGGGTAACTCTAGTAGGCTTCTGTCCAAGATGTGTAGTTATTGAAAACAAACTTTGGGTGTTGCAGTAATACTTATTATATTTTTATCTTGCTCCACACTCTCTCTATTTTGGTCTGGGTTGTGTAGTTATTGAAAACAAACTTTGAATGTTGCAGTAATACTTATATTTTTATCTTGCTCCATACTCTCTCCATACCAAACCTAACTCTTAACCCAGCTTTAATAAGATCAACGAAATCAGCTTAGTTCAGTTTCCATTATAATACAAGTTTATAAAGTGATGATATAATTATCTGAATACTATATTAATTACTCAGATACCCGTGAAACGAGACACAATAGTAAAACAATAACAGCGCGGTCTCATAGGACCGGTTGGGGATTCAAACGTTAATATTATAAAGCTAAAGAGTGTTTGTTTGAACATGCTTATCTCAGGCACTACTGGTCCGATTTGAAAAATTCTTTCGATGTTAGATAGAACATTTATCGAGGAAGGCTATAGGCTATCATCACGCTAAGAGTAAACTAACTCTACTTGCGGGCGAAGCCGCTGGCAGAAGCTAGTAATATAATATTTCTATTCCAGCTATCTCCACATCGGTCACGCCAAGGCTGCTCTCCTGAACCAGTACTACCAGCAAGCATTCCAGGGTAAACTCATCATGAGGTTTGATGACACCAACCCTGCTAAAGAGAATGCTGAATTTGAGAAGGTATGATTTATTTTCTTTTTAAAAAATATACTCTTATTCCTCAAAGGGAAGAGGTAGATAAACTACAATTTGTATGCCAATAGCCAGGCACTATCCAAGACCCCAGACATTGGTTTACACTGGAGATTGTAACTGTGAAAACCCAATTTCACTGTCTATCCATTGTACAAACCCAGGTTTCCCTACTCATGGTAGTGCATGCAATCTCTAGACCACAGAGCTATAGCATGTTATGAATTCTTGATTGATTAATCATAACTTCCGAAAGCTGGTTTGCCCAAGTAAAAGTAGAAAATATATGGAAAATATATAGTGTTGCAACTGTGTTGAAGTAGCACCCTACTGATGAAAGATTTTTTTATTAAGAATTTATCAAAATACTTAATTTTTTTCCTAAAATAATTACCATTTAATTTAAAAATAACTGAAATTGAATCAGTAGCTGATTCTGACTACTCGTATTACTAATAAGTATGTATGTGTACCTATATAAATAAAAAGTATGAAGATACTAATCACAAAAACAGAAATTCATAATTATTTTTACAGTAAATAATCCTTCTGAAACCGTCTCCAGGTAATCCTCGAAGACGTGGAGATGTTGGAGATCAAGCCGGACCTGTTCACGCACACGTCGCAGTACTTCGACCTGATGCTGGACTACTGCGTGCAGCTCATCAAGGAGGGCAAGGCCTTCGTGGACGACACGCCCGCCGAGCAGATGAAGAACGAGCGGGAGCAGAAGGTGGACAGCAAGAATAGGAATAATTGTACGTATTGTGGTGTTTATTTGATGAAATGCATGTAACTTAGCGACTGCTCAGCGCTCGTGTTCGTGTGTCGCGCTCGCCACTGCTTAGTATGGAGTATTACCGGCGGCACGTAACTTGGCAAGAGTCGTTAGTTGCGCAGAAAACGTTTTTTAGATCTAATTGGTGGCCAAGCGGGACGCGGGGTATGAGGTAGTGCCGATCCGGCGCGCGATTGGTGGAGTGTTATAATAGTAGTCTATGATTGGTGCGTTAGTCGACTTTAGCAGCGCACTGCGTTACGTCCCGTTCGCTCATTCGCTTTTTTGTGCACCATGCGCGAAATTACCCCCACTACGTCAATTTTTGCCAACTTTTTTGCCGGGTATTATAATAAACAAGCCAGGCTACCGCGTCGCGCGATTGGTGCCATACAAATGCATACTAAGCAGTGGCGAGCGCGACCCGGTCGCGGTCGCTAAGAACCGAATGCCACTTTCAGAGAGGTGTTTTATGCATTTTATTTTATTTGCTGACTGTTGTACACTGAGTATTCGAGTCCTGCTTTGATTTTACAACTCTAATCGGTCTAATTAAATAGATATCAACTGGGAACCAAGGTCAATTGACGAATAGCCAGTGGCGTAGCGTGCCTTGTCGGGGCCCCGTATAAAAAATTTGTTTGGAGGCCCTTATATGGGGGTAAAGATTTTTCACAAAAGAAAAAAATACCTATTCTGAAAAGAAATTTTTATTAAATCACTCTCATTGCCTTTTTTTCGGCAAACTGATTTATTAAATCATTTATGGCTGATGATGATTTTAGTTTTTCTAAAGTTTCTGCTTCCATGGACAATAGTGAGAGGTCTGACAGTCGTTCTTGTCCCATCGAAGTTCTTAAGTAATTTTTTATCGGTTTTAATTTTGAAAAAATCTTTCAGCAGCCCGCCATAACGATGTAGTGTTGCCAACTTTTGAACGCACGCTTAAGGGGGAAAAAAAGTAATTGCTTTATAGAATTTTGTCATTTGTAAAATAAAATAAATTAGAAAGTTTTTTTTTTTTTCTTACATACTTTGGGGGCCCCCGTGGCCCGGGGGCCCCGTATAATAGATACGGCAGATACGGCGGTAGCTACGCCCCTACCAATACCACATGTATTCAAGTGTATTATAGGTACTTAAAATAAATCAATGGTCCAATACCGCAACGATGTTTCTAATGACGCAAAACTGTGATGTCCAAGATTATTATGATTCTATTTTAAGTTTCTGTTAAGAAATGTATATTGTGAATATGCTTTTCTTATACTTTTTTATTTAAATATTTCCTAAAAATAACTCTAAAATATTAATTATTATTTTTTCTTGACATATTATTTTTTTTATTAGAACAACAATATTTCTTAACAAAACAAAAAAAATAACAGTCTTCTTCTTCTTACCAATATTGGACAACTATATCATTGGCTTGGTAGAAGTCAGTTATTTGATTGTTTTATTGAACTTTCCAGCCGTAGAAAAGAACCTAGAACTATGGGAGGAGATGAAGAAAGCGAGCGACATCGGCGTCCAGTGTTGTGTTCGCGCTAAGATCGACATGCAGTCGCCCAACGGATGCCTGCGAGACCCCACTATCTACCGCTGCAAGCCCGAGACACACCCGCGCACCGGCACGCAGTACAAGTACGTAGCGATGAGTTGATGAGTAATATACAGTTCCCGGAACGTAAGTTGATAAGAACGTTAGTTACGCAGAAGTCATTTTTTAGATTTATTTGGTGGTCAAGCGGGACGCGGGGTATGAGGTAGCGCCGATCTGGCGCGCGATTGGTGCAGTATTATAATAGTAGTCTATGATTGGTGCGTTAGTCGACTTTTACCCCCGCATTACGTCGACGTCCCGTTCGCTCATTCGCTTTTTTGTGCACTATGTGCGAATTTACCCCCACTACGTGAAAATCTTGCCAAGTTACGTGCCGGGTACTGTATTTCACTGGTTACATTACTCATCTATTGGTGCGGGCGCCTCAAATAGATCTCAGCAAAACTGAAGAGACCTAGCAAGCCGATCTTTCTTAGAACTGAGAGAATCTTTGAAACAGATATCGTGATGAAAGAACGAACATAGAACGTAGGTGAGCTTTAGTCAGTACAGCGGGAGAACTTTTTCCTTTACATATACATCAATAAAGAAATATTATCATTTCGTTTTGAAATAGTTCTTATCATTAGAGTCACTCCCTACATCATGTCGCTTATAAATCGTCAAATAACTTCTCCCACTTTAGGTGGAGTAAGAAAGAGTGTCACATTTTTACTAACTAAAACCTACCTGTGTTCCTTAAGTTATCCATTCCGTTCCAGCGCCGTGACGACTACCGAATAATCATGTAGCCACCTCTGCTTCCTAGGGATTGCATTGTCTCCATAGAAAAGGGAGAATCCCCTTACTAGACAGGTGTTAGTTGAGTCTGATCCGTGTAACTGCCTACTTACTAAGACACAAAACTAATTTCCAGGGTATACCCAACATACGACTTCGCGTGCCCCATAGTGGACTCCATCGAGGGCGTGACCCACGTTCTGCGCACCATGGAGTACCACGACCGAGACCCGCAGTTCTACTGGTTCATTGACGCGCTGGGAATAAGGAAACCTTACATCTGGGAGTATAGTCGGTGAGTTAAGGAATATTCTTAACTGAAACTGAGGGCTACGTTAATTGCGCTGTTGAATTTTTGTCAGCTACGCACTTGTAGAAAAAGGTGTGAAAAGGATATCTTAGTGGTCCATTGCTCTAAGACCACACTACAGTCTTTGACCAATGGCCCACTAAAGTTTCTTAGTTATTAGCAGAGACCAGAAATACAAAAGAAAAATAAATGTAGTTATATAAAAATGCATAGGTATAAAAAATAACATTTGTGTTAAAACCTGTTACTGCTAGCATAATTCATTTTCCCAGAAAGTAAAACCTACGTGTGTATAGGTTAGAAAATCGATTTTAGGATCGATTCGAGTCAACTTTTGGTCCAACAACTGTGAAAGTAAAGTTTGTAAAAAAAGGATTGTGTGGTTTTTATGAAACCATGGTGAAAGTGAAACTTTTCACATTATAGACATTTAACTAAAAAAAAATCGGAATAATATTCTATAAAGGTATATTAAACACTGACGAATAAAAAGAAATAGCGTGGATACTAGCACAAATGAGTAATAGTCTATACAGTACACGTTCAGCTTATGCGAACTATAGGCGCCGCTATATGGGCCTCGGCTGCTCTGACGTCATCGTCACGCGACGTGCAACACACAGACAAAAAAGTTTCGAGACGATGCGATGTAATAAAAGTTTCACTTTAAAAAACACTCGCTTTCTAACAGCTAGGGTTTATCGACCTGTATTAACTTATTTTTTCTAATTGATTGTTTTATGTATGTTCACAGACTGAGCATGACAAACACAGTACTGTCAAAGAGAAAACTGACGTGGTTTGTGCAAGAGGGATTAGTAGATGGATGGTAAGATTTAATTGACACACATTTTCCATCACCATCATCATTTCAGCCGAAAGATGTCCGCCGTTGGACATATTCCTCCTCAAAGTGCCAACACCATGAATTTTCCTTCCATCGTTGACCCTCACCATTTCATCGGTCTACATTGTCAATGGTTTCGTCTTCAATGGTTTGGTCATTCGGTGCGCGGCCGCCACTCTAGAACCCTTCAACTCTATCGACCATCTGTTCTGCCAGCAATGTGCTCTGCCCACTACCTACCACTAAAGTTTTGCGATTCTTACTAACATTTTATCAACATATTAATATTTTTAAACAAATTTCCTGATTTCTATCGTAGATCAAGTATGAAATCAATAATTTTGATACTTGATTCATCATCATCTAATTTTGATACTTGATTCATCATCATCTAATTTTGATACTTGATTAAGCTGTAAAAAAAATCAGGAATGTCTTTTTATTTATTATTAACCTCCAGGGATGACCCTCGTATGCCGACCGTCCGCGGAGTCCTACGTCGCGGTATGACAGTGGAAGGTCTAAGGCAGTTCATCACAGCACAGGGCTCCAGTCGATCAGTGGTCTTCATGGAGTGGGACAAGATATGGGCGATCAATAAGAAGGTACGTTACATATATGTTTTTTTTTTAATTATTGATAAGCTCGCGCTTGACCACTGTCTCTCCTAATGGCAAGCGATGATGTGGTCGACGTTGGAGGACGATTTCTCGGAAGTAACCTATTCATTCTTATCTTAAAAGCCGTCAGGTTATAGCACAGATTTTGTCAGGTAATTCCAATCCTTAGCTGTATGCACAATGAATGTACGTATGAGTGGGAGACCCACCATGTACCGGCGGCGCATCGCTTATACGTCTCATGGTTTGAACATGGAACAGACGGTATTAATTTAGGCAATTCCGAGGTTTGTTCCCCGAAATGCAAACGGCAGAAAACCGACATAACACACATCTTTAACATGCGTTTCATTCCTCCTCTTCACTTGACCATACCACGTAAAATTCCTAAAAATATACTGAATATACCTACAAAACTACAAAATTAATCTAACCATATATCTCTTCCAGGTGATCGACCCCATAGCACCTCGCTACACTGCGCTAGAAACAAACCCAGTGCCTGTAAACCTAAAGGGCGTCTCCGAGAGCACCCTGACCGTAGCCCTTCATCCCAAGAACCCCGACGTGGGCTCCAAGGCGGTCCAGGTGTCTAGCAAGCTGCTCATAGACCAGGTTGACGCCAAGACCTTGAAGGAGGGGGAGAACGCAACGTTTATTAACTACGGGAATATTATGATTGATAAGATTCATAAGTGAGTATTTGTTTAACTTAATTATCCGTGTTACCCCAGTTAATGGGTTGTGGAGGTCTGGTAGGCAGCCGCTCCTCGTAAAATACTGGTATTCAGCTAAATCCGGCTTGACTGGAAGCCGACCCCAATATAGTTAGGAAAAGGCTAGGCAGATGATGATAATGATTCATTTAAATAAGCGTTTTATATTTATTTCACATACTAATACCTAAACAAAAACACTAGAAAGTTTTTGAATGAAGTAACAATTAGCATTTCAAATGTTGGTAGGATAATGAGTTGAGGCTTGGTGGGAACATCTCGCATCTCTTTTGTACACACGTAACAATGACGGTGACGTCATATTTTAATGTCTGCGTCCTTATTGTTATTTCACAGAATAAATTATAATTAAGGCGATTAACACACGGCACCGCGCACCGCCGCCGCGGCGGGTGGTGAACGTAAAGGGAATTTCTTTCACTCGACCGCGCGTGTACGTGTGCGGATTTAATAGACCAATGCGACATGAGATCGCTTCACCGCCTACGGCTCGCGACTATCACACCGGATCGCAGCGACAAAAAGTAGTTACGTTTGAATAATGTCGCTGCAGTTTCTTGTAGTTGCGCTGTATTACCTAACTACAAATGTCAAAGTGGTTGCGTTGTGGTTACGTTGTAGCCAGTGTTTCCAGGCTGAGTAATTCGCGACGTTGTTGATGGTTGGCTTGTGGTTGCGATGTAGTCAAAACACTCACGGTAGCGTTCGACAGCAAAAAGTGGTCATTGTGAATGAAACTTGTTATAAAAAATAGTGTCCAACTACGTGTTTTTGCTGTGATGTAGTTCGTCTGTTCGTTCAAGTTTCTGACTATAAAACTAATAACCAATTTAATTTCCAGATCCGCGGACGGCACAGTAACCAGCATAGACGCGACCCCCAACCTAGAGAACAAAGACTACAAGAAGACGCTCAAGCTGACCTGGCTGGCCGACTCGCCCAAGGCGCCGGCCGTCGAGGTGTACTGCGTCTACTTCGACCACATCATCTCCAAGCCGCTGCTAGGCAAGGATGAGGACTTCAAGCAGTATATTGGACATAAGACGAGGGTGAGTAACCTAACCTAACCTAGAGAACAAAGACTACAAGAAGACGCTCAAGCTGACCTGGCTGGCCGACTCGCCCAAGGCGCCGGCCGTCGAGGTGTACTGCGTCTACTTCGACCACATCATCTCCAAGCCGCTGCTAGGCAAGGATGAGGACTTCAAGCAGTATATTGGACATAAGACGAGGGTGAGTAACCTAACCTAACCTAGAGAACAAAGACTACAAGAAGACGCTCAAGCTGACCTGGCTGGCCGACTCGCCCAAGGCGCCGGCCGTCGAGGTGTACTGCGTCTACTTCGACCACATCATCTCCAAGCCGCTGCTAGGCAAGGATGAGGACTTCAAGCAGTATATTGGACATAAGACGAGGGTGAGTAACCTAACCTAACCTAGAGAACAAAGACTACAAGAAGACGCTCAAGCTGACCTGGTTGGCCGACTCGCCCAAGGCGCCGGCCGTCGAGGTGTACTGCGTCTACTTCGACCACATCATCTCCAAGCCGCTGCTAGGCAAGGATGAGGACTTCAAGCAGTATATTGGACATAAGACGAGGGTGAGTAACCTAACCTAACCTAGAGAACAAAGACTACAAGAAGACGCTCAAGCTGACCTGGCTGGCCGACTCGCCCAAGGCGCCGGCCGTCGAGGTGTACTGCGTCTACTTCGACCACATCATCTCCAAGCCGCTGCTAGGCAAGGATGAGGACTTCAAGCAGTATATTGGACATAAGACGAGGGTGAGTAACCTAACCTAACCTAGAGAACAAAGACTACAAGAAGACGCTCAAGCTGACCTGGCTGGCCGACTCGCCCAAGGCGCCGGCCGTCGAGGTGTACTGCGTCTACTTCGACCACATCATCTCCAAGCCGCTGCTAGGCAAGGATGAGGACTTCAAGCAGTATATTGGACATAAGACGAGGGTGAGTAACCTAACCTAACCTAGAGAACAAAGACTACAAGAAGACGCTCAAGCTGACCTGGCTGGCCGACTCGCCCAAGGCGCCGGCCGTCGAGGTGTACTGCGTCTACTTCGACCACATCATCTCCAAGCCGCTGCTAGGCAAGGATGAGGACTTCAAGCAGTATATTGGACATAAGACGAGGGTGAGTAACCTAACCTAACCTAGAGAACAAAGACTACAAGAAGACGCTCAAGCTGACCTGGCTGGCCGACTCGCCCAAGGCGCCGGCCGTCGAGGTGTACTGCGTCTACTTCGACCACATCATCTCCAAGCCGCTGCTAGGCAAGGATGAGGACTTCAAGCAGTATATTGGACATAAGACGAGGGTGAGTAACCTAACCTAACCTAGAGAACAAAGACTACAAGAAGACGCTCAAGCTGACCTGGCTGGCCGACTCGCCCAAGGCGCCGGCCGTCGAGGTGTACTGCGTCTACTTCGACCACATCATCTCCAAGCCGCTGCTAGGCAAGGATGAGGACTTCAAGCAGTATATTGGACATAAGACGAGGGTGAGTAACCTAACCTAACCTAGAGAACAAAGACTACAAGAAGACGCTCAAGCTGACCTGGCTGGCCGACTCGCCCAAGGCGCCGGCCGTCGAGGTGTACTGCGTCTACTTCGACCACATCATCTCCAAGCCGCTGCTAGGCAAGGATGAGGACTTCAAGCAGTATATTGGACATAAGACGAGGGTGAGTAACCTAACCTAACCTAGAGAACAAAGACTACAAGAAGACGCTCAAGCTGACCTGGCTGGCCGACTCGCCCAAGGCGCCGGCCGTCGAGGTGTACTGCGTCTACTTCGACCACATCATCTCCAAGCCGCTGCTAGGCAAGGATGAGGACTTCAAGCAGTATATTGGACATAAGACGAGGGTGAGTAACCTAACCTAACCTAGAGAACAAAGACTACAAGAAGACGCTCAAGCTGACCTGGCTGGCCGACTCGCCCAAGGCGCCGGCCGTCGAGGTGTACTGCGTCTACTTCGACCACATCATCTCCAAGCCGCTGCTAGGCAAGGATGAGGACTTCAAGCAGTATATTGGACATAAGACGAGGGTGAGTAACCTAACCTAACCTAGAGAACAAAGACTACAAGAAGACGCTCAAGCTGACCTGGCTGGCCGACTCGCCCAAGGCGCCGGCCGTCGAGGTGTACTGCGTCTACTTCGACCACATCATCTCCAAGCCGCTGCTAGGCAAGGATGAGGACTTCAAGCAGTATATTGGACATAAGACGAGGGTGAGTAACCTAACCTAACCTAGAGAACAAAGACTACAAGAAGACGCTCAAGCTGACCTGGCTGGCCGACTCGCCCAAGGCGCCGGCCGTCGAGGTGTACTGCGTCTACTTCGACCACATCATCTCCAAGCCGCTGCTAGGCAAGGATGAGGACTTCAAGCAGTATATTGGACATAAGACGAGGGTGAGTAACCTAACCTAACCTAGAGAACAAAGACTACAAGAAGACGCTCAAGCTGACCTGGCTGGCCGACTCGCCCAAGGCGCCGGCCGTCGAGGTGTACTGCGTCTACTTCGACCACATCATCTCCAAGCCGCTGCTAGGCAAGGATGAGGACTTCAAGCAGTATATTGGACATAAGACGAGGGTGAGTAACCTAACCTAACCTAGAGAACAAAGACTACAAGAAGACGCTCAAGCTGACCTGGCTGGCCGACTCGCCCAAGGCGCCGGCCGTCGAGGTGTACTGCGTCTACTTCGACCACATCATCTCCAAGCCGCTGCTAGGCAAGGATGAGGACTTCAAGCAGTATATTGGACATAAGACGAGGGTGAGTAACCTAACCTAACCTAGAGAACAAAGACTACAAGAAGACGCTCAAGCTGACCTGGCTGGCCGACTCGCCCAAGGCGCCGGCCGTCGAGGTGTACTGCGTCTACTTCGACCACATCATCTCCAAGCCGCTGCTAGGCAAGGATGAGGACTTCAAGCAGTATATTGGACATAAGACGAGGGTGAGTAACCTAACCTAACCTAGAGAACAAAGACTACAAGAAGACGCTCAAGCTGACCTGGCTGGCCGACTCGCCCAAGGCGCCGGCCGTCGAGGTGTACTGCGTCTACTTCGACCACATCATCTCCAAGCCGCTGCTAGGCAAGGATGAGGACTTCAAGCAGTATATTGGACATAAGACGAGGGTGAGTAACCTAACCTAACCTAGAGAACAAAGACTACAAGAAGACGCTCAAGCTGACCTGGCTGGCCGACTCGCCCAAGGCGCCGGCCGTCGAGGTGTACTGCGTCTACTTCGACCACATCATCTCCAAGCCGCTGCTAGGCAAGGATGAGGACTTCAAGCAGTATATTGGACATAAGACGAGGGTGAGTAACCTAACCTAACCTAGAGAACAAAGACTACAAGAAGACGCTCAAGCTGACCTGGCTGGCCGACTCGCCCAAGGCGCCGGCCGTCGAGGTGTACTGCGTCTACTTCGACCACATCATCTCCAAGCCGCTGCTAGGCAAGGATGAGGACTTCAAGCAGTATATTGGACATAAGACGAGGGTGAGTAACCTAACCTAACCTAGAGAACAAAGACTACAAGAAGACGCTCAAGCTGACCTGGCTGGCCGACTCGCCCAAGGCGCCGGCCGTCGAGGTGTACTGCGTCTACTTCGACCACATCATCTCCAAGCCGCTGCTAGGCAAGGATGAGGACTTCAAGCAGTATATTGGACATAAGACGAGGGTGAGTAACCTAACCTAACCTAGAGAACAAAGACTACAAGAAGACGCTCAAGCTGACCTGGCTGGCCGACTCGCCCAAGGCGCCGGCCGTCGAGGTGTACTGCGTCTACTTCGACCACATCATCTCCAAGCCGCTGCTAGGCAAGGATGAGGACTTCAAGCAGTATATTGGACATAAGACGAGGGTGAGTGAGATCTATGTTATCTACTAGCTGTCCTCTGCTGTCCAATGGATACAGTGTTGTTAAAAAACCAATCGAGATTCAGGATTATAGATCAGGACAACTAAGAATATTTTTTTGTATTATAAAATCATCCGATGACTTCTCCCGCTCTTGGGTGGAGCCGCAGGAGTCAATGGTACTGCTTATTTTGCTTTATGAACCTATAGCTGACTGATCTGAGTAACTTCGTTTCGCCCACATAGCGACGCGACGCGATGCTGCACACACGTTTTAATAGAGTAACTCAAAATAGAATTTTATTTACTACGCGAAAAGATACATTTCATTGTGAGAATTTAGAATACGTTGCTTCATGCAGCGCGGCTCCTCGTGTCGCCGCGCGGCGTCTCGCTGCCCAGCGGAACGTTTTTACATTCGCGACGTCGTGTTGCTGACGATTTTACTATGCGCCTCGCAACGTTGCGATGCGTCTCGCGGTGCCGCGCGGCGCAACGAGAAATCACTGGCTTCTTCCAGTATCGTCGCGTCTCGGTGTGAACTGACCCTTACAGCCAACGAATATATTGACCGAATGATGGAATATTTGAGACCGTACGTATTTGAGTTGTTATCATTTTTCGATGAATTTATACAGTTTTTACGTAAAATTGTCTGTTAGTTTTTAGGTATTCTGATATTAGGGTCGGAGATGAATACAACAAAATAAAGATTAAAATAGGCACAGCCGTTCTTGATTTACAAAAGATATGTAAATACCACTTCATGATTTTAAAATCCCATAATTTATATTTCAGTGGGAAATCCCAATGCTGGGCGAGCCGGAGCTGCTCAAAGTGAAAGTGGGCGACATCATCCAGTTGCAACGGCGTGGCTTCTTCCGCGTGGACGTGGCGCCCGCGCCGCCCTCGCCGCACACCACGCGCACCACGCCACTCGTGCTCTTCCACGTGCCCGACGGACATACCAAGGAGATGCCCGGACAGGTTAGTCACTTATGTAGATGTGGATAAGCATACACAATTACACATGGTATGGTGTGAGTGTGGTTTCCACACTTAGTCCTAGGCGGTCATTGTGCGTGGGCCATAGCGGCCGTAATGCCGGGACTCCACCAAAGCGGAGAGATGTTTTTTGAACAACCAATAGAATTTTGTTCTTGACACATCTCTCTGCTCAGCTTCAGTGAAGATCGCTGTGCGGTGATGTTTCATAGAACTTTATCTTAAATCACTTCACATTAAACCTTGTCCAGAAGAAGTGAATTCGTCGCAAAACGTTTCGCGCGAATTCAAAATACGCGCGTGAATCGCGTGCCCAGCGCCAGACCATCGACTCGCGCTTGATTCGCACGTATTGCGCGCGAGGTGAGATACTAGGGACCCCTTGTTGCGTCCAGTTGTTAAACGCGCGAACTCCAGAGCGAGTGCACGTATGAGCGCCAAAAACTTGATACGGAATTGTGAATGATCACGCGTTGGTACGCTCTTTCTGGACGCAATGATCGCGCGTATTTCGCACGAGAGAATCGCAACGAATTCGCCCTTTCTAGACAAGCCCTAAAGCAAGTTGGAAAATATTACATTTGATAACAATACCATGCTATGTTCTTGTTTATCTACGTCCGCATACACTATTTACATCAACTTTATTTAAAATAACCTAACAAGAGATGATTTTTTGTCCTCACATCTTAAAGGTGCTCTAGTCGGTCATTCTTCCAAAAATCTGTAAGAATGACTTCTATCTAGCGCTACAGCGAAATTTATTTCTAGCGTAAATAGTATTTTGACAAATGATTTCTATGAAAGTTCTTGTCCACCGCTAGAATTGATGTCAATGTTTAGAGCAGGAAAATTCCGAAGAAAATACATTTAATCAAGATTCTCAATTACGATTTTTTTTTCCAAAAACCTTTTAAGGTTTTTATAAAATCACTTTTTTTCTGAAACAAGGTTTGTGTAATATTCCAACAAAGTTTGCAGGCGGTATTTCTCTTTATTCGCGTTACCTATTCATCAATCATTGCGTTGGATTGCCTTCGATGAAACAACATTAACAAGCTCCGTAATAGGGAATATGCATAAAAAATAAAATGGCCTGATTTTTTTTTCCTAAACTTTTAAGGTCGTAGTAATACACTCAATTCGTTATTTTCTAATTTAATATGCATTTAGTTATTTAAAACGTAAATCAAAAAGTGAAAAATTTACGAGCGAAATTCAAATTTGTAAAACGCCTCACCATTGGTCGTATGAAAACGACCAATGGTGAGACGACGACGGCGACGACTTTGACGTCACAGGGCACAAAACTGACAGGAATGGTGAATTTATGGTGTATTTTTTATAGTGTTATACACATTGGTATCATGCAATATCTATAAAATGGCTTTTTTCTTCTTCCATGATTATTACGCGACTAAAACACTTTGTTATATATCAAACTAACTCTCAATGCAAACAATAAACTGACAGGACGTAACCTATGACGTCACGCCTCAAGCGCGCGAGAAATAGTAGCGTTTGAACTCGTCAAATTAAACCAATATTTTTAAGATTTTATAAAAAAGTAATTACTACTCTTACGGCTATGGTTTATTTTTTTTCTACATCAAAATGAAGTGAATATTGAATAAAAAAATTGCCTGCATATTCCCTATTAAGTGAATGTATTTCGCGGGCTACCTTGGAGCATAAATCTCCCTTCATGAAACTTAATCGAAGACTCGATTATATAGGTCAAGGTAATCGATCGTCGATTTTTTTTTTCGACGGATGTATCCATACTATATTATTTAAAAACATATTTTTTCCTCAAGCTAATTATTATGTGAATTTTGCTCATCGGACTATTCACCAGTCATGAAACATAATTATTATATCACTGTAGGAGCATCTGTACCGTGTTTTAAATGGCTCAGTACTACTAATCAATCTTTACCAAATCGATTTATAATTGAATCGATTCGATCGATTTCTATCCGACTCGATTCCAAAATCGATATTTTTTAGGAAGAATCGCTAGACTAAAATTATCATGTTGTCCTGATGAATCTATTAAATTGACATTTATATCTTGTGTTTTATTGAATTAAACAAAGGGTGTTCCTTTATCGTGGCGACTAATTGAGAGTGGGAGAAGTTATCTTCAAATGGAACTTGAAATGTGCGTCTTTTCAGTATGACAATCAATTTATGTAAGTATGTAGATGTTTGTTCCCAACTTTAGTAAATATAATGATTAAGAAATTAATTGATAATAATTAGTAACGACAAAAAGCTGCTAGAAAAATCAAACGATTTTAGTCCCACACCACCTTCGGTACGATCGCATTGGATAACAACAAAATAATGAGGTATACCAAAGGTATTTTCCAGTATACAAATTCATTTCAAAGTGAGAAATGAGTTCAATAAAGGCTACGTTTCTACCAGAGATGTGCGAGCATGCGTAGCGAAGTGTGTTTGTAAAGAACCAATAGAATCGCTTCATTTACGTCGCTTCGGACAGCACTCCTCTGGTGGAAACGGCTCAGCAGAGCTAGATTTTACGTACGTACAAAACAAGCGAGAGGTATGTGTTGCGAGGGATGTATGTTTTCGTCTATTATGGCACGCAACCGTATCACATGCGTACGACTACAAACGCTAACGACAACAAAGTGAGACGGGAGCGGCAGGCAGGCACGTTCGCGTTACTCCGCTCCGACTACACCGCACCCCCGTCGACACATTTCACAGCTTCGCAACGCATCCTCGCTCCACACATTAATGCGCATTTTCACAGCTCCGCTCGTAGGCACATTTTCATCGCACAGCTTTGGTCGAAACCCCCACACATTTTCATAGCACAGCTAGACATCCTGGCACGACACATGTCCATCCCACATCTCTGGTGGAAACGCAGCCTAAAAGTGGCACCAGTGACTGAAAAGTTGAAGTCTTGGCATGGTCATGTGAAAAGGAAGGGTGACACGCTTGTTACGGATGGAAAGGGAGGCCAAAGAAACAATGGATAGATTGTTTGAGGAGTGATATGAAAGGGAATTAGTGATAGCGTGACGGGTGATAGGACAGACCCCAAGTAATTTGTGGCAAGGGCAGGAAGAAGAAGACTGTCATCAACATCATTTCATCAGTCATCTAGTCAATTTCGCCACAGCGACCGTACCACTTGCCTCCCAATTGTAATTGTGGGCTCAAATCTGTTGCTCTGTTATATGCCCTTATCCGACTAGTATATCCAACTTTGGCCAAAAAGCTCAGAGCACAGAGCGGACATGTCAGAGCCACCTTTAACGGATCAAAACCGAAGACAACACCCAGTTCTAATATTAAAGTTATTTTTGCGTTTGAGTTTTTTTTTTGTCATTGTATTTTTGTTTTATTTAGTAGCTACAATGTCAATCTTCCTATTGGCACGGAAACGTCTTGGTATGTATTATGCTCATACAATTTTGTATGAGGTTATAAAGTAGTTATGTAGCAGCATCTATCATGTATGTCATATCATGCATCTATCATGTATCATGTCACATAGGAACTAAAATTACATAATCCTACTTCGAGGTATCTTCGAGTTCTCCATGCGATTAAAAAAATGTACAACAGTCCGAAAAACTTTAGGGCAGTTTCCGGAGCAGACCAGCTAAGCACACTTCACTTTCTGCCAGTTACGTGAACAGCCTTTTAAAAATATCCCCTTTTTGTTGCTGGCATGTGCAGTTGTGCACTACGTCAGATTCACTGAAGCTCGTTTCGCTGTGCGTGAAGCCTTTTGTACACGCCACGTTCTTCGCCATATGTAGTCACGTACGTGTTGTATGTGTGGTTGTATGGATCACTGGGGAAGCTAGTTGACATATACGGCGATGCTACGGCACGGCATTGCCGCCGTGTTAATAAAACGTACCATGTACAAGAGGCCATACACTGCGATACAATAGATGAAATACGGCTTTGTTACCGCAGCGTAGCACCGCCGTGTATGTCAACAAGCTCCCCCATAAAATACTGATTTCTGCGCCTACACACGGCGAATTAACTGTAGGTTTTTACGGCGAAAAACGTAAATGCCGTGAACGAGAGGCTTTAGTGTCTTACATTGGGATGGGGGATACATTAAATAAAACAACAATATGTACTATAAGTACTAGAAAAATACTTAAATATCTAGTCCGAGAACATACGAAAAATATAAAACAAAACTATACCACTTGTAGCTAATAATTTGAAACTTAATAAAAATAAATACCGAACATGAGATTTTCATAATAAAGACTATAACAAGGTATTTGACAATTATGTAAAAAAAAAACAAATAATGCTTACTTTTTTTGAAGATTTGCGAAAAAATAAATAAAATCTGTGAAGTAATTGAGAAATTAGACGCCTTTGCAGTGTTTTTTCTGTCCTAATTACAAAAAAACGTTGAATAGTAAAATGTATTGTGCGAACTCACTATAGCGTTATTTATACGTATGACTTGTGCACCTAGCGATCTTTCTGTTCTTACAAATTAAATTACAATTTCGCTGTTTTTTTTTGTGTCGCTTCTTTTCTTCAAGCTTTGTAAAATACAATTTAGGGAATAAACAGTCAGATACCCTATAACAAATCAACATATATGAGAACTTACAGAGACATACTCGTATTACAATTTCGCTGTTTTTTTCGTTGCTTCTTTTCTTCAAGCTTAGTAAAATATAATTTAAGGATTAAAGTCAGATACCCCATAACAAATCAACATAATATAATATATTAGAACTTACAGTTACATATTCGTAACTTATCCATCTATACCTACAAGCATAATATACATGCACACTACACTTGTAGTGACTCTGATGCTTTACAACACAGAGATTTATCTAACACTAACTTAATAACTAATAGAGCAGTGGTGGCCTAGGTCGCGGGTTCAAACGCAGCCCAGGCGCATTACTTAGTGTAATTTATTTCATCACCACTGCTCTCAAAACGGTGAAGGAAAGCGGCATGTCCTAAAACCAAAAATTCGCAGACATGTGCCATCCACCAATCCGCACAGGGCCCGCGTGGCGGATTATGTCTCATTCCCTCTCCTAGAGAGGAGGCCAGAGTCCCAACAGTGGGAACATTACAAGGCCGATAACGATAACTTAATAACTAGAAACTAATATAAACTAAACTAATATTGTATTATGCACTCGTGAAGTTATGGTTCATGAATTCACTGGCATTTACAAACTGTATTGGCAGTCTGTTTCTTGGATCCAAAGCCAACATTTGTTTCAATAGTGTGTGAAGCGTTTCAATTTTATCCATTTCCATGGTAATTTGCCACCTAGTTGTCCCCTTGGCCCGATTTTGCACGCAGTACGGCTCAAATAATTTATCACGAAGATATTCGATTCTGTCCAGTGAATCTATAAAAGAGACATTCTGGAACAATAATACGCGCCACGCTTTTAAATTTGCAGGGTACATAAAAAGAAAAATCCGCATCAAATCTACATAATTATTATACACAATGAAATTGAAGTGTCTGTTTGTAATATCAAAATTAGTCTTTTACCAAATACAATATTATGTATTATTAAAGTATTTTCTATACCTATAATGAAAAAGCAATTCTTAAAATTAGTATCTGTCTGTTCTGTTTGTTTTGGCTAATCAGACAGATTTTGCCGGCACTGGTAATTAACTAATATTACAAGGAGTAACTGATACAACTTTTATTTTGGAAAAATAACCAGAATAAACTTGAAATAGTGGCCAAATGAAATTGTGCTGTGCAAGTCGCGGGTAGCAGTTTGTAAAAAATAAATCATGTTTATTTATACGTACCTCATGTCTCTTACGCCCAATTTTCCGCTTAAAACTTGTCCCAGAGAAGTACAGATGTCCGTATCTGCATTGTTCTATCATCGACATGTCAAAGCTGCCGAATGTGAGTAGGTGTTGGTACAGGAGACCATTATTGTATAACGCATCGAACAGAGGCTTTTTAGTAGCCATCTCGAAGATGACGAGGGCCGTAGACCACACGTCTATTCTGTGGTCTTCCAGAAAGCCTAGTATGATCTCTGGAGCTCTGTATATCAGCGTGCCAGTACTTGGTTTAATTTCCATGCAATGGCTGAAGTTGGCTCGGTCGAAGCCGCATAGCTTCAATCTGTCGTTGGCATCGTTTAATAGAATGTGACTTGGTTTTATATCTGAAATTAAAGTTTACTGGTTAGTTTTGTCATTTTTAGGATTGATATAGATTGTAATTGTAGTTGTCCTTCTGGATATATATTAACTCTGCCCTCCTATACCAAAAAGAGGTATATCAAAATTTTCGATTTTTTGTTTTTCGAAATGCCTTAAACATTGCACATTACAAGGGTTATTCGAAAAATCATAGCTTTATTGGAATATTGAAAATCCGTACTATTACTATACTATTTATTATTTATCTATGTGAAAGTAACTAAGGCAGTTTATATATTATGTCTTCACGCCTAAGCCGCTAAACCGATCTTTATTTGGAATTTAACTTGGGGTATTATCTACATGAGGAAATACTTGAGACTTTTTTTATCAACCTACCAGGCCGATAAAGCCGCAGAAGTTTTTATTCTAAATATGTCACACAAAGGTAGTGTTAAAATTTCGGGAAAAAAAGGATTTTGTAAAACCCTTACAAAATTTTGAAATTTGCTGTGAGCTACCGTTTATGGCGTAGGTTATAGAAGGAAGGCATACCTGAGTGTATAATACCAGCATTGGTCAACATATTCACAGCATCTACCAGTTGTCTCGATAAAACTTGCACACGATCCACGTGAAATCCTCGCGTCTTTTCTTGCAACACTTGATCCAGGTTTTTGGGAAAATATTCGGTTAGTAAACACCATCGGTTTTCATATACAAAAGTATTCAGTACGAAAAGTATGCTTGAATCCTGTCTTGGTCGCTGTTGTTGCAGTTCCCCAAAAATTGTCTTCATTAAATAGCCTTTTTGCTGACTGTAAAAGAAAAACCGTTTTAAAATACACAAACAATGTATTTGTTGGCTATTTGGCTTAAAATAAACAGCAAATTAAAAAAAAAAACATACTTGACAAGTTTGAGGGCATAGGGTTCTCCTTTAGTGTCAAAGCATTTGTAAATCGTGGAGAAGCGGCCACAGTGAATAACCGATGATACTGTGTATTTTTTCTTGAAATATTCATACATTTTCTTTTCTATTACATCAAAAATAGAAACGCAGGACCTTATTTTTGGTGAAAGTCGCTGTATTTGCATAGTACATTTTGCATTATCTTTATTTGTTGGAACCAAGTTATTTTTGGCAGCTATTTTTTCTTGTCCTATTTTAGTATTGGTCACTATTTTTGAATCACTATCTTTCTTACTTAAGTTGGTTTTTATTTTTTGTGTATTAGTTTTCATCGTTTCTTGTGATTTGTTTTGGTTTTTTACATCTGATTTATTGATTGATGATATGAATTCTTTATATTTTATTGCAAGCCCTTTTTCAGCTTTAACTGCAGATGTTTTCTTTGACGTTTCTTCTTTATTTTTATCGGGTTTTGTCTCAAATTTCTTGTCACACTTATTGGATGAGATTGTAATAGTGCTAGGTTTTTGTTCGTCATTACCAATAGTCTTCGATGTTAGTATTGTTTCACATTTTTCTAAAGTTTCATTTTCTGCCGTATTGTCTGTATTTTGAACTAAGCTGGTTTTCGGAGTTTCTGGTGTTTCTTTAGTTGAGTTGTCTGAACCGAGCAGAAGTTCATTTTCAAATTGTAGTGAAGGTTTTGCATTTGGGTTTTGGCAGGCATTTTGTGTCTTCTTTTCTATCTCATTTGCAGGTTTGTTAACTGCGTCTTTAAATGTTTGTCCATGTTCTTTAAATGTCTCATTGGATTGGCATACAGGTACTATGGCCATTCCAGAGTTTTGTGAACGATTTTCTTGAATATTAGTAACATTTAATGGATCAGCATCTATTTTAATTGCAACATTCTGTTTAATACTGTTTTTGGTTGTCTTTGGTAATATTTGATTTGGAGATTCCTTTGATTCTGTTTCTTTTACGTTATTTTTATCGGGTATATTTGACATTTGAGTACCCATTTTAATACCAGTGCCATGCTGTTTAGTAGTGCCATTAAATGTAGTTTCAAGGGTTGCTGCGTCTCCAGATTTTTGTATTGAATCTTCATTTGTCTTTTTAGTACATCCATGAATTTGTTCGGGTTCGGTATATTTACTAATGCTACCGTTATGCTCAAGCTTATTAAATATTTCCAGTGATGATTCGACAGTATCTTTAACATTATCTTTTTTATCTTTTACATGTTGTTCCAAATTATTTAATAGTTTCAGCACATCACATTTTATATTGGTGTTATTAATAGTTTTATTTTGATCAGTATTAAACATTGTTTGTAGAGATGCTTTATTGGAACAATCATTTATTTCAAATGTTTGATTGGTAATGTCTATCACCTCCACAATACTGTCATTACTACTGTTAATTTCAATTGCTTCATTCGAGGCATTTTTGTCATAAGCTTTTTCGGTTAAATCTATGATATTATTTGTCTCTTGTATTGGATTTATTTTATAACTTGTATTTAATATTATTTTTTGTTTATCCATGCTTAAACTTTTTGTTACCTTCGGCGCAATTTCTTCATAAGCTTTTCCAGTTAAATCTATCGTATTATTTGCATCTTGTTTCGTATTTTTTTTATTTACTGAGTTTTCTATTATTTTTTTATCAATACTCTTCGTTTCCTTCTGCAGAATTCCTTCATCAGCTTTTCCAGCTAAATCTGGTATATTATTAGCTTTTTGCTTGATATTAATTTCCATGTTTGATTTCGTCGCTATGTTTTGTTTATCCTTGCAAAGACTTATTTTTTCCTTTGGTGCATATTCTTCATAAGCTTTTTTAGTTACTACTATTGTATTATTTGTCTCTTGCAGACTATTTTTATTAATTTTCGTGTTTTGTTCCATATCCTGTACATCTTTATGCTTCTTTGTATAAGCAATAGCCCTGAAAATATAAAATGTAGCTAAGAATAAGTACAGAAATAGAAAAACTACCTAGAGCAGCTAATATTTCTTACCCGATTTCAAGATTCGTATCTTCTTTCTCTGTATTCGGATTCATATTCATAATTCTCAGAAATATCTTAAAAATTAGACTTTCAGGTTTATCATCCTCATTTTTATTATTCACTTGATTTTGAAAACTTGTTTCTTCATCTTGTATTGTTTCAGTGTCTTCTGTATTAACATGATTATTAGACCAGTGCAGATAGCTTCGTTAACCGTCAAAGGTGGAACAAATTTATAGTAGGATAAAACCCATTGTTTATAATAGTGAATATAGCAATAAAAAAGGAAAAATAAATTACGGGCGATACGAGGTCGCGAAGTGGATGGGAGTGCGCTTAAGTTAGTAAGGGAAAAATTCCCGACCAAACTACAAGTCCTATGGAAAAGAGTTAAATGACTAAGTTGTAGGTAATAAAAAGATCTACAACTTTTATATAAATGAATACACTTTTTTCACAAAACCACAAGATCAAAATGTATTTGAAAAATTCAAATAACCATGTTTTTGGTTTTTTAGGGTTCCGTACCTCAGGGAACAAAACGGAACCCTTTTATTGTGTGATTCGGGAATAAAAAGGTAAGTTTTCAACAAATATCGTGAATATTTTTGTAAAAGATTGAAATAAAAAAGTAAAAACATGGTTGTTTGAATTTTTCACATAGGTACATTTTAAGATTTTGTGAAAAAAAGTGTAAATACAAAGTTGAAGATCTTTTTATTACCTACAACTTCGCCATTTAACTGTTTTTCCCTAGAACTTGTAGTTTTGTCGGAAATCGAGATGAACTGTTTTTTCCCCTTAAAAACGCACTCCCATCCACTTGCCGACCTCAGATGACCCGTAATTTATTTTTCCTATCATTTTTATTATATTCTCTTTCAGTGGGTTTCATTCTTCTATAATTTTGTTCCGTTTTCAAAAGTTATCTACCCTGGTCTATATTGAGATCTACTTTAGACTTAGTTTCTTCTACACTTTTACAGGCATTTTCACTTGTATTGTTATTGGAATTTATTTCCATTAAACTCATTTCTTCTTTATTTTTCATATTAATAAGATCTGTTTTAGGGTTAATTTCTTCACTATTCTTATCAATTGTTGTTTTTTCGTTACCTTCTGCGTCATTATGTTCCGGCGAATTCATTGAAGCCACGATCTCATCCGCGTGATTAATGAAATAATCGAGTAATGAGTCCTCATCGCAATCATCCAAGTTTGGACACACCTCATTAGTTAATTCATTTTGTTTAGGTTCATATACGGTTGGTGCCAATAAGTTCTCGTCGGAATCATCTGCGTTAGAGATTGAACACTTCTCATTATTTAATTCATTTGGTTTAAGCGTCTTAGGTTTAGGTTCACATACGGTTGGTGCCAATGAGTTCTCATTGGAATCATCTGCGTTAGAGTTTGGACACTTCTCATTACTTAATTCATTTGGTTTAAGTGTCTCAGGATTAGGTTCATATATGGTTGGTGCCAATAAGTTCTCATCGGAATTATCTGCGTTAGAGTTTGGACACTTCTCATTAATTAATTCATTTGGTTTAAGTGTCTTAGGTTTAGGTTCATATACGGTCGGCGCCAATGAGTTTTCATCGGAATTATCTGCGTTAGAGTTTAAACACTTCTCACTAATTAATTCATTTGGTTTCAGTTTCTTAGATTTAGGTTCATATACGGTTGGTGCCAAAGAGTTCTCATTGGAATCATCTGCGTTAGAGTTTGAACACTTCTCATTATTTAATTCATTTGGTTTAAGCGTCTTAGGTTTAGGTTCACATACGGTTGGTGCTAATATTGGCGAATTAGCTTCCATATCTTTTGTAAGAGGTATCACTAAGTTTTTCACATCAAGGCTTTTCTCCATAGGTTCATGATGTTCAGAACATTTGCTTCTTGATCTTTTACGGGAGAGCCTTGATCTAAGATCTTGTATCCCATCATCATCCATCTTCTGCGAAAGATTTGTAGGAAGACTTCTATCTCCTCGTACAGAACTTTCAATAAAGACCGTGTTTGAATTACTTTGGTGTTTAACTTTTATATTATTACAGTCCTTTTCCGAACTAGTAAGGATAGGGCTACGTGCCAAACGTTCCTCACTTTTTTGGCATGTTGCATGTTGCTTGCTCTCCTTCTTTTTGACATCTGCTTTCATTTTTGAAGTTTCACATGTTTCTATTTGAATTCTATTATGAAGCGAAAGTTTATTTTTGAGTTGATTGTCCCTTTTGTATTTAATTTCATGATCATCATTGTGACGTACGGAACGCTGAAGATCTTTTTTATACCTTAGAGTAGAATGATGACTATCTATTCCTCCTCGGTGTCTTATAGGAATGTCACTTCTTGATCTATTACGATAATCAGTTATGCACCTTCTTTCATGATCTCGGTATTTTCTAGATCCCTCTGTTATTTTCCTTCTTAAATCCGTGGGGCTTGTAGGAGTTTTATCTCGTTTGATCTTAGTATTGTCCTTTGCTCTCAAATCTTGACGTTTAGAGAGCGAACTCACATTGTCTCTTTTCATTAAATTGAACCCAGTTAGATCAACTAAGTTATTTCGCGATTTGTACTTAGGTGTAGACAGATCTTTGGTATTGTAACTCATATTGCGTGAAGAAACTTCAGTTGATGTTGTGTTTTGTAATATATACGGTGAATTCTGAATCTGTAAAAATATAACTTTTAAATAAAATAGTGGTAAGTTGTTTTTCATGTCACTCCGACCTATACTTATTCTTAGGAGCACAAAAATTGCATTGCCTACCTGTACAATTTCTGTCGTTATAAAGGGATAGGTACTGGGCCCGCGTGGTAGATTACAGCCCATTCCCTCTCCTAGAGAGGAGGCCTGAGTCCCAACAGTGAGAACATTATGTACCGAGGCCGATAATGCTAATGCTAAAGGGATATTTTGGAACCTGTAATTGTGTTTTACACTGCAAGAAAATATGTTGCAATTCGTTTATAGAATTTTCTAGCGGCTCGCCCCTGCGTGGTACGGCTTTTGTTTTAGAAATCTAGGCACTTCTTAATACAGCTAAAGCTTCCTCATGAATTCCTCTGTCTAAAACCCCACGTAAACCCATTCACAATTTATGAGTTTATAGCAAACAGACATAGGTAATTGGTTTCCCATTAAATTGAGGTTCGTAGTTGAGTTTTGATAAATACCTCTAAATCATTGAAGTGACTTTTTTTCTGTCTGTTTATCCATTTAATTCATCTCAAGCAACGCGACAAAAATTTGTTATGGGTATTTATACATTAATACAATTTTTCTTAATAGAAATAGTGATAAACGAAGGAAGGTTCGTGTATGACGAGTAAATTTATACGGGGTTGTTAATTTCCTTACAGAAATATCTTTATTTTGAGGTGGGAAGTCCTCCAATGACTTCTCCTACTTTTGGGCGAAGCAAAAGGGTGTGTCACGACTTTTACTGGCTGAAAGCCACCTGTGTCCTCTAGTTGCTGATTTGCGATCCAGGCTAAAGCGCATGAAAACATGGTGCTCTGTTTAACTTCCGAGTGTCAAGTTGCTAATGTTGCTATTGAATAACATTTCCTAGACTTGTTTACGCAAGTAATTGTTAATGCGGTGCGAATAAACATATGAAGCTCATTTCACACTACGCTATAATATAATAGCATATAGTTCATAGCACAATAATATCGCTCGCCATACATTTATTTAGAACACGTTCACACTTTGCTATCATCATCATCATCTGCCTAGCCTTTTCCCAACTATGTTGGGGTCGGCTTCCAGTCAAGCTGGATTTAGCTGAATACCAGTATTTTACGAGGAGCGGCTGCCAACCAGACCTCCACAACCCATTAACTGGGGTAACACGGTACTTCATGGCAAGACTCCAGTCTCAGATTTACTGGCTTCTGACTATCCGTAACGACTGCCAAAGATCTACAAATGACAGCCGGGACCAACGGCTTAACGTGCTTTCCGAGGCACGGAGGAAACTCGTTATGTTAAGATGGTCACCCATTCACAGACCAACCTAGGCAAGCGTTGCTTAACCTTGGAGATCGACCTGTGCGGCTGTTATTATTTAGCCACGAGCTCCTCCTTCACACTTTGCTATATAGTATATATTATTATAAATGTAGACAATTGGGAAAACATTATTCCGTTCTTAAGCAAAAATAGTAACACTCATTTTAACGATATTAACCAGTGTTTTAAGACAAATAACGTACATTCACGACATGAAAGTTTTTGTTTTGATCGAGATTTTTACCAATATACCTACAACTACCTCCCTGCGGAATCGCTTCGTGGAATTATTTTTTCCACTGCTTTTATTAGCATCCCCTATTTTTTTCTTCTTTAAAATCACCCGTGGAGGTATTAGAGCATAACTAAAAATTTTTTTTAAAAGCTAATAATCTCAAAAAATTGATTTTCATATGGTTGAGCAATGACATAATGACTATGGTCTGTTTTTTAAACCCTGAGACTAAAATGACATTACAACAAAAAGGAATTGGCATCATTCCTATAATAAATTTGACATTACTTGTGTCAATTCAGTCTCAGGGTATAAAAAACAGACGATAGACACACAGCCCTCTTAGGAGAGGGTAATTCATGAAGAAGGTTTAGGTGTACCATTCACTGAGGTTTTTATGTAAAATTATAGCCAACTAAAGGAGTCCACTTATTACATGAAGGTACAAGGTGCCAGATAAACTGATTGTATTTGCTGCTAAATTGGTTTGGCTGAAATATGTCGAAGATAGGTAGTAGAAGTAGTCGGAAAATATTGTGCATTTTGAGAGCTTCTTTATTGCGTACACTACGCGAATAGGTTAAGATACTCTATAACATAATTTCCCAACCTCTTATAAACTACTGCCCTCTGTACAAGAAAACAAAATTACGAAATTATCATTATATATACATTACGCGCTTTAGTCGTGGAGTTTCGGATACCTGTCCTTTATACCAAACATTACCATAATTGCCAATTTTATACGTCTGCCTATTATATCTATTAATAATCACAAATAAAAAATAATCCTCTCTTTGTTATCGCGCTACACGTGGTCCTGGTTGAGGGTCGTCCCCTATTTGCCTTTGAGCCCACTACCCCCCACCCCTTAGACGAAAAGCTCCAGCACCCACTAGGGGCGGTATCGGTATTTCAGTTTCGTAATTAATTTTTTCCTCATTATATTTTTCTATATTGTGCTCACATAATAGAAGCGACAAGAATTATAATAATAATAATAATAAAACTTTATTGCAGACCATAAAATCCATAGTGTTACATATAGTGTGCACAAGTAGGTAAATTTTAAATAATTTGGGCACGAATAAACGCCCTCAGGATGTTAGAATCCTGTTTGCCTGCAATGACCTGTAGGATGCTGTTAGTGCTACCCCGGACTCTACCTAGTAAGCATGCGAGTCGCTTGCGCATGATGGCATGGAAGCCATCTACCCTGGCATCCGCAAACATACCGGAGGCGCTACAAAACCTGGGCAACCCCAGCAACATCCTAAATCCATTGTTGTATTGGACACGCAGGGCATTGAGCGATCGCTGCGTATACCTGAACCACAGGCCGCACGTGTAGAAAGTCTGACAATACGCTCTAAACAGTGTGACTTTAACCTGGTCACTACAACGTGCAAACCTGCGGGCCAGCATATTACTTCTGATTGCCAATGCCCTACGTTCCCTTTCTATGTCTACATGATCTTCAAGGGCCTCGGTAATGTAATGCCCGAGGTATTTAAATTGTTGAACCCGCTTTAGTTCAGTGCCATTCAATTTAATTGCGGGCACATTTGACGGACACTTACCAGACGCCTTGAAGACCATGTATTCACTCTTCTTGCAGTTGTATATTAAGCCATGCATTTGGCTGTAATTTTCACAAATGGCTAGCAACTGTCTCATTGCGCTTACAGTTGGGGTCAGCAGAACCATGTCGTCCGCGTAGCTAAAGTTGTTCATGCAAACGTTATCGACCCAGCATCCAACTCGTGTGCTGCTGAGCCCAACTATAAGCTCGTTCACGTACAAGTTGAAGAGCTTAGGAGAACTCAAACCACCTTGTCTCACCCCGCACTCCAACCCATACGTGTCGGAGAAGCTGTTAGACCATCTCACAAAGTTTTTCTGGTTTTGGTACCAGAACCGAAAAATCCGTTGCACCTGTGTATGCACGCCAGTTTTCTTGAGTTTGTCCCATAGCACGTCATAAGACACAAGGTCAAATGCTTTGGACAGGTCAAGAAAGCATGCATACACAGGTGTACTTCTATCCGTGTAGTATTGAACAGTGTGCTTAAGACTCAGAATTGCGCTTTCAGTTGAAAGACCAGCTCGAAAACCGAACTGAGCGTCGTGAATTTCAAGGTGTTTGTCAAGTTCTGAGTCAAGCACACTGTCCAACACCTTAGCCACCACTGTTGCTAAGGATATTGGCCGGTAATTATTTTTGTCCGACAAATCACCTGTTTTATTTTTAACGATTGGAACAACAATGGTTTTCATAAGATCCATGGGCAGGTACGAGTGATTCAGACATAAAGTGAAGAACATCGCAAGTACGCGTGGCAGATGGACGCCCGCGAACTTCAAATGCTCGACACTGAGCCCATCATGACCCGGTGACTTGCCCCTAGACATACTGTTCACTATGTGACGCACTTGTTTAGCTGACACATTAAACAAGTCACCAGTCATGGCAGACTCAGAGTCGCCAGTTGAGAGACCTAGCGGTGACTTTGTAGCAAAATGTTCTCTAAATAGTTCGGCAATATCTCTGCTATCACTCACACCTCCCACACTCACAGGGAGACCAGTCTTATGGTTCAGAGTGTTCGTTGCTTTCCAGAACTCACAAAAATTTTTTGAGGCTCGACATTCTGAAATAATATCCATTTTCAACTGTTCTTTATTGTTTTGACACCATTTTAGTTTGTTCTTAAAAGCTTTCCGACTTTCACACATTTCCTCGTATATATTACCCGACCGTGGCCTATCCTGAGATACCCAGCGTATAAACTTACTCCTAGCCTCCCTGTGAGCTTCACATACGTACTTATTCCAACCTGTCACATGTTTTTTCTTCCTACGCGAGCGTAACTGGGTTTCAGACGTACTAATTGCCGAGTCAGTTAGCGTGGCTATTATATCTCTATACATTATATCTAAATTATATCTATGTTCCTTACAATTACAAATGGTATAACTACATTGCCTTAATTCAGCAGGAAAATCAATTAACTTAAGTTTATTATTGCACATTTTGGTATAGTTTTTAATCTGTTCTTTGGTTCTGTAGCCCCAAACAGCTTTATTTTGACTACTATTACTACTTGGGCAGTTTTTACATATAATTGTATTTAGTTCACATTCAATGACTAGTGGCAAATGGTCTGACCAATACGTGTCATATTTTATATATATATTTTGAATGGTTTGCCTAGCAGAATGACTTGCAACACAGTGATCGAGCCATCTCATACATCCGTGTGCATCACTAATAAATGTAAAGTTATTTGTTACACTCCCCAGTATATCCATATCTGCACAGGTCCACTGTTGGTCATTACACAAATTAATTAACTCGACACCGAACAATTCACCCGGGTGGGCATTAAAGTCTCCTAACACGAAGATAGTTTCAATTGAATAGTTATCAACTATAGCACATACCTCACCAAAGCACGTCGTGAACAGTTCTAGATTTTCAACTGAATTAGTTGGCAAATAAACACTAAACACGAGAAATACCCGATTATTCATTGACACTTTTATTGCACTAATACGCGGATTTTTGCATTCGATAACAGTCACTTCTTGGAACAAACTTTTCCGCCACAGTATTGCAACACCTCCGTAGGGACGCCCTCTAAGAACACCGTCCGAAATATCCATCGCTGACGTGCCGGTGTATGCAAAATCCTGGTCTATAGTACCCAGTATTGGAAGGTCATAAGGATATAACCACGTCTCTTGTAAGGCTATGATATCCGCAGAGCCACACAATTGTCGAACACAATCAAACGACCTTTTAACAGACTTACAGTTGAAACTGATAAAATTTGATATTAACTTAGTATTTGTTTGTACATCCATTATTTATTATTCTGTTTCAATTCACTACTCTTGTTATTATTATCAGCCTAATCCTTAGCTTTATTAATGTAAACAAAGCGTCTAAACGACACACCTGCGGGCCACAGGCTATCATTCAAAAATATTGCGAGCTTGTGTTGTGGTACAAAGATTTTGTAGGCATTATAATTTCTTTCTTTTTTCATCATTATTTTCTTGATTGTAACTGAAGTCTGTGTCTTAGACAATATGTAGTCTGTTATGTCCTTGTCGCTCACTTCTTTAGCAACATGGGATATAAATAATGGAATATTCATTTCCGCGGCTTTAAATTTCGTCTCTGACTCCAAAGCAGCTTTCCCTTTACTACCTGCAAATCTGTACTTTGGCTTCCTCCCCTGTACAATAGTCCATTCATTTCTTCTATCTTTATCTGGTTGCCCGTTTCCGCTATCGCTTGCCGCTTGTGGTGTAGACCGCGCCGAGAGACTCACGCGCTCGGGGCTCGCGCACCTGCGATGCACCTGTGTCGAAACCGCGGTGGGGGCCTCCACGCGCGTACTAGTTTGTGGGAGAGAGACGGAGCGATTCATAATATCCGCGAATGACAAGGAAGTAGTATCATCGCGCTGCTCACCTCCCTCTAAAGACTGTGTCATCGCGTCGTTTCGCTGTTCTGTATTGTGAGGTAGGTCAGTTATCACAGATTGCGAGGTACACGGAGTTTGAAATTTGTTCAAATCAAATTGTTCTTTTAAGTCATCCAACTGTTTACTAGTTACATAGCATTCCTTAATAATGTTCACTTCATTTCGCAACAACAAGATATCCTTTAAAAGTTTGCTTGCGTCCAGATGATCAAACTATGTAACCAAAAAATTATGTAACCAAGATTTATGTAACTTCATGATATGATTTAAAAGAGTGTCCATGGATTTTCCTGCACGTTCTTCTCCATAGAGATCTACGCTTTGGAATGTGCAATTGAGCTTCACTTGTTTTTTGTCTGCCGACTTTTTGAAAAATCAAATGTGCCTGTAAATGGTCTATTTGAAATAAGCGTCTTTGTTTCTGCGCCGCCCGCGCCTCCGTCGGGAATCTATGCTTTAAAATAATATGTGGTCCTGGCAAAACTGTATGTAATTCCTACCAATTAGAAAATTTACTTTAATTCCCCTTGTTGCTTACTCCACGTAAACATGCGGCAGCCACACCTTTTCTAAAAATAGGATCGAGTCCTTTCCTTATCGAAATTTGATACACATGGGTGAAAAATAAGGATATTTTGTTATTTATGATAAGAAGATAATAAATAAAGCGTCGTATTCAATGAGACATCTAGGTCAAGAAGAATAGGTACGGCAATTTTACACGTGTAGAAGCTTTTGCTTCGTTTCGTTCCCTGTTTAAATCAAATAGTCATTCAATATGCTGTAAAACGAACTGAGAGCGTTGTATTGATGATTTTAATTATTATAATTCCGAAAATAAATACGTATTATCTACGTCCGCGAATCATATTTTAATCAACATTTAACTTGATTCTAACCTACAAAATATAAAAAACTTTAAAAAATATATTATTGTAGACTACCTTTGAGCATCCCTTTAACATTCATAATTTATTGGTGAGGTATTCATAATAAGGAAGAAGATCTTTTGAGAAGATCTCCTCAAACTGAATTCTATACGATGGTCCTTGATGTCCATAACCAAGCTGACCAAGCTCAAGACCCTTGGGTTATTGACCCTTGGCTATCTATCGCGGTAGGAAGAGACCTACTAACGCCCGTTTTCAATAAGCTGTCTATCTAAAGTTGCAGCTACTAAAGATAAACAAATCTATCGTTTTGCCCTTACTTGGTTTCCTATAATCTACCGACGGTTAGTATTTCCTACCAAAAGTTGTGGATTGATAGATAGAATCTCACTGTTTATCAGGGGTAGCTATCTATCTATGAACTGCGGTAGGTTATTGAAAACGGGCGTTAGTTACTGACACCGGTGAAACTTGACGAAAAGGTAGTTTTTTAGTTATCATCATCATCTTAGCCACTTAGCGAAAGACGTCCACTGTTGGACATAGGCGTCCACCAAGTGTCGCTACAGTTTAGTACGACAATTTTGTAATTAAAAAAGCTAAAAAGTAAGCAAAATATGTAAAACAGCTGATGCTTACATCTTATAATGTTGTAAATTACACCAGCCACCGGCGCCACCGATCTCGATAAAAGTAGGTGGGTGTAATGACGCACGTGTAACCTTGAGGTAGGGCAACTCAAATTATCGAGACAATTTAATTGGTAAAATTATCCCTTAAGGTATACCTGACGGGTTTCCCTGTACTGTTGAATTTAACAGGTAAACCGGCGCGTGTATGTTGCAAAACTGTGCAGGTTTCTACACCTGCACACCTCAAGCGGCTAACAATTAAACCTGACAGGTATAACTGTGCAGGTAAACCTGTCAGTTATAGCCTAGCGTGTAACGGTACCTTTAGGTAGACCGAAAGTCTATTCAGGCGGAAGAAAAGTCTCAATGTCACCATTGCAATTGTGCGGACCGCCCGGAGGGGGAGGACACAGAGATATAGGTGGAGCACCGCCGTATCCTCAAGGAAGCGATCGGCGGTGGCTACCACTTGCGTCGGGCCCTGGCCATGGGTCTCCCTTTGCCTTTAGTGCTAGTGAAGGCCGCACACGTGAGGGAACGGTCATCCTGACGCCCCAGCCTCCACCAAAGGAGATGCCCCGGTTGTCAGGAGTCGCAGGGACGGCTGACGATAAGTACCTAATGGGTAGCTCACCGTCCGTCTGAACGGTAAGGACCGAGCCCAGTAGTAGTGGCCTAGTAGAACCAATTCCCGCTAGGTCCAGGGTAAATTCCTGAAAAGGAAACCTGTGGTCCTAGAACGCAAAGGGCAACTGAACGGCACACACGGTGTGCTTTACTTAGGAAACGTCTAACACGCCCTAACACTTTAGGGTGGACTGTGGGAGAAGTCATTGGATGATTTCACGAGACAATAATAAAATAAATGTAGATCGAAACAAGTAAACATTTACAACTGTGTAGGTATGAACTTACCTACTATTGATCCACATTCGCATAATTATATTCGCACATTTTTTTGACACACGCTTTCGCAAATATTCGCACAATTTGTTCGTATTCGCTTTCGCGAATATAATAAATCTAACATTCGTCACATAACTAATAGGTACTTACCTATTTAACGAACCTATTGATATTACAGAATAAGCATTGACGTACCTGGGTAGGTATCATTGTGATAAGACGCTGATTATGCTATATTAGTAAATGCCTTTCTTACAGGAAGTAAACTTTAAGACTATGTATGTAACCTAAACAGATTCTCGTTTTCACAGACATGTACACACAAACTAGGTAGTTTAATGAAGACGATCGATAACGTACTGAAAATAATACAGGTACGCGACCCTTGACATTCGCAATAAATTGCATAGGTACAAGTGCATTTGCAACGATACACCTATGTTCGCGTATTTAATTACGTAGATAGGTACTTACGTTTTTACTTATTGATACATAAAACAGACACTTCGATATCTAATTCAAAATTTAACTTTAAAAAACGTGAAACACATGTTGCGCCCAACCCAACTATCGCGGAACAAAGGCGTTGACACGGCAAAAGACGTTCATCTATCATCTAATTCAACTTTTAAAGATTGTAGGTACTTACGTTTTCCGAAAACCCTGGAATGCTGGCACATAGAGAAGTGTTTATATTTTCAAATAACAAGTCTTGTTGGTTGCAATTTGAGACAGACAGCGATGGTTCGACAATTATATCATTTACTGGTGATTTTTCTTCATATTTTTTTATAGGACTATTTACAATAGGATCGGCTATTTGTTGCGAAGGAACGGTTGCAACGGTTTGTGGAGGCGGATCGCAAAAATTCACTGTTGGCACTATAATAATATTCGGGCTCTCGTAGTTTTGGTAATAGACATTCCTCGGCATTATTCACAAAAACGATTTTTGCTGAGACGATATTTTTTGACACTTGTTGACACTTGCCAAAAAAACGTTTTCTTCTTCTGCACCTATACTTTTAGCGACAGCAAGGAGTTGCGAAAAACTATCTTCTTTCCACGATTGTTTACTTAAACATTGCCATAAAACTAATTATAATTTATTTGAAACGCAGAATAATTTGCAATTTATACAGAAATAACAATTTACTGTTGTCTTTGTAATATTTAAGCTACCATTTTGTAAATATTGTACGGAACGGAAGCTGACCAGTACAGATCGCGCGCGAATGCCGCGTCTAAGTGACGTTAGTTACGGAATGAAAATGAATGACTGAACGGAATGAATTCATATGGAGTTGATGTCTCACTCACAGGCATCAAGAGGCACTGAATGAATAATGACCCACAGGAATAAAAAAGTCCGCGAACTGCCAATGAACACTAATGATCTATGTGAAAAAAAAATGTGCTATCTACATAAACATAATTTAGGAAACTTGATATAAAAATATGCTTAGGGCTTACCAAAATAGAGGTATACTCCGTCGGTTTAGGTAGTTAACTAAAAGTAAACAATCTTGGCATGTCTTTTTATCTAAAAGTTGTCTATAATTTGTATGTAAAAATCTTTGCAAATAGGTATTTACCTAAATCGATGTTAGCTAATAAACTAAATTTAAATAATCTTTGTGTATATTATATACGACATCTTTAATATAAAAAGACATACCAAGATTGTTTACCTTTAGTTAACTACCTAAACCGACGGAGTATAGCTGCTTTATTTTGTGGGATGTATTATAGATAAAAATTATTAAAAAAAAAATCAACGTTCTCAACGAATTCCAATAATATTTTTGCTTAGTATTTGAAATATACTGTAGTATAGTAGATATACCTACCTAGCTCAGTACATAAGGTCATCATTTTCTAATTTCCGTTTTCTTATCATTTAACGTTTGAATCCCCAACCGGTCCTATGAGACCGCGCTGTTATTGTTTTACTATTGTGTTTTACTATGTGGCTCGTTTCGCGGGTATGTGAGTAATTAATTAGGTTATAATAAATTATCTACCAACTTACAGCACTTTCTGTTCGTTTGTTGACTCTTCGTGGTCCTTGAATGAACTTGTTTTGATTGAATACGGGAGTTTCGAGTGTCTAGACGGGATTCATTCATTCAATCGATTGTATCGTTTTTTGTTCCGTTCATAATGAAGAGATTACACGGCAGACGATATTATATACAGTTTGCTAATATGACAGACGCGCCCCTCGTAAAATCTACCCCTTCTATGTATGGTAGGTACTTATTATCCGGTCTCGTGATTTGGTTGTAAATTAGGGGATGCGTTTTTGATTGAGTAGGAAAATGAATAATGATATATTGTAAGTAGGCTTAGATGAAATATTTTTTTATTCATCTGTGTAAGTAGGGAATTATTTTGATCTGTAATGTATCCTATCTCGCGATTTCATCGCAAATTAGTGGATGCGTTTTTGATTGAGGATGAAAATGAATAATAGGTATTAATATAAGTAGGCAATCATTTTGATCTGAAACATTGATTTGTTTTCAACGTAAATTACTTCTCCCGCTCTGGGTGGAGCGGGAGAAGTATCTTATCAGATTTTTACTAACTAATACCTCGGTGTTCCTTCAGTTGCTCTTTCCGAAGAACACGTTAGGTAACTCTTTTGTACAATACGCAGACTAACATTTATTGCTAAAATGTACAAACAAAAATCATAACGATTACTTCTCGGGTTCAACGACCGTGAGTTGCGCGAACTTAATAAAATATTATTTTTATCACGGTTAGAAACCAATTGGAAGCCAATTGAACTCCCAAAGTCCCAAGTCGCCGCGAACTTTTGCTAGGGAATACCTACGAAATGAGGTCGCAAATAAGTGTAGGTACAGTACGGCCGTTCCCAATGCCAATAACAGTTTTAACAGCAACAACTGCTGTAAATTGCATTTATTTTTTTAAAACCTGTAAATTTATGTACGAGTTTTCAAGCGCCAAAATTCACAGAGCCTAACTTCGGACTCGCCAAGATACAACGGCCGCACTGTACCTACATAGTTAGAGCGTTTCCGCATTATCCGATCCGATATCGGTATCGGTCGCCGATACGATATCGGGGTAAGTAAAATGTATGAAATATGTACCTGTCTTTCATATTGTCCGACCCGATATCGGATATCGGAGCACGGAATTTCATACATTTTACTTATCCCGATATCGTATCGGCGTCCGACACCGATATCGGATCGGATAATGTGAAAACGGTCTTAGGTAAGTAAGTACCTACCTACATTTTTAAACGTATCGACTTGAATAGTACCTACATAAGTAGTTCTTATCAATATAAAATATAACATAAGTAATTCTTATCAATATTAAATAGCGATACCATCAACTTAGTCCATATGGAAGAAGTTCCAAATCAAGCCTACTAAGATTATTGATACATTTCCCTTTCGCTACACTATGCCCCGTTACAAAGAACTTCACACTGCTACAACACTTTTACTTCACCTAACATACATTGCTGCTTTTAATTCATAACCATATGCCTCAACAGTTCGAAACCTGCAATGTATGGTAAAGTCGAGCGGTATAGTCGTAAGCAGTTGGTCTGATTTTTTTAGAAAGTACTTTCGTACCACGTTGTTCTTCGAGTCAGCAGTATTAAATCTGTGTGCATATGTTCAACATGTTTTTAGTTTATTGAGCAGTTTTTTTTACGTGTTTGTTAACTGTAAGTAAGTGATACTTTGGACTGCCGAAAATTTTTATTGAGTGCGTTTTTATAAGGTGTCAAGTGAGTGATAAGGGCGTTTTTTTAAAGTGAATTCGAGATGCGTTGGCGAAGTTATCTTAACGACAGCTTAAGTAGTGATGACAGATAGTGATCAGATGGCATAATATGCTTATTGACCTATGTAAAAGGGTCGTGTTTCTTTGTATAAAAATATTCAGATACTTATGAATGCTTAAGAATTCCTACGTGGCTATACCTATGGCTACAAGTCGTGAGCGCGAAATTTTATAGTTGTCTACGTTTATTTTATTTATGACTTAAAACTACTACTACTTTATACACTGTTTATTAGTAAGAAACAGTGTATAATATAAAGGTGGATTGAATGCCAATGCCTTACATTATATAAAACGAAACTATAAACAATTATTTTATTAGTAGAGGGCCAGCAGGGACGAATCTTACTGGGGTTATATGAAAATGAACCTCGGGGCCCTGGAACAAAGGCAAAGAAGGAATAATAATATATATGAAAAGTCACTCCACTTTTCATCAGTAAAAAAATTGACACGCCCTCCTGCTCCGCTCTGAGCGGGAGAAGTCATTGGATGATTTCCCACCTAAAAAGTGTCATGACGGCCCTTCGTGCGCCTATCACCTAAGAACCACCGGTATACATACTCGATTAACTGATTTATGTACTTGATAGGCAAACATGATACACAAAAATCACTGAGCTATCACGACTCACATCGTGATTAGCTCAGTGATTTTTGTACTCGCCTCTAATACATGAGGCTGCGGGTTCGGAATCGGACAAACACCAATGTGAATTTTTCATTTCATATTATGTCATTTATTTTATCTAGGACATCCTAGACTTATGTGGCACCCTGTGCTCGGAAATTAAGTGAAGCCGTTGGTCCCGGACTCTCAGTTGTCATTTACCTATAGATTTTTGACAGTCGTACCAAAGTGCAAAAACTGAAAACATCAGTCTATCAAAGGAGTATCGATCGTGTTGCCCAATAACTGGGTTGTGGAGGTATGATAGACAATCGCTCCGTGTGAAACACGGAGTCAGTCAGTCAGTTCAGTCGCAACGTGTTAGACTAAAAGCCGACGGAAGATGATTAGCAATGATAGATGTTCTGATATAGAATTTAGTTGCCGTGTGAATACAATAATAAAGGGTGTAAAAAGACCCTTAACGAAAACGAAAACCCCATATTCTGCACATCACTGGGATACTTTTTTTCTTCTAGGACATACCTGGGAATTCACTGGTTCTGGAGATATTGAAGGAAAATGGAACGATATAATCAAGCCCGGTAGGGACATGGATGAAAACTATGAATCATTTAACAATACACTTACTTCCATACTTAACCAATTCATACCAAAAACAAAATTAAAGCTAAAAACAAACTATAAAAAACATTGGTTAACTAAAGGCATCAAAACTTCTTGCAAAAATAAAAGACTAGAAAAAATACTCTCCATTAAAACTAACAACCCTTTAATTAAACAACACTATAAATTATATTCAAAAACTTTAAAACAAATTGTAAACAAGGCTAAAAAACTACAGTATATAAATAAATTAATGAAATCAAATAATAAAGTGAAAACTATGTGGAAAATTATAAACGAACGAACGAATAAAAACGTAAAAAAGGTAAAAAATAACATAACACTACACCTAAATGACAAAGCCGTCTCGGACCCAAAGCAAACAGCAAATATATTTAATAACTTCTTTGCGTCGATTGGACAAGAAAGTGCCCAAACCCCGGCAAATGAACCGCGAAATACCTCTGTGGTCCACCGCACAGAAAACACCATGTTCCTAAGTACAGTAGACCCCGGTGAAGTAAATTTAATATTGAAAAGCCTTAAAAACAAAAATAGCTATGGAATAGACGAAATACCACCAACCCTAGTCAAACAGTGTGCAGATGAGCTGACCCTACCTTTCTACTTGCTAATCAATCAGTCTTTTGAGGAAGGAAGATTTCCGAACTACCTAAAAAAAGCCATTATAAAACCAATTCACAAAAAAGACTCAAAAACCGACCCCTCTAATTACCGCCCTATTGCTCTTTTACCCACAGCCTCGAAAGTATTCGAGAAAGCGATGTGCAATCGCGTTTACTCGTTTTGCGAAAAATATAAAATTTTTAATGAATCTCAGAATGGTTTCCGGAAAAACCACTCTACAGTTTTAGCAGTATATAATTTTATACAAGAAGCCATTAATATAATTGATAAAAAAAAATACGCCGTAGGAATACTGTTAGACATGACAAAAGCATACGATAAAGTACAATTCGACATTCTACTTAAAAAGCTACAGGGAATAGGGATCCGAGGAAAATCTTACGAATGGTTCAAATCATATTTGGAAAATAGAGAACACCAAGTCGAAGTAGAATACTACAATGAACATGCTAAACAAATCCAATACATTCGGTCGGATAGCAAGCAAATTAACGCCTCAATCCCTCAAGGGAGTGTTATTGGATGCCTCCTATTTATCATCTATATAAATGACCTCCCTACAACCATAAATGAGTCCTGTGTTCTGTTTGCTGACGATATTTCAGTACTAACTTCTTGCCACGACAATACCAACTTAACCGAATTACTGACAAGCATTCTTAACAACATAATAACTTGGATGACAGAACACAACCTTGAACTAAATTTCAATAAAACAAAAATCATGTCCTTCCATCCACGTCAGAAAACCCCTTTAGACATAAAATTTATTTACAACGATACAAAAATAGAAACAGTTAAAGAATTCAACCTGCTCGGCTTATCCATAGATACACATTTAAATTGGAAATCGCATATTAAAAAAATCAGATCAAAATTATCAAAATTTGCCTATGCCCTTCGTGAAATAAAAAAATCAACAAATCTCTCCACTGCTCTGGTTACGTATTATGCCTATGCATACGCATGGTTAAACTACGGCATAATATTATGGGGAAATAGTACAGACGCACCTACACTTTTCACACTTCAAAAACGACTCATTAGAATACTTGCCAACATAGAGAACACAGACAGCTGCAAACCCCATTTCCAAGAACATAAACTTCTAACCCTATCTTGTATATACATCTTGGAAATGTGCAAATTTGTTAGAAATAATCAAAAACTCTTCACCACACGCGAAAACATACAGACTCGCTACACACTACGACACAAAAATAGACTAAACCTACCAGGTTCTAAACTCAAAATACACTCCACAAGCACTTTAGCAATGTCAGTTAAAATATATAATAATTTACCAAAAGAAATTAAAAATGAACAAAAATTTAATATCTTTATAAATAAATTAAAACAACTTCTAATCCATAAATGTTATTATAATGTACATGAATATTTAAATGATAAATTTAATAAATAAATAATACAAAAAACGCAATAATAATTTATAACACCAATAATAATAATATATGTATAATTTAATTAGATATTAATGTATAAATATTTATAATAAATACCTATTTAATATTTTTATAAGAACTAAGTAGGCATGCGAGTGAATTTACATTACCTTATAATTTATTTACATTACAGTTAATAAATAAATTTAATTTGTAAATTTTGTGATGTATAAATTCAATATATGAGTAGTAAAAGTTATATATACTTTTAGTTATAAGCTTATGATTATTGAAATTGTAAACAAAAATTAATACTAGCCCTCCTCCTACTTGTTATTTTGTTATGCCCGACGGGGCCCACAATGCTCCAAAACTGATGCATAACCCTATGTACCTACCACCTAAGTTCACATTGTGGAAAGCAATAAACATATTGAGTATAAAGGTCAAAGTCACCATTTTTTTTTCGTTTTTTTTTCAAAATCGTATTCCAAGTATCATTAGTAAACATTCTTCCGAACAAACGTTATCAAAATTATCAATTTTTCATAACGAATTACGCATTTAAAGTTAGAAAAATGCAACGAAAACTAAACACAACGAGCGCCTCACACACACAAGCGTGCGGTCGGTTCAACGACCAAGCGCGAGCGGCCGAACGCTCAGCTGATCGAAATTATTATTAATTAATTATTTTTAAAGATGAAAAAAAAAAGTTTTTTCCCAGCAATAATTTTTGGTCAAAGTTGCTTAATTACATGTACAGAATGTGTAGTTATCGGCTTTGTGATCGGTCTTTTTACACCCTGTATGTTAATAGGTTATTTATGTGTAGTTATCGCTGTCAGCAATAAGGCCATCATTGTACCCTTTGATTTTAAGTTTTTGTATAAACTGTACTGTTACTTTTTTGGTGTACAATAAAGTTTATTTATTTACTAGCAGCCCGTCCCGGCTTCGCACGGGGTAGACACTTATTTATTTTTGGAATCTTTCCCGTCAAATGACTACCCTACATATCCTACGCTACCCTACCCTACCTTCTCTAAACTACCCTACCTACCCTACAGTACCCTACACTACACTACGCTACACTACACTACCCTACACTACCCTACACTACCCTACACTACCCTACACTACACTACACTACCCTACACTACCCTACACTACCCTACACTACCCTACACTACCCTACACTACCTTACACTACCCTACACTACCCTACACTACCCTACACTACCCTACACTACCCTACACTACCCTACACTACCCTACACTACCCTACACTACCCTACTTTACCTAACTTTTTTTTTTTTTTAGATTTAAACTATCCTATCTCTCAAGTTGGATCGAACTGCACATGGTGTGCGAATTTTATTATAATGGGTTAAGTGGTTAAGGAGCCCATTGAGGACAAACATTGGGACACGAGATTTATATATATTAAGATTAACACTTCATGCAACAAAAAGTTACATAGGCGGACTAAGTAAGTAGGTTTATTCTATTCTATTCTCTAACAACAATATCTCTTGTCAACAGCCAAAGCCGGTCCCAGCAACGGCAGCTAAGCAGCCTTCAGCCGCACCAGCCGCACCAGCAGCATCCGGGGCTTCCGACCTGAACGCGCAGATCACCGCGCAAGGAGACCTGGTCCGCACGCTGAAGTCCGCGAAGGCTGAGAAGGCGAAGGTGGACGAGGCCGTCAAGAGCCTGCTGGAGCTCAAGGCCAAGTATAAGGCCGCTACTGGACAGGTGAGTGAGGCAGATATTTACGGTGTACTAAGGAAGCTTAACCATCAACGATTGCATCACTGCTTACCATCAGGTGGGATTACAGTCAAGCACTAGTTTATGGGGTGATTGGGGTCCGTTTACATCTTAAGGACCCAAGCCAACCTCACCTGCTAGCGGTGCACCCTGCTGTTCAACGGACGAGGCTCTGGCGATCCTGGTTTCCCTCTCGTAGGGTTGTGGGGGTCAGACGGCTGGTCGCCCCACGTAAAACCAACCTCAGTCACATATACATGGATAGGGCAAAGGATAGATTAGGTACTTGGGCTAGGGCGTCGCCGAACAACGACGCGCAGGCACATCGCCTTAAACCTGCGATAAGTGGGCTAGGGCTACCGTGTCGAGTACGGGCACGGCTAAAGAAGTTAGTACCTAAAAAGAAGCTCCGCTTTGCCACCTGGAACATTGGCTCTCTAACTGGACGTTGCAGAGAACTCGCGGACGTACTTGCGAAACGTCGGGTCCAGTGCGCCTTCCTTCAGGAGACGCGCTGGAAGGGGAATAAGTCCCGTGACATCGGGCAGGGGTACCGGCTAATGTACACCGGATCACCATCGGGCAGGAACGGAGTAGCCGTAGTACTGTCTAAGGACCTTCAGGATGGACTTCTTGAAGTAGACCGATACAGCGACCGGTTGATGCGAGTTAAGGTGCTGATCGAAGGGTCGGTAACGAACTTAGTCAGCGCCTATGCTCCTCAAACTGGCTGCTGTGAGTCAGAAAAGGAGGCCTTCTGGGATGAGTTCGAGGACGTATTGCGCGCTATTCCGAATTCTGAAGATATTTTGGTTGGGGGGGATCTCAACGGTCACGTAGGTCAGCGTGCTGGAGAGTACGGACGTGTTCACGGTGGTTTTGGCTATGGCCAGCTAAATGCAGAGGGAGTCAGCATACTCAGGACCTGCGCGGTGTCTGACCTAGCCATCGTGAACACATTCTTTCAGAAGAAGCCCCAGCATCTCATTACGTACCGTGGTGGTGCCTACTCAACCCAAATTGACTACCTGCTGGTGCGACGGTGCCACATTGGCAAGGTTACCAACTGCAAGGTCATCCCAGGCGAAAGCTTAACGGCTCAACACCGCCTTCTGGTCCTGGACTTGGCAGTCAGGCCAAAGAAGAAAGTGACCGAGAAACGCAACCCCCGCACTAAGTGGTGGTTGCTTAATGGGCCTAAGCAGTCAGACTTCATCGCGGAGGTCGAGCATCTCAAAATCAGTGCTCCGCATGAGTCTGCTCAAGATATCTGGTGTAGGATCCACTCAGCAATCACCGCTGCGGGTAAGCGCGTCCTTGGCACTTCTCGTGGTGGCCGCACCATAAACAAGGAGACGTGGTGGTGGGATGACGAGGTGCAGGAGGCGACTCGGAAGAAGAAGGTTTTATTTAAACAGTGGCAAGGGTCCAACTCTCCGGAGGACAGGGAGGCATATGGAGCGGCTAAGCGCGCTTGCAAAAAAGTAGTAGCCAGAGCCCGCAGCAAAAGTTTGTCGCCCTTGTACGACAAGCTGGAAACTGCGGAGGGGCAAAAACTTATTTTTAAGCTGGCGCGTGCCCGGGAAAAAGCAACACGGGACACTAGTAAATGTCTCTGTGTAAGGGACGCCCAGGGTAAGCTGCTCTACGATGCCCCCTCTGTTAAGGAGAGATGGTGTACGTACTTCACGGAGCTGTCCAACAAACAGCATCCCCATAACCTTCCTCCCGAACCGCCTCCTAACCTTGGACTTATTTCCCCTATTTCCCCCGACGAAATTCGCATTGCTCTTCGCCACATGAAAAACCGGAAATCGGTCGGGCCTGACAATGTGCCAATTGAGGCGTGGAAAGCGATGGGCCCACATGGTGTGGACCTATTGACAGATCTCTTTAACCGCATCCTGACCACCAAGGAAATGCCAAACCAGTGGCGACTAAGCCTGATTATCCCGGTTTACAAAGGCAAAGGTAGCGTACAGGACTGCAGTAACTACCGCGGTATCAAGATCATGTGCCACACCATGAAGCTCTTCGAGCGCATAATTGACACAAGGCTCCGTAGCGAGTGCACTGTCTCTGAGTGTCAATATGGCTTCCGGGCGGGTAACAGCACCATGGACGCAGTGTTCGCCTTACGGACTCTGTCTGAGGCTTACAGAGAGAGAAGGAGAGCTCTGCATATGGCCTTTTTAGACCTGCAGAAGGCCTTCGACTGTATACCTCGGCGGGCTATCTGGTGGGCACTCCGCTTCAAGGGTGTTCCCGAGGCCTATGTTGACATTATCAGAGACATGTACCGTGATTCCGTGTCCTCTGTCCAGACCGCTGTTGGCGAATCCAGTGTTTTTCCAATATCTGTTGGCGTTCACCAAGGTTCGGCTCTAAGCCCGTTCTTGTTTAACGTTGTGCTTGATGTAGTTACGGCAAACATCCAAGACCAGCCTCCTTGGCTAATGATGTATGCCGATGACATCGCCCTCGTTAACCAGAACAAAGCCCATCTTGAGCGCAAGGTCAGCACTTGGAAGGACACGCTGGAGAACGGCGGTCTGAGACTAAATGTGGCGAAGACCGAGTACATGTCCTGTGGCGGCACGGATTCAAACACTATCCGAATAGGTTCGGATCTGGTAACAAAGACCGATAAGTTCCGGTACCTTGGATCCGTGCTGCACGAGTCTGGCAACGTGGATGACGATGTCCAAGCACGTATAGGCGCGGCTTGGGCAAAATGGCGCGAGGTAACGGGCGTTTTATGTGACCGTAGAATGCCCCCGAGGCTCAAGGGGCAGATATATAAATGCATCATTCGGCCGGTCCTCCTGTACGGTGGCGAGTGTTGGCCGGCATTAAGCAGACACACTCAGGAGCTTCGCGTCACGGAAATGAAGATGCTGAGGTGGATGTGTGGCGTAACGCGATCCGATCGCGTGCGCAACTCATTCATCCGAGGTAGTCTTGGTGTCCGTGACGTGGGGGAAAAACTGCAAGAGTGTCGTCTGCGATGGTATGGCCACATCATGCGTCGCCCTAGGGAGTACGTCGGCCGGAGATGCATGGATATGGCTGTTCTTGGGGCTAGGTCCCGTGGTCGCCCTCGCAAGCGCTGGCTGGACGTCGTCAAGTCCGACATGAGAGCCAATGGCCTTACTGGGAAGGATATTGAAGATCGGGCAAAGTGGAGTAAGCTTAGCAGGAAGGCGGACCCTGGTAATGGCCGGGACTAACGCCAGGCAGAAGAAGACTAGTTTATGTTATATAAAAAAAGCGGTTTGGGTATCTTCAAGGCTAGAGTGAATAGGCTCTTAATAAACTAGTGCGCCTCACCATCACCGATTGCATCACTGCTTACCATCAGGTGGGATCGCGGTCAAGCACTAGTTATTACTAATTTAAAAAAATGCTGCCGCTGCTTCACGCGGTTTTTACGGTTCCTTACCGATAAGGTAAAACAGGAACCCTGTTAATAAGACTCCGCTGTCCGTCCCTCCGTCTTTGTCACCAGACTGTATCTCAAGAACTGTGAGTTTCTATATAAAGTGTTATTTTTTTGGTGTACAATAAAGTTTATTCAATTATTAAATTATTTTTTATACATATATAGACTCGCGCTTGACCACCATTTCACTTGATGGTAAGCGATGATGTGGCTGACGATGGAGCACGCTTACATAGAAGTAACCTATTCACTCTTAACTTAAAGACCCCTAAGTTGTAGCTATCAGGAAAAACAGACTCCGGCAAGGTATATCACTCCTTAGCTGCACAATAAATGTGTTAAGTGTTGTCTCTTGTATTCTGTGGTCATTATAACAACAAATACTAAAAAGAAAATAAAATAAATATTGAAGTGGGGTTCCCATACAACAAACACGCCCTTTTTGCAACGGACTGGACGGTACGGATAACGGACGGAACCCTTCATGCGCAAGTGAATCAAAAGAACTTCAAGTTACATAGTGATTTGAATGAAAGGGGGTATTAAAGTAATAAGTTGACTGGTTTTTGGGGTGGACTGCAGTTTGGCGAATGTTTGGCCTTGAATGTTTGATTTGAAGGGTAGTAGGTAGTAATGTATCGTATTGAATTTGTGTTTTGCATGACTTTGTAATAAATTCACGGGAACTTATTGCCGACAAATTGCTTTGCAAGACAGTTAAGACTTTGTATATGTAACTAAAAGTGATTATTTAAATTAATAGAAAAAGAAAATAGGTGTCGAGTTAGCGTGAATTTTAGCATTATCGGCCTTATAATGTTCCCACTGCTGGGACTTAGGCCTCCTCTCTAGGAGAGGGGATGGGCCATAATCCACCGCGCGGGCCCAGTGCGGATTGGCGGATGTCACTTGCCTTCGAATTTTTGGTTCTAGGACATGCCGGTTTCCTCACGATGTTTTCCTTCACCGTTTTCAGAGCAGGGGCGATGAAATAAATTACACAAAGTAATGCGCCTGACTGGGTTTGAACCCGCGACCTACAACTTGCAAATCGGGGCAATTACCACTGGGCCACCACTGCTCACTCTAGAGTGAATAGCTTGCCACAAAATATATGATCCTTGAGAACTTGTACAGCGAGGACTAAGAGGAGCGCGAAGCGTATGATCTTTTTTTTCTGTCGGGAAATCATCAATTGAATTCTCCGGCTCGAGATGAAGCGATAGGGAGTGTCAGACTTTTACTGATTAAACCCGTTTGTGTTCCTTGCATTCCAAGGCTACAGGATCTACTGGTCCTATTTGAAAAATTCTTTCAGTGTTAGATAGCCCATTTATCGAGGAAGGCTACCATCATGCTAAGACCAATAGGAGCCGACCACCAACAATTCCACGCGGACGAAGTCGCGGGCGAAAACTATTTTAAATATAAAATTGGTCAAACTGACATTTTTATTCCACAGTTAAGTCTATTGAAAAATCAGCCATTAGTGCGACGTGACGGAGCCTCCGCGGACGAACCCAACCAAGCGACCAATGGTCAATTATTTTAACCTAAATATGTATTGGCTCCCTCTATTGTATACTACAAAAGCTCGCGAAAATACTGTAGAAAGCTACACGCGCTCTCCCCTACCCTAGTGACCGCACCTTTCCTCTGGATGAACGCCTTTGTTCTGCTAATAAAATAAAACGTCCAAATTGAACTCGGTCGATGCAGATTTGGCTTTGTGATGGTAATGCTCGTACAACACTCGTATGCACGGCATAGCAACTAAACCAGTAGTAACTGACCCTTTGAAATACAACGGGCTGTCGCGTAGAATTTGTAATCCAATATCATTAAAATATCCTGATTTTAACCGTCAGCGTCGGTCCGAAGTAAAGAAAGAAAAAACTGACTGCGGTCCCACTTGATGACCCAATGGTAACTGTCCCTACTTACAAGTGGTAGTTCGCGGATTCAAACCCAGTCAGGTGCATTACTTTGTGTAATAAAATTTATTTCATCACCACTGCTCTGAAAACTGTGAAGGAAAACATCTGGAGGAAACTGCCTTGTCCTAGAACTAAAAATGCGAAGACATGTGACATCCACCAATCCGCACTGGGCCCGCTTGGTAGATCACGGCCCATTCTCTCTGCCAGAGGGGAAGCCTGAGCAGTGTTCTTGTTTTTGGTATATTAGTTTTCAATTAAAGACAAGTGCAAAACAATAATCTTCTTCTTCTTCCTGCCCTTATCCCATATTACCTACTTGGGGTTGGCGCAACAAGTGCAAAACAATAATCACTGAAGTTTTTTTATAAATTCATGAATCCCCGACCGGTCCTATGAGATCGCGCTGTTATTGTTTTACTATTGTGTCTCGTTTTGTGAGTATGTGATAGGTTAAAGAGAGTAATTTACTTTCCGAATACCTCGCGCACCAAATAACCCATGGTCCACTAAATACCGATTTTCTTTGGTGAATCACCAATTTGGCATTTGACTCTCGAGACCACTGGGGCTGAGTCCCAATAGTGGGAACATTATAAGGCTGCTAATGCTAATGATCTAAACTGCCTTCAATTTTTCTAGGACTGGAAGCCAGGCGCGGCTCCAGCGCCCGCAGCAGCAGCCACATCAGCTCCTTCCGGAGACGCTGCGTCCTTGGACCAGCAGATCACTGCTCAAGGAGACCTGGTGCGCTCGCTGAAGTCCGCGAAGGCTGAGAAGGCGAAGGTGGACGAGGCCGTCAAGAGCCTGCTGGAGCTCAAGGCCAAGTATAAGGCCGCTACTGGACAGGTGAGCCAGATATTTACTGTATTTTAGCGACACTGTCCTTTTTTTCTTGGTGGGAAATTGTCAAAATTACTTCTCCCTCTCTGACTAAAACCCACTGCTGTTCCTTCTTTGCCTTCGTTCCCGGGGCCCCGAAACTCTCTTTCGTACGCCCCAGGACTCACTTCTCGCGGTTTTTATAACACTTGACACAATATTATATTTTTATTAACATACAGAGTGTAAAAAGACCGATCACATAGCCGATAACTACACATTCTGTACATGGCCAAAAAATATTGCTGGGAAAAAACTTTTTTTTCACCTTTAAAAAATAATTAATTAATATAGGTCTACCTTTGACCTGTATTCATAATGACCATGGAGGAGAATTAGTTTCTATGTTAATTATAACAGAATTACTTTTTCAAATGATGGCGAAAGCTTTATCAAAATTTGTTACGCATATCAATAGCTTATGCTAGCGAAAAGTAGTTTTTGAGTTAAATCGTAACATACAAAAAATCTAAACTTTCTTCTTTATCATATTGGTTTAGACAATGTGGTATCAATAAGAACGTGGTCACACATACATTCACGAAATACGCTTTTGTCTAGGTATTTATATGTAATGTTAAAAGTAAAGAAAGATTCGTGACCCAAAGACCCTACCACGAACTCTTAACTTGATCCATTTGACGACCTAGACTAAACTGTTAAAGAGATTGAGTTATATGGGGTGTATAGCTCCATAATTCGTTCTCACTCGCCTGTCTTGGTAAGGCCCACAGCAGGCCTAGCCAAATTAAGACCATTTCGTGTCAAATCTCTTTCTGCAACCGGTAACGCCCTGGCGTAAGTGATTTAAAAAACAATAAGTTGGTAATATCGTTCACACTTGTTAAAATTTGTAACTTGACTACCATTTCTATCGAAAAAGACGTTAAGATGAACGATGTGAACTTTGCTACTAATTTTCTATTCGTTTATTCTGACCACGTGACTTATTGTCTGTTTTTTATACCCTGAGACTAAATTGACACAGGTAATGTCAAACTTAATATAGGAATGATGGCAGTTCTTTTGTGTTGTAATGTCATTTAAGTCTCAGGGTATAAAAAAACAGACGGTAACATAAGAGACATAGGTATGTAGGTAACGATTGTAGATTATCAACTTGGCTAAGCCTGCCAGTCTTGATATACGCGATAAATAAGTTATGTAGCCTAATACTTACCTGAACAATTCTTTCCCTCCACCTATGCCCACGCAGTAATATGCGTAGGTCTCCGCTGTACACCATTCTTCCCAGTTACCACTCGTCCTCACCAGTAGTTCAACGTACAAAATACATACTTATGAATTAGTACTAATATAGAAATATAATGAATGTCGGTAATGTGATAACTTTGTGACGAATTTGCTGACGAATGAAGTGATGAGGTTAAAACATTACGCTGACATTTTGTAAGCGAGTCGGCCAGTAATGAATTGATATTGCGTTCGCGAGATTTTTATTTTCACAGTTTTGAATATTGACTAACTTCTACCAGTGGCTTCGCCTGCGTAATATTACGTTGCTCTATACAAACTTTAGACCTTTCGACGGATTTTCTAAAATTCATCTAGAAGGTGTCCTTTCAGATGTGAAAAGTAGACTAGGTGTTCGGGTGTAAGTGAAGCTATCCTCAAAAACTACTAAATGGATTTTCATGCGATTTGTACCAGTATGCAGAGTGATTCATGACGAAGGTTTAGATGTGTATGTAATACATGCATATTACAATAAAGAAAAGACATTCATCTCAAAGATTTGTAACACCCTTGCGAACCTGGGGTAGGTCGCTAGTTATCCTACTAATATTATAAACGCGGATGTTTGTTATTATTGAATGAATTTTGATGAAACTTGGTATACTGGTAGAACATTTCCTGAAATAGCATTTAGGTAGGATACTTTTTATCCTGAGAGTATGTTCCTTTGGGATATTTTTTTAATATCACGTAGGCGTAGCCGCTGTCAGCCGCTATCATAATAATAATCAACTGATATTCAATAAATGCTCTTCATCCAGGACTGGAAACTAGGCTCAACTCCAGTCGCCAAAGCAGCTCCAAGTCCTTCCGGAGACGCATCGACGCTGAACCAAGAGATCACTGCGCAAGGAGACCTAGTCCGCTCGCTGAAGTCGGCGAAGGCTGAGAAGGCGAAGGTGGACGAGGCTGTCAAGAGCCTGCTGGAGCTCAAGGCCAAGTATAAGGCCGCTACTGGACAGGTGAGGCTTGTAGCGACTACGATCTACTACATATGACGTCACAAAATCCTGCATCGCGCAAGCAAAGTTCTCCGCGCGATTTGAATAGATACAACAGCCCGAAATCATCTATCGGGCAGTAGCCCACCGGACATAACACCTCGTCCGGTCGGAGGATCCTCCCTTTTCAACGGAGGTATGTGGGACTTTACTCTCTGTTCCACATACCTCCAAACTGGTGACACCGACAAACTTGTATTGATTCTAAAATAATACATGATTATTTACGCAAATATAAAATTTATTTATTTATTAAACTTTATGCACAAGACATTGTACAAAGGCGGACTTAATGCCTTAGGCATTTTTTACCAGTCGACCTACAATTGTTAATTAAGAACTGTTAATTTAGGTAGATAGATTTTTATTTACTTTGCTTAGAACACATAATGCACACCACGCACTTCAGATTAACATCGACCGTACAACTGACCTGAATATGTTGAATTTAGATTCGAAACTTTTGTATATATACATTGGACTGTTATTTAATCGTAATCAGCGATGAGGAAAAAAAAATTGTACGTATGAAACACTAATTAGGTCATTGTTTTGCGTTCAAATCTCTTTTCGCTCTTAACCGTCCCATTACGGCACGGTTGACGCCGCGCCGTCGTTAAACAATTGGTTGCTGCACTACATGTCGCAGGTTCAGTTACCTCACGGAACTAATATTTGTATGGCCTACAGATAGTTATTCCAGGTCTATAGGTACAACGTTGATACGACAGAGGGGTTTTCCTTTAAGCGTGTGATTGTATATGAATAACTTTTACTATGCGACCAACCCTGAAATCATGAAAAAAAAAGTCAAATTATGTGTACATAAATGTATGGAGAAGCGTATGTCGGATCATCCAGGATGGTTTCGAGCTATGATCAGAACCAGGTGGGACACTGCGACGGGCTGGCTGAGAGTGACCGCCGTCCTGGCGGGCTCTGCCCCACCCGTAGCCACGCCCTGACTCTGTCAAGCGGTTTGACGTATCCGCTGACGTTCTGTTGTCAAGCTGGCGTCCGTACTATTGACTTGTCGACACTACCATACTATTGACTTCTCCGACACGTATATTTTTTCGTGATTTTAGGGTTGGTCGCATAGGAAAAGTGGTTCATATTTATAAGTACAACAACCCGTTTTAAGGAAAGCCCCTTTGTCGTGTCAACGTTGCAATTTCGTTTTTCGTTGTGATTTTAAATGTTTGTGAATACACCTATGACACACAAGTAATTCCTAGTGTGAACTTTTGAAATAAAAACATTCTCATCCAGGACTGGAAGCCCGGTGCAGCCCCATCAGCTCCTGCAGCAGCTAAACCAGCTCCATCATCATCACCCGCCTCTGATGAAGCATCCTCGCTGAACGCGCAGATCACGGCGCAAGGAGACCTGGTCCGCTCGCTGAAGTCCGCGAAGGCTGAGAAGGCGAAGGTGGACGAGGCCGTCAAGAGCCTGCTGGAGCTCAAAGCCAAGTATAAGGCCGCTACTGGACAGGTGAGCCAGATATTATTATGATGATGATGATGATGATGATGCCATCTAGCCGATTTCGGCCACAGCGACCGCATTCAATGACTTCTTATCATAGAGAATATAACCACTAGAGAGCGCATAGCCCGATTTCTTCTAAGTAAACTACTCACCACGGCGGGCCGGGGGACGAAGAAAAATGCGCGGCTGCTATTGGTCCGTTCAAGGTCAAGTCGTGTACCTTTAATTTGATTCGCTTAAAAATCGGGAGCACGTGACGTGCATACGGCATTTGCTCCTGCCGCTTCTACTAGTTTTAGCATATGTTTGGTGAGCGCAATAGCATCGTACGCGCACTCCACCGGTTATTTGCTTCATGCTTCTTATGGTGGTTGTGAGCTCTGATTTGCTGATATTATTATACTATTTATTTATTGATTTTATAATTTATGTACACCCTTGTAAAAATAAGAGAATACATTATAATAAAAAATAGTAGGATTGATCTGCGAAAGGAGAGATTATAATAGTTTGTGGTGGTTTAGAGTTGGTAGTGTGAATTGGTGGTTTTATTTAGAAGAATATCCATGAGACATCTGAAACTAGCGTATAATACTCACCGTTTGTTAACTTACCTTAAAATAACCAAAATACATTCTTAAAGCCATTATTTCTAAAAAAGCCATTGTCATCAAAATATGACTTCTACCGCTCTGGGCGGAGCTAAACAGAGTGAGAATTTCTAAGTAAATCCACAATGGAACATACCGTTTCAGATTTTGAGAACAGCGTTTGAGAATTGTTTTCGGGTTTATATAGCACTGACCTAATTCTCTATAAATATTTTATCACTATTTGTTTTTCAGGACTGGAAACCAGGCGCAGCCCCAGCCCCAGCGCAACAACAACAACAACAGCCCCAGCAACAATCTCAGACGGACGACAACAAACAGATCGCCGTGCTACTAACGCAGATCGCCACACAAGGCGACAAGGTGCGCCGCGTCAAATCGGAAAAGGCCGAGAAGAGCGTCGTTGACGTCGAGGTTAGCTATTACTAGTGTATTTCACAATAACAACAGTGTATCTATTAACAACAAACAAATCGCCGTGCTACTAACGCAGATCGCCACACAAGGCAAAGCCGAAAAGGTCGAGATGAGCGTCGTTGACGTCGAGGTTAGCTATTACTAGTGTATTTCACAATAACAATAGTGTATCTATTAACAACAAACAAATCGCCGTGCTACTAACGCAGATCGCCACACAAGGCAAAGCCGAAAAGGCCGAGATGAGCGTCGTTGACGTTGAGGTTAGTTGTTACAAGTGTATCTCTCAACAACAACAGTGTATCTCTTAACAACAACAGATCGCCGTGCTACTAACGCAGATCGCCACACAAGGCGACAAGGGCGCCGCGTCAAAGCTGAAAAGGCGGAGAAAAGCGTCGTTGACGTCGAGGTTAGTTGTTACAAGAGTATATTTTAACAACAACAGTGTATCTGTTAACAACAAACAAATCGCCGTGCTACTGACACAAATCGCCACACTAGGCGACAAGGTGCGTCGCGTCAAAGCGGAAAAGGTGCAGAAGAGCGTCGTTGACGTCGAGGTTAGTTGTTACAAGTGTATATCACAATAACAACAGTGTATATGTTAATAACAAATAGATCGCCACACAAGGTGACACTTCTTATTAAGGCGGTGAATACCAGTATTTAACGAGGAGCGGCTGCCTACCAGACCTACACAGCATCTCTCAATCAATCAAACAAAATTGTTTTTATTTCACGTAGTCTACATGGGCACTTATAAAATGACAAAAGCTAGAACATGCCCTGATAACGAGATCAATTTCTTACAAGTGTATAAGTGTATCTCTCAACAACAACAGTGTATCCGTCAACAACAAACCGATCCCTACGATACAAAGCTTTCATTAGACAAATATTAAGAGCGTGCGTTTTTTTCTTGTAATGGAAAAATGGAGATGTTGAATTTTAACCTATTATTTGCTTTAATTCCCAGGTGAAGAATCTCCTAAACCTCAAGGCACAGTACAAGGCGATCACCGGCACTGATTGGACACCGAACGCTGCCCCTGTTAAAGCTGAACCAAAGGTATAATCAAAATAATCTGTATCACACTAATATTGTAAAGGCAAAAGTTTGTGTATGGTGTATGCAGTGGCGGAACTATAACTACCGCAGGTTTGGGCTTGCTGACGACGAGCAATGGTAGCTCGCCGTCCGGCCGTCCGGTAATCGTCCGGACCGAACCCGAGTCGTCGACGTTCCCAAAAGGAGATATCAGCAAAACTGTAGGGAGGCCAGCAGGGCCAAAGTCTACTGGGGTCATAGGTTTGCTTTCGAAAGGGAAACCCGGAATCTTGAGACTCAAAGGCAAAGAAGGAAAGTATTTTTAGTCCTGGAGCGGGAGAAGTTATTGGGTTATTTTCCTCCTTGACAAATAACAACGATTCGGGAGTAATTTAAGACTCACCATCATCTACTTAGCCTTTTTTCCAAACTATATTAGGGCCAGCTTTAGCTGAATACCAGTATTTTACGAGGAGCGGCTGTTTACCAGACCTCCACAACCCATTAACTGGGTTAACACTGGGTACTTCATGGCAAGACTGGGGTCAGATTTACTGGTAATAAGGAGTAATTTAAGACTAATCCATTTTTTTCGTAACAGGAAACGAAGCCCGCAGCAATGAACGGAGCCAGCGCTAAGGCGACAGAGCTGGGCGCTCAGATCACGAAGCAGGGCGACCTCGTCAGAGAGCTGAAGGGCAAGAAAGCTGACAAGGTAATCATTGTCTACACTTTTTACCATATTATGCGATTCAAATATTTATACATTTATTTGACAAGTAACAGAGTTAGTGACATTCCACTGCCTCTGTTACTTGTCAAATGTTGTGTCAAATATTTATCTGTCAAATGTTACTTGAAAATGATGGTAAAGAAAAATTACTTACCTACGTATCAATATTTATTTTTACTTTGTTTAACCGAGTTTTAGTTAAATCTAAGTTAAGTAAAAACGTTACTATTTAATCTAAATTGGTAAAATATATTTTTTAAGTCATAATTACCTTAAAAAGAAACTGTTTTCTTTCTTATTTTCACTATTGGGCGACAATGAACCTTCTTCTTCCATTCGCCACAAATATACAGTTCACACAGTGACGCAAAAGATACTGACTATACGAAATTGTTTTCGTTCATGATTTATTTATAAATAGGCTAATTTCTTCATTAAGGTGAATGTTCCGGGTTGTTCGTGGACCGTTTCCCGCTAGATGGCGCTGAATTGTAACATTTTCAGTTTTATTTTGTTTTGAGTGTCTTTGGAACAATATTAAGTCACAGAAATAGTTACGCGGAAATCAGGCATCGTACTTTATCGGAATTAGTCAAATTATCGCCTCGAAACTCATCCGATTTGCCATACAAATGAAATATTAATATCCAACTCTGTTTAGTGTCGTTTACACACACATAGACATGAGCGAAATCAAAAGCTTTTTTCAAAATTTTACCACTAGATGGCGTGCATTTAAATGTTATTAGGCTGGTAACTGTAGAAATTATGTCTGGGGGATTAGGAACTAAAGAACACCATCTGATGTGATTATGTTATAAAAATAAAAGGTGGTATAACTACTGTAATATTTAGTTATTATCACTACATAGTATAAAACAAAGTCGCTTTCTCTATTCCTATATCCCTAGGTATGCTTAAATCTTTAGAACTACGCAACGGATTTTGATGAGTTTTTTTTAATAGATAGAGTGATTCAAGAGGAAGGTTTATATGTATATTACATGTATAATATAGTAGGGAAACACTGATAATTTTGCACCCGTGCGAAACCGGGGCGGGTCGCTAGTTTGGGAATAAAATGAATGCCAAGATTGCAATGTAAGACGAAGAAGTTTTATTTTATTACCTTATATAATATGTAAAAGAACGTATATAACAACCTGCAATTATTACAAGTATTTATAGTGACATGAATGCTTGATACGTGACAGATTACTAAAAAATAATCTTATTCAAAATATTTAGTCCCAATTCAATTTTTAAGTAATTCAAGGTACATTATTTACAACAATTTCACACCAGTACAAGGCAAACGCAAGAAACTATAATTCATAAACAAGACAACAAATTCAACACAGAATCATAGATTGCAACCAAGTAGGAAAAATGTTTCACAATATCTAAGCATCCATATTCAAGGTACATTATTTACAACAATTTCACGGAAACGCAAGAAACTATAATTCATAAACAAGGTAACAAATTTAACACAGAATAATAGATTGCAACCAAGGTGGAAAAATGTTTGACAATATCTAAGCATCCATATTCAAGGTACATTATTTACAACAATTACACGGCAAACGCAAGAAACTATAATTCATAAGCAAGGTGACAAATTTAACACAGAATAATAGATTGCAACCAAGGTGGAAAAATGTTTGACAATATCTAAGCATTCATAAACACTTATTTTTTTAAACAAACTACTATAATAGTACAATAAAAAAAACATTTGACGTGTTGTTTTCACTCTTCCTAAAGTTCTTGCCTGGAAACCACCGCTACACAGCTGCTGCGAAACAAAATTACTAAAATTAGTATACTTTGTGTGTAACTTTTCATGTGGATGTTCTAAAAAAATATCCCACAAGAAAAAAATATAATATCTTAGACTGAAATTTATGGAAATGATGAAGTAAATAAAAAAAAATAGTGTAAGTACCTTTCATATCTATACATTTCGCATTTTTTTGAACACGTCTCAAAATTATTTCTGGCAGAATACATTCTTTAAAAAAGTGTATTAACTTTGGCATCATATTGCTGATGAATTCATTATCTCGACAAACTTCTATAACAGTCAAAGGTTCATTGACTGAAATAAAACAGATGAAGTAGCATTTATCCATGTTACTGACACGCATTTGTCCTTGAACCTGAAATAGATTTATTATAATATGATTATAATAAAAAAAATCACTGACCACTCGACCAAGTAAGAACCAGAACAGATTTCGCCAGCATTTCATAATTAGTATTCTGTACAATGTACATCTTAACCCTTTCGGTGCTAATAATGTACAGTAATTTGTTTATGTGTCGAGAACCGGCATCCGGAGTCGTTGTTATTCCCAGGATCCAGCTAGCAAGTATATATATGTCTCGACCCATACTAGGTTCTTGACACCGAAAGTGTTAACGTCTTACAAATTAGAAAAGAGCGAATCGTCGGTAACAATATTTATTTGTTCCAGGCGGCAGTCGACGCAGAAGTAAAGAAGCTTCTAGAACTGAAGGCCCAATACCAGTCGGAGACGGGCACGGCGTTCGCGCCGCCCGTGCAGCCGCGCGACTCTAAACCTAAGGAGAAGAAGGAGACGAAGCCCAAGGAGGCCAAGGAAGCCAAGAACAAGGAGGCTAAGAAGGAGGCTAAGGCTAAGGAACAGGTAAATAGTATAAAAGATGCGCTAATTTGAAATAAATCAATTATTCTGGAGAAAACTTTACAAATTATTTCTTCCCTTCTGCCCATACGAGATTCTCCAAAAGACGGTGATAAAGGAGTTGTAAGGCCTATACTGTCTACGGACACTTAACTTCATAGACACATATTCGTCATTATACGTCAATTAAACTCTGTCGACAAAGCTGCAACGAAACGACGGCACGGCATCGGTGACAGAGTTTCATAGTTTTGTATGTAAGCTTCACGCAGGCGTACACCAAGCGTATAATGACGAATATGCGTCTATGAAGCCACGGCCTGCTTAGCAGTAAGCGGCCTAAGATTTCTGTTTTTGAAATACACCGTGACTAAAATTGAAGTGTATGTTTGTTATGTCATTTATTTTTATTATTTAGTAAAGAAATATTGTTTTAGAAAGTATATTCGATATAATTATACCAAAACTACAATTTTTATAATTTTATCTGACTGTTTATTTAATTTGACCAATTTTGGCACGACTTTCACTGATAAATCAGATAGATACAGCTGATGTTGTAAGGAGTAACAAAGGCTACTTTTAATGTTAGAAAAATCTGAATTTTATGGCATTTAATTTTATTTCAGTCTCCCAAGCCCGCCAAAGAGGAATCGTCGTCGGGAGTGAAGAAGGTGACGCGTCTCGGTCTAGAAGCTAGCAAGGACACTGATTTACCAGAATGGTACTCGCAAGTCATCACTAAATGTAAGTTAAACATTATGTTAATCATTATAAGGTTTTATTTAAAGTACACTACAGGGCAACCCGCCCGCCGTAGAATTGCGGACGGCGAGGAATGTATAGATCGCTGTCCAGCCGTCCGGTAACCGTCCGGACCGAACCGAAACGTCGACGATATGTAGTGCGCCTCAGACTACACCACGTAGTCTCAGGAGCACTACATGTCGTCGCCTCAAGAAGATGTCAGCAAGTTCGGGGGTCCAGCAGGGTTAAACCCGGGATCCTGGAACGCAAAGCAAAGACGGAACATAGGAGTGGGTTTTCCCTTCCGCTCCGCCTTAGAGCAGGAGCAGTCATTGGATGATTTCCCACTTAGAAGCCCATGAAATTTAAATCTCAGATTTTTTTTGCAGTTCAGTAATTAATTTGCTTCAACCGTGACACGTGATGTTAGTTTTCTTTTTTAAACTTAATTTTCTACATATGGTTTCTACACTGTGTGTGCTAAATAAATTATTTTTCTTTTCTTACAAAATGAAATGACATATATCTATTATTTGTGAAACAGCGGAGATGATAGACTACTACGACATCTCGGGCTGCTACATCCTGCGGCCGTGGTCGTACAGCATCTGGGACGTGATCCGCAACTTCCTCAGCGCCGAGTTCCGCAAGCTCGGCGTCAAGGACGGCTACTTCCCCATCTTTGTGTCCAAGGTACGTCACTCTATATAAGTATTAGTTTATAGTTCTCTGGTGTCTTGGTAAAAGGAGATCGCGCCCAGCCGTCATACAGGCTATGGTCCGGGGCTAGGAGGAGTTGCTGGCGGTCGCCTCTTTCTACGAAGCGGTAATGATCGCGCTGGAGGCGGCCACTCGCGAGAGGGCATGACCCTGACGCCCCCGTCGCCGCGTTCCGATGGTCGTAACCGCGGTCTTGTGAACAGCGAGGGGTAGCTTTCCGCCCGGCAGTTCGATAAATCATCCAGACTGAGCCCATGTCAACGCGCGTGGAACAGGCCTAAGGGCTGTCCTTAGGTCCGTTCCACGCGCGTCTAGCAGGGTCGAAATTTACTGGGTGTGTGTGAGTGCTTACTATAGGGGGCCAGCAATCTCGCAGTTCTTTCGTTTCGCAGTAAACCCTTGATGTTTTGATTAATCTTTGATTATTTTATTTTCACCAGGCGGCCTTAGAACGTGAAAAGGAGCACATAGCGGACTTCTCTCCCGAAGTGGCGTGGGTAACGCACTCTGGTTCGTCGGAGCTGGCCGAGCACATCGCCATCCGGCCCACGTCGGAGACGGGCATGTACCCCGCCTACGCCAAGTGGATCCAGAGCCACCGGGACCTGCCCTTCAAGCTCAACCAGTGGAACAACGTCGTGGTATGTATACAGTGTGTGTCTGAGGTAGCGTGGCCGACACATCGCCATCCGGCCCACGTCGGAGACGGGCATGTACCCCGCCTACGCCAAGTGGATCCAGAGCCACCGGGACCTGCCCTTCAAGCTCAACCAGTGGAACAACGTCGTGGTATGTATACAGTGTGTGTCTGAGGTAGCGTGGCCGACACATCGCCATCCGGCCCACGTCGGAGACGGGCATGTACCCCGCCTACGCCAAGTGGATCCAGAGCCACCGGGACCTGCCCTTCAAGCTCAACCAGTGGAACAACGTCGTGGTATGTATACAGTGTGTGTCTGAGGTAGCGTGGCCGACACATCGCCATCCGGCCCACGTCGGAGACGGGCATGTACCCCGCCTACGCCAAGTGGATCCAGAGCCACCGGGACCTGCCCTTCAAGCTCAACCAGTGGAACAACGTCGTGGTATGTATACAGTGTGTGTCTGAGGTAGCGTGGCCGACACATCGCCATCCGGCCCACGTCGGAGACGGGCATGTACCCCGCCTACGCCAAGTGGATCCAGAGCCACCGGGACCTGCCCTTCAAGCTCAACCAGTGGAACAACGTCGTGGTATGTATACAGTGTGTGTCTGAGGTAGCGTGGCCGACACATCGCCATCCGGCCCACGTCGGAGACGGGCATGTACCCCGCCTACGCCAAGTGGATCCAGAGCCACCGGGACCTGCCCTTCAAGCTCAACCAGTGGAACAACGTCGTGGTATGTATACAGTGTGTGTCTGAGGTAGCGTGGCCGACACATCGCCATCCGGCCCACGTCGGAGACGGGCATGTACCCCGCCTACGCCAAGTGGATCCAGAGCCACCGGGACCTGCCCTTCAAGCTCAACCAGTGGAACAACGTCGTGGTATGTATACAGTGTGTGTCTGAGGTAGCGTGGCCGACACATCGCCATCCGGCCCACGTCGGAGACGGGCATGTACCCCGCCTACGCCAAGTGGATCCAGAGCCACCGGGACCTGCCCTTCAAGCTCAACCAGTGGAACAACGTCGTGGTATGTATACCGACCTTGTTAAAGTCAAATGTGACCAAAGTTTAAAGTAACCCAAAGGTCAATAGCTATGCTCGAAGTTTCCTTGTGTGATCACATCAGAAACGAAGATATCCGCAAGAGAACCAAGGTTACTGGCAAACTTATATGGCAGTAGACAGGGCACATTGCTCATAGATGAGACTGAGATGGTCGATGGAGACGAAAGGTTCTGGAGTGGCGACCACGTACCAGAAGACGCAGCGTTGAAAGACCTTTCTCAAGGTGAACCGATGTTCTGATGAGGGTCGTGGGTATCTGATCGACCCGGTAAATACAGTTATTTAGTCGATTATTGGTTGGCCGGGTACTGAACCGGCGATAAAAAATGCACATTGACAACAATGTAAGCAACAAAGAGTTGCAAATGCCACTGAAATTTCAAGAAGAACTTTGAACAACTGAAACATATTTTATTGAAATTAAGTTCAGCACTCCAAAAAGACGATTGTCTCTTTCCAAAGGTTGATGTGCAAAATTTATCGCCGGGTACTGTACAATCTATTTGCACTTTTTTGCGGCTCATTTGACACTAAGAGAATTGTTCGTAAGTTTCACATGTTATTTCACATTAAATTTTACATACCTTCAAAGCTGATGAAACGCGTCCCAGGACTCTACAGAAATAGTCTAAAGTGAATAATAAACATCTATATACATTGTACAGAGATGGGAGTTCAAGCAGCCGCAGCCGTTCCTGCGCACGCGCGAGTTCCTGTGGCAGGAGGGACACACCGCCTTCAGGCTGCAGGAGGAAGCGGCCAAGGAAGTACTGCAAGTTTTAGGTAAATATAGTGTAGAATATTAAACGATTTTTAAATTAAACCAGTAAAAATGATCGATCCCCCGAATGAATCGATTAAGAAGAAGTTTTATTACAAAACTCTTTTTTTAATCGTTTCTGTCGAAACTCGTTACGATTCTTAATTTGGGTATACTTATTGCTTCATTCGTGTTTTGTAATAATTTAATTTTCTATAAAAAAGGTGCGAATCTGGTCGGTGGCCATACTGGTCGTTATGTGAGCGATTCTTATATATGCCGTTCACGCAGCGTTAACGCATACACTAGTCTTGTTGTGCCGCCATTGTTACGCAGCGCTGCTTGCGACGTTAGTTGGAAATGAAAGCTTACAAAGCGGCGTATCGACAATGTGCCCGTTGTTATATGGACTTCATGTTCGGCAAAGTGTTTATATCATTCGGGCGTAGGTACTTTATTTCAGCCGAATCGAAATCTGTCTAAACAAGAGTTCATTACATTACAGCGACATTTTTCATCAATCCGTCGTGCCTATTTGTAATACGTTGTGTAATATACATATGTTGATCATCTTAGAGACCTTTAAGTCAAGAGTGAATAGGTTACTTACGTTTACGCTTACCATCAGGTATGATAGTGGTCAAACACAAGCCTATGAATAACAAAAAAATATTCTTTTCTACAGATCTGTACGCGCGGGTCTACGAGGATCTGTTGGCCATCCCGGTGATCAAGGGTCGCAAGACTGAGAAGGAGAAGTTCGCGGGAGGCGACTACACCACCACTGTGGAGGCCTACATTCCGGCCAGCGGCAGGGGTATACAGGTACGGTGATAGAGCGACTACTGTCTGTTTTTTATACCCTGAGACTAATATGACATAACAACACAAAAGAAATGACATCATTCCTATACTTAGTAAGTTTGACATTACCGGTGTCAATTTAGTCTCAGGGCATAAAAAACAGACGATAGGATAATATTCCCGAATTCCCCGGATTTTCCCGAATTAAAACCCGAATGTTTATAATTTACACAGATCAGATAAATTTGATTTGTAACAAAGTGAACCTTCCGGTTCAACGTGACAACTTAGGTCTATTGTCCACAGAAACGTAGCTTCATAGATGCATATTCGTCTTTATAAGATTGTTGTACACCTAAGAAAACTATGAAACTCTGTCGACGATACGGCAACGTCGTGCCGTCGTGTCGTTGCAGGCATCACGCAGGCATATAATGACGAATATACGCCTATGAAACTACGCGTCCGTGGACAATAAGCCTTGAACCTGGTTTTCTCAGGTCCAGTAGCTGGCAGTCAGTAAAGAACAGTTAAGTATTGTCTGACAGCTACTGAGTCCGTGCAAAACAAAGTTGAGCTAGTACTGACCATCGTTTTAAATACTATATTTACGGGTTGTGTTATCTTCAAAACACTTGTGGGACTTTGGGCATCCATAAAAACAACCGCCACGCGAACAAGCGACATGGTTCCAGCCTCGGAACCAAATGCGCACTGAGGAGCTGCGTTTTTGTTACTTAAAACTAAGCGATTACGCTCGCGGGCACCCCCTGTGGGGTACGGACCTCGGCTTTGAGCGTCGCTGGGGGAGGGCAGCAAGGGACGGGCTGGGTTGAGCAAGGATAAATGTTATTATTGGGGGATTTGGACTCAGCTGCGCGTGCTGCCTCCAGCAAGGCTCGGCGCGGAAAGCAAGGTAACTAGCTGTGCCGCGGCGCCGGCGCCAGTCCTATTTATAGTGTGCTTACAGAATGCGCTATTACCGCTAGAGTGAGATGGGTGCCCGTATCATTTTCAGTCAGCTCAGTATATATCCCGCTCTCATTAGTTCCTCCTTCTGCCCAGATGAATTTCACTATTGAATGATTATAATGTTGTTTACCAGGGAGCTACCAGTCACCACCTAGGCCAGAACTTCTCGAAGATGTTCGAGATCGTGTACGATGACCCCGACACGCAGGAGAAGATGTACGTCTTCCAGAACTCTTGGGGCATCACTACTAGGACCATCGGTATGTACCTGTAGCTTTGTCTAATTCCAGCTTATCCTTTCATATTGTAAAATAAAGTCCATTCATCGCGTCAGTCTGTCTTTATAAACCCGATAAACTTAAAAAAAATACTGAACAGTGAGATTCTTAAAAAAAGTTTAGTTAATATAATCTACCGAAAAATTATACGTAACATACTGCTTGCAATTTATTTTTGTTTTTGTTACATTACAGTTCATATCTTTCGACAGTTCACAATCTCCCGAGGTAGATTATAATTTAACGGTATTTAAAATTTTACGGTGACATATATTTTATAATGGCTTTCGTACCTAATTAAGTTTTTCTAAAAAAAGTAAGAGCATTTTTTTTATAGAAAAAATTGAAAGTATTGGAAAAAAACATTTTCTTATATTTATTTGTTATCCCCAGGTGTAATGGTCCTCGTCCACGGCGACGATAAAGGTCTGGTGCTTCCCCCCCGCGTGGCCGACATCCAAGCCATAGTAGTTCCCTGCGGCATCACCGCTTCCAGCTCCGCAGAAGAGCGGGCCAAGCTCATGGACTCCTGCAAGGAGCTCGTGAAGGACCTGGTCGCAGCTGGACTGAGGGCCGAAGGAGACTACAGGGATAACTATTCTCCTGGGTGGAAGTTCAACCATTGGGAGCTTAAGGTTTGTATGACTTTTGGGTGGTATCCTGGCTATAAGTGTGTAAACAGACCACGAAACAAGTGAACGGGTGATCTGTTAAAATCAGCAGGCAGGGATAAAATGCGGGAGTCTTAAAAATAGCTACGGTGCCGTGTAAAGTAGGAGCTCACACTCAACATGCCTTACGAGTTGAAGAAGAAAGGATAGCCAATATTATAGGAACCTACCTATTACAATAAAACTCTTAGTTCCATTTTTACCGTTCACGTCTGTTTCAATGAATACACTTACGACTTATGAGGTACAAAACTACACGTCATTTCACAACACAAAATCTATTAGGAATTAGATTAATGGCTGGAAAAAAATCTGACAAAATCTTCCCATTTCTACGTTTAATGAAGTAATTTCCTTGCTCAGGGCGTCCCGATCCGCGTGGAGCTCGGCCCCAAGGACATGTCGCGCGGCGAGGTGGTGGCCGTGCGCCGCCTCACGGGCGACAAGCGCACGCTCAAGCGACAGGACGCGGGGAAGCTGCTGCTGGACCTGCTCGAGAAGACGCACCAGGAGATGTTGGACAAGTGAGTGGAATGTGGATGTGGAAGCGTCCCGCAACCAGTAGAGTCTCTCGTCCTAATAAAAAAAATGAGCGCTGGGCCACTCTTTTTATCTGATTACGGTAAAGCCCAGAGGTGGTTGGGTTGAGGTATTTCGTAAAAAAACAAATAGCACCTCACAATTCGACAACCTAATAGCCTGAGAGCCTTTTATTAGTAAGAATAATTTGAGTCTTTGGGCATTGATTTTATGCTTCCAACCGAGACCCCTGAAGCCTGGAGGATACGGCGGTAGCTACGCCCCTGCCCACGACCCATCAATTATTAACTGTTCCTGCCACAATTTGTCTATTATCCAGGTTTATTGCTTTTTCTAAATCTGTAAAGCCGCTAAAGATTGCTGCAATGTAACAGAATTCCCATAATGCGCTTGCTTTAAGTTTTCAACTATGTCGGTTCGTTCGTGCGCGCGCTGTTATAAAAGCTCCTTTCATGTTACATTCCAGCAGTCTGTTCTTCAATTCAAAGAGTTTGTCTATACATGATATTTTTTCGATAATTTAAATAGAATAAGTATAGAGCAAAATTATTGTTATTTTGTTTATTGAATTATTATTTTGTATTTCTATTTACTTCTTCTGCACATTCAGGCCTCAATATAGACAGTATTATCCAATTTATGCCTTTCAATTTTTCTTTAGGGCGATAAAGGAGCGCGATGCGAGACTGACCATGGCGACGAAGTGGGAGGACTTGACCGACGCTCTGGAGCGCAAGCACATCATACTGGCTCCGTTCTGCGGGGAGATTCCTTGCGAGGACAACATCAAGAACGACAGCGCCAGGCAAGTTACTTCTTTATAACAAGGGGCTAGAGCTCATTGTTGAAGACCGTGTATACAAAGTGCCAGATAAAATATGTAATAGATTACACAGGTCTACAGTGATTTTGTTGCCGACAAAACTATAACAGATTTTTAGTAGATTAGATCCCTGAATCACAACTGCATACTTATTTTTTTAATGCTACGTGTAGTTTTTGAGATATGAGATATGTAAAAAAAGAACAAAATAATTAAATTTAAAACATTTGATTCATTATTTTACAGGTATGAAGCTTCTTTTTGCAGTTTTTTTAGAATGTGTAGTATTATAATCCTCCCGTGTGATACTCCAACAGTAATCTGCCATCATATGCACATCCCAGCGACCTTGGTACCAATTTTCCATCCATTTTAGATCGTGATTCAATCACTCTCCTTATTCTTCACTATAGGAACCAAGATTTTCAGGGAACTTGTCCAAGTGACTGTACAGGCAGTGCAGTTTTACGCTCATGTAACAACCAACATTTTTAAAGTTATCCAGAAGCTCCGGAACTAATTCTACGTATTTTTTTGCCTTTTCATTACCTAAGAAATTTTGGACAACTTTGACGAAAGATTTCCAAGCTGCTGATTCCAAATTATTCATTGTATTGATGAAATCGTTGTCTTTTATCAAAGTTCTTATTTGAGGCCCATCGAAAATACCAGCTTTTAGCTTCTCTACATTTTGTGTAAAGAGTAAAGGCACCGCCGATGATTCAAACTCACTGTCTGTGCATTTGAAGAAACCTCCATCATCTCTATGTCCGACAAATTGATGGCACTGTCTTTATAGCATCGTCTGAGTATGGCAAAGGTCTTCTAGCGAAGGGGAGGTCAGGATATGTCGTTTTTTTCTATTTACCCATGTCATTTCACTAAACAAAAATAACAAACGTCAAAATGGTTTTTTGGTTCTGACTATATCATAGGTACACCGAACTTCAATTGGGTTCGTTTACCACTCTACGACTGTCTTAAATATTCATTACACAATTTACATACGATATTTGGTACCCATGGCTGGTCTGAATCCTTAAATTTGATCTTGAGATAGTCAAAATATGCCTTTTTTACGAAGGTCGTTATAGGTTTTTAATTTTTTTCGCCACATATTCGTCGCAAACCCAGCAAAATGTATTCGGATCATTTAAACAGCTCCTCCTAGACGACGACATAATGCTATTGTCCAATAATTACAAATATTGGCAGAGTGCGAACACTGTAAACACAACAAAATGGGTATTTTTTTCCGATGCGTGTAATTTAAAAACTACACGTAGCTTTGACGTTTTTCTACTTAAGTACGGTCCAATATCAAGTAATTCATCAAATTTTAATATGGGATTTCCAGCAAAAAAAAATTTTGTTCTTTTGTAGACCTGTGTTATAATAGATTAGATAACCGGTGTTAATTTTGTGCAGTACTGTTTGATATTTTAGACTAAAATATGGGATTCACGTGTGTATCTAAATAGATGTAACTCTAAATACGCTGCGGGAATTACTGGAAGAGTAACCACTGGCCTAAAACTTAGAGGGCAACTAAAGAACACTGGTGGGCATTGATCAGTAAGTCTGACATGCCTGCTCGCTCCACCCTAGAGCGGTTGAAGTCATTTGATGATGTAACCACAAAAAAACAGCAGTGTTTGTGTAATTTTAATTTCACATTCTATTACCAATAGAATGAAAATTAACCAATTTGCATTTTCCACAGGACTGATGATGACCCAACAGTAGACGTGAAGGCCCCAGCGATGGGCGCCAAGTCTCTCTGTGTGCCGTTCAAGCAGCCTCGGGAACTCAATGCCAGTGACAAGTGCATCCACCCGGCTTGCAACAACAAACCCAAGTTCATCACTCTGTTCGGCAGAAGTTACTAATAAGTTTCCAATAAAACAAGCGCAACTTTTATACAAAATTAAATAATTTATTGTTTATTTTGTTGTTTCATTTCATTTTTTTTGTGTTGTACATGAATATACTCCAAAATTAATATTATTGATGTCCGATGCCAAAGACTTTTTTCTATAAAAGTATTAGAAATGCACAAGTAGGATTTCATACAATTTATAAGGTCCACAAATGTTTATTGCTACTCTGTGTTCATTAGTGATCACCAGCTAAATCTCTTGAGTCCGTATACTTTGGTAGGCCATCTTCCAACACTTGAATTTTTCTCTTTTTAGCATTCAGCAGTTGCACAAACTTTCCATAAAGACTCACCTCTAAAGAGGTTTTAATATCTACGAACTTTTCAAGCTCAGTTCGGCACTTTACTAAGTCGTCAGAAATAACTTCATTCTTTTTATTCAGGCTATTGATTGCGTTCCTCAGTTCAGTGTTTTCTTCCAATAAAAAATCAAGTAAGAACTCTTTCGATTCCGCATTTGTGTCTAGATGTACAGGTACGGAACCATGAACCAGAAAAATGGGTCCCTCTGAGTCGTTGTATTTCTTTTTCCAAGCAAAAGATGCCTTGTTATCGTGGTCTCGACAGACTGCAAAATCGTAATTAACTTCTTCAGAAGTAGATTCTTTCAGATATTTCTTCACATTTTGAATGTATAGACTTTCTGTTTCTTCACACCGGTTACTATATTTTTTAAGTAATTCGCTAGTAAAATTCCCTGACCAAGTAGCATCGCCGTCATATATTTTAATATGAAATACGTCACTTTCGTTATTTTTCCAAACCAGTTTTATATACAGCTTTCTGCCTTGAACATCGAATTTCGTAATGGAGGTAGTTTTTAATGTCTTATTCATTTTTACGTAAAATTTTATACTATCTATTGGATTATTCTTGACATGTTTCAGCTTGCAGATTTTTATGTTTATCTTTATTTTCCTTGGTGTATGTATTACTGTCAAATTGACAGTGACACTTGAAGTTAGTGTTACCAATTGTAAAAAAAAAGAAATAAAAAAGGATACAGATCTTTTTAAATTGTATTCTTTTTTTTAATTATTGACTTGCTTCTTACCAGCGCAGCGGCTTCACCCCAAGGATTGTATTCTCTACCGCATAGATATAATTATTAAGAGTAGATCCAACGTTTGGCTAAAAATTATGAAGTTTCATATAAATATGACTGCGTACGCCATAATTATACCGCAAGTCCCTGCTTTGTGGAGTGGCTAGATAGATATCACGGGCCATCACGGCGACACGGCGTCCGATAAGTAGGTTGGGAGCTTCCTGCCAGCACCGGATTGGTGCGGCAGAAAAGTTTGGTGTTACCATTGAGTGGATCGCCCGGAGGACACCCGACACGATATTTCTCTCTAAGACGGGTCAAGGAACATAGGGCATAAACAGTACTACATTAAAAATTGTAAATCAAAACACTTAAAAAAAAAACATCGACTTCAATGTTAAAGTTATTTTGTACTTACTTTTTTTTTGACATTGGAGTCAGTTGTATTTTTAAAAAAAAAACTTTTTTATATTATTTTAATAATGAAATAAACCCAAATGCAACTGATAATTCGGCAATTCGATAGGCCAATATCCTGAAAGCCTCTTAAACCTCTAAATAATAAGAAAAGAATTTGAGTTTTTATTATTAGGTATTATATCTTAAATTTTTGTTTACACTACTCAGACCTCCTTATTTGATTTATCTTGCTTAATAACACCTATTGTTAAAGGGCGTTGTAAAATTTATCAGATTAATTGATTAGTATAGGTACTTAGTCGTAATACCTTTCGTACTTATTCGTAAACAACAAGGTGATTATTAAAAGACTAGATCATTTTTTTATTGAACTTTATCGAAATCTGCTCTTACACATACAAAATGGTCTGATTGGGTCGAGTCGGACAGATCTTGCGTGTTTTCTTTTTTTTGAGGTAGAAACCTTCATGGGTGTCCTCCGCCCAGGGGTAGAATGGGTGGAGTGGCTTATCAGATTTTAGACATATATCCTGACCAAAACCACCTCGGTCTTCTCTTACACACTCAGGTCGGAGGATGCGGGGCGATATGCCTCCTGCTGCCCAGCGGTTAGTTCGCCGCCCGTGGGCTTCATCTCGCAAGTGGGAGTGACTGTATACGTCAAGGAACACTAAGCGCCACCATCTCGGCTCCAGATGGGGCGAACAATGTTCCATAATTTTTTATGGGAGGTGGAAGAGTCCATTAACCCCTCTTCCACGACACCTAAAGACGACGACGATGTCGCAAACGGGATTTCAAACTATGCATACGTTTTTGAAACGGTGGAATAAAATTTTATGGTATTTTCTGTGACGGTTTACTGTGTATTGCTATATTATTATAATAAAGTTTATTCTATTCTATACTAAATTTGTTATAGGATGATGTCGGTGACAGCTGTCAGATTCATAAAATGTAGCTATCTATCTGATCCTTTTCTCTCATAGATGCATATTTTCGTCCTGCTGACACCTAAACTCATGCTATGTAAAAAAGACTATAGGTACTTAGTCAGTAGTCACAGACGATGACACACAAAATTATTGCTGTCTTTAGTTTACTCGTTTACTGTATCTAAAGGTAGCCTTTCGAACCGAGCGTCTATAGCGTCAGTGACGCCGCGACAGAGCGACAGATAGATGTTCTATGCAAATGTATGAAATTCTAGGGAACGACTTTCGAACCCAGCGTCAGTGACGCCGCGTCAGTGACGCCGCGTCAGTGACGCCGCGTCAGTGACGTAGTTTGTAAACAATACGTCAACCGCATCATGTGAGAACAATTTGACAGGTAATGATAAAAATTGCATACAATTTTGTATTATAAGTTAGTAACTCTGCTCTTGATAGGGCACATTACCATCAACGAGCTAATATACTGATTTTCTTTGCCTTAAGAGCCTTATGTTGCTGTTCGATTTTTTACCTTAATGCTGCCACAACAAAATTGGTCACTACGACAATTTCTCTTGACAACAGTGCGCGGACTACGAGCTGTCTTGCTTTGCTCTCTGATTGGTTTAGAGCTTGAAGCGGACCAATCGGAGCGCGAAACGTCATAAACGTGTCGATCGCGTTAACGTTAAACAAACTCGCACTAGGCACTCAGGGAGTTAAGACTGGACTCGGGACACGTGTAGAAGTGTAATAGCTAGTGTTCAGTACCGTTATTTTTTTATCTTTTACCTATCTTTAGCCTGTTTTCCGTGAGTGTGATTACATGAATTATATCCTATCATAATACCAGTAGCACTGCGTTATTTCTTTTTTAGTGTTGCTACATAACGATAAGCACAGAACAGTTGAATGCTAAGATAGAAGTCTTTTTGGCCTAGGGGCCCAAAGAGGAATTTTGTTTGTTTCATCTTTTATAACATGTGGAGTGATAGTTAACATTAATTTGTGAGGAATATTTATAGTCTTTAAATTATCTTTTAAAAGATATAAAAAGTGGAGTACCTATCCAACACGGGGATACAGCTCACTTCACTCAGTTTATAGAAAACTGAGTGATTTGATTAACTCCTTCGCAGTGCTCGGGAGTTAATTAAGTATACAAATCCCTTACTGTGTTCGAGATTACCTACTTTAAGACATTGCTTTATCCCTTAGTCACATAATCCACTACTAGATTGTTGTTTGTTGTGCACGAGTCACAAATACACCTTTTTCCTTCTTATATTATTTTTAATCTGAAGATAAGTTCACAAATTGGTCGGTTAGCCGATAAGTATATACTATTAATTACTATATATTATTAGTATATTCGTTTTCTATTTGTTTGTATACCTTTAAGTTGCTCCTACATACTATGTTGATTCTGCATCATTCTAAGGTCGACTGGTAGGCAATGCCTAAGGCATTAAGTCCGTCATTGTACTGTTAAGTAGTGCATAAAGTTTTTAAAATAAATAAAATATTCAAGTGCACGTTACCTTACGACGCGAAGACGTGTGCAAAGTTGAGTTAGTACTCGTATGTGCTACAGTCCGATATAGTTCCCTATCGGGTAGGTGCGGGTATAAAAGTTGCGAATGTACTGAAGCTTATCAGAAAGACCCGAGATGCTCAGAGCACTAGCCCTATTGTGCGTTGCCGTGGCGGCAGTCCACGGTAAGTTTATAAATATATTATACGAGTACTTTAATTAGTTTGAGTACCATGCAATCCAGTGGCGTAACTATAATCATCTGAGGTCGGTGGCTAATTTATCGAACGGGACCTCAAAAAAATTGGCGTTGTGATTTAATTTTAATATTTTATTTAAAACAGATTGGTTTAATTTTTCTGAGCTCGCAGCCTCTTGGACCGGGGGCCCTATCAGACCGTGGCCCAGTAGCATTTTGCCAGCCTTGTCACACTATCGTTCCGCCATTAATATAAATAAATAACAATATTCTTGCATGATGGTCTCGTAATTAAACAGTTTATTTTTGTTGCTGCGTTCAAATTGTCCCACGATTCACACGGATTAAATTATTTTATAATACTTTGGAAAAATAACGGGCAAGTGTAAAGTAACACGCGTAGCCTTAGTCTAAAAATAGAAATGAGTTCAGGTTACCAAGTTTCCATTTTTTGTAAATTAAACTTGTTTATTTTGTATACTTACTTGTAATATAATATAGGTACTTACCTTCATTAGTAGGTACTACCTACTACGGTCTATATTATATTATAAATACCTGGTGGGATCGCAGTCAAACAGTCTATATTGTTTGAAAAAGGTACTTAGGTATAATTTATTATTTTCGATTAAATAATAATAATATACTATCACACCTAAAAAAATGTTTTGTTTATAACTATGCGTTGATTGAACTGTGGGTTAATTGAGAGTGAATTTATTACTGTACGATAATGATAACTGTTGCCAAAATGTCCAATAATAGAAACAAATATAACTAGAACCTATTCAGTAACATTACACGTGTCAAATATGCCAATTTCATTAGGTATCTGTTTTGGACTGTGATAATTATGATTCACACCAGTCACCTTAGGGTATGAACATATTACCACAGTGCGGCATTGTTCACATGAAACCACTCGTTGATGATTACGTGAAACGGCGCGGCACATGAGTCCAGCGCGCTAAGTGCGAGTTGTTTTTACGTTGATGCGATCGAAACGTATGACGCGTTTGGCTCTCTGATTGGTTAAAAACTTGAAGCGGGCCAATCGGAGTGCCAGACGTCGTAAACGTGTCAATTGCGTTAACGTAAAACCAACTCGCAATCGCACTAGGCACTCAGAATGCTGCCGCATCGTACAGATAGACGGTGTAGAGCCTTGAGCGGATGCACGGCATAGTCCTACGTCGTGCCATGGCACTTTGTTTTTCAGGCGCCGCATCGTCAAAAATTTCACGGGTTTTGCGTCATGTCGTGTATTTACGTGACGCGATACATTACTGTCGATCTGCACGATGCGGCAACGTGCCGCAAAAAGGCGCTGCGTGGTAATGTGGCCAGGACCTAAATTGCATCAAATTTGCAACAATTTTCGTTCGAACCACTCGACTGATGTGTACTTAATAATAATAACAACAGAGGCGTGCAATGTTTGCTGATATTTCCGTTCCGCATGACGAGAACCTCGCGAAAGCCGAGAAAGATAAACAAATTAAATATACTGACTTGGCTCGCGAGATTGTTGACCTATCTATGCAATGTGGACTTGGCGATCAATGTAGGTATCGTTAGTCGTGTCAGCCAATAGCTTAATAGTCAAGAGCCTAGATCAAAGCACCTTAGGAAGCTCGCGCTAGGCTGGATTTGATGTTGCCGAGAGGCTTGTCGAGCACCTGTCGCGTGATAGTCCTGATCTTGCTGACAGCCAGTATGGTTTCCGACGGCAGCGCTCCACTGTCGACGCAATTCTACGCGTTCGCTCGCTGTCGGAGCAGGTAGTGTCCCAGGGTGGAGTCGCGTTGGCGGTAAGTTTGGATATCGTCAACGCCTTTAACTCTTTGCCCTGGAATGCGATTAGAGCGGCACTTGTATATCATAGAGTGCCACCTTACCTGCAGCGCATCATTTGGGATTACTTGCGCGACCGGCACATTCGTTATGTGAGCCGGGACGGTACCGTTCATCGGAGGGAGATAACGTGTGGGGTTCCGCAGGGGTCGGTTTTAGGCCCTCTCTTGTGGGACCTTGCATATGATGTGGTCCTGCGTGTTGAGCTCCCCATAGGCGTAAATATCGTTTGCTATGCAGACGATACCCTGGTATTAGCCGGTGGGGAAACATTCGACGAGACCATCCAGCTTTCTGAGCTTGGTGTGGCAAAAGTCGTGGCTTCGATTCGCGGGCTGGGTTTGGAGATAGCGCCTCATAAAACTGAGGCACTTTGGTTTCACAAACTGCCGAGAACCAGAGAGCCACCCAGCTCATCAGTGACAGTTGGAGATGCGCAAGTTCAGGTGGGTCGATACATAAAGTATCTTGGTCTAACTCTGGACGGTCGGTGGGGCTTCGAAGAGCACTTCGAGCGCCTGGTTCCCCGCGTTGGTAAAGCAGTTGGTGCTTTACAAAGGCTACTGCCCAACCTCGGGGGCCCTCGTGAAGAAGTTCGCCGCCTCTACGCGGGTGTTGTGCGATCAATGGTCCTTTATGGGGCACCTGTGTGGTCAAACAGACTCTCAGGTGTCCGCCGCTGCAGGGCGAAAATTAATAGTCTGCAGCGGAAAATGGCCATTCGAATCGCACGTGGATACCGAACTGTATCCTTCGAGGCGGCAACTCTCCTGGCACGCTTTCCGCCACTGGACATCCTGGCGGATATGGACGCACGGGTTTATAACCGGATTCGCGACATACGCCAAAGTGGCAATAGCGTGCCGGGTATAGTTATAGTAAGGCTGAGGCGGCAGGAACGGCGACACGCGCTCGAGAGGTGGCGCGAGCGGCTACAGCAGCCGCAATTATCGTGCAAGCGCGTTGTCGAAGCCGTCCTGCCGCACTTCGAAGCCTGGCTGACAAGAAAGGAGCGCATCTCCTACAGACTCACTCAGATACTGACCGGGCACGGGTGCTTTGGTCAGTACCTAAATAAGATTGGGCGAGAAGCCACGACAAATTGCCACCATTGTGGAGGAGCCATGGATTCTGCACAGCACACGCTGGAAGAGTGCCCAGCGTGGGCCACTGAACGCGGAGTTTTGGTCGCTAGGATCGGGCAAGATCTATCTCTGGCAGCAGTAGTGAGGGCTATGCTGGCGGAGCCAGAAAACTGGAAGGAAGTTGCATCCTTCTGTGAGACCGTGATGGTCCAGAAGGAGGCAGCCGAGCGGGATCGCGAAAGGGCCGATCCCACTCGGAGAAGAAGGCGTCGGGGAAGCAACCGCCTCGATGCCTAACACGCCGAAACCCCGCTTGCATCATCTAACGTAGGTGGGACTTTGGAATCATGGGCGCTCAGAGTGGGGACTCTGTTCGCCTAGCAAGTGATTCCAGGGAAGACGGTGGCACAGTGATCACGTGCCGCCGTGCACAATGAGGCTAAGGGGAGACTACTGTACAGTCTCCCTAGGGATGTGCCTTAACAGGCGTTGCACCGAGGGGGTTTCCGGAATTGGTCTTTTAAGAGGGAACGGTGCCCCCTCCATGTGCTGATGGTGATCACCGGGGTGGTTTTAGTGAGGTAAAAATCCCACACTCCCCGGACTTATCCCCAAAGTCCGGGCGCCTTTTGAAGGTTTCCCCTCGATAACAAAAAAAAAAAAAAAAAAGGCTGGATTTGATGTAGTTTTTTTACAATGTAGTATATCATCATCATCAAATAGGTACCTACGTTCTGCCGCTCTGAGTGACAGGTTATTCCCTACAGATTAAAACTCACCTTTGTTTCTTTAACTGCTCTTTGCGTTCCAGAGCTGCGGTAACTCAATCCAGCAGCCTTAGTAGCCGCCATCCATTTTGCAGAAATTTCTTTGAAGCGCATATTACTCGCCGATGTAATAAAACTCCTTCGCAGTTCCATTACAAATATTGTAGAAACTGCCATTCTCAGCAACAAGTCCATGAAAACTGCTACTTTAACACATCATCTAAATTAGAACAGAAGACCGTGAACATTGTAACCTAACCTACGCCCCTGACTATTTTTTGAGACTGGGGCTGGGGGCCCCCGTTTTGTTTGGCTGTCGGGGCCCCCAATAGGTTTAATCTATAGAACTGGTTGTCATGAGACCTAAATCTGTGACTATAAAAATATCTACTTAACTGCTAATCACACCAATCTATGATAGCTAGCTATCAGGAAATCTATTCACGTTTCAGCTATTTGTCTATTAATAATGTTTTTTCAATTAAATAGGGATTTAGATTAACTTATCGCATTCATAGATCTGTTAGACTGTGTTTCAAGGGCAAGGGTAATTGGTGTACTTACCTATGACTTACCACACTCTTCTTCTTCTTTCGTCTTCCTGCCCTTGTCCCATATTACTAGGGGTCGACACAACGCCTTTTTTTTCTTCCATTTTGTCCTATCACCCATCAAACTCATCATGTTCCTGCCATTGTTCACCATCCATCTTTTCTATTTCTTAACATACTAACTATACCTAATAACACTATTAATTGTTTGTTTCAGCTGGACCATGGGAGGGCGGCCTCAATGGTAAGCATTCCTCTAACTTAAGTGAAAATTAATAAAAGAATAAAGTAGGTAATGAGTTACAAGAGTTGAAGAAGTAAACTTTAGTGTCAATAAAAAGCTTCCACAACAAATACTTTTTTGAAAATTCACGGGTTGAGCCCCAGCGAGGCCCAGCCCGTGGATTTTCAATGGATTCAATTGGTAGGTAGTAATTTTCTAAATTGGTAAGTGATCCCTTTATTTTTAGGTCAAGCAGCAGAATAGCCTTTGCCAATTTGTTAGTAATACTAAGAGAAGAACGCTTTTCCCTGGTTACTGCCTCCTTCGAGTTCTGGTAAAAATAATCATCTTCTGTCTCTCTGTCTCCTATAGAAGACTCGTCGTTTTTTGGTCCGTCTAGTACTTTGTAATGTCTTGGATATCTGGGTACCTATTGATCATTCTGATTTTCTGAGCAGATTGAAAAGATGATTCAGGTCCTTGAGAGTGCTAAGAATAGTGAGATCTCAATTTAAACTTCCAGTGCGGTTCGAGCTCACCGTCTTCGGGATCGGAACCACCGCTTTCATAAACCTGCCGTTATCAGTCGCTGCAGCCGCTGGAAAGGGATGGAAGCAGCGAACCAGGGATAATCTGCCTGAAGGCTACTCCAAGCTTTCCATCTTCTGTCACCCGACTGACTACACTGTCTGCGTGTTCTTCGACGATACTGCATATATTGCGGGATTACAAGTTGCTGTATGTATCTTTGTTATTGTCTTCTATACTACTATTATAAAGAGGTAAAATTTGTAAGTTTGTATGTAGGGCGTAATCTCTGGAACTACTGGTCCGATTTGAAAAATTATTTAAGTGTTAGATAGCCCATTTATTGAGGAATGCTATAGGTTATATACCATCATGCTACGACCCACGAGAGCGAAACAGTAACGAAAAATGCGGGTGAAACCGCAGGGGACAGCTAGTTTGTATATAAAGTCATATTAAACTAACTAGCGAAATTGTAGGCGTGCTGAAAATCTATAGATAGATAATGGTACTAGAAGAAATAAAATGGTTACAATTTACAAATCCATTACCAGTAACTGCGCTGCCTACGTGTCCGACCTACGTGTACTACAGATACCTACAGTAGACAAATTAATTGGACGGTTTAGACCATTAGTCGATATTATTCTAACGATAGTGCCGCAATATCGGCGGACTAGTAGTTCCAGTACATACGTTACCATATTGCTCCTGGAACGCAAAAGTAAACTGAAGGTACACAAATGACCTTTAGTCATTAACAGTCTAACGGCCGCACTCCGGGACATTCATTAACGTTAATCATCACTTAACTTCTAAACGATCTATTAAGAAATTGTCACATTGACAGTTTTACACAGTTTTTCAGTGAAGGTTTGACTATACTTAACTTTAATGGACATTAGGGACGCTATAATGAACCATTAGCTGGACTCTGAGTATGACCGTAAGACTCTCTCTAGCTCTACCCAGAATGGGATAAGTTTAATGATTTCCCATCTCAAAAAAGGTCTAAAAATAAGAAAGAAATGATAAATAATAACAACAGTCTGATATCGGCATACCTTGCAAGAGACCTTTGTCCAGTTACATACGGTCTGCGATAATATCTTGGCAACTTGGCAGGCAGGCACACTTGATTGATTGTGTTTATTTAAGAGCACATTGTTTTCAGATAATAATGTTTATTTGCGACCACACAGAGCACGCATAACTTAGGTATCTACATCTATAAATAAACGAACGGGTCAGGTCGTTGCGGTGACTTCGGGGAGGCCTATGTCCAGCTGTGGACGATTTTCGGCTGAGATGATGATGAAATAAACGTACCTAAATACAACTGTACTGAGTATTAAAGTTCTTTCATCTGTAGAACGCTACTTTATCACTGAGTGACATAGGTATACATTTTCTACTCTGATTCGGTTTAGGGTCTTGGGGTTCAGAATTGGCTTTATTTTAAACGGATACAGCGGTAGCTTATTTTTTATTAAATGTATTGTCGTTCACTTAAGACAAGACAAGAGGCCATAACCTATCTGAAATAAAATATTTTGAATTGAACTGATTTTGTTTTTCTCGCAGATCAACGAAGCAGATATCTCCGATAGTTTGTACGACTGGTCCGTCCAAGGGTTCTCTCGCTGGACCGTCGATGCGGATGGCAAGATTCTAAACTTGTGGACTACGCAACAATATTTCATTACACCTGGTAAGATTTCCAAAGGAAAATGTTTGTACCTTGTCTTGTGAGAATATGTACCTAATACATTTTATCGTTGTGCAGAACAGGGTGTAAGTAAAGTCACGCAAACCTATATTGAAAAGACGATTTCCAACGACCCGGATGTTATGTCTAGTCTTGACAAAAGCCCGATAATTGTTTTTCGGTTGTTATGCTCTGGTCTAATCTCGAGGGGAACTCTGATGATACTCTATGAATTTCAGATTCAATTCAAATAAAATAAAAATGACCGATTTTTTAGGGCGTGCTTTAGCTTCGTGTTTTTTGGTTAATTTTTAAGTAACCATTTATTATTATTATAAGCCTGACATATCCCGCTGCAGGACAGACCTCCCTCCCATTTTTTCACTTTTTTTCTGTCTTGAGCCACTTCTGGCCAATCCTTGAGGAAGTCACCATTTGTGTTTGAAAACATAAATTGCAATGGAATTCAACTTCTAGTTAATAACTGTAGTATTTTCACTTTTGCCCAGAAACTCTTGCAACGGACCCAGCAATCCGTGTCGCTCAGCGCAACCCCAACTTGATGCTGCAAGACCACTCCATCGTCGTGTCTGGCTTCAACGGAGAGCTGTACCGCATCTCTACCAACGTCAGTGACATCACCGGTCCGAACAGCGACTTCACCGAGCAGGCCTGCATACCATGGATGGGTAAGTGTAGACTTCTTCTTCTTCATGCCCTTATCCTATGTTACTTGGGGTCGGCGCAACACGATTTTTTTCTATCATTTTGTCCTGTAATGTCTACTGAATATAGCAAATAAGGTGAAGAGGGAATAAAGTTAGGACTTCAGGAGGTATTCAGTTATTGGTTGACAAATCATCAAATTACTCCTTTTGTACGAGGTGGTAGTCCTGTGCGTTTCAGGATTGTGGTGACACTTTCGATCAAATCCGCAGCCAATTAAATTTATAGGGTACTTCCCGTTTACATTGGCGTAACTATCGAAGGGCAAGGCGGGGCATAGCCTCGGTGCCTTCAACCTGACCCTCAAACCCTGATCAGCAAACCTCTTATTGAACAAACGAAATACACATTATCCCGCCTTCGAAACCTGAATAAATAAAATAGATAGCAACACTGCTTTAATCATAGCTTTAGTCAGTAAAAGTCTTTTCAGTAAAACACTTCCACTCACTCTACCCTGGGAAGGATATTTGAAGATTTCTGGCGTAAAAATAAGGGGCCCCAGATTGCTTTCTGCACCAGGCCTGTTGGTGCCCTAGCTACGCCACTACCTATTCCTGATCCTGATACCTAATCCTGTACAAGAAAAAAGTCTGAAAACCAATATACAGGGTGCGGCGTAAATAGTGGTCCACCGTTAAGGATTCGATTTACCAGATCATTTACTATAACCTACTAAAATTTTAAACATTTTTACCCAAGGGTTCCGGTGATATATATATTTTTTTCTTTTTTTAATAAAATTTCTACATTTTGTTATAAATTTGGTTATATTAAAAAAAAGAAACATTTTTTTCTTGTTCTGATTTCTGTTAATAACTGCTGAATACTAGAGCTATCGTGAATAATTGTCTTTTTTTAAGTACATTTCGAGAATTTGAAGAAAAAGCAATTCTTCTCTATTTTTAATCCAAATTTTTTACATTATCTGCAAGTTCAAGAGCGATTTCTGTAAAAAAAATGTACTATACTCTCAGTGCCCATGAATTATAAAATATGCCTACTAAATACCGATTCTAAAAAGGTATCATAATAGCAGATCCTATCAGTGAACAGAAAGATATTCAATTTTAATCTAAGAAAGGAAGATTTTCATTATAATACATTTTTAGTTTTAGTCACGTTATTACTTACGATTTTCATTAAAAAATGACTACACTGCAATGCCAATAACATTTTTTCACTATTGTTGCAATCTGATACAATGCACCCAATCTTTTTGGCCTAAGCAAAATAAAACAATTCATACTTGTCATCATTTATTGAAATCTTAAACATGGTTAAACAACATACCTGTCGAGCACCGGGGGGGCCGCCATTATTTATTTTTATTTTAATATAATTAATATTAATAAATTAATATAAATAATTTCAATAATATAAACTGTTATTGCTCTGTTTCTATTGCTTCTGTAATTATACTACTAGAGTACAATTTTAAATCGGTCGGGGTTTGGTGGCACAATTTTTTTCCAGCGGTTCTCAAAGTTAAAAGATAATGCATTTTTAGTGCATTTTTAGTGGCACGTTTTCGTGCCACCGAGGACCTACAGGTTAAAATTACACAAAATGTTCAAAATTTCCCCCATTTGCAGCGATAAACGCTCTGCAACGTCGAATAAATGAACGTTTAATCCTTCTAGCATACCCGCTCGCGCTGATTTCCCTAGCTGATGTCTGGATTTTTTTGAGCTCATAATAAAAAATTCTGTCTGTTCCAGGTGAGCACTACTACTACAAGATGAAATCGTCGCTGGAGTGCAAAGCCGACACGCTGTTCCCCTGGTTCCCGCTGGTCTACTCCCACCAGCTCATCGGCCTCGGGATGGTCACCTACGGCAAGCACACCGTCAGGCAGGGAGCCATTGACTGGTTTGAGAAACCGGGCAGGACTGCTGTTCAGGTGATACTTTTGTTTTTAATAATAATAATAATATACCCCACCGAGCAGCGGTGGCTCAGTGGTAACTGCCCCGACTTGCAAGTTCTGGGTCGCGCATTACTTTGTGTCAATGTGTAATTTGTTTCATCAACGCTGCTCTCAAAACGGTGAGGAAACTGGCATATCCTAGAACAGAAAAATTAGAAGACATGTGACATCCACCAACCCGCACTGGTCCCGCGTGGTGGATTACGGACTACGGTCCATTCCCTATCCTAGAGAGGAGACCTGAGTCCCAACAGTGGGAACATTACAAGGCCGATAATGCTAATGTTACACATGACCATCTAGTCCCAAACTAAGCAGAGCTTTTGCTGGGGGTGACAACTAATAAATATACTTATATCTATATATATAAAAATGAAACCCGTTTTTCGTTGTCACGACATCACATGAAAACGGCTTGACCGATTTGGCTGATTCTTTTTTTAAAATGTTCCTTGAAGTTCAATGATGGTTCTTACGGAGAGAAAAATTAAAAAAAAAAAGTTAGGTAAAGTAGGGTAGGTAGGGTAGTGTAGGGTAGTGTAGGGTAGTGTAGGGTAGTGTAGGGTAGTGTAGGGTAGTGTAGGGTAGTGTAGGGTAGTGTAGGGTAGTGTAGGGTAGTGTAGGGTAGTGTAGGGTAGTGTAGGGTAGTGTAGGGTAGTGTAGGGTAGAGTAGGGTAGTGTAGGGTAGTGTAGGGTAGTGTAGGGTAGTGTAGGGTAGGGTAGGGTAGGGTGGTGTAGGGTAGTGTAGGGTAGTGTAGGGTAGTGTAGGGTAGTGTAGGGTAGTGTAGGGTAGTATAGGGTAGTGTAAGGTAGTGTAGTGTAGGGTAGTGTAGGATATGTAGGGTAGTCATTTGACGGGAGCGAAGCCGCGGGTAAAAGCTAGTAGTTTATAAATACATACCTACATAAATTATAGATAAATTACACCCAGACACTCAATTAATGATTGTGTTCACCACACAAACGTTTGTCCTGGGTGGGAATTGAACTCACCTCCGACATAGCAGTCAGGGCCACTAACCACTAGACCAACAGGACTGACCTGTTATACCTCAAATATGTAACGTTATGGTGAGAAGCATTGATCAAGACGTTAATAAAGAAAAAAATAAGGTCCTATAGTATGTTTTTAATCCTTGAGACTAAATTGACACAGGCAAATGTCAAACTTACAACAATAATCATGCCAGTTCTTTTGAGTTGTGATTGTGACGAGCGTGACAACTTACGGAATGTCATTTTGGTCTCAGAGATTAAAAAACAAACTTTAGTATAAGTTTAGTACCTACGCTGCACATACTCCTTGTTACTTTTAATAACTTCTTCAGCCTTCTAAAGATGTGTATAATTTCCAGGTGATCGTCCCCAGAGGTCCTCAGTGCCTGTACGACTTAGCTGACTCACCTGGCCTGATCACCATGCACACTTACTACATCAAGCACCCGTACGAAGTCACTTGTGTATTTTGATAGATATTTATGTTTATTCATATTATTTAATTAAATAAGTTATTGTATTTTTTTAATATCCTCTTCCTCCCGGACCCCTGAGGCGTTCAGTTGTGTCTTTGAACTGCGGTGATTTTATTTTTTATTTAATTTAAACAAATGAAGTCAATAAATTAACTACGAAGTACTAGGCGCGCAGTGAGCCCAAGAAGATAGCCTGCTCCAGCGCAGCGCACACACAGATGCAGTGAGTGACTTATCACATACAATATACATCCACACAAGCGTTCTGACTGTGACGCCACGGTGACAACCAGCCACACGCAACGCGCACTACTCAGCGTGGAACGCCCTGTCGCACCTGCATACTTAAGAGTGAAGGGGACACCACGAGCACAGGTCAAGTAAGAGTGGCCGCGCGGCATATTGTACCGATTGCCCGATCGATAATTATAACCAGTCAGCTGACCTCTCGCAACAACTACGTGATTATTATTTTGATCCTTTACCCTCACGAAGATTTTTGTTTTTGCTAATCGTATCATAATACGCATTAACGCATTAAGTACACAAATATGCCGATAAATAGATCACCACCGCCTACTACTGCATCTAGTTCACTAGGTGTGCCTTTGTTGATGCATACGATTCACCACACCAGCTCGGAACCCAATATAACAACCATTGATAGTGCATCTTGCACTGACGGCGAGTTTCTCAATATTACTCAGCGTAATAAGCGCAAATGTTCCGATTCCCGTACAATCCAAGATAATCAATGGTCAGTATTAATGGCGGAAATGAAGAATATGTTCACGGAGTTTAAAGTAGAACAAGGTAAACATATAGAAAAGTTGTGTCAATCCATTCAGGAAATCAAAAGTCAAAACAACACTATTCAGGACTCAGTATCATTTTTATCGAAAGATAATGAAGAACTAAAGGGGAAAATTGGAAAGTTGGAGGAGCAGCTTATATCTGAAAGGAAAAGTACTGCAATGTATATTCAAAACCTGGAATCAAAAATTGAAACTTTGGAACGTGGGGCAAGGTCTTCCTGCATTGAAATTAAAAACATTCCCGTGAACAAATCTGAAACTAAAGAATCACTATTGAAAACTGTTATTAACATTGGCTCTACTCTACAAGTCCCGATTCAACCATTCGAAGTCAAAGACACCTTTCGAGTTAGCTCAAAGGATCCCGAAATCAAGACCATTATTGTTGACTTTACTAGTAACATACTCAAAGAAAAGTTCATGGAGATGTCTAAAAAATTTCACAGAGGACATAACAAGTTAACAACTGAAACTCTAGGCTTCAATGGCACTTCTAAACCAGTCTTCATATCGGAAAATCTCACACAAAAGATGAAACGCGTATTTTTCCTAGCTCGTGACTTCGCTAATACGCATCAATACAAATACTGTTGGATAAGAAATGGCAAAGTATTTCTGAGACAAAAAGATGGAGACCGGTACTATATAATTAAAGATGATTCAGATCTGAAAAATATTATATCTGATAAATGACTAAGCTTCCTAGAAAATCAAATCCGCACGCTACTTGTCCTGACGATATTTGCACTTAGATTTGTTATCTCAATATGTTATTTTCATTTAATTTTAGTTTATCAAAAAATAGTTGAATATTTGTTGGTATTATTATTATTAATTTTAACATTTACTCACAAATTATGTTCTCACTACATACTTACACTACATAACTTTACTCACACACAAAAAATGGAAAAATATTTTTATCTGTACGCAATAAACAAATTAACATGCATCGTTTCAACTCTTATACTTCAACATCCATTTATCCTAGGGTTATTGGAAATACTACAAAACTATATCTCATTTTATCAGTTTTATACATTTGTAGCTATAACAATGTTGTCTTACAGAAACAAAAATGGAGGATAATAACAACATTACAATAAGTAACGAAATTGAAAAGTTATCCACTACAAAATCATACCAATGCGCCCCGGAGCAGGTTGTCTCTCATTTACGTAATATTAAACATAGTTTCAAAATTTTTCATATGAATATTAGGAGTATTGGTAGTGTGTTAAATTTTAATAATCTTCTCATTTTACTTCAGCGAGTGAAGGCACAGTTTGACATCTTGGTTTTATCTGAGTGTTGGATTAGTAAATGCTCACAATTACCACCTATCAATGGCTACATTAGTTTCGCCTCCGATCATACTAACCAAAACGATGGGATAGTTATTTATGCTCGACAGGATTTGCAATTTACTGTCGAAAAATGTGCACTTATTGCAGATGCTAACTGCCTGATACTCAAACATCGCAAAGACACTGCACTTTTAGCTATATATAGATCACCATCGGTTCGTAACATTCATAACTTTGTGATTAGCCTAGATTCAACACTTCAATCGCTAAATACCTTCAGAACTGTAGTTCTAGTGGGTGATTTAAACATAAACATTGCTCCTAACTGTTCAGACTTAAACACTGACTTCTATTTAAATACTATGGCTTCACATTCCTTACTACCAGCGCATTTGTTCCCAACTCGCGGGGACAATTGCTTGGATCATATATTTATAAAATCGCATAAGCCCTCAATATCTCTTATCCTTGATTCCTTAATTACAGACCACTTGCCAGTTATAGCCATCTGCAATATTGCAAGTACAAAAAATAGTCATAAATCGTCTACGCTTTCACGGCGTGTGGATATCACTACCTGCGTTGAAGAGCTTAAAAATACCGACTTCTCTAGTATCCTACTTTGTAATGATGCTGATTGTGCTGCCACCACTTTAGTTAATATTTTGTCATCGGTTGTTAATAAGAATACTCGCACTTGTGTAATATCCAGTAAAAGTCGCATCATTAAGCCCTGGATCACCCCTGGTTTACTAAAATGTATTCGGAATAGAGACAACCTGTACCGGAAAAGTAAGAAAGATCCCTCTAACGATATCGCGAAACAAGTGTTCATCCGTTATAAAATCTTCTGCAATAAATTACTGAAAAAAGTGAAACGCGAGTATGAACGTACGGAATTTAATAAACACCGTAAAAATCCCAAGGCCACCTGGAATCTCATCAAAAGTATAGGAAATATCTCGACCAATAAAAACTCTGCCAGTGAACTATTAACTATTAGGGAAACTCCATCAGAATCTGTCGACTGCGTTAATGACTTTTTTGTGAAAGTGGGTGCAAATCTTGCTTCTAGATTTGAGACTCCTACAAATTGTATCTCTACTCCTGACAATAATTGTAGTTATCTACATTCAATGGCCATGCTTAGCACTGACACCAGTGAGATTGAACGGCTTATTCTCGACTTAAAACTAACTTGTGCTGTGGGTTGGGATGGAGTTCCTGCTACCTTGATTAGTGCTGCCAGAGAGGTCCTTGTTCCAATCATCTGCTACGTATTTAACCTTGCTTTGGCTTCTGGTGTCTTTCCAATAGCTTTCAAAAAAGCTGTAGTTCACCCAATCTACAAGACTGGAGACAGAGACAGTGTGAACAACTACAGACCCATTTCGGTTTTGAGTATTCTTTCTAAATTGCTTGAAAAAATAATTAATAGCAGGCTACTTAAGTACCTAAATTACCACAATATTATTTCTAATAACCAATATGGTTTTAGGTCTGGTAAAAAAACTGAAGATGCTGTTTTAGACCTTCTAGACACTGTAGCTAATAATCTGAATAACAAAGACAAGACGCTTGCTATCTTTCTTGATCTTTCCAAGGCGTTTGACACTGTCTCTGTCCCCCTCTTACTTAAGAAACTAGAGTTGATTGGAATTAGAGGGCTTCCATATGAACTTTTCAGAAGTTATCTTGAGAATCGCTCTCAGGTTGTAAAAATAGATAATTTTACTAGCAATGAGATGTACCTTACCTACGGCGTCCCACAGGGCAGTGTGCTCGGGCCGACATTGTTCCTCATTTATATAAATGACCTCTGTCGGCTTCCACTGCCTAACGCGAAGGTCATCTCCTATGCCGATGATACAGTTATTTTGGTCCGTGGTGATGATTGGAGCGAGGCTCGCTATTTTGCAGAATCAGCCCTTCAAGCAACTATGACATGGCTTGCGCGCAACTTACTTACTTTGAATGTAGATAAAACTTATTTTATTACTTTTGCCGCAAGACAAATGTCACAACCTACCTCTTTTAATTGCCTGACAGCCCACAACTGCAGTTTACCGACAGCAGCAAGTTGCAACTGTAACACAATCTCGCGTACTGATTGCATTAAATATCTCGGTATTAAAATCGATAGTGCTCTGACATGGAATGAGCAGATCAATGCACTGGTGTCACGAGTGAGAAAACTAATATTTGTTTTTAAAAATCTTAGAAACTCTGCAGATCTTTCCACTCTCAAAACTGTCTACTTTGCCCTGGCCCATTCTATTATAACTTACTGCATTGCAGCCTGGGGGAATGCAGGCAAATGTCTATTTTTGAGATTGGAAAGAGCTCAGAGAGCTGTACTTAAAGTTATGGCACACAAACCCATCCGCTTCCCGACTGAAGACTTATATAAAATGTGGAAACTTCCAACAGTAAGACACTCATTTGTTCTTTGCGTCATTGTTCGAAAGCATTCTGAGTTGAACTATGATCCCATTCTCTATACGAGAAAACGCAGAAGTGATAGAGTGTGCGAGATCACCCCCACCAAATTGCAAGTTGTACGACGAAATTTTAAATTCTTTGCCCCAGTCATTTATAACAAAATTAATAAAATTATCAATATCTTTCCACTTTGTTCCCGAGATTGCAAAACCCAAACTGATAAATGGCTTTCCACTCAAACTTACGACAGTATTGAAATTTTAGTAAAAATTTGAAACTATTGGTTTATTTTTCTTTTTTCTTGTACCATAAGTGCAGATAATTATATCCAAATTTCCCTCGTCACACACATGCACACACACTCACAATCACAAACACACACATACGCACACGCTCACAACACACACACACACACTCACACACACACACACACACACACACACACACACAACACACAATACACACGACCCACTCATATAATACACATACGAACCACTTTCTTTCATAACTAACCCAGTATTTATCCTTATTGTGAAACTTTATTAAAAATACAAAAATATGCATGCATGAAATGTACGTAAAATAAGACCACTGATGTACTCAACTCTTGGAGGTGAGCGTTAATAGCTGCAACACAGTTTATTTTAAACTATCGTAGCTATTACCGTAACCACAATATACTGTAAAAATTGTTTTTTGGTTCCAATAAACATTTATTTATTATTATTATTATAATAAAAAAAGTTTTTTATGCACGTGAATTAAAGCCAATAAAATAAGTAATTTAAGGTAGAACTAAATTGTGCATACGTGGACTGCGTACGCCGATCTGATTGCGGCGATCTCCATTCATTTTATACGGCAACTAGACTTGTAGAGCTACATTAGATCCACACCACGCGAGGCAGTTCTTCGTACAACTCAGGTGTCGCTCACATTCACATGTGCGTTGGTCTAATGTAGTTGTCGCTTAGCGCCCGTTTTCAATTACCTACCGCAGTTCATAGATAGATAGCTATCCCCGATAAACAGTAACATTCTATCTATCAATCCACAACTTTTGGTAGGATATGCTATCCGTCGGTAGGTTATAGGAAAGCAAGTAAGGGCAAATGGATAGATCTGTTTATCTTTAGTACTGCAACTACACTATCTACAGCTATCTAGATAGATAGCTGTAGACAGTTGTAACGCCCGTTTTCAGTAAGCTATCTATAGATATAGATAGCTTATTAAAAACGGGCGTAAATCTATCTCCATTTACGAACCTTCTTTGAGAAAGTCAACGGAGTAGTTCACCAAGACCGGCTAAGAGAAAGTGTTATGAACAAAAGTTGCTGGAACATTATAGTTAGTTGCTAAGAAAATTATTATAACAGGGCCTTATCGAAATCGACCTGCCATATTATCAGAGCCGAAACGAACCGAACGAGCCGAACAACGTGGTTGGTGGGTTCCCGACCCAGTTCTATAATAGGTAGGTACTTAGACCAAAACAAGAGAGAAAGTTTTTTCTACTCTATTCTAATACAGTTTATCACATTAGACTAGGATCGGACCATCTTCGAAGTTAAGCAACGCTTGCCAAGGTTGGTTTGTGGATGGGTGACCATCTTAATATACCGAATTTCCTCCGTGCCTCGGAAAGCACGTTAAGCCGTTGGTCCCGGCTGTCATTTGTAGATCTTTGACAATCGTTACGGATAGCCAGAAGCCAGTAAAATCTGACTCCAGTCTTGCCATGAAGTACCGTGTTACTCCAGTTAATGGGTTGTGGAGGTCTGGTAGACAGCCGCTCCTCGTAAAATACTGGTATTCAGCTAAATCCGGCTTGACTGGAAGCCGACTGTTGGGAATAGGCTAGGCAGATGATGACTAGGATCGGACAGGAGCATCATAGCTGACTAGACTAATGTAGCCAATAAGCCTCATGTTAGTGGTGGTGAACCAAATGGAAAGGCGTGAATTTTGTATGTCAACGCTTTCGCCGTTAAATCATAAAAATTATCCCAAGGGATACTCCCTGGATAAATACCTAGTAAGTTGACTTGAAGCCGACCGCAATATAGTTGGGAAAAAGGTTAGGCTGATGATGATGATGAAGTATCTTAGCTATTAGGTACATGGCATGGCCTTGTGCTTTACATTCAAGTCCGTTCAACCATTTGAGCGTGAAGAAGTAACAAACATGCAAATATACACACTTACAAATTTTCGATTTTATATTTTAAGAAAACCTTTCTATACTTACATAAATTAACACAGGTAAAAACCAATTCTACCATTCTCTACATTTTAGAGATGGCAACACATACCTACCATGGATAGAAAAGTTGAGAATCACATTTAACAGTATTCTGTGTCGCGTTCAATAGGTACTAGTTTATCAGTTCAATATTTCCCATCCGTGATGTTAAAATCACTGGCCCTATTTTGGCTCGGCGCAGCGACTATTCCCTTCGGTAAGTTTGTTAATAATTACTAGTACTTTTATTCCGGCCAATTTAGACATCCGAGGTTATAAAAATTGACACCAATTTGAAAATTGGTAGGATTGTTCACAACACCATCACAAATTAAATCTAAAAAGTCCTCATCGATCGGAAAACTGCAAAAAATTTACTAGGGTCAAAGGTCACAAAAACGGGGTTTTCGCGATTTTCAGCAAAAAAGATTTTTTTTTAGATCTATAAAAAATGTCTAAATCATGTTTTTTCTTAAGAGTTATCGTTTTTGACATATTCCACTCTACCTGTAGTGTTTAAGGTATACCCGGTAGGCCTAAGCGCGAGAGAAGTCATTCTGATGATTCCCCTCCCTAAAAAAATAGACCGGGCAGGCCTATTTCACCTGGTAGTGACACTCAAGACTAATAACATTGTATGTATTGGGCATTCTAAAATAAAGGTGACGAACATTTCTTGTACATAATATATTGCATTACACGATATATTTTATTTCTATATGCACCGAAGGAAGAGAGTTACTTCAAGAAGTTGTTTCTCAAGCATCTTATTCCGAAGTTCCGAACACACAGCAGTACTGCCCAAAAGTCAGCAGTTTTTATGTGTTCCCGAAAAAGATTTGTCAACATATTATTATCTTCAACATTTACTGATGATACTACTACTGCTAGACATATTAATCCGGTTATTACTTCCAAAGAACTTAAATCACCTCCGTGTTCTGTTCGCAATATGTCACCGGATTCCAGAATACCCGCTCTAGAATCAGACCCTAATCATTCAGAAAGTCGAGTTATTTTTTTAACAAGTTAATTATATTCTCGTTATGAAGATAAAAACACTTGTGATACCATTATTAGCGTTAATAATGGGAACAAATTAACTGACCATCTTAGATTAGTTGATGCCAAAAGAAAAAACGCACCACCAAGAAAAAGAATGGAAGAACAGGGTTGGTATTTTCTTTTCCCTGATGGAAAAAAAGATTTTGGCGTAAAAACAGATATTTCCATAAATGTCCTTGATTATTTTCAAGCGGTAATCATGTGCAGTGATAATTGATTTCAAAGAAATGATTTGCTTTATCGGTTGTTGAATGTTTCAAAGTCAAAGTGTTTCACTGTCATGTCGAATGAAGCAAGGTGAACATTTAATTCATGAATCCCCGACCGGTCACATGCGACCGCGCCGTTATTGTCTTACTATTGTGTCTCGTTTCGCGGGTATTGATAGGTTAAGCGATGAGAAATATAATCGGACCGGCTGCGTATTGAAAAATATGTTGTACTGAGTTAATTTGCTATAGTTCAGAAACTAGACGGTTCTAGAGTGGCGGCCACGTACCGAAAGACGCAGCATTGGAAGGCCTCCCAAAAGGTGGACTGACGACTTAGCGAGGGTCGCGGGAATCCGATGGATGCGAGACGCACAAGACCGGTCGCTGTGGCGACGCTTGGGGGAGACCTATGTCCAGCAGTGGACGTCTTTCGGCTGAGATGATGAGTTCAGAAACTTGGTCCTCCAACTTAGTTGCTTACATTTTCATGTAACGATCTGAACTGGCCAGATATTATTATGATCTAACCATTACTTACAGCAGTTAGACGCCCAGATACAATGCCTGCCCTGATATTATTGTGTTGAAGAAAAATAAGGGAAATTGAAAGAGTAGGTTTTTTTAAGAAAAAGTTACATGACTTCCTGGTGAATAGACCATATTATACACTTCATGAATTTTTATCAGACAGATTCGTGAACAGTTAGATCCAAACTGCCATTTTATGTTTTGATGCAAAATATAATAAACATTTTATTTATTTATTTTAGTTTAAGTAATTGATAATTTTTAATTTAATGTAATTGATAATTTTATGTAATTGATAATTTTATGTAATTAATAATTTTTAATTTGAATTGATAATTTTAATGTAATTAATCATTTTTTAATTTAAATATAATTGATATTTAGCAATTGACAACAATTAATAATTTTGTCACAATTATTGTATGCCTAAAATGGTGGAGCAGTGCAGGAGCACAACAATCTGTAGAACAACTTTTTAAACCGCTGTCTCACAATAAAGATCTTTGACTTTGACTTTGACTTTGAAGACTTGATATATTGGACGAAGATTTCGAACTAGTACAAAAAATCCTTGATAAGATTAAAGAAAAGCTTTGATAAGATTTTTAAAAATAGATGTCGAATGCTTCCTCCTAAGCATTTTCTGATTTTTTGTATAGAATTTCAAAATAGAGTTATCCCGCATCTACATAATATGGTGTGGTATGGTATAACTCTGTACCAGAATAGATTTTAATAGTCCAGAAGGTCTTAGAGTAATCGTGCTCACTTAACGGTAGTAATGTTGAACTATGGTCTATCGGTTTAGGTAGTTAACTAAAGGTAAACAATCTTGGTATGTCTTTTTATATTAAAGAGGTTGTATATAATATACACAAAGATTATTTAAATTTATGTTATTAGCTAACATCGATTTAGGTAAATACCTAGTCACAAAGATTTTTAGATACAATTTATAGACAAGTTTTAGATAAAAAGACATGCCAAGATTGTTTACATTTAGTTAACTACCTAAACCGATGGAGTATAGTTAAAAAGTTACAAATTCACAAACATTTCGCATTGTGCTATAAAGATCGGAATACCTGGTTCCAGTCGTTTTCGATTTCCTGATGAATCTCTTCGCGATAATGGATGTTTTTGAGTACTGTAAAGAACAGCAGGTTGTCAAAATTTGGCATCCCCGTTCTTGTGAACTACCAACACCTATCACGCCATCCACCTGTCCACATAATCTTTTGAATAAAGTTTTGATTTCTTCGAAACGGTTACCGATTCATGCATAGAAACTTGATGTTGATTACATATTAAACCTGTGAAGCTTTCGCACGTTCTAAGATTATCAGCCCAGTAAGTTTCAAGGGCAAGTAAAATTGTTGTATCTATCTATTACCTAAATGGCTAAATATATGGTAAGTTGTCCCACATTGAACCAGGTAAATTTCAAAGTCTCATAGTGGGCTGGATGTTCCATCAATGCCTTTAATTTTTTGTGTATAGTTAGCATATTTATTTAGCTTCAATTTTGTAAAACATTAATTTCTCATATTCCTTTTAGTTTCGGTGTAAAACAGATTTTTATGAAAAATGATTTTTGGTTAAATGTGTACCACCTGTGGTACACATTTAACCAGGGTATCGTCCACATTGAGACACCTATTTACGATGTCTTCTAGTTCAATTTATAAGGCAAATACTTTGTAATAATAATAATAATAAACAGTAATAATAAAAATCAGCCTTATATTTATAAAAATAACTTTAAATCATATGCAATTAAACCGAGAGTCTTAGTTTTATACATCACAAAACCTTTTCAGTCATATTCTTATCATATTTTAATAATAAAAACAAAAGTAATAAACCATAATATAACAAATTAAAATTAAATTAAAATAATTGTAAAAAACACTCCTTTAACGACTGGGGTGTACACAGTAAACCGTGGTTCAATGTGTACCACCCTCAGGTGGTTCAATGTGAGACACACCACGTTTTGATCACTAAACTCAAAATTAACCGGCAAATCAATCTCTTAAAATCACGAATTATAGCTCTTTTAATTGCTAAATAACCGTAGAAAACAGTGTACATATAAATAAATTGATATTATTTAAACGAAAAAGCTAAAAAAGAATGAAATTGGCAAAAAATATTTACGTTTTGAGTCAGTTTGCTTTCGAATACTCCTCACACAACCACTTAATTGCACGCGATCGCCACGCAAACTAGTGGGCAGGAATGGAACGTATATACCTCTCTTTCACTCATATTAGTGCGGTTTGGCAATGTCGCATTTTTGAGATTTGGCGGTGGTTCAATGTAGCTGCCTGGTTCAATGTGAGACACCCGACCCTACCTAAAAAGGTTATAAATTGTTTGTTTCAGATGAAGTATGGAAAGGCGGCCTCAGGAGTAAGAATTTCTCTTACCTAAGAAAAGAAAAAAATCATCATTTTTCTGCACTTGTCGATGTTCCCTACCAAGTGTCGACACAACACGTTACGACATAACCCTTTTAAAAAGTGTAAAATAAAAAAAAAATACAACCGACTTCAATGTTAAAACAAAAACACTAAAAAGTACAAAAACGAAGAGGAAAAACTATTATAGAAACAAAACCAAGACCATCCATCTATCGATCTCGAAGACTTTTAGTCAGTCTAATACGAGTACCTACGTACTTAGTGAATTACACAGATATATCTTTTGCAGGCATCATTTAAGTCCTCTCGAGGTCCCAAGCATATTTTATCATTAGCTTTATCGGCCTTGTAATGTTCCCACTATTGGGACTCAGGCCTCCTCTCCACGAGAGAGAATAGGCGGTAAGCGGTAATTCACCGACCACCACCCGGGCCCAGTGCGGATTGGTGGATGACAAATGTCTTCGAATTTTTGGTTCTAGGACATGCCGGTATCCTCACGATGTTTTCCCTCACCGTTTTGAGAGCAGTGGTGATGAAATAAATTACATAAAGTAATGCGGTTTGTTGGGTTTGAATTGAACCCGCGACCTACAATTTGTAAGTCGGGGCAGTTACCACTGGGCCACCACTGCTCTCAAGCATAGGTACTGCGACTAACGAATTTAAATTTTCAGTGCGATTCGACTTCACTATCTTCGGGATCGGAAAAAGCGCTTTCATATCCTTGCCGCAGTCAGCTACTGCAGCAGAGGAACAGGGATGGAAGAGGAAGAAGAAGATCCATCTCCCTAAGGGCTACGCTAAGCTCTCCATGTACTGTCCTAAGGATGAGTACACTGTCTGTCTGTTCTACGACGACACCGGATATATTGCGGGAGTGCAAGTTGCTGTATGTTTTTGTCAACACGTTTTGTATCTCAGGACAAAATAAAATAACTAGCAAAACTGCGAAACTGAAACAGTTTTTGGTAAACCGTTTCAGTTTCGCAATACCAATACAATAACGGTCATATCCTTAGGCTATTATTGCTTCTAGAGATTACTTAAACTTTACTACTTTACTCACTGACGGAACAGGAACAGTCCCTGGCCCAATTGTTCTTTGGGTGAAAAGTTATTGGTCAAAACATTCTGTTGGTTAAGCATTCCCTGACGTAGTGTAATGTTGACGAAACGTTCGTGGACGAAACGTTCTTTGGACGAAAAGTTAATGGTTTAAAGATAATGTTGACCAACTGTTCATGAACCAATCGACTGTTGGTAAACCGTGTCAGTTTCCAAAACTGCTGTCGTGATGAGATAGAGAGAACCGTTTGAGTTTACCATCGTGGTGAAAGGATTAGGCAGCTAGACTCTGTGTTAGCGAGTGCTAGCTGTCCAGGGTGCGCCGGGCGTTTGGAATCGCAAAACGATATGTTGAACGCCGATCGGGTAGGCTCCTTTCATGCAGCCGTGATGGAAATCTATCACGGAGCGCGCATACTTTTTCTTTTACACACTAAGTAGTATAAAGGTGAAATATTATAAAGAAATAAGAAAATTGTGTTGGATTAAGACAGACTTATACGCCTTTCTTTATCTTTAAAACTACGCAACGGATTTTGATGCGGTTGTTTTAATAGATCGAGTGATTCAGGAGTTTATAAATGTTTATATGTATAATACATGCATATTAGAGTAAGGGCCTGTTTCACCACCTATGATTAAGTTCCGAGTATCTTACTTGGCAGATAATTTCATACAAATTCTGTTTCATTTTTGAATTTATTTAGTGAGTAGTGCCTACTCGGATATTGTGAAACAGGCCCTAAGGGCCTATTTCACCACCTATGATTAAGTTTCGAGTACCTATCTTACTTGACAGATAATTTCATACAAATTCTGTCAAATTTTTGAATTTATTCAGTGAGTAGTGCCTACTCGGACATTGTGAAACAGGCCCTTACACTGATAAATTTGCACCCATGTGAAGCCGGGGCGGGTCGCTAGTATGTTCTATTGCGACGACATAAGATTTCGAATTTTTAGTTCCTCTGTGTCAAACTGCCAACACAGATGTCACTACACATTGAAGCCATTTTTGTTTTTCTCACAGTTCAGAGAAGAAGATTTCCACGATAATATTTTCGACTGGACCATCCAAGGGTTCTCTCGCTGGACCATCACTGTGGGTGGCAAAACTGTAGACTTGTGGACTACGCGAGTGTATTTTATTTCACCTGGTAAGATATTCATAGAAAAGTTTCTGTAAGTACCAACTTTTACTATTGCCGTACCTCGTGAGTATGTACTAGTAAAGTTGTCAAAAAATAAAAGGCCTTTTTAGGGTTCCGTAGCCAAAATGGCAAAAACGGAACCCTTATAGTTTCGTCATGTCCGTCTGTCCGTCTGTCCGTCTGTCACAGCCGATTTACTCGGAAACTATAAGTACTACAGTGATGAAATTTGATGGGAATATGTGTTGTATGAACCGCTACAAAATTATGACACTAAATAGTAAAAAAAAGAATTGGGGGTGGGGCCCCCCATACATGTCACTGAGGGATGAAAATTTTTTTTTCGATGTACATACCCGTGTGGGGTATCAATGGAAAGGTCTTTTAAAATGATATAAAGTTTTCTAAAAAACATTTTTCTTAAAGTGAACGGTTTTTGAGATATCAGCTCTCAAAGTCGTAAAAAGTATGTCCCCCCCCCTCTATTTTTATAACTACGGGGTATAAAATTCTAAAAAAAATAGAGGTGATGCATGCTAATTAACTCTTTCAACGATTTTTGGTTTGATCAAAGTATCTCTTATAGTTTTTGAGATAGGTTGATTTAACTGTAATTTTGGTTAAGTTATTGTGCTTACACTGAAAACGATGGCTGAACCTTCATAAATTCATTCATTGATTCATAAATTGACATAATAAGTTTATTATATTTGCTGCTACGGAACCCTTTGTGCGCGAGCCCGACTCGCACTTGGCCGGTTTTTGACATTTGTCATCGTGACGTGCGTTAATGCGCAAAAATTTATAGGTACCTACTCGCAATATATTCCATCACTAGCTGTGCCCGCGACTTCGTCCGCGTGGAATAGTTATTTTGGGCATCATTTATTTTGGCGAACAACCTCCTCAGCTTTATAAATTATAGCTGTTACCCACGACTTTGTCCGCGTCATTTTCTGTTTTTATTTTAGACAATTTAGTTTTTAAGTTTTTAAAAGAACATAATTATTTTAAAGTACTTCTGTGTAAATTATATTTTTAGTTATATTTTCTAGTGGCAGAAGAACATATTGGTTTTCTCCACAACCTGATCTTGACAACGCGACATACAGTGGCCGTGTGAAAAGCAGTCTTGACGTAAATCAATTCCTACGTGTTTAGGTAAATGTTTTCCCCTGTGATTTATTAATTGTAACGGCGAAAGATAGCTTAACGGGAAATTGAATTCTTTTAAAATTAAAAGGCAAATCATTTGGAATCACTCGATTCCCGATCGCGGTTAGCCAAAGTTCGGGAATTCTGTGAGGCTAAACGTTGAGAACGTTCAGCGCTTGATTCCCGCAGTCGGTTCACCAAAGTTCGAGAACTCTGTGAGGCTAAAAGTTGAGAACGTTCAGCACTCGATTCCCTCAGTCGGTTCACCAAAGTTCGAGAACTTTGTGAGGCTAAACGTTGAGAACGTTCAGCACTTTGTTCCCGTTGTCGGTTTGCCGAAGTTCGGAAATTTTGTGAGGCTAGACGCTGCGAATGTTCAATGATCGATTCATTAGCACGGTTTTGTTCACTGATTGCTCGTTGAGTAGCCAACCTATGCATATGTTCATCCTCTGTTTCATTGCTGCGCAAAACTCGCAGCCGCTTTGCAGTAGCAGTCTGTCGAGAAAGCTGAGATCTTTTTCTAGTCATTATAGTGACGAAAAAAGAACGTAGGAAATTAGGAAACGAATTATTTTTACTTGTATTTGGTACTTACGTAAATCGGATAAAATATAATTATATCAAAAGAATAACCGTAAAACGATAACTGTATGCTTGAACTAAAACCTAACCTAATAAGAATATTTATGTAGATGACACCCATTGTATTATATTATATACATCAAAACTTAAAAAAAACTGATAATAATTGTGAAATTATTAGAAAAAAAAAAAATTTAATAGTATAATCCCCAACCGGTCCTGTCAAGACACAAAAGTAAAACAATAACAGCGCGGTCTCATAGGACCGGTTGGGGATTCAAACATTAAAAAGTATTATTACACGATGATATTATATCGCAAAAACAAATAACGCTACATACAACCGTTCCGAAGGGAGCCGGCGTCTGAGCCGCGTGGCATGGTACCTCGTATAGCTACACCCCCCTCTCCGCGTCGCTGGCAAGCCACGCCTCTCCTTCTTGCAGCGTCAAGGCGGCGCGGGTGAATTTTATATCAGTGTTATTTTAAAATTGTAATAACTTCTAAGATGTTCATTGAAATTAAGTGATGTCAAAGACAATTTTGTTCACAATTAAATACTCTTAATGAACAACACATTTATTTGGATAAAGATTAATATTATTACGTTGATACAGCTCTAAACAAATGATGCATTAATTTCGACCAAATTTGATTACCATAAAAACGGTTCTAGTGAGTTAATCTTAAAAGATAGACATATACCGTCGCGGACATTTTTTTAGATCAATTGATCTAGATCAAGAGGAATAATTCTTTCATACATATATTTTTGGTATCTTCAACCGTTTTCGCAGCGCACGCAACAGAGAAGCCCTCAAGGATGAATAATTTTCCCCGTTTTTTTTACATTTTCCATTATTTCTTCGCTCCTAATAGTTGCAGCGTGATGTTATATAGCCTAAAGCCTTCCTCGATAAATGGTCTATTCAACACAAAAAGAATTTTTCAATTCGAACCAGTAGTTCCTGAGATTAGCGCGTTCAAACAAACAAACAAACAAACAAACAAACTCTTTAGCTTTATAATATTAGTATAGATTTACCTATAAAAAATCGTTCACCAATTGTCGGTTGTGGGCGGGCAGCGAAACACCGCGATTCAGAAAAATGACGTCACACGCCAACGCCATCTATCGAATATCTATGTTCAATAAGTTATTGCACGCAGCTGTTCTCTATGTTTGATAGATGGCGCTGTTTTAAAATTTTACTTCGAATTTTATAGCTGAACCCCGCGGTTTCACTCGCATTTTTGGTTACTGCTCCGCTCCTATTAGTCTCCGCGTGATGATATATAGCCTATAACCTTCCTGAATAAATGGGCTATCTAACAGTAAAAGAATTTTTTAGATCGGACCAGTAGATCCTGAGATTAGCGCGTTCAAACAAACAAACAAACAAACAAACAAACTCTTCCGCTTTATAATATTAGTATAGATATTATTTAACGCTCTAAATGTGCTTTTTTAAACCACTTTAATGATTATTTTATTGTTTCTTTCAGTTTCGTTCCGAGTTACATTCTAGAGTCTTTGTCAAATGTCAAAACGGGCCTTTTATTTTTTGACTACTTTAGCGCTTTATTAATTGTAGACAATATTATTAAGTAGGATATTGTATTTGCTTGTAAGTTACTGTTCTAAAATTGTATAAATTAACTATCTTGTATTCTGAATTCAAAAATACAAACTAGTTAATTAGCATTAGCATTATCAGCCTTATAATGTTCCCACTGTTGGGACTCAGGCCTCCCCTCTAGGAGAGGGAGTGATGTCACATGTCTTCGAAATCTAGGACATGCCGGTTTCCTCACGATGTTTTTCTTCACCGTTTTGAGAGCACTAATTAATAACTAAAGGAATTATTCTCTATCTTGCCCAGAAACTCTAGCAATTGACTCAAAAGACCGTGTCGCCCTTCGCAACCCCGACTTGATGCTGCAAGACCACTCCATCCTCGTGTCTGGCTTCAACGGAAAGCTGTACCGCATCTCTACCAACGCTAGTGAGATCACGGGACCCAACAGCGACTTTACGGAACAGTCTTGTGTGCCGGGGATGGGTAAGTGTTAAGAGTAAGGTCAGGTCAATTTAGGTTGGTCCTACCTACTAGTCATCATCATCTCAGCCGAAAGATGTCCACTGCTGGACATAGGCCTCCCCCAAGCGTCGCCACAGCGACCGGTCCTGGGCGTCTCGCATCCATCGGATCGACCCTCTCGCCAGGTCGTCGGTCCACCTTGTACCTACCTACCAACGCTGCGACAGATGGTCGATGGAGACGAAAGGTTCTAGAGTGGCGGCCATGTACCGGAAGACGCAGCGTGGTACTAGTAATAGTAGGTAATTTTTTTTAGCATTGGTGTTCTTGTAATGTTCCCACTGTTGGAACTCAGGCGTCCTTACTAGGAGAGGGAATAAGCCGAAATTCACGTCACCATCCACAAACACAACGCGGGCCTAGTGCGGATTGGTGGATGTCACGTCATCGAGTATTTGGTTCGAAGACACTTTACCGTTTTGAGGACAGCGGTGATGAAATAAATTACACAAACAAATTACAGTTCCCGGTACGTAAGTTGGCAAGAGTCGTTAGTTGCGCAGATCGTTTTTTAGATCTATTTTGTGGTCAAGCGGGATGCGTGGTATGAGGTAGCACCGATTCGGCGCGCGATTGGTACAGTATTATAATAGTAGTCTATGATTGCGCCGACCCCAAATAAAATGGGATAAGGGCAGGAAGAAGAAAAGATTGGTGCGTTAGTCGACTTACGTCTACGATCCGTTCGCTCATTCGCTTTTTTGTGCATCCTGCGCGAATAAACCTCCACTACGTCAAAATCTTGCCAAGTTACGTGCCGGGTGCTGTAATGCGCCTAGCCAAGTATGAACCCACGACCTACAATTTGTAACTCGGGGCAGTAATCACATGATTGTTTCAGGTGAGCACTACTACTACAAGATGAGCAAACAGACGAAGTGCAAGGCGAGTACGCTGTTCCCCTGGTCTCCAGCGGTGGCCTCCAACCAGCTCGTCAGCATCCAGCTGCTCAGGTTCGGCAACTACTCCGTCAAGGAAGAACTCTTTGACGCGATAGAACCAGCCAGAACTGCTCTTAAGGTGACATTTATTCTTCCAATCTACTATATTGCTTTGATTTTTTCGTTCCAGCTATATAATTATGATAGAATAGCTACTTATATAAGGAGCTCGTGGCTAGATAATAACAGCCGTATATTTGACTGGCCTGTTGGTCTAGTGGTTAGTGACCCTGACTGCTATGCCGGAGGTCGTGGGTTCGATTCCCACCCAGGACAAATGTTTGTGTGGTGAGCACGATCATTTGTTCTGTCTGGGTGTAATTTATCTATAATATGTATGTATTTAGAAATATATAAGTATGTTTATCAGTTGTCTAGTACCCATAATACAAGCTCTGCTTAGCTTGGGACTAGATGATGTTGTGTGAAAGTTGTAGATATTATTATTATTATTATAGGTCGATCTTCAAGGTTAAGCAACGCTTGCCAAGATTGGTCTGTGGATGGGTGACCATTTTAATATACCGAGTTTCCGCCGTGCCTCGGAAAGCACGTTAAGCCGTAGGTCTCGGCTGTCATTTGTAGATCTTTGGCAGTCGTTACGGATAGTCAGAAGCCAGTAAATCTGACTCCAGTCTTGCCAAGAAGTACCGTGTTACCCCAGTTAATTGGTTGTGGAGGTCTGGTAGGCAGCCGCTCCTCGTAAAATACTGGTATTCAGCTTTTGACTATGATTTTTGCTTTGGTTAAATATTTTATATTGATTTCTGCACAAGCATCGCATTTTATTACAGTGAATGAATAAATAGGAATACATAATTAAATGATCGGAAAACCTGTTAAGTAACGTGAAAATCCACTTCAAAGTTTTGTTCCTATTCACCCTGTTTGACTGTAGTTATTTTTATCAACTTCTTCAGCCTTCTAATGATGTGTATTATTTCCAGGCCATGATCCCCGAGGGTCCTCAGTGCCTGTACGACTTAGGTCACTCGCCTGGCCTGGTCTCCTTACACATATACTTCATCGAGACTCCATTTCTAGTCTCCTGTTTATTTGAATAATGTATTAAACTATTAAACACTGGAATGTTTAGATTTCTTTTTTTTTTTAAGAATAAAACCTTTGTAATCTCTGATACTATGTATTTAACTAATTGAGAAGTGGTGGCCCAGTGGTAACTGCCCCGACTTGCAAGTTGTAGGTCGCGGGTTTAAACCCGGTCAGGCGTATTACTTAGTGTAATTTATTTCATCACCACTGCTCTCAAAACGGTGAAGGATAACATCGTGAGGAAACCGGCATGTCCTAGAACCAAAAATTCGAAGACATGTGACATCCGCCAATCCGCACTGGGCCCGCGCGGTGGACTACGGCCCATTCCTTCTCCTAGAGAGGAGGCCTGAGTCCCAGCAGTGGGAACATTATAAGGCCGATAATGCTAATGCTAATCTCTGAAACTATTTAACCAATTAAAAAAACACCATAAATTGCTACTTTATCACTGAGTGACATAACGGTAGGGGGGGTTCACATCGGCGTCGGGTCGACGATGAAGTACCTGGGACTCGTCCTCGACAGCCGGTGGACTTTCGAGGAGCATTTCCGACGTTTGGCCCCCAAACTGGACAGGACTAGTGCCGCTCTGAAGCGGCTCCTGCCCAACCTAGGGGGTCCAGACGCCCCCTGCCGGAGGCTCTACGCGGGGATCGTTCGGTCCATGGCCCTTTACGGGGCGCCAGTTTGGGCGCCATCGCTAGGTAAGCGACCAGCGGCCAAACTGAACGCTTGCCAGAGGGTCATGGCCATCCGGATGGTGCGGGGATACCGCACGATCTCCCGCGAAGCGGCGAGCCTCCTTGCTGGCCTGCCACCGTGGGATTTGGAGGCAACAGTCCTTGCACGCATGCACGATTTGCGCGTGGAGATGCAACGCCGGGGCGAAACTCCGCTGCCACGACAAGTCGCGGTATGGCGGACAGAGTTCCGGCGGGATCTCAGGGTGGCATGGCGACTGCGACTGTCGCAACCCAGTGCTGGGCATGCCGTCATTGCGGCGGTAAGTCCCCTCTTTGAGGAGTGGTTGGAAAGAGGTCACGGCGTCCTCTCGTTCCGTATGACGCAGGTCCTCACCGGACACGGTAAGTTCGGGAGGTTCCTGCATCGGATCAAGGAGGAAAGGACGCCCGGGTGTCGCCACTGTGTGGACCGCCCGGAGGACACGGTGGAGCACACGGTAGAGGTGTGCCCCGCTTGGGCGGAGCACCGCCGTGTCCTTGTGGAGGCTATCGGCGGTGACCTCTCGCGCCGGGCCCTGGTAGAGGCCATGGTCCGGAGCGAGGAGGGGTGGCAGGCAGTCGCCTCCTTCTGCGAAGCAGTAATGTTAGCGAAGGAGGCTGCCGACCGCGTGAGGCAACGGAACTCACGCCGCCGCCGCCGAGATCCCGATCCCGATTTCCGACCACCGTAGGCGCGGGCTCGCGGATAGCGAGCGCTGGGTAGCTCGCCGTCCGGCAGTCTGGTAATAATCTGGACCGAGCCTAGTCGTCGACGGCGCGTTCTGTTCCACGCGCGCCTCAAGGAGATGTCAGCAAACTGTAGGGGCCCGGTAGGGCCGAAGCCTCTAGGGAACACGGTATCCGAAAGGTTGTCACCGTGTCCCCCAGATCGATGGTAACGAAGGAACGGGGTAGGGGTTTAGTCAGTAAGAGTCTGACACGCCCTCCCGCTCCGCCCAAGAGTGGGAGAAGTCATTCTGATGATTCCCCTACCGGAAAAAAAAAAAAAAAAAAAAAAAATCACTGAGTGACATAGGCATATAATATTTTCTACGTTCAACCGGGCAAAGCCACTGGCAGAAGCTAGTGATTTGACTGGCCTATTCGACGAGATATTCATGTTTCTGACTGCATGCCTAGTTCGTGGGTTCGATTCCCATCCGTTCGGACAAATGTTTGCGTGTTAAGCATGATCTTTTGTTGTGTCTGGGTATAATTTATGTACGAGTATCTATAATTATGTATGTATTTAGAAATATACAATTAATTTTATTAGTTGTCTCATAGTCATAGCACAACCTCTGCTTAGTTTGGGACTAGATGACGTGTGAAAGTTGTCAATTGATTCGGTAAATTTAGACACAGACAATTTACGCCCATTTTCAATAAGCTACCTATCTAAAGTTGCAGCTACTAAAGATAAACAAATCTATCCTTTTGCCCTTACTTGCTTTCCTATAACCTACCGACGGTTAACATTTCCTACCAAAATTGTGACATTGACAACTAGAATCTTACTGTTTATCGGAGATAGCTATCTATTTATGAACTGCGGTAGGTTATTGGAAACGGGCGTTAGACGTTTGGATAGCACACATAGGATCGATGGGGATTTTTAAAACTTCATTTATCTTGGTATACCCCAGCTCTCCACCAATATTTAGCTTTCCGGGTATTATTCTATTTCATATGTTTATATTGACCGGACTATTGTTATTATAAAAAAAAGAAACCATTAAAAATAAATAAATATAATTATATTAAGTGCCCGTAGGAGCTTTGTGCGAACGTTTTTTGACTTTCTGCTGTCTGCGCTTAAGATGGCGCTGTATTCGACCGGCGCCTTCTTTTTTGAGTTCCTCGTATTGTTTCACTAGCGCCTCTACACGTTGTTCAGCTGTAATAAGAAAAAGTGTAAATGGTTAGTAGGCAAATTGTGTTGAGGACTTTACCTAAAGGGTCAGGTTCAGGTCGGTCGCGCGGCGTCACGAGGCGCAGCGCTGCATGAAGCAAGGTATTCTAAATTCTCACAATGAAATGTGTATCTTTTTGTGTAGTAAATAAAGTTCTATTTTGAGTCACTCTATTAAAATGTGCATGCAGCGTCGCGTCGCTTCGCGTCTTGGTGTGAGCTGACCATTAGCCCTCTTGTAAACGAGACGGTTTTTGCGCCGTACGGCGAGCGCACGAAAAACGTACCGTGTACAAGCGGCCACACACTGCGGAACAACACTGATGACACACGGCGGCGACGCCTTTCCGTAGCGTCGCCGTTTGTGTCAACAAACTGTCTCAGTGATCCACATACAACACTGCGCGCCGGGCTTACAGACCGAGAATTCTGTCTGGACATATCGTGTACAAGAGGCCGAAGGTAGGATTTGGTTCTTAGGGATAGTTATATAAACTATTGCTTGACTGCGATCCCACCTGATGGTTAGCAGTGATGCAATCATAGATGGTGAGGCGCACTAGTTCTTACTACCTATTGATTTGTATTGCACTGTTTCCGGTTTGTTTAGTACTCCATATGAATCCATACTAAGCATTGCTCAGTCGCGGTAGCTAAGAACGAAATGCTACCTTAAGGGCCATAAGACATCTGCAGAATTGTTATAAAGAGTAACCGTGACCCAGGAACGAAAAGGACTGGAGGAACTCAGGTGGGTTATTGTCAGTAAATGTCTGACTGTTCCTCTCGCTCGCTCCACCAAGAGCAGGGATTATTTTGATGATTTAGATTCCCATCTATTCTATAAATCAATCCATTCCATTCCATTGTAACAAAGGAATAAAACTGCTAGATCTGTTGTTCTGAGTTTTTATCAAAGTCGTAACAGTTGATTACGACTTTGACTCGAGTCTGATTCGGTCTGTCTGGCTGGCACGTGGCGTGTTCATTCGCAAGTTGTTCCTCGATGGTTTAGAGTTTCAAGTGAGAGTGACTCATTCGAACCATCGAAAACTAGCGGACGATTCCATTGCCTTAAAATTGACCAGCACCAAACCGAATTAGAACATAAAAATTAACCTTAAAAATTCTTTTGTGAAAATTAATAAATTACATGTTTTTAACTCACATTTATTTTTGAAGTGTGGCTGCTTTCCTTCCTTAAACTCTTGTTCAATATGTTGTCTATTCTTCTCCATAACTTCTTTCTCCAATTTACTCTTCTTCGTATGTTTGTGCTGGTCGTTCAACCGTTGGAGTAGTCTCCGTAACTTTACTTCTCTCTCTGGGTCTGTTGTTTCTTTTAATTCTGCTCTTATAGCTTTTATATCTTTCATACGTAAGTCTGACAGAAAATTGTAGTCTTCAGAAAATTGTTTCTTGTCAAACTGACCGCAAAGTGGATCAAATCTGCAATTACAATGTGAGTTTTTTAATTTGTATGTACTTACTATGTTAAGCTTGGTTGTTATATTGTTGAAGGAAAACATGAGACCTGGTAACCTAACACAATCAGGCAATTTGGACAACCATTCCAAATTGCCCGCGTGTATTAGGTTACCAGGCCTGGTGGTTAAATCAGGGTAAACTAGTCATACATGCTCCACTTGCAAAACTGAGACCTGCATTTATAATTACATAAACTATAAACGCATTAAACTTGCGTTTTATAGTTTACATCGCTGTCAAACTTATAATACTAATCAGGTTTGCTCAAATAAGCACAAAACTTTAATGCACATCTTAGTATTACAAGTGGTGCATGTTAGCTACTGGGACTTATGCCTGGTTTACCATATAGAACAATACCTTTATTATTTTAGTGTCTTAAATATATGGAAATAATTATACCTTGGATCACGGATTTCCTTTTTCTTAACAGTCGCAACAGCTTGTAGCATTCGGACAGGTTTCTTAGAACTCATCTCCCTTGGTCGATTTTTATTTTCTCTTTTGAAAACTTTTGGTGCTTCGCGTTCTTTTTTCTTGTTTGCATCACCAAATAAAGCCTCTTTGTATACTTTAGCACCAATCTTCTCTTTCAGCTTTTGCAATTCTTCAAAGGATAATGTTGAAAGCTGTGATCTGATTTCAGTCTGTAATGATAATTTTTATGGATATTACAATGCAGTGGTGGTCATTTTAATTCATGAATCCCCGACCGGTCTCATGCAACCACACTGTTATTGTCTTACTATTGTGTCTCATTTCGCGGATATTGATAGGTTAAGGTGGGGAATCTAAAAATACCACTCCTATGTTCCTTCTTTCCTGGGACCGCCGGTTTCCTATACAAACAACACATGGCCCCAGTAGGATTCGGCCCTTTTTGGCCCTAAGTTGCAATGATATACACTGTATGCACACTGAATAAGGATTAAGTATAATGCTGTTTATAATTTGATTTCGCGATGATTTTCAAATGTTGGAGCAATAAACTAGCTGAACTACACTTAAGTATACAAAGTTGGAAATCCATTACAATTTACAATCCATACTTTTATAAAAGTCTTTTTGATTTAAAGGCATAAATAAACAAACAGCAGTATACAACAGAATAATATCGGTACCTCGTCAATAGGAGTAAAATGTACACTACTAACGAAACGAAGTTATTCACAAATTGTTATACAAAACAGCTGGGTATATAAAGACAAGATTAAGTAATTATTAGATTGAGGAAGAAAGAAAAGGATACAAATATAAAATCTAGTTGGTGTCGATCGAATTATAAATTCAAGAAGGCAAAAGTATTTGGGCGCAAGTTTTGGAGTATGATGTATCTTGAAATGTATTTATTATTTTCGCACTCACCCTCTCTCCATCATCCTGTTCTTCTACAGTTGAACTATTATCCGTTTCGTCACCGCTACTCATGGTAGAATATTAGGAATTTATTTAAATCTCGATACCACACAATAAGAACAATGATTTTCTAGGTTATAATGGTTATAATTTGCGACATGTGATTTTTTCTTGTTTACCCCCTTACTTAAGCCATAGTCTTTACTTTATATTGCCTAGTCTGGCTTCGGTACTAAGTCTTTTAAACCACGTATTTGTATGAATATTATAGTTCATTAATTTGTTTGCCATTAGAGTACAGATAAACGCAGCATTTAACTTATGGAGACGGCAAGGAACGAATTATTCTGCCACTTTTTGCGGGAGGCCAGGTAAACATAAATATAATTTATACAGCACACTGTAGATAGTCTTTTTTACATAGCATGGGTTGGGTGACAGCAGGACGAAAATATGCAAAAGGATAGATAGCTACATTGTATAAATCTGACAGCTGTCACCGAACCCATCTTATAATAAATTAGGAAAATTTGACAGTTTGGGTCATTTTCACAAAAAGTGTACATTCGTGTTTTGGGTGTGTCCAACCAAGGGCGTCGCCAGCTTATGACAAAGGGGGGGGCAACGGGGCAATATTATGGATTATAAAAAATATGAACGCCGGCGCCGAGAGCATGAAGCATTACACTTTGGAAGTCTTAGCTTTGATGACGATTTTTTTTTTCAAGTGGGGAATCATCAGAATGGCTTCTCCCGCTTTTTGGCGGAGCGGGAAGGCATGTCAGACTCTTACTGACAAAATCCCACCCCGTTCCTTCGTTGCCTTCGATCTGAGACGACGCCACCACTCCTCAAATAGGGGACTTACCGCCGCAATGACGGCGTGCCCAGCACTGGATTGTGACAGTCGCAGTCGCCATGCCACCCTGAGATCCCGCCGGAACTCTGTCCGCCATCAAGCGTTCAGTTTGGCGGCCGGTCGCTTACCTAGCGTCGGCGCCCAAAACGGCGCTCCGTAAAGAGCCATGGACCGAACGATCCCCGCGTAGAGTCTCCTCCGGTAGGGGGCGTCTGGACCTCCTAGGTTAGGCAGGAGCCCCAGTCCTGTCCAGTTTGGGAGCCAGACGTCGAAAATGCTCCTCGAAAGTCCACCGGCTGCCGAGGACGAGTCCCAGGTACTTCATCGTCCACCCGACGTCAATGTGGACCTCCCCTACCGATCTTTGGGAACCCGGTGGTGGCGCAGTCCGAGGGCCATAAAAGCACAGGGGCGGTCCTAGTACCGATTCCTGCGGAACACCGCACGACTCCTCTCGCCGTTTCCACTCTCCCCGGTAACCAGGGTAGATGATGAACCTATCCGACAGGTAGGCCTCGATCACGCGACTTAAGTAGGCGGGCACGTCGTGTTACCGAAGTGCCGCCTCGATGCTACTTCAAGGGAGGTGATAATTGTATCTAAGTATGGTATTACTAAAGATCTCTTCCAGTATTCTGAAGGGCTTTCTGCTGAATGATTGTTTTTATGACGTTGTTTCCCCCGTAATACGCGGCATTGATGTAATGTCCAGCTCCAGTCCGACTTTTTTTCTTCCTTTATAATTTCGTGCAGTTAATAAGTATAATTTCTGCATTAATAATAGTTAAGGAAGTCAATTGCTCGCACTTTGGTCGCTTTGCGGCTAGCTACATTTGATCTCTAGGGGGGGGGGGGGCAGCTGCCCCCCCTGCCCCCCCTCGGCGACGCCCTTGTGTCCAACAACTTTAGTCAAATTTTTAAAGAACAATGACTACGTTTAACGTTTGAATCCAGGGGCGTAGCTACCGCCGTATCAATTATACGGGCCCCCCGGGCCACGGGGGCCCCCAAAGTGTGTAAGGAAAAAAAAAAGTATCTCATTTATTTTATTTTATAAATGACAAAATTAAAAAAAGGAAAAAAATAAAAGATGGCAAGAGAGTGAATATTTAAAATTTGGTTTTTATTTGTAAAATGGTTAAATTATGTTATGATAAATAAATATTTCTTTTCACAATATTTTTTTTCTTTTGTGAAAAATCTTTACCCCCATATAAGGGGCTCCAAACAAATTTTTTATATGGGGCCCCGACAAGGCACGCTACGCTACTGTTTGAATCCCCAACCGGTCCTATGAGACCGCGCTGTTATTGTTTTACTATTGTGTCTCGTTTCGCGGGTATCTGAGCATCTTAAAATTTGATTATAAAGCCTTATTTTAACAAATATTGCAAAAACAGGTATCGATTTATTGCTGTCCAACTACCAATTTCAATAAAGTAACGGTCTGTTTTCGTATTTTGTTGATTTATATATAATGATATGTATATTTATTCTGAATGAGCATTTAACCTATCAACACCCGCGAAACGAGACACAATAGTAAAACAATAACAGCGCGGTCTAATGAGACCGGTCCCCCATTCATGAATTAAAAGATGTTTTATCCAAAAATGTTGTATGTGGTATTATTAACTAGTAGGAGAATCATGTCTTGATACTTCACATTTTTTTTATTTCCTACAATTGCGGCTGAATAATGTTGACAATTAAATTTTAAAAAAGAACTCCAGGTCGCGCCGCTTTCATTAAACACACTATAATGGTCAAACGCGAGACTAATGAAAAAATGCGATTAATTATGATAATATTTGACATCCACCAATCCGCACTGGCTCCGCGTGGTGACCTATTTACAGCCTTCTCCTGAGTCTCAAGAGTGGGAACATATAAGGCCGATTTATAACACCTAGCGATTTTTGTATAGAATAATTTCAAAACGCTCTGTGCTCATTGTTATGAACTTATTTGTACGAACTCTTTGTTTTAGTTTTGTATAAACAAAAAACTCAAGTCTGGTTTTGACTGCCGTCAAAGAGTACTTTTATTTGACTGCCGTCATGGCACCATAGATGTCATATTTATATAATAAATCTATTTACCCAAAATCAAGAATGCCGCACTACATTTCCAAGCACGTAACGATTTAATAACCGTACAAAAATAAAATTAACCCGTCCGAAATGATATATTAATAATGGATATAGAAGACGCAGTCACTGTTACAAAAATAGTACTTCAAGATGTGCCTTGCTATATGGTGATCAGTTGGAAGGTTGATAGTTTTGAAAATTTTCTTTTCATCAAAGACAAGCTATGGAAAGGGCGTTTTTCACAAAATCGTCTGCTAGGATTCAGCAAAAACTTGCACCAGACCTCAGAACAATATTATGCTAATGTTAAAAAATGCTTATCTCAAGCAAGAGATAACTATTTGTATGAATTAAAAAGTGGTTTTTTCTATTGGAAACGGAAAGTTTTCAAAACGCAAGGCTCTATGTCTCTGATCATAAAAGGATTTATGCCGATGGAATTGGATCGAACTCCTAAACATTGCCAACCAAATCTGATCAAAATATTAACAGCTATGAACAAACACATGAAACAAAAGGTGAACATACTCAACTCCAGATTTCAATCAGTTAAATCTGAATATCAAAGGTGCTTGAAAGACACCGAAGAATTTTTAAGTCTTAAAATACAAATGGAAAAAACACTCTGTGAGAAGTTTTTAAGTTTACTAAGTATTAAAAGTTCGAAATGTAGCTTTGTAAATAAAACGAAAAAAGACACACAAAACCAAAAGAAATTGACTATTGGTAGACTTTTGTAGTCGCAGAACAATCTAGTTGGTATCTAACAACTATGTTACCTACTTGAAACCATTTTGACGATTGTTTAATGCGATCCATACTCTGAGTGTCATGGTTTGCCGATCTGAAGAGATACGGTAGATAAGATTCAAGAATCTGAGTTTAGTAAAAAAAATCTTTCTTCTTACTCAGCCCTAAAAATGTTAATGGTAACATGAAATATAGATAAGAACGAAGGAGGAAATCAAAACAAAACGAGATAGGTACTACTGTATCTTAAAAATATAACGGCGCGTATGGCTAGCAGCCCAATTACGTAGGGATTTTGAAGGAGAGTCCTAATCCATTACTTCATATGTGTGAAAACAATAGTCTTTTTGACAAATTTATGTGACGCTATGAATACAGTTGCGCCATCAAAAGCAGAAGCGTAATCCACCATCGACCCTGTGTTACGGAATTGCTCCGCAGGTACATATTTGTTTTTGAGTCTTCTTGTACAATTGTTGAAGTGACTTGTCACAAATCGGAATATTCAAATATTTTGTATATGTACCTAGTGACTGTATATCTAGTGGCTTGTGTTGCATTTATTGGTAACAAATATAACAAATGCCCCTGATTTGCGACTATTTATTTTATCATAAATCTTCATCATCATGATCATCATCTTAGCCGAAAGACGTCCACTGCTGGACATAGGCCTCCCCCAAGCGCGCGTCGCCACAGCGACCGGTCTTAATCTTCTTTACTTTCAGTATTTATTATTTGATATTTTCACAGTTCTGCTTCAACAGAAAACCGACGAACAATCATGTTTAAGTACAATGCGATTCAAATACTTAATAATAGGACCGTCAACGACCACTACTGTCAATTGCTACCTACTTGAAAAGCATGGAGCAAGTACGAAGGGGGCAGGGCGCAAATAAAAAGACATTAATTTATTCATGAATATTTATTTAAATTTCAAGAATATTACTTGATTTACCCAAGTTCAGGTAAACATATGATACTAGTAGGCTTCTTGATGAAATATGTGTGCATGGTGACCAGACCAGGGTTATCTGCTAGCTCGTACAGACACTCAGGACCTCTGGGAACGATGATCTGAAAGTAAGTAATTCCATATAATTAGGACTCTGTAGATGCTTGGAATGTTGCAGGTGTGTCCCTAACTATAGTCTGTTTTTTCTACCCTGAGACTAAAATAACATTACAACACAAAAAAACTGGCATCATTCCTGTAGTTTGACATTACCTGTGTCAATTTAGTCTCAGGGTATAAAAAACAGACGATAGTCCACCAGTACTCAAACCAGTGCCTGAGGCGTTCATGTCATCCAAATCTACTTAGTTTAGGATATTTTTTACTGGGTTTGAAATTTAAGAAGAAAATATGAAATGTGTAGTTTTCCGAGGTACTACATTCATAGCTTAGAGACTGGGTGGGTAGGGTAGTACGATGCCCCTAGGCAAAACTAGTGTTGATTTTCTGGCTTCTGATAACTCGCAACGACTGTCATTGATCTAAAGAGACAGTCGGGACCAACGGCTTGACATGTTTTCAGACAAGTTCGCATAAAAGAACTAACAGCTGCAAGTGTATCTTTGGGGAATGCGGAACAGAGAGTAAAGTCCTGCAAACCTCCGTTGAAAAGGAAGGATTCTCCGACCAGACGGGTGTTATGTCTAGTGGGATATTGATTTCGGGCTGTTCTATATGTTCTAAATGCGCGGAGAACTTTACTTGCGCGATGCAGAATTAGTTCTTCTGTGACATCGTAGATGTTGCTTGCTACATATCTTAACTAACATCCGAACCCAATAACCTATCTCCAGTTTTGGCATACTGCGGATAGTAAAACAAATGATACAATCTTCGGATACAATACAAAAATTATACAAATTTTCTGTTGTTTCATTTGTTTTTCTATCTCCGATATATGTGATAGATAGGTTATTGGTTTTCGGCTGTTAGATTAAGGCAATTGAGCCACAACATAAGATAATGTAAGAAATAAAACTTTACCTTAACAGCTGCTTTTGGTGGTTCTTCAAAGGTGCTTACTCTTTTGCCCTTAAGTTTTAATTTCCCATAGGTTACATGACCTATTCCTTCCAGCTGTCCGTCATGCACGAGCGGGAACCACGGGAACAGAAATTCGTTGCACTCCAGCTCCTTAGTCATTTGGTAGTAGTAATGAGTGCCTGCGTATATACAATAATATAATATTCCAGAACTTCAACACTCAATGGCGAGTAATGGGTCTAGCTCGCCGTCAGGCCCGAATCGGAGTCACCGACGGCGAGTAGTGTTCAAAACCTTGGGACGTCAGGGCCCAAGCTTATAGGACCATGGATAGGATGGTAGGACCACGGATTACTCTAGGTCCTACCATATTGTAGCGCCAAGAGAAGTTCTGTTTGGTGACAAATGGTAATATAAAATGCATACATTTGTATTACATTAATGTATGATAGGTATGAATGCACTGATGGTTGATAAGGACGGAGGGTTCTGAAGTGGCGATCACGTATCGGAATACGCAGCGTTTGGTAGGCCTCGCACAAGGTGGACCGACGACGTGGCGAGGGTCGCGGGAATCCGATGGATTAGTGGCGACGCTTGGGTGAGGCCTATGTCCAGTTGTGGACGTCTTTCGGCTGAGATGATGATGCATTCATACACTTGTAAAATGCCATTATTAATCTAAATTTGAAAGAAGGTGGATGTTTACTCACCCATCCAGGGCATGCAGGCTTGCTTTGTGAAGTTGCTAGTGGCTGTGTCGGCAATCTGCTCTGGGTCGGTGGAGATGGGGTGCAGTTCTCCGTTGATACCAGACACGTAGATGTATTTGTCTTGAAGCAACGTCTTGGAATTACGCGCTGCTAAGCGATCCTCTGCACTAGTCTCTAGATATTCTAAAAATAAACAAAGTTATTATTAAAGTTACCAAAAGAATTGATTAGAAAAAGAATAAACTTTATTGTTCACCAAAAAAAAAGTAACAGTTAATACAATAACTTATGGCTTCTGACTATCCGTAACGACTGTAAATGACAGCCGGGACTTACGGCTTAACGTGCTTTCTGAGGCACGGAGGAAACTCGTTTTGTTAAGACGGTCACCGATCTACAGTCCAACCTTGGCAAGCGTTGCTTAACTTTGAAGATCGATCTGTGTTCTATTACTTACACTGAGCCCCCAAAAAACAATTTACGCAGTGGTTAAAAACTTTTCCTGTATAGTCCCAAACTAAGCAAAGCTTGTACTTTGAGTACCTACTACAGTCTGTTCAATAATTCCGGAGACTAAAATGACATTTCAACACCAAAGAATTGGCGTCATTCCTATAGAAATTTTGACATTACTTATGTCAATTTAGTCTCCGGAATTATTGAACAGACCATAGACAACTGATAAACATACTTGTATATTTCTAGATACAGAACAAATTATCGTTCTCATCACACAAACATTTGTCCTGTTTGGAAATCACGTGGGAATCGAACCCACGATATCCGGCATAGCAGTTAGGGCCACTAAGCACTAGGCCGACAGGTCAGACTGAAGTATCATTAAAAATATGCTGATTGAGGGAACAAGGCTTCATATACTAACCAGGAGATGAAAAGTATAACGCTGTAAACTTGTAAAGTTCACTTTCTCCATTTTCATCAGTCCTGGTCCAATCTTTGTATCCTTGGGATGTCCAGTCATACTTAGCATTGGAGAATTCTTCCAGGTTGAACTGTGAGTAACATAAATATTAGTCTGTTAGAAGTCTTCCAATGATTAATACATCAACCCTTAGCCCCATAGCGCACTAGCGGCCAGCGGCTAGCGGCCAGAACGCGGCGGCCATCGAGATATGTACATACATTAGTATGAAACCGCCATAGAGCGCGCGCACCTGTGGCCGCTGGCCGCGTGCGGACAGAAGCGCGCGCTCTATGGCGGTTTCATTTGTTTCACCTGGCCGCCTGCGGCCTGGCCGCTAGTGCGCGCCTGGCCTTAGGTCTACTGCTCATAGACGACGAAGCTGCAACGACACGACAGAGTTTCATAGTTTTGTATTGTAAGCTTCACGCAGGCGTATACTAAGGGTATAATGACGAATACGCGTCTATGAAGCTAAGCGTTGTTGAGCAAAAGCAGAAGCAGCAAAACGTATCACGCCGAACCCAAGTAATATGGGACAAGGGCAGGAAGAAGATATTAGCATAGCATCAGCCTTATAATGTCCCCACTGCTGGAACTCAGGTCTCCTCTCTAGGAGAAGGAATGAGTCGTAAACCTAGGGGTCTTTAAGTCAAGAGTGAATAGGTTACTTCTAGGCAAGCGTGCTCCATCGTCGACCACATCATCGTTTACCATCAGGTGAGATAGTGGTCAAGCGCGAGCCTATCAATAAAAAAAAATACCACCACGCGGGCCCAGTGCGGTTTGGTAGATGTCACATGTCTTTGAATTTTTGGTTCTTCACCATTGCTCTCAAAACGGTGAAGGAAAACATCGTGAGGAAACCGGCATGTCCTAAAAGAAGATCATCATCATCATCTGCCTAGCCTTGTTCCCAACTATATTGGGGTCGGCTTCCAGTCAAGCCGGATTTAGCTGAATACCAGTATTTTACGAGGAGGGGCTGCCTACCAGACCCTAAAAGAAGATATTAATTTAGTAAAAATACATACAGTGATCAGGATTCCCGCAGTGAATTCGTTGTCGTCGACCAGCAGGCAGATGCTGTATAGCTTATGGCACAGCACCTCGAGGGACTCAAACCCTTCATGCAGATCTGGCTTCTCAGTCTCCTCCCACTCGTCTTTGACCGCAGCTGCTTTAGTCTGTGGTAAGTCAATAAAAGACTTTCTACCAATCACCAATGGATTGACATCGTATCGCACTGAAATTTAAATGAGGATAGTTAACCGCCATCGTATAAAAGAAATCATAACACAATGCATAATTATACGAGTATATTTTTATTTTAATACAGCTGACTTAGTAAATGTTGTTCTGAATAAGGGTGGGGTAGGTGGGCTCTCAGATTTATCAAATATTTTTCATAAAAATCAGTCAAGGCTATATATTACTAATAGACCCGGTAAAAGTTGTCCTGCCATATAAATTATCAAAAATAAAATATAGGGGTAAGAGGGTCAAAGGTAGCCTACGATTTATTCTCACATCTACCAAATATACACAAAAAAATATCATGAAATTCGGTCAAGCAATTACGGAGGATTTTGATATCAAATATTGTGAAACGAGTTTTTTATATGTAATTATGTGTATAACGAGTATATATGTATAAAAATATGCAGTGCCGATATTCTGTAACTTACCTTTAAGGCCCTTTTCCCAGTCTGTATCCCACCCTGTAACAAAGAAAATAATAGTGTTTAAATTACCATCCAATGATATTATCATGACTCCTGTTTGAGGAGTGGCTGGAGAAACGTCATGACATCTTCACTGAAAAAAAACCTAAATGACTGAACCTAGGATCTTGAAATTTTGTACAAGGCTTTCTTTTATGATTTACGCGAGCCCAAAGAAAGTATTTTTGAATATTTGACTTTGAAGGGGGTGAAAAGAGGGAAGTTTGTTTATTTGCAAATATTTCTTTAGCCCACATTCATGAAACTTAGCATAGCACCCAAGTGAATTAGAAGGTTTTCATTATTCGTTTTTCAAAACTACGCTCGAAAACGATTAAGAGGTGGCGAACGAAATCGCTGGTTAAGTGCTAGTCTATTTACATATTTATAGTGATTGCGATACCACCAATATCAGAACCAGTTAATAATACAGTTTGCCAAATACTGGACAGAATAAAAATTGTGAAAATTTGTTTTCGACACGAAAGGAAAGTAGAGGAAAATAAATATTCAGAAATATTATAGATACTTAGGGCCTGTTTCACCACCTATGATTAAGTTTCGAGTATCTTACTTGACAGATAATTTCATACGAATTCTGTCACATTTTTGAATTTATTCAGTGAGTAGTGCCTACTCGGACATTGTGAAACAGGCCCTTACTCAAATATGAGATATAATAATTATAAAAGTGAAGAAATAAATTGTTATTGAAAAGGCAGGTTTTTAAGCAAGAGAAAGTTGTTTTATTTACTGATATAGGAATGGAAAGAAAAGGATTTTAAAGGATGAGCTTAAAATATCGTTTTTTTTTCTTTTTCAGGTTATAGTTAAATGGTTTAATTATTTTTGTCAATATCAGCACCACCATTCATGTACAAAAAATATAATTAGATTGTGTATTTTTTAAGTTTTTTTTACCCATTTTTAGACGAGTTGCTTTCAACTGTGTTAATCTTCAGATCGATTTGGAACTTTATATTATTATGTAGGTTATGCTTTTTAAGAAATAAGTTATTTATTGGTTTCTGTAATATCGCTGCATTTATAAACATTTTTAATATGAAATCCAATGATATTTTTATAACTAAAATATCTATTTACTAAAATACCATTGATGAAATCTAAAATCATATACAAAAGATATATGCGTTAATTGATAACATCTAGGCGCTTAGAGCAGCTAATGAAAGAGATATGTGTTTTTGTCGGATATGATCTACCCGTGTTCTAAATTTCATCAAAATTGGTTTAGCCGTTCAAGCGTGAAGAACTAACAAATATACACGTAAATTTCCACCTTTATCATAATTAGTACGATAATTGCCTAAATAAAAAATATGGTAGGCAATGCTGCCAGCCTTTTGGCCGCACATCCGGTTGACAGTACCTAATGCGGAAGAATTTTTTATAAGGGTTTTTAGTGTTTATGTTTTTTGTTAAGTTTATAATTAGTTAAGTATTTTATTTTCCTTGTTATATCTATGTTTAAAAATTATTAGATATTTTTGCATGGTCAGCCTTTTAATTTAATGTTCTGACTGTTGGGACTCAAGTCTCCTCTTTAGGAGTGGGAATGGGCCGTAATCCACCACGCGGGCCCAGTGCGAATTGGTAGATGTCACATTTTTGGTTTCTCAAAACGGTAATGAAATAATTTACTCAAAGCAATGTGCCTAGTTAGGTTTGAACCCGCGAGTTACAAATTGCAAGTCGGGGCAGTTACCACTGGGTCACCACTGCTCTCCAAAACAAATCACATAATATACAGGGTTATTTCTAAAATACTGGCAACCTCTCAGGTCTATGTAACTATCATCATAAAAAAATAAAAATATTATTATTATAAGAGGGAGGACTAGGTAGATACAGCAGAATACAGAGTAGGTACAGAACAACGAAATGTGAAAGGTTTGTTTTTGGTAAATGTATTATGTTTTGTAAAAAGTCATAGAACGAAAGTTGTTATTAATTTATGATGTCAGTAATACAGTGTTGCAAAGTTGTTAGTGTTTTACAAATAACCCAGTATAGTTAAAAAAGAAATTTAATACTTACAGGAAAAAGCAGGAGCCGCCGCGAGGCACAGTAGTACGATGGTCCGAATCATGGTTGTAGACGATATGCCAGCTCACACAGATTTGTACTGAACACTCAGTTTTCATGCGTATTTATACAAACGTTGGGCAAACATATGTATCTAAGTTTAGTAAAGTACACATGTTGTTTGCACTGCCGTGGTTCAGTGGCGGTTGTAACAAAACGTTAGAATTACGAGGGGTTCTTGATAACTAAAATAATGACATCTGGTTTTCAGCATAGGTACTCAAAACATTATTTTTTGTGTCTGGCTTATTAGTGTTGCCCCTAAGCTAATCAATTCTAATAAATAATAATAGAATATGTTTATATATATATTTTTTAAATTGTTATAAACTAGCGCTTGACTGCGATCCCACCTGATGGTAAGCAGTGATGCAATCGTTGATGGTAAGGCGCACTAGCTTATTAAGAGCCTAATATATATCGCCGTAATAGTTACTACGCACAGTCCAGTCGTCGAGAAACCGTCCCGCGTCCGGACCGAGCACAAGTCGTCAACGACGAGCAAAATCGTAGGGGCCAGCAGGGCCAAAATCTACTGGGGCCATGCGTTTGCTTCTGAAAGGAAACCTCGGAGTCCTAGAACGCAAGGCAAAGAAGGAACGTACACGTATGATTGGGAGAGTCAAATTCTTCTTCTACTTTCTGTCCTTATCCCATATTACTTGGGGTTGTTGGTGCAACACGTTTTCTTCTTCCATCCTGTCCTGTCGTCCGTCTCACTATCACTAACTCCTTTTACTTTCATATCGGCCCTCACACAATCCATCCATCTTTTCTTTGGCCTCCCTCTCCGTCTCCATCCATCTACATGTAATTTCATAACTCTTAGGGCCTATTTCACCACGTATGATTAAGTTTCGAGTATCTTACTTGGCAGATAATTTCATACAAATTCTGTTCCATTTTTGAAGTTATTCAGTGAGTAGTCCCTACTCGGACATTGTGAAATAGGCCCTTAGTAACATACGTTTCATCCCGCCTCTTTATGTATATGACCATACCAAGACAAACGATTTCCTTTCAACTTTTCTGTCACTGGCGCCACTTTCAAACTTCCTCTAATATAGGTACTCATTTCTCACTTTATTCATTCTCGTCACACCACACATCTATCTCATCTCCGCTACATGCAGTCTTTTTTCATCCATCTTTTTCACAGCCCAACATTCTAATCCATTGAATTGTAACTAATACCTGTAAATTGTAATAATATAACGTAGGTAACTAAGGAAAGATACCTAATTTTTAGTACATGTTAAATTAGGATGTTAAGGGCAGGCGGATGACTGCTAAGGGCCTGTTTCACCACCTATGATTAAGTTTCCAGCATCTTACTTGGCAGATAATTTCATACAAATTCTGTTCCATTTTTGAATTTATTCAGCAAGTAGTGGCTACTCGGACATTGTGAAACAGGCCCTTATAAGCACTACAATAATAATAAATTATAATGTCAATGTACTCTAAGTTTGCCATAAACGTTTTACCTTTGGCTTTACGATCTGACATGCCCTCCCGCTCCACCTTAGTGCGGAAAAAGTCATACGTTGAGTGACCGATGACAAATTAGGGCTCCTCAATAGTTAGCAAGTGGGAAGGTCATGTTCCAGTGCTAGTTCCTAGGCTGACAGATAATATGAGGTTCTCCTGCTAGAGATATCATCATCTGCCTAGCCTTTTCCCAACTATATCGGGGTCGGCTTCCAGTCAAGCCGGATTTAGCTGAATACCAGTATTTTACGAGGAGCGGCTGCCTACCAGACCTCCACAACCCATTAACTGGGGTAAAAAGGAATGAAGTAAAGCAAGACTGGACATTGACAGATTTACTGGCTTCTGACTATCCGTAACGACTGCCAAAGATCTACAAATGACAGCCGGGACCCCTGCTAGAGATATATGTATATTGTCTATAATCTTTTGTAGGGTGACTGGTAATTAGTGACCCAATGTATTTTATTCAAGAATTATATAGGTACTATTCTTTACAGCATTCACCTTCTTCTTCACCTTCTGACTAATTTTGACCCCGTTTCATCCACTTTTGCGGTGAATTTAGGGAAATATTTTTTAGTGCTCGCTCCGCGTCATAAAAAGAAGCTTTGATGCATAATTTAGCCCTTTAAGTTTCGTTTTTAGTTTATAAATCCAAGTTATGAATAAAACCGGCCAAGAGCGTGTCGGGCCACGCTCAGTGTAGGGTTCCGTAGTTTCCTGTCCGTCACAATTTGTGTCCCCAACTTTTTAAAATAATTTTGTTCGTCCCACAAAGTTCAAAATAATTTTCCTAGAAAGTCTTCATAAAGCTCTACTTTCCAGATTTTTTTCATATTTTCTAAACTTATGGTTCAAAAGTTAGAGGGGGGGGGGGCACATTGTTTTTTACTTTTGGAGCGATTATTTCCGAAATTATTGATATTATCAAAAAATGATTATAGTAAACCCCAATTCATTTTTGAATACCTATCCAACAATATATCACACGTTAGGATTGAAATTTAAAAAAAAATCGCTTTTTACTTTACATGTAGGGGGGCTACACTAATAAAACATTTTTTTCCAATTTTTATTTTTGCACTTTGACGGCGTGATTGACATACATATTGGTACCAAATTTCAGCTTTCTAGTGCTAACGGTCACAGAGATTAAGCGAGGACGGACGGACAGACATGGCGAAACTATAAGGGTTCCGTTTTTGCCAATTGGCTCCGGAACCCTAAAAAGTGTCTAAAATTCAAACCAGATGGAGCTATATGTCGCAAATAGAGGCTTATTTCTAACTGTTGGTTATTTGAACAAGTGCGTGCGTGTTCCGGTATGAAATATAATTTTAAAAAGCCTTTGTGTTATTTGTGTAACGAAATACGGAGGCACGTGTAATTTTTTTTTAAATAATTCGGTTACAATAATATAAGATTAATTAGGAAAATTCCACGTAGGTGCTTGAGTGAAAGTGTTTCTTTTTTCAGGTGGAGATTCTGGAAATGACTTCTCTCGCTCTGGGGGAAACGGGAGGGCGTCTCCGACTTTTACAGACTAAAACTCATTCCTGTTCCCTGCCCCGGAAGCCCGGGACTCTCTTTCATTCAACCCAGGGCCCAAGTAATCTTCGACCCTGATCGACCCCCTCGTTTTGCTGACATCTCTTTGAGGCCCAAGTTGGTAGGGGATCAAGTTTAATATTTCTGTAGCGTTTTTGAGATATGTTTATGATTATTATACTATGTGGTTGGTGGGACAGAAATATCAAATTTGGTTAAAGTTCCTCATTTGGTTACTTTTGGCATCGAATGTTAGATTATTTATTTATTATATTATATTTTTAGTTTTCAGATTTTTTCCTATATTTGTGCTATCAGACTTTGCTTTATTACAATTTGTTATTACCTTGACAATGTCAAATTGCAAGTTTTTGCGATCATATCTTTTTTCGTTAACTTAAAAGTTTGATTTTTGCACAGTTTTAAGGGACCACAGACAGAGTATATAGTTTTATTTTCAACTCGGTACTTTCACGCGTTCCTGATATAAAGGGTCTTGACAGCCAGACAGACAGACGGACAACAAAGAGATCCCATAAGGGTTCCGTTTAAGGTACGGAACCCTAAAAATGACTAAAAAGTACAAAATAACTTAATTTCGGAAGTCAATTGGTAGATAGGTTATTTTACACTTTTTAGTTGTGATAAAATTGCCCTTATTCCTTGGGTCAGTCATCGACAACACGTATATATAAACAAAGCCAGTTTACTTGTTACGCGAAAAAGCCAGCGAAAAATTTCACCGAAGAGGAGTTTGGAATCATGAACTGAATCCATGACATTCGTTTGTTGCAACTGCAACTTTATTCCATGGTAACTCTGGTAAGGATACAGGTATCTTACGTTCTTAACTCTGCTTATTTGAATTCTCCTGACATTCTTTACACTTTTTTTCACCTTATAGCTACTGCCTAGGAGTCTTTAAGTCAGGAGTGAATAGGTTACTTCTAGGCAAGTGTGCTTTATTGTAAGCAATATCATCGCTTACTATTGGGTGAGAAAGTAGTCAAACGTGAGTTTACCTATAACATAATAATATTATCTGTACCAACTGATAATTTCTTGGCTTAGGCCCATAATGTCAGCACTCTCCGGCTTGCCGAGAATGTAAAATACATGAGAAAATAATAATAATTAATGGTTTAATAGTCTAGACCAACATCTAGGAGGCTCTCGTTAGGCGGCTGGAGTAAGGTCTTGATTAAGAAAGCAGTACTCCTGGACACGGCTCGCATGGTCGAGGTTCCTTTCCCTGGAGCTCTGACCACAGCGGTAGCTATACCCTGTTTCCGATAAAAATATTAACCCACCGGGGTTACAATTTTTTAAATGGGTTTTTTATATACCTTTTATAAGAAATATTTAAAAATGTTAAACTATAGTAAATAAGATGAATAAAGAGAATAATAAAACAAAAAATATGGTTTCCAAGAAGTCAGTCGAGCTGATCCGGCAAATCAACCTCTGTAACTGTACTATATACATTTCGTGAGAGCGTGCTTCAGAATTGCACAATTTAATTCCACCAAGCCCGGTCCATCATTGGACCACTCACTACAAGCGTTGCAGGGCAAGTGTGCTCCATCGCCGATCACAGTCATCATCGCTTACCATATTTAAATCAAGAATCCTCTAATATTTTCTACGTAATTATAATTCGTTTAGCATGACCTTCTCCTGAATTTGCCTTGGGAATAATGGGATTTGAAAAAAAGGCCTTTCTGAGATTTTTTTAAGGCTGGGAATCCTCAGAATGAACTCATCCGCTCTTGAGCGCGGGGGGAGGGCGTGTCAGACTTTTACAGACTAAAGCCCACCCGTTCCTTCTTTGCACAGTTCCTGGGTCCCAGGTGTTCCTTTCAGAAGCTAACCCATGGCCCAAGAGGCTTTGGACCTACTGGGCTCCTACGGTTTTGCTGACATCTCTTTGAGGCGCACGTGGAACAATAGGTTTGTCGTGCTACGGTGAGATAGGCATCTGAAATTGCCAACCAAGGTAGGACGTGGATATAAAAGTCAGGATAGGAACGCATGGACGGGCATAAGAAATAAGAACAGAGGAGTGGTACCCCACTGCCTTGATTGCAGTGAGTGAATAAAAAAAGGCATTAATGTATTAATGAATATTTAATTATTCAATTCATTTAGCTGATTTACCCTAATTTCGGCAAACAGTAAATACTAGTAGGACTGTCGATGAAGTAAGTGTGCATGGTGATCAGGCCAGGGTTGTTTGCTAAGTCGTACAGACACGCAGGACCTCTGGGAACGATCGTCTGAAAGCAAATACATATCATTAGAAGTCTGCAGAAGCATTGAATGTACTGCATGCACATGCATGCATGTGCATGGGCGTGTATGTGCATGTGTGTGTATGTGCTGTGTGTTGTTGTATTGTGTGTTGAATGTTGTGTGTGTGTGTTGTGTGTATTGGTGTACCGGGTACTAATGTATCAATCGAGCGGGCTGCTGAATACCAGGGCCTCAAGTCTGCTATTAGAATCGTATCTGAATTGTCGATCATTGGCTTCATAATGGTTAATTTTGACGTATCGTTAACTTATAATAGCACACTTGAGGCCCAGTTCTTACTTAAACAAGTACTGGGAACTTATCATGACTTGGTTAAATGTCAGTCTGGCGTGTGAGAAAGAAGGATGGAGCTATACACCTTATATAACTCTACTCCTTTAACAGCCCACTAAAGGTTGCAAAATGAATCGTATTAAGAGTTAGTGGTAGCCCTGCTGGTAACGGCAAAATGTAGTTATACCTAACTCACAGACTCAGATCCAGACACTTTCCAAGTAACAAATTCGCTTTCCTGATGAAAAAGATAACCTCTCCCAACTGTGAGGTGTGTGGAGTTGTAGAAGATATGCATCATTTGTTAAGGGAATGTGTTCAGTATAAGGCTGATAGGAGTAAGTTTTTCAGGGCTTTGAAGTTAAACAAGAATGATATAGGTAGATTCCACCAAATATTAAATACTTAAGCCGACTGCCTATGATGCGAGAAAGTTGATCGATTTTATGACCCTGATCCATTGATCTCTTTTGTCGTAATAATTGTCTTAGGGTACGATGGAACATATGATGTGCTTTTTAGATTCTAAAAAATAACCTTCGAGCCGGTATTATGACTGGCCCGTTGGTCTAGTGGTCAGAGCGGCCCTGAATGCTATGCCAGAGTTTGTTGGATCGATTCTCACCCAGGACAAATGTTTGTGTGTTTCTGTGTCTGGGTGCAATTTATCTATAATATAATACATACATACATACTTATGTATTTAGAAATACATAAGTATGTTTATTAGTTGTCTAGTACCCATAACACAAGCTCTGCTTAGATGGCGTGGTGTGAAAGTTGTGAAATATTATTATTATAAAACATTAAGAAGAGAATGTGTAACATTCACCTGAACTCCTAGCTTGGGTGGATTTTCAAAGAAATTTGTGCAGCCTTTCTCCACCTCGTAAACGCCGTAGCCTACAAAACCCAGGCCTATCAGCTTGCCTCCGAACTCGAGCGGGAAGAACGGGAACAGACGGCTGTTGCACTCCAGGGATTCCCTCATCTCGTAGTAGTAATGGTTACCTGCGTTTACATACGTGTAAAGTAAAGCTCCTATCCCACTGGCGTTTTACGAGCGTTGACGTCAACGTCGCGTCTGCGAAGCGTCAACGCCGTGTAGACGCAACGTTGACGTCACGTCTGCGCGTGACAAGCATTAACGTCCTCTGAACGCGACGTTAACGTCGCCCACATAATACTATTGCCAAAAAACGCGACGTTAACATTGAGCAAATGTGACGTTGATATCGCGTTCAGCCTAGCGGACGTCAACGTCGCGTCTGCGCAACGTTGACGCTGCGCAGACGTTCGAGTGACGCCGACGCTCGTAAAACGCTAGTGGGATAGCGGCCTAGTGTTAGCTAGAAGTGGCTCAAGGCAGAAAAGAGTGGAAAAATGGCAGGGAGGTCTTTGTCCTGCAGTGGGACACGACAGGTTTATAGTTGATAGAAAGCTGCTTTCTTCCTGAGCGCTATGGGCTATATTTTATGTAAAAAAAGTGAACTAAGTAAATGCAGAAAAACTTTCACGCGGGCGAAGTAAAAGCTATATAGTCTGTTTATATATGTATACTCAATGGTTACTTACCCATCCAGGGCATGCAGGCTTGCAGCGTGAAGTTGCTGGCTGCTGTGTCGGCAATCTGCTCGGGGTCGGTGGAGATGGGGTGCAGTTCTCCGTTGATACCCGACACGTAGATGTATTTGTCTTGCAGTAAAGTGTCTGGGTTACGCGTGGCTACGCGAGATTCGGCGCTAGTCTTCAGATACTCTAAAAAAACAAATTTGTTACTACTCGTATATTATATGGATTTTTTATGGTCTGTTTTTTAAACCCTGAGACTAAAATGACATTACAACTCAAAGGAATTGGCATCATTCTTATAGTCAATTAGACACTTGTGTCAATTCAGTCTCCGGGTTTAAAAAACAGACCATAGTGATTATAGTTACTGGTTTTTCTTTTTTTAAGGTGGGAAATCATCAGAATTCTTTTGCTCTTGGGTGAAGCGGGAGGTGCAGTGTTAGACTTTTACTGACTAAAACCCACTTCTCGTTCCTTCTGTTGCCTTCGTTCCAGGGTCCCAGGTTTTCCTTTCAGAAGCCAACCCATGGCTCCAGAGGCTTCGACCCTACTGGGTGGTTTTTGCAGTCTATTTGAGAGCTCGAATCCGAGTTATTTTATGTCACTAACACTGTATGGATCTTTGTGGGTCCGAAATAAAATAAATACAATTCTATAAATCACTGGAAACTGGATAGAGTATTTTTGGGAAATTTAGAAAAAAAATATAGGTATAATACCCGGCAAATAAGTTGGCAAGTTTCGCGCATGTTGCACAAAAAAGCGAATGAGCGAACGGGACGTAACGCAGTGCGGAGGCAAAAGTCGTCTAACGCACCAATCATAAACTACTATTATAATACTGCACCAATCACGCGCCGGATCGGCGCTACCTCATACCCCGCGTCCCGCTTGACCACCAAATAGATCTAAAAATGATTTCTGCGCATTGCCAAGTTATGTGTCGCCGGTTATAAGCTGTTTTTTCTTGACAGCATAGGGTAAGAGTACCATGTGTCGTAGGGGCCAGACATACCATTACCCTTAGGTACTATCCCATGATTTTCCCATATTAAAATACTTAATCAATATTTTACCACTTCTTCTAATTCAATAATCCCTACTAACACAGCGTCTGGGGACACGGATATTCCGAAAGGTAAGCCCGTGTCCCCAGATCGAAGGCAACGAAGGAACAGGGTGGGGTTTAGTCAGTAAGAGTCTGACACGCCTTCCCGCTCCGCCCAAGAGCGGTAGAAGTCATTCTGATGATACCCTACCTAAAAAAAAACCTACTAACAAAGCAAAAATGTTAAATGATCTTTCTTCTTCTTATGACAATTCGCTCATTGCTTCATACTAACCGGGAGATGAGAAGTATATAGCAGTAAAAATATATTCTGCACTCTTTCCATTTCCATCAATTGTGGTCCAGTTTCTGAATCCTTGGACTTTCCAGTCGTATATACTAGGTGTGGTGAATTGGCTCTTTTTGAACTGTAAGCAAAATAAATATAAGAGGATAAAGAAGTCATTAAATACCTACTTATTTTAGCAAAACCGATTCACATTCGTATACTCAAAGCATAGTTCTGTTAAAAACCAGCGTCAGGCGACTGGTACACAATAACAAACTACAGTGCTAGACAACTAGCACTTTACTGAACTAGACTTATTTATACTGCGCAGCAGGACAAATTACAAAAAGTAACGCACTTGGCTGGGTTTGAACTCGCGACCCGCAACTTGCTATTCAGGAAAGTTACCACGCTCTACATTATTAATACCAATAGTTAGTTAGCCCATTGTGTCCCACTGCTGGGCGAAAGCCTCCCTCTCCTTTTTCCGCACACGTCTATCCTCAGCTATTACGGGCCAGTCCCTACGGTAATCGGCCAGACCTTCGCCTTGGTCTGCCACGATGTCGCCTTACATTCAATGGGACCCAAAAAGTGGATCTTTTTGCCCACCGCAAATCTGACATGCGGCTGATATGTCCGGCCCAATCCCACTTCAGAGTGGCGGCTTTTTGGGTAACATCTTTTATCTTCGTTTTGGCGCGCAGTATTGTGTTTCTTACGCGAGTTTATTAATTTAATACCAATGTATATCAACGCAAGTTTATTAAAACGAATAGTATAACCCAAGCAGCAAAAACTAGTACTATAAAAAACCATAGAACGTTTTGTAAAAATCTGTCCTTGGTCCTATAAAACCCCAAAGAACGTATCTTTTATTCGGAAGTGGCGCATTTACATCTCTGTTCAGTGATAAAATAATTTTATTGCTGTGTTCATAATGACGAAACAGTCCAATAAAATCTATGTAATAGTGATGCAGGTCTCAAAATAGTGATGTACTGGCTACTGTGGGTCCTTTTATAGTACTTTTTCGTACTATATAAGAGTTTAGATTCCTTTACGTCACTTTTTCATTCACCATTCATTATTTTACATTTGTGATAGTGCAAAAAATAATTAAAATAATTTTACAAAAGGATACGAGTAATCTGAGGTGAATAAGATTTTATTTTGTTATTATAATATTAGTCTATTACGGTGGAAATGATGTGCGACTGCAGGTTTACTGATAAACTAGGGATAGGTTTACCATGAATTTAAAGTGCCCCCCTCGAATTGTTGAGTTTTTACTAAAATTTTTATCATATAAAGTGATTTCGATATTCTAAGAGCCATTATAGTACTTGCTGTGATAATGTTTTCACTGTCACTCATCGTGGATTCAACCTAAAATTGGGGTTCTGTGTGAGCATGACTGAATACTTATATAAATTGTAAACAGTGTTTTTTTTTTATTATTTTTCTGAAGACCATAAGTAATGAAAAAAAAAGGGAATTATAAACTGTTTACTGACGAATAGTATGAATTAATCATGTAAACAGTTATAATTAATATTATAATATAATAAATATTATAATTAATTGCCCAATTTTTCACGCCGTCACGAAATTGTTGGTCTTTTTCGAATGTTGAAGATTCAGAAAAATTGCTGAAGTATAGACTCACTTCAGAAATAATATCTTCGTAAGACACATTTTGTACGGAACCGTTTCCCACATTTGTAATTCCAACTTGATTTTGGCTACTATCATTGCTTTGATTGTTTGATGATGACGAAATTACTTTTTCAAAACGTCTATTAATTTCTCTTCTGTAAGTTCCACTGCGTTTATATCTTTTCCAATTCTTTAAATCCATGTTTTTGCTTTTAGGTCAGAATGCACGTCGCATTAATTCCGTATTAAAATGTCTGAATATTGTTGTAAAAGCAAGCCAATAATCCTTTTTGAGACTTAGCTGTCATTTAATAGAAACATTTATCTACATGTATGTGCCACTTTTGCGTCAGTATAGTGATAGATACCCATTTATAATACCAAGAAGCGCACTGCTAGGCACCAAAAAAGTTGTTATCCAATAATTCGGCTCTATTATAGCGTCTGTGTGATATGCTTATCGATAAAATTATAATATGCATTTAAAAACTATTATAATACCCTTACGTTCTATAAGCGTGCAGTGAAATTAGACTACATCACAAAAACACTCTATTGAAAAATCTTTGTAATTACTAACGCACACGTACTATAGCAGCGATCTGAATATCCACAATATCACAATATCGCCCTGTAGTTGAATGTTCATCACTGCTATAACGAAACTACTATTGCAGTTCGTTTGGAACCCTTATTGCGTTAATCAGGCAAATAAAGGCACCTGTTAACAATTTTAAAGAGCAATATTATTATGTACTAGTTATATTAAAACTTGCTACAGTACTTAACTATAACGGTTGTATAAAATGGCGTAGTAAACGTTTACATTATTTGTTTATAGGTATTTTTAGCTCTCTAAGCATTTAGAGCAATAATGCACTGTCGAACGCTTTTATACAACACTGTGGCACCGCTAAAATCTCAATAAATCGTTTATAGAGCTTTTTAGAATTATAAGTTGAAATAATAGGACTGAATTGCTGGTTGGGAATTAAATGAAAATACATACAGCGATGATGACGCCCGCAACGTATCCAGTGTCGTCGAGCAACACGCAGACGTTGCTACATTTGGAGCACCACACCTCCAGAGAGGCAAACTCTTCATGCAGCTCTGGTGTAGGAGTCAACGTCCATTCCATTTTCTTCGCTGATTCTCTCGTCTGTGGCAAATCCATGAAAGCATTCCCGAACGCCTTGGCTAGGGGATTGACATCGTATCTCACTGGAATTTAAGAGGATAGTCAGTCATAATCGTGAATCGTAATCATGAGAAATGTATTCGAGTATAAAAAGGAGACCACCCATTTTGGGATAAAATTTATTCTTTTTTTTTGGTGCACATGTCTCTCTACCTCTCTACTTAGGCTTTTTTCCCACCTATATTGGGGTTGGCTTCCAGTCAAGCCGGATTTAGATGAATACCAGTATTTTACCGGGAGCGGCTGCCTACCAGACCTCCACAACCCATTAACTGGGGTACGGTACTTCATTTTTAAAGCACATATGTAACACATATTGTTTTTCTTTGACGTTGTAGTTGAAAACTATTTGGATTCGGAGATATATGCCATAACATGATTGAAAAAAGTGTCCTTGAAGTTTCTTGTAGGTACGTTCTTCTATATAGAGATCTATGCTTTGGAAAGTGAAATGAGCGTCATTTTTCTGACTGACTTCTCGACATTTCAAAAGTGGCGGTATTTGGTTCCTCTTTTATATACGAGAGCAAAAAAATCGCACATGGATTGTAATTTGGTTTAATACCGATATTTCCTTAAATCCAATGAAATTGAGTATAAATTATTTTTCGACACACTTGCTCATAAAGTGGCTGTTATGGCACTGTACTTAGGTATATAAAGGGGCTCGTTACCGAACTGTGACATTTTGATTACTATTATGCACATGTGCGGTAATGTAGTTAGAACCTTTTTGTTAAACCTCTTTTTTGTCAAAAAGAGTTTTAAGACAAAAAAGAAGTTATTGCGTTCAATAGCATGAATTAGTGTTTTACTTACTTATTTCATGCAATTTCGTGTTTAAATAAACTATTTAAAATTTTACATATTTAATTAATTAAATCTTTTATCAAATTTGTATTTTCTGTTCATATGCAACCTCATTCTTATTTTTTCTAAACCAACAGCTAGAGTAGCTAGTCTATGGCCGCCATTTTTCGCGCATGCGCGCGTTTAACAAAAGTCAATTTTATTGCCGCCATATTTAAAAATAAAATACAGATTTTATAAATATGTCTACAACAACTATTTATGAGGAAAATGATTTGTGCTGTACGCAAGAAAATGTACCTATATCATGGGACCACTATACAGTCAAAATAGTTAATTATAACTTTACTGACTGCACATTTACGAACTGTTTCTTTAGATAAACTTTTCATATACCTACTAAATAAAGTTGATTTTTTTTTATTTTCTTCACAAGTGTGTCGAAAAACGTCGTATGATACACGTGAGTAATTGGTCATTATCGTTCTTGGTTCTCTTAAGACCCTCGCCATGGCTCGGGTCTTAATACCACCGCGACGATAATGACGCACATTACACACTTGTATCATAATGTACTAAAACTAAATTAAAGGATGTAAGGTTAGCTTTACAAAAAACACAATATTAAGATCATTGACCTTCACGTAATTCACAAAAACCAATCGTACACCCAATTTCCCCAATTCACTCATTTGCATTTCTCAACTGAAAGTTGATCCTGAGCTACAGAAGGGGTGTTTTTTTTTAATTTTTACTCATTATCCGTCAACGTGATAATGTCCCTACTGGAAGCAGATGGATTTACCAGAAAAATATGGGTACCACGCCTGCAGAAGCTGTTCAAGTTATTACTTTGCCCAAAACATGCCATAAACCAAATGAAGTTGCTCGACAGCAAAATTTTAGCCGCTTCCCAGATCTTCGGATATACCAAAGATTTCAAGAGACTAGTGGGCACATTCGGCGACCAGGACCTGACCGGTGGCGCGTAGGATAAGGGCGTGATGATCGCTTTGTTGTAACAAGTACTTTGAGAAATCGGCTATCGAATGCGATTGAAGTGAGACAAAAGCTTTAAGAAGTTCGCAATGTCAGTATAAATCAGTGGACATTTAGAAAAAGACTGGATGAAGAAGTTCTGACTGCACATCATCCAGCAAATGGTGCCAAACTGACCACAGCTCCCCAACAAGCCCGGTGACAATTTGCCACGGTACACTTAAATTACGTGTATGACTCATGGCAAACTGTAGGGTTTTGTGATAACTGCAGAATGACTTACATGACCATGATGGACGCTTTAGGATCCACAGAAGGTCATCAGACTAATTATAACACTGCTGCATAAGCAATCATGTTGCTTTTGGAGGCGTTTTGGGGTAGCATAATGTTGTACGGTAAAACTGACTTGTATTCATACACTGGGGCAAATACCTGCCCGATATCGAGAGGGTTGATGGCTTCACGATACGTCAAAAAAATGCTCGGAGAATCTGCGAAGCTGCTGGTGTAACATATGGTATTTTTTTTGTTCTTAATGCTCGATAACACCAGATCGCATGTCGCTAGACCAGTTGGACATTACATGGAAAACTTTGGAATCATCGTGATAGTGAGGCTAGTGCGTAGTTCTGATCTTAATCCAATTGTTCATGCCTGGAATGACCTTAAAAGAAGAGTTAGAGCAAAAAACCCGGTTCTTCGTGACTCCAAGAGGATCAATTTATCATTGACGAGGAGTGGAAGGTTATACCATACAATTTCATGGTAAAATTAATACGGTCCATGAAAAATCGATTAACAGCTGTAATTAAGGCTAAGAGAGGGGAGAATTTTAAGTTTGATTCTCATTCTTTCATAAGTGAAATTTTGTAATTTTACCCTTATGTTGGATATTGTGCTCTCAAACTTTACAAGGGTATTTTTGTACACTGTATTATACATATCATTAGAAAGATAAAGAAATGGTCTTTCAACATGTGTATGCATTTCTTTCAAAAGCTATTCATATTCATGACAAAAACTATCTTAACATAACAAGCCATCATGTGCGATTTTTTTGTTCTCGAGTGTGAAATTAAAAAAAATCAATGGCTATTCGTTAGTCACGCTAAAACTCGAGAACGGCTGAACGGATTTATCTTATCTTGGTCTTGAAATGTTCGTGGGGGTCTAGGGAAGGTTTAAAAGGAGCGAAAAATTCGAAAAAAAAAGAAATTCGGCAGTACGAAGTCTGCCGGGTTAGCTAGTAAGAAATAAAATGTTTTGAATCTTTGTAGATCGGTAATAGAACGTTGTATATCTTTGGTTCTAAATTAATTACAGCATTGTTAACATACAAAGAAATGTTTCTACTCTAACCACTAATAAAATAAAATATACTCAATTCTTATTTTGTCCCAAATCGTTGAACAAAATGGGTAAGTACTCTCCTTTGCATTGTGATGTTCAACGACTTACCCTTAAGGCCTTTATCATATTTGGCATCCCAAAACCCTGTAACAAAAAAATGCAGTTTTTGAATTACCATCTAGATATTACATAGAATTCCTTAAACATTAGCCGATAGTTAAACAATTATAGAAGAATAGAATAAAATGCCTTATTTTATAGAAGTTGAAAGAAAGAATGAAAGAAAAAGAATTTATTGACTAAGTTATAAGTTGCTTATTTATCTAAAACAACAGATAGAAATAATTACTTGGTCAAATGCAATCCTGTCAAAACTGAGTTCATTTTTATGTGATGCGCATATCATAAAGCAGTTGGTACTTCAGTTTTATTTATGTTGAAAAGTGGTCATTTTTTCAATTTATGATATACATACACCATAGTTAGTGATCCAAAAATTGGTTTGTAATTGGCAACCTGTATTTTGGAAAATACGAAATCAACCTACATAGATCGTTGTCCGAAAATTGATTTGTCGTTTTGTGGCAACCAGTATTTTGGAAAAGACGGAGTTATAATAATAATATTCCACAACTTTCACACAACGCCATCTAGTCTAGTCCCAAACGAAGCAGAGTTTACTTTATGAGTACTAGACAACCAATAAACTATTATATTATTATTAAACATAACATGGCAAAGAATTGTTCCTTAGGGCTCAATTCTTGGCCACTACGAACTCGAGTGATATTTGACCATGTTTCATATTTTGTATGGACTTTAAAAGAGACTGTGGCCCCTGAGTTTGTTTCGGTGTTTCTTCTCAGGGTAGTCAGCTAGGAAACACCGGCCTCATCTATACTAATATAATAAAGGGGTAAAGTCTGTTTTTTTGTTTGTATGAGGTAATCTGTGGAAGTACTGGTCCGATTGCTACAATTTTACACCAATAGAAAGCTGCTGTATTCCTGAGTGACATATATATTTTATGTACGCGGGCGAAGCTGCGGGCTAAAGCTAGTCTAGTATAAATTGACGAAAAAAAAATCAACCTATAAAAGAGTTTCTAAAAACCTACTTGCAAAATAAATGTAATTTATCATTATGATATTTCTCCATTCACGTTAACTTTCTGAATCCTATCACTCAGAAAGGAAGTAAAAGGCCTATTACACCACTCGTTTTTACGAACAGTCTTAGTCTACGTCACGTAGTGTAATAAGGGTAAGACGGTCTATGTAGATTCAACGACAGTCTACATAGACCGGTCGTAAAAACGGGTGGTGTAATAGGCCTTTTAGAAGATCTAGAGCGGAAAGTATGGGCCCTATTTCCAACCTAAGGGTCAAAATAAAGCCCAAAAATTCTTCTAGTGAAATATTTTATGTTAGAAATAAAGTAAAACTTACAAGAAAACACAGGTGCAACGAGGCAGAGTAGCGTTACGAAACGGAACATGACTGCAGATGATGCGACAACTGACAATTGTGCTGAAAACGAAATAAGAGGCCATTTTATACATTCGCTTACCCAGCTTCCGGGGTTCAACGGTAGTTATAATAAAACGTTCGAACTATGGTTTTTTTTTTATATTGAATATACAACGTTGATACGACAGAGGGGCTTTCCTTAAAACGTGCGGTTGTAGGTACTCATCAATATGAACAACTTTTACTATGCGACCAACCCTGAAAACACAAAAAAAAAGTCCGCTCCTCCATACATTTTGTCAAATTATGAGAAGCGGATTATTTCATTGTTCATATTGATGAGTACAACAATTCGTTTTAAGGAAAGCCCCTCTGTCGTATCAACGTTGTATGTAGTTTATTAAGTTTTTTTTTGTCCTCATTTTTGATTAAAGGCCCTCCACTCCTTCCATCATTCCCAGGCCCGCACTTCCTCTTGCGATCTCAGCTGATGGTAAGCAGTGATGTAATAATTGATGGTGAGGCACACTAATTTATTAAGAGCCTATTCACTCTAGCCTTAATTCGTTGCGCCATCTCCTATATACTAAAAGCCTCTAAATAAATAAAGATAAAAAATCTCCTTTAAACAAATAAAAAACATTTGCTTCGGCGACACATTGATTTGCTCTTTGCCCAAGGTTACAGAAGACGTCTCCTGTCTGCTTTTTGCTCTCAGCTCTCAAAAATTTGGCTTTTTAAAAAACCTATTAGTTTAGATTATACTTTTAAATAAACATCATCTCAACATGGACCACCAGTCCTTGTATCAATGTGTGCGCATCGAAACTTGATGGGCTTCATCAGCAGGCTTAAAGTCACCCAAAGGGCAATGGAAAGGGCTATGCTTGAAGTTTCCTAGCGTGATCGATTCAGAAATGAAGATATTTGCAGGAGAACCAAGCCATTTGTTAGAGGCCTATGTACAATACTGAAAGTCTTTCGGCTGAAGTTATGATGGTGATGATGATGTACATCTATTAAATATTTTCTCAACTCGACCCTTTTTAGGGTTCCGTAAATAAAAAAAACACAAACGGAACCGGAAACTTTGTAATTACGTCACAAGAAAAAAATCCATTCGGAAAAATCTTCTAGACACGATTCGGGAATTGAACACACTGTTTTCATAGGTAAGATGGTACGGAACCTGGAGTGCGCGAGTACGACTTGCACTTGCCCGGTTTTTTTCCAAAAACTTGTCAAAATATTAATTTAAAGTAGGTAAATACAAAAAAACAGACATATACAGAGCAGAGCATTGGTAAACACTTATGAGTTCTAGGTCACGGGTTCAAACCCAGCCAGGCGCATTACTTTGTGTTATTTATTATATCACAACTGGTCTCCAAACGGTGAAGAAAACATCGTGAGGAAACCGGCATGTCTTAGAACCAAAAATTCGAAGGCATGTGACATCCACAAACGCCATGGGCTCACATGGTGGATTACGGCCCATTCCTCTTCTAGAGAGAAGGGCTGAGTCCCAGCAGTGGGAACATTATAAGGCTGATGCTTTGCTAAATACATAACTATGTACCTACGTCACTTTTGGGTAGATTAAATTAAGGTGAAAGCTACTGATCCGAGTGTGGCTGGATTTTCCTAGATGGCGTTGATCTCATTTTTTTTTGTATATGTATATTGTTTTTAGTATATGAGAGCATTATTAAATCAAGGAAATAGTATTTATTTGCGAAAATCCACCATTTTACTGTGTTGAACTTTTTTTTTATGGTAAGCAGTGATGCAATCGTTGATGGTGAGGCGCACTAGCTTATTAACGTTTGAATCCCCAACCGGTCCTATGAAACCGCGCTGTTATTGTTTTACTATTGTGTCTCGTTTCGCGGGTATCTGAGTAATTAAGAGCCTATTCACTCTAGCCTTGAAGACACCCAAATTATAATCGGACGGGAAAACCGCAGCAGGCAAATTATTCCAGTGCCTCGATGTACGCGGTGTAAACGTCGAAGCGAAACGCTTAATCAGGCCAGGAGAGATGCCGTACGCTGGAAGATTACTCAGTAGGATGGCGTGCCATACTCTATCGAAGGCCTTCGAGACGTCCAAGGAAACTGCAAGACCTTCCCCATTCTTCTCGAGGGCCTCGCCCCACAGGTAAGTGGCATACACCAGAAGGTCCCCAATCGCGATTGCGGCGAAACCCGTACTGTCGGTCACTGAAGTAGATGGTAAAAGGCCTCGCGGGCGCAGCCCAATACGTTGGTCCGATCAGATCCGCGCCGCTCTTAATTCCACGATGTACGATGCCCTTGACAACGCCAAAGACAGGAACAGATGGAAGAACATCATAAGGGCTAAGGTGATGAAGCAGGGAGGTCACGACCCTCAGCATTGAGGAATACGATGCAAGGAGGATCATTTGTTTTTCTATCTCCAGTATGCCAGAACTGGAGATAGATAAGTTATTAGGTTCGGCCGTACAAACAAAGGTGAAAGCTACAGATCTTAGTGTGGCTATATAGGTTTTCCCAGATGGCGTTGATCTCAACATTTTTTGTTTATTGTGTTTTAGTAGGGAGCATTTATAAGTCAAAGAAATAATATTTGCGAAAAATAAAAATTCAAATGTCTTGAACTTAATTAAATTATTGCCTCAAAAATTCACCTAATTTTGACTGTGATTCTGACTGTTCATAACTCGGACTATAGTGCTTTAGTATAAAGTTTTACTAACCACTCCCTGAAAAAAAATAGCTTTCTATGTCTTAGAGCCGCTGGAGCTGGTGCTGGGCTTTGATAAGTCAGTGAATCAGGGTGATCAACCTCCTCCTTTCTTCATCATCTGCCTAGATGCCAAATGTCCTTTCCTTTGCATTGTTCGTCAAGACGTTGAGCTCCTTAGTAGCCCCGAGTTGAGCTTTACGAGGAAAATGACAAATGCTTGCACTGACTGGACAGGTCCGCTCAAATCTGCATGGTTCTTTCTTTAAAAGGCCATCTCAGACACCAATCTGCATAGTTCGCATATGATTTGACCAATACATTTTGTATGGATATTTTTTTTTTAAAAGAGACTGTGACTCCTGAGTTTGTTTCGGTGTTTCTTCTCAGGGTAGTCAGTTAGGAAACACCGGCCTCATCTAGATTAATAATTTTGACAAAAAAAAAAAATTGACGTGTAAAAGTGTTTCGTGAAACCTATTTGCAAAATAAATATCATTTATCATTTATCATTTATCATTTAGCCTTTTCCCAACTATATTGGGGTCGGCTTCCAGTCAAGCCGGATTTAGCTGAATACCAGTATTTTACGAGGAGCGGCTGCCTACCAGACCTCCACAACCCATTAAGTGGGGTAACACGGTACTTCATGGACAGACTGAAGTCAGATTTACTGACTTCTGACTATCCGTAACGACTGCCAAAGATCTGCAAATGACAGCCGGGACCTGCGGTTTAACGTGCTTTCCGACGCACGGATGAAACTCGTTATGTTAAGATGGTCACCCATCCACAGACCAACCTAGGCAAGCGTTGCTTAACCGTTTAGATCGACCTGTGCGGCTGTTATTATCTAGCCACGAGTTCCCCTTTAACTTCTAAAAAAGGTGGAGGTTTTCTGTTGTATGTTTTTTTTTCCATGTTTGCTATCATAGAACACCGTCATTTATGAATCGATTTGCAAAATTATAGAATTGTGTTATAACACACCCCCTAGTCCCCCCTAACCCTACCCTATAGGACCCTAAGGACTATAGGACTTAGGGTCGAATTTCAATAGTCGGATAACTTTTCAAAAGAAGGGCTGTTTGACATATTTTCTATGCAAACGCTGTCAAATCGTAATTTATTCCTCAGTTAAAAATTATTCGACTACTGAAAAATCGGAAGCCTCTGGGGAACACGGAAAATCCGAAAGGTTGTTACCGTGCCCCCCAGATCGAAGGCAACGAAGGAACGGGGTAGGGGTTTAGTCAGTAAGAGCCTGACACGCCCTCTCGCTCCGCCCAAGAGCGGGATGATTCCCCTACCGAAAAAAAAGACCTTAACATGTTATACAGAATCATAAAATAATGAGCGACAGTAAACTAATATTTTTTCAATGCCTTTGACGTCAACAGTAAGAAACTTCCGCATTTGATCACCACAGGTGGTAACGAAGATGATCGTGTGATGAATTCATAAATAGGAAGGTAAGTAGGGGAGCGGGGGGCTAGTTGTAACAATTTGTCGTTTCTTGGCTATGAAAGCTTACTTAGTTGGTATTTATGAAATGTAACAGTACTATTCCACAAACAATGATTCAACAACAATGATTGAACAATTAGCAATGATTTTACTATTGATTTCAAATAATTATTTCATCAAACTTGTAAAGATTTTTTGTAGAAACGGCATTGAAAAAAATCTGACAGTTGAATGTTACATAGAGCATAAGAAACTTTAGGAACGCTAAAACAGGATTAAACTTTTAAATTTAATTTTTAATCTAACAGAAAATTATTCAAAAACAAAAAAACATGTTCTTTCTTTACTTAAACTAAAAAAAAGTGTATTGGTACCAGAAAAATTATTAACAATATTACAATCTAAGAAAATAGACACAGTAAAAACTTAGAAATTGCAGATACTGGTTCAAAAACTGTTGCTTGTATTTTAGGCTTCCAGCCATATATAATCTTAACCACTCTAGTAATCAGACTTTTGATTAGTTTAGCGTACTTAGCATTAGCAACGTTATAATAAACTTAGATTTTTAAGTTTTATTCTCAACTAGCTGTCCCCTGCGGTTTCACCCGCATTTTTCGATACTGTTCCGCTCCCGTGGGTTGTAGCGTAATAGTATATAACCTATAGCATTCCTCGATAAATGGGCTATCTAACACTGAAAGAATTTTTCAAATCGGACTAGTAGTTCCAGAGATTACCCCCTACATACAAACTTACAAACATACAAACTTACAAATTTTACCTCTTTATAATATTAGTATAGATTTAATAGAAAAATAAGCAAAACTTATAAAAAAAATGTCATAGTGGTTGTTTTTGATGATAGTAAAATAGTCCTGAGAGGTTGTCAGTGTTTTACAATTAATCCTGTATAGCGGTTACATGACATAAATTGTTTAACTATATGAAATCTACTTTGTCTTATCTGATAAACAAATTTAGTTAAACAAAAAAGTCCATTACCTTGCTTTCTATTACTTATAGATTTTTTTTTTAATATTCCAGAATTGGTATTATATAGTAAGTCAGGTTGTAAGTCAAACGAAAATTCTTCAACTAATGTAAGTAAAAAACGCTTGTTCCTACTTGCCCCTGTTACAACTAGCCCCCACTCCTCTTATACAGCATGGAAACATGCAATTCATGAAAAATACATCGTCACAACAAGCATCTGTGTTTATCGACAGACATAATTTATTACAATATTTATACTTCTCAAATATTCGCTAAACGTACTTACCTCCAATTATTATTTTTAAGTGGAAAATTACCCAATGACTTCGTCAGAGTGCGTCAGACATTTAAAAGTTTTTCTTTTCTTTCTTTTTTTCTACTCTTATGGTTTTTTCTTTGCCTTGTGTTCTAGGACCCCGGATTTTCCTTTCAGAAGCGAACCCATTGCCCCAGAGGCTAAAACCTAAACCACGGAGTTAATATAACTCCGTGATCTAAACTAACTGACTGCATATGAACACACAGCCAGAACTACAAGGGTAGGTTATATGTTAGGTAGGCTAGGTTATGGTAGGTTCTGGCTGTGTGTTGATATGTAGTCAGTTAGTAGTAGTCACGTTGTAGTCCTAACTAGTACCTAGCATGAAAATTTGTTCAAGATTTCCTTTTATGACGTAGACGAGCACTAAGAGAGGATTTTTCTTCCCGCCCCCCGAGGGGATGAAACAGGGCCAAAATTTGTATGGAGAAACCTACTTTCACGCGAGCGTCCCTGCTTGCAAAGGGTGTAGTGATTGGTGAGCAACTGGTCGATGGCAGTCGCGCAGAAATCTAAACTAACTGCACGCCTTACAGAAAGTGTGACATCAGGTCTAATAGCTGTGCTAATAGTTTGTATATGGCGATGTAAAAGACTCCGCACATTCATTCGTAGTCAATTATTATGAGTATAAGCATGTTGTGCCCCACTGCAGGACAAAGGCCTCCTTTCTATTTTTTGACTCTATTCTGTCTTAACCCACTTCTGGCCAATCCTTTAGGAAGGAGTCAATTAGTTAGTCTAAATAGTTGTATCCCAATCTGTCTTTGAAAAAGAGTGGGTGAGATCGTGTGAGTGATTTCTAACCGAACTGCTTGCAGAGGTACTCAAGAATGCTGCGCACTAGGGCATTACAGAGTAACACTTTGGTCTTTAGGAATTTCGAATTGTCTAAAGTTACGCTATCAATCATCATCATTTAAGCTGAAAGACGTCCACTGTTGGACATAGGCCTCCCCCAAATGTCACCACAGTGAACGGTCCTGTGCGTCTCGCATCCATCGGATTCCCGCAACCCTTACCAGGTTATTGTGTCACCTTGTAGGCTTTCCAACGCTGCGTCTTCCGCAACGAAGCAGCCACTAAAGAACCTTTGGCCCCAAAGGTCATCTGTTCTGCGAGCAACGTACCCGACCCATTGCTACTTAAGTTTGGCGTTGTCATGCTATGTCGGTAACCTTGGTTCTTCTGCGGATATCCTCATTCCTGATTGAGCCACACGCACTGGTTTTAGACTTTCGCCTTGAGACGCGCAGCTTCCCGAACGCCACCCAGCCGAGTCGGATTCGACGGTTGAAGTTTTTATTGAAATTAGATCTTCTAACTGGACTGTCTGTCCGAAGTAAACGTAATCAAGTAATTCAAGTAATACACTACGTATTGCTTGAAAGCTACAGATTTTGAATTTAGTCCTGGCATGGTCTCAAATGATGGAATTCATTCTCAAACATGAGGCGTGTATCACTCAAATTCAGTTATTCTGATCACTCACGCGCCTTGGTAGCCACGCTAACATGGGCGTTACCATGACGTGTTAAAATGTCAAGCGTGCATGCGACAAAGAGAACTGTTGTCATACTCGTACATCCTATAAAAGCCGAACCCAATAAGGTTATTGGGTTCGGTATGTGATAGGTATCTATCACATACCGAAGATAGAAAAACAAATGAAACAACAGAAAACATGCATAATTTTTGTATTGTATCATTTGTTTACTATCTGTCTTTATTTTACTTGTTTACTATCTCTAGTATGCCAAAGTTGGAGATAGATAGGTTATTGCGTTCGGCCGTAAAACTCCATCCCTTTAAAAGTTCAGTTTAGGACGACAAATGGATCGCGTTAAGAGCTTGTGGTAGGGCCTCTGGTCTTGGATAACCTGTAATGGGACTAAGTGATTGTTCAAAAAGTTATGAACGCAAAAAAAGGAACACGGGTGGGATTTAGCCAGTAAAAGTGACACTCCCTGTCGCTCCCCCCGATGCGAAAAAGTTATTCGATGATTACTAATCCCGAAATAGTAAAAAAGAACATGTAATTATAATCTATACATATAATAAAATCGTAGGAAAGTCAAAACTGTACATTGAATATTTTTTTAAAAGAATACTTGGGGCGTGATCTACAATCGATACCGAAGCCAAAAATATAGTTTTTAGAATTCATGTCTGTTTGTCTGTTTATCTGTTTGTCTGTTTGTCTGTTTGTCTGTTTATCTGTATGTCCGGGCTAAACTCAAAAAGTACTGCATGGATTTACTTCAAATTTTGCATGAATATTACTGAGAGGTCGGGAAAACAAATAGGCTACATATTATCACGCTATCAACTACGGGGGAGGAGCTGTGAATCTTTATTTTTCTTACGCATTATGTGGCAGCGTGTAATCTAACGACGCATATATAAATGTTGTTTTTGAGTAAGCCATGCTATTATTTAGCTTTACAATATAAAAACTACGCCATTTAAGTAACTTGGGCAGAAAAACATAATTTAATGAATGTTAGTAGTATAAAGGAAATTTTAAAGCAGCGCCATCTATGACATTTCATAAAAATCAAATCAAGTTACATATTAACACTTTTTGGAAATTTATAATTAAAATTTTGTCATGTTGGCGAGGTTAGTAGTTAGTTATTCTTAAAATTCATAGATGGCATTTTGCATTTTCTTCATAACAGTTGTATCGTATAGTTCGTTTGACAAATACAAGTTCCAACAAAACCCTCAAAATCTTTAGCAGAGTTGAGGAAGAAACTTAAAAAAAAAAATGCGGTGTTAAGTATTATAAAAAAGTGATGTTTATTGATGATGAAGTGACATTGAAGCTCATTTATCGCAAGAACGTGACAGAATCCAAGAGAACAGCGTGCGGCACAAATAGAATAAGATCGCCTGTGTCGTGACATAAATCAACTTTCGACATCTGATGATGAATCCACGGTTTACGATATCGAAGAGCAAACGGCTAAATAAAGAAGGAAGTGGATTTATCTACAATATCGTGATTATAACTACGCCGCCATGGAGATATGGTTGCCTTAGAAGAAGTTTGTACCCACTGCCAAGTCCGCAAATGGAAAAGGGGACTAAATGGCGAGCATTCGAAGTCCAGCCATTTTTTGAAATATATTCGAGCTTATAACAGTGCCTTCCAGATGACTTCGTTTGGTGAACAACAACAGGTGTTGAAGTAGACACATCCTCAAAATTTGGTCTGGTCTGTTCAAAGGATTGCAAAGTATGTTGCATAACGTTAATCCGCAAATTAGCAACTTCAAAGCAGCCCTCGCGTCGGTGCCTGAGAACGAGCGCAACCACTTTAAGTTTGTCATCAGAGCAGATAGAAGGCCGATCACAGCCCATCCAGGGTGGTATAATGCTCCAACGACGAATGAGGTAGCTGTTGTGTTAGTCGATCAGGAGTGTGATAAAAAAGACATAGTTTTACGCACGCATGATGACCGGCTTTGAAGGATCAGCGAGACTCACCGTGCGTACGATTCTCTTCAATATCCTCTCATTTCAGTTCTGTCGCGGAGAGGTTGGCTACCATTTTGCCCACTATAATGTAGACCCCCAGACAGGCACCCCAAATCATAAAAAAAAACCATCCACCATGCATTTCTACAGCTTCTTGATCCAGCTGAGGGTAAACAATGGTTCTTATCTCCGCTATTATCGTACGCTCTTTACTCAGTTTCTTAGGACATGTACGCCAAAATTGAGACAGAGCGTTTGGTATTTATAAGGCCCAACCAAAGAAAGCTCAAAGCTGAGAACTACGTTTATCTCTATGCAGAATAATACAAATGCTCATTCATGGTCATTCTTCCCTCCACCTTCACAAAAGGTCCGTGGTACATGCACGAGAGGACCCAAGATGCATTTTGTTACGTGCGAAAGTTTGGTCGCCCGGACCTCTTCACTATCATCACTACCAACCCAAAGTAGCCTGAAATAACAGCTCAACTCCTTGCAGGATAGGCTTCGTACGACAGGCACGAACGTGACCTCTCGCGTATTCCACCGGAAGTTAAGTTCAAAGTTAAGTTCAATTAGAAATGCTAATTTTTAATGCTCAGCTTGGAGACAATGCACGTGTTCAGGAATTTTACGATGTCCTTCTAAGTCATGGCAAACGCACACAAGAAGAGAGAGGTGGACAGGTGGTGCTGCTAGAGTCTCTCGGTAGAGTGGTACATTCTCTTGGTAGAAGTACAGAAGCGGACTTAATGCCTTAGGCATTTTCTACCAGTCAACCTTTGGGTGATACAACAAAATAGTATCCAGCTTAGAAGAACTCATTCGCTGTGTGTACAGGGATGTCAGTCGTATACTGCACCAGTAGAATTCTTGGGTGTGTAAGTAGGCCATTTAGATGCCCATAAATGATCAGGCAGCAGCAATTAACGAATGCATTCTCTGGAAAATTGAGGGGAATGATGTGGTCTACACCTCGATAAACACTGTTGTCGAGCAAGACAACACTACACATTATCCCGTGGAATTTCTGAACACCCTGTCAGCAATTGGACTTTCAGTGCATATCATCCAGCTGAAGGTCAGTGTCCCAATTCTACTTCTTCGGAACTTATCTCCTCCAGAGCTGTGTAACGAAACTCGCCTTAAAGTCGTCTCACTCCACAGACACACCATTGGAGCAGAAATTTTTATGGTTGTGGCATCGGCGAGGCAACATTTATACCACGCATTTCCCCCCTACCTTACAACTTCCCGTTCCAGTTCAAGCGCGTACAGTTCTCAGGACGAATTGCTTCTCACAAAGGCAACTGTACGGTGCTTGCTCCTGCGTCACCAGTCCTGATTCTCTTTACATTTTGGCACCTGGCAACGTAATTTATAGGGAAGTGTTGTAAGGTACGATATCTTTGTACGTATTTTTACACTTTTGTGTCCTGGAATGGAATACATTCCACACATACATCACCATCATCATCTGCCTAGCCTTTTCTCAACTATATTGGGGTCGGCTTCCAGTCAAGCCGGATTTAGCTGAATACCAGTATTTTACGAGGAGCGGCTGCCTACCAGACCTCCACAACCCACTAACTGGGATAACACGGTACTTCATGGCAAGACTGATATTCCACACATACATCATTTTCTCTATTTCCTTCAGTCACAACTTATGACTGAACTCAGCAGGATTCCCATATAATTCTCTAAACTTGCTTCGCTTGCAAAAAAAAACATGTATTTTAATGCTATTTTAAAAGTTGTTTACTTATAATGTTATAGCGACATCTTAAGTATTTTTGGTGCTGTAGAGCCTTCACGCAGACGACGTCGCGGGCAGCAGCTAGTATTTAATATACTCGTTTAATAGCCAAAATTAGCATTTAAATTGAATATGAAAAATAGTCACGTTACGTCGAAAAAAAGTAAATAAAAGTACAAGGTTATTAATATAATAAGGTATAATAAGTATTATTGAATTCATCATAGTCATCTGTCTAAATACTGGACCCAATTCGTTATGGTAGCTGAAAACTAAATTGTGTTTCAAGTATCACTTACCTAAATTATCAATAAGAAATAATAATGAGCGGAAACTGCCGTTCGTATGTCACATAAACTTAATTGAAAATAATTTATTGTTTTAAATTATGCATAGTCTCGTGTTTGGCCAGTATCCCACCTAATGGTAAGCGATGATGTGGCCGATGATGGAGCACGCTTGCCTAGAAGTAACATATAAACTCTTGACTTGAGACCCCTAAGTTGTAGCTATCAGGAAATAGACTCCGGCAGGGAATCCCACTCCTTAGATGTACGCACAATAAATGTAATGAGGTAAGCAAGTTTTTTTATTAGCCCACATAGTGTCCCACAGTTGTTACGGATAGTTAGAAGCCAGTAAATCTGACTTCGGTCTTGTAATGAAGTACCGTGTTACCCCAGTTAATGGGTTGTAGAGGTCCAGTGGTAGGCAGTCACTCCTCGTTAAATACTGGTATTCAGCTAAATCCGGCTTGACTGGAAGCCGACCCCAATATAGTTGGGAAAAGGCTAGGCAGATGATGAGTGTCCCACAGATGGGCAAGCCTTCCACCTTCTTCCAAACCGCTCTGTCTAGGGCGATCTCTAGCCAAGTTATCCCTGCGAATATGATAAGATGATTCACTTTTAAGGATTCCGTACCTCAAAAGGAAAAAACGGAACCCTTATAGTATCACTTTGTTGTCCGTCTGTCTGTCTGTCAAGACCCTTTATCTCGGGAACGTATGAAGGTATCAAGGTGAAATTAAAACTATATATTTAAATCCGCGGTCCCTTGAAACTGTACAAAAATCAAGTTAAGTTGACGGGAAAAAAAGATACGCCCGTTTATGATGCAAAAACGGGCCAAGAGCGTGTCGGGCCACGCTCAGTGTAGGGTTCCGTAGATTCCGTCCATCACAATAAGTGTCCCCAATTTTTCAAAAACTGTTCGTCCCATCAAATTCAAAATAATTTTCCAAGAAAGTCTTTATAAAGCTCTACTTTTCAGGTTTTTTCCATATTTTCTAAACTTATGGTTCAAAAGTTAGAGCGATTTTTTCCGAAGCTATTGATATTATCAAAAAATTATTGATATTAACAATATATCACACGTTAGGGATGAAACTAAAAAAAATCACTTACCACTTTACATATAGGGGGCTACCCTAATAAAACATTTTTTTCCAATTTTTATTTTACTATTTTGTCGGCGTGATTGATATACATATTGGTACCAAATTTCAGCTCTCTAGTGCTAACGGTCACAGAGATTAAGCGAGGACGGACGGACGGATGAGACATGGCGAAACTATAAGGGTTTTTTGGCCATTAGGCTACGTAACCCTAAAAACGTACATTTCGACACTGTCAAAGGAATCAAAATTCATAGGGTAGGTAGGTCCCGTAGACCTAGAACCCTGAAATTTGGTTCGAAGCACAAACACAAATATAGGGAAGTCTGAAAACTGAAAATTTGTAGTTATGTCACAAGTTTTTTTTTTGAAAAATCTTCAAGTCTCGATTCGGGAATTGAACTGTTTTCATAGGTGAGTTGGTACGGAACCCTCAGTGCGCGAGTCCGACTCGCACTTGCCCGGTTTTTACTCCAGTCTTGCCATGAAGTACCATGTTGCCCCAGTTAATGGGTTGTGGAGGTCGGGTAGGCAGCCACTTCTCGTAAAATACTGGTTTTCAGCTAAATCTGGCATGACTGGAAGCCGACCCCAATTAATAGTTGGGAAAAAGGCTAGGTAGATGACGATGATGATGATTTACTTTTTTACTGTGTTATTGGTTTCTATATGACAATTGCTTAGGCTAGATAATAACAGCCACACGGATCGATCTTCAAGGTTAAGCAACGCTTACCAAGGTTGGTCTCTGGATCGGTGACCATCTTAACATACCGAGTTTCCTCTGTGCCTCGGAAAGCATGTTAAGCCGTTGGTCCTGGCTGTCATTTGTAGATCTTTGGCAGTCGTTACGGATAGTCAGAAGTCAGTAAATCTGATTCCAGTCTTGCCATGAAGTACCGTGTCGTGTTATCCTAGTTAATGGGTTGTAGAGGTCTGGTAGGTAGCCGCTCCTCGTAAAATACTGGTATTCAGCTAAATCCGGCTTGACTGGAAGCCGACCCCAATATAGTTAGGAAAAGGCTAGATGATGAAGTGCTTACTTATCCTTCCACACATTTTTTTTTATTGATATAAACTAGTGGTTCACCGCAATCCACCTGATGGTAAGCAGTAATGCAGTTGCATTTTAGTAGTTAGTAGTGGTAGTTGCATAGACAGTATCTGCGTTGAAAAACTGTCAATGTGACAATTTCTTAATGGAGCGTTTAGAAGTTAAGTGAAGGTTTGGTAGGTAATGCTTAGATTTAATGGACATTAAGGGACGCTAATGAATCATTAACTGTCTCTGAGTGAGACAGTTAGAAACATTATATTTTCTAGAATTGTAGCCACACGCTGTGCTTTGACTGTTGTCCCTTTGTACGCGAAGGTGCTGTGCAAGATTTCACAGTGTACCATAAGTTTGAAAAAACTGTGGCTGTTCAAATCCTCATCTTAGCCGAGAGAATTCCACTGCTGGACATAGGCTTACTAAGGACGCCTTACTAAGGCGTCGCCGTCGCTACAAAGACTGGTCCTGCACGTTTCGCATCCATGGGATTCCCGCGACCCTTACCAAGTCATCGGTCCACCTTGTAGGAAGCCTTACAACGTTGCGTCTTTTGGTACGTAGTCGCCATTTCAGAACCTTTTGTCGCCATCGACCATCTGTGCCACGAGCAATGTGCCACGCCCACCAAAATATTTCAATTAATAATATATTTTTGAACATAATACCATTATAATTTTCAATTGTTTTATAAGTAATTGAATTCGGCATATACCTTGAATTCAGGTACACACAGGTGGCTGATATGCGCAAAAAATTCCTCTCACTTATTTGTACAAGTGCGAATTATTGAAAAGTAAAATTAACAGTTAAATTTTGTTTGGCCAACATATGTAAATACATTACTTTAAGTTTTATGCACTTGAATACATAGTCGACATTATAATACGAAGAATTATTAATTAATGAATTGGTAACAATTCATCGGCTTTAGAATATCTTTGAAAAAAAAATGGTTTTAATTTTTTTTGTTGTTATGTTAGGGTCGCTGAAAAAATCATGAAGGATCAACTCCTCGTCAGCCGGGTATCTCCTGGAACGACTAGTGTCAATTAGTCGGCTTTTTTTGGTCAATTAGTCGGCTTCTACCAGTTTTAGATTATCTATACTAATATTATAAAGAGGTATTTGTAAGTTTGTAGGTTTGTAAGTTTGTATGTAGGGGGTAATCTCTGGAACTACTGGTCCGATTTGAAAAATTCTTTCAGTGTTAGGTAGCCCATTTATCGAGGAATGCTATAGGCTATATACCATCACGCTACAACCCACGGGAGCGGAGCAGTAATGAAAAATGCGGGTGAAACCGCAGGGAACAGCTAGTAGCTGATAAGACGATTCGAAGACCCTATGACGTTTGGGGGAGTATTCCCGTTTCGGCACCCAGATTATCGGCACCAAAATTTTCAGCACCGAAGCTATTCCCGATTCAGCACCAACCCAACCCATAAAAAAGCCCATAACCCATAACCCGTAACCCATATAAAATCCCAATTCAAAATACCTATTGGTGCCGAAACAATAAAGCGGAGTTGATATTCACTCACTCCACACCTCAGCAGTGTTTCTGTCACAAAGTCCGTAATATTACAATATATCAGCGTAATCAGGATTAGCGAGAGATGGAAGGAGAGATGGAAGGAGTGGAGGGAGGCCTTTGCCCAGGAGTGGGACAGAAGAGGCTAACAAAAAAAAAAAAAAACAGGATTAGAACATGCAGCCATAGTCAGCACTTATGAAGGCAAGGACACAAGAGCAAGATACGCGACAACAGCTAGTTAACAAAACATGAGTTTGTGTGACTTAGAGTTGAAACTAACGTAAGTTGACGACCGTCTCGCTATTTCATCTGAGTCACATAAAACTCTTCTCTTCTCGGTTACACAAATGCAAAAGTATTGACTATTATACCTTTCTGAATAGGTGATATGACAAGGATATCTTTAAACCCTAAAGTGCGTCTAATGAAAGCGCGATCTGGAGTTTTTTTTTTAAATTTAATTGGCAACATTATTCAGCCGCAGTTGTAGGAAATAAAAAAAATTTGAAGTGTCAAGATATGATTCTGCTAATAGTTAGTAATACCACGTACAAAATTTTTAGATATAACCTCTTTTTCTTAGTTCATTAGACGGACTATATCTACAAATTAGTCCATGATGCGTAGTATATTTTTTTTGCACTAGACAACATTTTATGTATGATGTGATAGCAAAAATTACACAAAAATTAAATGTTTGATTAGTGATATTTGCCAAAGTTTTAGTAATTTTTGAACTTTCAATTACTAACAAAGATCTGCTAAGGTATTCATTATGATAATAACTTAAATTTCAGTACCTACAGACGCGCCGTAAATAGTTTTCAAATTGACTTCGAATGAAAAAAATTAGGAATTTGCATACAAACAAATAAAAATCTTTCCAGTTATCTCAAAACTACTGAATTTCGCTAGAGCATTCGGTGGCTCAATTTATTGCATTTTATTTCTATTAAGACGTTCTGCGAGATATCGATTTACCAGTAGCCCTGTATATACACTATACTCTCATTTTTATAACCGATTTTTATTCTAAAATCAAACCATTAAAAAATAAAACTTTTTTTTTTCATATAGTATGTAAGTATACGCTGGAATAGGTAGAAATCATGTTGGTGTTCTAATAGATTTATAGTATTAATTTTATATCCCTTACCAATTTGAAACATTCTGTAATATTAAACTGTAATTTAAAAAAAGTTGTACAGAAAAAAAAACTTAACTTGAAAAAAAAATCCATTTCACTTTTCTTTCATACTTGAGGAACCCGAAAAAAATTGCTCGTTTTTTCAGTTGTGCGATGCATATAAAAGCACCAGAGTGCCGTCTCAGTGCAGATGTGCTTCTGTTGGTAAGACAGCATCAGCTACAGAGATGATCCGCGCACTTATTCTCCTGGGCCTCATGGCCTTCGCAACTCCTGTCTTCGGAGGAGATAGCGGTAAGTAGACTTCACATACTATTTTCACGCTTAATTTTTTACCACCTTTCTTAGTGGCCAGTTTGTTTTTGGAATAAACTTCCATAATATTTTTACTTTTTTTTTCACAAGTTTTGTTAGGGGCCGATTTGATTTTCGAATAAACTTGTTTGATGCACCACAAATTGTTTCGCCTCGTCGTTTATACCGCGTTCCTTCTTCCTTCTTCCTGCCCTTATCCCATATTACTTGGGGTCGGCGCAACACGTTTTCTTCTTCCATTCTGTCCTGTCGTCCGTCACACTATCACTAACTCCCTTTTCTTTCATATCCGTCCTCACACAATCCATCCATCTTTTCTTTGGCCTCCCTCTCCCTCTCCATCCATTCATATGTAAATTCAGAACTCTTCGCGTACTGGAAAAAATTGCCTGGTATATACGGTCTTTCCGTTCGATTTTAATTAGGTGCTGGCTTAGGCTCCTAAATAAAATCAAGGCTATTAGACCAGTGCAGAAAGACGACTTCGGGAAAAAGTTACCCAAAAATAATAGTAGGTTGAAACCTATTGTAAATTAAAGAGAATATAACAAAGGAAGTGAGCTTTTAAGGGAATAACTACAAGCCTTATGACAAAAAGTCAAATGGCAAAGTTGTAGGTGATAAAAAGACCAACAACTTTTGTATTTACAGTTTTTTTCAAAAATCCTCTAAATTAATGTGAAAAATTCAAACAAAAAAAACACGTACACATCGTTGAAAACTAACCATTTCATGTCTCAAAAATAGAGAATTTAAAAAAAGAAATAATGTATTTATTTTATCACCTTTATTTTGACTTACTTAATAACGAAAAAGCTTCCTAATTTTAAAGCGAAAAACGCCACGTCGAAATATCTGCTTTGTTTAAAAAAAATCGGAGGGTTTTTGTTCGCACTGTTATGGTAATTTTTCCCAGTTTTTTTTTTTAACTTAATTTCTTCTTTGATTTGACGTTGTAACTTTTCTATGCGTTTTGAGCCTTTTTTTTCTAAGGAGGTGAAGATAAACAGTAGATATGTGTCAAACTTGTGCTATGTCTTGCACTAACTTCATCCTGACGATTTAAATGCATTTGTTTTATTTTGTTTCAGATGTTAAAGCTTGGGAAGAAGATTTACATTGTAAGTATTTTAATACTCAATTAAGTACAAAAATAAATATTCCTTTTTTGTTCTCTGTTCTCCTCAAGACTGCAGTAATGTACAAAAGAGTATTATAACCGGTAAAGACAACTGAAGAACATGGGTGGACTCAGTAATAGTCTGGCACGATCTAAGTGCATAAGTTAGACTGTGTCAAAGCAGCTAAACGCAGCCATGAGGTTACATCACTTAAATTTGATGTTATCAGAGAACTTAGTGAAAAGTACTCTGGCTGGAAAGTGTACTTTACTGATGGGTCGAAGAGCAAAACTGGATGCGGTGCCGCTTATTATAGTTTGAGTGATGGAACTTCGGCATTGTTTAAATCCATTAATACAAATGTATCTGTTATGACAATGGAACTTGTCGCTATATCAAAAACCCTTGAGAACATAATTTCTCGGGATATCGTTACCCATTCTGTTAATCAAAACATTGTCATATTCACTGACAGCAAAAGTGGTTTAATGCATTTGGCTCGATGCGCCTCTGGTAGCAGAGGTACACCGACAGCTTATGCAATTCTTAGACAATTTCATGAACTTGGTGATATTAATTTGAGGTTGCAATGGGTTCCATCTCATATACGGATGTATACGTATAGGGTCGGGTGTCTCACATTGAACCAGGCAGCTACATTGAACCACCGCCGAATCTCGAAAATGCGACATTGCCAAACCGCACTAATATGAGTGAAAGAGAGGTATTTACGTTCCTTTCCTGCCCACTAGTTTGCGTGGCGATCGCGTGCAAAGTGGTTGTGTGAGGAGCATTCAAAAGAAAACTGACTCAAAAAGTAAATATTTTTTGCCAATTTCATTCTTTTTTAGCTTTTTTCGTTTAAATAATATCAATTTATTTATATATACACTGTTTTCTACGGTTATTTAGCAATTAAAAGCGCTATAATTCGTGATTTTAAGAGATTGATTTGCCGGTAAAATATTGAATTTAGTGATAAAACGTGGTGTGTCTCACATTTAACCACCTGAGGGTGGTACACATTTAACCACGGTTTACTGTGTACACCCCAGTCGTTAAAGGAGTATTTTTTACAATTATTTTAATTTAATTTTAATTTGTTATATTATGGAAGGTACTTTTGTTTTTATAATTAAAAACTGTTACTTTTGTTTTTATTATTAAAATATGATAAGAATTTGATTGAAAAGGTTTTGTGATGTATAAAACTAAGACTCTCGGTTTAATTGCATATGATTTAAAGTGATTTTTATAAATATAAGGCTGATTTTTATTATTACTGTTTATTATTATTATTATTACAAAGTATTTGCCTTATAAATTCAACTAGAAGACATCGTTAATAAGGTTTCTCAATGTGGACGATACCCTGGTTAAATGTGTACCACCGGTGGTACACATTGAACCAAAAATCATTTTTCATAAAAACCTGTTTTACACCGAAACTAAAAGGAATATGAGAAATTAATGTTTTACAAAATTGAAGCTAAATAAATATGCTAACTATACACAAAAAATGAAAGGCATTGATTGAACATCCAGCCCACTATGAGACTTTGAAATTTACCTGGTTCAATGTGGGACAACTTACCATACTTGGAAACGAGAAGGCTGACTATTTTGCAAAAAAAGCTATTTTGGAAGGAGTGGAAATAGACATCGCTCCATTCTACGCAGAAATATTTAGATATTACAAGAACATATGCTACAATCGTTTTAAAGAATATTTCGACAGCAGATCTAAAGAAAAAGGCACATGGTACAAGACTATGCAAAGTGAGCCTCCTCGAATCCCTTGGTTCGCTGAAAGTCATACAAGGAGATCATATGTTGTGATGGCACACAGATTGCGTTCCGGTCATTTTCCATCCAGGAAATTTGGATATCTAATGAGAAAAGTCGATTCCCCTAACTGTCTAGTGTGCAATAAAATCGAAGATGTCCAACATTTGCTGGTGGAATGTGAAAAGAACCGAAGAGAAAGAGAGATAGTGACGCGGGAGTTAAAACTTAATTTGTATGATATTGGGGCTTTCATTAGAATATTATCTACACCAAATTCGGGAGAAGCCAAACTGGTGTATGAAATGATTGCTGCATCACTAACTCCCTCGCTTACGCAATAATAATATTTGTATAATTTTAGGTAGAGGAGTGTAAAAGTAGATATAAATTTTTAAAGGGTACGATGAGGCTGACGAAAGCCTCGAAATAAATAAAGATTATTACATTCAATATAAAGTACTTACATAAAACAAAATCAATGTGGGATTGCAGTCAAGCACTAGTTTATAGTATATAAAAAAATGTACCTAATAACCACAACATTTTCTAAATATTAAGAAATATGTGGAAAATGCTATATGTGTTTGTGTTAGTGCATGTTAAAAGCAAAATAATACAACAAAAAAATACATTCCTAACTAAAACCAGGGGGGTTTAGTTAGGAATGTATTTTTTTATTTAACACATCTAGCATTTTCCACATATTAACAAATATGTAGAAAATGCTATATGAGTTTGTGTTAGCGAATGTTAAAAGTAAAATAATATCAATATAATACCCCCCATTTTTAATTCTTCGAGATCACGGGTTTCTTAGGGACCACGCGGGACTCCAGGTGAAACTGGGGTATTCTTTTAACATCTCTGACTTAGTTCAGCACACAAACACACTGGCTGGAAAAATCGTCAATTTACAGAATGTATAGGTATACTGTGAGGGAGGAGCTCGTGGCTAGATAATAACAGCCGCACAGGTCGATCTTCAAGGTTAAGCAACGCTTGCCGAGGTTGGTCTGTGGATGGGTGACCATCTTAACATAACGAGTTTCCTCCGTGCCTCGGAAAGCACGTTAAACAGTAGGTCCCGGCTGTCATTTGTAGATCTTTGGCAGTCGTTACGGATAGTCAGAAGCCAGTAAATCTGACTCCAGTCTTGCCATGAAGTACCGTGTTACCCCAGTTAATGGGTTAAGGAGGTCTGGTAGGCAGCCGCTCCTCGTAAAATACTGGTATTCAGCTAAATCCGGCTTGACTGGAAGCCGACCCCAATATAGTTTGGAAAAGGCTAGGCAGATGATGATGATAGGTATACTGTGAGGCTGGTCTATTTTTCTTGCAGTGCAGCAGTAAGTCATTGTTTTGTGAGAAGTCAAAGTTTTAAATGAAAACTACATTTTTGCATTAAGTGATAGTGTCTTACCAGGGCTGCTGCCGGGATGGTTGTTTAGTAACAATTCTCTCATTTTACAGATAGATTTGGCTTAGGCTGGAATGATTTCGTTAAATGTCCTCGCACTATTAAAGACGCTAAGGCGAAGAACTTTGAGAAGGTGCCAGGCCCTACGCAGCCTGCCGGCTATGAAGATCTGGACGGTATGTGGGTGAAGAAGGATGAAGAATGCCTCTTGGTCGGTTTATACTTCGACATAAATGGAAATATCGCCGCCATGCAGATTAATGTAAGTACATTTACAGCCGAACCCAATAACCTAACTATACTCCGTCGGTTTAGGTAGTTAACTAAAGGTAAACAATCTTGGCATGTCATTTTTATATAAAAGTTGTCTATAAATTGTATGTAAAAATCTTTGCAAATAGGTATTTACCTAAATCGATGTTAGCCAATAAACTAAATTTAAATAATCTTTGTGTATATTATATACGACCTCTTTAATATAAAAAGACATACCAAGACTGTTTACCTTTAGTTAACTACCTAAACAAATGGAGTATAGTTTTGGCATACTGGAGATAGTAAAACAAATGATACAATACTAAAATTATACATGTTTTCTGTTGTTTCATTTGTTTTTCTATCTCCAGTATGTGATAGATAGGTTATTGGTTTCGGCCTAAAGTCCACCCCAAGTAATACTACTAATATTATAAATGTGAAAGTTTGTGAGAATGGATGTGTGGATGTTTGTTACTCTTTAACGCAAAATTGGCTGGACCGATTTGGTTGAAAGGTATGTAGATAGGTTATACCCTGGATTAACATATAGGCTACTTTTTTATTTATTTTTTTCGGGCGAAGCCGCGGACGGAAGCTCGTATAGGATAAGGGCAAGAAGAAGTCCACCTTCTTTTATCGTATTATTTTTTTACTTTTGGCCTGTTCTTAACCTTGATTCTGGCATAGAAGCAGCTAACCTACTCATGATTATTCAAGGAAAAAAAGAAAAAACATCAAATGTGTGTAAATAAACATTTTGTATTCGTACGGTAGATCCTGTGGGTAGATCAGTATATTTCTCCAGTCTTTTGAAAATTCTTAACGATAAAAACTCTATTGCAGCAACCCATAAGTAAAGTATGGTCATATTTTGACGTGATAAAGCAAGGATTTAAGACCTGGAAGTACAATTCAGTGGAATACTTGTACATTACTATCTACTTTGTGGCTCCAGGTAAGTTTTATTTTTTTAAGTAAGAAGTAAATTCTTCGAACTATGTTTGTAACCTTGGTTCTCTTGCGGATATCATCATTTCTGATATGGTCGCGCATGAAAACGCTAAACTTAAGTGGCAGTAGGCAGGGCATATTGCTCGTAGAACAAATGGTCGATGGGGACGAAAGGTTCTGGAGTGGCGACCAAGTGCCGAAAGACGCAGCATCAATCTCATAAAACATTTGATTTTCACGACACATCTATCCATCTCCCAGTTACAAGCCACATTGTACCTTATATACATATATTACCGTATTTACCTTGCCGTTGTTATGGTAACTGAAAATATCAGGACTATCCATATACTATACTAGACGCCAGATAAGCTTGGATTAAAGTACATTAACCTTTACCAAATATCTCTGCGATGCTACTCGAAATACTAACAAAAACTGTTTTTCATTAATAAAAAATGTAAAGGATCACGATGGATGAATAGGTTATACGAATTACACGAATTGATTCCGCCATCCCCTTTTTACCATCGGACAAACCGTCGTACGGCGAGTATCCATCCTTACGTTGTTCAAACCTCTACGGTCCGAACTAAGCGCTTCGCTTCGTCGTTTATACCGCGTACATTGAACGACTGGAATAATTTGTCTGCAGCGGTCTTCCCGTCCGATTATAATTTGGGTGTCTTCAAGGCTAGAGTGAATAGGCTTTTAATAAACTAGTGCGCCTCACCATATACAATTGCTTCACTGCTTACCATCAGGTGGGATCGCAGTCAAGCACTAGTTTATATACCTTAAAAAAAAGATAGCTTTATGTCTTTATTTCTGTTTTTGAAATTAAGAATGTCTATAAATTAGGAGGGTCAATGACCGATCCAAGGGCGTCGCCAAGGGGGGGCAGGGGGGGGCAGCTGCCCCCCCCTAGAGATCAAATGTAGCTAGCCGCAAAGCGACTAAAGTGCGAACAATTGACTTAATAAATGCAGAAATTATACTTATGCAGCTATATTATAAACTGCAAGAAATTATAAATTTAAGGAAGCTACTGCTGTTGCGGAAAAAGTCAGCGAAAGAAACAGCGACACCCGGGGTTGCGACAGTCGTAGACAGGATCCAGCAATTGGGACTCAAGGTGGCATTGCACAAGTCCGAGGCCATGTGCTTTTATGGCCCTCGGACCGCGCCACCACCGGGTTCCCAAAGATTGGTAGAGGGGGAGGGTACACATCGGCGTCGTACGATGAAGTACCTGGGACTCGTTCTCGACAGCCGGTGGACTTTCGAGAAGCATTTTCGACGTTTGGCTCCCAAACTGGACAGGACTGGGGCTGCTCTGAAGCGGCTCCTGCCTAACCTAGGGGGTCCAGACGCCCCTGCCAGAGGCTCTACGCGGGGCTCGTTCGGTCCATGGTCCTTTACGGAGCGCCGGTTTGGGCGCCGTCGCTGGGTAAGCGACCGGCGGCCAAAACTGAACCCTTGCCAGAGGGTCATGGCCATCCGGATGGTGCGGGGATACCGCACGATCTATCCCTCCTCGTGGAATTTGGAGGCAACAGTCCTTGCACGCATGCACGATTTGCGCGTAGAGATACAACGCCGGGGCGAAACTCCGCTGCCACGACAAGTCGCGGTATGGCGGACAGAGTTCCGGCGGGATCTCGGGTGGCATGACGACTGCGACTGTCGCAAGCCAGTGCTGGGCACGCCGTTATTGCGGTGGTAAGTCCCCTCTTTGAGGAGTGGTTGGAAAGAGGTTACGGCATACTCTCATTCCGTATGACGCAGGTCCTCACCGGACACGCTAAGTTCGGGAGGTTCCTGCATCGGATCAAGGAGGAAAGTACGCCCGGATATCGCCACTGTGTGGACCGCTCGGAGGACAGTGGAGCACACGTAGTAAAGTAGAGGTGTGCACCGCTTGGGCGGAGTACCGCCGTGTCCCCGTGGAGGCTATCGGCGGTGGCGACTTCTCGCGCCGGGCCCTGGTACAGGCCATGGTCTGGAGCGAGGAGGGGTGGCGGGCGGTCGCCTCCTTCTGCGAAGCAGTAATGCTAGCGAAGGAGGCTGTCGACCGCGAGCGCGCGAGGGAACGGCCCTCACGCCGCCGCCGCCGAGATCCTGATCCCAGTCCGACCACCGTAAGCGCGGACTTGCGGACGTCGAGCACTGGGTAGCTCGCCATCCGGCAGTCCGGTAATAACCCGGACCAAGCCCAGTCGTCAAAGACGCGTTCTATTCTACGCGCGCCTCAGGGAGATGTCAGCAAACTGTAGGGGCCAGGTAGGGCCGAAGTCTCTGGGGAACACGGAAATTCCGAAAGGTGAGCCCGTGTCCTCCTAGGTCGAAGGCAACGAAGGAACGGGGTAGGGGTTTAGTCAGTAAGAGTCTGACACGCCCTCACGCTCCGCCTAAAAGCGGGAGAAGTCATTCTGATAATTCCCCACCTCAAAAAAAATCGTCATTGAGGCAAAGTCTTCTAAAGTGTAATGCTTCATGCTCTCGGCGTTCATATTTTTTATCATCCATAATATTGCCGCATTGCCCCCCCCTTTGCCATATGCTGGCGACGCCCTTGGACCGATCCATGTTTATCGGGCGCCTGTTTTAATTCATAATTTCTCATTGTCTTTCTATTGTGTCTCTAATTACGGTATCCGAACGGTTAGGGCGCTTTCAATTTATGTGTTTCGTGTGATCGTATTTTTTCATACAAAGCGCGCGGTGCGGGAACCGTGCGGCGAACGGTCGACAACAGGACGGCAACGTTACACGCACCACGTGATCAATTCGGTGTTGAATGGTGCGATGTTGAATAGCGCATCACTGGCATTCAAATGCACGGCAGCCAGATACATTTTCAATTTAGGCGCTTGTTGTCGGGACTGCTAACGTACTGCAACCGGCCGGTTGCAGCACGGAAAACGTGCGTCAGCGGTCCGACACGAAACGCATAAATTGAAAGCGCCCGTAATCTAAATATTTTTTTACTTTTAAGAGGGACAAGCTAGCGGTAATTATAGCGAAACGAAGACAGTTCGGGATGACTACGTGAGAGTGGCGAGTTTCGACGGCACGCTGGACAAAATAGAAACGAGTTCCAAGACAATAAACCCAATCTGGACCAGACAAGCCTGCATAATGATGATGGGTAATTAATAACTTATTTTTAAAGATCTTTCGAAGCGTCTTGTTGACACTTCGCGTGATCCAAGGGCTGGCAGTTACCTCGGTCAGAGATTAAGCAGAGTATGGCAACATACAACGTGGCAATGCTGCCAGTCTTTTGGGCACACTTCCGGTCGACAGCGATGCGGAGGAATTTTTTGACGCCATATTTTAATTTTCAGTAAGAGTATGTCTATAAGTATGTAGTTTTAATTAGTTAAGGGCCTATTTCACCACCTATGATTAAGTTTCGAGTATCTTACTTGGTAGATAATTTCATACAAATTCTGTTCCATTTTTACATTTATTCAGTGAGTAGTGCCTACTCGGACATTGTGAAACAGGCCCTAAGTGTTTTTATTTTTCATGTTTTTTCTCTGCATAATAAAGTAACCCTATTTCTTAGCTTCAGAGCATAAAACACAGAACCATATGTGCGTGCCCTAAAAAAAAATAAAAAAGAAGTGCCTTCTTTTATGCCCCAGACACTAGCATTTCGGCCTAGCACAACTTGACTCGCCTGGTGGTCTAGTGGTTAGTGGCCCTGACTGCTGTGCTGGAGGCTTGGGTTCGATTCCCACCCAGAACAAATGTTTGTGTGATGAGCACGATCATTCTTTCTGTGTCTGGATGTAAATTATTTATGTATTTAAAGATATTGAAGTATGTTTATTAGTTGTCATGTAGTCACACAACAAGCTCTGCTTAGTTTGGGACTAGATGACGTTGTGTGAAAATTATTATAACTGTTGCGTGCCCCAAAACAGAAGTAAAGATCATCTCTATGTTTCAGGTCGCCACTACTACTACAATATGACGCAGGAACTAACTTGTAACAAACCATTCCATCCGTTCTTCCCTCTATACGATGAGCATAATACCCAAATCGTAGGAATGGGCCTAATGTACATAGGGACATCACAATGTAAATTGGAAAAACCATCCCTAGATGCTGTCAAGGTAAAGATTTACTTTGTTTTACGTTTACAGTATTACTTTATCATCTATCAGGGCCTACTGCGGACGGCGAGCAATGGGTAACTTGCCGTCCGGCAGTCCGGTAATAATAACGCGCCTACAAAGATATGTCAGCAAACTGTAGAGGCCTAGCAGGGTCGAAGCCTGTGGGGGCTTCCGAAACGAAAACCTTGGACCCTTCTATGAAGGCAAAGAAGGAACGGGGTGGGGTTTAGTCAGTAAAAGTCTGACACACCGTCTCGCTATACCCAAGAGTGGAAGAAGTCATTCTGATGATTCCCCACCTAAAAAACCAGGCAAGTGCGAGTCGGACGTTACGTACCAACTTCATTGCAGTTTACGATTTATGACGCAAAATAAAATAAGCCAAATATTTGGTATCGTCCGCGTCAGTTTTCAGTTTCTGATTTTACATACAAAAATGTATTTCTGGCACTCGCCGGCCGCTGCCACGACACGCTCGCTTCGGGTCACTATTCTAACCTAACCTAACCAATAGTTCTTATAGCAGTTGGTTTTTCATTTTTCGTTCGTAACCATGACTTATTTTTGTCTTATATTTTTCGACTAAATATTTATTGTCTTAAGATGGTTTGCCGTAATAAATCATTTGATTAAAGACCAAATGCCCTGCCGAGGGAAAAATTTGACCAAATAAAAATTATCGAACTAAAATTATTCCAAATATTGCATTGGAATAATAAAAGTTTTCTAAAATTGGTTTGGGTAATGTTTTGTCAAAATCTTCGGCAAAACTGCAGGCTCTCAACCACACCACATGGAAGCGAGAAAAAGTGGTTACTTACGTGTGTGGCTTCTTACAGCTGTGTTGTAGATTACTACTAATCTCGAAGTGGTTATGTTGTAGACAGCATTTGCAGATAGACTAATTCGCGATCTCGCTGGTGGTTCCGATGTTGTTCAACAAGCTCCCCCAGTGATCCATAAAATACTGACAACCGTGTAAAAGAGGCCTAAAAGTGTTAATCTATTTTGGTGTAAAGGCTTAAAGACCGATTCTAGTGGACATACGGTTAGGGGGGCTCACAGGCGTGGATTACTTAGGGCATCAAGTAGTGTTAATCCATGATTGTTGGTCTATACAATAAAGTTTATTCTATTCTAACCATCTTGATATTATTTCAGATGATCGTGCCAACGGCTCCTCAATGTTTGTATGACCTGGTGCAGAAATATGGTGCTTCTACACTCCACGTGTACTTCGTCGACCGCCCAAGATTTATCAACTGTTAGGACTAAATAATATTAACAAGGAGAGGCGCCAGTGACCATCCACTACTAAAACATATTGTCCTGTTCAAAATTGTTTTTTTTTTTTAATTAAAGATTGAGTAAATTCGTTCTGGTATCACGTTACATGTTGGTTTTATTTTCACCCTTACCGCTAACCTCACAGCTGGAACCGCTAAAAATCATCGACTAACTGGACCTTTAGCCAAATATTGTTTAGTAGCTTGTTAAGTATAAAAGTAACAGTAACCATATTATAAATTAATACTATATGGGTAATTAGAAAGAAAAAAAAAAGAAAGAAAGAGAGAAAAATATTTATTTGGCACACACAATGTAGAACTAACAACTCATCATCTACCCAGCCTTTTCCCAACTATATTGGGGTCGGCTTCCAGTCAAGCCGGATTTAACTGAATACCAGTATTTTGCGAGGAGCGACTGCCTACAAGACCTCCACAACCCATTAACTGGGGTAACGTAACACGGTACTTCATGGCAAGACTGGAGTCAGATTATGTTAACCCATTCACAGACTAACCTTGGCAAGCGCTGCTTAACCTTAAAGATCGACCCGTGTGGCTGTTATTATCTAGCCACGAGCTCCTCGAAGAGTAGAACTAACAACTTAAAATTAGGAAGTAAAGTAGTGTCAGTGTCGCGGTTGCGCTAAATAGGTCCAGTTCAGCAAAAAGCCAGACAGCTACAAGGCAATTGCCTGACGCTGGTCTTCTACTGAAGCTTATTGCGAGTGTACCGTTGAAAATAGATTTATTAGCTTAGTTATTAGTGGCAAATGTAGGGGAAATAATGACATATATGTATATATTTATTATTACATATTTATTTGTTATATATATGTATATTTTATAGATTATAGTATTTTTATTATGCAGAGAAAAAACATGAAAAATAAAAAAACTTAGGGCCTGTTTCACCACCTATGATTAAGTTTCCAGTATCTTACTTGGCAGATAATTTCATAGAAATTCTGTTCCATTTTTGAATATATTCAGTAAGTAGTGGACATTGTGAAACAGGCCCTTAACGAATTAAAACTACTTAAACACTAAGGGCCTCGTTCACCATCTCCGAGTAAGGTGTTGATTAGTTACTTCCCCAATAAAGTTATCTGGCAAGTAAAGGCATTGCATCTCTGACCGAGGTAAAAAGCCAGCCCTTGGCTCACGCGAAGTGTCAACATGATGCTTCGAAACATCTTTAAAAAGCGTATGAGCACTCGGGCCCACGGTCCAAGAGTTTCAACCCCAAACGGCTCAAAAAAATAACTGCCGACGAGGTTGTTATATTTTCGCCGCTTGAGGTTCTCCTCAGTCGCAGCGGCAGCACCAGCAGAGCACGACGAGCTAGGAAGATGGAATGGCGCAAGAGTGTCGACGCAGGTAGCGTCCCACACCGCTGTCGACTGAGCTGAGCCGTCCTGCAAGAGATATTAAAGGACAAGGTAAGATGAGGACCCTATTGTAGCCTCGAGTCAAGCGCAATCCCCAGGAAAACAACCGTTTTATCGATGAATTCTAGTTTCACATTGTTCAATACGTCACATTCACCATTTTTGACATTCGGTGTGGAATAGTATAATTATGTATTTCATTACGAGTGCGGAAAGCCTGGCATCGCAAAGAGTTCAAAAGGTGAGGGTTGACAGTCGGAACAAGTTGCAATGACGGTTCCGCACGTGTACTGAACGACTATATTGAATACAGTTGCGAAAAAATGAAGCAATTTAATCTAGCACATACCCGCAAAACGAAACACAATAGTAAAACAATAACAGCGCGGTCTCATAGGACCGGTCGGGAATTCATGAATTAATGAAATAATAAAAACACAATAAACTCAACTAACTAATCAAAATGGCGCCAACCGAAAAATAATATAAGCAGAGATTTTTTTTTCTTCACCCATTCTGGGTAAGCAAAGAGAACTAAGCCCATACAGCCAAGTCTTCAGTAGATTTTTTTTTATTGATATGAAATGAAAATGAAATTTAATGAGATGAAATGAAATGAAACTTAACCTAACTCATTGAATCAAATCATTAATTCTGAAACAGTAGCTTCTTTTTAGAAATATTTGCACTAAAAACTTTTTTTGGTAAAAACTTCGTGGTTGATTTTTTCTTTTTAATAGACATTATTTTGACAGTTGGGAAAGAGAACGCACGAGTTCAGGAATGGAAAAGAAAAAGCACGAGTGTGTAATAGCCCACTTTCCGAACGCTATACGTCCCAGCAATACGCCACTTTTTGAGCAACGGTATTAAAAAATCTTATGCATTTAGTTTGTTTCCAATTTAGAACGAAATTATTTGCAGTGAACCAATTTTGTATTTGCTGTAGGGCGTTATTTTCGTTGTCAAGATTATTAGTCCTCCTTAGATGTATCTTCGGCAAAAAACAACATATTTCTTCAGTTCTTCTCAATAGGAAACGACCAATTGGAACCGTGCACTAGCTTCTGACGTTTTATAAGTTGAAAGAAAAGAAAGAAAATTGCATTTATTAGCATTACAACTACAGAAAACTCCTTAAAGATAAAACAAAAATAACATTTAGTAATGCCAAAAGGACCTCAGCTCAGCATAATGCCAAGTGGTAACACAAGGCCACCACTTGACGCTGGTTTTCAGCTGCAGTCCTTGGGTGCCATTCCATGAAAAATGCTCTAGATAAAAAAAAAAATATTCTTAAAACTAAAAAGTTTATGTGCAGAAACCAGCTAAAAAGAAATATTAAGAAAAACAGATTTATATGCCCAATTTAAAACCAAAAACAAAAACTGAGATACCATATAACAATATTTGTACATTAAAAAGTGTAAACTATTTAATAACATATCTACATAAGTAAAACTTAAAAAGTCAATTAAACAACAAAAAGGTATAAAATTAATAAAAAGTTAAAACATGTGTATAAAATAAATAAACAAAACAGTGTTTCGACAAAAAACGTACCTACAGAATTGATAAAAATTTTGAAATTAAAACATGTGTATAAATTGATAAAAAATTATAACATGTGTATAAATTGATAACAAGGCCAACAACATTAAAACGTGTATAAATATATAAATCTGTTATTTAAACGCTAAAACCAAATCAGGTAAATAATTGATAAAATAATCAAATATAAAACATTAATGTATTTTAAATGGCTGACAAGTTAGCTCGAACATCTTGGAAGACAGTTTGATGGTTCAATAAAAATAACTTTAATCTAGATTTGAATGCTGAGCAACTTTTACTGAATTTTATAGGAGGGGGGATATTGTTCCAACATTTTGAAGCTAAATATCGAAAACTGCCCCTAAATGCTGCTGACCTATGGTGGGGAGTAGCAAGCTGTTGGGAGCATTTTCTCCCCTCACCAATTCCGTGTTTGCGGGTCCACGACAGCTTATCGTATAAGTACGAAGGGGAGTGAGACTTGATAACTCCAAAAAGCAAGGTCGCCAAGTGCAATTTACGTCTAGCTTTCATTTTTAAAATTTTGTGCTCGTTTAAAAATGGCGTTATATGTCCTCTAAAAGGAACGTTAAAACAAAAGCGTGCACAGGCATTCTGAAGTCTTTGAATCAGTCTATCGGTTTTAGACAGAAGCCGCTGGCCATACACAGTATCCGCATAATTCAGCTTTGACAAAACTAAAGACTCCACAAGTAAGACACGCAGTTCCTCGCTAAGATAGGGTCGGGCTTTATACAAAATTTTAAGTCTGTAGTAACAATTACGGATACACTGTCGCGTGTTTATGAAAACGAAGTTCCGTGTCCATGGTGAGACCCAAATTACGTGCCTCGTAAACCCGTTCGATGGGTTGACCCATAATGGTTACAGTACTTGCACAGGGTTTTATTTTGCTAATTTGATTTACTGTACCAAAAAGCATATACATGGTCTTTGTAGGATTTAGCGCAAGCGTGTTAAGCATTGGACCACTGAACTATGCTTTCGAGATCATCATTTAAATCAATTAGTGCTTGCTCATAGTCTTCTGGTTTAAATGATATGTAGACTTGTGTATCGTCGGCATAAATATGGTATTTACATTTATTAATAATTTTAACTAAATCTGCACAATATAAAATAAATAATACTGGCCCCAGAATCGAGCCTTGTGGAACCCCCCTTCCAACTGAGCATCGCCGAGAAACAATAGTTGATCCGTCTGCCCGGCGTATTTCAACAAATTGTGTACGATCGCTAAGATAGCTCTCAAACCATTTCACTGTAAACTCGTCAAATCCATAATACACCATTTTCGACAGTAATAAAGGAACATTAATACAATCGAATGCGCGTGAAAAATCAAGCAAAACTAAGAGTGTACACATGCCATTGTCTTGAGCCGATAAAATATTGTCCGTCACGTCCAACAAAGCCGTCGCTGTACTGCGGCCTTTCCTGAACCCTGACTGAACATCTGGGAGGATTTTATTTGTTTCTAAAAAATTAACCAATTGTGCGCATACTACTTTTTCCAGTACTTTAGAAAGTACTGGCAGTATACTAATAGGCCTAAGATCCTTCACGTCTAATGCATCAAAAGTCTTCGGTAATGGATGCACTTTGGCAACTTTCCATAAGCTAGGGAAGGATGAAGATGTGATAGATGTATTCACTATGGCGGTCAAGACGTCCAAAGTCACGGGTAGTGTCAGAAAGATCATATTAATGGTAATTCCATCGCAACCCTCCGCATTTGATTTGATTGTCCTCAGTATGTTCGCGATTTCTTTGCTAGTAACAGGGGCCAAACTAAATGTAGAATCATTAAATAGAGTGGATCTAAAAATGCAAGCATTGATTCACTAACTGCATCCGTTCCTGGCACATTCAGAAAATGGTCACAAATTTTGTCAGGGTCGTTAAAGTGTAAAGGTAATTCTTTGTGTTTAGATGGGAGCAGGTTAGATTTTAAGTTTTTCCATAGCGCCTTTGAATCGTTTATTTGATTAAAGTACCCGTCACGAGAAGCTATAAATTATGTAAACAAAAATCTTTTACTAAGTAACCATATTCAATCGACATGAAATATAGACGGGTTATATGAAAGTAACAACCTATTTAATTTAGTCGGATCATATTTTAACGACTCAAAGCGCTATCGTTTTTTGTTTCTTGGTCCGTCGCAGGGATTGTAAATATCGGGACACCATTTTGAAATAAACGCGTCATTCGAGTTTCGAATGCGTACGGATTTGTTTCATTGCTTTGCATATATCGCGGATCTGGTTGTTATTGTTATAAATCGATGAGATGATTGATAAAACTGTAGACAGCTTCGTGATACATGTCACTGATTCTGACACAGAAATGGAAACATCTGAATCTGACGAATAATAATTCCTAAATAATATATGTTAATTAATATTGTTACTTAATAATTTATTAAATCTTAAACAAATTCATTTTTTTTGTTAGTTCAAATGTTGTGAACTCCTGAACACTTGTTTACAAAATTTATAGCTTCTCATGACGGTTACTTTATTAATTTTATGTTTAAAGTATGCTGATTTTTCGTAGAAAAGAGACCTAGAAACAAGAGACTTTAATTCTTTATAACATTTTTTTTTGGAATCGATATTTTTGTCTTCTAAATACTCTGCATGTGCTTTATTTCTTAAATTCATCATTAATTTAATATTATCAGTAATCCAAGGGTGAGTACACTGCTTTACAACACTAGTTTTTAGAGGCGCATAGACATCCATTAGTGAAATTAACCGCGAATTAAATTCGTTGACCATATCATTAACATCTTGTAGCTCCATTATCTCGTTCCAGTTAAGTGATTTGAGATCCTGATCAAAACAATCCCTCACTATATCCCTAAGGGGCCGATAAGTAATGGTACGCACTGGAATTTTCGGTCGCTTAAAACTAAATACGCCAGAAACTAATGCGTGCGCGCCTAAATCCGGTATTATATCAACTGAAACAGAGCGTGGCTTAGCATTTGTACAGATGATGTCTATTAAGGTGTGTCCAAACATTGAGCAGCAAGAGCGCGGCAGCAACACGCGGCATTTGTAGGACACATTTCTGCCGCGCTCTGGTTTGGACAAAGTCAACTAATGTTTGCGTGGCAGTACTGCGCGGCACAACCAAGATATGCCGCGCGCTTCAGTTTTTTTTTTTGGAAGGGGAATCATCATAATGACTTCTCCAGAATGTTCTTGTCATCAGAATGATCTTGGGTGGAGCGGGAGGGCGTGTCAGACTCTTACTGACTAAACCCCACCCCGTTCCTTCGTTGCCTTTGATCTGGGGGTCATGGACTTACCTTTCGGAGTTTCATTGTTCCCCAGAGGCTTCGGCCCTATCGGGCCCCTACAGTTTGCTGACATCTCCTTGAGGCGCGCGTGGAACAGAACACGCCGTTGACGACTAGGCTCGGTCCAGGTTATATACCAGACAGCCGGACGGCGAGCTATCCAGGTCTCGCCGTCCGCGACCCCGCGCCTACGGTGGTTGGAACTCGGGATCGGGATCTCGGCGGCGGCGGCGCTTCACAGAAAGGAGATGACCGCCTCCCACCCTCCCTCGCTCCGGACCATGGCCTGTACCAGGGCCCGGCGCGAAAGGTCGCCGCCGCCAATAGCCTCTACAAGGACACGGCGGTGCTTCGCCCAAGCGGGGCACACCCCTACCGTGTGCTCCACCGTGTCCTCCGGGCGGTCCACACAGTGGCGACACCCGGGCGTCCTTTCCTCCTTGATCCGATGCAGGAACCTCCCTAACTTACCGTGTTCAGTAAAGACCTGCGTCATACGGAACGAGAGGACGCCGCGACCTCTTTCCAACCACTCCTCAAAGAAGGGACTTACCGCCGCAATGACGGCGTGCCCAGCGCGCTTCAGTTGGCCTCAGAACTAAAATGAAAGCGGTCGCATGTGTCGTAGCTCTGCTTATCTATATATATAAAAATGAAACCCGTTTTCCGTTGTCACGACATAACATGAAAACGGCTTGACCGATTTGACTGTTTTTTTTTTTAAATGTTCCTTGAAGTTCAATGATGGTTTTTACGGAGAGATAAATTCTAAAAAAAAAAGTTAGGTAAAGTAGGGTAGGTAGGGTAGTGTAGGGTAGTGTAGGGTAGTGTAGGGTAGTGTAGTGTAGGGTAGGTAGGGTAGTGTAGGGTAGGTAGGGAAGGTAGGGTAGGGTAGCGTAGGATATGTAGGGTAGTCATTTGACGGGAGCGAAGCCGCGGGTAAAAGCTAGTTATTAAAAAATTGCGTAAAAGAGCTAAGAAGAATCAACATCAGAATCGATGTTTCGTTGGCCATGTTTGTGCGCAGAAATACGTCCAAACACTACACTACCGAATGTTAACTGAGAATGTTCGCGCGCGGCAGGTAGCCAGAAGCGTTCGCGCGCGGCCGTCGTCTAATCACAGCGCGGCGGGCCGCGCGTGGCAGCCGCGCTCGATTGCCGCTCGATATTTGGACACACCTTTAGAGAGGTGCCGTGCAGTGTGGAATGCGTCGGTGACTGCCCCAACTTCAGTCCTAGGCAGTTCAAAAATGAGACTAACTTGTCCGTTCTTGAGTCTGAGTCATTGAGCATGTTTATGTTGAAATCACCTAGCAGGATCGTGTACTCACATTGCGTTAAGGAGTTAACTGAGCTATATACAGCGTCCAGGAAAACATCAACATCTTGCCATGGGGGACGGTAGGCAGTACCTATTGCTAAGTTGATAGCGCGAATGCTTATTGTGACCCACATCTGTTCCACCGTGGTGTGAGGTGTACTAATCGGGTGAAAGTGACTTCGAACATTTAAGCCGTGTTTATAATAAATACCGACGCCGCCACCCCGCCCCTTTTTGACAGACGTAGAGCGCGGTATATGCCGTAGCCTATATCCTGGCACGGAGGGCGCACGCCCTTCTTCGCCTGTCCGTAACCACGTCTCATTAATCGTCATAATATCTATGTCCAAACTCAGTGACGCTGCTATAAACTCATCGTGTTTTGTGCCCAAAGAACCTGCGTTCCAAAATCCAACCTTAAGGTATTTAGCAGACATCATTTTCAATAGGATTTCCAAACAATAAATGAACTCTTTGAGGAGTGGTTGGAAAGAGGTCACGGCGTCCTCTCGTTCCGTATGACGCAGGTCCTCACCGGACACGGTAAGTTCGGGAGGTTCCTGCATCGGATCAAGGAGGAAAGGACGCCCGGGTGTCGCCACTGTGTGGACCGCCCGGAAGACACGGTGGAGCACACGGTAGAGGTGTGCCCCGCTTGGGCGGAGCACCGCCGTGTCCTTGTGGAGGCTATCGGCGGCGGTGACCTCTCGCACCGGGCCCTGGTACAGGCCATGGTCCGGAGCGAGGAGGGGTGGCAGGCAGTCGCCTCCTTCTGCGAAGCAGTAATGTTAGCGAAGGAGGCTGCCGACCGCGTGAGGCAACGGAACTCACGCCGTCGCCGCCGAGATCCCGATCCTGATTTCCGACCACCGTAGGCGCGGGCTTGCGGACAGCGAGCACTGGGTAGCTCGCCGTCCGGCAGTCTGGTAATAATCTGGACCGAGCCTAGTCATCGACGGCGCGTTCTGTTCCACGCGCGCCTCAAGGAGATGTCAGCAAACTGTAGGGGCCCGGCATGGCCGAAGCCTCTGGGGATCACGGTATCCGAAAGGTTGTCACCGTGTCCCCCAGATCGATGGCAACGAAGGAACGGGGTAGGGGTTTAGTCAGTAAGAGTCTGACACGCCCTCCCGCTCCGCCCAAGAGTGGGAGAAGTCATTCTGATGATTCCACTACCGGAAAAAAAAAACAATAAATGAACTATCACAGTAAATAAATAAACTAAAAGTAATAAAAAAAGATACATGTAAATATAACTGTTGGGGTACATAAAAACGAGCAAATTGTCATGAGTAATACAGAAAAATCATAGGAATATGTATCACCATGGCCAACATAAACTGAATGTAAAAATTTTAAACTTAAGGTGGGCGCGACGTTAGAATTATCCATACAAACGTAATACCAAAATCATTTGAAATTTAAGCATATTTACACCATAATGTGATGTTATTCGGATTCAGACAATAATTATCTAGGTTCCTACATCGTCTTTTTGTTGAAAAACTTACCCCAAACGAAATTTAAGCGAATTTAAATTTGCACATTTTCACAGCGAAAATGTCATGTTTTTATTTGTTTTTTTCTATATTATAAACAACAATATTTCAAAATATCTTTCCGTAGGAACACAGATATTATTATCAAGTTATAAATACTCGAAACAATATTGGAAATACATTAATTTTTCATTCATCATTTTTGGTATTACGGAACCTCTCCCAAATTTCCAATAGTTTGTATTGCTATCACAGCAAGCAACTGTCAGTGTGCGGATGATGACTGTACTCCAGTCGGTGTGTCCAAGAATTGTTTACACTATCTGGATTGCTTCCATCAACCTCAAAAACATATTTTTTTGCGTCTCAACTCGAGATAGCGCGCGGTCTCCGCAGGCCTCTTAAAAAACTACAAATGCTAATGGAATGACGCTGGCAGGACAGTATTATAAACTGTTTTGAAAAATATATTTCATCAGTTCTAAAAGATAAAAAGTTTGATACGCACTTTCGACTTTCGCACAACGACTTGCAACAATAAAAATAGTTTATGCTGTTAAATAAACAAAGACATGCATTAAGTTATTAAGTTCTATGTAGGCCTACGTGAAATCAAACCATTTATTTTAGACGAGTGTGCATTGGCAAACCGAAAAGCTGTGAAAGTTGTAGATAGAAATTGGCGAGATATAAGACATAATTACCGGGCAATGGGCCGCGTTACGGCGCTTTTTTGTGGTGACTTCAGGCAGACACTTCCTATAAATACCCTCAGGAACGAGAGCAGACGAAATTGGTCCCTGTCTTCCTCTTCTTCCTGCCCTTATCCCGTATTACTTAGGGTCGGCGCAACACGTTGTAGCGAACAACAGCCCGAAATTATCTATTGGGCAGTCGACCACCGGACATAACACCTCTTCCGGTCGGAGGATCCTCCCTTTTCAACGGAGGTGTGTGGGACTTTACTCTCTGTTCCACTTACCCCCAAAACGTCTTTCTCTTCAATTCTGTCCTGTCACCCTTCACAAGAGCACTATCTCCCTTTTCTTTCATATCTCTTCACACACAACCCATCAGTCCAAATTGGTGCCTGTCTGTTCTTTTACGACGTGGTATAATATCGACAATGAGTCGTAAGCTTTAAATGCGAGCTCTAACGTGTAAATTTTCTTGGCGCTAAAAATTGATGATGGCAAGAAAATGGTATAGTAATCTTAGCAGAGAGCCTGCTTTTTTTCTGTTACCTCACATCATCTGCCTAGCCTTTTCCCTACTATATTGGGGTTTGCTACCAGTCAAGCCGGATTTAGCTGAATACCCGTATTTTACGAGGAGCGGCTGCCTACCAGACCTCCACAACCCATTAACTCGGGTAACACGGTACTTCATGGCAAGACTAGAGTCAGATTTACTGGCTTCTGATTATACGTAAATTGGTGCTGTCTAAAGAGCTTTTTTTACGACGTGGTATTATATCGACAATGAGTCGTAAGCTTTAAATGCGAGCACATTTAGGAACTAACACAAACATGCAAATTGTCTTGGTGTTAAAAATTGATGACGGCATATACCTCACTCAAGAAAATGGTAAAGTAATTTTAGGAGCTTATTTGCTCTGTATGGAGAACCTACAGATATCTCAAAACTGTGACTCTTATTGGCTTTGCGAACGAGCTGTTTTGGCCAAAGACTAACCAAAGCAACGATTAAATCCCAAATATTGACGTAGGTTATTGAGAAAGTACGGAATATAATTATATTTTTTTTATTTGTTCGTTATTTCTGCCAAATATATATTTTTCTCTTTTTCTTTCTTTCTGTATTAACATATATAGAACGAGAGAAAAGGTGCCACCTACTGTCCGGTAGAATTTTTAGGTAGATATATAGGACAGATCCTATCATAATACCATTTTATCGACCGTTATACTTGGTAGGCCTGTAAACAAGTGTATACTAAAGATCGGCTGATGAATCTTTTAACCGATAGCTTGGACCGGTTTTGGTTTTCAAGTGGAAAATCACCAGAAGTACTGCCGCTCTTGGGCGGAGCGGGAGAAGACAAAACCCCACCCCATTCCTTCTTTGCCTTCGCTCTGGGGTCACGAGCTGCCCTTTCGGAATGCAATCCATGACCCCAAAGGCTTCGACCCTCCTGGGCCTCTACAGCTTGCTGACATCTCTTTGAGGCGCATGTGATACAGTACGCGCTGTTGACGACTTGGGCTTGGTCTGGGTTATTACCGGACTGTCGGACGGCAAGCTACCCAGTGCTCTAGCTAGGACCGGTGTGTGCCAAATAATAGTTATGTGTTATACAAGAGTGCAAAGTTGCTTTTTAACTCTTTGCACTCGAGTTCAACATGTAACTTTTCATTCCACCTCAGCGAGGAAATGACTAAATGCAAAAAAAAACGTTTTCTGAGAAAGTTTTGGCTCCTTTTCCTAGTCGCCACGGGTTGAACATATCGTATTGTTTTAAATACTTCTCGCGTGATTGTTGAGGGAGAAAGCTCATTTGCGCATTATTAAAGGTGACCTTTCGAAGCTGTTAAGGTAGCCTTTCGAAGCGAGCGTCTATAGCGCTCTGTCGCGGCGGTGCTGACGCTATAGACGCTCAGTTCGAAAGGCTACCTTAACAGTTTCAGTCAATTCTGTTGGCGTCAAACAAGATTCCTCGTCGCTAGAACCACTCATTTTAGTATTTTCACTTGTTTTCAAGTTTCTTGTTTTTAATATAAGGTTTAACAATGACGTGAAAAAAAAGAACACCAAGAAGGTTCCGAGTCTGAGTTTTTAACAAATTAAAAAAAAGTTGTATGATATATTCGGCACCATAGAGGTAGCAGTAAATAGGTTTAATGTTTTTTTTAATTCACAAACTTAGTGCACACGATGTTCTAAATTCAATTTACTTTATCCTCTAGAGAATAAAAACGGCTTTTCCACTCAGATATTGAAAATTAAAAATACTCTTTCCGAGATGGTGGGATGAAAATATTATTCTTTATTTTGTATTTCTTTCTAATTGACCATATAATAGTAGATTATGTGACTAGGGAATAAAGCAGTGTTTTTAAGGCGAGGGGCCCCATGTTGAATTCTGAAGAAAACGAAGGCTGCTAAGTTTTAATCCCGAACGTCAGTGAGGGATTTACATAATTAACTCCCGAGCATTGCGAGGGACCTATGTAGAAACCTGAGTGAAGTGAGGAATTCAAGCCGCCCAAGACAAAGACAGCTTTATCTCCGTGTTGGACACTCTACTTTTTACAACATCTGTGAGATAATTAAAATCTACTACGATTAATTAACTACTATATGTATATTGCATCGTATAAAACAAATTATAAATAAATTAACTTGCTTTAAGTGCAGGTTACATGACACATAATAGGGCCATTAACGAACAGGTGGTGTAAAAATGATTTTTATACTTAGGCTAGTAACCAATATTTGTCTAAAGGTACAGTTAGTCGACGATTAGTTTTACCCGGTTCTAGATGTGAGGTTAGCTGTAAGGGTGAAAATAAAACCAACATGTTACGTGATACCAGAACGAATTTACTCAATCTTTAATAACAAAAAACAATTTTGAACAGGACAATATGTTTTAGTAGTGGATGGTCACTGGCGCCTCTCCTTGATAATATTATTTTGTCCTAACAGCTGATTAATCGTGGACGGTCGACGAAGTAAAAGTGGAGTGTGGAAGCACCATATTTCCCCACCAGATCATACAAACATTTAGGACCCGTTGGCACGATCATCTGAAATAATGTTAAAATGGTTAGAATAGAATAAACTTTATTGTACCTACACCAAAATAGTAACAACACTTTTAGGCCTCTTGACCAGTATTCAAGCTAAATAATCATATAATAATAACTCGACGTTTTCCTTGCAGGACGTCATAGTAGGGAAAATTGTAATAAATTAAGCCACTAAATGTTCTATCGAAATTCAGTCGTTTTTGAGATAACATTTTTAGTTTTTCGTCTTCCCTTCTGATTATAATTTGGGTGTCTTCAAGCCTCTTAATAAACTAGTGCGCCTCACCATCTAAAACTGCATTACTGCTTACCATCAGGTGGGATCGCGGTCAAGCACTAGTTTATAGCAAACAAAAAGATTTTTTTCATGCTTTATCATATTCAATAGCATGCCAGATCTTTAGTTATAATTAAAAGTTCAAAAATGACTAAAACATTGGCAAATATCACTAATTAAACATTTTTTTTTTTTGTAACTTTTGCTATTACCTACTGCATACAAAATGTTGTCTAGTGCAAAAAAAAAATACTACGTCAGGTGTAGAAACTGTTGAAAAAAAATCTTTATCAATTGTCAATTGATTCCTGCTGCACGGTTAATATAGCATAGCACAGCATCCGCCTTATAAAGTTCCCACTGCTGGGACTCAGGCCTCCTCTCTAGGAGCGGGAATGGGCCTTAATCCACCACGCGGGCCCAGTGCGGGTTGGTGGATGTCACATGTCTTCGAGTTTTTGGTTCTAGGACATGCTGGTTTCTTTACGACGTTTTCCTTCACCGTTTTGAGAGCAGCGGTGATAAAAAAAACTATATAAAGTAATGCGTCTGGTTGGGTTTGAACCCGCGACCTACAACTTGTAAGTCGGGGCAGTTACCACTGGGCCACCACTGTTCCCACAGTTAATATATCATCTGCTTAGCCTTTTCCCAACTATATTGGGGTCGGCTTCCAGTCGAGCCGGTTTTTCGCTGAATACCAGTATTTTACGAGGAGCGGCTGCCTACCAGGCCTCCACAACCCATTAAGTGGGGTAACACGGTACTTCATGGCAAGACTGGAGTCAGATTTACTGGCTTCTGACTATCCGTAACGACTGCCAAAGATCTACAAATGACAGCCGGGACCTACGGCTTAACGTGCTTTGTGAGGTTACACAGTTAATATAGAACCACGGACATCCTTACCTCGACAGCCGCTTTGCTTGGCAGCTCCGTCTTACATTCTGATTTTCCCAAGTACATGAACCCTAAACCAATGAGCTGGTTTGTCTTCTCATCAGTGAGCGGGAACCACTGGTAGAAGGGTTTATCACAAGTCAAAGAAGGAGTCATTTGGTAGTAGTAGTGTTGACCTGAAATACACAGATGCTTTTAATGCTTTTTAATATATAATATAATATTCCACAACTTTCTCACAACGCCATCTAGTCCCAAGCTAAGCTTGTGTTCTGAAACTGATAAATATACTTATATATTTTTATATACACACATATTTATAGATAAATTACACCCAGACATAACACAAATGATTGTGCTTATCACACAAACATTTGTTCTGGGTGGGAATCGAACCCACGACTTCCGGCATAGCAGTCAGGGCCACTAACCACTAGACCACCAGGCCAGTCAAGTTGTCATCATCTACCTAACCTTTTTCCCAACTATATTGGGGTCGGCTTCCATTCAAGCCCGATTTAGCTAAATACCAGTATTTTACGAGGAGCGGCTGCCTACGAGTCCTCCACAACCCATTAACTGGGGTGACACGGTACTTTATAGCAAGACTGGAGTCAGATTTAGTGTTAGGGCGGGAGAGTGCTAGGCCAAAATGCTTGTGTCTGGGGCTTTATAGAAGTTTGTTTATTTTTTTAGGGCACACACAAGTGGTTCTGTGCTTTATTTTCTGAAGCTAAGAAATAAGTTGTTACCCATCAAGATTATGCACGCTTGCTTGGTCCAGACAGAGTCCAAGTTCCTGGAATCCGTGGCTATTTTATCAAACCCGCCGTCGAGATTCGCTACTGACAGATAGTCACTCTGAAGCACCTTCGATGGGTTATAAGACTTAACCCGGGTTTCGCTATCTTAAAAAGAAAACAATTATCAGGTTAGTTAGTTCATTAGGGTTTTTTATTTTATTTAGTATAATTTGTAACATATTATGATCTAAGACATTTAAATAATTAATTGATTTAAAGAGAAAAAAATAAATAAATTGTAATGTAACGTTTGCATTATTGGGTTCTAGTAGAAAACGAAAATACTATTTATTAAACATAGATACGATAAAACCACTTCATTAATCATATAGTACACTCTTACTCTAACCTAAAACATGGTGTCAAAAAATTCTTCCGCATCGCTGTCGACTGGAATGAAGACCAAATTTAGGTTGGACTTTCTTGAATCCTTGATGTTTCAACTTAATGTGTGAATTTTGAGTGTACGACTACCGCTGCCCGCCCACGACAGACTTTTTGTAGGTCCGATAATCGTCCCTATAATTGTAACAAATCAGAATCCTATTGTATATTCACTGCCTTTTTGTAGGCCGTGTGCGTTTCACTATTGCTATCAGTGTGTTCTATTTTTCACCTACAAAAAATGGTTCACCGATTGTCGGTCGTGGGCGGGCAGCGTACTACCTAGTTAGAGATATTAATACAACAAAGCTCAAACGGTGTTCATATTTTCGTTCTAACTGTAAAACAATGTCAGATGACATTTTATTGAATCGTATTTGGGTCTATTTACTAGATATATTTGCTAATTTAACGAGGCATCTACCATATACAATAGTCACTTAGATAATTTACTTCGTAACAAAAAAAAAGAAGTATAATTTAATCTATACTAATATAATAAAGAGGTAAAGTTTGTTTTTTGTTTGAATGTGGTAATCTGTGGAAGTACTGGTCCGATTGCTAAAATAGAAAGCTGCTGTATTCCTGAGTGACATAGGCTATATTTTATGTACGCGGGCGAAGCTGCAGGCTAAAGCTACAGTTCGTCCGCTATAAGTTGGCGAGTGTGAAGTTAGGCTCTGCGAATTTTGGCGCTTGAAATATCGTACAAAAATAAAGGTTTAAAAAAAATAAATGCCAATAACTGTTTTTAACAACAATAACAACTACAAACTGCATTTATTTTTTTAAAACCTTTACTTTTGTACGATATTTCAAGCGCCAAAATTCGCAGAGCCTAACTTCACACTCGCCAACTTATAACGGACGAATTGTAGTCAGTTATAATTTGACGAAAATATTGCTCGCGAATTCAAACCCTCTCTCTTTTTTGAAGTCATTTCGTAATCTACTTACCTTCTGAAACCCAGTAGAAACGAGTGTAAGCGTAGGTCACATCCAAATGGGTCCAGAGCTTGAATCCTTGGGCGGTCATATTATAATATGAGTTAAGATATTCAACGGGATGCTGCAATAGACCACTTATCGTTAATTATATTATTCTCAAGGTACTGAAAAATAGACTTATGATCAATCTTGAAAATTTGTTGCATTAAGTTGTCTAGGAACAATTTGCCTGCTGCGGTCTTCCACTCTGATTATAATTTAGGTGTCTTCAATGCTAGAGTTAATAGGCTCTTAATAAACTAGTGCGCCTCACCATCAACGATTGCATCACTGCTTACCACCAGGTGGGATCGCAGCCAAACACTAGTTTATGTTATATAAAAAAAAATGTCGCTATTACAATTCCTAGACATGTGGACACCGCTCGAGATGCTAACATTTTTACAATGGCAAGACAGATATCTCCTATGTGATCTATTTATTACCTCTCGAAATACTTTTTCTTACGGAAAAAATAGATCTTTATTTGATATGTAGGTACATTTCAGAAGTATAAATAACAATGTTAAAAATAAATGTTAAAAACAGTATAATATGAATTAAAAGCAAGCCTTCATACATAGATACGAAAAAGTCGATCAAAGAAAGTAGGTAGGTAGGTATACATACAAGTTATATCGTAGACGTAGCCATATATATATCCACTGTTGCCTGATACATAGACTATAGAGACGAAGGGCGAGAGAGACAAAAAAAAAACGATAAAAAGAGATGAACTGTACTTACGTTAATCTGAATGCCAGCAATTTGCTTATTTTCGTCATAGAGTAAGCCGACTAAGTAGCACCACTCTCCCCTTTTTACCCACAGGGTTAGATTGGCAAAGCCTGAGGTTGTATCGATGTTTTCCACGTTGATATAATCTTTTTTCTCGGCCAATTCAATAGTGCGTGGAAGAAAGCGGAAGCCGTTAATGGGGTCAAAAAAATCTGCAAAATAAGAGAATGAGCACTTTATGAGATTACATTTTTGCTCGTCGTTGCCAAGCCAACCAGGCACATTAGAGTAATTTATTTCACCACCACTACTCTCAAACCGGTGATGGAAACATCGTGAGGAAACCGGCGTGTCCCAGAACAAAAAATTCGAAGACATGCGTCATCCACCAACCCGCACTGGGCCCGCGTGGTGGATTACCGCCCATTGCCTCTCCTGGAGAAGAGGCCTAAGTCCCAGCAGTAGGGACATTACAAGGCCGATAATGCTAATGCTTAAGCAAAAAAAGAAGCAATCTTTTTTTATTTATTGTTTGTGACTGATTGACTTTAATAATTCAAAAGTTCCTGTAAGTGGTTAAAATAATGTGTAGTGAAAATAAATGCTTTGAGTTGTCATAATGTCTTCGTCATCTACCTAGCCAACCCATACTCCCAACTATATTGGGGTCAACTTCCAGTCAAGCCGGATTTAGCTGAATGCCAGTATTTTACGAGGAGCGGCTGCCTATCAGACCTCCACAACCCATTAACAGGGGTAACACGGTACTTCATGGCAAGACTGGAGTCAGATTTACTGGCTTCTGACTATCCGTAACGACTGCCAAAGATCTACAAATGACAGCCAGGACCTACGGCTTAACGTGCTTTCCGAGGCACGAAGGAAACTCGGTATGTTAAGATGATCACCTATCTACAGTCCAACCTTGGCAAGCGTTGCTTAACCTTTAACGGCAGTTATTATCTAGCCACGAGTTCCTTGGTGAATTAAAATTAAATTAAATTATAATAATAAGCAAGCCAAGAGCCTCGACCAACATCTTAGGAGGCTCTCGTTAGGCGGCTGGATCAAGGGCTTGATTCAGAAAGCGGTACTCCTGGACACGGCTCGCATTGTCAGGAGGTTCCTTTCCCTGAAGCCCTGACCGCCGGTAGCTTGGACCATGTTCCCGATACCGGTGGGACACTATTTTTTATATTTTTAAATGTTTTTTGTTTTTGTAAATCTTTGTAAAAATAGTTTAAAAATGTAATTAATATGCTTTCAAATTGAATAAAGGAAATTATAATAATAAATTATAATTAATTTTTATAATTGACTACAGTACTTACATGATATATCTTCTTTCCATGGGTCATTGGCGGTTGCCACGGCAACGAGCGCTAGGAGAACCAAACTGCGGATCATGTTGGTAGCTTGCAGAGTGCTTGATATCTGTACAGAGACAGCCGGTTACATGCATCTTATATACTCCTACTTTATATACTTCCCACATTTGGCTGCCGCGTGACTAAACAGATTCTAAACAGCACTTTTAGGGATCCACACGAATTAAAATCGACGAAAAAACTTTGATTAAAAAAAATATGGTTAACTGACTTCAATGTTGCTATAATAGTTTTGCCTCTTCGTTATTTAACCTATCAATACCCGCGAAACGAGACACAACACAATAGTAAGACAATAACAGCGCGGTCCTATGAGACCGGTTGGGGATTCATGAATTAAGACCGACTTCCGAATTTAAAGCAATTTTGTAGCAATTTTAGCCTTTTTTAACATTGAACATTTGTTAACGTCTTTTTTGTGTAAACAGACACAATTAAATCCAAAAAAAGACAATAAAATTAAATAAACCGATTATGTGCCCTAATAGCCATTGTACAGAGGGGGTTCTAGGTTGGTCTTTTAAGAGGTCACGAGCCCTTCTTTCAGTGGTCATCACCGGGGTGGTTTTAGTCAGGTAAGAATTACATACTCCTTGGTCTTTTCCCCAAAAGGATAGGCGCCTTTTAAACGTTTACCCTTTAAAACAAAAAAATATTAACACTCAAAAATGGCGTTGGTTTTGGTACATTTTAAATACGTTATTCGATGACTACAGACAAAGAGTACCGGCTTTATAGTCTTTTTTACATAGCATGAGTTGGGTGACAGCAGGACGAAAATATGCATCTTTAAGATGAGAGAAAAGGATAGATAGCTAAATTGTATGAATCTGACAGCTGTCACCGAAACCATCCTATAAAGAAAGAAAAGAAAACACGTTTATTTGGCAAACCATCAATATGGTCTTTAGTAGGTATAGTTGAAGCGAAAGGAAGTATCAGACTCGATCGTTCTAGGAATGTAAGTGGTGGACGGTGCTGGTATATCGGAAAACATAAGCGATTGATTTAACTTGACAACTGTAAAGAAACGATAATTATAATACTGAGGAATTTAACCGGGTAGTGCATGCGCAGAGTTCCGACTTGCAAGTTGTAGGTCGCGGGTTCACACCCAGTCAAGTGCGTTACTTTGTGTACTTTATTTCGTCAACGCTGCTATCAAAACGGTGAAGGAAAACATCGTGAGGAAACCGGCATGTCCCAGAACCCAAATTCGAAAACATATGACATCCACCGGGTCCGCGTGGTGGATTACGGTCCATTCCCTCTCCTAGAGAGGAGGCCTGAGTCCCAACAGTGGAAACATTACATACTAATGCTAATATGCATGCGTAGTGATCGCTTGACCGGTATGGTCTTTTTATTTTGATTTGATTTGATGACTTCTTGAAAAATAATACTTTAAATATTACTATTATTTTAAGCCAAAATTATCAGTATTAGTTTAATTCATATCTTCGGTCCACGGCACTGATAAATTAACCTATCAATACCCGCGAAACGAGACACAATAGTAAGACAATAACAGCGCGGTCCTATGAGACCGGTCGGGGATTCATGAATTAATCAGGAACATTCTAACTTCCACACTGATTCCTTTTGATGTGTCGTGCTTCACCAAGGCTATGGATGTCCGGAGACTCGCTTGGTAGTCCAATCGCTGGATCCTATCTACGACTGTTGCAAAACCGCGTATCGCTAGTTCAACTTCCGCCTGGTGCCTACGACCTCCTCGCGCCAGGACCCCATCAGGAATGTCGCTACGCAGCAATTTTCTTTTTAATTCTTGAATCCCCGACCTATCTCATGCGACCGCGCTGTTATTGTCTTACTATTGTGTCTCGTTTCGCGGGTATTGGTAGGTTAATATAGCAAACTAGTGCTTGACTGCCATCCCACCTGATGGTAAGTAGTGATGCAGTCGTTGATGGTGAGGCGCTTTAGTTTATTAAGAGCCTATTTACTCTAGTCTTAAAGATGTGAATTTATTGCACTTTGGATTTAACGCTTAATTTCATAAGAGGAAAGGTTAGAAGTTAGAACTAAAGTAGAAAACGTTTTACAACCTAAATGATTTAAAATGGGGACTCAGGTTTTATAAGCTTTTTATTTGATTTTTACTTTCCTTGTAATCGTAATGCAAAGCGCAGTGTTTACCTCGGGCTAAAGACTTATTTAGTCCCGAAAAAATTTTGATAGGCGGGCGTCGCGAGGTCACCAATGTTCGAAGGGCTACTTTCAACCCTAGGGTAACAATGTACCTACTATAAAATCTATTTGCAAAATAAATACCTATCATTTATCCGAAAATATGACCGAACCCTTTTTCTAGTCATAAAGATCAAGAAACAAGCGAATTTCATGAAGAATATTAAATTTATTAGTAAATATTGGAACAACATTAAAATGCTCCATTTAGCTCAAACACTTGTACCATGTACCTATTTTACTTTTCGAACAGTTTTTGGCAGTTGAGCAAATATCTGAAAGCGGAATTATTTGTACTTTATATGTATTATTGTCACCGTTTGATTCTAAAACTGCGCGGAATTTATTGAACAAATTGACTTTCATTCCTAAAACAGATAGGTATTTTAGATCTCTGCCCACATAAGGCATGATCAAGGAATAAAGATAAATTAGACCGATCAATTTACAGAGTAGCAAGCACGAAGATATGGAAAGGCTAAAGGGAGATGTCACTCTAAACGCAACCACATCATCATCCTAGCCTTTTTCCAACTATATTGGGGTCGGCTTCCAGTCAAGCCGGATTTAGCTGAATACCAGTATTTTACGAAGAGCGGCTGCCTACCAGACCTCCACAACCTATTAACTGGGGTAACACGGTACTTCATGGCAAACGCAACCACATAGTGAAAGAAAAGAAAGAAAGAAAACATGGTTATTCTACTCGAATGGATGCAAAATAAATTAGAAAAGAATGGGTCTTAGAGCGGGTATACTCGTATACTCGTAGCCCGTCTAATGAAAGCGCGAACTGAGAAAAAGTGTTTAACCCTTAACTTGGCAAAGAAAAAAAAATTGAATAACTGGTTTTTTTTTCAAATAATCTTTTTTTATATGAACATAAAACGCAGAGAAAAATAATAAAAAAAATCAAAGCCTTTTGTTTCCTGAAATACCTTCCGTATCCTGTGAGATACATTGCCATGTTTGTAAGGAATGACTATCTCAGGTGAATGTATCCCACAAGACACACTGCCAAAAACAGGTAGTAGTACAAATGGTATATGAAATAATGATTTTTAATTGGTTAGATCATATATTCTTGCTTAACAAGAAATGACTGGTTGTGAAAAGTATAAAAACTATTTCTGCCAAGTATTTAGCATAATCTGACTACTTAGTACATAGTACATGACACAGTAGTTTGATTTTTGGTACATAGTTTGCACCTTCCTTCTGTTCCAAAAGTTGCGAAGTGGCTAAGCTGGTCACTGCAAATTATTTAATTATTATAATTAGCAACAGGTGCTTTTATTGGTTTTAATGAGGACCCTCTACATTATTATCCGTATGTTTCGTGGTGGTTCTGAGGAGTAATAATAAGTTTTTGGTAATATTGTATCTGAATTTGAACCATTACTGATGTTTCTCCGTTATAAAATCCAACTATTTGTATTAGATATGTTTAACAACTGTGATATGGTAGGTACCAGCGTTGTCCCTTCAGTTCAGTTCTATAGAGAGCAATTAGAACATCAGCTCTATCAACACCGCCTATATCGGCGTTTTAATGTTTTATAATTTCAGGATAAGGCATCGTTAACCTCATCTTTTTCTCCTTGTTTTTCTTTGGATCGTTGATATAGGGTCGACATCTACAAAGCTGCTTGCGGCACTGACAAATTTATTGTCGTACCGATACCAATTGTGTCAAATTTTGCGCGACTGGTAGAGTGAGTGGAGACGCTAGCAATGGTGATGCAGTGACCGCTTTTTGGACGTCTATTACTTCATCGTTGGATAGCAGGTTGAGGTTTTTCATCGACGATGGTAATGGAGGCCATCAAGGTGATGATTTGTTGTCTACCCTATGTCGAATTGAAAATTGCCGGGTTTCATTTTCAGACTCCGTCGATGAATCGTTTTCTTTATGCTCAATTTTGGCACAAAGCTTTCTGCCCCTTATAATGGAAGGCTGTACTTCGCCCTAAGATAAACAAGCTTAATAAACCACCATGCGAAACGAAAATCAAAACAAGCAAACGTTCCATAAAAAGACCAGAAACCAAAAACCAGATTTCAAACACTAGACAATAAAAATATGCACAGATTTTGCCATGTCATTTTAAAAAATCTATTTGTCTCGACCGGGAATCGAATCCTGAACCTTTTGTTTTATTTTAACACCATCACCACTATGCCACCATAAAAGTAATCAATACAGAATAATAAAAATCAGAACACTATAAACATGGCAGTGTGCACTACACGATACATTACACCAAACCATAAAAAAACCAGTAAACATGGCAGTGTATCCTGTGAGATACATAACAGTTTGGCTCTAATTTACTAAACCAAATATACAATTTCGCATCAAAATTCATTCATTTGACACGTATATACTAATGTACTTTACCGTGACATGCACAGTTATTAGATTATAATGTAAAAACAATATAAAATATTAATTATTTTAACTTTGTCGGGGGGTCCACTTTGAATGGGTTCAGCATTTGGATTATAATTGAAAAACGGTTGCGTCAAATTGACATGATATGACGTAAATGGGTTCAGAAACAGTTCCTTTCTTAAACAGTAGGAACATTTCGTTTAAAGTAAGAATATTTTTCTTAGTATGATTTTTCAAAGTTGACTGTATCCTACAGTGCACATCGTCAAGAAAAGGGTTAAATCCAAAAAAATTGTATGTGGCCTTCGATCAACAATGTACTAGATTACCGATCACTGCTTCAAAAACGGCCCGAAAAATACCATGTAAAGCATGGTATTTTTAACAATTGAAGTTCGAGTTGTCCAAGTGTAGCCAACATTAACAAGCGAAAATGGCGTACTGCGCGTTCAAACATTGCTCAAATAACCAGCGCAAAACTCAAATTTCAGAAGGAATATCGTTTTTTCGGTAAGTTTATACATATATTTGCTTATTTTCATAATAAAAGTATAACATAAATTGTGAAATATCAATTTTTTTATTTATTTTGGTTTGCTGAACCAATGTTTGACATAACGCGCCAACATTTTTGTCAAACGTTGATCGCTTGAGAATACGGAATGAATGGAGTAAAATATTTGTAATTTTTTGCGAGTGAAATTAAGCGGCTGTGTTAATTAACTACTCCAAACCATCAGGAAATTTTACATCCGCATTTTATTATTACTACGAATGAAATTATTTACCGTAAAACATTTTTTTTTTGGTATCACCGACATTACACACTTGTATCATAATCTACTATTATATGTATAGATAAACCAATTTCTCTGTATGAGGAGCTCGTGGCTAGATAATAACAGCCGCACGGGTCGATCTACAAGGTTAAGCAACGCTTGCCAAGGTTGGTTTGTGGATGGGTGACCATCTTAATATAACGAGTTTCCTCCGTGCCTCGGAAAGCACGTTAAGCCGTAGGTTCCGGCTGTAATTTGTAGATCTTTGGCAGTCGTTACGGAGAGTCAGCAGCCAGTAAATCTGACTCCAGTTTTGCCATGAAGTACCGATTTACCCCAGATAATGGGTTGTGGAGGTCTGGTAGGCAGCCGCTCCTCGTAAAGTACTGGTATTCAGCTAAATCCGGCTTGACTGGAAGCCGACCCCAATATAGTTGGGAAAAGGCTAGGCAGGTGATGAAACCAATTTCTTTGTTTATATTGTAATATGTAAATATTGTAAACGCATTATTTAAAAAAAAACCGTGGAGTTTTTTGCCGGTTCTTCTCCGCAGGAAACGACCAATTGGAATCGTCCACTAGCTTCTGACGTTTTATAAGTGCCCATGTAGGCCTATGTGAAATAAACATCATTTAGATTTTTGATTTGATAAAAAATAAATATATACTAAAACCACTTATTGTTTAAATTGGTCTTTGAAGTTTGCAACTTAAGGATCCAGCGGAGATCGCTCGCTACTTCGAGTTGAGATGAAAATAAAATACGTTCGCGGTATATTGCTATCTTTGTTTGGCAAAAACACATGCGAAATTGCATATGTGTGTGTACGTGTGAGTCGGACAATCTTCACAGCATAATATAGAACAGTTTTGAACTTGACAAAATAATTCCATCAAAAACACAGCTTGTAAAAAAACTCAAGTCTCGCAACACTACTCTTCTACCGTAAAAATATGTGAGATCCATGTTATTCCAAGTCAAAATATCTTGTATGTTTTAAATAAATGAATTTAGCTTTGTAATCGCATGAAAACACAATGTATCTCAAAAGTAATTAAGTAAATCGTTTAGTGCGATTACCAAGTCAAATCTTAAAAATGTAACTTTGTAATCCTACACATTTATATGGGATTACTAAGTTATATATGCAGTTGGTGTATCTAGAAAACTAGGTCGAAATTGCAAAATATTTTAGTTTTCCCTTGGTTTGTACACTAAACACTAACTGTAATCAAAATTTGAAACTTCTGTCTCTATTGCTGCTAAAAGTGCCTTAGACATTTTATGTTCGTTCAGTCAGTGATCACTCACTGACTGAACGAACCTTGAACGAACGAATTTTGTCACCAAAATTTAGAAAATTTAATGAAATTTGAAATATATCTCTGTCTTTTTATGAAGCCTGCTTGATCTAGTTTCGTCCACAACGGATTTATAAGAGGTTGATAATGGCTCGAAATGTTTCGAGATAAGGATGGCACTTTTTTGCGCGACTTGGTGGGTGTGACACTACCGTGCCCTCAGATTACCTATGCTCCATTGAAGTAATAGGGTCGTCACTTTTAATGTTATCCTAAAAATAAATTTAATGCAAAAAAAGACAGTGTTCTGTAGTGATCAATCTATCAAATTGAAATCATATTTTTATTTTACGTGGGCCTACATGGACACTTATGAAACGTCAGAATCTAGTGCGTAGTTCCAATTCGTCGTTTCCAATGGAGAAGAACCGGCAAGAAACTTCATGGTTACTCTTTTCAAAAAAATATTGGGTTTACAATATTTCCATACTAGCTGTGTCCGCGACTTCGTTGCGTGTATGAAAAAACTTATCAATAAGTTTTTAGTGTAGTATCTACACCTATACAGGAAAAGTTTTAACCACTGCGTAAATTTTTTTTGGTGGCTCAGTGTAAGTAATAAAACACAGATCGATCTTCAAAGTTAAGCAACGCTTGCCAAGGTTGGTCTTTGGATGGGTTACCATCTTAACATAACGAGTTTCCTCCGTGCCTCGGAAAGCATAGGCTGACTACCAGACCTCCACAACCCAATAACTGTGGTAACAGGGTACTTCATGGCAAGACTGGAGTCAGATTTACTGGCTTCTGACTATCCGTAATGACTATTAATGACAGCCGGGACCTACAGCTTAGCGTGCTTTCCGAGGCACGGAGGAAACTTGTTATGTTAAGATGGTCACCCATCCACAGACCAACCTATTGGCAAGGGTTGCTTAACCTTGAAGTCGACTTGTGTTCTATTACTTACACTGAGCCACCAAAAAAAATTTACGCAGTGGTTAAAAACTTTTCTTGTATACAGTATATCAATAAATAAGTAAAATCCCTAAAAACTAATATCTATACGAATTACTAATCTTACCTAAGAGTACTAAAAATACCCTACACACTATCAAATATACTACCTATACTTGAAATTAAAATCTACACGGTCTGCGCCCTATAAAAGTAAACCTAAGTACCTAACTAATTTTAAAAAAATGGGTTCGGTATCGGTCTCGTAACACCCCCTCTGCCATAATTTTTTGATATTTTCAATATACAGAATTTTTACTTCTACAAATGTATTATAAGTATATATTACAATATTATATTAACAGACAGATTATTAAGATTGTACCCAAAAGTATAATAAAAATATTTTTTATCAAAAAACTGTCGAAATACTAGTAATCAAAATCGTAGTCTACGGTGTTCCCACATTCACACCATAAGAGAAAATGTAAATATAAGACAAAAAATCAAACCTATCAACATGAGATGTTAACAAAAATAAATCACGACTTAATGAATTTAAGGTGATTAAGATCTAAATAATATAAGAAACAAACGCTCGCAAACCGCTTGTACAATGTGACCAATACGCTAGTGTGAAAGCCTGTAGGAGGGGAACCGATTTTCTTAGTGGCGTAACTACAAATTTTCAGTTTTCAGACTTTTCCCATATTTGCTATAAGACCTTTTTTACCCTATAAATTTTGATTACCTAGAGAGTATCAAACGTACGTTTTTTGCGATATAAACGGCTGTATCTTTTTTTTTCGATAACTTATATATTTGATTTGTGCACAGCTTCAAGGGATCGCGGGCCTATTCTCGAACTCGATAACTCCACGCGTTTCCGATATAAAGGGTCTTGACAAACAGACCGACGGACAACAAAGTGATCCTATAAAGGTTTCGTTTTTCCCCTTTGCGGTACGGAATCCTTAAAACGAAACGATAATTGTTGAAAAGTTTTATAGGAAATGAAATTCGATCAAATATGAACCTATGATAGATAAGTACAAGTAGGTAACCCTGTAGGAGCGACACACACGCAAGGACCTTGTATACCCTGGAATGATTACGAAGTAATATCACACAATCTGAAGTGTACTTAAAATTCTTTGCCATTAAGTTCATATTTTAAATTGACAAGCAAAAATGGAAAAAATGTACCCAGCAAGACGGAGCATACAAAGAGGTAGCGTGTCCATTTCTTACTCGGCTATGGACACCGTGGTAGAAAGAGACAACATACCCTTTTGTGGGTACGTTTTTGAGGTTGACGTAATCAATCCAGATAGTATAAACAATTCTTGGACACACTGACTGGAGATGTCATCACCCACACACTGACATTTGCTTGCTGCGATAGCAATAAAAACTATTGAAAATTTGGGAGAAATTTGGATGTATTCCGTAATACCAAAAATGATGAATGAAAAATTAATGATTTTCCAATTTCTTTTCAATTCTTTATAACTTGATAATAATATCTGTGTTCCTGCGGGGAGATATCTTGAAATATTGATGTTTATAATATAGAAAAAACTATATAAAAACATGACGTTTTCGCTGTGAAAATGTGCAAAATTAAATTCGCTTAAATTTCGTTTGGGGTAAGTTTTTCAACAAAAAGACGACGTAGGAACCTAGATAATTATTGTCTGAATCCGAATAACATCATATTATGGTGTAAATATGCTTAAACTGCAAATGATTTTGGTATTACGTTTGTATGGAAAATCGACACTTCGCGCCAGCCTTAAATAAAAAAAGTACTTTCCATAAAAATATAATAATTTCGCAACTCCATGCTGACTTTGTTCAAGTTTTAAAATTTGATATCTGTCTAGTAAAGAAGTAGAATAAGCACCATTGTTATCATTTTATTTTAAACCTTATTGCTAACTAATTAGATTTAATTTTTGAATAAATCTATTTGACCTCATTTAAAAGTGAGTTTTGAATTTGGAATGTCCGTTTTTTCATAAATTATTGATTTTACCTACTATCTAAGACAGAAGGTATTAAATACAAATATAATTCAAACTACATTAAAGTTTATGATTGTAGTGTATTTTGATGTTAAGGTTTATAATTACTTGAAGTTATTAAATCTTTAAAACTTTTTTCTCAAATAAATATTTTATTTTACGTATAACACAAAATGCCACTTATGTGACATGATTTTGTTCTCAATCCTTCATCTAGTACATTGTTGATCGAAGTATGTGGCATTACAACTAGTAGGAGAATCATGTCTTGATACTTCTCAATTTTTTTTTATTCCGTACAATTGTGGCTGAATAATGTTGCCCATTAAATTAAAAAAAGCTCTAGGTCATTGCAAGCATTAGACGCACTCCATAGACAGAATTGTGATATCGAAAAGAGATCGCATGAGTTATGTTTTATATTAGCTAGCGAACTAGCTAGATAAATATATTTTAAGGATTTTACATCTTTCGAATAGGTTTGAAAATTGATAGTTAAAAAGAATTGTGCATTACCTCTCCTAGTGAGGGGGCCTTATAAGGCCCAAAAGTGGGAATATTATAAGGCCGATCACGCTTATACTTATAGCTAGATTACAATGAAGCTTTTGTTGGGGGGTGATTGGGGTCCGTTTACATCTTAAGGACCCAAGCCAACCTCACCTGCTAGCGGTGCACCCTGCTGTTCAACGGACGAGGCTCTGGCGATCCTGGTTTCCCTCTCGTAGGGTTGTGGGGGTCAGACGGCTGGTCGCCCCACGTAAAACCAACTTCAGTCACATATTCATGGATAAGGCAAAGAATAATGTGGGTACTTGGACTAGGGCGTCGCCGAACAACGACGCGCAGGCACATCGCCTTAAACCTGCGATAAGTGGGCTAGGGCTACCGTGTCAAGTACGGGCACGGCTAAAGAAATTAGTACCCAAAAAGAAGCTCCGCTTTGCCACCTGGAACATTGGCTCTCTAACTGGACGTTGCAGAGAACTCGCGGACGTACTTGCGAAACGTCGGGTCCAGTGCGCCTTCCTTCAGGAGACGCGCTGGAAGGGGAATAAGTCCCGTGACATCGGGCAGGGGTACCGGCTAATGTACACCGGATCACCATCGGGCAGGAACGGAGTAGCCGTAGTACTGTCTAAGGACCTTCAGGATGGACTTCTTGAAGTAGACCGATACAGCGACCGGTTGATGCGAGTTAAGGTGCTGATCGAAGGGTCGGTAACGAACTTAGTCAGCGCCTATGCTCCTCAAACTGGCTGCTGTGAGTCTGAAAAGGAGGCCTTCTGGGATGAGTTCGAGGACGTAATGCGCGCTATTCCGAATTCTGAAGATATTTTGGTTGGGGGGGATCTCAACGGTCACGTAGGTCAGCGTGCTGGAGAGTACGGGCGTGTTCACGGTGGTTTTGGCTATGGCCAACTAAATGCAGAGGGAGTCAGCATACTCAGGACCTGCGCTGTGTCGGACCTAGCCATCGCGAATACGTTCTTTCAAAAGAAGCCCCAGCATCTTATTACGTATCGTGGTGGCTCATACTCAACCCAAATTGATTACCTGCTGGTGCGACGGTGCAACATTGGCAAGGTTACCAACTGTAAGGTTATCCCAGGCGAAAGCTTAACGGCTCAACATCGCCTCCTTGTCATGGACCTGGCGATCGTATCAAGGAAAAAAGTGACCCAGAAACGCAATCCCCGCACCAAGTGGTGGTTGCTTAATGGTCCTAAACTGTCGGAATTCATCGCGGAGGTCGAGCACCTCGAGATCAGTTCTCCGCATGAGTCCGCTCAAGAGATATGGAGTAGGATTCATTCAGCAATCACCGCCGCGGGTAAGCGCGTCCTTGGCACTTCTCGTGGTGGTCGCACCATGGACAGGGAGACGTGGTGGTGGGATGACGGGGTGCAGGAGGCGACCCGGAAGAAGAAGGTATTATTTAAGAAGTGGCAGGGGTCCAACTCTCCGGAGGACAGGGAGGCATATGGAGCGGCTAAGCGCGCTTGCAAAAAAGCAGTAGCCAGAGCCCGCAGCAAAAGTTTGGCGCCCTTGTACGACAAGCTGGAAACTGCGGAGGGGCAAAAGCTTATTTTTAAGCTGGCGCGTGCCCGGGAAAAAGCTACACGGGACATTAGCAAATGCCTCTGTGTAAGGGACGCCCAGGGTAAGCTGCTCTATGATGCCCCCTCTGTTAAGGAGAGATGGTGCACATACTTCGAGGAGCTGTCTAACAAACAGCATCCCCATAACCTTCCTCCCGAACCGCCTCCTAACCTTGGTCTTATTTCCCCTATTTCCCCCGACGAAACTCGCATTGCTCTTCGCCACATGAAGAACCGGAAATCGGTCGGGCCTGACAATGTGCCAATCGAAGTGTGGAAGGCCATGGGCTCACATGGTGTGGACCTTCTGACGGATCTTTACAACCGCATCCTGACCACCAAGGAAATGCCGAACCAGTGGCGATCAAGCCTCATTATTCCTATTTATAAAGGCAAAGGTAGCGTACAGGATTGTAGTAACTACCGCGGTATTAAGATCATGTGCCACACCATGAAGCTCTTCGAGCGCATAATTGACACAAGGCTCCGTAGCGAGTGCACTGTCTCTGAGTGTCAATATGGATTTCGGGCGGGCAACAGCACCATGGACGCAGTGTTCGCCTTGCGGACTCTGACTGAGGCTTACAGGGAGAGAAGGAGAGCTCTGCATATGGCCTTTTTAGACCTGCAGAAGGCCTTCGACTGTGTTCCTCGGCAGTCCATCTGGTGGGCACTTCGCTTCAAGGGTGTGCCCGAGGCCTATATTGACATTATCAGAGACATGTATCGCGATTCCGTGTCCTCTGTCCAGACCGCTGTTGGCGAATCCAAAGTCTTTCCAATATCTGTTGGCGTTCACCAAGGATCGGCTCTCAGCCCGTTCTTGTTTAACGTTGTGCTCGATGTAGTTACGGCATGCATCCAAGATCAGCCTCCATGGCTAATGATGTATGCCGATGACATCGCCCTCGTTAGCCAGAACAAAGCCCAACTTGAGCGGAAGGTCAACATTTGGAAGGACACGCTGGAAAACGGCGGTCTGAGACTAAATGTGGCGAAGACTGAGTACATGTCCTGCGGCAGCACGGATTCAAATACCATCCGAATAGGTTCGGACCGGATCAGAAGCTCGGATAAGTTCAGGTACCTTGGATCCGTGCTGCACGAGTCTGGCAACGTGGACGACGATGTCCAAGCACGTATAGGCGCGGCTTGGTCGAAATGGCGAGAGGTAACTGGCGTTGTATGCGACCGCAAAATGCCTCCGAAGCTTAAGGGACAGATATATAAATGCATCATACGTCCTGTCCTCCTGTACGGTGGCGAGTGTTGGCCAGCACTAGGCAGACACACCCAGGAGCTTCGCGTCACGGAGATGAAGATGCTGAGGTGGATGAGCGGCGTAACGCGATCTGATCGCATACGCAACTCATTCATCCGAGGTAGTCTTGGTGTCCGTGACGTGGGGGAAAAACTGCAAGAGTGTCGTCTGCGATGGTATGGCCACATCATGCGCCGCCCTATGGAGTACGTTGGCCGGAGATGCATGAATATGGCTGTCCTTGGCGGTAGGTCGCGTGGTCGCCCTCGCAAGCGCTGGCTGGACGTCGTCAAGTCCGACATGAGAGCCAATGGCCTTACTGCCAAGGATGTAGAAGATCGGGCAAAGTGGAGCAAGCTAAGCCGGAAGGCGGACCCTGGCAAAAGCCGGGACTAACGCCTAGTAGAAGAAGAAGAAGAAGACAATGAAGCTTTTGTTATTATAACTCCCTCCCCCCACTTGGGGGAGGCCTATGTCCAGCAGTGGATGTCTTTCGGCTGAGATGATGATGATGCTTTATTCAAATATTTTAAAATATTTATTGAAAAACAAGAGATATGAGTGTTTCTATTTAGCACTCATTTCTCTTGTTTTTCAGTTCATGACAAGTTTTGATATACCATGGCGAGGTTATCACTCCGAGCTGACTCGAGAAGAATGTGCATTTAACATCGTAGACACGATACAAAAAAAACAATAAAACATTTTCGTGATACAAGATGGTTTTTTTTTCCGGTAGTGGAATCATCAGTATGACTTCTCCCATTCTTGGGCGGAGCGGGAGGGCATGTCAGACTCTTACTGACTAAACCCCTACCCCGTTCCTTTGTTGCCTTCGATCTGGGGGACACGGTGACAACCTTTCGGACTTTCCATGTTCCCCAGAGGCTTCGGCTCTGCCGGGCCCCTACAGTTTGCTGACATCTCCTTGAGGCGCACGTGGAACAGAACGCGCCGTTGACGACTGGTCTCGGTCCAGATTATTACCAGACTGCCGGACGGCGAGCTACCCAGTGTTCGCCGTCCGCGAACCCGCGCCTACGGTGGTAGGAAATCGGGATCGGGATCTCGGCGGCGGCGGCGTGAGGACCGTTCCCTCACACGCTCGCGGTCAGCAGCCTCCTTCACTAGCATTACTGCTTCGCAGAAGGAGGCGACCGCCTGCCACCGCTCTTCGCTCCTGACCATGGCCTGAACCAGGGCCCGGCGCGAGAGGTCACCGCCGCCGATAGCCTCCACAAGGACACGGCGGTGCTCCGCCCAAGCGGGGCACACCTCAACCGTGTGCTCCACCGTGTCCTCCGGGCGGTCCATACAGTGGCGACACCCGGGCGTCTCTCTAACTTACCGTGTCCGGTGAGGACCTGTGTCATACGGAACGAGAGGACGCCGTGACCTCTTTCCAACCACTCCACAAAGAGGGGACCGCCTCAATGACGGCGTGCCCATGATACAAGATGGTGCGTTTCGAGCTCCTCTTTCCAGAAACGTAATAAAATAAAATAATCTAAAATTGCAGATACGGGGTTTTCACTCAAAGTTATCGATTTGGAAATTAGTGAATAGATGACAATATGTATTTGTCACGATGTATTGAATGTTTATTTAACATTCGATATTATTTAAGTTCGACTATTTAGATATTCGATTAACGGCCGAACACATAGTCCAGTTAATGGTTCATTAGCGTCCCTAATGTCCATTAAAGTTAAGTATTGTCAAATGTTCACTGAAAAACTGTGTAAAACTGTCAATGTGACAATTTCTTAATAGATTATTTAGAAGTTAAGTGATGATTAACGTTAATGAATGTCCCTGAGTGCGGCCGTTATAGTATTAGATATTGATATCCGATTATTTGGAATTCGGTTTGGCCTAGTAGGTACACTCAATTGTGACTGATTGTTAGATATTTTCATTCATTCTTGATTCAAGAATTATTCTCAAAATCTTTTGCATAGTGTTACTAAAATCCTGGTTATCAATACTCCCTAAACGTTACGTTTTCCTATGAATTTTGATTCCCTTGAGAGTATCGATATACCTATACGTCTAACTTCTGACCTACGTTTTAGGACTGGGAATGAAGTTTAACCTATCAATACCCGCGAAACGAGACACAATAGTAAGACAATAACAGCGCGGTCCTATGAGACCGGTCGGGGATTCATGAATTAATCCAAACCACATGGTGGCTACTTGTCACATTTTTATTTCTATGAAATGTTATTTTCTTCACGATGTTTTCTTTCACCATTTTGAGAACAGTGGTGATGAAATACATTACACAAAGTGCGCCTGGCTTGGTTTGGACACAGGACCTACAACTTGAAGTCGGGGAGGGAAGCCACTACTATCTACCACCATCGCCACCCACCACTACTTTCAACGTCAATTATTATTATTTTATATTTACATGTCGCCTGTAAAAAGATCCTTAACGTAAACGAAAACTCCATAATATATTCTACTCATTACTGGGATAGTTTTTTTCTTCTAGAATATACCTGGTAATTCACTGGTTCTGGAAATATTGAAGGATATTTTTTTTTTTCGTTTTTTTTTTACAAAATCACATTCCAAGTATCATTAGTAAACTTTCTTCCGAACAAACATTAGGTATGAAAATTATCAATTCCTTCCTTTCTAACCTATGGTACTCAGCCCAGCTGAAATAGGAGTGGGCTGCACAATCGACAGGTGTGCGAGGATTGTCACTCACTGGACGCCTGAGGGAGGTCGACGCCGTCTAGGTCGACCGCGGCGAAGATGGTGTGACGACTTGATCATGTTCGCAGGTCAAACTTGGCCGGAGGTCGCCCTAGACAGAGAGGTAAGCAAGGAGAAAGAGTAGGCCTATGCCGAGCTGTGGGACATACAATAGGCTTTTAAGAAAAAGTTCTTCCATTATATCTATCATGATTTTTAGTAATGTCTTATTTGAAATATCTAATTTAAAAAATAGTCTTCATTTTCATCATCTTTTACTTGTCCTTATACCAATTTTTTAAGTTACCTAAATTAATAGCGAAAAACAACGTGACTTTCAATTCAAACAATAAAAAATTTAATAATTCATGACCCACTGAGCAAATTTAAGTTGTGTGTTCAGAACAAATTTAAATTGTGTGTTTGTTAAATGTCTGTATAAGTAAAAGTAATTTATGGTTTAATACGGTAATTATACTTCTTGTCATTGGCAAAATTTTCCATGACAACTGCGCTAGCTTACGTAGTTACAACGTTTATTTTCCTTATTTGTCCTATATTTTACGCGATATATATGTATAAAATGGTACAAATAAAAGAATTTTTCTTTCTATCGTTCCATTCAAAGCATACTGTCAGGGGAACAGTCCCTGACAGTATGCTTTGAATGGAACACCCCGTACAGACACGGGTGGTCTATGGGTTAACCTCACTAAACAGTCCTTGGGCACTGCGTGTCCAATTCAATTACCCTTTTACCACCTAGGTATGATTTCCAATATTTTACTTGCAGATCATTTCATAGAAATTGAGGAGCTCGTGGCTAGATAATAATAGCCGCACAGGTCGAACTTCAAGGTTAAACAACGCTTGCCAAGTTGGTCTGTGGATGGGTGACCATCTTAACATAACGAGTTTCCTCCGTGCCTCGGAAAGCACGTTAAGCCGTAGGTCCCGGCTGTCATTTGTAGATCTTTGGCAGTCGTTACGGATAGTCAGAAGCCAGTAAATCTGAATCCAGTCTTGCCATGAAGTACCGTGGTACCCCAGTTAATGGATTGTGGAGGTCTGGTAGGCAGCCGCTCCTCGTAAAATACTGGTATTCAGCTAAATCCAGCTTGACTGGAAGCCGACCGCAATATAGTTGGGAAAAGGCTAGGCAGATGATGATCATTTCATAGAAATTCTGTTCTATTTTTAAAATGATTCAGTAAGTAATGACTAGGTATCCGGGATTTGTGAAAAAAGCACTTTAGTTTGTTTGTTTTATACCGTACCGTTGTTAACTGAAAATGTCTCAAAGAGCGAGTATCGACCGCGACGATGGCTGGCGCTGAAAAACAGCACTGTGAGGCTCTGTCTTACGCACTAGTCCCAGCATTTTGCTGAGTGCTAGCGTTTTTGCGCGGACGTGACGCAAAACTTCCCATATCGTATTATGTTGTTATTGAATAGAATAGAATAGAATGAACATATAAAACGCAAAAAACAACGCAAACAAAACCAAACGCAAACACAAACCAAACGCAACTAAAATCTTTTTCTTTCTTTCTAACATCTTCAGGATGATGTTGGGACTTCTTCGTTTCTGCAGCGCTACTCCCTCGTACTGACGGTTGTTTTGCCATCTATTGACAAAAGGGGTCTCTTATGAGGAGGGCCCGCATCCTCCTCCTCGAAGTCACAACAGCATCCTGAAAACCAAAGCTGTTGAGGTGCGTCCTCCTGTGTTGAGACATTTCGTTCGTCTGATGATCAATTAGGGAGGGTCTTTGTCTGTTGATGATCAGGGCGGAGTGTCTTAACGTAGGGCCATTTGTGGGTCGCAGGGTCTGCTTTTACAAACAGTAAAAGCAGACCCTGGCAATGAATAGATATTTACATTTAGAAATAGTTATTGGCCTCGTGTGAGTTGTTTTATCATAGAACAGCCGAAAGAGGTGGTTTTATCAATTTCTGTTTCAAACAATAGTTTTTAAGTTATAGATATTATGTATACTAACAGTTGAATCATGACGTGTGATTTTTTTTTTAATTTGAGTTACTCTAAATAAATATTTTAAAAAATCACCATCTTTAGCAAAACTTATTATCATTTTTTCACAAAATTAAAAGATGGCTATAAATACCTTTCATTTTTGTGTATGTTAGTTTATTCTATTCTATGTTAATATATTTGTTGAGAAATTATAGTGAATCCCCGACTCGCTTTTTTTTAAAATTATGTATAGGTTCGCGTTTGACCACTATCTCACCTGATCATAAGTGATGATGTGGCCGACGATGGAGCACGATAGACATAATCTATTCACGCTTTACTTAAATACCCCTAAGGAAACACAGAACCTGCAGGGAATTCCATACCATTTTCATAATTTTCCTCATGACTCTAGCAGGCATTGGCCTGCGAGAAAAAGTAAGGTAATAAAAAAACTGAGGAAAGGTATGCCATTGGCCTTCTTTACAGGGGCCTACTTAACGGACATCTCTTTGACGTGTCAAATATTACGCGCCGTCGACGACTCTGGCTCGGACCTTTCAGGACGAGTGGACGGCTAGCTACCCATTGCTCGTCGTCCGCAAGCACGTGCCTACGGCGGATATAGATCAGAATTTATGAAACTTGGTTTATTGCCGTTACTTTTACATCTACGAAACCTGTGTATCCGTTATTTATTTATTAGTAGAAACATTAGAATTTATTTGTTGAGGCAGACGACATTAATGTCCGCATCGGACGAGATCCCAACAGGCTCGTACTAATATATCTTTGGGTTAACCAAGTATAATAAAAGCTGCGTTACAATTTATGTGCGCTTATAAATAAGTTACCAAATGATCTAAAAACGTTTTTTTTCTATTTAAGCAGAATTTGATTATTTAAGAACAAAAAAAATGTATGAATGGCTATTGATTATACTACCTATTTAATATCTTTTAATAATATTTTTTATTTATAGACTAATAAAATTGCATGCTTTGCAATTAATGTAATCGCGAAACATGTATTTTTCTACTTTTTTAATATAATTTTTCATTGTTTAGGTTGTATTAATTCATGAATCCCCGACCGGTCCTATGAGACCGCGCTGTTATTGTTTTACTATTGTGTCTCGTTTAGCGGGTATATGATAGGTTAAAGTGTCATATTTAATCTATGTTATCCTACTTTTGGCTAATATTCTCCCAGTTTTTATTTTAATTAGCTGTTGTTGCTAACTACCACATTAATCAATTTTACAGTTTGTTACTCTGGTCACGGGGTTATCCTTGCCTTTATAGTTTGGAGCGACCTCTATGGCACCACATAGGAACTAAACTAAAAAATCCTGCAACGCGCAATTATAGTTCTCCGCACGATTTGAATATATAATTATACAATAGCTCGAAATCATCTATCAGGCAGTTACCCGAACCGGACATAAAGGTGAGGTTACGCAAGAGGAGCCAAGCATGAGCGGAGCACGAGCCGAGCTCAAATTCGTCTGGTGTGGACCGACCCTAGAGTAGCCGAGCACGAGCGACACTATACGAACTTGAGCTCGGCTCATGCTCCGCTCGTGCTTGGTTGTTGTAGACCAACCATAAGACCCGTCTGGTCAGAGGATCCTCCATTTGTAACGGTGGTTTGTGCGACTTCACAGTCCGTTCCGCATACCTCTAAAAGTTCATCTTCATCATGTAGACAGGATAAAGAGGATTAAGGCGGCCGCGACGTTAGAATTATCCATACAAACGTAATACCAAAATCATTTGCAATTTAAGCATATTTACACCATAATATGATGTTATTCGGATTCAGACAATAATTATCTAGGTTCTTACGTCGTCTTTTTGTTGAACAACTTACCCCAAACGAAATTTAAGCGAATTTAAATTTGCACATTTTCACAGCGAAAATGTCATGTTTTTATTTTGTTTTTTCTATATTATAAACAACAATATTTCACAATATCTCTCCGCAGGAACACATATATTATTATCAAGTTATAAATACTCGAAACAATATTGGAAATACAATAATTTTTCATTCATCATTTTTGGTATTACGGAACATCTCCCAAATTTCCAATAGCTTGTATTGCTATCACAGCAAGCAACTGTCAGTGTGCGGATGATGACTTTACTCCTGTCAGTGTGTCCAAGAATTGTTTATACTATCTGGATTGATTCCATTAACCTCAAAAACGTATTTTATTTCGTCTCAACTCGAGATAGCGCGCGGTGTACGCAGGCCTCTTAAGGATACCTAAAGGAATAGGACGCTAATTGGTCTACATCGGGTCCACGAAGGGCCCTGAAGAAGCGTCGGAGTAGTTTTCCTCATTCTTCCACCACTCCACTCCACTCTTCCTTTCCTCTCCCTGTGATTGTTAGTGTCAAACATTTTACTACTGTACACGGCAGATAGGAAATAATAATGTTTAAGATTGAATAGGTTACTTCTAGGCCAGCTTGCACCATCGTCGGCCACATCATTGCTTACCATCAGACGAGATAGTGGTCAAACGCGAGCCTAGAATAATAAAAAATAAGTTAAAAAGTCGACCTACTCGCCTACATAACACAAATAAACTCATTCTTTTTCATTTCACCTGGTCATTGATAAAGGTTGTGTAAATTAAAACAATGGATTAAAGTGTCAATATCATTATATCATCATCTCTCTAGATACCCTTTTACCAATTTATCTTGGGGTCGGCTTCCAGTGTAGCCGTGTGCGGCTGAATACTTGTTTTTTACATGGGGTGCCCGCCTATCAGATCTACAAAACCCAGTTATCTACTGGGCAACACGATACTCCTTTAAAAGACTGATGGTCAGACTTTCTGGCGTCTATCTTTAACGATTTTCAAAGATATACTAATGACATTCGGGACCAAGGACAGCCGGCTTTCCGTGATTTCCCGGGCACGGAATTTCAGTAATGTCTTAGATAAAGTTAGATAAGTACATAATTATGAATTGAAAATGCCTTTTTGCCTAAAATGAAACTTTGGTTATATGTTACAGGACAATACAAGGAATCAAATGCGAAAAGAACTAGATCTTTAAACCGTAACCAAACGAAGATACCACAAGAGTCTTATTGCTAGTATCTTTTTATCAGGCATTACTTATTTTTTATAAGTATTGTCAATGGAAATATTTCCACACGTGATATTTTGAGGTATCCTTTGATAAAAACAAATAGATTAACGTTTGAATCCCCAACCGGCCCTATGAGACCGCGCTGTTATTGTTTTACTATTGTGTCTCGTTTCGCGGGTGTCTGAGTAATTAAATTGGTTTTTTCTGAAGTGAGGGACGCGAAATAACTTGTCATAGTTGCCGTGCAGTCTATTTATCAATAGGAAACAAAATAAAATATCAGACTAGGAGTAATTTTATTTAAGAAAAATAACGGCTTGTAAAAGTATAATAGCAATCTACTAAATAATTGCTAACTTCGTTTGGTTACGGTTAGTATTTATAATTCTTTTCATTATAGATTTTTGATACAGCCCTTTAAGATTAAAAAAGAGCAGATTAAAAAAAATACTTAGGGCCATGTGCACCGACGTAAGTTTAAGATAACCATCTGATTAACGTCAATAACCGACGATAAGGAACAGGAAATATTGCTAAAACAGCCGTTTTAATATTAAAACAGTCGATTTGGTGTCGGTGCACATGGCCCTTACAAGCTTTTAATTTAAGATATACTTATATCCTTTTTTGACTCTATCGTAACTATGTGTAAATATCTATTGGATGTTCATCGTATTTTATATTAGCCCATCCCTATTCCTGATGCCGCTTCGCCCGACGTGGCCTAGGTACATAACGCACACGTGGGCTACGTCGGCGCGTCGGTCTCCATACATTTTATATGGCAACTAGACTTGTAGAGCTACACTAGACCCACGCCACGCGGCGTCGTTCTACGTACGAATCAGGCGTGGCCCGCGTGTGCGTCGGTCTAATGTAGTTCCCGATTAGTTCTTACATTTTACCATTAATACTAAAGTTTTATATATTTTATTTAGTCAAAATAATCGAGCTTTATGATGCCAAAATAAGATGTTAATAGTTATTTGTGCAACAAGAGAGCAAAGTTGGTTTTTGCCGCGAGTGTTGATTTTGAATCCCGAGTAAGCGAAGGATTCTATATTTGAATCACGAGCGTAGCGAGTGATTCTAGGTTAGAATCCTGAGTGCAGCGAGGGATTCAAAGACACGAGATGCAAATAACTTTGGTCTCGTGTAGCACATACAACTTTTCACTTCAGCAGCGAGAACAAATAGGTAATGTATAGGTAATAAAAAATACAACTTGGTAATATTTAAACCACATGTATATTTGTAAAAATTAAAAGTTAAAAGTAAAATTATTGCAGTTTTGCAAATTTTATTGGAAAATTGAAAATTGCCAGTTTTATTTGGAACCGATATTGTTGTGTTAGCGACTTGCGTTTGAGTATTCGCTGCGGTTTCAGCTTCCTTCCTTAATTCTGCATTTTTTACATACTGCTTCAATTCTTCCGGTGTTAAATCGCAGATATCATCACTGGATTCACTTATATTTATTTATTATTATTTTAATAATATCCAACGTGTATCGCACTTTGTAGCTAGCGAACAGAAGAAGAAAACAATAAAAAATTAAATCCCGCTATTTTTTAAAGATGCGTTCGGAAATTGCACTATTACTAAATTATTCTGTCACAATAAAGATTGTTAAAACTTTAAATAATTATGTAGATTCATGATAAACTTCGTATTTTTTAATTCAACATCTCTTTATTTGATCATAAAAAATATAATTCGATTATTAAGAGAAAAGTATAATAATTACATTTAAACTTTGATTTGAAATTTTATAGGTGACGTGTTTCTTTTTTGAGCCTATTATATATGGAATTTGAAAATCGAACTTTGAATCGACTTGTTTCTATCTCTCGCTCTTTTCGTATCGAAGTGAAAGTGACAGAACAAAGTGAAGTTCGAATCTTTCGAATGTTGTGAGTAGACCCAGCACTGACTCGGCATTTAAAAAAAATATTTAAAAAGTTACTTTGTCTCACGCTCGCAGCAAAATCGAATTTTGCTCACTGTCTGCTCACTGCAAAACATACTTGTTTGAGGTGCTGAGGTGAAAATAATATTTATTATGTTACACTGGTTACACAAAATATCTTGATTTTTCAGGACAACATAATTTCTTGGGTTGAGTCTTGTTAGTGTCGTGATGATGATGATGATTTATTCAGCTGAGCATGATATCAGCCAGGGTGTGCTGATGAAGAAGAAGGTCATGGAGAGCCCACCCTGCCTCAGGTTCTGGAACAGGCACCGGGGACCATCTGGTACGGCGTACTGCAAAAGAAATAAGGGTTTTGTGTTAAAATTACATTGACAAAAAACTTTTTTCAGTCTTCGAGGAATATACGAGTACACGTCAATCCGTCAAAGCGACCCGCCCCGTCTTCGCACGGGTGCAAAATTATCAGTGTTTCCCTACTATATTAAACATACGAGTATAAACCTTCCTCTTGTATCACTCAATCTAATAAAATAAACCGCATCAGAATCCGTTGCGTAGTTTTAAAGACTTAAGCATACATAGATATATAGGGACAGAGAAAGCGACTGTTTAATATTAGGTAGTGATAAATTCAAAAGTATTACCATGCCAGAAACCCGGTTGATTCCTTCATAAAGGTCCTTGTGCTTGGGCTTGACCCAGGTGCCCATGACACTGACCCTGGAGCCCACCAGCTGTCCGGAGTAGAACATGGCGGAGAAGGGTGATAACGTGGAGGCACTGCAGTCCAGGTCCTTGGTCATGTTGTAGTAGTATTGGGTTCCTGGAAAGAGTTGAACATATTTTATTTAAGACTTGCTTCTTCTGGAGCATACATCCCAAAACCGCACTCTAATGGGTCCAAGAGCTTTACGTGTGGGAGGTACTTAGAAGGTCCAAAGGCAAAAGGGGGTGTAGCATTATTATATTAACACACACACACAGAGAGAGAAAATTATTTTTAATATGTCGATACCAGAAGTATGAATTAACGTAAGGGACATTTTTACGTTTTGGATAAAAGGCCCTTACGTCCATAGTTCTCGTCCATACTTCTGGTATCGATGTGATAATTAATAGATATTGACAGACAAATAAACATTGGTTTAATTACCTAAATATTATGTTAAGAGGAGCGTTGGAATTAAGTTTTCTTGCAAAGGGGGCAGTAGTTCTTAGAAGGTTGGGAAACTATGTCCTAGAGCAACAATAATAAGGTAAACATCTTAAACGGCTGTCTAGACAAAATGTTCTTTCATCAAAACAGATGTATTTTAAATTATTTTATTATATAAAATCTCTAATTTGGTAGATATGTCGCGACCCACGCGCCTTCTTAATTTAAATAAACGTCCCCCGTTGCTTTTGAACGGCTACCACCCCGTCGAAAAGTTCTTATTTATGTGAAAGAATTATGAAAAAGTTCGAATACTTAACATATTATTATACACCTCCACGTGCTATGATTATCATGGACTTTATACCAAATCCTAAACGAGTAAGCATATCAATGATCCGTTTTTCACTTATGTTTGTAACTATATACTGCGCGGTCGTTTTTAAGGTGAAACAAAAGATGAAAAAAAAACCATGGAAATTGACCACTTGACGCGGGAAGCATTCAAAACAAATACTATAAAGGTAGCATTCGGCTTTTAGCGACAGCGACGAGCGACCGTGACCGACTCGCACGTCCTATTTATTTATTTAAACTTACAGTGGTACATAGGCGGACTTAATGCATCAAGACATTCTCTACCAGTCAACCTCTGGGTTAAAAAAATTAGTATACATTTGTATGGAATATAAGAAACAAACCGGACGACCGCGTAGCTCGACCGGTGCCATACAAATCCATACTAAGCATAAGCAGTGGGTAGTGACTAGTGCTAATCGCTTGCGGTTGCGGGTCGCGGTCGTTAAGAACCGAATCCTACCTTTAAGTTACCAAGTGTATCTTGTAACAGCCCTCATCATCATCATCTACCTAGCCTTTTCCCAACTTTGTTGGGGTCGGCTTCCAGTCAAGCCGGATTTAGCTGAATACCAGTATTTTACGAGGAGCGGGGTAACACCCATTTACTGGGGTAACACGGTACTTCATGGCAAGACTGGAGTCAGATTTACTATCTTCTTACTATCCGTAACGACTGTTAAAGATCCACAAATGACGGCCGGGACCTACGGCGTAACGTGCTTTCCGAGGCACGGAGGAAACTCGTTACGTTATCATGGTCGCTCATCCACAGACCAACCTTGGCAAGCGTTGCTTAACCTTGAAGATCAACCCGTGCGGCTGTTATTATCTAGCGACGAGCTCTCACGATCTTGTACCTAACAGCTTTAACAATTGAAAGATGACTTACCCAACCACTTGATGCAGTTCTGTTTGGTGTAGACGGGGTCGAGGTCGCTGAGCGAGGTGGACACGTTGCTCAGCTTCCCCTCGAAGCCACTGTAGTACAGCACAGTGTCGCGCAAGATGATGCTGTCATTATAAAAGATGACTTACCCAACCACTTGATGCAGTTCTGCTTGGTGTAGACGGGGTCGAGGTCACTGAGCGAGGTGGACACGTTGCTCAGCTTCCCCTCGAAGCCACTGTAGTACAGCACAGTGTCGCGCAAGATGATGCTGTCATTATAAAAGATGACTTACCCAACCACTTGATGCAGTTCTGCTTGGTGTAGACGGGGTCGAGGTCACTGAGCGAGGTGGACACGTTGCTCAGCTTCCCCTCGAAGCCACTGTAGTACAGCACAGTGTCGCGCAAGATGATGCTGTCATTATAAAAGATGACTTACCCAACCACTTGATGCAGTTCTGTTTGGTGTAGACGGGGTCGAGGTCACTGAGCGAGGTGGACACGTTGCTCAGCTTCCCCTCGAAGCCACTGTAGTACAGCACAGTGTCGCGCAAGATGATGCTGTCATTATAAGCTCTTACTTACCCAACCACTTGATGCAGTTCTGCTTGGTGTAGACGGGGTCGAGGTCACTGAGCGAGGTGGACACGTTGCTCAGCTTCCCCTCGAAGCCACTGTAGTACAGCACAGTGTCGCGCAAGATGATGCTGTCATTATAAAAGATGACTTACCCAACCACTTGATGCAGTTCTGTTTGGTGTAGACGGGGTCGAGGTCACTGAGCGAGGTGGACACGTTGCTCAGCTTCCCCTCGAAGCCACTGTAGTACAGCACAGTGTCGCGCAAGATGATGCTGTCATTATAAGCTCTTACTTACCCAACCACTTGATGCAGTTCTGCTTGGTGTAGACGGGGTCGAGGTCACTGAGCGAGGTGGACACGTTGCTCAGCTTGCCCTCGAAGCCACTGTAGTACAGCACAGTGTCGCGCAAGATGATGCTGTCATTATAAGCTCTTACTTACCCAACCACTTGATGCAGTTCTGCTTGGTGTAGACGGGGTCGAGGTCACTGAGCGAGGTGGACACGTTGCTCAGCTTCCCCTCGAAGCCACTGTAGTACAGCACAGTGTCGCGCAAGATGATGCTGTCATTATAAGCTCTTACTTACCCAACCACTTGATGCAGTTCTGCTTGGTGTAGACGGGGTCGAGGTCACTGAGCGAGGTGGACACGTTGCTCAGCTTGCCCTCGAAGCCACTGTAGTACAGCACAGTGTCGCGCAAGATGATGCTGTCGTCCTGAGAATCGATGCGCTTTTGGGCATCTTAAAAAAATTAATTAATTTGGTTAGAATGCTAGTTCAAATTCAAGTTGATAGGGAAATTAGAAGCAAACACAGACAGATAGCTGCAGCGAAGTGGTCGCTACTTCAGAACCTTTCGGCCCCACCAACCATAATTTCTGTGAACAATTTTCCTTGCTCACTGTCACTTAAATTTGGTGATTCTTCGGGCTATGTCCGTAACCTTGATTCCCCTGCAGATCTTCAATCCTGATCACACACGCAAGAAAACTCTGATCGGCGACACGCAATGTTCATAGAGTTATCTTATGTCACTGAGGTGTATGCCCAGGTTCCCGAAAGCTGAACTGTTCAACAGAGTCGGATTTAACGAGTGACCTCTTTCTCGAGGTTAGACCTACCTAATAGGACCGTTTACACAAACTAAATATTTACCTAGAATTTCCAAAACTAGCCAGGGGGCCAGGGGGCCTTGTAAGGACCAGGACGTTTTAGAATGCCAGTAACTCGGGGGAGGAAAAGGGTTAGACCTGTACACTGTGTATAGCTCCGTCCTTTAACAGTTCAGTTTAGGTCGTCAAAAGTATCGTCGTGGGAGGGCTCTGCAGTTAATGAACAGTTAGAATATAGCTATGATACAATTGTGCCAACGGACACACGATTTTAATTACAATTTGAATGCCGATCCTTTGTATGGAATTTTATTTATTCTTAAGCTCATATTTGTTCTCACAAGAGTAATACATGATTTTTAAGATATTTAATTATTGTATAAATATATGGTCAAAAACGTACATCGATATATATCATCAAATATTAACGTTTAAAAAACGATTTGGCCAGTTCTAGTCGGCTGGTGAGGGTCGCAGGTTTCTGATGGATGCGAGACTCAAATTCCTATTCAAATACATTTATTTACTATTCATTTATTCTACTGTTGGATATAGGCCTCCGTCAAATGTCGCCATAACGACCGGCCCTGTAAAGCTCGCATCCACAGAACATATAAAGGAATTTGTGCTCGCATCCATCGGATTCCTGCGACCCTCATCAGGTCATCAGTCTACCTTGCGGGAGGCCTTCCAACGCTCTGTACGGCCAGGACAATATAATAAAGACAGAGTTTATGTATCTATTTTTCTTGTGGTAGGCCTTCCAACGCTTTGTACGTTCAGGACAATAAATAAACACAGAGTTTATATTATGTTTCTATTTTTTGTTGTTTCAGTCCAAAACTATCATCAAGAATAGAATAGAATAGAATAAACTTTATTGTACACCAAAAGAAGTTATAAATTGTACAGAAACTTAAATCTATGGGTACAATGGCGGTCTTATCGCTGATAGCGATATCTACCAGACAACCTTAAAAGTTAAACTGCATCAATCTAAGAATGTTGGGCCTATAGATTCTGGCCCTTTTAATTTTCTGTAGTAGAAACATACACACTTACTTTTCCTATCAAGTTTTTACATTGGAAGAATAGTCAACAATATTTTTTTATATCACAAAAACCTTGCTTGACTGCAATCCCACCTGATGGTAAGCAGTGATGCCGTCGAAATTTGCCATTAATTAAGAAAAGAATAGAACAGTGTTTGAAGAACTGAAGAAAACTTACCAGGTGGAACGAAGAATTGGTAGAAGGCGTAGAATCTAACAATGGTATTGTCCAAGACCGTTGTCCAGATGGTAAATCCTTGTTCTTTCATGTCAAACTTTGGTATAAATTCATCCATAGGGATCTGGAAGCGGAATTGCACATAATAAGGTTAAGTTCATCATCATCATCTCAGCCGAAAGACGTCCACTGCTGGACATAGGCCTGGGACCAAGCGTCGCCACAGCGACCGGTCCTGTGCGTCTCGCATCCATCGGATTCCCGCGACCCTCGCCAGGTTAAGTTGTTTAACCCTGCCCACTGCCACGTATGTTTGGCGATTCTTCGGGTTATGTCGGTAACCTTGCTTCTCTTGCGGATATCTTCATTTTTTATATGATCCCGCAAGGAAACTCCGAGCATAGCCCTTTCGATTGCTCTTACAAAAACACTGTATACTCACATTAAACTGCAGACCAGCCACCTCACCGGTTTCGTCAGTGTATATGCAGGCTCTGTACCGGTCCTTCTTCCGACACCAGAGCTGCAGGGGGCAGTAGCCAGGCGGCAGACGAGGCCGGTTCATCTTGTCAAACTCTTCGGTCTTCGCAGAGTGGTTGGACGTCGCCATTTCTATCATAGCCTCGCTTCCCATGGAGAAAGCGTTCGCGCCGTATTTTACTGGAAAAGTTGAGATATTTATGAAGATTTTTTAATACATTCAAAAAAAGAACAGGTCTACGATTGCATCACTGCTTACCATCAGGTGGGATCGCAGTCAAGCACTAGTGCTTGACTCTGGCTTGTTCCTGCGATCTAACAATTAAAAAAAAGGTTCCATTTTTTTAATATGACGTCACGTTAGTTTACGGGCAAGGACAGTTGACAGTTGTAGACGGGCCTTTGACAAAGGCGCACGCGTTGAACTTAGCTGCTGGTGATGTCACAAGCCATTATCTTAAGGCCGCGTTTCCACAAACTGGTGGAACTGAGCAGTGAAAAGTGGTCAGTGTTTCCATTGAAGCAGGAGCGGAGAGAAGCGGAATGGAGCGGAATGGAGCGGAGTGGAGCGGAGTGGAGCGGAGCATACTTTTGGAATCGCGTTACGATGATAACTGAGGCACTGCGCGCGAGTCACACACCGCCGCGCTGACCTCCGCTTTGCACCCCCATGCTTGTTGTCCTCCGCACTGCATCGCCTCGCTGTATTTTTATTATGAATATCCGTTCAGCTCTGCTCCACCCCGCTCGTGCTGTTTTCATTGAAGCAGAGCGGCGATTTCGAGCATAGTGATTGGTCAATTCGTGCACCGCTAAGCTCCTCTCCGCTCCGCTCCGCGTCAGTAGAAACCCGGCCTTACCCCTGTGTTAGGACGCCCACTACAGAAAGTATATGTATGTCGGTACAACACACTAGTATATGTAGGTGCACAATGAGGCTCTGGGGTGACCGTTGTACAGTCTCCTCAGGGATGTGTCCAGGCTTTGCACAGAGGGAATGGTCTTTTAAGAGGTCACGGGGCCCTCTCCCATGTGCAGATGGTGATCACCGGGATGATGTTAGTGAGGTAAGAATCTCACACTCCCTGTTCTTTTTCCCCAAAAGTCCAGGCACCTTTTGAAGGTTTCTTCTCAAAATCAAAAAAAAAGAAAAGGTACTTACTCATGAGACCGGGCGTCCATGGTCCTGAAAACCAAACAAAAGAAAATACATTAGAAATTGTTATCTTAACAGGCCGCAATTCCGGCAGATCATTAGGACTGCGTGATCTTGTTCAAAAGTGGTACCGTGACTTAGGAAATAACATCTGCCTCTCTTGGTTGGACTGGGGCGGGAGGGTATATCAGACTTTTGAAAAAACCACACTTGTGTCCTTCAGTTGCCCTTTGCGTTCTAGGACCATGGGTTTCCTTGTCAAAAAATCCACGCAGTGACAGTGAAACATCCTGTAATACTGAACTTGTATTGGACAATCCACAATCGACGGTAAGTCCTCTCTTTGAGGAGTCACGTGCCACGGCGTCCCAACCTTCGGCTCAATGCACGTCCACACTGGAAATGAGTGTTTCAGGAGGTTCCTGGTTCACTGAGAAATATCGCCATTGTGTCACCATTATGTAGATCGCCCGGGGGCTCAGAGGTGGAAGTCTACCCTGCTTAAGGATCTCGTACCGTCATGGAGGTGATCGACGGCGGTGACCTTTTGCACCCGGCCCCGGTTCAGGCCATAATCTGGAGTGAAAGGAAATGGGAAGTAGTTACCTACTTCAAGAGAAAAAGTTGGCTAAAATCGTGAGGGAGAAAACATTCTTGCCGCCGCCGCAGGAGACGCCCCGGGCATTGGTAGTTGCAGGGTAACTCCTGGCCACCATTCGATGGGCTTGCTGAAGAGAAGAAATGGATAGCTTGCCGTCTGATCGTCCGGTAAGGACTAAGCTCGAGTCATTGATTCGTTGCATTTCACGCGCACCTCAAAGGATCAGCAAACCTGAAGGGGCCCAGTAGGTCCAATAGTCGCAATACTCGCTAAGGCTACGGGAATACTCAAAAAAGTTGCCGTAGCCCTGGAATTCAAAGGACAACTGAAACGAACACAGCCTGTAGAAAATATTGAGTTTCAAAAAGAAAATATTGAAAAAGATACGCTTTTGTAATATTAAAAACAAGTAATACGTAGTAGTAGATAACTTCTCCTGCTTTAAATTAAACAAGAGGGCGTGTCAGAATTTTACTGACTATGTAACAGTCAATGTTGATGATGCAATTGAAGTTGGAGGACATTACTTGCAAAATGGAGTCCGGAGAAAAACGTTTTTGAAAAGGGTCATTGTAAACTCGTCACATTTTCAATTCGCCACACTGTGCGCCGGTGAATGAAAATAAAACGAAAATATGACGATTTTACAATAACCCTTTGAAAGCATGACAAATGCTTCGTGATTATATGTATATTTAGTAACTTTAAAACAATATTGTTAATGCTTACCGGAGACATACCCGAAGGCCGGTGCCACGAGGCACAGGAGAGTTATTGTCCGGATCATGACTTTAGTATAAGTTGCCAGACTAACCGAATGGTGTGTATGCAACGGTATTTATAACATCTGTGCAAGCTGCTGCCGATCTCAGGCAAATACGACGACATATGTTTGCATGTCTTGCGTTTTATTCTTCTATCTCACTGAAAACGTACCTACTCGAACAATTTTTCGAAATTAAATTATCCTCTCACATGTTTCGACTGTGTAGTCTGCTTTTATGCTTTTCTTTTGTTTTAGGTTAGAATCCAAAATTTTTGGAGTGGATGTTTGTCTCTTCTTCACACTCGAACGGCTAAATGGATTTCAACGAAACTTGATACGCGTGTAGACCATGTCCTGGAAAAGTACAGCATATTTATAACCCGAGAGTATTCTCTTTTGGGATAATTTTCTTCAACTGCGAAGTTGCTGGCAGCTAATAGCCATCGAATAACTTCTTCTGCTCTAAGTGGTGCAAAAGGGGGTTTCAGACTATTACTGTCTTAAACTCAGCGTGTTCTTTGTATCCTTTGGATTCCAGAGTAATTCTTTCGGTCAACCTCGCAGACCTGGAAGGCATTGGTCCTGTCAATCATGCTTTCATCTCTTTGAGGCGCGCGTGGATCTTGCTTAAGTAATAAACATCTACATGTACGTAAGAAACTTCCGCATTTCATCATACCAGATGATAATTATAAAGGTGCCTAAATACGGTGAAATTTTGAGATGCGGCAGTAACGGCGGGTACCTTAACAGTTCCTCATAAACTAGTCCTTGACTGCGATCCCACCTGATGGTAAACTAATTGAAACCGACAAGCCGACTAAAATATGACGTCAAAAACTTTTCCACATTGTTGACGATGCTAAAAAGACCGGGGGCATAGCCATGTTTAATGGTAATGCTTATTCTCTGTCTAAGGTAAAAGCCAGCCCTTACTTCACGCAACTGTACGGGCCCAGCAGGGTCGAAGCCTCTGGAGCCATGGATTAGATTCCGATCGGGAAGCTCGTGACTCCAGAACGAAGGCAACGAAGGAATGGGCTGGGGTTTTAGCCAGAAAAAGTCTGACACGCCCTCCCGCTCCGCCAAAAGCGGGAAAAGTCGTTCTGATGATAACCCAGGCCACTTGAAAAAAAAAGTCCTTGCTTCACGCAAAGTAAAATACAAGTATTTCGAACCAAAGTTTCAGTACTAGTAAAGACAGAAAATACCACAAACAGAAAACAAAAACGATTTACTTAGTATAAAACTTTGTAGACAAAGGAATACTTTTTCAAAATGAAATTTAAGAAAAATACATCGTCACAGTAACAACACTTACCTACGTTTGTAGAACGTCATTTACGTTGCAAATGCTTCCTTAGGTAGTTTCGGTACGAGGACTTATACCACTTGTGTAAATAAATGAAAACATAATTACTGAGGTATTTTATTAATGTTTAGTAGAGGTATGAAAAACAGGATGAACTTCCTCATTCGCCACAAGAAAGGGAGCTCCTCTGGGTATTACAGGTCTGTGGGTTAGACCAACAACCCAGTTAATGGGTTGTGGAGGTCTGGTAGGCAGCCGCTCCTCGTAAAATACTGGTATTCAGCTAAATCCGACTTGACTGGAAGCCGACCCCAATATAGTTGGGAAAAGGCTAGGCAGATGATGATGGGTTAGACCAACAACGTAATCAAAGGTGACCGTCATATTTCTTAACATAAATCGGATGACCATTTTGATTTTTCATCTATCGATACCGAATTGTAGAGAGAGATGGGTGCTCTTATCTTACTGAATATTATAAATGAGAAAGTATGTATGGATGTTTGTTACTCTTTCACGCCAAAACAAGTGATTCTGGATTTTGATGAAATTTCGCATACAGGTAGATGGAATAGCATATAATATACTTTTTATCCTGGATCTTCAACTATCACGTGGGCGAAGCCGCTGGCAGCAGCTAGTCGAAAATAATTATGTAATATAGATTTCAGTCGGACGAATGGACCTTATGAAATAACTTCGAGCGGAGTGAGGCGGAGTGTTAGAATATTACTGACTATATTTTGGCACTTCACAATAAATAAATATGAAAAACTATTACGTAGTATTGAAATGAAAGAATGAATTAAAATTATTAACACCGTCAATTTCGCTATCGTCATTTGCGTAAATATTGTCACCAAATTTTATACGGCTGTTGAAATATCAAACTGTCTTCCAAGTAGAGAGAGTATGTATACCAACATTTCAATTATTTTTCGTGAGTGTGTGCATGGCATCTTTTTTCTTGGGCGTAGAAAATGCCAGTCTGTAAATTTGTATTTTCTATTACTTACTATATAGTGTAGTACCTATATGTGTGTTTTTTCTGCTACTATGTAGTAGCAGGAATCGGCCGTAACGGGCCCGATCATGCAGTTAATCATGCTGACTTCCCTTTAAGGAATTTAAGGAGTACAACGCACCGTCGCGTCGTCCCGAACCTGAACCGGACAAGGTTAACCATTGTACGCAGTCCGCGAACCGGCTCTGATGGTTGGGGGCCAGGTATGAGGAGTGTTAGAGTTGGACTGACCTAAAGTTAAAGTTTCTTTCAGTTGCCTTTTTGGTGAGGGCTGTAGTCGTCGAACCTGACTGGCCCCTTCAATATTGCTGCTTCATATCTTTGAGGCGCGCAACACGACACGCCGTCGACTGCGTGCGACTGGTGAGGCGCACTAGTTTATTATCTAAGAGCCTATTTAGTCTAGCCTTGAAGATACCCAAATTATAATCGGATGGGAAGACCGCAGCAATTCAAAAAATCATGCATGTTGAAAATTTTTTTGTACTAATGCACGTGACAGTTGGTGTGCTGAGTCGGTTTATGTAGGGTCGGGTGTCTCACATTGAACCAGGCAGCTACATTGAACCACCGCCGAATCTCGAAAATGCGACATTGCCAAACCGCACTAATATGAGTGAAAGAGAGGTATTTACGTTCCTTTCCTGCCCACTAGTTTGCGTGGCGATCGCGTGCAAAGTGGTTGTGTGAGGAGCATTCAAAAGAAAACTGCCTCAAAAAGTAAAAAAAAATTGCCAATTTCATTCTTTTTTAGCTTTTTTCGTTTAAATAATATCAATTTATTTATATATACACTGTTTTCTACGGTTATTTAGCAATTAAAAGCGCTATAATTCGTGATTTTAAGAGATTGATTTGCCGGTAAAATATTGAATTTAGTGATAAAACGTGGTGTGTCTCACATTTAACCACCTGAGGGTGGTACACATTTAACCACGGTTTACTGTGTACACCCCAGTCGTTAAAGGAGTATTTTTTACAATTATTTTAATTTAATTTTAATTTGTTATATTATGGAAGGTACTTTTGTTTTTATAATTAAAAACTGTTACTTTTGTTTTTATTATTAAAATATGATAAGAATTTGATTGAAAAGGTTTTGTGATGTATAAAACTAAGACTCTCGGTTTAATTGCATATGATTTAAAGTGATTTTTATAAATATAAGGCTGATTTTTATTATTACTGTTTATTATTATTATTATTACAAAGTATTTGCCTTATAAATTCAACTAGAAGACATCGTTAATAAGGTTTCTCAATGTGGACGATACCCTGGTTAAATGTGTACCACCGGTGGTACACATTGAACCAAAAATCATTTTTCATAAAAACCTGTTTTACACCGAAACTAAAAGGAATATGAGAAATTAATGTTTTACAAAATTGAAGCTAAATAAATATGCTAACTATACACAAAAAATGAAAGGCATTGATTGAACATCCAGCCCACTATGAGACTTTGAAATTTACCTGGTTCAATGTGGGACAACTTACCATACTTACTACACGTGGGGGCTTGTGTTGGCTGTCTCGGTACATGTATGTACTGCTTGTGGGAGTGTGTATGGCCATGTGTTCGCATACAACTCGGTCACATTAACTTGACGCTTGGCGTCGATGAAATAATGTCCAAAAACCATATTACAACAACAGAGAACTAGCCAAATTATCGACGCGTGTATCGATTACAAAGATGTTGACCATACCTGACAGTTTACGGGTGAGCTAAGGGAATGCGGTGGGAAACAGGGGAAGTTCGCATTTCAGAGATGCGTCAAGTTAATTTATTTATTTGTTTATTCTCACAATGGAACGCCTTCCAGCAACTACACCACTGGAGCACAAATTGGTTTAGAATCTGCTACATTCGGTTGTTTGGTAGACATTAGTGGGGGGTGACACACATAGGATCGCTTACACAGCACCTAGCCAGCATTCCTCGAATAATCCACATCTTATTCCCAATGGCACATACCGTGACCGACTTGCAATATCTTCGAAGAGGTGCGTCGCTTTCTTACATAATTATTTATGCTGTTCGTGGACCAGATGGTTATCGCTGTGACAAAAATAAAACAAGTTATGGCAGGACGTGGTGATGATGATAATATTTTAATAATAGTACTAATTTTCTCATAGTGTAACGACTGTCATTCAAAGTTCTACGAAAGACAACCGGGGCCAATGGCATTATATGCTCTCTGAGGCTCAGGGTGTCAGTAATGTCCTAGATAAACTTAGAAGTATATAATATTATGAATTGAAAACTTCACAATAGTTGGTACTTACCCGGTTTCGAACCCGCAACCTCATGCGTGAGCGGCGGGTCTAAACCAATGAGCCATCACGACACAGACACAATGTATAATATGTCAATGTTATATTCTAATTTTAAAAGTGAGTTATTCATATCTTAAAATGAAACCACTCATATTATATCGATTGAACTTAACTTAAGATGTTCGATTGATCTTATATTATATTTTAATTTTACATAAAACTTATTGCAATCAATTACGCAGAAAATTAGTATAAACACAGGGTACCTATATATGTACATAATTAAAATTCATATTGAAATAGCTGGCAATGAATTTACAAAACAACTGTTTTAATTTGCCGCGTTCATTCTTTTTATTTACTGTTATTGTTAATTAACAATAGAAATAAAGTTATTAGTCGTTTTTTTATGGCAATAAGAGTACATAATTTTATTTATTTATTATTATCTCGCTTACAGTTATCATTACAGGTGATTATCTAATGCGATAGCGCGGTCTTAAAATGAACTTAGATACTAGTACAATCATAAAACTTTAAAAAAATTTAGTTGTATTTACATCATATTATCATAATAACATATACGTACATACTAAATATATAATATTATAACTTAATTCATGAATCCCCGACCGGTCCTATGAGACCGCGGTGTTATTGTTTTACTATTGTGTCTCGTTTTGTGGGTATGTGATAGGTTAAATACTAAATTCCCTAAACATGTATAAGAAAATATAATACAATAAATAAAAAAACTTACTCTAATCTACCCTCTAACACAAAATAAACATATATTTTTTTTCGAAATCTCTCGAAATATAAACCTACTTTTTATTTTAGTTCCAGAGTCACGTCAGAGATGTCGCTAACAGTGTCAAATGAAAAGCAGAATACAGAAAACTATTCTCAATACTTAATAGAAAATCAATAATACTAAATAATATATTTTTGATGCGTTGCATTTTCAGGGTTTTCAGTCAACCACCATTTAGGTTTAACTATTTCAGTAAAGCAATTTTAAACTTAGATAATAAAACATTTATGGACGCTATCTAACGTAGAAGTCTTTTACCAACTAACAAAATTTACTGTTACTTTAACTAGATGGCGTTACTATGCATAAAATGATTAAAAATATTGTTTATTTTTTTCTCTTTATACATTCAAATAATTTGTAATTAATTTTTTATTTGAATGAATTCAAAAAGTTAAAATTACTGTCAATTTATACCTAAATATCTTATTTTCCAATTTGTGTTTTTCAAGAAGATAGGTTTTTTTTAGAAGGAAAATCTCAAAAAATGATTTCTCTCACTTTTAGGCGGAGTGGGAGGGCAAGTCACATTATTACTAAAGACCCACTCGTATGTTTCTTCTTTGCCTTGCGTTCCAGGGCCCCCAGGTTTTCCTTTCAGAAGCGAACCCATGGCCCCTGTAGGCTGCTGGGTCCCAACGGTTTTACAGACGTCTCCTTGAGGTGTGAGTGGAACACTAAGCGCCGTCAATGATTTGGGCTCGGTCCTGACGCCGAGCTACCCATTGCTCACCGTCCGCAAACCCACGCCTACGGTGGCTGGAAATCGGGGTTGGGATCCCGGTGGCTGTGGCATGAGGGCCATTCCCTCGTATGTGCGGTCACTTCGATTGCATTACTGCTTCGCAGAAGGAGGCATAGTTTTAATCTAGGTATATTATTTATAATTATAAAGCTGAAGAGTTTGTTTGAACGCGCTAATCTCAGGAACTACTGGTCCGATTTGAAAAATACTTTCAGTGTTAAATAGCCCATTTATCGAGGAAGGCTATAGGTTATATATCATCACGCTAAGACTAAACTAACTCTACACGCGGGCGAAGCCGCTGGCAGAAGCTTATTTTGCTTTTACAGCTGTATGGTTAGTACCTAAACCTGTTTATAGTAGTAACATTATGCGCTATGCATAACTGTTGACTTTGAGCGAGTTGTTGATAAGAACAGTTAAGTTTAATGTACGAGGTAAGTAGGTACTTATCAGAAACATTAAATTAGCGACCACAGATTTAATGACAGATTGAAGTGGTAAAAAAAACTTTGTACAAAAAAATACTACTGACTTCAGAAAAACCAAATACACTAAAAAGTAAAAAAAAATCTAAGTAGTAAATAAATTTTTAAAGGCTGGTGTTTTTTGGTTTTGTTTTTTTTTATTTAACATCGATCATCAATTGGTATATTTAATAAATGTAAATGCTTGAATTCTTGATGAAATTATATAATAATAATATTTGTTGTGAGTTTCAGTTCTCTCAATTCAATAGATTCGATCTTTAGTCCAACTAGATTTTGATAGAAATGGGATTTATTTGAAAGATAAAATTCGAAATCTATTCGCAAATGGTTGTGTTCTGAGGTAACAATTAATATAAACATATACAATTGAGAACCTCCTCCATTCTCAAGTGGCGCATTATTCAGCTTCAGGTGGTATAAAAGAAATATTCTTTACCTACTGAAAAATAGGTAAAAACAAGTTCTGTTCATTGCATTACGAGCTACACAAAGGATGTGCAGACCAGAACCTTGAGTTAACATATCATAATGACAGCCCCATATCATGTTCTGACAATTACTGTCCATTCTAGGTTGTCTGGAAGATGTCGAGATCGCGAAATGAGACAAGGTCGTCCATCGTGTATGTTTGAGATATTAGATTTCTTTTTATATTTCGTGCTGTACCTAAGTACAATAAAGTATATAAAGAAATATAGGAAAACCACCAAACAGTTGAAGGCAATTGTTCTGTGAACAAAACCACCCTTCGGCATTCGCACTGCTGAGAAATAGGCGACCTTAGACTAGCAGATTTTACGTTACACTTTGACGGTTTGTGTCCAGGTCATATGATTTCCTTCAAGATGATTTATGTCACCGTTAAAATAAAGTTTTCTAACACTCTCACCTGTTTTCTCTGAAAAGTATGAGCTATCCACAATTCACTAGTTACGCCTCTTAGCCTGCGGCTTAGTTACCGCGTGATACGGGCCCCCCAGGTTTCAGATGCCTCAACTTTTGGACGAAAAACGTTGTTCTGAAACTCAAATTTGATTCACGAATATTTCGCAAAATTGTTAGTGTAACTACGACGCTCCAAAGGTTAAATACGGAACCCTTATAAGGGCTGGGGTCATCAATCAGACTTCGGGATGCTTCTTCTTCTTCTTTTCGTGTCTACTCTAATTAAATCTCTAAATACTAGTATTTGGCAATCTGTTTTTTTTTTAATCTGGGAAATCGTCGATATGACTTCTCCCGCTCAGGGTGGGCGTGTCAGACTTCTGTTGACTAAAACCCACTCCTGTTGTTTCTTTACCCTCATTCCAGGCCCCGGGGCTCTCTTTTTTTCAACCTCTTCGACCCTGTCAGGCCCCTACAGTTTATGACACTGTCTCTTTGAGGCGCGCCTGATACGCGCCGTATTTGACAACCTATATGGCTGTGTTTTTGGCAGCTAACAACTGAATACCACAGTTTCTTCTAGAACTGCTTTCTGTACATTATAAGGAGCAAAGGATCTGTAATGATCCATCTTGTAGTGCAGTCTGGGCATTGTATTACGTACAATGTAATAACGTATGTGTGGGTCACTTTACTTTTTAACACGCCGGATGTCGCGGCAATCATTGTGGAGCCGACCCAGTGTATGTGCAGAGAGACAACTGCAAACAACATTTGACATTTATCACTAATAATCTATTTACATCGACGTCTCTAGGCAAGAAATTGGTAATTGCAGGAACCAATTTTTCGATTACCGACATATTGTCCGGGTAATAAAGGCGGTATTTGAAAAACGGATCCCTGCAATTACAGACTTATTGCCCGGAAACGTCATTGTATAAAAGGAGAAACTGAATGACTAGAAGCGTGTTGTGCACAATGATTCCTTTTATGACTTAAGCGAGCACTAAGAGAGAATTTTCTAAAATTCACCCCCTAAGGCGATGAAATGGGTGTCCAAAGTTTGTATGGAGATACCAACTTTCAAGAGACCAAACCTGCTGGCAGAAGCTAGTCATATTAATATTAGGTACAAAGGCGATTTCTATTTAACTCGTACGAGTATGTGTTTGTTTCTCCTTCTCGCTCAAAATTCTGAATGATTTTGGATGAAATTTGGTGCACAGTTAGATAGAGGCGGGTAGAAAGAGATGTCCAAGAGTTCAATGGGTCTTGGGATACTCTTTACTTTCACACAAACGAAGACGCTGACAGAAGCTAGTGAAAAATAAGACATGCAGTAAAGGAGTACCTAGTAGTTAATTCCAGACTGCAGTGATGATGATGATGAACAATGCTAACTGAAAATCAAACTTGCTGCCCCTTTTATTGGGCAAAAGGCAAACAAGGTGTTCAGCTGTTAAAAAAATATTTTAATGTTTGGACAGGGGAAAATATTTGGTTAGGAGATAGGAAGGCACACACATACTACTTACTCCAATGTAAATTAAGTTACTTCTCCAATTAGTAGTTAAGTTCAAAGCAAATTGAAAAATAGTTCAAAGGCATTCTGGCCCGTGTAAGCAAGGATGTACTCGTGATGGGATGTACCCGTGTAAGCACGGAAGGGTAAGCAAGGATTACCACACCGATTGAATGATCATCTGATGAATGACATTGATCAATCAAATCGGGGGGGAAAGAACATTCCGTCATCATCATCTACCTAGCCTTTTCCCAAATATATTGGGGTCGGCTTTCAGTCGAGCCGGATTTAGCTGAATACGAGTATTTTACGAGGAGCGGCTGCTTACCAGACCTCCACCCCATTAACTGGGGTAAAGAACATTCCCTAGGAAGCATAAACCCATCTCCCTTTTGGGCCCTTGCATTTTGCTGATATCTCTGAGAGGGGCACGTGGAGCACAACGTACCATTGACCCAGCTTTAGTCTTTGTGTGGTAAAGTGCTTTGTGTTGTGCTAATAAACAACAACCGTATTTTTGGTTGTAGTTTTAACTATATCTGCTTTGTAGGTTCTGAAGTTTATTTTTAATTTGAGAATATCTTAAAAAAGCTAATAATGTGTGATGGTATTTTTTTTTTAATTAACTCAGGAATTTATCACATGATTTTTTCCGTCTTGGGTGGAATGAGAGGGCTGCCAGGCATATGCGTGCAATCTAGGTAGATCGGAAAAAACTAGAAAAGCATAATCAGCCTTGTAATGTTCTCACGGCTGCAGCTCAGGGCTCACATGTCGGGGACATGGTTCTAGGACATGCCAGTTTCCCCACGATGTTTTCCTACATCGTTTTGAGAGCAGTGGTGATGAAACAAGGTAGATAATGCACTTGACTCATTTTGAACCCGCGACCTACAACTCATAAGTCGGGGCCGTTACCATTGAGCAAAAAGTAGATTACATCTAGACTAGGGTTAACGATACTAATCAAATGTCGTTTTTATCCTTATAACAAAACCGGTATCTAATCTAACGTTATTCCACATTGACCTACTGGTTACAGTTTTTTTTTGTGTGTGCCAATCTTTTATAACACATCCCATTGAATCCAGCGTCACGTCAGTAAAATATCGCGTTCGCTTACGTTCAGACGAAACGCTCGTTAAATTCGTCAGGTAGTGCCTTTACAACCGATAGAAAATGGAAAAAATAATTGTGTTTCTATTCCTCACTGGAGCTGTTAACTGTGAGTATTATTTGTATTTTTTTGTAAAAGCAAGAAAGAGAAAAAAACGAATTTATTTGCGTCAAACATGGCGCGTACTATAATAATAACGAAAACAAAACAACACTCGGGTCAGAGAACAGTGGTGGCCCAATGGTAACAGTTCCGACTTACGAGTTGTAAGTCGTAGGTTCAGATCCAGCAGCAGGTGCATTACTTTGTGTAATTTATTTGAATACTTACCACTGTTCTCAAAAGTGAAGGAATAGAATAGAAATACTTTGTTTCGGTACAGACACAGCACAACGATTACAAACACAAAGTACCTAAACAAGAAAAAAAAATTGCATCGAAAGGGTCACCACCTCAACATTTGCTGAGCGTCAGACAACCAGCGCCTGGTTTTCAGTTAGCACCCCACAGTGACTGACGGACGAAACATCGTGAGGAAACCGGAGTGTCCAAGGACCTGAGTTACTGTTTATAAAATCACCTTGACAAGCTTCAATTAAAATTGCTCCAGCCATTTCGAAGTTTAGTCGGTACAATCAGACCGACACACAGACATTTAGTTAGTACATTTATTAGCTAGGTAATTTTGATCTTACAAATAGACACTTGAATTTTATTATTATGTACTAGCTTTAGCCCGCAGCTTCGCCCGCGTACATAAAATATAGCCTATGTCACTCAGGAATACAGCAGCTTTCTATTGGTGAAAAAATTTTAGCAATCGGACCAGTACTTCCACAGATTACCTCATACAAACAAAAAAACAAACTTTACCTCTTTATTATATTAGTATAGATTGCTTATAATATGTTTACTAGGAAGGCTTGCGCTTGACCGCTATCTCGCTTGATGGTAAGTGATGATATCACACTATTGTTTCAAGTAACCTTTTCACTCTGGACTTAAAGGCCCAGGTCGTAGTCCTAGGTTGTAATTCTCAGGAAAGGAGTCTGAGTAGGAAATTCCACTCCTTACTTAGCTCAATGAAAATCTATAAGCGTAAGGGCCTCTTTCACAATGTCCGAGTAGGCACTACTCACTGGATAAATTCAAAAATGTGACAGAATTTGTATGAAATTATCTGCCAAGTAAGATACTCGAAACTTAATCATAGGTGGTGAAATAGGCCCTAAGCATAATAAGCATTTATTAGCCTTATAATATTCCCACTGGCCACTGCTGGGAACTCAGAGCTCCTCTCTAGGAGAGGGGAACAAAAATACACCTAGTCTGAATTTGCTTTTTCTAATCATCTTGTGGTCAACTCTCGGTCTAACTGGAGGCAGCGAAATACCTATTACATGGACTGCTTAACCGACCTTCATAATTATCCAATTTACTCGTACTGGGTTGCGCGATAACCCTTAGTAAGAGTGGCACATCGCCAATAAAATTATTTTATAACAGTTTGGAGTTTATTAAATCTTTGGCAGTATCTATAAATTACAAACTGGTGAAAGGAATATTAGGTAATCTCTGGAAAAAACGTTTCATTATCAGCATTTTAGCTGAAAGATGTCCATAATTAGACTTAGGCCTCCTTCAAATGTCACCACAATGACCGGTCCTGTGTGACTTGCAACTATCTGGGAAGAAAAAGAAAGTCGTGGGAATGACTTTCTCTTCCTCTTCTCCAACTGGTGGGAGACTATCTCATGCTGTGTCTTCAGCGTGCGAACGGTGCGACGTTCCCGTCTATGCCCTTCCCGACCCCTGTTCGATGCCATATCGCAAACTCAGAGAGTCTTAAATACCCTAAATAATTCTTGTTCGATTCGGCCCGACCCCTGCTGTCCTCGAAGCCAAGGTCCGTTCTTTATAGGGGTTTCCTTTAGCATGTAATGGCTTGGTTTTAAGTTTTTATAAGAACTGGCTGGAAGCTTTAATTTACTAGTCACCACTAGCTAGTCTGGTTAAGCAGACTCATAGGTTGACCTGCAAGAGGCCACTCACAAAAAAAAGGTCTACCCGTGTGGCAAAAAAGAAGAAAGGACAAACGAAAAACAAACATCACCTTTGTAATATTAGTTGGACAATGTGGTTTAAAGGATATTGCCCGTTTTGTAAGGGAAGTTGGGTCCCAGTGGAAAATGCTTGTGCCCTGAAGATTTTTATTTTACCTAATAGTAAAAACATAGCATTTTCATAATCGGAAACCTTTTTTCATTGTGTCACCCTGGTTCAGGAGATATCATTATTTTTCTGTTTCAAAAATCTAGCTAATAATTACATATTGACAGATTAAACATCACCATGAGCATGGAATTATGTATCTATTACTTTAATTCCATTAGTTTATGAAAAATTATATTAAAAATAATTTGCACACAAAAAAATAAATAATATTTTTAGGTTATTATTCCAAACAGGTAGGTACACGACAGCACAAAAGGGACCTGCCCCGTGGCATTCTCCTTTAACTCATGAAATGTGGATGTTCTCTGGCGGGTAACGCGGTAAGCAGAGGTTCTGCTTACCCCGTTAGGAATATAAGCGAGGTTTTGTATGTGGCGTATGTTACTTTCGCCTGGTAAGCAAGTTGTGAGACAGCTCCAACACAGTTCTGGCGATGATAGCTGGGAGGAGACTTGCTTGCCCTTATATCGGACATTGTTGTAACAGATTTATGTTACTTGCTTCGTCTGATAGTATTTTATTAGTTCATGAATCCCCGACCGGTCCTATGAGACCGCGGTGTTATTGTTTTACTATTGTGTCTCGTTTTGTGGGTATGTGATAGGTTACTTGTGTATTCTGTATACATATGGGTGTTATTGGGTACTTGGAATAAAAGCATTTTTATTTTATTTACTGTGTAAAAACTAATCAGCATTAATTTTGTTTCAGGTATCCAGTATGACGGGCTAAGAGGTGTGTCCTGTTATGATTTTCTTAAATTGATATTATCTACAACCGATTTTAAAATATGAGTTAGTTAATTAAGTATGGTTAGGTACATAACCAATATTTCTTTATATTTTTCAAGACATTTGTACTTACTCTGTATGCATTTAATTTTTAAATAAAATTTAATATTTTCACCACCTATAATGAGCACTAATAATTCCTGTTAATTAGCTCTAATTATTCCAAAAGTAAAATAATAATATTACTGTCACTACTTCTGTCCCAAACAACGTCTGCCTGTTTAGCGGTAAAATTCTCTGAAACACAATGTCTTAGCGTCAACCTTTACATCGATTTGGGTACAAAAATATATTTTAAATAAATATATCTCATTTCCAGTCAAATTCGGTTGGTCTGACGCCTTGGCGGATATGGAGTACTTTTTCACGATCCCTCGCACCATCAGCGACGTAGAGAACGAGGGCTGGCAGAGGACTGAGAGGCCGCCGGGTCCTCTGCCCGAGCTGAGAATGTACTGTCCTCCAGGGAGGATTGTGTGCCCTCTGTATGATACTGCGGGATTCGTGGCTGGACTTATGGTCGCTGTAAGTAAACTTTTTTTTCTTATTAAGGACACAGCCTCTAAAATTATCTGTGTATTTTGTTGAAAGAAGACCTATTTTATATATCTAGGGATCTATGGTTCATATTTAAAAAGGATCTCCAAAAGTGTAATGGGACTTTCTTCTTTGAATACAAAAAAGTGTGACGGACGCGTATTTCACACATAGTACGTTCGCACATTTACAAAAAAAAAAACAAAATTAAAGCCCTTGCCCTAAATAAAAGTATAAGGCCTGAAACTGCGTTAAGCGGGCGCCCGCGACGGGCAACCGTCGCGTGTCTACGCGCGTGGACACGCGGGTGGGCTCCGTGGCTACGCAACGGTCTCCGTCGCGGGGACCCGTCGCGGAGACCGATTTACGCAGTGTCGCTAGTTCAACTTACTAATAATATTGCCAGTTCTTGTAGGTAGTGTTGCACCTACGGTACCGGTTTGTAGAATCGTAACTTTTTATATTTATTAATCGATTAGAAAAAAATTCAGAAGCTATCAATTTTGTTCCCGTACACGATAAAACCTATTCGGGTTATAAATATTCGTTTTATCATTTACTACTTTCCTTACACAGCGGCAGAACTTTAAAAAAATAAGGCAATTAATGGAACTTGAATAATTATTACCTTTCAGATATATAGATCCTTTCAAAAGCCAACTCATGGCCCCAGAGGGTTCGACCCTGCTGGGCCCCTACGGTTTTGATGACTCTCTCTGATCTCTTTGAGGCGCGCTTGAAACAGTACGCGCCGTTGGGTCGTGAACGCCATGCCGTCTCGTGTAGATCCACCTCATTTGCTAGCATTACTGCTTCGCAGTAGGAGGCGGCCGCCATTCGTCTTCGCTCTACGTAGAGCCTAAGGCAGGAGGCGTCTGGACTCCCTAGGTTCGGCAGGAGCCGCTTTAAGGCAGCTCCAGTCCGTTCCAGTTTGGAAGACGTCGAAAGTGCTATTCGAAAGTGACACCGGCTAATGTGAACTCCACGTGCCGTTATTATTTGGGAACCCGGTGATGGTGCGTTCCGAGGGCCATGAAAGCGCATGGTCTTAGATTTGTGTATGCCACTTCGAGTCCCAATTACTAGATCCTGTCTACGACTGTCGCAAAACTACGTGCCACTACTTTGGTCGCCGCCTGATACAACTCTCGCCGCGCTAGGACCAGCGTGACGGCTCCGTAGCAGGCCAATTTGGAAGCAGCCACACTAAAAGCGTGGGTGCGGGGCGGCCATGGCGCGGTAATCTCAAACTTAAAGCTTCATTTGAGTATCAACAGTGGTGACGAGTTGCAACCCGAGTTCTGGAGAGGCGACCACGTACCGGAAAACGCAGCGTTAGGACGTCTCCCACAAGGTGGAATGATGACGCTCAGGACAGGTCGTTGTGACGGCGTTTGGGGGAGGCCTATGGCCAGCAGTTGTCGTCTTTCTGCTGAGATGATATTATATAGAGTTAGACTCCCTACGAAAGACGACCACGAATTAATAATTAAACTTTATATTATAGCCGCATTTAAAGTATTGTCAAAAATGTGTTATTAACGTTTCGACTGGTAGTGTCCCACTTTGGAAGCGAAGACAGTTTTGTGGATGGCGGTGCACTAGTTTTCGAAGCAAAAAAGGGGCTAGATGACCATCACAAGGAAATGAATTCTAATCGATATGAAGATTGGTTAAAAAATATTCTTCCAAAATTAAAACCGATTGCAGTATACAGTATCAGTATAATTGCATTCTGTTTCAATTTTGGGAGAATATTTTTTAACCAGTCTTCATATCGATTAGAATTCTGAGTTTGTTTCGGTGTTTCTTCTCAGGGTAGTCAGTTAGTAAACACCGGCCTCATCTAGTAAAAAAAAGTCCAACATAAAAATTGACGTGTAAAAGTGTTTGTGAAAACCTATTTGCAAAATAAATATAATTTATCATTCATTAAATATTTTTTAAATGTTTAACATAAAAATATACGTTATTACTTCTGTATTTTTAGGGTTCCGTACCTCAAAAGGAAAAAACGGAACCCTTATAGGATCACTTTGTTGTCCGTCTGTCCGTCCGTCTGTCAAGACCCTTTTTCTCAGGAACGCGTAGAGGTATGAAGCTGAAATTTATATCAATTACTCAGGTCTACTGTCCCTTGAACCTGTGAAAAAATCAAACTTCTAAACCAACGCAATCAAAAGATACAGCCGTTTATGCCGCAAATTTTCGACACTTGCAAGGGAATCAAAACCTACAGGGTGCTTCCCGTGAACTCAGAATCTTGAAATTTGGTACGAAGCAACGTCTTATAGCATAGATAAAGGAAAAATTACGAAAACCATACATTTTTAGTTACATCACATAATATATTTTTTTTTAATAATTTTAAACTTACTACCCATTTCCTCATAAACGCGTAGAGGTATTAAATTGAAATTCATACCAAATACTCAGGTCTATAATACCTTTAAGCTGTAACAAAATCAAACTTCTATGTCAACGCAATCAAAAGAAACAGCAATTTAAGCTGCATATTTTGAAACTCGCAAGTACTCGCAAGGGAATCAAAACCTAAAGGGTACTTCCAGTCGACCTAGAATCTTGAAATTTGGCATGAAGCAACATTTTATAGCACTCATATAGGGAAAAGTCTGAAAACTGAAAATTTGTTGTTACGTCACAAGAATTATTTTTTTGAAAAATCTTCAACGCTCGATTCGAGAATTGAACTTTATTCATAGGTAAGTTAGAGGTATTGAGTTTAAATTAACACCATATAATTGGGTCCGTGGTCCCTTGAAGCTGTGCAAAAATCAATTTTCAATTCAATTGGTAAAGTGACGGGAAAAAAAGATTCGTCCGTTTATACTACAAAAACGTACATTTCGAGACTGTCGAATTGTTCGATTGAACTGTTTTTATAGGTAAGTTACTACGGAACCCTCAGTGCGCGAGTCCGACTCGCACTTGCCCGGTTTTTTTCATTTTAAATAGCTATCTACTATTCAGGAAAAATTATTATAAAAAACGATACTACTTGATTTTATTAACGGCAATTTACGGTTGAGGTACATCACTATTTAAGAATTGCAAAAAAGTGGCAACATTCGTTATGTCATTTTTGTCAAATGATGAAATGACAGCCCTGAACAAGCCCGTGCGTGTTCCCTGGCGGGGACCGCGCGTGCACCCGCGACGGGTTCCGTCGCACGGAGGCGGGCCCCGTTGCGTGGATGCGGGGCGCGCCTCCCCGTGACGGACACCCGCGCTGGTCCCCGCGACGGAGCACTTTTGTATGAAACCGCGCGGGTGCCCGCTTAACGCAGTTTCAGGCCTAAATGTATTTTAATAATAAACTTGAAATAAAAGAAAATTAATAAACTTAAAATTGTAAACTATACATTATTTTTTCGAGAAGAACGTCCCAATATACAAGATCTGGAGGCATTTGTTTAGCTTCAGCGATACAAGTTCTGCTGTGAGTTGGAGAAATCTAAAAACACCTTGGGTGAATTGTATGATGGATGATTGGTCTAGAAAGGGCGTGACAAATGAGAGAATGATCATGGCATATTATGGTGTTCCCTCGCAGCCATACTGTAGCCGATTCACGAGTTCTCCGCCATGGACTCAAAGCAAACCAAGACGTATTTAAAGAGTAAATTATTTCATCACCGCTCTCAAAACAGTAAATCAAAACATCGGAGGAAACAAGTATGTCTTAGAACCAAGGCTTTTTTTACTAACGATATTGCATTTTGCGATCTAGGACCACGGGTAACCTTTTCAGGACTTTACAAATCTGCGTTAAGACTGTATCTAGGGAGGAGGCTTAAATCCCACCAGCGGGAACATTATTAGTAGTGATAGAAGAATCAGTGAAACTTGTCCTTGTTACTAACATAAAAATCCGATTATTCATCTCGATTTTCAGCCTTGTCAATCATTTCATTCGGACTTAGAATTACGGCAATCATCATAAAACGCGCCATTTTACCAAACCAACACATACCTACGCCGTGGTCATTGATGTATGACCAAGCAGAGCTCTTCCTCATGACTGACAAAGTGACAATGCGCCGTCAATTCAGACGGAATGACGTGTCAATCTCATTCGCAGCGTTTATCTAATTTATTTGAATGGCCAGATCAATGAGGTACCCACGCGTGTGGATACAATGTGGAGCAAGTGGAGCCAATGTCTTTAACCTATCACATACCTACCCACAAAACGAGACACAATAGTAAAACAATAACAGCGCGGTCTCATAGGACCGGTCGGGGATTCATGAACTAAAGTTAGTTTGTTCATGAACTAAAGTTACTAAGTTCTTTTTGGATAGGTAATAATACGTTTCGTTTGGTATTATTATTATTACTAGCGGCTTCACCCGCGTTTTAGTAGAAAATTATCCCTAGGGAATATACTTCCGGGACGAAAAGTATCCTAGTTATGTGCTATTTCAGGCCATGGTCTACCCCTGTACCGAGTTTCTTCGAAATTAATTATGTAGTTTTAACTACATAATTATACTAACATCACTTACAAATTTGCTCGTTTATAATATTAGATTGTGTTTTTGGATACAATATTGACTGGTCTATATACTGTCCTCTCAAACCTGTTAATGTTATACCTACTTAATAGAAAAATACCTATTGTAAAGTGTAACCATGTAACTAGTTTCTTTCTAGTTCATCTCCAAAAGATTCCAATCGGATCCTAATAAGACAAGTGTAGCATAATTTATTTGAAGCGTAAAGGCTCATTTTCATACAAAATTTGTTCTGAGTGCTATTCTAAGGTCGTCATCGGGCATTGACGCTCCCAAAATTGATATTCTTAATTTAAAAAACGGAAATAAAAACATAAAGCTGTCTTAGATCGTTTATTGCGATCCTTTACAGTTCATTGTTTTTCGGGTACCATCGCAGAGATATTAGGAAGACGTCAATGAACTTTATTTCAAGTTTATCTGACCTTTGTATAGTCAAAGTCTTGTTCTTCTGAAAATATAGGTACTGTTGCGAATTTTTATTTGGTGGAAAATCATTGACTGACTTCTCCCGCTCCGTGTAGAGCGAGAAGGAGTGTCAGACTGCCATTTACGTTCCAGGCCGCGGTAACTCTTTCGAGCAAGCCCAAAAACTTGGCTGGAGCAATGCGACCTTCTTTTTAAGTTTCCCACTCTAGGAATAACTTCTGTACCCAGACCCGGAACACCTATCCACCTTTTATGTAGCCCATGTAAATATATTTCGTGCAGAAATCGAACTTGAAGAACTAGAGTGTTTTATTTGTTTTTAGAGTATCTAATATCATAATAATAATAGTATCTAATGGATAGTCAGAAGCCAGTAAATCTGGCTCCAGTCTTGCCATGAAGTACCGTGTTACCCCAGTTAATGGGTTGTGGAGGTCTGGTAGGCAGCCACTCCTCGTAAAATACTGGTATTCAGCTAAATCCGGCTTGACTGGAAGCCAGACTCCAATATAGTTGGGAAAAGGCTAAGCAGATAAGGCAGATGAGAGTATCTAATATCATTATAACGTTGTTTATATACCTATTTCTTTATTACATACTTTATAGTACACCTCATAATGTACCTAGTTCTTGCTTTTTATGTACTTATCATGTACCTTTATGGTATTTAAATATACACAACGACTTACATAGGTTTTTGTGATGCCAACAAAGAACACATATTCACTTTGATCCCAAAACAATAAAAAATAATTATAGATTTGTCATGGTCCTTTATGATTCCACCATTTTGTTTTTATTTTGGGCTTTTGAATTCGTAAAGGAAGATTAAAAATTCAATTATGTTGTAAATTTAATTTTGTTTTTAATTTTTTTATTATTGAATGTGCAGACCAGTCTTATTAAATTAAGTACCTCTATACCCCATATAGGTAGGTTACATAAATTACGTACCTTTTAAAAAAAGAAAATATTTTATTCATCATCATCATCTTCCTGCCCTTGTCTCGTTTTATTTGGGGTCGGCGCAACATGTTTTTTTCTTCCATTTTATCCTGTCACTCGTCACGCTATTTTATTATCATTTATTTATAAACAATAATTAGGAAACACATAAAAATGCATAAACAAAAACACGAAAACAAATAAAAATAAAAAAGTTGTATCTAAATAATAAAATGAATGGTTTCATTTTGATTTGTCCAGATTTGAAACCGTATCCTTAGGCAAAAGAGCCAATGCTTTTACCTCTAGGCCCTCACAATAATGTAGGGTCGGAATTTAAGTGCATTCCCCAAGGAGTCAAGGATCAAGATGAGAGGGAACACAAAGAGCTTAAGTACTTCCTATTAACAGTCTTAGCGGGGATCAGGACCGAAATACGGATGTCAGACATACCGGGACGGAGAGCTTGTAAAGCTATGTATAATGACTGTAATTGGCAAGGGATTAAGAGGGTGGCCTGATGGAAAATAATCCTATTGGTTAAGGTCCCAGTGGTTAAGGCTATCGCCTCTTATGTATGAGGTTGCGGGTTCAAAGCTGGGCAAGTAGCAATGTGATTTTTTGCAAATAATTTATGTACTTTTCTTTTTTTTTTTGTCTACCGAAAGATGTCATCTTGTTAGGGTTCTGTTGCCAAAAGGCAAAATACGGAACCCTTATAGATTCGTCATGTCTATCTGTCTGTCCGTCCGTATGTCACAGCCACTTTTTTCCGAAACTATAAGAACTATACTGTTGAAACTTGGTAAGTAGATGTTTGGGGGTAGTGGAACAGAGAGTAAAGTCCCACAAACCTCCATTGAAACGGGGAGGATCCTCCAACTGGACGGGTGGCTGGGTTTGAACCCGCGTCCTACAACTCATAAGCCGGGGGCCGTTACCACTGGGCCACTACTGCTCTCCACTCACAGTGTATTATAAAAATATTAAATATTTGTTTCTTGGTTATAGCTTCCAGTGGACGAGTTCAACTCGCCGCCCATCAAGCCTGAGAAGAAGTTCATCAAGTGGTCGGCGAAGGCGTCAGAAGGCGAGCCTGCGAGAGAATACTGGACCGCCACCCAGTACTTCGTGTCTGCAGGTAAATCAGTCGAAATGAGTCTCTGCTGCATTAAAGTAGGAAGCTCTTTTTCGACTTATTTGCTAAGCTTAATAATGTGGTCATCAAAACATAACATATTGTAGGTTTAGGTACTTTTAAAACAGTTTAAGAATTATATTAAAAAAAAACTTTGGTAGGACGGAGACAGGGGAGGAAAATTGCAGGAAAATGTTTAATATTGACCTCAAGTAACATGGGGCTACTGCAGAAAAATGTGTTACACCAACTTCAAATCATCATCATCTGCCTAACTTTTTCCCAACTCTGTTGAGAGCGGTTTTCAGTCAAACCGGATGCAGCTGAATACCCATGTTTTACATGGAGCGACTGCCTATCAGACCTTCACAACCCAGTAATCTGTTACCGAACAACAAAACTCCCTGAATAAACTTTCTAGCGTCTCGACTACCTATAACAACTACCTATTAAAGATGTACAAATGACAACCGTAACCAACGGCTTTACGTGCTTTGCAGTAAAAAGTGCTACAATGACACCAAATAACATGGAAAAACTTCAGGAAAATGTTACGTGTAACATGGACTTCAAGTAACAAGGGGCTAGTGCAGAAAAATGTGTTACTTACACAGACTTTAAATAACATTGGAAATGTGTTTTACTATCCCTGCCTATGCTATTAGTCTTTCAATATGCTAAAAGCTCTCCAGATGTCAGAGAGAGAGCTATTAGACCATGTCAAGACCTCTCTGTGACTGATTCCTTGAACTGCATATTAGATTGGTTGAGTAAGCCGAATTCTGAGAACCGATGAAGCCAGATCCTTTATGTTGTATTAATGGCTGCTGTAAGCTGCTGTTAGATACAGTAGGCACTGTTGTGTTGTAATATACGAGTACCAGCTTGAATAAAGTGGTGTTATTATGAATGAGAATTTAATACAAAACTAAAGATTTTGTTTTTAATAAAAACCCTTTTCCATGATTGCATATATTAAATTTATTTTCATTAAAGCGTAAGTTAGAAGAAAGAAACTTTCCAGAATTGGCAGCAGTTCCCTGCTTTTCTACTACGAATGTGAATGAATGAAAATGAGGGTGTTGATTCCAATTACTCTTTTGATGTAATAGATAAAGTTTTTTATTTATTAATCCTTGACGAAAAATAGTTGACAGTCACATGCGTCTGAATGTCTGGGACACGTGTGTGGATTTCTAGGATTCGTTACAAAACTGTATGATATACGAAAATCGGAATAGATAAAAACCTTAAGGTACCTATGATTTGTATTTAAATCCAAAATAAAAAAAATCGGTGGGAGTTTTGTACATTTATGTTTTTCAAATATGGCAAAGATATAATTATGTAGATACAGCACTCCTTTACATCCCTTGATTAATACTCTTTCGTTTTCCATAGAATCACTGAAAGCAGGCGCAGGTCCACAAGTGGAGAACGGAGCCACCCTACAAGACGGCGGTGTATGGGTTGCTGGACATGACAACCGACTGATGCGTGTGCCCAGCACCGAGGCAGAACTCAACAGCACCGCCTTCAAGAAACAAAATTGTGTTCCTAACATGGGTATGTATGATTTTTAATGCACCAAAAGGTGATCATTAAAATGAAACCGCAAAAAAAGTTTGGCTCAAAATGGTGCCTTGCGGAACACCTGTCCTTGACATAATCGACTATTCGCTTTTTCGCACTCAATAAGCAAAATAACTTGCGCTTGTAACTTTAAACACTTCAGTAAAAACACTCTTTATTTATTTCTTTGCGAACGAGTATATGAAATCACATCGAATAGATAAAGATTGAGTCAAAGGCTTTTGCATGTTCCAAGAAAGGTCCAAGACATCTTTTCCATGTTTTAAAACTAATTTCCAGGTACCCATTATTACTACAACATGACCAAGGACCTGCGCTGCGAGGACTTGCTGCCATGGTTCGCAATGACCACAGACGGTGACCTGGTCGGTACTGGCTTCCAGATCATCGGCAGGCTACCCAAACAAAAGAGAAGAAACTGGTTTGAAGATATCCCCAACCCCAAACAAGGCATCGAGGTGAGGCTTGCGTAAATCAGATATTTAAAGTTCAAAATTTACAAGGTTGAAGACGTCTCCCAAAACGCCTACTCGTTTACGGCTGGGTCAAACGGAGAGAAGTCAAGATAACTACATACCGCACAGTTACACTAGTTACTAAACCACGTTGCACCAGTTTTGTTAGGGAAACAGGAAAAATAACTTACTCGTCCGTATGCAAACCTATTATCCAAAGTGCAAACCCTATTTGATGAAAGTGCCATTATCATTCTATCAGACACACACTCGTTCTCAAGTCATATTATTTCCTAAAGATCAAAATTATAACATATATTCGACGGTTTCTAATCATCCCATATTTAAACTGCATGCCAATTTTTATTTCAGGTAGCGATTCCATACGCCCCAGATTGTTTAGGGGACTGGGCAGACAAATACGGGATCGTATCTATGCACATCTACTTCGTCAACGAACCCTGGAATATTAATTGCAAGTGAGTTAAATATTTCATCATGATAATTATAACCGATGCTAATTTTAATCACCTCCTTTTATGCTGCTGCTTTTTATGATAATTATGTTTATCTAGTCTGTGCGAGTAAATAAGTATTCTACTGCTGTGAAATCAAGATAAACAAAACAGAACCTTTAAGCCAAAATTCGTCGCATGATCCAGCTCTTGGTTGTATAATGATTTACTTTATGAATTTTGGTGACAAGCAATAGCCTACTTATTGCTTGTCGTTTGGCCATCGTCGTCAGCGTTTGGCCATCGTGCAAAGACCGAGACTGAGGCATCGACGACGGCGCAAAACTTTAGGGGCCTCAGTAGGGCCGATACTTGCTAGCGGCACGGGAAACTTCTGAAAAGGATGCCTTGACCTTAGAACTCAAAGTGCAACTGAAGAAGGGTTTTTTTTTTTTTCTGGTAGGGGAATCATCAGAATGACTTCTCCCGCTCTTGGGCGGAGCGGGAGGGCGTGTCAGACTCTTACTGACTAAACCCCTACCCCGTTCCTTCGTTGCCTTCGTTCTGGGGGGGACTCGGTATCAACCGTTAGGAATACCACATGTTCCCCCCAGAGGCTTCGGCCCTACCGGGCCCCTACAGTTTGCTGACATCTCCTTGAGGCGCGCGTGGAACAGAACGCGCCGTTGACGACTGGGCTCGGTCCAGATTATTTCCAGACTGCCGGACAGCGAGCTACCCAGTGCTCGCCGTCCGCGAACCCGCGCCTACGGTGGTCGGAAATCGGGATCGGGATCTCGGCGGTGGCGGCGTGAGGACCGTTCCCTCACGCGCTCGCGGTCAGCAGCCTCCTTCACGAGCATCACTGCTTCGCAGAAGGAGGCGACCGTATGCCAACCCTCCTCGCTCCGGACCATGGCCTGAACCAGGGCCCGGCGCGAGAGGTCGCCGCTCCCGATAGTCTCCACGAGGACACGGCGGTGCTCTGTCCAAGCGGGGCACACTTCTATCGTGTGCTCCACCGTGTCCTCCGGGCGGTCCACACAGTGGCGACACCCGGGCGTCCTCTCCTGCTTGATTCGATGCAGGAACCTCCCGAACTTACCGTGTTCGGTGAGGACCTGCGTCACACGGAAAGAGAGGACGCCGTAACCTCTTTCCAACCACTCCTCAAAGAGGGGCCTAACCGCCTCAATGACGGCGTGCCCAGCACTGGGTTGCGACAGTCGCAGTCGCCATGCCACCCTAAGATCCCGCCGGAACTCTGTCCGCCATGCTGCGACTTGTCGCGGCAGCGGAGTTTCGCCCCGGCGTTGCATCTCCACGCGCAAATCGTGCATGCGTGCAAGGACAACTGAAGAAGGGTGGGTTTTACTCAGTAAATGTGACACGCTCTCTAACTCCATCCTAGAGCGGAAGAAGTCAGTGAAAGATTATTCATTTCGAAAAAAGTTCCTTCTAATTATTTTAGAGGACTTGTTACATTGTAAAACAATTAGTGTGAATTCACTCCAGGATTGTTCGAATGTAGCCTGTATCCGAGGGTTGTGTTTATTATATTAATGTCTGCTAATAATTTCTAGGAACGGAGACTCCATCAAACCGGCTCCAGCGCTGGACCGCATCATGCTCAATGGTTACAGATACGCCAACAAGGTCTCTGATGAATTCATTAAGCTTTTTAGTGGATAAATTATAATAAGCTGCATTATATAAGAAATTAAAAGAAAAGATTGGAGACATGATAATAACCAAATGAAAGTTTGGAATGCAACGAAGTATTAAATTCTTTTTAATCAGCAAAAAGTGTGAAATTAATGTCGTAGAAAGGTAATCCAGCTGTAGAGAATACATTACAGCACACTTATAAAATAAGATCCAACTACAGAAATTAAGTGAAAATTGTGGACTTTATTTATTTCTGTACCTTCCTTATTCAAGCGTAACCAGGGATTTTTAAAGTTGATTGAATAAAATTAAATTATACTTAAAAAAAATTAATGGAGTTTTATTATTCGATACTATTCCCCTGAGCCATTAGTGGTGCTCCTAACCTTATCTCTAAATAAAAGGCTAAAACTGGCTGACTGACATATCGACACACATCCGAAACTACTGAGACTGGGAGCGTGAAATCTTGTACAAGGTTTTCTTTTATGACGTATGCGGTAGAACACTACAGAAGATTTTCCAAAATTGACATCCTAAGGAAAGGAAGCGGCGCGGCGGCGTTCGAAAGGAGACAATTTCTTTTGTTTGGGGAATAGGCCCTCTACAAATTGTGGCGTATAGCAATAAAATGCACGTTAGTTTATTCCTTACAATCTATAGATTACAGTGGTAATATTAGCAAAACTTTATGAAACCGGAATACTGTGAAATACGACAGTCAAAACATGACTCTCATAATAACTTAAAATCTCACAAGAGCTATTATCTTATGAGTGGATAGGTCTCCTTGGCATTTTAAGTCAAAATAGTGCACTTTTCAATAGTATATAGTATAAAACAAAGTCACGTCTGTACTACGTGACAGATTTTGATGTCATTTACACGATTTGATAGACTTATTCATGAAAATGGATTAGATGTAGGTATTCATTTCGAAATAGCGCGGTTTTTGCCGGCCAATACTGTAAATCTAAAATAATAAGGTGATGTGTTATAAGCTAGTTGGGAAAAAAAACACATTATAGGTACATTACAAGAAATATTATTACTGTTTATCTCTTAAAAGCAGTATTTCATCTAAAAAACCGGGCAAGTCACTGAGGGTTCCGTACCAACTTAACCTATGAAAACAATTCAATTCTCGAATCGAGTCTTGAAGATTTAAAAAAAAAAACTTGTGACGTAACTAAAAACTTTCAGTTTTCAGAATTTATTCTATATTTGTGCTAAAATTACCATGCTTTGTACCATAATTTCAAGATTCTAGGTCAACGGGAAGTACCTTATGAATTTTGATTCCTTTGACAGTGTCGAAATGTACGTTTTTTGCAACATAAACGGGCGTATCTTCTTTTTCCGTCAACTTACAAGTTTGATATTTACACAGCTTCAAGGGACCACGGACTTGAATATATAGTTTTAATTTCAACTTGATACCTTCACGCGTTCTCGAGATAAAGGGTCTTGACAGACAGACAGACGGACAACCAAGTGATCCTATAAGGGTTCCGTATTTTCCTTTTGAGGTATGGAACCCTAAAAAGATGCAGGTGGCTCAACCTCACCTTGATGCCGTGCCTAAGATAAATACCACACTATACACATCACATGTGCACAGCAACCAACTGCGCGTTTGCCCACTTAAAAATTACAACAGTATCCAGCAAGAGCAGCTCTATTGTTAGTAATTGATGGAGTGGTGTCAACTAATATATAAATATAATGAGTTTTCTTACTTGTGTGCCTTGATTGTATCCTACCTTGTAGGAGATAATTATTTGGACCATAATCATGGACAGATACCTCGATTTTGAATTGTCTGGAGGCCCTGACATGCTCTCCATAGTATGAACGAGATTGTTTAATTTGATAAATTCCTAAATTCCTAGAGAAAATAGAATTAGGTCCTGGAATGACAATTGAGGAAAATCATCCAGCTCTGGAAGGTTGAAGGTTGCTGCTGGGTGTGGAAACTGGAAGACAGAGTATCTGCAACGGGCTATTAATTACGTTTTGTTCCACGGTGATTTTGAAAATAAAATTGAACGTTACCTTTATTTGAAAAATATGAGTAGGTATGCAGTAGTCTATTTTTTAATTTCTGAGACTAAAATGGCATTACGTGGGTTGACAAACTTGTCACAACACAAAAGTACTGGAATTATTATTTTTGTAAGTTTGACACTTGCCTGTGTCAATTTAGTCTCAGGGATTAAGAAACTGACTATAGGTAAAAATTGCAGTAAGAACTGTAAGATTTTGTTTTTAAACAATGATAAATAACAAACTACTCGTAGATTTAAACTCGAACAAAAACTGGAACGCAGAGTCAGTTGACAAAATAAAATTAATTCCAGTTTCGAGAACCTTAAAGGCTTTACAGCTGCCATTAAAAGTTACGCGAGCAATATAAAACGAAATACTTTGTAAATGCCAAAGTTAAATTATAGTAGAACTTGGCGTTTTTGGGACGCTCCGTTTTGTGAGGGTTCGGCAGTAACTTTTACGATTTAGCTCCTGTAGGTGTCTAGGTACCTACTCAGTAAATTATTTATACTAGACCTGCAAAATTATGCTACAGTTGTATGAACTATTTTTTATTTATAAAATACAACGGCTGAAGCCTCACAGGCGCACACTATAGCATAATAGGTAGGTACTTTATTTAACTCAGTTGAGCCTCCTTCTCACAAAAATTTAAACATCTTGACAGTATCATTTTTCATTCATCAGCAAACATATCAAGACCTGTGTTTGAGTTCGGGAAAGCGTATAATGTCCGATGAATAAGTGACATGGAGTTCGTAATAGTACGGTGAGTTGGAACAGCCAATAGACGGTGTCTGCAGACACGCCATGTCACCTATTCATCAAAGCCATTAAAACAAAAAATATGGTTAGGCTACTTACCTATGCACTGCTATGTTTTAGACTAACATAATCATATTCGCAAAGTTTCATACCCTGGCTGAGCATTTCCAGTGTTCATCTGAGGTAGGTATCTGTAGGAATGCTATAAATTTTGTAAAAAAAAAAAAGGATACCAGCAATAAAATATTTAATTTCAGAATTTTTATCATCACTTTAATCAGATACCACCAGAATATTAAGCACTAAAACTTAGATATTTCATAACGTAGGTACTGAAATTCAAAGCGCCTACAAGAAAGACATTGGCAACGCATAAATCGTCGAATAAAATCTTCGGCGCCGGCCAGGCGTTGTCATTTTAACGGCCAAACGTTGGCTCATAGCCCACTGGGCACTGATAACCATACTCTAATGCTGCCATCTAATTGATTTGTTGTAATTTGTGATGGTGGAATTAAATTTTATTGGCAAGTAAATAACTTCTACTTTTAATTTTTTAGTAAAGGCACTTTTGTTATTCTTTATTTTGTTGATAGCGCCACGATAATGTTTGAAAGAGTTACAGAGACCTTAGAACGCAAAAGATAACTGAAGGTCACCGCTGGGTTTTAGTTAATAAAAGTCTGAACCGCCCTCTCGCTCCATTCAGAACGGGAGAATTTATTTGACGATTTCCCACCTCAAAAAGAGGTAAGTATCGGGACTATTCAGAACATGTAGGACACGACGTCAATTGTCACATCTCATACCTAAAGTCATCACTTGGACTGTTCTATTGTCTTCCTTGTTGACCTGAATTATAAGACAATTATTCTTACTATAGTGATTAGATTAGCCGCGATAGCGTGACAGACTTCCTAGATGGCTAGGGTGTGCCAAATGTAGGTTAACTATTTTATTAGTATCGGCAATCGTGGATCTATCATTGCAGCCCTAGATAGTTAATTTAGGAAGCTTTTAGCCTACAGGGCTTTTGATTAATGATTAGAAAGACATTGTGAGTGACTGCACAGGTTTATTACTTAATAAACAAATGGGAATTAAGTTTATCTATATATTAAAAGGAGAAATTGACTGAGTAACATCAATGTAAACGAATCTATTGCGTCTAGGAACGCGAAATTTAACACATAGTTTTCTTTTATGATGTAGAAAAGCACTAAGAAAGAATTTTCCAAAATGCAACCCTGAGGGGATCTGTAGGGGCCTGGCAGGGCCGAAGACTCTGGGGAACATGAGTAATCCGAAAGGTTGTCACCGTGTCCCCCCAGATCGAAGGTAACGAAGGAACGGGGTAAGGGTTTAGTCAGTAAGAGTCTGACACACCCTCCCGCTCCGCCCAATAGTGGGAGAAGTCATTCAGATGATTCCCTTACCATAAAAAAACCCCTGAGGGGATTAAACGAGGAAACATTTTGTGTGGAGAAAGCTATTTTCACGCAGGCATAGCCGCTGGCAGAAGTTAGTAACTGAAAGAGGTTGTTTTACGTATTGCTCTTCATATTTTTTCAGGAGCTATAAAAGTATCCTATTGCCCAATTATTTATGTACGACCCAGAGTCCGGAACAAAATACTCATGCTAATTAGAATACTCGTAAAGAATGCCATCAACTTACTAAACGAACTATGACGAACTTATATTTTGGAGTTCTGCTTTACATAAGTGGGGTTCCATGTCGCAAGAATTTTAGTAACGTGAGTCAATAATGTTTATGCAATGTGAGATACGTACTTACTTTTGCAATGTTTTTAAATGCGTCTTGAAAACTGCGTCAGTGTCTTTAGTGCCTCATGTTAAGGTCTATTTTCCTGTGGCAATGTGTTTTTGTTTTTGGGAATAGTTAAACTATTGCAATATTGTATTATTCTGCACGCTTGGGTACGCTATATCCGGTGTCTACGTTTGGGGATTATTCGACAGTCGTGTAACAGTTATGAAATGTATTGACATTATTGCTTGTTCGAGTTATTGTGCTTTCGATACGTTTGGGCTGTTGCAGGATGTTGTCCGTACCTATTTACCACACTATTTACCAATGTTTTAGTTGACTGAAGTTTAAGGAAATGTATTGCAAAAAAAATAAAACAATTACATATTGCTCAAAGATACAAGATTTGGAGGTCATCTTTTAAGAAAGCAGACGCTTGTTTTAGGTGACTCCACTCTTCCTTTTAACATCTAAATATATGAAGATCAAGAACTGTATCAAGACTGTATGCAGTACCGTCTGTTTTTTATACCCTGAGACTAAAATGACATTATAACACAAAAGAACTGGCATCATTCCTATAGTAATTTTGACATTACCTGTGTCGATTTACACTCAGGGTAAACGCAGACGATAGAAATTTTAATAAAAGCACAAAAAAACAGTAAAATAAGACATAAAGGTGATGCGATAAGTTTCCTATATTTTTGCAGGTATAATGGGTGAGAAGCTCCAATAATTTCTCTAGTCTTTTGTCGTATTGACATATTCAGACGTAATGGCAAAACAGATCTTCTGATTCACACTAGGCTGAAAAAATTCTGGGTAACTATTACCTAAAAAGTGTCATAGATTATTCAGTGCATACTTACATGACTTCATAAAAGTTTAGCATGATTTGGATGGTTGATTATTACATACCTAAAAGGAGATGCAATTTATTTTTTTTTTATGGTAAAAAAAGATAATAATAAAATGTTTATTTCAGTTACAATAGGCATTTAGATACATCATATTTGAAGATTACCCTTTTTTGGAAAGGAGTTGCTTAAAACACACTTAATGGTCATAGACTTTTGTCTTGAGACACTGCGGTATATCAACCTGGTGAGGGGCGGAATCCAATGGATGCAATAAGTACAAGACCGGTCATTACAACAATCGTGGGAGGCCCCAGTTATGGACGTGCTTCGGCTGAATTGATGACGACTTGCTGATATCTATCGCTTCGCCCCAGCATCGTCACCAAATCAACATTACGAAATTATTCAAATTAGGCAACAAGGATAACGCTAGCCTCATCTAACAATCGAACATTAGGTAATCTAGACGTCAGGCCAGCGTTCCCCGAAGGTTATGAGGCGGATACATTCCTCCTGCCGCTTCAAAGACTTCCATTGAATCACCAGGTGTTTGGGAATGCCCGAGACGCCGCCATCATTCGGCACAAGGCCTGCATAGTAAGTTGTGGGCTGGCGTGACACGGATTGGTATCCGTTTGTAGCGATGTGTGAGTGGTTTATTCGATTGTTGATTTTTTGAACTTTGAATCGAGTCCGACTCGGTCTGTTATTGCGACTGGCGCATGGCGCGTTCATTCACGATTTGTTCCACGATGGTTAAGAGGCCTGCGGAGACCGCGCGCTATCTCGAGTTGAGACGAAATAAAACACGTTTTTGAGGTTGATGGAAGCAATCCAGATAGTTTAAACAATTCTTGGACACACCGACTGGAGTAAAGTCATCATCCGCACACTGACAGTTGCTTGCTGTGAAAAATTGATGTATTTCCATTATTGTTTCGAGTATTTATAACTTGATAATAATATCTGTGTTCCTACGAAAAGATATTTTGAAATATTGTTGTTTATAATATAGAAAAAACAAAATAAAAACATGACATTTTCGCTGTGAAAATGTGCAAATTTAAATTCGCTTAAATTTCGTTTGGGGTAAGTTTTTCAACAAAAAGACGATGTAGAAACCTAGATAATTATTGTCTGAATCCGAATAACATCATATTTTGGTGTAAATATGCTTAAATTGCAAATGATTTTGGTATTACGTTTGTATGGATAATTCTAACGTCGCGCCCACCTTAAGTCATAGATTTCCAACAGGGCCACTCCCACGTGTAGCGCGATTACAATTACAGTGAGAGATTTAATTTCAGATTATTAATAGTTAAAGTTATAGTCTTTTTTACATAGCATGGGTTGGGTGACAGCAGGACGAAAATAAGCATCTTTAAAATGAGAGAAAAGGATAGATAGCTACATTGTATGAATCTGACAGCTGTCACCGAAACCATCCTATATCAAATTTAGTATAATAGACATTGGCATAATTCAATATTATGTAAAGAATTTGTTGTGTTATGTAAAGAATGTTAGAATTTTGTTTTCTTGTGCACGGTAGTCCTACTAATATTATAAATGCGAAAGTTTGTGAGGATGGATGTTTTTTTTTTTTTTTTTTTTTTTAATATACAATAAACTAGTGCTTGACTGCAATCCCACCTGATGGTAAGCAGTGATGCAATCGTTGATGGTGAGGCGCACTAGTTTATTAAGAGCCTATTCACTCTAGTCTTGAAGATACCCAAATTATAATCGGACGGAAAGACCGCAGCAGGCAAATTGTTCCAATCCTTCGATGTACGCGGTATGAACGACGAAGCAAACCGCTTTGTCCGGACCGTGCAGGTTTCGACAACGTAAGGATGGATACTCGCCGTACGACGGTTTGTCCGAAGGTAAAAGCGAGATGGCGGAATTAACTCATGTAATTCCTGCGCACACTCTCCGAAATGCATCCTGTAGAACACCGATAGGCTGGCTACCCTACGCCTGTGCTCTAGGCTTTGCAGATTGGATTTAACCAAATCAGGGTCTCCAATTAGCCTCTTCGCACGCCTTTCCACCGAGTCCAAAGCCGCTAGATGGCATTTTGCAGCGCCAGCCCATATGTGGCTGCAGTACTCCACACACGATCGGACCTGTGCTTTGTATAGCATAAGAAGCTGTCCCGGTGTGAAGTACCGCCGGACCTTTGCCAGAACGCCGAGTTTTTTTGCAGCCACTTTGGCTTTGGACTCAATGAACCGCCCAAAGTTAAGGTCTGAAGAAACTTCAACACCCAAAAGCTGAAGACGGTCGGTGCACTCCAGTGACACATTCCGGAAAGTAGGAGTCAAGGTGAACGGACTCCTTTTTGCAGTGACTAGACACGCTTGTGTTTTGGCAGCGTTGAATTCTACCAGATTGGCTTCACCCCATTTGGAGACTGCCTCGAGGGAGACATTCACACGCTCTACCATAGCCTCTCTTTCGGACTGGATTAGCTCCTTACTAGCCCGAGCACCCGGCAGGTATCTCTCTACAACTGTGCTGTCATCTGCATACCCATAGATACCGGGCATTAGCAGATCGTTGATGTGCAGCAGAAAGAGAGTTGCAGAGAGAACAGACCCCTGAGGAACCCCGGCATTCGTTGTCATGGGTTCCGATGAACATCCATCGATAACGACTCGGAGAGACCGTTCACTCAGGAAGTCTTTTACCCAGGTAATCAGACCAGGAGAAATGCCATACGCTGGAAGCTTACTCAAAAGGCTTGCGTGCCATACCCTGTCGAAGGCCTTCGAGACGTCTAAGGAAACGGCAAGACCTTCCCCATTCTTCTCGAGGGCCTCGCCCCACAAGTGAGTGGCATACACTAGTAGGTCCCCATAGGATGTATGTTTGTTACTCTTACACGAAAAAACGGCTGGACCGATCTGGTTGAAATTTGGTATTTAGATAGTTTATACCTTGGATTAACATATAGGCTACTTTTAGTCATACTTTTTTTATTTTTTTTCGATTTTGTTATTTTTATCAACACACCACGCGGGCGAAGCCGCGGGCGGAAACTAGTAGTTCATAATATTTATAAGGTTGGGAAACAGGTTTAGAGTGAGAATGGCAGATTCGAACAATCGAAAATTAGTAGCCGATTCCGTTGTCTCGAAACAATTGAAAAACATCTTGATTATTTTGGAAAACTGCTCGCTGAATCGATGGTTGACTCGTTGGTTTATTTTAACGACTCCGATTCTTTCGATTAAGTATTGTAACATCTTAGAACCGCCCATCGCTATCCGTTGGTAGTCCGATGTTACTCAAGCGTTTGAACGCTTTTGTTCGATGATCTTTAATCTATCACACACCCGCAAAACGAGACACAATAGTAAAACAATAACAGCGCGGTCTCATAGGACCGGTCGGGGATTCAAACATTAATTGTTTGAAAGTGAAGGTTGTTGTGAGTGGAATTCCCGTGTACGTAGACGAGGCTTAGGCGTTGTGTGTAACCTCCTTTCAGCTTATCTTTATCTTGTTGCTCAATAGAACTGGTTTTGAATGTAGTAAAGAAGACGGAAGCCAAAAAAATAAGTCTTAGGCCTATTGTCCATGGACGCATGGAAAGCTTTATGTAGGTGTACATCAAGAGTATTAATGACTAATGGGCGTCTAGCTATGTATGCGTCCGTGGATAATAGGCCTAAAAACCGGCCAAGAGCGTGTCGGGCCACGCTCAGTGTAGGGTTCTGTAGTTTCCCGTCCGTCACACACATTAAGTGTCCCCAACTTTTCAAAAACTTTTCGTCCCATCAAGTTCAAAATAATTTTCCTAGAAAGTCTTTAAAAAGTTCTACTTTCTAGATTTTTTTCATATGTTTTAAACTTATGGTTCAAAAGTTAGAGGGGGGACACATTGTTTTTTACTTTTGGAGCGATTATTTCCGAAATTAGGTATTGATATTATCAAAAAATGATTTTAGTAAACCCTTATTCATTTTTGAATACCTATCCAACAATATAAAACACGTTAGGGTTGAAATTAAAAAAAAAATCGCTTTTTACTTTACATGTAGGGGGGCTAACCTAATAAAACATTTTATTCAAATTTTTATTTTTGCACTTTGTCGGCGTGATTGACATACATATTGGTACTAAATTTCAGCTTTCTAGAGCTAACGGTCACAGAGATTAAGCGAGGACGGACTGACAGAAATGGCGAAACTATAAGGGTTCCGTTTTTGCCAATTGGCTACGGAACCCTAAAAACCGGTTAACACCTTTGAGTGATCCTTTTAAAAGGTTCCGAAATCATCTAATAACTACACCCACTCTGGGAGAAAGCCCATTTCTATGAGCGAGATGGAGTGTCAGATTTACTTACTAAAATCCATCTGTGTTCCATCACTTGCCTTTTGCGTTATAGGTCCTTGATAACTCATAAAAGAACTATCTAGCAGCCCTAGCAAGCATCGGCCTTTTTTTAGCATTATCGGCCTTATAATGTTCCTACTGCTGGGACTCAGGCCTCCTGTCTAGGAGAGGGAATGGGCTGTAAATCTGTAATCCACTACGCGAGCCCAGTGCGGATTGGTGGATGTCACATGTCTTCGAATTTTTGGTTCTAGGACATCCGGTCGGCCGGTTTTCTCACGACGATGTTTTCCTTCACCGTTTTGAGAGCAGAAGTGATGAAATAAATTACACAAAGTAGTGCGCTTGGTTGGGTTCGAACCCGGGACCTACAACTTGTAAGTCGAGGCAGTTACCACTGGGCCACCACTGGTCTAGACACATCTCGGCCCTAGTGTGTCCTAATGCAGGAATCACTGACAAAATGCAGCTTGAGCAACGCGCCATTTTGGATAGAATAACAACACAAACAATGCTTAGTGAGCTAATCACAGTAATCACCCAACTGATTGGAAACGAACAATAATGGTTGCACCCACGTATTGGTAATCTAGCTATTCAAATCATTTGTTTACTATACCTTGTTGATTTAACGTCGAAGCGTGAATAGACTTTTCTCAAATTATGTCACCTATTGCTGTTGTTAAATGTTACGCTACGCAACCGTAATGTGATTTTTCAATATCCTTTGTTGTATTGATGTTGTACTAAATATTGCTTAATTTATGTATCCAGTGATTTCATGACTTTTATTCGTAAGACGGAAGGTATACCGTATATCCTGCAAGTTGCATCATTATCTCTTTTGTGCTCAAGTAACCTGACAAAGGTGACGTCAGATGTCAGTATGTGCATCGTTATTTTGTTACTTGACAGATTCCCCTTTCCTCCAGATTTGAAAGGTTTCTAACTTAGGTAGGTAGGTAGGTACTAATATTGAATGGATTTAATAAAATATTTCATTATTAAGATAATTATGAAGGCGGGTTTTTTTGACCGTATAATAAACTGCATATTTTGTTATTATGAGCCTTTACGGACTCACTCAAGGGCAAAGCCTACTTTTCCTCGTTCCATTTTCACGTATCTTCTCCAATTTCAAAATACATGATAAAAATAAAACACGAGTCTATTCTTACAATAATTCGTTCCTAAATATGTATTAATGTTCATGAAATTTTATTTATTATTTTTGAGTAATTATGATAGAGTGATAGACGTGTATTGTAGTTTACGGCTCCAAAACTGACCTCTCCCTCGGCTCGGGTGCGTATTCCGCCTCGGCCGCAATATGGTAGAAGGTTTGCTCACTTACATCAAAATGTACTATTGTTAGTTAACAAGTATGTAATAGAGAATATGCATGCATTTCATATGCAAAACGTCTGTCGATGGCACGCTTTTACCCTACAGAATGTCACCAAACTGCGTTTGACTCCCGTGCGTATAGCGTCTGTATCGCTACGAACGTGCGTAAACGTCGCGTTTATATAATTATATGTCGAGAAGGAAAGGCCGGATACAAATTTTGTATGTACCATGGCCAGCACAGCCCACCTGTTCACACAGTGGCTCATGTAACTAAAACACCAGTGCTTTCAGCTGCTATACTGATGATGTGGGTCTAATGAAGGCTTATGTACTTACCACTGAATTCATTAAACGCTAATATTTATCTAATAACCGGTAAACGGCTCTTTAAACAGCTGTTTTTGTAAACGACGGTGTTATAGTTATATCATTGTCTGAGATTTGGCGTTCAAAAGGTTTTGTGGACCTTTATAAATCGTTTGTATTGTTTGGTTAATGAAAGGGAAAATAAGGAAAATGTGATGTTTGTGAGGTAGTGATATTGTCAGCGTATTAGGCAGAGGATGTTTTTCTTTTATTTCTTTAATAGGCTCGCATTTAATCACCGTCTATCGGATGATAAGCGATAATGTGGTCGGTATGTAGTGTGAAGTAACCTGCGCATGGTTTTAATAAATTAAACAACGCACAAAGAAAACGCGTAATAGCGCTAATTACTCGATAAAGTCACTGTTGTTCTAGAATGCAAAAAGAAAGTGAAGGAAGACTTGTGGGTTTTAGTAAAAGTCTGAATCTCTCTACCATCACTCAGAGGGGGAGAAAGAAAGAAGACTTCTCGGCTAAGTAGGGCTAACTAGTGGTGGGAATTTTCCTTAAAACCGTAATTTATAACTCTTTGACAGCAGCAAAAACAAAAAATGGAAACCAGAGAAACATGTTTCTCCTTAGTTCTAATAAGTTCTCCCTAACACAAACCTAGTTAATATTTACTAATCACCACCAAACATTACATTAAATCCTGATTACAAAACTACCCTACGACTGTTCTACTAAGTTGTTATGTAACCCAGGGGACTATAAATAGATAAATGGGTGAGGTAATTACCTGTACGCTCAATAGGGGATGAGTCGGCGCTAAGGGTAGTGTCGTGGAGCCGACCTTGCGCTAACATTGTGCAGTGAGGGCTGCCAGGAGATAGGGTGAAATGTAGAAGTATTTAGAAGCATAGTTGCAGGAGGTATGCAGTTCTAGCTGAGTTTAGTTTACTTTCATTTGAAGAAAATAGAAGGTATACCATACCTGAGCTGCTATAAACTTTGCAGTATCCAGGTTAGCAGAAAGTATTTGTCACTGTTTTTGAAGTAACCTGTGAGCTTTTAGGATAAAATGCTATCTTCAATTTTTTTAAATTTGTAGTAACTATGAAAGGAGTGGGTTTTATCAAAGAAAAATACTAAAGCTAGGTGTTTTACCATTACAGCCCCCGTCTCCTCTTCATTTATTTATGGATATGAAGAGTTTTTATAGTACACACACGGTTACGAATATTGATTAAAATTACTTTTTAGCAAAATATAAATGATCTAATTCAGCATCAGGATGGATCATCTGCCATGTAATTTGGTGTAGCTCTACATTTTTAGGGTTCCGTAGCCAAATGGCAAAAACGGAACCCTTATAGTTTCGCCATGTCTGTCCGTCCGTCCTCGCTTAATCTCTGTGACCGTTAGCACTAGAAAGTTGAAATTTGGTACCAATATGTATATCAATCACGCCAACAAAGTAGTAAAATAAAAATAGGAAAAAAATGTTTTATTAAGATAGCCCCCCTACATGTAAAGTGGAAAGTGTTTTTTTTTTAATTTCAACCTTAACGTGTGTTATATTGTTGGATAGGTATTCAAAAATGAATAGGGGTTTACTAAAATCATTTTTTGATAATATCAACAATATCGGAAATAATCGTTCCAAAAGTAAACACAAGCAAATAATCTTCGATAAATCGCTCCATGTATTTACATAGAAATAGCAAAATTTGTTAAAACTAATTTCTCTCTATTTGAAGCAAATAATAATTTCAACAAGCGAACGGTTACACAGTACTTACTAAAAATTCCTGTACCTAGAATAGAAATGTTCAGACGTAGCTGCGTTTATATGGCACCACTTATATTTAACTCGTTACCCAGCTGGATTACTAAATTGCCTTTCAAAAAATTCTGTGTTGTTTTAAAAAAATGGTTGATATCGCATAGTTTTTATTCAATAGGCGAATTTCTTAATAAAAAGACTTATCAATCCTACCACTTCAGGAATGCCTTGTAGCCAGTGTTGAAGCAAGTGTTTTTTAGTATGTACCTAAATCTTTGGAACTTTGTTACCTTAATATATAAATAATAAGTAAATAATTTAAGTGTAGACTGTTTATATTAACTCTAGATAGATTTGAGTTATTTTATGTTACTCAAACACTGTCGACCAAATATTGGCATGCCATCACTAAATGGCGGAATGTGTCTTTGCACTTATAATCTTATTACAATATCTTTTGTACCAACCACATTTTACGCAAATAAACGATATTATTATTATTATCTCTTTATTCATTTACTGATAAACATTATAATTACATTTTTAAATATTTCATTAAAAAATAAAACATTTAAAAATATAAAAAATAGTAGCCCACCGGTATCCGGAACAGGGTCTTATTATTATTATTAAAAACAATGTCCCCCCCCCTCTAACTTTTGAACCATAGGTTTTGAAAATATGAAAAAAATCTGGAAAGTAGAGCTTTATAAAGACTTTCTAGGAAAATTATTTTGAACTTGATGGGACGAACAGTTTTTGAAAAATTGAGGACACTTATTGTGACGAACGGGAAACTACGGAACCCTACACTGAGTGTGGCCCGACACGCTCTTGGCCGGTTTTTTCAGTTTAAAAAATAAACAACACAAATATAGAGAAAACTCGGCCCAAATGGGCGCCAACCTTGACTCAAGTGTTAACGGCCATACGTTACCATATTATAACATTCAGCATCAGTATAAATACCTACCATACAATTTAGCGCAGCATTCCTTTCCAGTTAAAAAAAACCTGTACTAAAAAAAGTTTTCATTTTTGTCGCCCAAAAAGTCCCACGCTGGGCGCCAACCTTGACTCAGGTGTAAACGACCATACGTTACCATATTATAATATCTCACCGTACTTTACGCTGCTAAAATATTAAACATGTTTTGGCACAAGTTTACTAAACTATTAAACAGTGAAGTGTTAACTCGAGGTGGTACGTCGACGGATGATGTAAGATTTATTACGTTACCTAAGTAGTAAATTATTACGGAGGATACAGTTCCTACGTAATAAATTTACTAAAATTGGGAAATATGAGTTTTAAGATAGCTGAAAGTAAGGTAAGAAGTATTTACAAAATTATTTTTATCTGTTCTAAAGTCTGTTTTTTAAACTCTGAAACTAAAATGAAGAGGGTTATCACAGTTGTCAGGTGTCTCAGAGATTAAAAAACAGACTTTAAATATTAAATTCCATTATTTTTTTCTAAAAAACTCTGTTTTGGTAGGTATAATACGAACTAGCGCCCTACCTTTACACGGGTGTTACAAATCTTTGAAAATAACTCTCGACTATCGCGAACAGACAGATGAGACAGACAGGGAGACGCAGCGGGGGACTTTGTTCTATACATGTAATATGTGAGGAAAGATATTTTGGTGAGTTAAAAATACATATATGTTGCGATGAAGAATCATCATCATTTGCCTAGCCTTTTCCCAACTATACCTATTGGAGTCGGCTTCCAGTCAAGCCGGATTTAGCTGAATACCAGTATTTTACGAGGAGCGGCTGCCTACCAGACCTCCACAACCCATTAACTGGGGTAACACGGTACTTCATGGCAAGACTGGAGTCAGATTTACTGGCTTCTGACTATCCGTAACGACTGCCAAAGATCTCCAAATGACAGCCGGGACCAACGGCTTAACGTGCTTTCCGAGGCACGGAGGAAACTCGCTATGTTAAGATGGTCACCCATCCACAGACCAACCTAGGCAAGCGTTGCTTAACCTTGAAGATCGACTTGTGCAAATAAACTACTTACTTGTGTAAATAGAGAGCAATTCATAATAATTCAACTAGCTTCTGTCAGTGCCTTCTCCCATGTTCCTTACATCTATTTGGAGAATAATAATAATGACTTGACACATTTTCTAAACATACATAACGTGGTTTGACAGCAACCACAGTTTTTAGTTCAAATACTACAAAAAAATCTGGACTTATATTAGTCATTTATTTGTGAACAAATAATTGTATCTCAATTCTCACACACAATAAATTAAAAAAATACAGTTTACAAATAAACTTAAAGATGACTATTGAAAATCATCGCATTAAATCAAATCAAATTCTTTTAAATCTAAATTGATCGTTTCTTATGGAGAAGAACCGGCCAAAAACTCCAACGCAAACCTATTCTGTAAAAAATTGTTGATTTTACAATATTTCCATCGTAATCGTCATCGTTTCAGCCCAAAGACGTACACTGCTATGCGTGCTACGTGCAATGATCGATTTTAATTTTAATTTTGTAATATCCATATTCGGAGGAGCTCGTGGCTAGATAATAACAGTCGCACAGGTCGATCTTCAAGGTTAAGCAACGCTTGCCTAGGTTGGTCTGTGGATGGGTGACCATCTTAACATAACAAGTTTCCTCCGTGCCTCGGAAAGCACGTTAAGCCGTAGGTCCTGGCTGTCATTTGTAGATCTTTGGCAGTCGTTACGGATAGTCAGAAGCCAGTAAAATCTGACTCCAGTCTTGCCATGAAGTGCCGTGTTACCCCAGTTAATGGGTTGTGGAGGTCTGGTAGGCAGCCGCTCCTCGTAAAACACTGGTATTCAGCTAAATCTGGCTTGACTGGAAGCCGACCCCAATATAGTTGGGAAAAGGCTAGGCAGATGATGAATATCCATATTACAATAGTAAAATAGTTCTGACTAACCTAACCTAAAAATATAGCAATATATCAATCCTTCTACACACTCAATAACACAAAAAACGATATAACTAGTTAGTATTGTTCAATTTTCAACAACACTGCCAACTATTCGGGTTCCCTGAAGGTCGGCCAGCCACTCCATCACGCTCGTCGGCTGACAGTCAGATCCTCGATAAGATTGTACTACTTCCGAGTTACCTTACTAGTTCTACGGCATTCAGTTGATACCCTACAACCCCTCGGCTAGTACCTACTAATGTAGGTAATCTTTTTGGTTTTAAGTAGCGTTCGATTTAGATTTTCAAGTGTGAATACTATTATAAAAACCGGCCAAGAGCGTGTCGGGCCACGCTCAGTGTAGGGTTCCGTAGTTTCGCATCCGTCACAATAAGTGTCCCCAACTTTTCAAAAACTGTTCATTCCATCAAATTCAAAATAATTTTTCTAGAAAGTCTTTATAAAGCTCTACTTTCTAGATTTTTTTTCCTATTTTCTAAACTCATGGTTCAAAAGTTAGAGGGGGGGGGGGACACATTGTTTTTTACTTTTGGAGCGATTATTTCCGAAATTATTGATAATTATCAAAAATGATTTTAGTAAACCCCTATTCATTTTTTGAATACCTATCCAACAATATATCACACGTTAGGTTTGAAATAAAAAAAAAATCACATTCCACTTTACATGTAGGGGGGCTACCCTAATAAAACATTTTTTTCCAATTTTTATTATACTACTTTGTCGCCGTGATTGATATACATATCGGTACCAAATTTCAGCTTTCTAGTGCTAACGGTCACAGAGATTAAGCGAGGACGGACGGACAGACATGTCGAAACTATAAGGGTTCCGTTTTTGCCATTTGGCTACGGAACCCTAAAAAGGACAACTTTGGAGAAATCATCTTATAATTTTTCCCGCTTTAGAGCGAAAGAGCGTGTTAAAATTTTAGTTAAACCACACCTATGTTCTTTTTATTGCCTTCATTTCAGTTACCGGGCGACAGGACGGAGAGATACCCATGGTGATGAGCCAGTCGATTTCCACAAGCCCACGCCCACACACCCACACCACCACGCCCTACAGTGGAATTCTATCAGTTACGTTACTAGGCAGCCCTATAACGCATAGAGCAACTGAGTAACACAGATAAAAGAAAGTAAAAATCTGATACTCCCTCTCGCTCCACACTGAGCGGTAGAAGTCATCATAATAATCATACATTTTCCTCTGGGAAAAAAGGTAGGTACCGTGAAGCTAATAAAATAATAAAAGATATTTAATTTTGTTGTTTTCCTTTTTTCACTGTTACCCTGCTTTACGAAATCTGTCTGAAAAAAGAACTACATTTTAAACTCTAAAGCTTGCTTTGAAAGTTTGCCACCGTTCGTAAATCTCCGAATTGTGGTTAAGTCCAAGAACTAAAGGAAACTGGAACTTGGTAAGCCTTGTGTTAGGTTCCACGTAAATCTTCCTTAATCCTCAGTATCTATATATGTATTTAAAAATATTTTTTACTGACGGACTGACTGCCTATTGAGACAGTCCTTAGAATAAATTCTATATGCTATTTATACTTTTTCCATATGACCTACCTACATAAATAGTAAAGTCTTACAAAGAAAAGTTCATATTTTTTAAACTGTTGTTGTTTTAACTCCTGTTGTTCTTTTTCTTCTCCATATCAATATATCAGCAAAATTGTGTAGTAGTATATGTGTGCCAGTATTTCGCCACCTCCACCTTCAAACAACCATTGGTTGCAGCACCAATGCTGTGTGGGCTTGCGGACGGCGAGCAATGGGTAACCCGCCATTCGGTAACCATCCGGACCGAGCCCAAGCCATCGATGCGACAGCGCGTATGTAAAGAGATGTCAGCAAAACGTAGTGGCCCAGTAGAGTCGAAGCCTACTGGGGCCATGGGTTGAACAAAAGAGAACCCCGGAGCCCTGGAACGAAAGCAAAGAAGGAACAGTACCTAGCGGGTTTTATAGTCAGTTAAAGTCTCGCCTCACCCAGAGCGGGAGAAACCATATTTATGATTTCCTACCTAAAATAAAACCAGAGCCATATAATCCAATATTTTTCTACAACAAAGGTCCCTAGGTAACAAGGCTACATAAAAAAGTTGTCCTCACAAAGACTAGGAGATACCGCGACAGTGGCCGACGTTGAGTGATCGGGGTCCTCCGACGGTACACGATTACTCGCGTCCTCCATCAATCTCCCGCCAGAGACGAGTAATCGATTACAATGAGGACTTACTAAGAAAGAAACTAGATATGTTATAAAGGACTATTACACCACTCGTTTTTACGAACGGTCTACGTAGACTGTCGTTGAGTCTACGTACAAATAAGACAGTTTTACCCTTATAACAAAACAAAACAAACAAAACAAAAAAAACAATCAAACAACAAACAAACTACAAAAGTTGTGTTTAAAGTTATTTTTATATTAGTCTATTACTTTGTAAAATTTATTTGTGTATTTTTTTCTATGGGTCTTAGTTGCCTGATAATAAACGGTTTATTTATTTTTTTAAAACATATTAAATATATTTTTAAATATTTCTTACAAAAATAATAAAAAAACATTTAAAAATATAAAAAATAGAATGCCACCGTTAGCGGGAGCAGGGTCCAAGCTACCGGTGGTTAGGGCTCCAGAGACAGGAACCTCCTCACGATACGAGCCGTATCCAGGAGTACTGCCTTCTGTATCAGGCCCTTGATCCAACCGCGCAACGACAGCTTCGACAGGTGGTCGTCGAAGCTTTTGGCCATCAGGCCATTGGCGGTCACAACAATCGGCACAATGACAGCCGAGTCCACATTCCACATGTCGACAACCTCGTGTGCCAAGTCGAGATATTTAATCTGTTTCTCTTTCTCGGCTTTCACGAGGTTCTCGTCATGCGGGATGGTGACATCGACTATCATTGTGCGGCGCGCTAATCGGTCTATCACCACTATATCCGGCTTATTGGCTACAATAGTCCGGTCAGTGATGATAGACCGATCCCAGTACAGCGTGACATGGTCATTTTCGAGAACTGGGTCGGGCACATACTTGTAATACGGTACCTCTGATTCCACAAGTTTGTATTTCAGAGCAAGTTGCTGATGAATAATCCTGGCTACTTGGTTATGCCTGTGCAAATACTCGCCGTTAGCCAGACGAGAACAACCAGAGATAATATGTCTAATGGACTCTCCCGGACGATGGCATGCCCGACACACGTCCACCGTCCCGTCCTTAATTATATGTCTCCGGTAGTTATTCGTCAGGATAACTTCGTCCATAATCGCACAGACAAAACCTTCAGTTTCCCCAAAGAGGTTACTGAACCGTAACCAGGCCACGGACGCTAAGAAATCTACATCAGGCTCATGGAGAGCCCGATAAAAGCGCCCGTGGAGCTCCTTGCTTTTCCATACTTTATTTATTTTATTATTACACTACGCGACGTAGACTAAGACCGTTCGTCAAAACGAGTGGTGTAAAAGGCCTTTTATTAGGGAAGAAACTCGATGTGTTACATTTGAACTCGAGTAGAGGTTGAAGAAAAATCGGGTGGCAAGAAAATTGAGTGAAAATCTTCTGATTGATACATGATCTGTAGAATAGAAGTGATTTTCTGGGGGCACGGAAGTGGCCCCGCCAAGTCGAGCAAAAAAGCTGGATGAACGTACCATTGGCTCGAAACAGTACAGGACATTTTCGAATTGTAACTTCGTTGTGGACAATATATTTGATTCTTTAATACGCCGTGATGTTTTTATCAAAGTCAAAGTCAAAGTCAAATATTTTTATTTCACATAGGCCTACATGGGCACTTATAAAAAGTCGAAAACTAGTGCACGGTTCCAAATTGGTCGTTTCCTATGGAGAAGAACCGGCAAGAAACTCCATGGTTACTCTTTTCAAAAAACTATTGGGTTTACAACATTTCCATATTACAACACAGACACTTATGCGAGGACAGTGTAGACCAGTCAATATTGCACCCAAAACCACAATAAAGATAAAATTAGTCAAAAACTGGGTTCAAAAAGGTAGTAATTAAAATCTGTAGTCTACAGTAGGGCTTTCAATCCGGAGTTCCGGAGTTTCGTAACTCCGGAGTTTCGGAGCGATTTTAAGCATTTTTTAAATCCGGAGTTGAAATGGAAAACCGGAGTTGAAACTGGTTTTCAAAAATCATGTAAACATTATTTACAAAACGACGAAAAACGCATTTTAATTATTGAGCGTACGTTTTCCGTTGTTTGATTCCTTCTTAAGTCTTTAGCACAACACTTCGGTATCATTGGGTAGTAAAAAGTTCTCTTTTTGACTCATCTTTAAATGCCTTATCGTTTCTCAAAACGTATTACTAAGAACTTCGATCTCAAAAAAGTAGATTGTATAGGTTCCTTTAAGTTCATGATTACTATTTTATTATTATATTGTTACTTGCCAAACAAATGTTTATTTTTGTATGATTTTTTATTGTTTTAATATTATATAATGCGTATTAGTTGTCTACTAAAACGTCTGACTGTCAGACGGTAAATTTTTAAACCGAAAGTTTCTTTTTTATTAAAAACTAGCTGACTCGGCAAACGTTGTTTTGCCATATAAATTATATTTAACATGATTGTTTACACCTTGAGGAGCTCGTGGCTAAATAATAACAGCCGCACAGGTCGATCTTCAAGGTTAAGCAACGCTTGCCTAGGTTGGTCTGTGGATGGGTGACCATCTTAACATAACGAGTTTCCTCCGTGCCTCGGATAGCACGTTAAGCCGTAGGTCCCGGCTGTCATTTGTAGATCTTTGGCAGTCGTTACGGATAGTCAGAAGCCAGTAAATCTGACTCCAGTCTTACCATGAAGTACCGTATTACCCCAGTTAATGGGTTGTGGAGGTCTGGTAGGCAGCCGCTCCTCGTAAAATACTGGTATTCAGCTAAATCCAGCTTGACTGGAAGCCGACCCCAATATAGTTGGGAAATGGCTAGGCAGATGATGATGATGATTGTTTACACCTTGTGTCTGAAAAACCCAGATATCTTACGGAACCCTATTTTTTTTTTCAAAATAAAATTTAGCCTATGTTACTCGTGGATAATGTAGCTTTCGAATGGTGAAAGAATTTTTAAAAACGGTGCAGTAGTTTTTAAGCCTATTCATTACAACCAAATATTACTATATTACTTATTTAAAAAAAATGTATTTTATAATGCGTTTAGGTTGTCTATTATAACTTTTGTCGGTCAGACAGTAAATTTTTAAACAAAAACACCGATTCCTTTGCAAATAAAACTTCTATTGATTAAAATAAAAGGGCCTTTTTATTAATTTCTAAGAAAGCTGTCAACTCCGGAGCCAACTCCGGAGTTCCGGATTTGGTTGCTCAACATCGTAACTAGCTCCGGAGTTGGTAACTATCCGAGTTTGAAAGCCCTAGTCTACAGTGCCCACTCATTCACATTATACGAAAGAAGCTATATAAATATAAGAACAAAAAAAACAATTATATAACTTATCAACGAATGAGATGTTAACACAAAGAAAAAATCACGACTTAATGAATTTAAGGTGATTGGGATCCGAATAATATAAAAATATTGCAAAAGCAATGGCTTGAGTAAATAAATAAAATAAGACAAACATGGAGCAGTTAATAGACATGTTTACACAATAATGCAGTTAATGAGTTACCAGGGGGCCACATGTGCAGAAGCAGTTAATGCCAAACAAGCGTGTCTTCGACGTAGTCTCTAACCTTGTAATATGCTTTTTTGGTTAGGACACGCTTAATATGCGTTTTGAACTTTCCCTCGCTAAGTTCTATAACGGACTTGGGCAACTTATTATAAAAGCGTATACTATTGACAAGGAATGACTTGCTGGTCTTCGCTAGTCTCCATTTAGGTAACACGATTTCGTGTTTCCTACGCATATTTTTGTCATGTAAATCACTTCTAATTTTAAAAAGTCCTAAGTTTTTACGTACATACAATATACTTTCTAAAATATAAAGAGAGGGCAGAGTTATTATATCAATTTCTCCAAATATATATCTAAGGGACTCGCGAGGACCCATTTTATAGATAGCCCGGATTGCTCTCTTTTGCAAAATAAAGATTGATTCCACATCAGCCGCAGACCCCCACAGTAAGATGCCATAGGACATAATACTGTGGAAATAAGCATAGTACACTAATCTGGCTGTGGCTACATCTGTCAATTGCCTAATTTTTCTTACTGCATATGCTGCTGAGCTTAATCTACCAGAGAGAGTTCCAATATGAGCACCCCACTGCAGTTTAGAGTCTATTGTTACACCTAGGAACACAATTTCCGTAATAGCATCAAGTTTTTTACCGTCAAGCATTAAATTAAGGCCTACTTGAGGGACATTTGGTAATGAAAACTTTATACATTTAGTTTTGTTCGCATTTAGTAAGAGGTTATTAGCTGCGAACCATTTCGAAAGAACAGCCAGACTTTCATTAACATGCAAGACATCAGCATCTTTTCTGTCTACTTTAAAAATAAGAGAGGTGTCATCAGCAAATAGAATTATATCGGATAAACTAGCCATCATGTAAGGAAGGTCATTAATATAAACCAGGAAAAGGAAAGGGCCAAGAATTGAACCCTGGGGCACGCCCATCTTTACTAAAGACCCCGAGGACGTCGCCCCATTAATGGTTACTTTTTGCTGCCTGTAAGATAAATAGGAAAAAACAAGATCAGCAGCTCGTCCACGAATTCCGTAATGATGTAATTTACAGATCAGAGTATTATGGTCAACGCAGTCAAATGCTTTTGAGAGGTCACAGAATATGCCAATAGCATCCTGGGACTTCTCCCAGGATTCCAAAATGTGACTGATGAGTTTCACTCCTGCAACTGTCGTTGACCTTCCTTTCGTGAAGCCAAACTGATGACTATGCAAGATCCTATTAGACTTAAAGTGACACAACATCTGGTCCAGCATGATTTTTTCATATATTTTACTCAATGCTGGAAGCACAGATATAGGTCTATAATTAGAGGGATTTAGAAAATTGGTACTACTTTACTATGTTTCATTAAATCAGGGAATGTACCACTGTCTAAACATTGGTTAAATATTCCTGTTAGGATAGGAGCAATTGTATCAATAATATCTCCAAGAACCTTAACAGATATACCCCATAAGTCCTCCGTGTTTTTTACGCTAAGACTTTGGAATGTTTTTTTAATTGTATCGATAGATATACGCTTGAATTCAAAGTTTGGTATATCCTTAGTGAAATTTTCTTTTAAAAACGATTCGGCAAGCAAAGATGAAGAAGGGAGAGATTTCGTAACTTCTATAGGGATGTTAGTGGAAAAGTTTTCTAATGTCTCTGCCACTTCTGACTTATCTGATATGATCTTATTATCAATTCTTAGCGACAAATCATTCCGATCACGTTGATTTGTCTTTCCAGTTTCCCTGTTTATTACCCTCCAGACAGTTTTGATTTTATTATTAGAATTTCCTATTTTCTTACTTATTGACTTAGATTTAGCTTGGGCGCAGACTCTTTTGAATATCTTTGAATAAAGTCTAACGTGGTTATGCAAGTTAGGATCAGATGATAACGATTTTTCATAATATAACTGATATAAAGTATCTCTGCTTTTTCTAATACCAGCAGTTGCCCATTCATTAAATTTGGATTTATTGTTTATTTTAATTTTTTTAAGTGGACACGCCTTATTGAATTCATGGCATACTGTAGAAAATAATGTAGCATAATTTACATTGGGGTCTTGCGAATCAAAATTGGCTGATGAGAGACTACCAAAAACATTGTTATTAAAACTGTTTAATTTATTTTTAGTAAGCGGTCTAAACTCTGCAGTTGAATCCAATTGGAACTTCTTGACTAACTCAAAAGAAACTAGCTGACCAGTATGGTCAGACCTCACGCCACTAATTAAGGATGAGTCTTTTATATTACAATTAGTAAATATGTTATCTATGCATGAAGCTGAAGTAGCTGTTATTCTTGTAGCTTCATTAAATATACATTTTAGATTAAAAGAACTAAATAACGAGAGAAGTTTACGCGTATCAGGAGAATTTACCAAAAGATCAATATTTAAATCTCCACAAACGAAAACTAACTTGTTATCTCTAATAAGTTTATTTAGTATTTCTTCCATAATGATTAAAAAGGATGTCAAGTTTGAAGCAGGTGGTCTGTAAACACATAAGAAAGTTTGGCCCTCCACCTCTGCACATGCTACCTCACATAGGCGATCAACAGAGCAAGCAGTGATATCTTTCCTTTCCTTATACTTGAAAGAATTACTACATAAAATCAAAGTACCACCCCCTATTGATGATCTGTTGTACGCACTGGCAACTGAAAAATTATGAACATTAAACAACATTCTATCTGGTTTTAACCAGGTTTCACAAAAACATAAGATATCCATATGATATTTATCTATTAACATTTCCACGTCTAGAATTTTACCAGAGAAGCGATTTATATTCTGATGGAATAATAAAAGTTTATTGCTAGGCTTCCCTTTGGTCGTATCTACTAGTTTAAAGAATTATTATCAGTATTATTAGGTATCCTAGTCAATACTGATTCGTCACTTAACCTAGTCCCAGTTAAATCATCAATAACTGTATGTAAATTATAGGCTAACAAAGTAGCAATATATCAATTTTAATGTAAAATTATCATGATTATAAAAGAGAAAAGAGTTATGAAGAAAGTTGTTTTCGCGAAAACATCAGCTTGAATGAAAACAAGAGATAGGTTTGTAAAGTTTTAATGTCAAAGGACATTAAAATACAAATTGTATACAAACTGTTCTCCATAACGACACTTACAATGGGCTCCATCAGTCAAGGCAATTGAAACGGCTATGTTTAGAGTTTTCTTGCGCCCGTCAATGCGCCCGACAGTTTCTAGAGTGGCGACCAGGCACCAAAAGTCGCAGCGTTGAAAGGCCACTTACAAGGTGGGCCGACAACCTGGTGAGAGTCACGGGAATACGATGTAAGCGAGACGCACAGGACCATTCATTTTGGCGACAATCAACGAAGGCCTATCTCCAGCTGAAAATGTCCTTCGACTGAAATGATGATGATGATGACGAATGACGTTATGGAAATTACCGAAAATGTTAACTGTTTTATAAATTATTAGAATAAATCAAATCCATCAAAAACTTTCAAATTCGGCAACATTTTATCCTCTTAAAGTTAGAAAATAATACATAAACGTTGAAAGATTGATGACCCTATATTTATATAATTTTGTAATTTAATTTGAGATAAAAAACTGGGCAAGTGCGAGTCAGACTCGCGCACTGAGGGTTTCATACCAACATACCTATGAAAAAAAAAGTTTAATTTCCGAATAGTCTTGAAGATTTTTATGAACTGCAATTTTTTTTTGTGACGTCACCAAAACTTTCAGTTTTCAGATTTTTTTCTATATTTGTGCCATGAAACCACGATTTTTTCCCAAATTTTAGGATTTCAAGTCAAAAGGAAGTACCCTATGAATTTTGATTTCGTTGGCTGTCGTAATGTACGAATTTCGCGACATAAGCGGCCGTATACCTATTTCTCTTTTCGTTAATTACTCAGATACCCGCGAAACGAGACACAATAGTAAAACAATAACAGCGCGGTCTCATAGGACCGGTTGGGGATTCAAACGTTAAACAAGTTTAATTTTTACACAGTTTCAAGAGACCGCAGACCTGAGTATATATATGGTTTTAATTTTAACTCGATACCTCCACGCGTTCCCGACGTAAAGGGTCTTGACAGAGGGGTTTCGTTTTTTCCTTTTGAGGTACGGAACACTAAAAACAATAAATAATTGTTTGTAACAGTCTCTAAGTGGATTGATTAGTTCATCACCCCGAGTTGATTGTTGTTTATTATTACTTATGTTAATTTTAACAACTTAACACCTTTTAATGGCCGCTTCATTATCCTGCCGGCAATTATAGATATCTACTTAATAGTTATTGTTTTGTAACTTCTATGTCCTCTCTCTTGGATTATTGTTGGAAACAACGGTTTTAACTTCGTAATTATGTTATTTGCATTAAAACCTCCGTTCAACCATAGAAGGCCATTAGCCTACTAATCATAGGAAACAGTGTGTTTTTAAAATGCACAGTTGACGAACTGAGTGCAATGAAATAAAGACTGATGTCTAGGGAATATTATTATTTGACACGGTAGCAAATCATGTGTGAATTTTTAGGCTCAATTTCAAAGCTAAATACGACTGTTAACTGGCCATTCTAACGTTCACAATTTGCATGCCCCAAAGTCTAATATGGTTGGACTATGATATAATTTCAACTTTATTAAAATATACACTAATTTACAAAAACATGACAGGACAGGGGACAGGAGTAATTTTTTGTGGTTGTGCTGCCACGGATACGAGAGAAGCTGGCTTACACTTTTCAAGCTGGATGAGGTTGGTAGAAAAGCGTGGAGATTGATAAAAGCAATGAAAGTGGACCTACCCAGCAGAGACTGGGCACGTCGTCCTCACCTTCCACATGAGGCAGGTCCTCACCAATCATGATAAGTTCAATTAGAGGCAGCGGCCTCTCACGCCGGGCCCTGGCTCAAGCTATGGTCCGGAGTGGAGAAAAAGCAGTAGCCTTAGAACGCATGACTGAACTACTACACTACTCTCTACTTTTACCTGAAGGACACTGGTGAGGTTTTATTCAGTAAAAGTCCCACTCCGCCCAAAGGGAGAAGCCATCTGGACAGAGAAGAAATATCATCCCATAGCCTTATTACGCAAACGGCAACTGAAGGACAAAGGTGTAGATTTATTTAGCAAAAGTCAGACACCACGCCCAGAGGGGGAAGTCATTGAAAGATTCTTCAAACAGAAGAAAACCTAGTCAGGGCTGAAGTCCCTCATGCTAGAACAATAAAAAGCAACAAAGACATAAGAGCTGATTAGACACAACAGTACAACATTACCACATAACCTACCTCTCAAAAGCCTTGAGCAATTCCATGATAAGCGTATGGTTTAAATGCATATTTAAAAGAATGTTAAACACTCGTCCGTCAATAATGACATGCCGGCTACTTATGTTAGACATCTGGGTTGAGGTTGAAATAATAAAACATTATATTATCTACTTAGTTAGGAAACATGATCGTTTTGTAACTGTTGGCTTTTCCAATGGCGGATGCTATGAAGGTATGAAGGTTTGTCCATTTAGGGCGGAATAAACGTGTTTTCTTTCTTTCTTTCAATAAAGAAAATGGCTGATAGTAGAAAAAAAGTTTCTAACAGGATTTTTTCAAATAATTTTCAATGGCTGTTTTAATTATTTGCAAATTAATTTCCAGTTTAATGCCACATACACAATAATAACTGTTCATTTAAACATCGTTTTTAATTTTTAACATACACACCTAATAACATTTGTAAAGTTAATAAAAATAGTTGTACAGTTTATAAGGACAAGTATACAAACAGAATACAGGTGAAACACACAAGTGTGCTACGGCTCTCCTGAGGCCCTAACACGAGTTCCTAACGCGATCCTTTCAATCCTTTTGATGACCTAAACTGAATAGTAAAATACCTACTGCAAAAAATTTAATGTGTTACATTCACAGTAGAATGGAAAACAAAGTGCCTGTATGATGTATCTAAAACAAAACACTTTCTAAACTTGACACTGGCCAAAAACACAAACAAAAAAATGAGTTCCAATTTCAAAAAATATTCTTGTTCTTTTTTAAAGTCTTGTATCAGACCAATCAATGCTGGTTTTCTACTTCGGGTTTAACCGAAGCGTTTAACCGTTAATGATAACCACAAAAATCTAACTGTGGTTAATTGAAGGAGATGTACCTACGTGTAGATAAAAGCAGCATATTTGTTGAGGTGGAGGCACGTAAGGATCGACATAATTATTCAAATGTTCTGCTGGCAGATAAACGAATGTGATAAAAAGAGCCTGTTAGCATGAAACACGTAGGAAACAATGTATGAGGAGTATTGCCTTACCATGACGTGTTAAAACGTCAGGCATGCGAGTGACAAAGAGGGATGGAGCTATACACCCTACACAGTATGTTAGGTTCATAGATATCAAGATTTCTGTGGTTAGGTTAAACGTGGGACTTATTTAGGGTATTTAGTATACGATTATCGTCCCAAGTATGTATAAAACTTATAACCTTAATATGTAACGTATTTTTTTTTAAATTTTATAATGTAAGAAGAAGTAAATTAATAGTGTAAGAATCAGGCAGGTTTAAAGTTTGAAAGGAAAATGGATTCAAATTAAAGGTCATTGACCCGCGCATATGTTCCCTCGCAAGGGACACGTTACGAGAGTATTGCGAAAATTTAGTACTTATGAATCTGTCTATTGTTTATCAGTGTTTTTTTGTTCATATTTTTATTAGTCTCATGTAAGCGTACACTATTGTGGGTTTAAATATGTCCCTCGTTTAAACTAACATACTGTATATCTCCATTTCTTTAAGAGTTCAGTTTATTTCGTCAAATGGATTGCGTTAAAAGATCGTGGTAGGGCTTGTCAGGTCAGGACTTTTTTAGTACCTACAGACACAGGACGTACAGATTATCTACTCGTAGGTCCACGTTTGACGGTCTTACCTGATGATAATCAATGGTCAACGATGGAGTACGCTTGTCTCAAAGTAACTTATTCGTTCTTGACTTAATTATATTAAATCTAGACTAAAGAGAAAATATTCCTAGAACGTATGATTTTAATAGGTCTAAAATAAAATATCAAAAAACTAGTCGTCCGCTTCCGTTGCCAACTGCGTCTATTTTTACTGGTCATATCGTTCGTATCGTGATGTTATACCTACTTATAGCTTAAAGCCTGCCTCGATAATTGGGTTATCTAAGAGTGTATTTTTCTATTCAAATTAGTCGTTCTTGAAAATTTTGTAATAGTCCAGTCTAGATATCACCTTCCTCGATAAATGGGCTATCCAACATTGAAAATAATTTCAATTCGAACTAGTAGGGCCTGAGATACTAATTGAACTATTGTAATCCTCGTTTTTATCTCAATTATTTAATAGGTAAACTTTTTTCTACTTATTATTAGTTCCACATAACATTTTTTTAAATTTTATCTACAGTATAAAAACTTCCAGGTAAAACCCCCCAAGCTCTGGACTATAATCAAACAAAGAAACTTCAGCTTTATAATATAGAAACCTACATTCCAAAAACGCTGCCGTTCTTACAACCTAATTTATTTTTCACTCGTTACAAATTAAAATGCTACAATTTCCGCAAATAGTTACCTCAAGCTCCTGCAAATAAAATCCAATTTACTTTCGAATTCTCAACGAGAATTATATAAAGCAATGAGGTGGGGGGGGAGAAAAGTAGCCTGATTCACGTAAAATCAAACAAGTCAAAAATCGTTGAAGTTTTATAGTCGTTCGATCGAAGTCCTATAGTCCATGTAATGAAAGCGCGACCTGAGAAAAAGAGGTCAAATCCAAAAATTTTGAATGTAAGAAAGAAAGAAAGAAAGAAAATGGTTTATTTGGCCAACAAGCGTACACACAGTGTAGAAAAAAAAACATGTAGATAACATCTAAGCATAAAACTTAAAAATAAACATGAATAAAAGTAACAAATTGGTTAACACTGCATGTCACACGGTTGCGCCAAATAGGTCCAGTTCAGCAAAAATGTGGTTATTACTCATATTAGAAGAATCATGTCTTGATACTTGACATTTTTTTTTATTTACCACAAATGCGGCTGAATTGTCAATTTAATTTAAAAAAAAACTACAGGTCGCGCGTTCATTAGACGCACTCTACCCAAAATCGGTATTCACTGTGTTCCTTTTACGGAGTTCGGTAGAACAAAACGATCTATTAATGACTTATTGCCAGTTACATTTTTATTTAGGTATTCTACTAGGATAATGATTGACATACTTAGCTGAATAAATACGCGTCAGTGACTCTTCGATCGAACGACTTTAAAATCGGTGTCGTTCAAGTTCGATTGATAGATGCGAATACAATAATGTTCTGAACGACTAAGTTGCTATGATATCCACAATTCAATTAGCTTGAAACTAAACAATCTATGTACCAACGGCTTATTGTCATTTCAATCATTATCCTGGTAGAATACATAATAATGTATTCTACCAGGATAAGCATAGTAAGACACTTCGATCGAACGACTTTAAAATCGGTGTCCTTCAAGCTCGATTGATGGATGCGAATACGATAATGGTGCAAACGACTAAGTCGCTACGATATCGTTACGATTTTGCTTACGTGATTCGGGCAAAAGGTAGCGTAGTAGTGTAGTTGTAGGTATTACACCGATCTTGTTACCTGTACATTGAGGAAGATAAATGGGTTCCGATAGGATTACAGGGGACATCCTTGCGTTCTCTCGTATCACTTAAATTGTACTTTGAGCGGTCTAGTCGAGATCTACTTGTTAGTAGCCTTCGGAAATCTGTACTTAGGTAGTCTGTTTAGATTCTTGGAATAGTTTGCGTTGCTCGCTTTTTGTGGAGTTGTTTTTTTCACTTGATTTATCCAATGGATTTTTATTCTTTATATCTTGAGAAATAGTCTTAGGAGGATATCCTATTATAGTGTAGGAAACGAATGATAGAGTGTTGATGAGTGAATGGTAACAAAGTTCGCCAAGTGCGAGACTGGCTGGCACACGAAGTGGTCCATACAATCGATCGTGATTTTATTTTAATTATTTATTAGCATAGCATATGATGTTCCCGCTTTTGGGACTCCGGCCTCCTCTCTAGGAGAGGGATTGGGCCGTAATCAACCACGCGGTCCCAGTAAGTACCGGCTGGACCCAGTATGGGCAGTTCGCACTGGGCCCGCGTGCATACATTTTTATTTCTACAATAATTTGTTTATTTTCCTTTATAGTCCAACCAACAATTATTTACACTGCCTATACAATTTTTGAAGCACTTGCCCATCGTAATTAAAGGTTAACACCGCATGACTTATACATGTCATATTAAATGTTACAAAAAAAAACTAACTAACTAAAACTAACAATTACTAACATTGTATTATGGAATATAAAACTAACATAAAAATAAATAGCGTTACCTAATGATAGACAAAATTTAAGTATTGTTCATCATCATCATCATCTGCCTAGCCTTTTTCCCAACTATATTGGGGTCGGCTTCCAGTCAAGCCGGATTTAGCTGAATACCTGTTATTGTTATGACAGCAAAAAGCTGCAATCTTATGACAATGTTTTCAGTAATCCAAAACTCATTCTACAACACAATAGCTGATAGGTTATTTCATCCAAACATAGCGAAGTAACTAGCTCTATGATTATCTCAGCAACCTGCAGTGACAATACATGGAAGATAGATCAAGTGCTACAAAAAGCTCCTCAGTTTGATCTGGTGTAGGTATAGTTAGCGCAATTGTTTCTGTGCTTAGCATAGAGTTAGGAATCTGCTGCTACTAGAGACTCCATTAGTTTAATGTTCGCTTCTCACTGAGTACTAATTCGAACTGTCAACTATATTTTTCTTCACATCTATATTTTTTATCATCATCATCATTATTTCAGCCGAATACCTAATATCCACTGTTTCTGTAGGCCTCCCCAAGTGTCGCCACACTGAACCATGTTAAGTTACCATGTTATTTTTTTATGTATTTTCAATAAAGAATTAAAAAGAATGAACATGGTTGGTAAATAAGACAAGTTTGGTAAAAATAAAAATACTTAAATAAATTTTAAGTCGTTTGTGGTATTGTGGTGCGGGTGCCGACTAACCATTTGGAGATCTTCCTGAAAGGAGAGTTTTGACCGTAGAGTGTCGTGTATCGACGATTTCAGTGGAAGGATATATCGACCTCGCAGCGATACATAATTTGTTACGGTTTCTTTTATGAGTATTTGTATTAGTTTTATTATTTCATAGTTTTTGCCTGATAATAACGGATAATAAGTAAGTATTATATTTATTAATATCGTCTTTAGCAATGACCACCAAAGTATCTCAATGCTCTGTGGTAATAAGGCTAGTGGTAGACGATAAGCATTGTTATCGACGATGTTTTTATTGCTGCGCGATTTCTCACGCGTGCTGCGCTCGGCTTATATTTGATTCAAGTGCGATGGCGCAATTTATAAGAGTAAGCGTCGGATTTTTTTAAATATGGCCTCTATCTGAAAAGCTGACATAAATAAATATCCACCTCTTTTGTAGTAGACTTGTGTCCGCACTACTCCCCACTAGTGCAAAAAGGTACGCGAACTCACGTCTGCCACAATAATTATCACATTTATTGTATCAGGCTGCATGCTAAGCGACCACGAGTCACACGTCAAAACTCTTTTATTTATAGGTATCTGTATAATGGAAAAACGTTGTTTGAAATTATAAAGTCACTGCAGCGGTTGGAGCAGCGGAGCAACTCGGTTCTATAAAAATCTCGCCCGCGGCTCAGGTGAATTCCACCTTGGTCGCAAATACAAACTTTCTCCTTTTGTATCCAAATACCAGCAGCGGTGACCAAACAATAACAGTAAAATAACAAGAGCGTAAACTATTCTTGTAACACTGTAGATTCGACGAAATCAATTTTCTTATGAATCAATCTCTCAACAACAAATTAACATTCAAATCGCGACATCTCTCACCTCGCGCCGCTCTCGACACTGACCTCATTCAGCGCAGGCCGGACACAACAAAACAAAAATTCACAACCGGATTTTGAACATTCTCTCAAGCACTCTGACCTGAGCATTTTCACTAATAAACATTGTCATACACACGGCTGTACTTTACTGCCAGTAAATCTGACTCCAGTCTTGCCATGAAATACCGTGTTACCCCAGTTAATGGGTTGTGGAGGTCTGGAGGCAGCCGCTCCTCGTAAAATACTGGTATTCAGCTAAATCCGGCTTGACTGGAAGCCGACCCCAATATAGTTGGGAAAAGGCTAGGTAGATGATGATACGCACTGCTGTAACATTACTCATTCAGTTTCTACATGACATGACGTAGAAATGGAGGATCTTGCGAAACCGAACCTACGTCAAACGGTTGTGGCGTACCTTTTCACAACTTTGATAGAATCTGGTATAACCAGGTGTGACGCTCTCAAATATTTTTGTGTGGTTACTATGTCTTTGACCTAGTTTTCGCAAGGGCTAGAGTTGAGTGACAGATCCTGGATTCTATTTCTGAGTCAGGTACAATGTTTTGATGATTTTTTACACCAGGTATTTTACATTAGCAGTCTGAATTCGGGATTATTGATTGTGGACGTTAAAAGTTTGGATCTACCCTCAAACGGGGCGTCAGCCTAAACTTTCCGCTGCGGGATAGTTTGAAAGAACTATCACACCACTGGAAAGCAACAGGATAATAAGGGCACTTTTTTTCTTTAAATACCATTACAATTGTAACAAGATCAGTCTGTATCTAAAACAACTGATTACATCATATCCACGTTTGTAACTGCGAAAGTAACGCTGTCCATCTGTTGCTTTTTCACATCCTAGCAGTTGTAAAGGTATGAATGAAATTGGCGCATGGCAAGACCAGTCACGAAACAGGACATAGGATAGTTCTTATTCCGGGAGTATATTCCCTTGGGATACGTTTTTCGACTTCTGTACGGCTGAAGCCACTTCCAATAGCTATAATAGTCTTATATAAAGAATGTTTGAAGATGATATCACTTGTGCAGCTTGATTTCAACAAGTAACAAGTACAGAACGATAAAACAGGTTTCCATTGAGCTGATCGTTCATTGTTCGTAAAAAAGTCCCAGAATTACTAGATCGGTAAATCAACGCCACAGAATAACAATGATAAATACTTCATGCCGTGGAATTATTACGAGTCATTACGAAATACCTGAGTGGGTAGAATTTGAAGAACAATCATTTCGTGATTATATCACAGAATGTGAAACGTAATAGCGTTTGAATGAATTTACTCATTTGTAAGTAAGTATTCCTCAAAGTTACTAGAAACTTGGATACTTCCATTCATATTGTATCAAGACACCGCGTTAGAGAGATCTTCAGGAGAAGAAATGGTTAACACTTCCTGTCAAAATGACCCATAAATATGTATCTATGTGTAAGTTTCTGTTATATATTTATAGTGTGTTTAAGATTTTTTTTATATAACATAAATTAGTGCTTGACTGCAATCCCACCTGATGGTAAGTAGTGATGCAATCGTTGATGGTGAGGCACACTAGTTTATTAACAGTCAATGAACTTAATGAAGGTAAAAGGTAGAAACCACTATATAGATAGGACTATCAAGCAAAAGAAAAGCCAGTGTAACAAGCAGCGATGGCCAGAAGACATGGTGCAGGCGGTGGCAAAGATTGGATCAGATCAGAGAAAGGATAGGACGAGGGAAAAAGTGCAGTATTTTTCCAGTAAAGTTACCTCTTTCCCATTTATGAGACTATGACAGGCGTTACGAGAATTGATAGGGGAAGGGAACACACCGAGAAGAGTAGAAGACTATGGGACCAGGCCTTTACCCAGTGAAGGTTTATAAAAAAGGGAATCTCTTTATATAGTCTATTTAGTATCATGTTCCAACAAGAAGAAAAGCGAGACTGAACCTACTTCTCTTGAACACCAAAATCAAACCTTAGCTACAATTACTGTTACCACACTAGACTACCGGACTAAGAAAACTAATCATATTCATAAAAATGCTGAATAGAGTTAATTTATCGCACATGAAGACCACCTAAGTCTACACACCTACCTATAATTATGCAGTACGGTCCATTCTACGTTATTATTCATAATCATCCATCGATCTTGAGCAGATAGCGCTAATGTGGTTCTTTTATGCATGCATCTTGACACGCTCAATATGCGTCAGTTTTTAAGGAGACCGCTGACTTGGAGAGCGGTGAAAAGTGTGAAGTATTATATATGTATGATATGCATATTAAGGCTAGGCTATAGGATAATTGAAGAGATATTGAAGGTAACCGCTAAACCGGAGTGAAGAAAAGTGTGAAATATGAGCATATTAAGGTTAAAGGATATTAACATTGAAGGTGACCAATGACCAGAAGCGGAGAAAAGTGTGAAATATCATATACTTATTAAGGTTGTAAAAAAATAATATTTAAAGATGTAGAACAGAATAAAATCAGACAAATCAAGGAAAGGATGAATAACGGTGTTAAAGAGCCGTAACTCTTCATATTTTTTTTGGTGGAACTTACACTTCTGCTCTAGGTGGTGCGAGCGGGAGTATCAGACTTTTTCTGACCAAAAGCCACAGGTACCTATTACTTCAGTGGTTTTTTGCGTTCCAAGGCCGCCATAACTCCATCGAATAATCTAGCAAAGAGCTAGGAAGACAGAAATGACGCACTGATTCGCTCCCACAGTCACAAGTGTAATATATGGTACCTACGACTTAAATAATCACGACTCGAATGCGTCAATAATATAGTAAAAACTGTATGATTACAATAACAATAATTGCATAATTATCTCACTCTTGCAATCGTGTGCGTCATTTGCTAATTTTGAAATCGATCAGAATTCGTGAACAATATTTTCTCTAGAATGCTTCTCTCCTATTGGTTTAGGCTTATGAATGAATAAATAGTTTTATTATATTGCAATATTCCACTTATACTAATTTTTTTATAGGATGGTTTCGGTGACAGCTGTCAGGTTCATACAATGTAGCTATCTATCCTTTTCTCCCACCTTAAAGATACATATTTTCGTCCTGCTGTCACCCAACCACCCAAAAAAAAAGACTATAGTTTCAAATTCAATCCAAATTCCTGAATCCAGACAGGACTGAGGACTGGCATACAGAATTGCTAGCAAATTGCACCACAGACCACAAGACAATACTGTCAGTCTGTTTTGATTTATTAACATAATTGAAGTCCCTGACTTCTTAGTCGAAGTGAATAATAACAGGCACAACCTTGTAGCCTTGATTATCCATCAGCAACTTGCTCTGAAATACTCTCTCGTGGAATCGGAAGTTCTGTCACAGGTATGAGCCCGACCCTGTTCTTGACAATGGTCATATCACTTTACACTTGGATGGTTCCATCATTACTGACAGGCTACAATAGTAGCCAATAAGCCTGATATATGATGGACCGAAGCGAGCGGCGTGCAATGATGGTTGACATCTCGTAATAGCTGAGAAACAAAAGCAAATCAAATATCTCGAATTAGCTCACGAGGTTGCCGGACTCAGCTGTCATTGTGATTGTGTGAAAAAGATAAATAAACGGAACAATAATAACATTCTATAACGTTCTATAACATTCTGTAACGTTCTATAACATTCTATAACGTTCTATAACCTTCTATAACGTTCTATAATATTCTATAACTTTCTATAACGTTCTATAACATTCTACAACATTCTGTAACGTTCTGTAACATTCTATAACATTCTATAACACTCTATAACATTCTAGATCATTCTATAACATTCACACAACGCAATTTGTATGCCACTTACTGTAGCAGAACACGGAGACACTTATATTTTTTTGTAACTTCTAAATTGTACCTGTGTGCACAAATAAACTTTTTGACTTTGACTTTGCTGCCATCTAGCACAGATTACTAAATAGTTACTACCCATCTAGTCCCAAAGCAAGTATGAATGCATCCAGTCTATATCCCCCTTAACATGAGGTAATCGCACAAACATTCTCGCGTGTGTAACTGATGCGATTATAGTATTTTATGCACGAAAACCTTCACTCAACAAGTTTCAAATAAGAAAATGTAAAAGTTAACTTTCTTCGTTGTAAACCTAACGTTGCGACAGTAGAAATAGTTGTCATGTGTGTAAGCGCAGTTTTAATACCCTTTTGCATGGGAATTCAAGTCTGATAAAATTGATGTTTCTGCATTATATTCTAAGGTTGACTGGTAGAAAATGCCTTTATGCATTAAATCCGCCTATGTACAACTACGGTACATAATTGTTTTAATCAATAAATAAATATTTATTACAGACCATACAAAATACGTAAAAAAGCAACTAATTAAAACTAAAAACAAAATTAGTTAAAACGACATTAAATTAATAATATACAACTTGTAACTGAAATAAAAGTACATCCTGAAAATAGTATATTCAGAACGTTACTGAATTGATTTCAACTATTTTTAAAGTAGGTAATTTTTTATCTTAATCTAATTCTTGAATATTTTAGGATAAAAACATATAATTAGATATTATTTATCCTAAAATATTCTATATGATAAAATCTTGATTAATCTTTTGTTTGCATCACTATAGAGTCTATAATATTGTCTATGTGTGCGAACGTAGATACTATTAGCGATGCGCTAGCAGCGATTCCCATAATATTTGCAGGATAACTTATTTCTCAAAAAAAATCTACCCAAGTGCATTTTAACAAAATTTTAGCAACTATTTCTGATTGTGTGCTTATCAAACATCTACCAATTACTTGCTACTAGGAAAATGCGGTGCTCGTTAGGTACTGTTGAAGAAATTTGACAAAGTAAACATTACGTGTGTATCTAATTGTGTTGTCATTGCACCAGACTTGTGTGTGACATGTCAATTAGTTTCTCATTCATCGTTAGGTTTTGCTGCATCATTTATTTAATGTCTCAGTAAAATTGTAAACACAATTAGTTTATGATAAATATAATGAAATTGTATAATCATTATTAATTTTCAACAAAACTCGGATAAATTTTAAATTTATTAGATTTCGATAATGTGTACGAGTAAGTATGTTCTCACTGTTCCCAGTGATTTCACCCACGTCCTTGGTTTCTTATGCTACATTCCTATTAGTCGTAGCGTGATATTATATTGTATATTGCCTTAACTTATTCCAACTGAAAACTCAAAACTAAATACGAAAAAGAAGTAGATTGGTCAGTGGACCAGGAAATTTTCATCCCAGAAAAATAATTTCCAAACACAAAATTCAATTCAATAACTCGATATAGGTAACCTAAAAAATTCTATATCCGGGACGAGGCACGAGCACTTATTATTTAAATAGTAGAATAATAATGTCAATTATGTGCTTTGTTCTCACAATTAACATAATCACTCATTGTAGGTAATTTTAAGCACAGACGGTGTTTACTGGGTCGTTCCCATTTTTTGTGGTGCATGTTTTGAAGTCAAAAGAGTCATAGCAATGATGACCTTTTTTAACATCAACCATACATTTATTATGGAACGCATCAATTTCTATAAAATAATGATCTCAGCAAAGAAGACCTAAGATCATTATTAATAGAAATTGACTTCATTGTGTGATGAGGGTATGATTGTCAGCTAATCCTTTATATTATATTCCATGTGATTGGCCTTTGGTCGTGTTTTTTATTCTTCTAAACAGATTTTTTAAAGATTTGGTTCGTAGGTTTGTATCCACTCAAATTCATTATCGGTAAAAAAAAACTGTTTAATAAAAATAATTGTGTAAAATTGTTTAATACTTAAATAAAATAAACTTAAAACATCAACCATCAATTGCTTGCATTCAAAAATAGCGAACAGTCTGTACAGCTTCTATTAACGCCCGTTTTCAATAAGCTATCTATCTACAGTTGCAGCTACTAAAGATAAACAAATCTATCCTTTTGCCCTTACTTGCTTTCCTATAACCTACCGACGGATAGCATTTCCTACCAAAGTTGTGGATGGATAGATAGAATCTAACTGTTTATCAGGGATAGCTATCTATCTATGAACTGCGGTAGGTTATTGAAAACGGGCGTAAGTACCTACACTTGTAAATCAAATTAGTGCAAAACAAAAATACTTATGGGACAAATAAATCGAAACAATCAATCAGTGTAATCCATTAATTACGATCATTTACTAACAAAAACAAAACCAATCAATCTAATTTTATTTACAGGATAATTTGGTCACAAACAAACGCAGAGGGATCGGATCAACACGGACCTAATGGTTTTCCCATCTCGAAGGTTAGAGGGGGTTCCCTCTCTCCCTCTTCAATGCTTAGGGCCTTATCATACTAGCGATTTGCGAGCGAACTTAAAGCGGAGCGGGTGTGCAAAGAATACTTTTTTTTAATGTTATAAACACCTAATGGTAAGCAGTGATGCAATCGTAGTTGGTGAGGCGCACTAGTTTATTAAGAGCCTATTCACTCTAGCCTTGAAGACACCCAAATTATAATCGAACGGGAAGACCGCAGCAAGCAAATTGTTCCAATTCTTCGATGCGTTACGGACGCGGAATAAACACGCCGCGCGTACGCAGCGAATTCGTTGCGGACGCGCACAGAGATCGCCGAATTTTGTACTGTCTCGTACCCACGCCAGTCTTATTGTCCTGCCTACAATGACGTATATGCCACGCGTCCGCAACATCTACGCTGTGTACCCGCGGCATGTTCGCTACGCGCCCGCCCCGCCCCGCAGCCGCTCACAAACCGCTAGTGTGATATGGCCCTTAGTCTGGTCTGCAAAGGGTCAACGTCCTAAACACAACTTTTGTCCTGTCAGAAAGAAAATCGTTCTCTGTGAAGTTTAGGATATAAGCTGCTAAATAAAATGTATTTTGTATGGTCATATTGTGGCGTTTCAATTTTCGTTTCTATGTTTCTTATTTGTGTTTATTGAGAGGGAGAGGAAACAAAAGTATAAAGTACGATTGTTGTTTAGGCTTACACGAAGGCTCTATTTATTTTCTTTTTAATTAAAATGGGACACCCTTAATTCATGAATCCCCGACCGGTTCTATGAGACCGCGCTGTTATTATTTTACTATTGTGTCTCGTTTCACGGGTATGTGATAGGTTAAGAATCACTTCTGTGTTCGTAACGTGCGTTTACAAACGTGTAAACGCATATTTATATACAAGGCACCCAGAGCTTGGAATAATTTTTTCAAAACAAATTTCATTCATAAACTAGATGAAGCTGGAGGCCGGTGTTTCCTAGTTGACTACCCTGAGAAGAAACACAGCAACAAATTCATTAATATTGATTCAGTTGTGCAGTATTTACACGACTTGTTTCCATTGACGAAGTTATATTGGTAGGTAATTTGGTATGTTGTCTGTCTATTAAGTAGGTTAGCTTTTTATGTGTTCGTATTTGAGTATTTAAACTCAAACGAAGTAGAGGTTTTACTTCATAGACAACATAACGTCGCTGTCATATCAAAATGTCGTATGTTTTTTTATTGTTTTTTTTGTAGTTACTCAGATACCCGCGAAACGAGACACAATAGTAAAACAATAACAGCGCGGTCTCATAGGACCGCTTGGGGATTCAAACGTTAATAGCTGTGATGCGTTGTTTGAAACATAATCTTCAATGTGTCAAAATATCATAATATGATATAAAAAAGTTTTTTTTTTAAGGTGAGAAATCATCTGAGGATTTCTCCTGCTCTCTGCTATGGCGGAGCTGGAGAGCGTGTCAGATTTTTGCTGACTAAAACCACACTTCTACTCGTATTCAATCGTTCATATACATAACGTAAAGGTTAAAAAAATACAGAAATTAAAAAAAAAATATGCGGTGGTGCCGCAATGGTCCCCGTCGCGGTGACCGGGTTATTTTATTCGTTTATTGTCAACGACACCACTGGACCACACTGGGGTGTCACTTTCTAGTTTTTTTTTTGTAACCACACTAGTGCCGATGACAACAGCAGCAATAACACCAGTGCGGTCATTTGTGTAATAAAATAATTCGCCTTGGTTAATTGTTAAATTATTTTCGCATGCTCATCTGCTTTACGCTGTTTCAGGTCTGAAGTGGAGAGTGGAGAGGCTGAGTCACATTATAATTATTATAACAAAATTGTAATCTAAAATATTGACGGAGGGTTATCTGGTCTCTCTCTCTCTCTCTTTGCCTAGCCTTATCCCATTTCATTTGGGGTCGGCTTTCCTCGTCCATCTTCGCCAGACATTTCGTTTTTCGTTTCATTTTTATTTTTTTCGGAGGATTAATTCTTAATTCAATCAAATGCCTATTCACAATTTCATTACTACATTTGCTCCCTCAATCCCACTTAAAGTCACATGCCCACATCCATTTGGCACCACCTCGACCCTTACCCAGCCACGTGTCGCCTTCGCGCAACAATTACAGTCTGCCGTCGCCATTACAACCTATTACCTCCTGGCAGGGATGTTAGCGAGCTCCATAACCGTAACCGAAACTATCGGATGTCCGATATATCGCCTGTAAAAAGAACCTTAACGAAAACGAAAACTACATATTCTACTCATCATTGGGATAGGTTTTTCTTCTAGAACATACCTGGGAAGTCACTGGTTCTATGAATGTCAAAGTCAATTTTTATTTCGTTTTTTTTTTTCAAAATCGTATTCCAAGTATCATTAGTAAACTTTCTTCCGACCAACCATTATCAATTTTTCATAACCAATTACGCATTTAAAGATACAAAAATGCAATGAAAACTAAACAAAACGAGCGCCTCACACACATCACCTCATTATAAAATAATATTTTTTTGGTCTAACTAACTTAATTACGTATACAGAATGTGTAGTTATTGGCTATGTGATCGGTCTTTTTACACCCTGTATAACCGAATCTATACTAATATTATAAAGAGGGAAAATTTGTAAGTTTGTAGGTTTGTAAGTTTGTATGTAGGGGGTAATCTCTGGAACTACTGGTCTGATTTGAAAAATTCTTTCAGTCTTAGATAGCCCATTTATCGAGGAATGCTATAGGCTATATACCATCACGCTACGGCCCACGGGAGCGGAGCAGTAACGAAAAATGCGGGTGAAACCGCAGGGGACAGCTAGTCCGAAATAAAACTTTCGGATAGTATCGGATAGGGGCGGAGCCTAATTGCGACACGTTATGATAGGTTGTCTTGATGATCGGCCGGGCAGCGGCCGACACACGCGCGCGCGCCTTGTTTGTTTTCTTCTGTTGTCGTCCTCGTGTTATTATATTTTACTTCGGAAAATCCTTAAAAATTTAATATCCGTAACCGAAATTATTCGAAACTAACGGGTAATTTATATTTATAATAAATCTGTAGTAGTGAAAATTCTGTACATTGAAAATAAGATGAGAGGTGGTAAGACCGACACCGAACCCAAAAGCGTGATTAAAAAAAAAAATTGTCTGTCTGTCTGTTTGTTCAAGCATCACACAAAAACTACCGGTCCGATTACGATGAAACTTGGTATAATTATTCTTTAATGTCCTGGGCACCACACTGGGTACTTTTTATCGCGAAAAAGTATATACAATAAAAAACAAACTTAATTTTGCGGCTCGATCCCTAGACCCGATTACGTACAGTAATCGGGTCTACTGTAAATAATAAGTTTGTCGTAGATTACTAGGTTATTTTATAATACTGTTAGGTAGGATTAGTCATTCGTAATTTGCTTATTTATTGAGTTTAGATTAGTTATCATCAGAAATAGGTTTATTTAGCTAAGTATTTTCTTTTCTGTTACTGAGTCTTTTTTTGGTACTTAGGGTTAGTTTTATGAGGCGTAGATCAGATTTTAATTTCAAGTAGGTATAGATAGATCTTATTGATAAAATTTGTCATCCACGCGAACGAAGTCGCGGGCACAGCTAGTCCGAAATAATTTGATATCCTTATGCGTATCCGGTATAATAATCATTTCTATATCCGTATCCAATCCGTATCCGAAACATATCCATAACATCCCTACCTATTACCTCGTACCTATGTAGTTATGGCCGACAAAGGAACTTACACTCAAAGGGCTGTAGATCTCAGATGTCTAATAGTGGCTAATGGCCCGACAAGGGGATTGAGTATCACCTGTTCTAAAATGCATTGTGTTGTGTTGGCTTGTCACTGGTTCGTGGGCCGTTAGTTTACAATAATGCCTATGCTGAAGATTCAGCATTCAGTGCAGCCTTATTTATAGGGCGTATCTTTTCTATTTCTCTGTCAAATCTATCCAAAAGTTGTCTGTAAAAAATCGCTGTTAGCGATTAGACCACCCATTGTAACACCCTATTAATCTTAACGTTTGAATCCCCAACCGGTCCTATGAGACCGCGCTGTTATTGTTTTACTATTGTGTCTCGTTTCGCGGGTATCTGAGTAACTACATACAATTTCACAGTATGAGCACTGTGAAATTATATTTATGGTGTACAATAAAGAGTATACAAATTAAGACATAATAAAGGCTACCACTGCATGCTTTAAACATAGAAGGAGTTATAAATTATGTATCTATTAACATTTTGTTCAATGTTAAGCCAAATAATAAACAATATGAAAAGCAAATTCTAAATCTTTATGTGAGTGAAAAAAATTCATCTCATTCTCATAACCAATTTATTTAACTTATTGAATAAATTAAGCCATTTCTAGTCTCACAGCGATCAAGCTAATAAGATCATTAATGCATACCTTTTAATTCAAATGTAAAACAACAAAGAGACATTAAGTATTCGGTCAGTAAATCAAACGTTACACAAAAGCCGTCAGACAAAAGATTTTACATGGCCCTTGAAAATTAATCAAAGTACAGAATTTGGCGAGTCATTTGGGGCAAAGCGATTATAATTAAATACGTATATTTCCCGGCATTCTGACAGGTTATTCAAGAGCTTTACGTCAGCTTATTAATTACTTGCTTATTGTTATTCTGGTCATCCAATCACCGCTGCTACTGTAATATTTGACAGGGGATCCAAATTATGAGAGCGTCAATTGTACAAGAGTTGACGTTGACGCATAATCCTACTAAATTATATGTTTTTGACAATACTATCTATAGCGAGTCACTGGAAATGCAGTGGTATTAGACCTATTCTCAGATCAACCAAATATACACATTTTTTTGCAATAAAAATTTGTCAGGCTTTTTCGAAAAACTTCGATAACAAATACTGTGGCATGAAATGTTTTTTTTTATTTGATTATATACCAATTTAAGCTTACAGAACCATATCTAGAGGATATTTGAATATAATTATATTTCATAAAAAGGTAAGTCGTGGTTGAAACGGTTTACCTTATTAAAAGTTTTGTTAAAATGTTATCATTTCATAAAATTAAAAAAAAAATAGAAGTCGTGTTTCGCTTTAGGGTACAGGGTATTTAATATCTTAAATAATAAAATAAATCTTAAATCCTCGTTATTTAAGCATCTTCGACATGATTGTATTCCTCCAAATATTATAAACAGTCTCGGTATGTACCCATTTATTCATGAATCCCCGACCGGTCCTGTGAGACCGCGCTGTTATTGTTTTACTATTGTGTCTCGTTTTGCGGTTTTGTGATAGGTTAATTTAAAAACATGGCATCGTAACGTAAAAATTGTAAGGCACAATTACATATGTATATGAATATCCTGCACCTCATCTATCCTCGAAAGACCTTTGAAACCACAAAAGCAACTAGAGCAAGCTGATATTACTGCGAAGTTATTAACCATTCCATATAAGTCACTGCAATACCAACATTATTAGCAAACGAAAATGACACTACCTGACAGAAAAGGCTTTCAAATGTCAAACGATAGATATTACTGGCCATACCGACACGGAATAAATGCAATTGTATCTTTACGAGCCTATTACACTACTCGATACGTCAACTCGATACGTCGACTCGTTACGGCGACTCGATACGTCGCCGTCGAGCCCCGTCGAAGACCGTGTTACCCTTATTACACTACGCGACGTAGACTAAGACCGTTCGTAAAAACGAGTGGTGTATTATGCCTTTTAATAGGAGCCTATTGGAGTGTGAATATAGATGGGGCAATGCTGCAGATACCATTTAACTAATATGTTTTCTCTGAAATGAGCCGGAACGCTTATACCATTAAGGCGTTTTTTGTGCGAGGTAGTTAGGCAAAGTGCGAGGAAAGAAATCACTAATGGGACAGTCATTTTTCTAACTTGGCTTCAGTGCAACTCTGTATGCAATCGGCTAGCAAAGCGGAGACGCGAGCCAGCATACGCATAGCTAAATATATGTACTCAGCTTCGCGATTATCTACGATGCGAAGAGTACGGTTCTTCACACATCGTAGAGTCGTATTCTTGGCATCGCAGAGTTTTGGTGGACATAATCGTCACCATCAGTCAAGATTTAAGATAGCAGGAAGTCTTCATTCCACTCACACACAATACTCATTGTTGGGAAACTTACGTTGAGTTAAGCTCGCCTTTGTACATGAATTGTCAAATCATTGTATTAATGCTATGTTTTGTGTTCAATACAGAATTAAGAACCAAGGTTACGGACATATCCCGAAGGATAGTCAAACTCAAGCGCAGAGCTGAGAACATTACTCTTAGAACAGATAGTCGATGGTGTCGAGAGGCTCACGACCATGTAGTGCAAGAAGCACTGATCACAAGGTTTTTTTTTATGGAATGTGAATCATCAGAATGACTTTTCCCGCTCTTGAGTGGAGTGGGAGGGCGTGTCAGACTCTTACTGACTAAACCCCACCCCGTTCCTTCGTTGCCTTCGATCTGGGGGACATGGGCTTACCTTTCGAAATTTCAGTGTTCCCCAGAGGCTTCGGCCCTACCGGGCCCCTACAGTTTGCTGACATCTCCTTGAGGCGCGCGTGAAACAGAACGCGCCGTTGACGACTAGGCTCGGTCCAGATTATTACCAGACTACCGGACGGCGAGCGGAGCCGGAGCCGGAGTGCTCGACCGATCACAAGGTGGACCTCTGACCTGCTAAGGATCACGCGAATATCATTGATTCGAGTCGTACGGGACAAGTCGTTCGCCGCGACACTTACGCCCGTTTTCAATAATCTACCGCAGTTCATAGATAGATAGCTATCCCCGATAAACAGTAAGATTTTGTCTATCCATCCACAACTTTGGTAGGAAATGCTATCCGTTGGTAGGTTATAGGAAAGCAAGTAAGGGCAAAAGGATAGATTTGTTTATCTTTAGTAGCTGCAACTGTAGATAGATAGCTTATTGAAAATGGGCGTTAAAGGAGGTATATCCAAGGCTGGCCGTATTTCTGCTGAAAGGAAAATGATGATGATTTACACTTCCTTATATCCTTGCTTCACCTCGTGCTTGCTTCAGCTCGTGGCTAGATAATAACAGCCGCACAGGTCGATCTTCAAGGTTAAGCAACGCTTGCCTAGGTTGGTCTGTGGATGGGTGACCATCTTAACATAACGAGTTTCCTCCGTGCCTCGGAAAGCACGTTAAGCCGTTGGTCCCGGCTGTCATTTTGAGATCTTTGGCAGTCGTTACGGATAGTCAGAAGCCAGTAAATCTGATTCCAATCTTGCCATGAAGTAAGTACCGTGTTACCCCAGTTAATGGGTTGTGGAGGTCTGGTAGGCAGCCGCTCCTCGTAAAATACTGGTATTCAGCTAAATCCGGCTTGACTGGACCGACATAGTTGGGAAAAGGCTAGGTAGATGATGATATCCTTGCTTCACCTAGCAACCTAGCGGATGTCTGTTAGAACAGCATACTCTCGGGATTAGATACCGTTCTTTATTACTTGGCGTCTCGGTCGATATAGCAGACAATTGCTATTTAATAAGCGACTGCGTTGCGATGCAGCGATGCAGTCTTCTAGTCGGCTATAGTAATAACATAAATGCTAGTAGCTATATTTCCCACAGGAGTGTTTAACAGTTGCGTTCGTATATCTGCCAATATGGACAGCCGCCGTTTGTACAGACACTCTCTTAGTAAAAATATTAAGTATTAGAATCGCTCTTGTTTCTACTTATGCAATTACTCAATATAATAAAACAAATTATATGTTAGAGAAAAATAAGTATTATTTACAAGTTTATGTAAATAAACTATAACTCGATTCGAATTATGTGTCACTAGATATGCTACTATAGTAAGTTATCGTATCTTTAAGTAGTCTACAGTGCTTGACTGCAATTCCACCTGACGGAAAGCCAACTCTAGCCATAAAGATACCTATACTATAATTGAACGGGACGACCGCAGTAAGCAAATTCTTCCAATAGTACGAGGTATAAACGACGAGGCGAAACACTTAGTCCGGACCGTAGCAATGTTAACAATATAAGGGTAGGATACTCACCGTACGTCGGGTTGTCCAATGGTAGAGCGGTGATGGCGGGATCAAGTCATGTAATTCCGACTCACACTCTCCAAATCGCATCCTGTAATATACCAAAAGGCTGACACTACGCCTATGCTCCAGCCTTTGTAGATTGGACTTAAACAAATCTTGTTCACCAATTAGCCTCTTCGCACGCCTTTCCACTAAGTCCAAAGATATTTATTTTACAAGTTGGTTTTCCAAACACGTATACAAGTGTATAAATCAATTTTTTATATATCCATTTTTTTTCGTCAGTTTATACGCACTAGATGAGGCCGGTGTTTCCTGGCTGACTACCCTGAGAAGAAACACCGAAACAAACTCAGTGATATCAAAGGGGGTCAAAGCTGCTCTCTTCTATCTAACATTAGAATAAATCAAACAAGTCAGTACTATCGTTACTGCGGAAGTATTTATCTTTCAAACAGTAATTACTTCGAAGTCAACAAGGAGACTATGACTACTTTAAAATTGCAAAAGTTGACAAGTTCCTATAAGTAAAGCCGGATATAGTTTGTGTACAGTGCCTGCTTATGAGAAATGTTCGATATTCAGATACCTTCCTGTAAATATAATATACTAGTAGGGAGCCGCATCGTGGATTACGGCCCGTTCCTTCTATAGAGGCCTGAGTCCCAGCAGTGAAACCTATGTATTGTATATTGTAGACTAGGACACCCGCGACTTTATTCGCGATAATAATAATTATTGATTTAGTTTAGAATTTATGTCAAATTTAAAGTTTATTAAGTCAAGAAATAGATATAGTCAGATTCTTATTTTTATATTTATAATATAGGATGGATAATGATTACGGATCGTTATACTTTCCGACTGCAGTAAAGACCTGAGACCCCAAGTTAGTTAATCGGAATATGGGGAAAGGACTGTTGCAGAATGGAACAAGTCCAAAACAACAGTTCCTAAATAAGTACAAACCTCGTACAATACTAAAATTGATATAAAACAAACAATTGTTAAAAAACAAACAAAACAACATCTCTTAAAAAACTAGATGTGGCAGAGCCGTGTTTTGTTTTAATTTGGTCTCTAAACACTTTATAAATGAAAGAACAACAATATAATGGAGAAAACCTTCGCTAATTACGTACAAAACATGGCAGGCTGTTTTGTGTTTATTCAGAAAGATAACATCCGGGTATTTTTTTCTAACAAGAATACTATTAGCGATCCCTACAGTGGAAGTGTTGAATTTTGTGAACTGGTTTCCACACTTAATCCTCATTGAATCATTACAGTTTTCCAGCTGCGGTCTTCCCGTCTAATTTGAGTGTCTTCATGGCACGCGCGACTATGCTCTTAATCAACGATTGGCTCACTGCTTACCATCAGGTGAAATCGCAGTCAAGCCGTCCATAGCCAACGCTTATCTTATTTTTAAAATAAATTCCAACCAGCCTACCTCTCTCCAAAAGAAGGCTAGTCCTTTCAGTTTGCTCAGGGCGTCTATGAGTGAATTCAAGTACTTTCAGTTCAGTACTCCCAAGATTCGTGTTCTTATTTTACCTCCGACTACATAGTTATATGCTCTGTATAGAGGACTATCCGTGATATTCATCATAAAGAAGGGTATATTCAGTGAGATGTGTCCTGTCCAGTCATTAATCTACTGAACCAATCAACAATCAGTACCCTTCTGAGGTTACTGGTAAACCTTACAATAGGAATCCGTGAGTGTGATTATTTTCTCCCATTTGAGGATTCCCCACAATGGGAATCTTCAAATAGCAGAAATTAGTCACACTAGGACTTCATCACCAGTTCCTATTTGATTTGGGTAGAACTGTTGAACAATAAAAATACATAGTAGATGGATAGAACTATACTTAACTTACTTGTAGATTACAAAAACTGTAAGCTACAATATAAAGGGAAAATAGAATTTTAAAATACATTCAAATACAATAAAAGCACCACTAAAATAGCACTATATCCGCGGTAATGGAAGTTCCATAGGTTAACGTGAAAAAGAGGCACTCTATTGTGTTAAATACAATATAATTAAAATAACATTCACTCATAATAATTTAACCTACTTTAATAAATCTGCTTATCCACAGAGTTTTAAAAGAGCAGTTTATAAAAAGTAATAGCACGTTTGAACAATTATATGCAATATCGTTTGGTCTGGTAGGCAGCCGCTCCTCGTAAAATACTGGTATTTCTGCTAAATCCGGCTGGACTGGAAGCCGACCCCAATATAGTTGGGAAAAAGACTAGGTAGATGATGATGATCGTTTAGTAGGCTGGGCACATTGCTAGCAGATCAAATGTGCAATGGGGTAGGTACTAGTTGAGTCTGCGCACAGTTGGAAGACGCAACGTTGGAACGCTTGCCATCACATAAGGTAGTCCGAGGACCTGGTGAAGGTCGCGAGAATCCAATAGATACGAGACAATGCGAGGCAACGTTTTCGCTTAACAATGATAAATGATTTTATTCAGGTTTAGATCTGGGAAAAGCTTATTAACCACACAAATGCTATCATTATTTTCAATCCTAAATAAAACAGCGAAACGCAACACTACCCATTTCAAAAGCAAGATTATTCATACTATACAATTTTCGATGATATCGTGCGGATGCGGACTGTGTCAGCTAATCTAAGAACTCGTTTTCATTGTGATCAAATTCACGTCATGCATCTAAATGCAAAACTGTTCTCTTTGAATAAGTAGCAGTTTTGATTGCACATTCTCTCATATCCATTTCATTCTCAGTAACTGTTTCTGTTTATTTTCCCAACGTTCATTTGTCTAACTCTGCTTCCCCATCCTCAGTTTCGTGGATTGAATTAATTAACTTATATAACTTCAGCTTGAACATAACCAAGATGGAACGAACTTGTCAAAACTATTCCGCTGCAGTAGCCATGTTTATGAGTAACTGCCAACTTTTAATTTACAGCTTTGTATAATTTATGAAGCACTCCGCTTGAACACTGCGTTTTTAGAGGAAGATGAATTGGGATCCGCAATGATCTTAGAAGGAAGTTTTTATAACATCACTCTGCTTCAAGACTTCTAAACAATTTTGTCTTAGAATCTCCTCTATATTATACCCTCCATATTTAATCGCACACACTCCAAAAGTTATTTCAAGCGCGTCATCTTGAGGCGCGTTGCTTTGAACTTTTTCTTTTTCAATAACAAATTTGGCGCCTCCAAAACCGGTTGTTTCACTTTCCATGGCTGCATGTCCATCGAGCGCTGCAGACAAGCGAATCATCTCAACGAATGAGTCAGAACGATCAATTTTTTGGGTGCTTTCTCCCACACCTGCCCGAAAGGGGCACGGATCACGGATACGAACACTTTCCACTGGGGGGAAATGGGAGCAGCGTTTTGCATGGCCTTGATTCGAGAAGGCGAGCGGCGGTGCCGCTTCGCGCCGCCAGCCGCCTGCACGCGATCAGTCTTTGTCGAGCGTTCGTACACAGTAACCGCGTCCCGCGAAACTTAGTCCGGCGAGAGCGATCGGCGCGAGTGTCACACAGTGCTACAAGTGACCAAACAAAGTGAACGCAGTGATTTTACCATTCGGAGGATACCCACGAGCAAATCTGGAGCGATACGTTAACTTTAGGAGGTGTGTTCCATTCAGTTTTACTGTTTATTAGTTTCGCACGCAAGATTTGATTGTTTATGTTTGTTTTGTGAATGAGCATCGCGTCCATTGAGTTATTGGATGGTATTTTTATGGTTTTGTTCTATACAGAGTATCCAGTTCTGTGGCGGTTTCTTGGTTACGGTAACGACTCACGCGAATCGCAAAAAATGTGAAAGTAATTTGACGTGTGTCTGTGCCGACTGTACCGCGTAAGATAGTGTGCGTCTTTATCGTGATGCTGTCACGCTTGTCTGCAGCTAGCTTATTTATTACAACAAATAACTTGTCTAAAAACTAATTTTCGACTTTTCTTTTTCTAGTTTTTGCAAGCTCCATAAATTGTTAGTGAAAGCAATCTAGATTTAAATAATAGTTTTCTTTAGTTGGCATTCCCGCTTTTCATTAGTTTTAATGCAGAATTTGCATGCGGAGTCAGAAAGATCAAGATTGTCTTGATAAAGATATTAAAGTTGAAATATTAATAACATTAATCATTTTGGGAAATTCGAGAACACGAAAGACCTTCGCTGGGGAAATCTCAGCTGTTATGAATATTAGAAAGATAATTAAGTAGATGCGATTAATTCCATCTTAAAGTCTTAAGACATTGATCTCCTGAAAGCCCAAAAGAACATCGCGTGGGAATTGAAAGGTTGAAAGCTAGACAAGGGAAATTGCAAAACTATGTAAGTACCTACGAAGTGAAACTCTGGACGGCAATCCATTGATACTTATACTTTTGGTCACTCCTAAGCTGTTACTAGAACTACTAAATAATTCAATTATTTTCCTACTAAACTCAAATCTTCATAAAGTACGATCGTTTTCCAATTAAATTCGATTGATAAGTCTACTTGCTCTCATGAAAACATCTTAAGAAATCATCATCTTTCATGCTATCTGTAAATATTACAGTACAAACTATTATTATCTATATCGACTAATAAAGAACTGCAACGGAAAGGAGTCCTAATTATTCCGTACAAAAGTACTATCGTCTTATAACAGATAGGGCCTACCTACTAACTTAACTACTTGTCTAATAAGAAAGCAAATGAAGTAGGTATATAATAAACTCACGTAGTAAATGTTTCACTACCCCAAATAACTAAACTAGAAACTCGAATAGAAAAAAGGTAACACGATTTCATTCATGATATAAAAGAAAACATTTTCCCTACAGATTGAAAACCAAAATTATTCATTCACCAGCAATCCCAAAATAAGGACACAAATAATTCATGAACATAAAATGATAACGATTGTAAGGAAAAGGAAATTGATAAATAAGCCACGAAAAGCTTCTTACGCTCCTTTGAAGAAATCATTTGAACTATAAGAAGACCTTTAAAATTTACAGTTATGAGAATATCTTATTAAAGTATCTACAATATTTGAAGTGAGATAAACCTTTGAGGATATTTATTGCTCTTAAAAATAGTCAAACTACAGCAGACAGCCCTAATTTAAAAATACAAGTATATAAATCCAACGTGCAACCAAAGGCATTAAAAAATACCCACAGCACTTTTTGAGCAATATATTTTTACTACAAATATAATGATAGTCACTGATATTTTTCAGTCAAATGACGCTTAATATTAGTATATTTTAATCAAAAATAATATAATAATAGTAACTGATATTTTCAGTCAAATGACGCATCAGGTCAATAATATATGAATGCTCAATCTAGACAAACATTCGAATGTAATGACCTCTAAAAATAACAATGTAACAATTATTTTAACAACGAAAACAGGTGTAACAAAACAAAACACAGCACGTATACATTGTACATAATTCCATAAAGCAAATGAATCTGTAACAGTATCAGACGAGAAAATACAAGACAATAATTGTATTAAAAGAAATTAAATTATGAATCCCTTTGTTTTGGCGAAGCCTACGCACGAATAACATTATACTTACGTCATTACGTTACCGAGTATGTAGGACAAATAAAATAGGTCTGGCTAATAGACTCGACGTAATTTCGTTTTGACAAAAGCTTTTGAAAGGGTGATACATCGTGTAATTACGGACGTACCTATATCCTCTATTGCTGTTGGCTTTATTGAGAACAGATGTACTCTCTTTGAGCAATTAGTGGTACTAAAGTTAGCTTTATCATTGTCAGTGTCATTTTTGTCCACTATTGGACATGGGCTTCCTAAAGCATCAACGTAATGAACTGAAAAACAGGAAAACTTAACCGATATTAAAACTCAACTGAAAACTGGAACAAAATAATCTCATACAATAAATAAAAACATAATTTCAAGATGAAAACAATAACTAATTAAAACTTACAAGAACATACAGCAAACCACTTTTCAAAATTATGCTTGTAAACAACAAAATTATAACAAGTGTAGAACGGAGTTTGGTGGCAGCCGATCAAATTATCACGATAGCTAATTACTTTGGATCGAACACTACACCGGCAGAGAATATTGTAAACAAGGCCGACCACGGCTAATTGCTTAGCCCTAATTGGCAGAAGCCATTTTGGCACAGAATACGCACTAAAAATGGCCATAACATCTTTTTACTTCGACTATCTAAGTTTCAAGTGTCGGTGAACGGCCGTTCAAAGGCCTGTGATATCGCCAAAATTAATTAAAGAATCCAATTTACTTTCTGAAGACGCTCTTTTATAGGTTTGGAAAACAGGTCAAATTCAATTCATTATTTTTATTTTTAATTGACGCCTCTAGGCTTTTTGTGATCGGAGACTGAAGAAGATTAGGTCATCGTTTGTTAATTTAATATAGATTCTGTTCACTAAACACTTGTAGAAGCATGTTTGCTTTTATAACATATCCTACTATACCTAATAGCCGTAAAAAACGCGAAATTTTGCATGTATCCATTACATATTAATAGATTCGGATAAAAGTTGGTACACGTGTAGATTATGTCCTGGAATAGCATATAGAATACTTTTTTTATCCCGAAAGTAGCTTCCCCTCCTGGGATGTTTTTCTGTAACCACGCGAGCAAAGCTGTTGGTAGCAGCTAGTAGTCTATTATAATAATATAGGGATGTTTCTAACGGATATTTCATGAATCCCCGACCGGTCCTATGAGACCGCGCTGTTATTGTTTTACTATTGTGTCTCGTTTTGTGGGTATGTGATAGGATATGCGTAGTCATATTTTAAATATTGCTTCTGACTATAGAGAATTAGACCTCCCATATTTATTTTGATCAATTGATGATGACTGTACGGGAGCCCAAATATTTTTTAGGAATTCCCTTCTACTTCAGAGATGAAAGTTGTTAATTTCCAAAGCAAAATTTTAAATATTCATCTCTATTTCCTTTAAAACATTATGTTAGTCCATTATAATAGACTACAGCTATAATATTATAATGCTGTTTTCTAAAGCAAAAGAATCCATACAAGTTTCATATGTCATCCGAACCAGGAAACCAGGCTAAGGTTGTAACTAACCTATATAACGAGTGGAACAAACCTTGTTGTCGTATGCTTTGACCCCATGTGCGTGCGTTCTGTAGTAAACTTTCGTAAATTTGTCGTAACTATGTCATATAAGGGGCAATGTGGAATTAACGCTGACAGTTGGCAAACAAACCTACACTTGTTATGCTAATGTAACTGTTATTTTAGTGGATCTAAACGAGTATTGTAAAACGTAAAGATTTTTTTTATTACAACTTACTGATCCAAAAATAAAATATTATAGAAGTATGTTGTTTAACCATTGTAGGTTATCTAGCTTTTACTAACAAACACTTTACAACACAAAATTCTTTAAAAGTGTCATTTGTGCTATTCCTGGATATGGTATGTAGACCATGTGGTTGACGGCAGACTTCAATCAAATTCGTCCATATGGTTGAATATGAATGAGTAACAAATAAATACACAGACAGACAAATCACACTAATACTATAAATGCGAATTTATAATATTATGACGGAATAAGTAAGATGACGTTTAGATCAATAGTGTTTAAAATAATTTCATCACGTTTTACTCAAAAATTTCTATCAATTTTACTTATGGTGCAGAAATTAGAAATATACCTAGGTACGCTTCTACCAATATCGGCGAGAAAGTTGAAAATTAATATCCCAAGAGAATATACTCCCACTCCCGGCATAATCCTATCCTATGTGAATAGTACATAATACACCTATTACACATACATACACCCGTGTACCAAATTCCAGCCAAATGCATTCAGTCGTTTGACTTGCCAGTAACTGGTATAAAAGTAGGTATACAAGTAGTAAGCATGCCAGTGTATCACAACCAGTTCTGATTGGTGTATGCTATAGATTTCAAGCTACTTGTATATGTATATGTATACCTACTAGTTACAGGCATGCATATCGCTAACCTTTATATTTAAGTACATTTTGCTTCTATAATATGCTTGTGAGGTGATGTATAAGTACTGTTTTCCTAAATCAACAATCAATGAAGTCAGTTTTGTAAAAGGATGCTTTGTGGAAAACGAAATAAAGACTGTATTATTTAAAATGCATGCTACAACACTATCTTCCAACTTTTAAACAACCTGTATTTGTCACCCTTCTTAAAGTTCTGCACTAGAAGTAATATTGTAGGAAAGAAAACGATTAATAGCTCATAAATTATCAAGCCGACAGTTTTCTTTCCTGACAGTTTCTCTTCTACAACACCGCACCACATAAACTTTCTCCTTAACTTCAAATGATTTATCCATTAATCATCTATTTGCTTCTTACAGTATAATTACCTGGATTTTATCTATCGTTACAACCTTTTCTAAACAATAACCTATTCTATTTAATGACTATTTTTAGCATACAAAATTCAACATGTAAAAAACCATTTTTAAATAGAGTTATGTGCATATCAGTGTCGGACAAACTTGATATTACCAATTTAACTTGGAATATTGTAGTAGCGCTGCTACCAAAGGTAAAAGTCAACGGTGTATCAAATTTTATATATTCAAATATAGTTCCATTTTTCGCTACGGGTCCAGTTATGCTGGGGCATCTAACAAAGGCATTGTTGACTTTGTTTTTCGTCTGACACCGTGTTTTTCTTTCATCTGTGTGATACGTTGAAAGGGTGTAACAATGACGCCGCGAGCGCACATGGCTCCCTTTTTTAGTTCACGAGCTCTTGACTTGGAAATTGTAGGATTGTTTTTTCTTCTGTCTGCTATTATAAGATGTCCTTGTTAGGGTTATTCTTTGTCCACTCCAAAGGTTACTGGATTAAGTAAACACTCTTTTAGGTTTATTCTATCTCTGCTTTTCTTGACTGTAGCTTTCAATAAAGCTTATTCCATCTATTTACAATCTTCGTCAGAGATATAAAATTTCCAATATTTCTGAAACTCATTCAAATATAGAAATCTGTAATATTTCAATCTCTTTATCCGTGAAACCTGCATTTAGTTCCGATAAAAATATCTGTTCTGTGAAAAAGAAATTTAAGCTCAGAATATCGTACAAACGGCATAATCCCCTACAAGGGTTGTTCACAAATGAGTATATGCTCTGAATAGGGTGAAAAGTGCCCCGTCAGAGGCTGAGGTATGTCCATTGTGGAAGGTAGAAATAACGTATTCGGGTAGATTTACCATCCCTGATATAACGTTACGTGAACCTTTTTTTGAAAGATATATTGTGTAGTATGAGTTTAGGGCTGTCTCGGGATATTTCTTAGATTTCAAATGTTTTTGGACGTATTGTAATTTGATTGTAGATTGTAGCTATTTCCGGTAAATGTTTTTTTTGTAAGAATATTTTAATAAAATCTGCTAACTTATGATTACTTACGAAAAGGAAAACTTTATCAGTTACCGCTCAATGAATTTGAAGTAAATTTCTTTATCAGTAGCACAATTTATATAAAATACTATACTACCAATTATAAATAATACACAATCATTTCCGCTACAACTAATTATCTGCAACTCCTTCCGTCTGTTAATTAATTTTATATTTTCAAACATAACAATTTTCCTTTTTCACGCTTTTTTCACAAACGCGAAACGAGCTGCTTTGTTAATGAAAAAAAAACAAGCAAATATTTAGAGAACACAGCATTGTTTGTAACCAAAGAATGTAAACATTGTTCATTAACTGGATATTTACTGAAACCAAATATTATGTTTACTTCAAGTATTGCTATCATATTATTATTAATTGAAAACATTTCGCCGGAATTCAGATTCAAATTCGGGATTAAATCATAATAACTCGCGATGCTCAATAAATGTATATTGAAAACCATTGTCGAGTTTTCCAGTAAGTATTAATTTATCACAATTTCTGGGTAAATTTAATTGAATATCATCTGCAATGGACATCAACTATAACTTGATACAGAATTATGACCCAAATAATATTTTATAGTGAAACAGTGAGTACGTCATAATTACAATATTACAGAGTGAAATAGAGACCAGAAAACTAGGATTTTAAAGTAAACGCTGAAAAAAATTATTAAAACGATCCAACGAGACCAAATATTTTAGATACTGTCAATGAGTCAGATATAAAATAATGCCTATTACAGAAAAGAGACAAGATTTAAAAATAAACAATTAACGTTGGGAAAAATAATAAAAATGACAGTGATGCCATTAATATTGATAAAGACCATCAAATCCAACAAGCCAAGCAAGTATTAAAAAAAAATATCCAAAACATTCACAGACTGAGACACTGACAAAGCGATTCTAATCCAAAACAAAGAACAACTGCACCTACTTATCTCCATATGTGGTTACTTATTAAAACTTAAAACAGGCGATCAGCATAACAATGATGAGTCCCATTGTAGTCCAGGTTTGGTCGCGTGGGACGGCCGCCATTTTGAAGCCCTGCCAGAATATATAGGCGATACAATCATTGTTTTAGTTAGTGATTGATACGATGAAGCGTGGGGAAAAGTTGTGTGACTTTGATTAGCTTCATAAACCAATCTTCGAGCCAGTAGTTTAATTGTTTGGTCTATTATCTTAACATTTTGTGATATTTACCTACTAAAACTCAGACTTTTGCCTTTAAATTTGACTGTTTAGCCAAAATGTTTAAAGAATTTATTTTCAAAATATTGGATACAAGGTGAAATTGTGTCTGCAAATGCGTGGAGCTTAGTTATATTGATCGTAAAACTGAATTTTTCCTGCAACGCTTTTAGCATGAACATCTAAAAATAACTTTTCGACACTTTGAAAGCCTTTTCCGGATTTAGAAATTCTTTGCTACATATATTTCTGCTTACAGCTAAACCTACAATCAGATTTAAATAAATCGTCGAAAACTTGCGACATATTCTACGTAGAATCTTCTGTTGAAGCACCTCTTATGACACAAAGGCTTGCCCGAGCCGTTCGTTGGAGTGACAAGGGAACACACAAGGCGCTTTCCTGCATGTGTGACTTGTGTGAGCCTTTGCAGTTGACATACCTTGTCACTTTAGCACTGGCGGCAGAGAATTTTTCAAATGTAGAATCTTTTATAGGACTGTGTTATTTTAAAATGTAATTTCATGAAGCAGCTTAGCTGCTACCGATTTTATTATTTTATACTGGTAATTTATAAAAGGAAATTAAATCGCTTTTTTTATATTTGATAAGCCGAAAATGTATTTGTTCAGCATACATAATTCGAAAATCAGCTACGGATAGAATAGGAATTTTCTTTGTATGCTTACAAAATAAAATTTGGAGGTAACCAAAACTATTTTTTAGCTAACCCGTTAAATTATAGGCTTTATAATAAACTATACCGTAAATTCTTGAAATTTATGTAGGTATGCTCTTTATGTTCTAGTTGTCACTTTTATTAGCTTTAAAACAAATTAAAGTTAGAGCGACTTTTCTAAAATATTTATGAATAAGACTTTTATTAACTATCTCGTAAAGTTATATAAAAATAATAATAGTTTTTATTACTTACTAGTAAATTTACGACGAAACATAATAAGTTAATACTCAAAGGACTATTATTAATTCGTATCGGTCAAAAGAATAATATAATGTTCATTGAAAAGGACGGAAAGGTCACAAAAGTTAATTGAATATTTCTGTAACAGTACTTTCGGTAGCTTTCTCTTATACAAATATTTGTACACTGATTAAAAGTTGCTTTGTTTCATAAAAAGTTTACTTAATATGTTCTAAGCTTACTTTATTATCCAGTAAAAGGTTTGAGGAGGTCGGGTAGGCAGTCGCTCTATGTAAAATACCGGCATTTAGCTTCATCCGATTACGTTGAAAGCCTTTTCCCGACTTTGAAAGTTTCTAACGCCCGTTTTAAATGAACTATCTATCTAAAGTTACAGTTACTAAAGATAAACAAATCTATTCGCTTGCCCTTACTTGCTTTCCTATAACCTTCCGACGGTTAGCATTTCCTACCAAAAGTTGTGGATTGATACATAGAATCTTACTGTTTAAAATTTAAACGTGTGTTCGATTTGACATTTGTTTAAAATTAGAAACTTTCTACTGTTTTAGAAGAATTTGAACGTCATAAACAAATTCCACATTCAAATAAGACTAAAACAAATGAACACCAGCAAAATGAAGGCATACCACATTGAGTCATTCGTATAGATTGCCGGGGAAAGTCTCGTACCTACTTAATACTAAAGCCTCAATACTGAACCTCGATTGCAATAGGACAAAGAGAAAGCTTTGCATAATGCATAAATGCAGTTTTTGAGATCGTGCCAATTATTATCTTGTATGAACCGTGTGGTATGACGTCAGAATATCACGCCTTATGTGGGGCTTAAAAAAAGATCAAATTTCTTGAAAAGGAGATAGGGCATGATCTTGTTAGCAACGAAGGGGTTGTAGACAGCGATATGGTTGATAATGGTAAAGGTTGTATCCATGCACACAATGGTGAACCATATTCTGCCGTAGGGATCTACAGAAAGAAATGTCAGGAAAAACTTCAATTACACGGCGCCGAGTTACTAGCCTGTCGGGTTTCTATCGTTTACACTTCGGGAAGTGTGCACTGGAATTGCCAAATTTAATTCCGTCAAGTCCACCGATGCCATCATCGGACCACAAGAGGTACGGTACCGGTACATGGTGAACATTCTACCCATACGCATAAAGCGTTTCGGGAACACGTTTATTGTGCGTACCCGTACAGCTAGAGAGTGGAATTCCCTGCCGGAGTCTGTGTTTTCTGATACCTACAAATTAGGAGTCTTCAAGTCAAGAGTGAATAGGTTACTTCTAGCAAACGTGCTCCATCGGACACATCATCTCTTACCATCAGGTGAGATGGTCAAACGCGAACCTGTGCATAGTTAAAAAAACACAATAATCAAACGGGAAGCCTGAAATGAAAACCTAAACAAAATGGTTCCCTAGACAAATAAGGCTGTTGTATAATAGAAATTTCAATCAAATACATCTCAGTGGTATCGATCGAAGGCTACAGCCATCCTTGGCAAGATTTCAACTCGATTGACTATCTTGAATCCTTTAATTTAATATTCTCAAACGCTCCAGCTTAATTGATACGCCGTAATCGAATTTTACTTCTGAGAGAGACCTGTATTTTATATTCGATGGCTGTTAAATCATTTAATGGCCCGTTAGTAATTATTTTTGGTCTAGATTTAATTATCAATTCATACAGAGCTGTCCATTTTGTACTTACCACAAACCACTAGTGTGATTTTGGTTTCAATATAATTTGTGAGCAAATATTTATTGTTCTGTAATAAGGTTTTGGTTAGCTTATTAGTTCAGTTTGGCTTCCACAATCTGCTTAAGTAGTACCGTGTATTTTTTCAGACAAGAAGTCTACTTTACAGGTGCTATTTTTTTAAATTATAATTACGTGGATAAAAATAAATATTGAAAAAATTAAGATTTCCAACATTTTTACAATTTTTTCAAGTAAACAGTTTAAGTTATTTATTTGCTATTAATTTCATTTACTTATTTCCAAGGAATATCTTATAAAAACAATTAATTTCACCTTTATAAGATAAATCTAGACAAAGATATAGTTTCTACAGGTTTCCAACATTTCTGCGAAATGAAGCATCACCATCTCCTAAAACGAAATAGTCTCTTTGCTGGCTACATGTCGGCTGCCACAGTGAGTGAGTCATTCATTCATTTCCAATCAATTCTATAGACGATGACGGACTTTTAAACATGTCGGTCCATGTCAGGCAGTCCAAAAGTCCAGAAGTCGAATCTTCTTAAAGGAAGATAAAATATTAAATAAACCAATTTTTCAACTCTCATAAAGAATATGCGCAACCTATTTTTTTTTTTGCTAAATTAAATGACATAAAAATAATAATAAAGTAATAGAATTTTTTAAATTTCTTCATTAAATCGAAGTTAGGTTAGATACCTAATGTTTTTTTTTTTATTCTTTAATAAATACTAGCTGTCCCCTGCGGTTTCACCCGCATTTTTCGTTACTGCTCCGCTCCCGTGGGTCGTAGCGTGATGATATATAGCTTATAGCATTCCTCGATAAATGGGCTATCTAACACGAAGAATTTTTCAAATCGGACCAGTAGTTCCAGAGATTACCCCCTACATACAAACTTACAAACTTACAAACATACAAACATACAAACATACAAACATACAAACATACAAACATACAAACATACAAACATACAAACATACAAACATACAAACATACAAACATACAAACATACAAACATACAAACATACAAACATACAAACATACAAACATACAAACATACAAACATACAAACATACAAACATACAAACATACAAACATACAAACATACAAACATACAAACATACAAACATACAAACATACAAACATACAAACATACAAACATACAAACATACAAACATACAAACATACAAACATACAAACATACAAACATACAAACATACAAACTTACAAATTCTTAACGCTTCTTAAACACAAATGAAATACTGCTAAGGCTGTTCGGTGTCAAATAAATGATGTTTCTTCTGTAACAAACAAAAACACGTTTATCATATGTCCTTGGCAAAGATCATGCGGCCTAATAAATTAGGAGCCACTCAGAAAAGTTCTGACTTGGCACTAAAAACATGGGTCACATACAGGACATCATTATATTTTATAATGTCTCAGTTAACGAAGCTTTACAAAAAGGGTGCTTTACACCAAAAGATATGCTATGCTATACTACGAGGAAAGCTAAGCTGCGAAACTATGTGATCGGTTTTACTGATGCTAAGCTATATGGACAACTGTTAGATAGTTAGCCCATTGTGACCCACTGTTGGGCGAAGGCCTCCCTCTCCCTTTTCCACACACGTCTATCCTCAGCCATTACGGGCTAGTCCCTACGGTAATCGTCCAGCTCGTCCCTCCACCTTCGCCGCCAAAAAGTGGATCTTTTTGCCCACCGCTCATCTGACATGAGGCTAATATATCCGGCCCAATCCCACTTCACAACAACACTTCACCCACACACCTTCACTTCTCAACTGTAATCTGATTTAAATAAACGAATTAAAAAAATAATTGAATAAGCTGCGTAGTTTAGCGAGTAAGATGTGCTATGCAGATGAGCCGCAGCGAGCTATCAGTGTGAGAAAGATGTTGCTCAAACTGTGACAAATATCGACAGTAGTGAGAGCGGCAAGGCGTTGAAGTGACCATCCAAAGTACGCATCCAAAGCATGCATCTTTTCCACAGATACATTCATATAAAAAGCTTAGCTTAGTTGAACCCGTTTCTACTAGTAATAAGTTGAACCAACTAGCCTTTTCCAGCGGTTTCGCCAAATTCTGGACACCTGTTTCATTCCTTTAGAAGGAGAATTTCGAAACATCCATCTCTTAGTGCTTGCCGACATCATAAAAGAGGCTTCGTTTTACGATGTAGGCGAGCACTTAGGTATGTAAAATTTCTCGTTCCTAATCCCAATACTTTCGGCTGTACGTTGATATGTCAGTCAGTCAGTTTCTCCTTTTACATGAAAATGACTGATGGATAAATTATATTTATTTTGTAAACAGGTTTTAACAAATACTTTTAACACGTCAATTTTTTTTGGACGTTTTTATTTACTAGATGAGGCCGGTGTTTCCTAACGGTCTACCCTAAGAAGCAAAAACCCAAACAAACTCAGGGGGTATCAAAAACATTCCCAGCAACATAGCATAGCATATCTTTGGTGGAATAACACCCTTACCAAGGGTTTCACAGTTAACGTCTCGTCACAGGACAACGGCTCGTAAGCTATTAAGGAATTCGCTGACTAAAGCTCGTCCGGTCACAAGGGCAGCTAAGGACCGTGGTGCCCTTTGTAAAGGATATTGTCTTGAGGCTAATCTCTTTTTATTCGCCGACAAAGGCCTTACTTAAGATTGGACTCTGATAATCTGGTGAAACCTGTTGTGTGCATGATAAGCTTGTATTCTGCTAAATTAAAATCTGTGCTAAATTTATTCGTGTGCAAAAAAATCTGTTTGTGCCAGTCTTTTGAGCCACCGTTATTGAATTTAAAGGTGAAATGAAATTTTTCTTTCAGATTGCATTAAACGGTCCTCCGGAATTATCTAGATACTTACCTTTTAACTTAACTTATATGTTTGTAATTTTCGAGGTTTCTAAAAATAACCAAACAAATGCTCACCAGGGCATCGGTCTACCTTGTGGGAAGCCTTCCAATGTTCCGTCTTCCGGTTCGTGTTCCACTCCAGAACCTTTCGTCCCCATCGAAAATCTGTTCTGCGAGCAATGTGCCCTGCCCACTGCCATTTAAGTTTGGCAATTCTTCGGGCTATGCCAGTAACCTTACTCCTCTTGTGGATATCTTCATTTCTGATGACCACTAAGAGTGAGAGAAGACATTTAATGAGTTCCCAAGAGAAAAAAACCGGGCAAGTGCGAGTCGGACTCGCGCACTGAGGGTTCCGTAGTAACTTACCTATAAAAACAGTTCAATCGAACAATTCGACAGTCTCGAAATGTACGTTTTTTGCAGTATAAACGGACGAATCTTTTTTTCTTGTCACTTTACCAATTGAATTGAAAATTGATTTTTGCACAGCTTCAAGGGACCACGGACCCAATTATATGGTGTTAATTTCAACTCAATACCTCTAACTTACCTATGAATAAAGTTCAATTCTCGAATCGAGCGTTGAAGATTTTTCAAAAAAATAATTCTTGTGACGTAACAACAAATTTTCAGTTTTCAGACTTTTCCCTATATGAGTGCTATAAAACGTTGCTTCATGCCAAATTTCAAGATTCTAGGTCGACTGGAAGTACCGTTTAGGTTTTGATTCCCTTGCGAGTACTTGCGAGTTTCAAAATATGCAGCTTAAATTGCTGTTTCTTTTGATTGCGTTGACATAGAAGTTTGATTTTGTTACAGCTTAAAGGTATTATAGACTTGAGTATTTGGTATGAATTTCAATTTAATACCTCTACGCGTTTATGAGGAAATGGGTAGTAAGTTTAAAATTATTAAAAAAAATATATTATGTGATGTAACTAAAAATTTGTGGTTTTCGTAATTTTTCCTTTATCTATGCTATAAGACGTTGCTTCGTACCAAATTTCAAGATTCTGAGTTCACGGGAAGCACCCTGTAGGTTTTGATTCCCTTGCAAGTGTCGAAAATTTGCGGCATAAACGGCTGTATCTTTTGATTGCGTTGGCTTAGAAGTTTGATTTTTTCACAGCTTCAAGGGACAGTAGATTTGAGTAATTGATATAAATTTCAGCTTCATACCTCCACGCGTTCTTGAGAAAAAGGGTCTTGACAGACGGACGGACAGACGGACAACAAAGTGATCCTATAAGGGTTCCGTTTTTTCCTTTTGAGGTACGGAACCCTAAAAAGAATCTCGCCCAACTTTTTAAGCGACTTAATATTTTAATCTTTATTGCAAACACTTCAGAGTTCAAATCTGAAATCTGTTCACGTACTTAATTATAATTGATTTGAAAACAAATTGTTTGAGTTTGGCTTTAAGCAGCCGTAACGGGAAGTTTTGCTTGCAAAGTTCAAGTTAAACAATTGTGCTTCGATGACGCTTTTGGGAAGCTAATAGTTAAATTATAAACACCTAACAGGGAAATGTATTGTTTAGAGAATTTATGTGTCTAGTTATTGGCAAACTTAATAATGGTGGTTGTGTAGATTCCATAATTCTATAGAATTCATTATTACAGCATTTTTGATGTTCAAATATTACTAACTAGTTTTTGCTACAGGTTTTGTACATAATAATATTGCCTATGTTACTCAAAAATTAAGCAGCTGTATAACAGTAAAAAAATTTTAGCAATTGGACCAAAACTTGCATTGATTATCTCCTAAAACCATACAGAAACACATAACTCTTTATTATATTAGTGTAGACTATCAAAATTGTAAGGTAAGCAATATCTTTTATTTCTTGCGCATTTTATTCTGACTATTCTATTTAGTACGAGGTCTACTTTAAAAAAAAGCGAGTCCACGTCAAGAGCAACGTAAGTTCACAAGTCCTCAACATTCTAGAAGTACTTTTCTTTAGGGCACTCCGACATTTGCACAAGGCTATCGCACTCATATTTAGTCAAGTCAAGAGGGTCTAAAAACCTGAAATCCCGGAGACATATGGCATGTTGTGTTATGACTTATACATGTACATACGTATAATTATGTCTCTACGTATAAGCAAACATAATTTTATTAAATATTACCGTACATATATCTACGTAAAACGTCAAGCTATGCTATTCGGTACTTTATTACAATCAGAAATGGAAATATCAGATATAACATTTCATACAATTCCGTATCGGAATTACAATTCTGACATGTTCTATATGCTGGAATGTGTGTCAGCCTTTATTGAGAAAAAATAACACAATCTTGTGTGAGTACAATACGTATAAATCTGTATTATTAGGAGCACAAATTCTATAGGAAAAGTGTCTCAGTTGAGGTCAATACAATCAACAGTATGATATAATATTTTGATGCAATCTATTTACATGAAATAATTTATTGAAATGAAGAGTGAATGAAAATGACTTGTGAAAAAGAACCTTGAATGAAAAGGAATATTTAACACAAGAAGAATATAGATCAGATGAAAAGGTATATCAACACAATGAAATGCAAGCTGCCGACCTTAATTAAAAAGTATGAAAACTTGCTAAGAAGTATGTATGTGAGTATAAACATTCATTTGACTTGGTAAGTACTATAACCGCAACTAATAAATCACGCGATTTCAAGGTCAAAATCCAATCTAAAGTGCATAACATTTACAACAAAGAAACACGAAACTTTTACATTAACACTATAAACTGTAAAAACTTAAAATTACTTAACACTTGACCGTTTGAGGAGTTATTAAAGACGATCGATAGAGACGAAAAGTCGAAAGTTGCGTGCTAGGGGCACATCAAGCAGCTTTGACGCTGCAACGGTTTGATATCCGTGATTTACGACGAAGATTGCCGAAGATTTACGAAGATTTCTCAAGCTGTTACATAGTAGTAGAAGTGGAGAATGGACTGAGAAAAACTTGTAGAAATAGATAGAAGATTGAGTATCCTTAGACTGTTTCTATAGGCAATAGTAAAGAAGGTGACATTGCAAGCCTGTAGGAATTCTTTCACAATTCTACTACTTACTGCACGAAAAGCTATCTTGCTCCTTTACAGAGTACAGTACATCACCTACCACCATTTTACTTCTTGAAACTCCAACATTTGTCACCTGGACGTGAATTGCAATGGTTTTTATGGAAAGTACTAAATTCCTTGCGCCCCCAGGTAAACCGCTACAAACATAACTTGGCGAAATGGATGTTTTTAGATCCGTACGTTACCCAATGTAAGTGCGGTGCCCCTGATCCGAACATAAGCCACAGAGGTATTCCTCGAAGCGCACCTGTTTTGAAGTGCACCAATGTGGTGAGGTGCGCTTGCACCATTTTTATTCTTCGAAGCGCACCATTTTGGTGAGCTTCGGATAGCCTTTAAAAATATTAACTTTTATTTCCTCGATGCGCACCTATGAGTAACTTTCGAATAGATATAGGGTACTTTTGGTTAAGCAACATCCCTATTTTTAAACGTGGGTGCGCTTCGAGGAATAAAATTTCAATATTTCTAATTGCTATCCGAAGCGCACCGAAATGGTGCGCTTCAAAGAATAAAAATGGTGCGCTTCATTGGTGCACTTCGAGGAATACCTTAAGCCACACTTTGTAGTGCCCTATAAATGCCCATACACCTGCTGTTTGGAGGACATTTATTGCCACCAATGCTGAGCCTAAACTATGTATGGAGTTTGCTACTAACCAGCGCACTAGCGGCCAGCGGCCAGGACGCGGCGGCCATCGAGATACATACATTAGTATGAAACCGCCATAGAGCGCGCGCACCTGTGGCCGCTGGCTGCGTGCGGACAGAAGCGCGCGCTCTATGGCGGTTTCATTTGTTTCCGCTAGTGCGCGCCTGGCCCAATAATAGAATAGAGAATTTATACAGTGGTCTGTCTGACTCTGTAGGTATCGTCGCAAAGAAAAGAAAGAAAAAACGCAAGCTTGTCAATAGTTAAAGAAGACTTTGTACGTGGATAGAAGGGTCAGTCCATTCTACATGTCTACGGTAACACGTAAAAAGAAAGAAGCGTACAATTGTAACAAAGTAATGTTAAAATCAATTGGTTAATACGATGAAAGTGGAGCCGAGCGAGCGAGCGTACGGAATTAAATGTTCTTTTCTCCGCATACTTCAGAGCTACAATAGTAATATATTTGTTGAGGCTTCTGTTGAAAAACGCACCGCTACAACACGTTTTCATAATTCATATTCTACCTAGCCTTTTCCCAACTATATTGTGGTCGGCTTCCAGTCAAGCCGGATTCAGCTGAATACCAGTATTTTACGAGGAGCGGCTGCCTACCAGACCTCCACAACCCATTAACTGGGGTAACACGGTACTTCATGGCAAGACTGGAGTCAGATTTACTGGCTTCTGACTATCCGTAACGACTGCCAAAGATCTACAAATGACAGCCGGGACCTACAGCTTAACACGTTTTCATAATTATTAGTTCTAAAACTACTCTCCAGGTAGGAAAATTGCTATGAAAACGTGTTGTCCGTAGGAGGGACATTCAATTACTATAAATACTGACATTTGAAGCCCACAAGCCTCGAAAAACTATGTAAATATCGTATTTCAACAGGAATTTTTAAAATCTTTTCTCTTTTATATTAAGCTTGTTAGTAAAATACATACTCGTATTATTATTCAACGGTTTTAAAAGTATACTTATAACATTATAAAGCTGAAGAGTTAGTTTGTTTTAACTTGCTTATTTCAGCAAATACAAATTTGTATTGAAAAAAAATTTTAGGTTATCAATAGGAGCAGAGTAGTAACAGGTGAAACCACGGGGGACAGCTAGTTCGATAAACTCAATAGAAACGTGGTCTACTAGATACTTATAAGCACGATTCTCTATAAAACAACGCTTATAGGCCCCATAACTGTAGTCACCTCACTCCAAATGTGTTCGTGCAAGATAATGGTGTTAAACAAAGTTCAAAGTTAATGTTCACACCATTGTTATGGAAATGTACGCAACCTGAAAATGCCAAGCGTTACCCATACAAAATTGCTGAAGCAAATACATTAGTTTTCACGGCCGCGTTAAATAACTTCAATAAAAATCGTATCTTTGAAATTATAGAAGACTTTTTGTGCCAGCGAATTTGGAAAATACGCTGTTGTTTTTTTGCATTGAAAATGTGTCTAGAAGACTGGCTTGCGTCACGGTATTCGGAAGCTAAAAAAAATTGAAAGTATTGTTAATGGGTTAAAAAGGCAGTAACAGCTTAGCATAACCAGCCTTATAATGTTCCCACAGCTGGGACTCAGATCTCTTCTCTAGGAAAAGAAATGGGATGTAATTTGCCACGCGGGCCCAGTGCGGGTTTGTAGTTAACACATGTCTTCGAATAATTATGTAATTCTAAGAATTACCGGTTTCCACATGAAAGCTTCATGTTGTGTCCTTCATCGTTTTGAGAGCAGAGTTGATTAAATAAATTACACAATATGCCTGGTTGGGTTTGAACCCAAGTTGTTACCACTCACAAATGTCTTTACCACTGCCATAGGCCACAACTGCTGATATAGTCCGTCTAATGAAAGCGCGACCTGAGAAAAGGAGGTTAAACCCAAAAATGTTGTATGTGGTACTACTAACTAGTAGGAGAATCATGTGTTGACACTTCACATTTTTGTTATTTCCTGAAATTGCGGCTGAATAATGTAGCCAATTAAATTAAAAAAAAAACTCCAGGTCGCGCTTTCATTAGACGCACTCTAGGCAGTTGCTCTATGTAAAATGTGAGTATATAGACCTACATTCGATTAGACTGTGTGTCGCCCCCAATACAGCCTAAAGGTTTTTTCTACCTGACGATTTGTTAAAGGAAAAGGCTGACTGGTGTCCTAATAGTGTGCGCAGGTGACTTGGCAGAACGGTGTTTGCCTGTGCCTCTGTTGTCACCGTAAATTGGCAGAGTTCCCGTATGATTGTAGGTCCGTCTAGGAGCGTAGCTACCGACGTAGCAGCCGTATGAATGATACAAGGCCCATGGTCTATAAGGCCCTGGGCGAATATTTGGAACATGTTATCCACAACCGTATATTCACTTATTGATATAAGCTGTATTGAGTAAAGAATAACTACATGATAGAATTGTCTATACTCTAATATTTCCTACAAAAAATCACAGTCAAAAATTTAACCCATCTTAGTTCACACGCTCCAAATCAGCACGACTAGTTAAGTGTTGATTGAATCTGAGCTATTCCAGTCAGAGTAATCACATTTTCGAACTCAGTCTTATATGTTGACTGATGACAAAACCACTACTAAAAACCCTTTTCCACACAGGGCACTTTTGGGCTTAGCTACGCCACTGGATGGACGTTTGTCCCTGACCGTAACGGTGAAACTGTAACACTTTGGCACGTGTCTCATTTTATTGCTTATTTCCTCGCTAACCATTAAACTTGATAGTTTAATGGTTATTATACTTTGTTGAACTGTATCGTGAATGATTCAAGCTAAATGGCATACATATGGTTACGGGATTCTTTGATAGAGTTATTGTGACTCTGGAACGCAATGGGCAACAAGGAACAGGCGTGGATTTTAATGAGTAAAAATTTGACTATCCCTCTCGCTCTAGACAGAACCAGGACCTCAGTAATTGTTTCTAACAATTCCGTAAAAAGGTTCACTCTTTTCCTGAACACACACTGAATGTCAATTTTTTTGAGTTGGCCATAAGCTCTCAGCATGTTTCCTTTTCATAACTAACTCTATAGAATGGAGTTTTTTGCACATTCTTCTCCATAGAGATCTACCCTTTAGAATGTGCAATTAGCATCATTTTTACTGACAGACTGACCTCTTGAACTCTCTAAAGTGCCTGTATTTGAAATAAATGCTTTTGAGTTTCAGTTTTGAGTTTCATTTACATGTCTTTTCACTTGTGTACTTTCACGTGTTTCCAGCACAGGTCTAGCTTCAAACTGTGTCACTTCAAAACTATAATCTCTGCAATTATCTTCCGTGTTGGGACGCCACCGTCAAAGGTGAAGTTTTTCTCTTTCTACGCTGCGTTTTCCCGCGCACTTAATATTACATGTACTTTGAAGACTGCATCGCGTGATTGCGCAGTATAAGTCTCCTCATAGGATACCGTTGCTTGTGGAAAGTTCTCAACTTGTTCCTACTTTTGTCGCTTAACTTTTAAGTAGAACGCATCCGTCGGCGATGTTTTATTATTGGGTGTCATTATTTATCAATTAATTCTATTTATTTATTTGAACTTCATGTAGAGTAGTGGTACATAGACGGATTAAATGCAACATGGCGTTCTTTACCAGTCAATCTTTGGCTTAAAAAAGACAACACAACACTAACAACAAATACACAACAACAACAAGTCCGCCTCTGAACTCTTGTGTGCATGAAGAATAAAATAAATAAATAAACACTGTACACATACTTAGTTGTGCCCAACCAATAAATAATAGATATTTAATAATAGAATGCAGCATCATTGAAACTAGGTGGTAGGTGCTTAAGTATAATAATAAAATATATAATTAATAATATAATATGCTAAAATTATAAACTGAATTAATTCATTTCGCTGTGGAGTTTGGGCGGTTAACGTGAGTCACATGCAAGGTGAGTACTAGGTATAAATTGTATTGTACAGGAAACAGTGGATTCCTGCCACAGTTTCCTGCATAATTTTCCCACTGATGAAACTCAGGCTTTCTCTCTTAAGAGAATGGGCCGTAAATCGTAATCCACCAAGCAGTCTAGTACATGTTGATCAGAATGTAATGCACAGTTCCAATTACTCATTTTCTGTGGAGAAGACAGACCGTTTGTCAAAAATATCAGCGATAACATTAATAGTCACATTCACAACAACCTATAGTCGTTCATTAACTTAAATATGGACTGTGTATATTGGAAAAGGGGACGGATGTTTCCAAAAAGATGAATATGAAAAGAATCAATGAGGCTTCAATTCAAACCCCAGATGTGAATCTATTCCCAGCTGATGTTCAAATAGCCATGAAACTGCTCGCTCATCTAGAAATGGGTAGTCTACTTATACGGGATGAATATCAAATGGGCGTGGATTGCCAAATATAAAACTTTGAGGCATAGCGAAAAATAACTGAAATGGTTTTTGGGCCCAATTTTGATGACATGTAAAACTACAACCTTGTTTTTTTTTCTCTATCAGTTGTGGTTTTTTTCCGACAAACTATACAGTTTGTTGGCGAAATACAGTCGGTTTTTATGACTTTTTATGAAAAGAAAATTGATATAGTTTGTCGGCTAGTTACACTCGGTTTTTAAGACTTACCTATATCAAGAAAATTAATATAAAGTGATTTTCTCATTAGAAATCGAAACCATTAATTTTGGAAAGAAAAACACGCGTAACCCGCGTTATATTTGACAGTATCGTTAATTAGAATGAAATTCTGGAAACGATTATATACTGCTAAATAAAGGATATTATGATAAGTAAGCTAAAGAAAAGGGCTTAATTAAGAGCAGGCTCGAAATATCTTCTACTATTCCTCTCAGTTTCAAATTTAATTGCCCAACCACCGCGCCCACTTGAAAAATACACCATGTATATTTCAAAGTGATATTCATTTTCCTCAAAATGTAACCAAGATAAATACCAATTTCCAACTAAATGGTACAGGCAATCATTTAAAATGAACATTCGAAAGCGCCTCGAGCAATCATATTCATTTGCGAATTATTTAGCATATACCGTTTCAATAGTAGCATTTCGTACAACTGGGTAGATTTTTTAGGGATCCGTATCGCAAAAGGAAAAACGGAACCCTTGTAAGATAAATTTATTATCATTTGGTCTATCAAGACCCACGTGAAGGTATCGATTTTAAATTAAAACCGTATACTCAGGTCTGTGGTCCCTTGAAACTGTGAAAAAAACATATTTCTAAGTTAACGAAAAAAATATAGTGTCATTTAGGTATGTTGCAGAAAATTTATATTTCGACACCCTCAAGGAAATCAAAATTCATATGGTACTTCCCGTTGACCTAGAATCCTGAAACTTGGCATGAATCTAAGTTTTAAAGCACAAATATAGGGAAAAATCTGAAGACTGACGATTCGTAGTTACTTCTCCAAAAAAACTTTTTACGATTCGGAAAACACTTAAACCTTAAGATAAAAAAACCGGGCAAGTGCGAGTCGGACTCGCGCACTGAGGGTTTCGTACCAACCTACCTATAAAAACAGTTTAATTCTCGAATCGAGTCTTGAAGACTTTTCAATTTTTTTTTCTTGTGACGTAACTAAAAATTTTCAGTTTTCAGACTTTTCCCGATATTAGTGCTATAATACCTTGCTTCGTGCCAAATTTCAAGATTCTAGGTCAACGGGAAGCACCCTATGAGTTTTGATTCCTTTGACAGTGTCGAAAGGATAATGGGCAAATTGTCCCAAGTGTTGTAGCACTTTGTGTGATATATCAATTTGTAGATATCGTTTAGAGGAACAAATTATTGTATGACCACGAAGTTGGATTCCGCGTCAGAAAAAACTTACAGGTGTTTAACGTTTTTTTAAATATTATTAAAAGTTAGCGTTATTTATGGTATTTCATAAGAGAGATAGAAGAAGAGTTCTGCATATGGCCTTTTTAGACCTGCAGAACGCCTTCGACTGTATACCTTGGCAGTCCATGTGGTGGGCACTCTGCTTCAAGGGCGTTACCGAGGTCTATATTGACAATATCAGATATATATACCAATATACGATAGTATGATTCCGCGCCGAAATCTAGACCGCTGTTGGTGAATCTAATGTTTTCTCAATATCTCTTGGCATTCACCAAGGTTCAATTCTTAGCCCTTTCTTGTTTAATGTTAAGCTCGATGTAGTTACGACTAACATCCAAGATCAGCCTTCATGGCTAATGATGTATGCCGATGACATCGCCCTCGTTAATCAGAACAAAGCCCATCTTGAGCGCAAAGTCAACATTTGGAAAAACACGCTGGAAAATGGCGGTCAGGGACTAAATGTGGCAAAAAACGAGTACATGTCCTGTGGCAGCACGGATTCAAACATCATCCGAATAGGTTCGGATTTGATCACAAAGTCATCGGACTTTGTGATCAAATCCGACGATGTAACGTATCGACGTTACGGTACCTTGGATCCGTGCTGCACAAGTCTGGCAACGTGAATGAGAATGTCCAAGCACGTATAGGCGCGGTTTGGGCAAAATGGCGCGAGGTAACGGGCGTTCTATGTGACCGCAAAATGCCTCCGATGCTCAAAGGGCAGATATATAAATGCATGATACGGCCTTTCCTCCTGTACGGTGGCGATTGTTGACCAGCATTAAGCAGACACACTCAGGAGCTTTGTGTCATGGAGATGAAGATGCTGAGGTGGATAAGCGGCGTAAACCGATCCGATCGCATACGCAACTCATTCATCCGGGTAGTCTTGGTGTCCGTGACGTGGGGGAAATACTGCAAGAGTGTCGTCTGAGTTGGTATGGCCAGATCATTCGCCGTCCTATGGAGTACGTTAGTCGGAGATGCATGAATATGGCTTTCCTTGGGGCTAGGTTCCGTGGTTGCCCTCGCAAGCGCTGTCTGGACGTCGTCAAGTCCGAGATGAGAGCCAATGGCCTGACTGAAAAGGATGTGGAAGATCGGGTAAAGTGGAGGAAAGTCAGCCGGAAGGCGGACTTAAAGCCAGGTGGAAGAAGATATATTAGTAAAAACGAACTTGACAGGGAAACGTTTTGCCACAGCTTTACTGTTCATGTTTGACAGGTAATCGCACCATCTTAACTTGTACATACATTATGAGTATTATTTGGTTCCTGGGATTTGTGAGGCACCTGGCTGATGATTTTCAATGCCCCGCAAGATTTTTGGATGATATAATTCCAATTGATCGTAACGAATAAATAAGATAATGCATTTTGTAGGTTAATGTAAATTGTGAAAAGTGTGTGTATTTATGACAAATAATAAAATAATGGTTAATAAAAATTATTTTCTCATGTTTATCCTTTACCGTAATACATATAAAACACCAGCATAGCCATAAAGATGTAGGACAAACATCCTACTAAGAGCGGATGGTTTTTTTTAGCTTGTTTTCAAAAATATTTTTTCCTTACTTGGACATCACTTAGAGTAAAAAGAAGTGAATATATGTAATAAGGGGAGCACATACAACATTTGACTACATATCATATATTGCTACAATGGTTGGGACAAACTCCATACAAATCTGCCCATCATCCTTTACGTTTTTTGCAACATAAACGGGCGTATCTTTTTTTCCCGTCAACTTACAAGTTTGATTTTTGCACAACTTCAAGGGACCGCGGATTTCAATATATAGTTTTAATTTCAACTTGATACCTTCACGCGTTCCTGAGAAAAAGGGTCTTGACAGACGGACGGACAGACGGACAACAAAGTGATCCTATAAGGGTTCCGTTTTTCCTTTTGAGGTACGGAACCCTAAAAAAACGAAAAAAACAACGAGACTCCATTTGGAAATTCAATTGTTTTCATATGTCAGTTCGTACGGAACCCACGGTACGCAAGTCCGACTCGCACTTGCCGAGTTGTTTTTTATCTACGTTAATGGATAAGGCTGTCTTACTTTTCCATAGACACAAAAGCCTCCATTATAGAGTGTAAGAGAATAGACAATCGCTGCTAGAGAGGATTATTAATAGCCACAGAGTATATAGATATTTCGTGTGTGTGCTGTGTGTAGGTGTATTTACAATAGGTAGTCTGTGTATCGCTTTACACTACATTAGGCTGGGTGAAAACAGCTTGTTTTGTGACACTAACGTGTATAGATTGACTGTCTTTGTTGTAGGCAATTTGTTTAGTATGTAGAAGATATATTAACCTATCAATACCCGCGAAACGAGACACAATAGTAAGACAATAACAGCGCGGTCCTATGAGACCGGTCGGGGATTCATGTATTAAGTAGCTTAGAGAAATTGCTATTAATACCTTTGTCCATACAGACACAAAATAGGTATGAATGCGAAAGTAACCCAGTCTGTCTGTGACCTCTTCACGTCATAATAACATACATAAGATACTCGTAAATAGATCTTTTTATCTTGGTTATGATACTTTATCCCGCCTGACATTTGTAGATCTTTGGCAGTCGTTACGGATAGTCAGAAGCCAGAAAATCTGACTCCAGTCTTGCCATGAAGTACCGTGTTACCCCAGTTAATGGGTTGTGGAGGTCTGGTAGGCTGCCGCTCCTCGTAAAATACTGGTATTCAGCTAAATCCGGTTTGACTGGAAGCCGACCTGAATATAGTTGGGAAAAGGCTAGGTAGATGAGATAATACTTTATTCCAGGAGTTTGTTTACCTAGGATAATTTTGGAATTGCAGTAGCTGGTATGTGTGTAACGCGATTTTTTAAATAATATTACTGTGTGTTTTTTGTTGCACATTCACAATTAAAACAACTGTACAGATTGGTATGAAAGATGCCAGAATTTCTATGAAATTGGGAACCACCTTCCATTTAGGGTTTGTTTTACATCGTTAAATAAGTATTTTTGATCTGAGTAAAAGTTACTCTGGCGTCAAGTTCCAAATCTTAGTCCCTTCCAAGCTATTCTTAGTATCTTCTGATCCAGTAACTTTTATTCAGCTTAAAAATACCTTATCCTAGGATGTAGGTAACACAATATGTATGGTGGTAAATTAGACCCCTAGCAATTGGTAGTTGGGCCCAGGATAATTGCATCCTCCGATAGCACGAGGGTTGGCCATGCTCTGGAATAGGATAAGTATTATCATGGGAATATGTTCCCTTGGAATATTTTTCCATAATCATGCGGAAAAAGCCGCTGGCAGAAGCTAGTGAAGAAAATGATTAAAATTTTCCGCGAAGGGAGGAATTCAGTATTTGTGTGGTTTCATAATGTTCACAATTCCACGAAATTACATAGAAATAGAGTAAGAAGATTATATTCAAAATTAAATTCAAAGGACTCATTTCGAAATAAATTCTACTAAGTAATTTTCTTTTTGGTTTAAAACCTCGCGAAAGAAGGGTTCCATACCGATTATAGCAAAAAACTGAAAATATATTGTAAATATGTTGTATGGAAGCCCAACTTAAATGTTTATTTTATTCTGGTTTTAATATTTGTTATTATAACGACAACAGAAACACATCATCTGTGAATTTTTAACTTTCTAGCTATGACGGTTTTTCCTATCTCGGTCTATGAGATACAATCTGGTGAGACAGATGGACAGTGGGGTAATAGCGTTCGGAAAGCGGAGTTATAGCGTTCAGAAAGCGGAGTTAAAACGTTCGGAAAACGGAGTTATAGCGTTCGGAAAGCGGAGTTAAAACGTTCGGAAAACGGAGTTATAGCGTTCGGAAAGCGGAGTTAAAACGTTCGGAAAACGGAGTTATAGTGTTCGGAAAGCGGAGTTAAAACGTTCGGAAAACGGAGTTATAGCGTTCGGAAAGCGGAGTTAAAACGTTCGGAAAACGGAGTTATAGCGTTCGGAAAGCGGAGTTATACTCGTAACAAAAAGTTCCCGTTTTAACCCTTTACATTCAGAACCCTAAAACTGTCTTTACACACCAAACGGAATATATACTCGTAGATACTCGTACTCTCATTTAAATACAAGTTTTAATGAATCCGTTAATTAGTAGGAATGTTTTGAACGTAGAGAGAATATTTCCGTCCCTTCCGCTCCGTGTTAGCTATGTTAGGAGAATTACTAACGACATCGCTAGGGCGACACTCTAACCACATTTCACAAAATGGCTTTAAATATTCCTCTAACGATGGGTTAAACTATAAATTTTACTGATATAGGACTAAGGGATTTATAGAAGGAGAATGGATAGAATAATCATAAGGTATAGCCCATGGTCAGATTGTTGTTGAATTAAACTAAAACTGCAGGAAAAATTGAGTTAAGGTTTTTTTTTATGGTAGGGGAATCATCAGAATGACTTCCCCCGCTCTTGGGCGGAGCGGGAGGGCGTGTCAGACTCTTACTGACGAAACCCCTACCCCGTTCCTTCGTTGCCTTCGTTTTGGGGGGGACTCGGTGTCAAAACTATACCTATGTTCGTTCAATTGCCTTTTTCGTTCAAGACCACGTGTTTTTTTCATACTATTTCCCATGGCTGTAGCAGGCTTGCAGACATCTCTTTGAATCGCGCGTGGAACGCGATTAAGAAGAGAAGAAGAAAAATATCGAAAACTCTAGTTCAGTCCCTATAAGACGAACAGACCCCACGTATTCTGCCGCCTCTTTCGCTAGCCTTACTCCTGCGCAGAAAGAGGTGACCAGTTATCATTCCTCCTAAGGGCCATGACCTGTACCAGGGACCACTCCCCCAGATACCGATGTCCTCCGCCCAAGCGGGGTACACCTCCACCGTATGCTCCACCAAGTCATTATGGCGCCAAGTCATTATGGTGTTCATGTCATAATGGCTGTCCACACTATGGTGACACCCGGTCGTTTCTACCACTCGAATCCAGTGCAGGAACCTCCCGAACACACCATTTCATGTTTTGAAAAGATGGTTCCATATTTTTCAAAACGCTGTTCTGTTGGTGGGATCTATAGGGAATTGAAGGGACAAATCCTTATGTTTAGAAAACATCAACTGTAACGTAGATAAATAAATACACAACATTTATGAAAACATCCACAATCTTTGACATGACAAAATTCATTTCCACGAAGAACGTATAGAAAATATTTTCAAAAGAATTTCCTGAAGGCGAATAACTTGCGAAAATATTCTTCTGAACATAATCCGTTTCGTCGGAGCATTTTCTCACTAAATTCCGCCTTTGTCTTATGGCCACATTGTTAACTACGATACGAATGTGAAGGTAATTCCTGAACGTAAAAATCTAAACTTTAATAGGTACGCGTTCTAAGATTACTTAGGTGGACCGACAACCTGGCGAGGATCGCGGGAATTCGATGGATGCGAGACGCACAGGACCGGTCGCTGTGGCGACGCTTGGGGGAGGCCTATGTCCGACTGAGATGATGATGATGATGATGAAGATTACTTATATCATCATCATCTCAGCCACAAGACGTCCACTGCTGGACATAGGCCTTCCCCAAGCGCCTCCACAACGACCGGTCCTGTGCGTCTCCAACGGATGTATACGAGTATGTAAAATTCATAATATTATGATTAAAGTGTCCATGGAGTTTCTTGTACGTTCTTCTCCATAGAGATCTACACTTTGGAACGTGCAATTTAGTTTCACTTTTTTTTTACTGACTTACCTTTACCGACATTTTGACTATTCAAAAGTGCTTGTAAATGGTCTATTTGAAATAAATGCTTTTGACTTTGACATCTGTACCTATTTAGAATTTCCAACTTTTACTCAGAAGCTAGTACCTCAATAATGTAATTAAGTTTCTTCTTACCTTAGAATTACGTACCGGAATCCTTTATAACCGTCGAATGTTAGAAAGATACTCGTATTTGGAATTCCGAAGTGAATGGTGGAGCAGTGGAAAGTTGAAAAAAAAATGTATACAAGTCTGTCTTTTAAGAGAGATAAGACGTCGAATTAGTACTAACGAATGTATTGTTTGTGACTGCCAAGGAGTTTAATTTCGGCAGCAGGAAAAACCGTAAATGGACCTCTAAGGCTTATTTTAAAGCTAATGAGCGTTTTCAGACTTTTACTAACAAAAAACCCACTTGCGTTCTTTCAATTACCTTTTGCGGCCCAAGGTCGCGGTGACTTCATGAAAGGGCAAACTTATGTTCAATATATCCGACTTTTAAAACCGTATCCTTACAAGAAATTTAAATAAAATCCTCGGGTAGAAAACAAACAATATGTTGATTCAATTTTATTGCAACTGAAAGGCATTGTCGCAAACCATTCGAACGACACTGAATAAAAATTTACGACATTCACAGCAGTTTATAAAGACAAACTTTTGCTGTAAATTCTATTTATGATAAAAGGGGTAGGGAGCTTTTTAACGCGGATTTTCCACACATTTCCCTCTCGTAACTTCTGTTAAAAAAATAATTAACAGAAACAAAAAACTGCCACGACCACTGGGAGCCGTGCTAATTTTTCAAAACAAGAAAACTTTTTCGAGTGTTTGTTTGAAACTGTCGTCCACACGTGTGGTAGAAACTGTCGTAACTCTGTAACTCGGTGTATGTGTAATCAGGAACGCATGTTGGAGAATCATGGAACGCGGTTGTGTCCCGGTCCCGGAAGAATTCAGAACGAAGCGCGCTTGTTTCTATATTATACGTATCTTGTCAGAATAGTCTCTCTGTGGGATTTTTTTAAAGAGTTACCGTGGTCCTAAAACGCAAAGGGCAACAAAGTATAAGTCAATAAAAGTCTAACACTCCCTCTACCACCACCCAGAATGGTAGAACATACTTAACGATTTTTAATGACACACCTTGAAATGAAAAAGGCCCGCATTTATATCACCTGGTAAACGAAGATTTGGTGGACGATGGAGCACGCTTACCTAGAAATAACCCATGCTCTTGACTTAAAGACCTTCAGGTAAAAAAATCTCTTGTTGGGTGTTCCCACCTGAGCTGTTTGCGCTATGAATGGATTCCCGAAACGTTTTGTGCGTATATGTGGGATGTCGACCATAGGCACAGTAACTTCGAGGTGTGAATATTCGCTCTAAAGATTGTGATTTTAGCTGGCTCCAATGACGGGGCAGAAGCTTTGTAGGTACTTCCCTTATGAATAGGGAGTACCTACCCGCAAATTGTGTTACACTTCGTCACAATTTTCCCTATGAAACATAATCAACAGAGTTCCGTTCCTAAACTTATTTACGAAACCAAATAAAGTTACGACACGACAATCATGCTTCTTTTAAGATGGACGTCGAAATTGAAAAAGTTTTTAATTAACAATAAAACAAATAAACTTTGTAAATTAATGTTAAATGTTACTTATAATTTAATATCTATAAATTGTGGAGGATTTAGAAAGTAACATAGGAAACCAGAAACAGATTATTATTATTTGCGTGTTGTGAAATGTTTACTATTTCCGCGAAGTTACAGAGTTATATTCAATATTACACGCGGAATATAACTATAACACTTAAAATATAGAGGATTAATTTAAATAAATTGAGTGACTTTTCTTTTTCATTAATTACTAGTAGATACTATTATATTATTAGGTACTAATCAAATAGAGAATTTCAAAAGCAGTCAGTTTAAAAAAAAACACTAAAAACAACATTAAACATTTAAAAAATTACTATACTTAATTATAAGTTTTGTGTACAATAAAGAATTAAAGAATTAAAATTAAATTCAAGTTCTTGGTACTTAACTAATACTCTTATACAATTCTTATAAAATTAAATACATCATTTAATTGGCGTTGCGCCAATTAGTTTAAGGAACCACAAGTTTATTTTAAATATCAAAACTAGTTAGTTATTGAAAAAAACCATCCGTAATACCTATAAATATTAATTCATAAAGCTTAGTACCAAAAACTAAATTATTCGTCTGAAATAATCCTTTACGCTAGAACAAAACGTTGATTAAATTAAAACAGTAGCATTTTGTATTTTCAAACTACAGTTTGTGGCTTTCACAAACCTGTACCTACCTATGTACAGTAAGTACATAAGCGGATTTAACAGTTTCTATTAACTATACTGCTAAAGTACCTGTTAAAAGCGAGCAAAGCTGAATTAACGCATTAGTACATAGCTATTAAATGCTGCAGGAATTATCGAAAGAGTTACCGTGGTCCTCTTTTTTATTATGCATAGGCTCGCGTTTGACCACTATCTCACCTGATGGTAAGCGATGATGTGGCCGACGATGGAGCACGCTTGCCTAGAAGTAACCTATGTACTCTTGACTAGAAGACTCCTAAGACCCTAAATCGCTAAAGGCAGCTGAAAGAACACACTTGGGTTTTAGTCAGTAAAATTCTGACGCTCTCTTTAGTAAGTAAAAATCTGACACGCATGCCGTCCCGCTCCAAACAGAGCGGGAGAAGTTATTTGATGATTTAACCGCGCATAGTTACTATAGTGAAACAAAGCCAGGAGGGATACAGTAATGTAGCTAATTAAATTCTACTATTCTCATTAAATGAGTGTAGTGGAAATCAGAAACGTTTATTTCAATTAAACCATTTACAGATGTTTGAATTGGCAGAATGTCGGTCAGTTAAAAATGTGAAGCTACATTACACCTTCCAAAGCGTAGATCTCTATGGAGAAAAACATGCAAAAATCTCCATAGACACTCATAGTTAATTAGTTAGTTAGCTTTGTGTCCCACTGCTGGGCGATCGCCTCCCTCTCCCTTTTCCACACACACCTGTCTTCAGCCATTGCAGGCCAGACACTCATGAGTTACAAAAATCTTGAGGAATTAAATTTAAGTGAAAGTGAGTGGAATTGCCCTAGGCTATCCTTGATTGAAAGTCGGTGGCCAATCGCAACAGTGATCAGTTAAGTTCGCAGAAGTCATAGTGCTTAATTATTTGTGCAAATAAAGGGGCTCTCTGTTCTTTTACTCTGTAGCGACATCTGACGTCAAAGAATCCTGCATCCCGCAAACAAAGTTCTCCGAGCGATTTGAATAGATACAACAGCCCGAAATCATCTGTCGGGCAGTTGCTCACCTGATATAGCTCTCGTCCAGTTGGAGGATCCGCCCTTTTCAACGGAGTCCCACAGGACTATACTTACTCTTCATCCCACATACCTCTAAAACTCTCATAGTCTCATTGAAGGAACAGCAATTTAACATGACCAGGCAAAGATCAGGCATAGGACCAACGCATATATATGTCGTAGGATAATTTGATACTTCGAATCTTCGCGAAAATCCTAGGGGTTTTGCGAAAACGCGGATAATTAGACATAGGCGAAAAATTATCAAATCTTACTGGACAAAGTCAGGATTTTTGCGAAAATACTCGTTACTATAGCAATATTGCGAAACGAAACGCTGGCTGTTATGAAATAAGAACGCTGATTGGTCGGTCAGCAGTCAGAGGAGCTCGTGGCTAGATAATAACAGCCGCACAGGTCGATCTTCAAGGTTAAGCAACGCTTGCCTAGGTTGGTCTGTGGATGGGTGACCATCTTAACATAACGAGTTTCCTCCGTGCCTCGGAAAGCACGTTAAGCCGTTGGTCCCGGCTGTCATTTGTAGATCTTTGGCAGTCGTTACGGGTAGTCAGAAGCCAGTAAATCTGACTCCAGTCTTGCCATGAAGTACCGTGTTACCCCAGCTAATGGGTTGTGGAGGTCTGGTAGGCAGCCGCTCCTCGTAAAATACTGGTATTCAGCTAAATCCGGCTTGACTGGAAGCCGACCCCAATATAGTTGGGAAAAGGCTAGGCAGATGATGATTGGTCGGTCAGCGCGTTCAATAAGAGATCGTCTCTGATTGGTTGACGTCTTAAATGTCAATCATTTGTTCAATTCCATTGTTGCACTATTAAACTAATTGTTTACCTAACCAGTTTCATCCAATTTATGGATTACACCCTAAAATTGGATCATTTTTTTTTACTACGTCTGAGATCTCCTATTATCTGTAGAAAACAACATACATACTAAAATTTTCAATAAAAAGTTTATAAAAATCAATTTAGTGATTTTCCTTTCTCACTTATTCTAAACCTTCATAACTCTATGATACAATACTTGAAGTTAATTTAATCATCGGCAAACTAGGAACCAATTAGAAGTCAGCCAGCAAAATTGTAGCCAATCAGTGTTGAGCACATCAAATCTTACTATCGTAACGAGTATTTTCGCAAAAATCCTGACTTTGTCCAGTAAGATTTGATAATTTTTCGCCTATGTCTAATTATCCGCGTTTTCGCAAAACCCCTAGGATTTTCGCGAAGATTCGAAGTATCAAATTATCCTACGACATATATAACGCCAAGTGTCGTCACAACGAATGGTTCTGTGCGTTTCTCATCATCATAATCTCACCAGCCAACAGCTAAGAGTAATTTCTAATTAACTGTCCCAATTGCATCTCTACCTCTGTCCCAACTGCCCTCTCTAATATACTCTTTGCATCCGGAAATCGACCTCAGGATCTCCCAATCAGCAGTCATGCTTACAACCACTTGGCTACCTCTCACCAACTCAGCCATTCGCATTAAAATGCAGTTTCAGTCGGCTAATCAAACCAGTAGCGGTATTGTTACGTCGCGGTCGGCAGAATGCAAACGGGTCAGATTTGTGCCCCACTGCATTCTATAGTATTTAAACTTGTTTAGACAATTATAGGGTAAATAGGATGTATGAGTGTATGATGAAATCACATTAATGTCTCGGAAAACTAACTTTTGTAGATCAATCAATCAATCCCCTGACTTGTTCCCTATTTGAGGTCAGCCCGCCTGATACACTTCCGCCATTCTAGGCGATTTTGTGTCATTTCGGGTGTTAGTCCCATTGTAACGTTTATAGATATATAAAAATTAACAATTATCACTTTACACTAATATTATTAAGGCAAAAGTTTGTGGGTGTGTGTGTATGTTTGTTACTCCTTCACGCTCATTCGGCTTAACGGATTTCGACGAAACTTGGTTGGTTCGTGGGTATTGGGTAGACTATGTCCTGGAATACTTTTTATCCTGATACTCTTCAAAGCAATTTCTAACATTCAAGAAAACAAGCCTCAATATTATTAATTTCTTGTTTAATGTCTTCCTCTAATTTTCCCTTTTCAAACAGATGCTATTCAAATTAATTAAATTCTAAAAAAGTCAATTAAACAATACCCATACATATCTACTCTCGTCTAATCACAGCAGTATTATTGCGGTGTGTATTGTAGCGTCGCCAGCAGAGTGTAAACGGGTCACATTCGCGCCCCACTGCCGCGCACTATTTAAGCCTGTTTAAAGTATTATACATGTCAAGTTATTAAGACTGTGTGTTATGATTGTTGTTGTGAGATTTTGTAGTCTTTTTCTTGGCGCTTCATATTTTTCCACTGTGACTTAATTTGTACATACGCTACATTAGAATGAGCTTTATTTATGAGGAGGGAAATTATCCAATGACTTCTCCCGTTCTAGGCTGGAGTGGCAGGACGTGTCAGACTTTTACTGACTAAAACCTACTCTATGTTCCTTCTTTGCCTTTACTTTAGGACCCCGGGGCTATCTTTCGCACAACCCTTTGCCCCAGTAAAAAATAGAGTATAAAGCTTTTTTTTGGAGTTGAAAAATTAGTCAGTGGGTTGTCTTAGGAGCAAAGTTCATCAAATATCTTCTTTCGCTCTAGCTGGAGCGATGGGAAGTGTCAGACTTTTACTGACCAAAACCCACTTGTCTTCTTTTCGTTCCAGGGTCACGGTATATTTTTCGAAAAATTCTGCAGTCCAAGTTAGACAAGTATTTTTCAATAAAGACACTTAAGATGTCGATCCGAAACGTCCTTTCTTTTCTAAACACTGAAAAAGGGTTAGTGTAAAAATATGTTAGAAAACTTTTCCTTTGAAATGAAAAAAACAATTGGGAACCCATGTGAAAACGTGAAAGGTTCTCTTTATTAAAAAAAAAAGGTTTGTTTGTTGAAGGCGTACAAGTAAGATGTTTTGTTTTGACCTGAAGTTTTTTTTTTTTGTTTTCGTCATACAAATATAAAATACAGACAAACAAAACTCCTTTTTGTTATTTATGAACTTCGTACTGTTGCTGTTAAAACTAAACCACTATTATTATATCCAGCCTGGACGAAGCTTGGCAAAGGATTTTCTTCATTACTTTCATTGTTCTTACCTATTCATAAGGAAGACATCTAAATCATTCTGCCATCTCCTTCGTGGCACCAGTTTTTAATTAACCATTATTTTTTTATCAGCTGGTCCCCACTTATTTATTAGTTGGGGACTTATTTAACACCACTTAATTCATGAATCCCGGACCGGTCTCATTGGACCGCGCTGTTATTGTTTTACTATTGTGTCTCGTTTCGCGGGTATTGATAGGTTAATTAGAAATATTTACAAATTTGAACAGTTCAAGAATGATCCTGATCGAAGATCCTGATTCTAAGCTTCTATTTACATACGATAATGAAAATTTCCAAAAAATATACTTAGGTATTGCTCTTTTAACACGAAATTAACACAAGTTACACCAACTCCTACACTTACCGGTAAAACGCAAACATATTTTACGTATGTAAGTCACATAATAGAAAGTAAATACAGTCTTTGTGTGCTCTGAAATGAAGAAGGGCTTCAATAAAAATGTCACGCCCCCAACGCAAACAACAGCTGAATGTGAATCGAACCTTTATCGACTAGTATTGTGGAAATAACCTCTCCTTTTTTAAGTTGGTTAAAAATAGATGCGACTTAAAAAAAATGTAAAATGGTTTTTATTTTAAAAGCTGGTGTTATTGGTTGTTTTTTTTGGTTGTTTTTTTGGTAAACGTTTTCGAAACTAAAGTTACCAATTTGCAACATTTTTTGTTATTATTTTAACTAGTGGTTGACTGCGATCCCAACTGATGGTAAGCAGTGATGCAATATTTGATGGTGAGATTCACTAGTTTATCAAGTTTTAAAAAAATACTAGTTAATCAATAATTCTTTAAAAAAAAATTGGTGCTAATTTTTGTATATTTTTTTATTATTATGAACTTGTTGTGTCCCACGGCCACTACAAAGCCTTTACCTCTCCAACTCTTCCACTTTTCTTTGTCTACATCTAGAATTTTTTATTAATGATTTTATTGTTCCCCTTTACAGTTATTGTCGTTTATTATTATCACCAAAAACAATCACACCTACATTTCAACTACCATTTTAACCAAATAAAAATAAAAATGTTAATGCCGATGAGTCACAGCCCATAAACATCAGCGGGACAGTTCACCGGTACTAAAATCTTGTTTTCTCATATAAATAAAGTGCATTCACACAGATACCAGTATTCGAGTGATATTCAGTAACCGGTCCCCGCTTCCGCCTGGCCTACTGACCGTGGTTGGTTATTAAATTATCTCCTACCTGTTTTAAACGCACTTAAGGGGCAGATGTATAATTATATGTGTCTTGATGATTTTAAATCTAATGCCGCGGCCAGACTATGCTCCTCGCGCTGCTCATCGCTCTGCTCCTCGCGCTGCCGTGATTTGCCGCGATGTTGCCCTCTCTGTCCACACACTGCTCTACTCGCGCAATTAATCGCGCGATTAATCGCGACGCTCCTCACTTGTCATTTGCCTTGGTGAGGACGAGGTGGCAGGACGAGGAGCATGACGAGTGGCGTGACGAGTAACGTGGCCACACTATGTCTCTGCCTCCTTTCCTCGTTACTTCCCATGCTACTCGTCGAGTGTGTGGCCGCGGCATAACATACACAAACGGCTAACTGTAGGGGCCTGGCAAGGTCGAAATCTAGTGGGGCCCTGGGTTGAACGAAAGAGTACCCTGGAACCCTGGAATTAAGGCAAAGAAAGAACGGCAGTGGGGTTTTAGTCAGTAGAAATCTGACATGCCCTCCCGCTTCGCCCAGAGCGGTAGGCGCCAACGAAAACGCCAATAGGTTCAATTCAGCGTCCTAACAGAACAGGACCTCAAGCCTGCTATAAGAATTGTATCAGAATTGATGATCATTGGCTTCATAATTGTTAATTACCCAGATACCCGCGAAAAGAGACACAATAGTGAAACAATAACAGCGCGGTCTCATAGGACCGGTTGGGGATTCAAACGTTACTTTTGACACCTTGGTACTAGCAAACTAGTCAAAATTGAAGCCTTAAGACTTAGAATAATTGTATCAGAATGGTCCTGATCTTGGTTGGAGAATAGTTTGTGTTGCAGCTCCAACCAAGGTGACCTCTGTTGGGATGCTGGATTTACAACCATGTGAAAGACGTTTAGGGCCTATTTCACAATGTCCGAGTAGGCACTACTCACTGAATAAATTCAAAAATTTGACAGAATTTGTATGAAATTATCTGTCAAGTAAGATACTCGAAACTTAATCATAGGTGGTGAAATAGGCCCTTAGTGTCGCCTTAACTCACTAGATTAGCTGGCTCCGTGGCTGGTCGACATTATAAATGAAATCTGTTTACGATCTGTTGCAATTTTCTTGTTGGTAAATTAAGTTATGGATGATGGGTTTGCGCCGTTTGCGGTTAAAAGGAATCCAGGTCGGTTTACCTTCCCAGCTATATATATTTTTTTGTTGAGACTTTGTAAAAAGAACATTTTAAATTAATGTAAAAATCAAGGTACCTACTTAATGTAAGTATTCAAGGAATAAAACCAAAAATGATTCAAACCAGGCCACGATATCACACTAATAGGAATTATAAAGGCGAAAGTTTATGAGTATGTTTGGTACGTTTTCACGCTTTATTTGCCTTGGAACGTAAAGGACAACAGATGGGTTTTAGTCTGTAAAAGTCTGTCTTGCCCTTTCGCTTTAACCAGGAGCGGCACTTGACATCCAGTTAAAAAAAAAGTATTTGGTATATATAAGTAGCTCGTTTATTCAAAACACATGCCACTGCATGACACCCAGACGTACCCACTTATATGTAAATAAGTTGCCATCACAAAAAAACCTAACAATCCAATTCCGGTATGGATTGTATTATTCTCAATTCGTGCAAAAGATTTCCCCAAAGATTATTCCGACGAAAAAAAGCGAAGTAGAAAAATATATCGCAGCTTGAATATTTCAATGGAAAGATGGAAAGTTGGGTTTTGTATATCGATAATGTAGCTATTCATTGGCGGACATCCAAAGCGTTCCAGCCCATTGTCCACTACTTTCCATATGTGTGCCTACATATATTATGTTCCACGTTTTAGGGCTAGATTCCAAACTACGGTTTCTTTGTAGCGTGAGCCAAAGAGATATTTTCATTCAATGTTTATTTACGGGCTTATAAATCATGCATTAGTTTTACACTTCGTCCTGAGAGACTTTTAACGTAGGTCGGCTTTCGTAAAGTAACCTCAGCACGGAAATACGATACAAGCTCGTTTTAGGTTGTTTCTAGTCTCCGCTTTACCTGTCTTTTTTTTAGTCTGTGTTTTTTTAGTCACGGTTTGAGCTTTGTTCTTCATAGATGTTGTAACATGTTGCAGCATTTGGCAGTAATTATAGCTAATTAACCTTCTCAGCAAACTTCGCGGAGATAGTCAATACTACAATAAATTTTTCAGCTTCATTACATCCCGAGATGGCGCCTGTTTAAATGATTTCACATATTGTTTAGTACATCATTTTTACATCACAATCATCATCATCATTTCAGCCGAAAGATGTCTATTACTGGACATATGTATAATACTCAAAATATTCACAAGGACTCGATTTGCAAATCATTAAAACAACCACTAATCTTTACACGAAAAATTCCCGCCAAAAACAGTTTGGTTTTTTTGGTCTGACATTTTTGACCGGTCTAACTCTGCATTAACGTCATTTGTGGAAACCGTTCCAACTTCATTGTTACAGTCATGTCATTGTCAACTTTATAATCTAACTGTACTTCATTTCTCTTTAATAAACATTAGAACATAACTCATAAATAAAAACATGCCGCATAAACTCGTAAAAGCTTCCAACCTAAACCATAGATTATAAAATTTAATTTAAACTCGTTCGTTAAACTGGCCACCCTGAATATGATTAGAGGAATAAAAACATAAACTGGCAACCCGCTAACCTTGTAGCGAAGTGTTAGCAAGGAAATGGTGCTAAATAAACAAGGGCAAAATTTGTAGCGTCAGCAGAAACAATGAAATATTACGGTCCTCCCTCTCCCCAAGGTTGACAACGCATAAAGTTTTAACAACAATTTGTTACACGTGGACAATCCAGATCAGGATTAGCTTTTAAAAAAATAAAGGAGATGTTCAAAATAGATGCCTACCTATATAAAAAGCTCGAAAAATGTCTTTGTTTAAAAAATTCACTTAAAAATTTAAGGCACTCGCCTGATCCTTCAAACGAATAATTCATCCCTTTTTTCGCTGGTGTTTTTTAATCAAACTCTGAGCACAAATAGCTTCGTTGGAAACGTTTGTCTATAAAGCCGTGCGTTAACCATATCACTTTTTGTTCGTGGGTTAAAAATGCAGCGGACCCCGGGAGCGTTGACATAGTAAAAATTTATTCGTCGACCCGATTGTCAAAATGCTCTGGAGTAGCTCTTTTATCTCTGCCCCCGCGTGTACTGAATATTTTATTTATATTTTTAGTGCTGTTTTCGTACTGCACGCACTTTGCATGTTACTAACTTTGCATAAATACTACGCTATTTAGGGTATCTCCAAGTTGAAGACACCAGGCCACGAGGTAGGTCACCAATGAGATGAACAGACCAGATCAAGCCCGCTACTGTGCTCAGTTTGCGTATACACTCGAAAAGTTGCAGTCTGCGATGAATTACGACGCATTATCAAGGGCATCACTCATCGTGATTCACAATGATAACCACGGCAACACTATCAAGAGTCTACCAACTATGAACAAGAAAATTTATGCAATACACACTTCTTCTTGCTGCCTTTTTCCCATATTACTTGGGGTCGGCGCAACACGTTTTTTACTTCCATTCTGTCCTGTCATCTACCACTCGTTTACTAACTCCCTTTTCTTTCATATCACTCCTCACACAGTCCATCCATTTTTATTTGGCCTCTCTACAATATAATGTTAATGTTTATGCAATAGACACGTTCCTCTTTAAATTGGCAACATTATTCAGCCGCATTTGTAGCAAATAAAAAAAAATTTTGAAGTGTCAAGACATGATTCTCCTTTTTTTTTAAAATTTATTTAACGGCCATGGATACAAGTCCAATCATCCCATACATACTCGTCTAATTTAGGGTTGAAAGGAAATCGGCTTATGTTTATTCAGTGAGTAAATAGTTCATCCCACTGGGGTTGACCGCTGAATTGTGTATGCTAAAAGCCTTTTATGCTCTAACAAATGGGTGGCAACATTGAACAATGAAAAGCTAAGTGGTCAAGCATTTGCATGCATAAACGTTTGTCTGTCAAAGGATAACTAATATCCGTGAAAGGAAAGACGTCCTTGAGACCAATGACCTTTTGGACAAGACAGATACTTGACTCGGTTGTGAAAAGGAAGACATAATATATTAAAAAAAAAACCGGGCAAGTGCGAGTCGGACTCGCGCACTGAGGGTTTCGTACCAACCTACCTATAAAAACAGTTTAATTCTCGAATCGAGTCTTGAAGACTTTTCAAATTTTTTTTCTTGTGACGTAACTAAAAATTTTCAGTTTTCAGACTTTTCCCGATATTAGTGCTATAATACCTTGCTTCGTGCCAAATTTCAAGATTCTAGGTCAACGGGAAGCACCCTATGAGTTTTGATTCCTTTGACAGTGTCGAAATGTACGTTTTTTGCAACATAAACGGGCGTATCTTTTTTTCCCGTCAACTCACAAGTTTGATTTTTGCACAACTTCAAGGGACCGCGGATTTCAATATATGGTTTTAATTTCAACTTGATACCTTCACGCGTTCCTGAGAAAAAGGGTCTTGACAGACGGACGGACGGACTGACGGACAACAAAGTGATCCTATAAGGGTTCCGTTTTTTCCTTTTGAGGTACGGAACCCTAATAACGTACAGAGTGGTTGCAAGAGGTGGTTGTTTTTACTAAGAAATTAAATGATGGATAGATGAACAAGAATTTAACGTTTGAATCCCCAACCGGTCCTATGAGACCGCGCTGTTATTGTTTTACTATTGTGTCTCGTTTCGCGGGTATCTGAGTAATTAAAATATCCGTCCCTTGCACCGCGCAGTCGGGTAAAAAAGAAACATAAAGTGTAAAGAGAGAAAATACCAAGATTGGTTTACGTCGTTATTGGCGAAAATCTTGATCAACTGGTTGCGATATATAGATATACTCTTTATTGTACACCATAAAAAATACAGCAGCAGTTTAATATTGTTGGGCGTAACAATTGATAGTGTTATCGATAAAAGCGATTTTTTATAGATTTGACAGGGAAATAGAAGAGATAGTGTAGGAAATAGAGTAGTAATGGAAATATGCAATACAAAAGATAAGTACTCGTATGTACAAAAACCTAATGATTAACGGAAACAAATCAATAATGAATTGCGTAATATAGGACACCGAAGTGATGCACTTAAAAACTTTATTCAACTGCATAAAACTGAAACACTAACACCATATAAAACTACACATGACGGCATGAAGAATGAAGACATCTGAATATTCATAGCGAAGACTTTTACAGCCAACGTTCGAAGCACGTTCATCTACATTATTCCTACGCTCTCAAGTGCACTCGTTCCCCAACTCAATATGATCTCATGAAGGAGAGCTTCAGAAAATGTTGGCATTTTAGTTTGCAGTCTTCATTTTAATAAAATTGTTGCATTTGAGATGAGCGACAAATTTAACGATGATAGAAAAATTAAGCTACCATCTGTTTTTTATACCCTGAGACTAAAATGACATTTCAACACAAAAGAACTGCCATCATTCCTATAGTAAGTTTGACATAACTTGTGTCAATTTAGTCTCAGGGTATAAAAAACAGACGATAGACGCTAGCTATGAAGGCCCAGTGGTAACTGCCCCAATTTACGAGTGAAAGTTGGAGGCTCAAACCCAGGCAGGCGCTTTAATTTGTGTAATTGATTCTATGGCTACTGCTCTCAAAACGATGAAGGAAAACATTATGAGGAAATTGGCATGTCCCAAAACCAAAAATTCAAAAACATGTACCTAACAACCGCCAACCAATGCATGCTAGGCCCATGTTGTGGTTTACTGTATTCCCTCTCATTGAATGGACTGGATGGATGTTCTAATCTAAGTATCATCGGTGGACTGCGGCTTAGGACATCAACCATCTAAATATGCTTTAAGCCATGCTTGATTTTTTTGTTTTCTAAGTGGGTACACTCGCCTCTTATAAAGTACTCTGTAATGTTACTATGTTACTATATTTTAACGATATCATTTCACGGTGCTAGCTATGTTTCAATATTGCACAAGTTTCCTTCAGACAATTCTAGCAATTTGCTGACGATAAAGATCTTAGACGCGATATTTATTCTACATTTTGCAACCCAGATGTTCCCTAGAAGATACATAACATATCGTTAATGTAATCAGTTAAGTACATGTTTTTAAAAGTATGGCTTTCGAGAAACTTCGTGGTTTTTTTTTCTATTTATATTTAGCCATTAATTTTCTCCAGTGCAATATCAAAGCGTCCCATTTAAATAATTTAATTAAAAACCTCGTCTGGCCAATCAGAGTGTAGTTCAATAAAAGGGTTCCGAATATCAGAAAAAGAACGAATGAACGAATCGAATGAGAACTTCATTGTGGGATTATCTTCGCCTACGTATCTTGTACTTCTTTTATTTTTGCTGAAATGGATAGAACAAAACACGATCACAATAGAAACATGATTCGATTGTAGTGTTTGACGTTATATGCCAAATGGATTTTTTTTTCATTACTTTGCCGATTTCCGAATGTCATTAGCGAGAGTTTCAAATTTTTTATTCGAAAGAGTGATAATGTTTATGTCCATGAAGTGAACGTTTTATTATAAGTTTCCACAAGCCAACGAAGAGGCACTCGTGCCAAAAACTCATAAGTATTATAGTGTACTATTTTACTTGGCTGTATCTTTTAAATAATATAAGAGCGATTGTAAAAGGTTTGAACCAGATCAACTTTTCCCAGCGGATCGGGCGGTATTTGATTTCATTTTCGCCAGTCCGATTGGCGTGAAATTTTAACAATGATCGTAACAATACTTGCCTGCAGAAAGCAGAAAATAGTAAATCATTCAAATAACTGCAATGCAGTATTATTTCACAGCCACTTTATAAGGTGTCGTCCGCGAAATACGGCCATTTTAGTTTTACTAACTTTGGCGGCCGTAGTTTTGAAAATAACCATTTAGTTTTCAGTTTTATTTGGTGGCACGCCAGCGATAATGTTTATTTGTTTCTATATTTTAAGTTTTAACGAGATAAGAAATAATATTTAATGAAGAGTGTGTCAGAAGTGGCAATGCAAGACTCTGTTTTATATAACTTATCTGCAAGTTTCTAAAGTTACAAAAACGTAACAGAATGCAAAGATAAAATAAACAAAATACTTCTTGTGGTTAAGCAGCTTTTCTTTAATACCCTCGGAGGGACATTGCCTCTCAACTGATATCTAATAATAATACAACAAAAGATTTTAAAGGGAATCTCCTTAGAGGCCCGGAGGGAGATGAGGGAGGACGCAGTCGCGCTCCGAAGGAAAAAAGGTTAATAAAAATAAAACAAACTGATATTTCTCTATTGTTGTGCAAATAATTAAGTAGGTAGGTAGTCTAATGGAACTCATAAAAATATACGCGAGGAAATTTTCTTTTATGATAGGAAAATGGACCGAAGATAGTTTGCTTTGAGATAGCGGCTACTTTAATATCTGTTATAGGGGTACATATAGTAACTTTGTTGTGGAATTAGGAATCGGATGTGAATATCGACCGCTATTTAAATGAGTAAAATAGAGACACGTTATCATTTTAATAAAACAAATATTGTAAGTAAATTATCTTTGATATTTATAGAGATATTAGACAGAAATCATATCGCTAATATGTCCATGCGTCTCGCATCCATGGGATTCCTACGACCCAAAAATATGTCTTTCTTCAACTTTCTTGTCAAATATTCATGAAATGAATAGTCCAAAAATATTAAAAGAAATGGTGTAACAAATCGTAAGTCATCGTCATCTACCTAACCCTTTCCCAATTATATTCGGGTCGGCTTCCAGTCAAGCTGATTTAGCTGAATACCAGTATTTTATAAGTATTATGTTTAAATTATGAACTAGTTGTGTCTCAAAACTAAAATCGTAATTGCACGATAATATATATATATAATAATTATTAATTAATTTATATCTGCCAACATAAATGCTATTGCCTGTATCTATTGTAGTAGGTAACAATAACATAACATACTATTATAGGTACGTATTTAAGACGGGATATACGACTAGATATTATAATGGATTATGCTACAATACCCCGCCTTAGTGAGCACACTGAGCACTGAAATTCCGTCATACCTACACCGAGTAAATTCCTTTGTGGTCACATCGGGGAACATACTCATAGAAAATACTCGACAGAATTTAAAATATTGTTACAAGAATCCCTGGAATTCTTTTGAGAGATGAAGCTGGTTGATAAAAAATAATGGCTACGTATTTTAATAGGTAAATTTTTTTGTGGTTGAAATTTTCTCCAATATCTTTATAAATGTTCCGATGAACACGATAACAAGCGAAGAAACTGCCAATTTTACGTGTTACGGCCTACTATCAAATACACAAACCTAATAATAATAAAAATAAATTAGAGCATTATCTCGTCGGTGAATGGCGCATCCGTGTGACGAAACGGTATACGTCAAAAATTGCAAATTTTCAAATTACTTCGGCGTATCGCGTGCGATGAACGAGGCGTGACGGTAACCCTGTTACTCACTAGTTCCGACTGTACCGGCGCCGTGGTAACGGGGTGGTCCACTGTACCAGTCCTCGTGGTACAAACAGTTATGTGTATGAGTATGAGCTTATTCTAATTCGCTTTTCGTATTGTTTCAGGTATGTCTTCGTTGTTCCAGTCAACTAGGTTTTTGTGAAACTGTGCAAGTCTTTTTTGGAGCTTGTGTGACATTCTCAGGGGTTTGCAGTTCCTGTCAGCAGAATCACTTCTACTCTAGAACGCAAAGAGCTTCTGAACGAAAACAAGTGATTTTAGTCAGTAAGTCGTAAACTAAATCGCAAATAACGTCTCTGATGATTTTATTTGATAATTCCAAATACAGAAAAAGTTTATGGTATTTGTTAATAGAATTGAAAAAACAAGATGGTCGCCAATATTATAGATCTAAGTAGGTACGTGTTTGCGTGAGTGTGTTATTTGGTATGTATTATTTGTAGAATAAAAAATTACATAATGACATCATAATTTTGCATAACACTTAAGTACCAAAGTTACGCCGATAAACTGAGGAAAATAGCTCCTATGTGGCAAATAATTGTATTCATAGGTGCAAGCACAAGAGCACAATGTTTACTAATATTAAACGCTAACCACAGCATGGCCGTGTGTGCCTCACAAAATGGTATTGCAACTCAGTATTTATCAAGCAAATAAGTATGCCTTATGTTTGCTATTTTTTTTGGGGAAATTATAAAACACTCGTAACTCCTGATGCTCTGGAACTAGAGGGAGTGTCAGACTTTTACTGACTGAAACGCATAAGTATTTTCGTTCGCATTCAAAGGCCGTGGTATAACCGGCGGCAGATAACTTGGCAATGCGCAGAAATCGTTTTTTAGATCTATTTGGTGGTCAAGCGGGACGCGGGGTACGAGGTAGCGCCGATCCGGCGCGCGATTGGTGCAGCATTATAATAGTAGTTTATGATTGGTGCGTTAGACGACTTTTGCCTTTGCACTGCGTTACGTCCTGTTCGCTTATTGGCTGTTTTGCGCACCATGCGTGAAACTTGCCAACGTATTTGCCGAGTATTATAACTCTTTCGAACAATCTCGCTACCTAAAATAGCATGGCATAGTCTAGTTAGCCTTATAATGTTCCCACTACTGGTACTAAGGACAGGAGTCCTCTAACGCCCTTTTTCAATAACCTACCGCAGTTCATAGATAGATAGCTATCCCCGATAAACATTAATATTCTATCTGGATAGATATTAGTTGTGGATGGATATCCACAACTTCAGCAGGAAATGCTAGGTCGGTAGGTTATAGGAAAATAAGTAAGGGCAAAAGGATAGATTTGTTTATCTTTAGTAGCTGCAACTGTAGATAAATAGCTCAATGGAAACGGCCGTAAAAGAGGTAATTCTGCTGACCTGATGGTAATATTCTGATACATACAAAAACGAGTTTGACTTTAAACATTTTGAACGTAAGGCAGTTATCACTGGACCACCATAATTCACTGGCTACTTAAAGAAATAATTTTCTAATAAACGCTAAAAGTTTTAAACTCATACCATCAGTTAACGGGATGTCTCGATTCTCGATGCAGTTTGCAGTAACCACACAAAATACTCCTAGCGATGTACGAACGATACGCGAAGTAAACAGCAGTCGATGCATTTGCATCTAAACCCGTTATTTGTCTGCTGAAGGATAACTCCTTCCTTTTAGTTTCTTAAACGCTACAAGGTCTAATAAGCCCCTTACTGCCATAATGACAGTTTTCAAACGAGGTCTAAAACACACCGTACCGCAAGAATGGAAATAATACAAAAATTAGTGCCTTGTCTACTTTTCAACAGCTGTAAGGCAGTTATCACTGGGCTTCTATAATTCACTGGCTAGTTAAAGAAATAATTAGCCAGTAAACGCTAGAAGTTTAAAACTCGTGCCAACAATTAACGGGATGTCTCGATTCTCGATGCAGTTTGCAGTAACCACACAAAATACTCCTAGCGATGCCGATGTACGAATGATTCGCGAAGCAAACAGCAGTCGATGCATTTGCATCTAAACCCGTTATTTGTCTGCTGAAGGATTTATAGCATCATAACGTTTATGATTAGTGCCACTAGTTTATTATATTTTAACTGTAATCCTTGTGACCGTTAGGTTTGGATTTAAGATGTCTTAAAGTGTACTGTGGTCATAAAATATTTGTTGGTAGTAATACACCTACTAGAATAGATTTCAATGCTAGTCTACTCACTGTTCAAACCGTTTTTATTCTTTACGATGCAGTATTAGATATTTCTTGAACGTTATAAATAGTTGACCTACATTTTATTTAGCACTCCACTAATATTAAAAGAGTTTTGTCGTTTTGAGTGTATTTATTTTCGGTATAAATTGCACCTAAACTCAAAACTTACTGGTCCAATACATACTTAAAAATTTGTTTCTTATTTATTTTGCATTTTTATTGCATAAATTGTGTACCACTGCTGGGCAAAGACGTCCTTGTTTTCCTCTTTTCCCTTCTCTTAATTTTAACCTTATAAAAAAATGCAGTTTTCACCACACTTTACAGTTAGATATCAAATTACACATTTCCGGAAAACCTCATCAAAACTAGTTTTCACAACATTAATTTGAATAATCTACTTACAAATGCGGACACAAACCATATAAAAGCGACAAAGCGCCCCATTACAACCATTTGACAACAAAGCCCGTATCATATCATAACACTCTAATTACTGTAAACGAGATCAAAGCCACAGATAAATAAAACACCTAACGTTTCCCTGAACAAACGTTATTTAGGTATTTCATTACAAAACAAAAACGGAAACCACGCTATTAGCTAAAAAGCACAATGATTAATTACAGTAATCAAGTCTATTATTAAAACCGCCATTTTGAAACGAGTGACAGACACCTGGTACCTGTAATAATGAAACAATGGCTTGGAATTCTTTCAAACTAGGCTGCTAAATCCGCTATGTGTCCCGCAAATGTACTAAAAACCGTTTTATTGTCAATTGGGTTGTATAAAGCGCGGTTTCTCATTTGTTTTTGTCCTAATACAGTGAGTAATGATGTCATCAAGTTTCACATTTTATAGTCCTTTCTGTTTTTGGTTGATAGATTTTTTGGTCTGATTGGTATCCTTTTTGGGTTGGAGGTTTTTGAGAACAAAAGTTTGCTTTAAAAGTTTCATGAGCTTTAGAACCATCCGAGATATATACTAATATATTGGTATGGGATGCGAGCTTGTTTCAAAGAGTTACCACGGTCCTGGAACGCAAAGGGCAAATGAAAAAACACTGGTGGGTTTTAAAGTAAAAGTACTACTACTATACTGTACTGATTACTATCATATGGGGTAGCAGTCAAGCACTAGTTTATATCATTTAAAAAAAAGTCTAACGTCAAAAGAAGGAAAAGAAATAAGTGTAAAGTCTTATACTCCCTCACGCTCCACCCAGATAGGATTAATTTAAAACTTCCCACCTGAAAAATAAGTAAATTCACTCGTATTTTCGCAGCATTATATCTTATGCCGCGGCCACACACTCGACGAGTAGCATGGGAAGTAACGAGGAAAGGAGGCAGAGACATAGTGTGGCCACGTTACTCGTCATGCCACTCGTCATGCTCCTCGTCCTGCCCACTGCTCCCTATCTTGTCGGTCTTTGCGCGCGAGAGAGAGAGAGCAACATCGCGGCAAATCACGGCAGCGCGAGGAGCAGAGCGATGAGCAGCGCGAGGAGCATAGTCTGGCCGCGGCATTACAACTGTTCTGAAATTTAATGAAGCACTATTTAATCAACCAAAATTAGTACCTACCTGTTGCTCAGACCTGCTCTTACTACTAATGAAATTACTAAATCCAATTAAGGGTAATTTATCTCTCATTATTAGAACCCCCAAAACGAGGGTACTTATCTCATATAGTAATTTCAAACGGCATTTTATCCACTTACATGCTGCAAAATCGTGAGAGGCAAAATGGCGGGTGTATCGTAGTGAATTAAATTACATCGCTTGCCAATAAAATGTACCTAAAATATATTATTCAGTAGGTACCTAGTTCTAGAGTGCGTCTAATGAAAGCGCGACCTAGAGTTTTTTTTATTTGATTAAATTGGCAACATTATTCAGCCGCAATTGGAGTAAATTAAAAAAAATGTCAAGTACCAAGGCCTGATTCTTCTACTATGTTAGTAACACCACATTAATTTTTTTTTGGATTTAACCTCTTTCTCAGGTCGCGCTTTCATTAGTAGACGAACTATAAAATATTTGTACTTACCTCCTTTAGAACGAAATTATTTCAAAATGACAATATGAATAATAAAGACAAGTTTGTATTATTCCTCAGAAACTACCCAACCAACTAATCGAGTGTGTATTTTTACTACTCCATTTACTTTTTAGGTACAATTTTTTGGTGTGAATATTTGTATTTTATGAGTCATGGTTAAATAATAAAATATTATAGAAAAACACACGTCATTTTGACGTCTAAGTGTCATTTTGACTCTCACAACACAATTCGTCAGCATGCACTGTTTGAGTCGCATAGAAAACCAGAGCCCACGAGGTGAAATCAGTTTTTGCGTCGCGATTAACGCGCGAATTTCCCATAAAATAGATCCGCGTGTAGGTCAGTGAACGCACTGTTGTAACGGATCCAAGCTAACCGCACTTCGATGCAATTGCACCGAGACACTAAACAGATAGGCACAGAAGGTAATCTACATACACTCGAGCAATGGGTATCTCTAATGCATACATAGACACTGTTCAAAGACCGATGTCTGGGACCAAACGCGCTTAGACCAAGAATTGTTTATACTATCTGGATTGATTACGTCAATCTCAAAAATGTTCCGAAAAATACGATGCAAAATGGTATGCTATCTCTTTCTAGTAGTATTTCCATACACTAGTAAGAAAGGGACACATAACCTCTTTTTTGGTGTCTTACTGGGGACATTTTTTCTCTTTGGCTAGTCAATGAAAAGATGAACTTAAACACAATGAAAATAAAGTACACTTCAGAATATGTTATATTTATTGCTTCGTAATTAATCCAGTCTGCAGGGGATCCTTGGCTTGGACAGAGCTCAAAATGAGCTCGAACTAAGCGCGATCGCCGAGCGTATATGAAAAGTGAAGTACATACGGTACGGTCATTATAACTTGGCGAGTCTGAAGTTAGGCTCTGCAAATTGCAACACATACAAAATAATAATTATATAATTATAATTTTGGCGCTTGATAACTCGTACAAAAATAAAGGTTTTAAAAAAATAAATGCAATTTGCAGTTGTTATTGCTGTTAAAAACTGTTATTGACATGTTTTTTTAAACCGATATTTTTGTACGAGTTATCAACCGCCAAAATTCGCAGAGCCTAACAGACTCGACAATTTATAGCGGCCGTACTGTACCTGATATTGCCTTCTGTACCTGTCTATGTTGTGACCGAGACCGGCTAAGGGCAAATGGCGAACAAAGTTGCTCAATAAAACTTAATCTATATGACTGTATTGGTCTCGTTTTCATGTATGTAGCTCGTTAATGAACATTGTGTGTACAGGATTTTGTTGTAAGGTTTTGGGTCATGGGGTTTATTAAGTTTGTTAAGTAGTGAAGTAGAAATAAACGGTTTTCTTGCTGTTAAATGGTTTGCGGGGCAAACTAGATAAGTTTCAGAAGAAAAAACAAAAAATTGTGATTAGATATTGCAAAAAATAGATTGAGGTATTTATCTAAATGAGCAAAGATCTGGGATAATATGAGCTAGAAATAATATTGATAAACTGCTTTATCAGGCACATATTCCGGCTAGAAGATCTTCAAAATAAGTAAATCTGTGGAAACATTTGAAAGAGTTGCTGTGGCCCTAGAACTAAAAGAGCCACTGAAGACTGAAGGACAAGTTTGTATGTGTTATTATCAGTAAGTTTTTCACCTCTAAAATCGCGGTATCAGTAAGCTATCTGCGTTTCACATTTGGAGCAAAAATATTGTATACTAAGGGATTTCAATCAAATTATAACGGTTGGTCAGCCGCATGTAATAAAATTCATATTACCTTAGACATTGATTAGCAATAATAATTCCGTACCACATTTTGAAGTGAGTTATTTTTATCACATCAACATCAATTCGTCGCTCTCGATTCAAAATCGGTTTCCATATCATAAAACGGGTTTTAATGACACCGTTTTTTACAACATCACCTTTCAATGTCAAAGTGATCCCTAAATTCCTAAATCCGGTTTACCTAATATTATTTATTTATTAAATACTTTATGTACTTACATAGAAGTACAGAGGCGGACTTAATGCCATAGGCATTTTCTACCAGTCAACCTTTGGATGATGCTGAGAAAAATAGTAGGTAATAGGTGCAATGAGAGAGAGAAAAGGCGAATACAAGAATATAATATGTATACGCTCATAAACAATCATCATCATAATCATCTGCCTAGCCTTCTCCCAACTATATTGGGTCGGCATCCAGTCAAGCCGGATTTAGCTGAATACCAATATATTACGAAGAGCGGCTGCCTGCCAGACCTCCACAACCCATTAACTGGGGTAACACGGTACTTCATTGCAAGACTGGAGTCAGATTTACTGGCTTCATACCCTTTTTAAATCATTAACCTTTATTCATAAAAAATAGTACGTAGTACCAAAAATCCGTAACGGCCAGCTAGTAAAGTCAGGGAAGTTATATGTGTTAATAAAATCCCTGGGGCAGGACCGCCGTGAATACCACCGAGCTGTGTTTACGACAAAATTCAGACACTAGTCACTCGGTTTGGGTCCATATCTAAGGAGAATGAACTGAGCTTTCTGTATTCGTTCGAAAGAGTTCTCTTGGGCCTGTGCATCAAAACGCAATTGAAAGATAAGTTTGGTACTCCCTCTCGCACCACCCAGAGTGTAAGAAATAATTTGATGATGTCCCACCAAAAAACAAAAAACAGTTAGCCCTCTTATTAATACAAAACAAATCTTTAAGTACATTTTTTCAGCTGTCAAACTTAAACTCCTTGGCAGTGACATACAAAAAACTCGTGAGTACTACTTGAACTTTGAGACCACGTCTTGCCTCTAAAATTCTTAAAAGACGGACTTGTAAATATTTTTTTCTATTCTCTTAGTTAATCATTTGTAGAAAACTCCCGTAAAAAAGGTGTGAAGTTAGCAAAGAAAATTGTGTGAAAGATAATAAAGCAATCATCATGCATCGAGTGCAGCTACAACATGCAGAGAGATACCTAGATACTTTTTCTAAAATTTTTGATTGAGCGAGCCTTGCAGTCGTAGTGATAAAGTATCTTCATCAACACCACGACCTACAGAAAACAGATAGATAAATGTCCTATGTCACTTTCTCCTTTTACATAACAGCAAGCATAGTAAATTTTGTAAGGCTATCAGCTCAGTCCATTCTCCATACCCATAAATACCACCAAATTCCCGATAAAATACGGGCACACGTCAGTCGGTCGGGTTTCCTCGAAGCCCTCTGTTTGTGCACACGGTGACTGTCCAAGGTATTTGTGGACAGAACAATTGAGCTATAGCATAGCACTGACTAACGTATGTAGGCCGAATCCTACAGTGATTCAAACGGATATTTGGAAAGTTTGACGTGCTTGGATGTATAGGTTTTCCTTTGCACGTTATTATACTAATTAAAACCTTGTGGAAAATTAAAAAAAAAAATATCTTTCTGAAGCAGTTACATAGGTATTCTCTACCTCAGCACCATTATAGTACTTATCAAAGGGTGCACTGTTGAAAGTGAAACACGGCGCCCTGGAACAAAAGGCAAAGAACGAACAAAGGAGTGGGTTTTAGTCAGTAAAAATCCGACACCAGCTCATCAACATCATTCCACGACTTTCCACCTGAAAAAAAGCACTATCTTAGTATAGACGTAAACGAAAACATAATCGAATCAATTAAATACAGCTAACAGTTTACTAATTTGTTTGTAGAACACGGTAAACTGGCAACACTGTCCTTCTGCATTAATGCGCTGTTTAAGCCTGACGTAGGTGTACCGTACGTGACTACTGGCAACACCGGTGCTTTGTGTTTATTGGCTGAAAGTGACCCCTTGAGGTATTGAGTAGAATAATGTTGAGAAGGATCTATAATATTCTTGTTATAATGAGAAATTGTCTTTGATTTCCGTTTTGATAGCTGACGTAGGCTCGCAAGGAAAAAAGGTTACTCTGTTTTAAGGTTAAGTCGAAACGGTTATTATTTAACTACTATATAAGACCTTACTATATCTATCCCTTTTTGACTTTAGGTCCAATTGTCCATTTCTCTCTCTGCCTATCCATACACAAACATTTGTCTAAAATGGAAATCGCTTCCAAAAGGGTAGATTTATTTATTTATTTAAACTTCATGTACAGTGGTGGTACATAGACGGACTTAATGCTACAAGGCATTCTCTACACAAATAATATTTACATACTAGCTTCTGCCAGCGGCTTCGCCCGCGTGTTGTTTTAGGTTAGTCTTAGCGTGATGATATATAGCCTTCCTCGATAAATAGGCTATCTAACACTGAAAGAATTTTACAAATCGGACTAGTAGTTCCTTAGATTAGTGCGTTCAAACTCTTCATATTAATATACATAAAATAAAATAATAATATAGATATAGATTATCACTCTTCAACTCTAGACGAATGCTAGAAAAAACTAAACACATTTTACACACAACATAAAATAAAAATAACATCAGTATTAAAATTTCTAACTTCATACTTGTGCCACTTTCCGTGTCAGACATGAGTCGGAAAACGGATATCCTACATGGGCGCTCAGTGCCGATTCTTGCACAATCTTTGTACCTACGTCTTATTGTATTACCTCATACAATACTTTTTGTATCATCAACTTTGATTCTTTCATAAGAATGAGCGAATATGCCATTTGCAAAAACTAAAGGAAACATGGATCGGTAGCGACATCTATGACGTCACTAAGGAACTAAACTACAAAATCCTGTTGCAATTAATTCATGAATCCCCGACCGGTCCTATGAGACCGCGGTGTTATTGTTTTACTATTGTGTCTCGTTTTGTGGGTAAGTGATAGGTTAAGAGTTCGCCGGGGGAGTATTCCCAGATTTTCGGCACCAAAATTTTCGACATCCAAGCTATTCCCGGCAGTTTCCGGATTTGGATTGTGTATAGGTTACTACCGTCCAAAATACCTATTGGTGCCGAAACGGGAATAGCTTGGGTGCCGAAAATTTTGTTGCCAAAAATCTGAGAGCCTAAACGGGAATACTCCTCTCCGGGCAATTTGAACAACATCCCGAAACCATCTATCGGACACCACAACACAACAGCAACACCCTGGTCGGAGGATCCCCCTTTTTAAACGGAGGTTTGCGGGACTTTACTCTCTGTTCCACTTACCTCCCATAAATCCAATTTCCTTAAATCCTACAAATGAATAATAGAGGTTTCTACCCAAATAAATTCTCATAATTTTGGTAATAATAAGCTTTGCATTGGGTGTTTTTCTGGTACAATTGTACAAACCAGAAAATGTGATGAAACGATTTGTATGTTTATTTAAATTTTGCAATGGATACGTATAACATCTATATTAACAGTCGCTTCGTGGATAGGAATTTTCAAGTAGGTATATCCGTACGTAGTCCTTAGTTATTCTTTCATTAAATTACAAAGGTATTTAGCGACAAATACCAACCTTCTTGGCAAGATTCACTGAGGTAGCCAATACATGATTCTCAGATCCATTCTACCAAGATAGACCATGTAAACTTCACCAATTTGAAATTATAACCATTAATAAGAATCAATTTTCGAATAATAAAAAAAACAGCCACCAAACTTCACTCGCAAAAATCCCACCAAAATCCACAAGAGAAATTATTTGATAATTTCCTATACTTACCCAAAAAAAAACTAGTCAACTTCAAAAAATCATCAATAATGGTATTTGTGGAAGAGATACCACAATTTTGCTACGAACTATTAATTAACAGACCATTAAACTCTGGAGAATATTTAGCGAGTATTGACAGTAAATACAAAAATAATAAAGTCCAAAATAGAAAAAATCTAATAGAACGGTGTAAGTCAGCAAGTGATGTCATTTGACTGAACAAGAACCAGTAAATTCATCCCAGTGACATCACTTACATACCATGATTAGTCCTCAATACTCCGATACAATCAAAAGAGGTTTACGTACTCAAATTCCGTGAACTACCAAACAAAAACCAATGACAAACATTTTTGTTTCAAATTGAAGCACACAAATGCTGTTTGCTGAATAAATATTTACCTGTAGATATGATTAATTAGATTTTACTGTTGTATAAGAGGGTTTGACCGTTGATAATTCTCTATGTAAATATTAGTTTTATAGTCCAATGACATTTTACAAATGGTTTAATCAATCTATGTTTGCCTTTTTGGTTTGGCAAAAAAAAAATCAACAAAGAGGTAGATTTTTTGTGGATTATAATTGTGTCTATAATAAGGATTATAAAATGACGACAATTTTGTAAAGATTATTTTGGTTACAACAATATTTTACGAATTCAAAAGACGTAGTAGTTTTTGTGGATAATAATTGTGTCTTTAATGAATTTAAAAAGATTATAAAAAGACGACAATTTTGAAAATATAATATTACTAGCTTTAGCCCGCAGCTTCGTCCGCGTACATAAAATATAGCCTATGTTACTCAGGAATACAGCAGCTTTCTATTGGTGTAAATTTTAGCAATCGGACCATTACTTCCACAGATTACCTCATACAAACAAAAAAACAATCTTTACCTCTTTATTATATTAGTATAGATGATTTGAAAAATATTTTTGAATTTGAGTCCTCTACCAAGAACTAACAATTTTATATTTTTTTTATTATTACTTATTATTGTCTCGCTTCTGCTAGCTACATTGCCTGCGCGAAAGATTTTTCTTGTACGTATGCATCATAATCTGTGAAAAATGTCAACGTTCTAGGTCTGGATGAGTTAAGCTAGCATTTGACCACCATCTCACCTGATGGCAAGTGATGATGTGGTCGACGATAGAGCACGCTTATCTAGAACTAACCTATTCGCTCTTGACTTAAATACCCGTAATAGTATATTTCATTATAAGTGCGGAAAGCCTGTCATTGCAAAGAGTTTCGACAAATGTTAACCAGAGCCGAGGCGCATCCGAAGGTGAGGGTTGACAGTCGGAACAAGTTGCAATGGCGGTTCCGCACGTGTACTGAACAACTATTTTTAATACAGTTGCGAAAAAATGAAGCAGTTTAATGAAATAATAAAAACACAATACTTAAACTCAACTGACCAATCAAAATGATGGCTTTCCGCACTTGTAATGAAATATACTATTCTACATAGCATGTGTTTTTAAGACGAGAGACAAAAATATGTAGCTACACTGTATGAATTTGACAGATGTTACCCGCACCATCCTATAGCAATTATAGTGTAGGATGGAACTACCCTCCCGCAAAGAATTTGACACAACCTGTGTCTATTATATTTTTACTGAAAAAGAAATTTGATTGGTTTTCTGGAAGAAAACTCAACTTTGAGTTAAACTGGCCTTCATGAACTGTTTTATCCACCAATATTATAGGTTAAGTTGTTTTAGTGTAGTGTACAATAAATAATTAAATAATAAAATAATCTTTATGATACTCCAAAATAGTAACAATTTTACTACAGAATCTCTTCTTATTTTTTGTTTTCATTTTCTTTTTTCTTTCATAATTAGGTTTTACAACATAACTTCGTAGTTAAAACATTATTTTACTTCAAACACAGAAAACCACATTGTTCTCAATAACACACATACAATCTAGTACCCCTGTAATTGCCCTGACATTCTACCAACATGGCAACACTACAAAGTAACACGAACATAATAAACATTAAGGTAAATGCTTCAGGTAGCCCGCGAAATTCAAATTTTCTTACGTTTTTTGCAATTTTCAAGCCAGTGGTAGGTTGTATGAAGTTAAAAATACTTCAGCGGTTGTAAAACGTAACTAGTTACATAATTATAAACATAAAAATCATCAATACAAGCCTCCAAGCTCACTTAGTTGCAAGAACGTTTTTGACCTCACAAAAATCGTTCCTACACTTAGGTGAGCTTGGAGGCTTGTATTAATGATTTTTATGTTTATAATTATGTAACTAGTTACGTTTTACAACCGCTGAAGTATTTTTAACTTTATACAACTTATCACTGGCTTTCAAATTGCAAAAAACGTAAGAAAATTTGAATTTCGCGGGCTAAGCTGGAACATCCCCCTTAAGTTATTTAGGTTTACAAAGGTGTTGCCATTAACATTAATTATGATTAGTAATACCAACAGAACGGCGAACAATGTGAGGGTGAAAGTTGTGGAAAATGGAGACTCACCATTCCTTTATGCCGCTTCCTATTCAGAAAGCCTGCCTTATAAAGAAAAGGTCTTTCAAAAAGTGGACTCTGTGAAGACTTTAAATGCAGTTGGTGCTTTAAAATACACTTTTTTTACGGTTTTGTAAAGTCGGCAAAAGCGAAACCGTTATAGGATCACTCTACTTTTCGTCTTTTAGTTAGTACCTAAATAACCTTTTTTCTCAGGAATGCGTGTAGGTATGAAACTGAAACCAATATCAAACAAGTATCAGGTTTGCTTTCCCAAACAGCAACTTCTATGTCAATGTAATTTAAGATATGCTCCGTTTAGGAATATAGATATTTTGACACTGGTTAAAGAATCAAAACCCATAGGGTACTTCCCGCTGATGAAGAATTCTGTAATTTGACATGCAGCAAGGTCACAGCACGAATAGGTATATAAATAGGAATAAATCTGATAACTGAAAATATGTCAAAAACAAAATTGCGATTCGGAAAAATCTACAAAACTCGATTCGGGAATTGAACTAAGTATTTATAACATACTCGTAGGTTTGTACGGAACCATCAGTGTACGAGTCCGACTCGCACTTACCCAGTATTTTTCTAACAGTAAATAATGAATAACACCTAAGTAACACAAAGTCGTTTTTCGCATTTATCCGCTAACTCCTAAACCACTTAACGGATTTCGATGCGATTTTCACAAATAGAAATAGCAATAAACGAGGAAGGTTTATGCACCTAATATTCAAAAATATAACTGTTTTTTGACCCTGCCTCGTTGATTAGTAAAATTATCTTTACTTTATGTTTCATCTCTGTTACTTAGCTTTATTTAATGCCCTAGATAGCCATTCATACATTGATACCCCAGTTAATGGATTGTGGAGGTCTGGTAGGCAGACCGCTCCTCGTAAAGTACTGGTTATCAGCTAAATCTGGCTTGACTGGAAGCAGACCCCAATATAGTTGGGAAAAGGCTAAGTAGATGATAGCCATACATACATTCTTAGCGTTTAATATCGCTACATTAGCCTCAAATAAATTAATATTTAATAATTAATAATCATCCTTATAATTTTCTCACTCAGCCCTTTTATATAAGGAAGGGAATGGGCCGTAATCCACCACGCGGGCCTAGTGAGATGTCACATGTCCTCGAATTTTTGTTTCTAGGACAGGCCGGTTTGCTTACGATGTGTTTCTTCACCGTTTTAAGAGCAGTGGTGTTGAAATAATTTACACTACGGGCCTATTTCACCACCTATGATTAAGTTACTTGGCAGATAATTTCATGCATTTTGTTCCATTTTTGAATTTATTCAGGAAGTAGTGGCTACTCGGACATTATGAAACAGGCCCTAAGTAATATAACTGGCTGGATTTGAACCTGCGACCTACAAACTAGTCGGACTCTTCCTAATTACCTTTATTCATAAAATTACTATTAAGAACATGAATTTAAAATCTGCTACACAGATTCAGTTTAAATTCAAAGTTACATAATGACATTTTTGTTCTAAATTCTTCTCCAGCCAGTCATCGTAAAATCTCTTCTAAAAAACGTAACTATTTACTTAAAGAGTAGCCACTAGCCAGTGCCGCGCAGACGCAAGTAATTGCGAACTCTCTCTAGCCAAATCGCGGTTTCACTCGGGCGCATGTCGCATGCGGCGGCGTGAGTCAAAGTGAAAGTGTCGGACGTGATGATTAGTATGGATTACATGTCATTTATCATTGACTAATTAATAACACTTGCTGTTGATAGGTAGATAATAAGACTTCCTAGGTTTTGTTGTGGTCTGAAGCGGGGGTAATGTGTCCGTTAGAATTGAGTCCAACACATTGGATGCAAAAGTCAAAGTGAGGCGAAGAACACTTCATCTAATTCCTAACACTTGCTATTGATAGGCAGTTGATTAGACTTCCTAGGTTTTGTTGTGGTCTGAAGCGGGGGTAATGTGTATTGGTGCTGTTAGAATTGAGTCCAACAGATTGGATGTAAAAGTCAAAGTGAGGAGGAGAGAACACACACACACAAATCTAATTCACAACACTTGATGTCACACACACACAAATCTAATTCATAACACTTGATGTTGATAGGTAGTTGATTAAGACTTCCTAGGTTTTGTTGTGGTCTGGTTTCTTTTTTCTTGTGGGAAATCATCGATATGACTTCTCCCGCTTTGGGTAGAGCGTAAGGGCGTGTTAGACTTTTACATACCTACTAAACCCCACCCCGTTTCTTTTCACCCCGTTGCCTTCGATCTGGGCTCACCGAATTTTGCCAAGAGTAACTGGTACCTTTCTACTGACTAAAATCCACTCCTATTCCTTCTTTACCTTCGTTCCAGGATCCCGGTGCTCTCTTTCATTCAACCCTGGGCCCCAGTAGGCTTCGACGCTGCCAGGCCCCTATGATTAATACCACTTGCTGTTAATAGGCAGTTGATTAAGACTTCCTAGGTTTTGTTGTGGTCTGAAGCGGGGGTAATGTGTATTGGTGCCGTTAGAATTGAGTCTAAAAGACTAGATGTAAAAGTCAAAGTGAGGAGATGACGTTAAAGATTTTAAATTTCGCAAAAATGATTTGCGTTTTATTATGTAACGTTAATTAAGTCATATACTTATTTAATACGTACGTAATACCAACTCATTAAAAAGTTATGATAAATAATGTTATAAACTAAGAATGAAACTCTTATGACATGTATAGGACAGTTATGCAAAAAATGTTATCCATTTCGGGGATCCCCCGGCTCCCGGATCGGGCAGAAAAGTTAAAAGTAAAAAGCCTAAGTTACTCCTTGTAAAATCAGCTATCCATCAATGAATGTTCTGTCAAAATCAGACTAGCCATTTCTAAGAATAGATGGAACAAACAGACAGATTGACAAAAGTTATAATAAATAAATAAAAAGTTATAGACGTCGAATATATTGTAGTGTCTGTTTATAATATTATAGTAAATATTATAAACAGACACTACAATTTTATTTATAAGTATGTATACAGTAATAGAGTATAGAGATAACTGTGTCATCGAAATTATTTCGAGTTTATTTCCGCGTAACACTTTCGTTTTCTAAGTAGTGCATAGTAGTGCATGAAGATAAATGAATGTGTTCAACATTCATTTATCTTCATTATTGAGAAGAGCATAATAATTATAAGATGGATGAATTGTGTGAGGAGTGATATAAAAAATGGGAGCTAGTGATAGTGTGACAGGTGACAGGACAGAATGGAAGAAAAAACAGGTGTTGCGCCGAAACCAAGTAATATGGGACAAAGGCGGGAAGATGAAGAAGATTGAGAAGAGCATATAGGTAGCATTACCTACCTAAAACCAACCGAATGATAAATGTGTGGTACCTACGTTACTAAATAAGCGAGATTACGTAAACGAATATAAATTTAAAAAATGAGAGTGTCTAAAAATCTCAACTACAAAAAAATGCAACCAAAATGTACAAAAATTTCACTTTTTACGTAGTTATTGGAATTTATTTTAGTTCAGTCACAGTATCTATTAATTGCATCAACATGCATGAAAAGTGACTCGTTAGGAACTTTTTACTTGTTTTTTGCAGTCAAGGTTTTAGATATTTCCCTCTAATATTTTTATGAGTTGCATTTTTACAGTCGCCTTCTAGAGCCCTGTATAAAAATGTGGATGTTGATTTTGGTGAATGTTTTACTTATACAGGGGCTCCCAGTAAATATACTTATAACTACTATACCTTGCACAGTAAATATATAAAAATACAATCACATAACAAAATAAAGTTTTTCATTGAAACAAATTAAAAATTGTATGGAAATTAATTGAATATTGCACTAAGCCTATATAAAAAATTTGACGCCTATACACACCAATTACTTTTGGGCCCTGTAGACACTTGGCCCGGTGGATAACAAGCTAGAGAAGAGACTTGGGTTCCAGCAGTGGGAACATTATAAAACTTTCATAAACTTATGCTATATAAAGTTAGTAAGTAGCTACGAAGACCGTGAAAATAAACCGCATTAGGGTAAATTTGCAGCAGTCTACAACAATCCATTATATACCTACTTTAGACCCCAAGCCCCATGGTAGCGCAAGGTACGGTGCCAAAATATGGAAGGGGTGAAATATGAAACACTTTCGGTTCGTGATTATGTCGGCAGGGTTGCCAGACTGGTCTTGGCATAGATTTATTGTATTGCTCTATTAGGTGGTAATATTTTTAAGTTAATTGTGCACGTTTTGAGAACAATTTAGTTCCGGGTAGTACCTTTCTTTGAAATTCAGGTGCAATCTGATTCAGGAAGCCAATTGCAACAAAAGTTGAGAAAAGGTCACCCAGATTATTTTATCCTGGACAAGCTGTCATCCATGTTTCACCAGAATCTTTGGTTACTTAATACCTTTAACCTTTTTCGATAAATGGGCTATCCATTTGTCAATTTGGACAAGCTGATTCTAAGATTAGCGCGAAACCAATTAAAAAACGCTTCAGTTTTTATAATACTAGTATAGATTCTAATCAAAGACGAGAGCAGGAAGAGACTGAAAAGCAAGACCGTCAGTGAACGAATAATATAGAGAATAATTATTTGAACTTGACTTTGCCTTTGGAAATTAGCGTTGTCGATACAGAACACAGGAAGATTAATTTACTTGTTCTGCACAATCACGTACTAGACGAAAGACTACCATGTTAAGAACCTGATTGTTAATTAATCTATTATTATAGATTCCAATACATTTTATTTACACTTCTAAAAATGACACATGATCTAGCGTATAAACTTGAGATAAACATCACAAACAAACCCGCAACAAAACTTGAGAGATAAGACCCTCGAAACGGGTCCTCTTTTCAATGCAACTCTTCCATTCGCGCTCACGAAATACTTCGGGCTTTCTCGAAATATCGAAGCAGATCGCTTAGGGAAGGGTTTCCTCGAATCCATTGATAATGTAAATAAGGCTCTTCTTCATGTAATGGATGGCATATCGCGACCGATAGCTTAAACGTCTCGATTGTGGAAGATTTCGGGATGGTGCAAGCGTTCGATGAGGACTTATTAACGTTTCATGGATGGATTAAACTGTATGGTTAGTAGGGTTAATGATATTATAGTGATATAAATTCAATTAGATATAAAATATTTTTAAACACATGTGCACTTATAAAAGTCAGAAGCTAGAGAACGGTTCCAATCGGTCGCTTGGAGAAGAACCGGCAAGAAACGCTACGATTATTCTTTTAGAAAATACTAAACTTAACTTATACTTTATACTTTTAACTTGTACGCTGGCATAATCGCTGGCTGAAGCTAGTAATACGTCTATACTAACATAGGAAATCCATAATAATCTTCATTAACCTTAACTCCTTAACAAAATAGGATAAACCAGCAGCTACCAAATTAATCACCATACCACCGTTAGCTTACCTATCTAAAATCTATTCGTGCTCCAAAACCCTTAATTTCTACATTAGCATGTAAACGAACTTCCGCATTGAGCCGTGTTTACGGCATCGCTTCCTGTTCCATAAATATTCAAAATAATCATCATGCCAACCTGACGGATTAAAGCTTTATTAATCTATGGATTTGCCCTTTAATGTTTAATTAGGAAGTTGGATTGAATGGTTTATAAGTTAAAATAATAAAAGTAATGATTGAAAGATTTATTTTGAACTACCTACAAGGATTACTTATTTCAGCAAAGATAATCCGTAACAATAATAAAAACAACAAAAAGGTTGGGTCATAAATTAAAGCCATAAATTAAATACTCAATAACATAAAATAATAATAAATCATTAATTAGATATAAAAAAATCTGTTCATTAATCAAGCTTACAAATTATACTGGACACACGTATTTTTTGCTATAAGTATCATATCAATATAAAAAACAAAGATGAAATGCTTTAAAGTTCAATAGAGATTCTTGTGTCACTGCTAGGTATTTTATTGTACCAATGTGTGACGTCACGCAAAATTTCAACTAACTGTATCGTCTTCGTTTTTGTTTACGAGACAAAACTTTTGTTATTCTAGTTGCTCTACCATATAGCTTTCTCTATTCTTTTCCCCATTTTTTTAAATGCATAGCACACGGGCCCATTGTGCAGTGCGGACTAGTAGATGTCACATGTCTACGAATCCTTGGTTCTAGGACATGCCCGTTTCCTCACGATGTTTTCCTTCACCATTTTGAGAGTAGTGGATATGAAAAAAAATACACAAATTTAATGCTTTTGGCATCCGATGGATACGAGACGCACAGGACTGGTCATTGTGGCGAAGCTTGGGAGAGGCCTATGTCTAGCAGTGGACGTCTTTCGGCTGATTATGATGATGATGAATGTGCCTGGCTTGACTCGAACCCGTAACTAACTGTTAAGTACAATATTCCAGCCCTATTCATTACCCCTATTATAGATAGCGATGAACGCTTCCTGTCTCCTAACTTCCGTACAGTGTAGACAGGACCTTAATGACCTTAATAATCTTACATAAAAGTAATTACTACCGACGCGACGTAACTATATTATAGCTAAAAGATTGACTCCTGTAATCAACTTAACTAGCTACTGATAGATAGTTTCATAGAGTAAGAAGCGTGAAACTGAGAATTTTAAGCCTGGCTAAAACTTATGTCTCGATAAACCATCAAATTAAGTTTAAATAGGACAAATCTAGCTTCGCAGCTGATTTTAGGACATGCCGTAGACGGCGAAACTTGAGAACGGTGAGCAATGCGTAGCTCGCTGTCCGATCAGGCCCGAGTCGCGCTTCATAGAGCAGTCAGCATAATTAATGGGGCCCAGTAGGGCTGATGCCTGCCCCAGGGATGCGGGATTGATCAGGACGGTGACTCTCCAGAACAATCTCGCAACCCTGGAACGCAAAAAGCTACTGATGGTACTCCGGTGGGTTTCAGTCAGGAAAAGTTAAACACTCGCTCTCGTGTCGCCTGAGTGAAAGAAGTTAAATAAAAAATTTCCAAAAAAACAATAATTAACAAAACGGGTGAACTGAATCGAACTGAAAAAAATATTTAAGCCAAACCATAACTTGAAAATAATATATTTCTTGCTAGTGTTGCTGGTGTTTTCATCAATATACCTGTATAAAGCTGCCAAGAATATAGTTTACAGAAGATAGATACTATCTACGAGTACTATAGTAGTAGATACTACTCGTAGTTTTTCGTAGTACCATCGCACATTAATCATAGACAGTAGAAGCGAGTTGGAAACTGCTGCAAACTTCCGTGACACGACACACATTGGGATGTAACATGTCTCATATTTCCTTCCGACATGTTTTCAGTTTATTGTCGTTATTAAACAACATCATTTTAGCTCATAACTTATAGGAAGTCACTTTATTGGCGGGAGAAAGTTACTTTTTGTCTTTGGTTCACTTGTCTATGATTCATTTGTAGTGTGCAAAAAGTTATGATGGCAGATATTGCCATAGACTAGATACCATCGACAAGTATGATCATAGGCTATGATCATTACGACTTTATTAACATTGAAATTGAGATAAGACTAGCCAGCTAAGTCAAGTGTAAAAACATGGACACTTGGCTTATGATGTGAAACTTTCACAGACTTTGATAACGTTAAAAAAGCGAGGTAATTCTCGGCTCTTTAAGCAAAAAAGATTGAGTAAGTTCTTAACGCTTTCAGTGAGCAAAATCCCCGCAAATAATAAATTTCTCGTGAAATTCGCACGATATTACAAAAGTACTTTATGCGACATTTCCAAGTTTTTTATAGTTCACCGCGCTTCTAAGGGTTTAGTGAACAATTAAATTGATAAATCGCTCGTAACTCGCCTATCAATCGTTGTGGAAATCGCTAAAGTCAGCACATTCACTGAAGATATTACTTGGAAAGAGCTTACTGACATTACGAAGGATTTCATTAAATTCCTAAGATTTTGGGTCGCTTTTATGGGACATTTAGCATGTCTGAATACTTGTACTAAGATTTGGAAGATAGATTAGCGATGACTACGAACAAATGTCTTTATATGGATCAAACAAATCAGCATTAATTCTTCATTATAGCTGTCATTGATAAATCCATCAAAGTCAGCGAATGATTTGAGAACGTCTTGATTCTGCCATCAATAACAATGAAGCTAACGAATCTTCAATACGAATATAGCCATTGTAAGTCTATTAATTATGTCATTATTGACAGCTCCGCGGTAATGGAGTCACTGCTTAGTGAAATCGAGAAAGCGCAGGCATCAATGACCTGACGCTTGTTTGTCTGTCTGTCACGCGCGGCTTTCCCGTTCGTGCGCACAGAGCCCTTGATCGCTCTATGAACTATCAATGCTTTGGATTATTATGTAAAATAGTCGTGATAGAGCTTCTGTAGCATAAAAGTTTGAATATCAATTGTTATGTCACTATTACCTACAATAGTAATCGTGAAACGGTTACTACTACTACGTTTACAACTCTCAGTTGTGGCAAACCCATGTCTAATTCATATAAAACTTTAACAAAAACAGAGCCCAAAGATATTTTAAGCTCGTATAAAAAAAATAAACCAAAACAATTTGTTTAACAAAATGTACTATGAGACACCGTAACTAATTTTCGTTCAACGTAAACCTCAAAAGCCCCAGAGAGCAAGAATTGTGACAAGAGAACACTGATTGATGGACAGATACCAAAATTGATTCCATTCAGCCAAGTTTCAAACGACGCCAGTGGCATAACAAAATTGTCCGCAAAAAAACCATGAACTAAGAGGGAAAAAAAATTAAATTAAAAAATCCTTCTGTCAACGTCAAAAAAATGGCGCGAACAATTTGAAATTAGATCGTGGCTATCATAAAGTAAAAGTTGTCTAGTGTAGTTCTCTTTTGTTGATGTAGATTAGTAATTTGGATTAGCACATGTTTAGCATTACAAAAGTTAAATTATGTGGATGAACTAAATCTCTTGGTGTTATAAGAATTTAAATGAGCTCATGAGAGAACATTGTTACGACAGACAACACAATGTGTGCCCAAATCGTGAGTGACATATTCAAATTTTACTTTCTATAAGAGACAACTTTATTTATGATATCAACTTCTACATAGATCTGTCTACATGTATTTTGTATTGTCTATTTACATAAAGGCTTTTGTAATATTTCGTCTTATTTAGGTACCATTATAATACTAGCTGGTCTGATAGACGTAGTTCTTTCAAAGCTTTCGTACAAAGATTGACAGCTTTTTTAGTGCCAATCCCTAATATTGACAGTTAGGAAAACCTTTTTGTACTAAGGAAAGATTTGTTTTTTTGCGGGTTTTCGTACAATTTTTCCGATTTACTCTTCATAAGAATTTTAGGGAATATTTAAAAAAAAATCATCTATAGTGGTCTAGTCTAGTGTTTTGCGAGTAGTAACACATTTAGTAATTTATGTTTATTTATATAAAAAACTAGCTATCCCCTGCGGTTTCACCCGCAGTTTTCGTTACTGCTCCGCTCCCGTGGGTCGTAGCGTGATGATATATAGCCTATAGCATTCCTCGATAAATGGGCTATCTAACACTGAAAGATTTTTTCAAATCGGACCAGTAGTTCCAGAGATTACCCCCTACATACAAACTTACAAACCTACAAACTTACAAACTTACAAACTTACAAATTTACAAATTTTACCTCTTTATAATATTAGTATAGACTAGCTTCTGCCAGCGGCTTCACGTGCGGGAAGATATATGCGTAATTGCCTATGTCACTGTGGCAAAGTAGCAATCTACTGGTGAAAATTTTTTATAGGTAGATTCAGTAGTATTTGTAGTTTTTCTTTTTTATTACAAGCATAAAGACAAATATGCACATGAATATAAAAATCTTTCCTCTTTAAAATATTAGTAAGTATAAATAGATAAAAGGTAAACAACGTTCTTTAAACTTCGTAGAACTTTGCTACCTAAACTAATCGATTTTCTACAAACATTATCTACTTACTTTTTTTGCCTTCGCGATTCCAACCGAAAAAATACGAATTGGCATTGTAGTACAAGCGTTGTGCCAAACCAAGCATTGTGTGTTTTGGCGAAGTTAAAAAACTGTAGATTTTTTAGGTCTTCGTTTTCCTGAAGTTGATTAATTAGATACGTATATTTATCTCTCTTTTTGCTGACGAATAGTCAATCACTTTCTTCTTCAATAGCTTGGCTCTTAATGTTTCTTTAATGAATACTCCAAAGCTTGAGTAAAGACGCCAATTTTCCAAAATTGCTAGCTCCCTTTATACTGACGACTAGCTGTCCCCTGCGGTTTCACCCGCATTTTTCGTTACTGCTTCGCTCCCGTGGGTCGTAGCGATGGTATATAGCCTATAACATTCCTCGATAAATGGGCTATCTAACACTGAAAGAATTTTTCAAATCGGACCAGTAGTTCCAGAGATTACCCCCTACATACAAACTTACAAACTTACAAATTTTACCTCTTTATAATATTAGTATAGATTAGTTTACCTTTTTCTTCTTCTGTATGCTTTGTGGTTGATGTTTCATAAGGCCTATCGTCTCGTATCGTTGCATCTTCGTCGACAGAGTTTTATAGTTTTGTATGCAAACTTAACGCAGGCGTATGACGAATACGCTTCTATGAATCAAAACTTCAAAGCTTGAGTATCGACGCCGATTTGCTAGGCTGTCGGCCAAGTCGCTACTACAAGGTGAACGATGACGTAGATCCATTAATTCATGAATCCCCGACCGGTCTCATTGGACCGCGCTGTTATTGTCTTACTATTGTGTCTCGTTTCGCGGGTATTGATAGGTTAAATGCGAGACGTACAGGACCGGTCCTTGTGGCGACACTTGGGGGAGGCCTATGTCCAACAGTGGACGTCTTTCGACTGAAATCATGTATGAACCAACTCCCATAAATATATAGGTAATAGCTATGTATTTTCGATAGACTTAATTCATGAATCCCCGACCGGTCGCATGAGACCGCGCTGTTATTGTTTTACTGTTGTGTCTCGTTTCGCGGGTAAGTCTGGTAAGTATAACCTTTTGCCAGCTCAGATCTCGTTCTCAGTTCATTATCTATCCTTTAATTTGAAAACAGGCTCTAGCAAAACCGTAACATGTTCTAAGAAAAGCATAATTGATAAATTATATTTATTTTGCAATTAGGATTTCACAAACACACGTCAATTTTTTTTGTGTTTTATTCTAGATGCGGCCATAGCTTAGGTAATAAAAACACAGGCTGAAACCGTGTCTAAGGCTAAAACAAAACATCTTTATACGTTTCATCAAACATAAAACTGCCGGCGTCAATGTCTGTTTTTCCCGTTTTTATGATATTAGACGAATATAAAACGTGTTTTTCTTCTGTTCTGTATTAACTAAGATCATTTGCGGTACACAGTTTATGTCTTTTAGACATTACTTGTACAACACAACATATTATTTGCTTAAAAAACTACGATTGATTCTCTAAATAAGTATAACGGCACGTGGGTACCTATATCAGAATCATTCATCTAAGAGTGGGTATTGTGGGGTGGTATTTTGGAAATAAGTAGACTCGTCTTCGACTAGCAGCCTTATAATCACGATTCTCAATGATATGGGACGCAAGTGATCCGTCGTAATCATCTAGTCCACGCTATCGTTCAATTCCAAAACTTTACGAGTACGGTGGTTGTTTTATGATTATGACGTTCCACCAGAGTGACAACTGGGTTGTCACTCTCGTCCGCTCAATGATCATTCCATAAATCACACAATGAAGGTCAAAATAAGGTTTTAAATCTCTATGGTGAATGGTACGCGCCTTCACGGCCGAACTGACAATCGCCCGTCCTCGGGCGCACATGTATTCCTGCAACGAGAAGGTACCATACTGTTAATCGAGCCACCATGCTCGTCCACCCTGACATGAGCCAGTGCATCTTACTTTAGGCCACAGCCTAGTTTCGAACTCACTCTCGCAACTTGCACCACTCTTTTATTCTCATACAATGCATAGCCCGGACAAATGCGTCCCTTCGACTTGCCCCAAGTGCAAGACCGGACAACACCGTCCCTCCGACTAGCCAACTCATGATGCGCAGCCCGGACAAATGCGTCCCTTCGACTTGCCCCAAGTGCAAGACCGGACAACACCGTCCCTTCGACTCGCCAACTCACGATGCGCAGCCCGGACAAATGCGTCCCTTCGACTTGCCACAAGTGCAAGACCGGACAACACCGTCCCTTCGACTCGCCATCACTCACGTCACCGAACTAGATACGTACGTCCCTTCAACCAGCACCGCTAGCCCGGACAATACTATCCATTCGTGACACTCTGACGCATGCGTCCCTTCGACCTGCTAGCACTCTAGCCAGGACCGGACAACATCGTCTCTGGGTTTGCGTCCCTTCGAATTACCAACCAATAGGCAAAACCGGACAACAACACCCATACACACGTAATCACATCACACAATCGGAACCTACCTTAGGTTCTGAACACTTTGCTCGGTGGATGTCTACTTCTACGTCAAAGGTCATCCCATCATCACTACCGAACCGGCACACACACCAACACTACTTTCTTTTCTTTCTTTCTTTTTTTTTTTACCTTATCTACCGAACAGGACTAGGTGTAATCTGCAGTTATGGTGTCAACACTGCGATTGTTGAAGCCGACATAGTCTTAAAGTCCGGCATCAATAATGTCTTCTGACTGCATATTTACCGCCTTCACGGCTTCCTCGTCATTCATAATACCTCCAGCTAATTCCATTAAGCCCTCGTGTCCTCCAGACACCAAACGCAAATTATCGTGCGAATACTTTAACGTATGGCAAGGACCATCTACACTTTTTACGAAAACATAATCACCAAAAGGATTTACTCTAGCTCTTCCGCGGTTAAAACGAATAGTATCAGCGTTAGCAACTTTCTCTATAACCTTGGATGCATTTAAGCGTATCGCTTCTAAATTTCAGCGATCGTGTGGACCATCTCCAGTTGAAAGCTTGGAAATTCTTAACGAGTACAACTGAACTCCAAGCATTAATTCAGTCGAAGTATATTTCGTGACGGTAGACCCTGTACTATTTAGAGTAAGTTGCACGTTGGCTTAACTATCGCGCCAATTCTTGTGTGGATCATTTTCAATGATTGTAACTAATGATTTTAGAGTTCGCATTAAATTACCCGTTCAACCTAACCGTTTGCTCTACTTGAGCCAGTGGCGAAGAAGTGAAGGTCAATGTGATGGTCCGCACAAAATTTCTTGAATTCACCGCTAATATAGCAGCGACCCTGATCAACTACAATTCGTTTAGGAGCACCGAACAAACAAATAGCTTTCTTCAGTACCATAATGGCACTGGCAGCATTTAAAGAGGTGGTGTGTTCTAACAGGACGTACTTGGTGAACACATCAAAGATAACGGAATAGTATTCTTTTTGATCACTCTCACCCGTCAATCTTCCAGTAAAATCTATGTGCAGCGTGTGCCAAGGGGTTTGCTCTTTAGGAATGGAGTGAAGTCTTACTAGTTGGGCCTTTCGAGGTTTTACATATTATGCATGAGTCGACAAACCTGCAAACACTTTTCGACATCTCGGGGAACCAATAGAGATTGTTATTTTGACGAGAGTCTTATCGGGTCCTAAATTTTGAATTTCCGAATGAATGTGACTGATCAGAGTCCATACCAATGAGCGGGGTAGGTAGCCAAGAAACCGTTTTATTGCAGTTAATTTTCCGGTAAAGAATACCAATCCTAACATCATAAGTTTCTGCTACATTTTCCGGTAAATCGCCGTGCGAAGGATTTCAGCGTCGCGCTTTTGTTCGACAGACAACCAACCTCCATGAAACTCTACGAACATACTTTCTTTGCAGGAGTAGAACTAGGAGAAACAATGATATCTGAACAATGTTCTACAGTTGCGATCTTAGGTAGATGATTACGCGATAGATAATCGTCGTGATCCATGCTTTACCTTTCATGATAAAGAATATCAAAATCGTACGTTTGAAACATGACCCACCTCCTATGAACGCGGGGTATCAAATCGACCTTTGATTTAGACGCCTTCAACGAGTTACAGTCTATATAAAATGTGAACTTCCGGCCGTGCAAATGTTCGACCGCTCGAACGACTGCCTGAGTGTCTAGTTCATATAAATGATAACGAGCCTCAACCTCAGTCGTGCAGGCGGCTAAAATAAGCCCTGATCAAAAAGGAAACAGATATGCTCACCAGATGCCGTCGTCAGTTTACCTCTCGAAGTCTTGTGCTCGCAAGTGTTTACCTCCCTGACGCTGCGCCGCCTCTCTTCTCAGGGTATGACGTAATTACGTGGCCAGGCTTCCCGCAGGTGAAACAGGTGATTGGTACCAGCTTGTCCTTGACTTGATCCGTGTTGGAACCATCAGCTCGATTAGCTGGATCGTCGCCTTTTACGAGTGTAAAAGTGCTATTTTGTGTCTAGGAACTACACACCGATGACATTATCCATAGAACTTCGAGTCTGACAGGTGAGGTCTTTTTGGTTTATTGCCATTACTATCATTATCTTCGGTACCGGTACAATGCTTTACAGAAATCCCACCGAATGTCTGGAAGAGCTGAGCACGAGTTGTGATATCAAAGAAATTCAGTTCACGACGAATCATGTGGTCTTTCGAGCTCAGAACAGAAATAACGATCCCGGTGATTGCCTCTTCTGACATCTTGACTATAGGGATTCACTCGCTAGGGATTTGCCCACTAACGCATAGCTGATTCACTAGCAGTCTCCTTTGCTCCGATCTGAAAGCGCATCACGTCATCGAAATAGTGCTGTATCAATTTGTGCTCTGCAAATTTCGCCAGCAACGTTTGCTTCACAACTTTCCAGGTTAAGTCATCCAAACGCAACTTAAAACAAATGCCGCTCGCGGTTGTCAGGGCAACTAAAAGTTCTAGGCCACTCAGATTCTTGCCGGTAATAATCAGGTCGGAAACACGGCACCAGCCCTTAACATTAGCATCTTCATCATTTGGGTCGAACTTGATCAACTGCATCGCGTTATTGTTTGCTGCAGACTGCGATGTTTGCTGCGGCATTGCTAACAAACGGGTTAGTAGGGCTTCCATATTGGTGAGCAATCCACTATTGCTAGGTCGATTGTGCGGCTGAGTATCTTTATCCAACTGTTTTTCGTATCCCACAGTTGAAACATTTGGGTCCAGCAAAGGGCCAATTCGGGCGGTTCCTCTCGGCGTCAGGACCTTCACGTTCATTTTCACCAGACGTGGCGCCCCTGGTTATAAACAGTTCCTTGAAGTCGCTCCATTTCATCCCAGGGTAAGATATTGATGACAGACATGATAGAGCTTCTCCCTTGAGTGCGCGGCTCAAGGCAATCATTAACGACGCAACTTGACTATTCGGATTGATCACACACATGTCTGCTGTTTCCAGCCATTTTTCAGGCTCAAAATCCGGAAAGCGAACATCCACAATCGCAGGGGTTTTCATTGCTTTATCGTGCAAGCATCAAGTTTTTGTTTTGCTGCTCTAGCAAATCCATTTTTCCGTTACAATGTCACTTTCAAATACGTGCACATTGTTTTTGCGCTTTTCTTGGCTGTGATAGAAGCCGTTTCACACGTGGGGCGTTCGAGTTGCATCCCACTTCTGATAACGGCACGTGGGTACCTATATCAGAATCATTCATCTAAGAGTGGGTATTGTGGGGTGGTATTTTGGAAATAAGTAGACTCGTCTTCGACTAGCAGCCTTATAATCACGATTCTCAATGATATGGGACGCAAGTGATCCGTCGTAATCATCTAGTCCACGCTATCGTTCAATTCCAAAACTTTACGAGTACGGTGGTTGTTTTATGATTATGACGTTCCACCAGAGTGACAACTGGGTTGTCACTCTCGTCCGCTCAATGATCATTCCATAAATCACACAATGAAGGTCAAAATAAGGTTTTAAATCTCTATGGCGCCTGGTACGCGCCTTCAAGTATTTAAAAAAACCTTAACTATAAATATGTGTACGTTAAAACATAACAAACTAGACACAATACAGTCTATCGATAATGTGTCCAGAAGACAAGCGATATATAAAAATCTCATATTTAACAGTGTTTAATTTTATTGAACGCCTCCGATACAATTTAACCGATTTTTATGATTCTTTTTGTGTTTGTTTCGTAGGTTTGAAATAAATAACATGGCAGAACAACGTTTGCCATGTCAGCTAGTAAATCTCTTAAATATCAATCAAGTATCTGCCAACAAACACAAAGACGCTATCAAAAACAAATTAATTTCCTTATTAGTTATACAAGGTGCCACTTCAAATCATAAACTTACCTAACCTTACGCAAATATTTGAATTATTAACGACTTGCCAGATTGTTTAAGGTAATTTCAACTGAAGGTTTATTCCTTGTGTTAGTTATATACCTCAACATTTAATTTATTTATTGGGGAAAACAAACAGCTTCATGTATTACATAAAGAAAGGATTACAAATTCGATATCAACAACGTTCTCCACAGATAAAACTATGAGACATTTTGGTTTGACAACCGCTTTAAATAAAAAAGGAATGTGAAAAGTAAATTAAGGTTTTACAAAGTCGATTAGAAACAAAATAGCTTATCAAAGTTGAATAACAGGATACGTCCCGGTAAAACTTAAAAAGAGTGCCAAAGAACTACAAATGATAGGCGAGACCAACGATTTTCAGAGGTCTCTACTGGACTAGCCTTACATATATTTAGCATTTGATTTCTGTAGAAACTTAGGTAATATCCACAAAATATCTGTGTTCCTAAAATATTTAGAGAAATATGTATAATAACGTCGTAATCACGTAAGAACGGTTGTATGAAAATTGAAATTGTACCTACCTCTGGAAGGACACTCTTAATTTGATCAGTTCTGAAAATCCGTACGTATATTTACATACAAACAAACAAAACCATTTTACATCTTTATTATGTAAATAATATTTTACCAGTAACATTTTATTCAGTGATTTTTATAGACATTTATGAATGCAAATAAATGTAAACACGGAGAGAAATTCATCACGCCGATGGCGATCTGTCATCATTTGAATAAGTTAAAATATTCACTTTCTTTAGCACGATTTTATTTTATAACGTTTTGTATTCAATTTGAATAGCACACGCTTTTGTTTGAATTAATTTTATTGTCCACTTCCAAGCTTTTGTTGATGGGAATTTCCTGCATGTGCTTTTGATGTTACGAATAAATAACGGCCTGGGAAATAGTGGAATTAACTGAATTAAAATTGTTTTACACAATCCAAATGTTTGTATTCGGTTAGTTCACAGTTGTGGAATAGCTTTGTGGTGTACAATAAAATCCGCTTAATTTGGGCTCTGAATCTGCTAATTAAAATAGTTATAGATATTCACTGTCGTTTCTTCTGGGGTTGGACATCATCAAATAAAATAGTCCCGCTCTGGGTGGAGTGTGAGGATGTGTCAGACTTTGACTACCTAACCTAACCCAGCCCAGTTCGTCAGTTGCCCTTTGCATTCCAGGGCCGCGGTCATCCCACAGTCCTTGCTGGATCATCGCTTTCTCTCTCTCGCTTTTCATGTTATTACCATCTTCCTGCCACACTTTATCCGAGAAACTTGTTAGGATTACAGAAAAAGATTTTAATTATTTATTTATTTATTGTACTCTTAATTGTACACCAAGATTACAATAATAAAATATAAGGAAACCTTATAGTGAAAAAAACATACAATTGGCGGCCTTATCGCATTGGCGATTTCTTCCAGGAACAGAAAACAGACACAAAATTGGGTTGCACTTGGTGCAAATATAAAAGTTATTATCCATAGCTTTTTACAGTTTAGCGTTCTCTAAATTCAATTTCATAATTTCTGTCAAAAGACGTCCTCTGCCGAACAATGGGCATTCCTATTGTTAACCCATTCCGTTGCCACATCGACCAGTCCTGTACTTCTTACGTCCTGTAGACTCTGAGTAAATTCCGTTGGAATTGCATCACTTAATTAAGACAAGCTCGATCCATCGTCAGAGTACCAGACGTAAAGCCTTGCGCTACTAGTAAATGGTAGACATCCCACTCTTACGCATGTTTTGAGAACGCATTCATTCTGTGTGCAGCCAAGAAGTGGAATTTCCTGCCAGTCTGTTTTCTGTTCTTTAAGTAAAGAGTGATAAGTCGACGACTATCATCATCATCTGCCTAGCCTTTTCCCAACTATATTGGGGTCGGCTTCCAGTCAAGCCGGATTTAGCTGAATACCAGTATTTATAAGTCGACGACTATATCACTTACTATTCATGAATCCCCGACCGGTCTCATGCGACAGCGCTGTTATTGTCTTACTATTGTGCCTCGTTTCGCGGGTATGTGATAGGCTAAGATGATATACTGGTCAAGCGCGTGCTATCAACATTATTGCTGTTCTTATGAAAAGTAGTCTCTCAAGGATATAGTCGATCATAAATCAATACAGTTTCCTCCAATTAAACTTGATTTACTCAGTATCGTAAACGATCCTGTACACACATCTTCTAATTGCATTAATTACACAACATCGATACCACGCGATGTTGTTTTAAGAGGGCCCTTCCCTACTCGTCAATTATAAACGTAAATAGAGTATTTTTGTCATACCGTACAACATATTTTTGTTCACAAATAAATATTTTATTATTAGGTATTGTTATATAAACGCTTGTAATTTCATCCAATGTAATCCAATGCGTCATGAATGAGTAATAATGCGAAAAAATTGGAAATTTTAGAGTAGTTAATGAAAGCCTAAAGTTCACGCACAATAGCATATTTTCCAGATGTGTATAGATATATTATAGAAACCTAGATGATACCTACAAGATATCCATGTTTCCTAAATATTCAGACAAAGGTGTGTAATAGGTAACGTCATAATTGCGTAAGAGCGTTTGTAACTATGAAAATGTACTACGAGAAGGATGCTTGATTTTTTTGTTCTATTTGGCTTCGCACGATTGGTGCAAGGATGCTCTTAATAGCTGTTGTGATCAGTTGGTTGTACCAATTGTTTACACAACAACCAATCGGGCGTAAATTAAAACAATGGATTTACTCAATCTTGAATGGATTATGTCATACGCTGATGGAATGACGGGCCGGCTGGCGGCCCGCTATGTCAGTTCTACTGTCATTTTTGACACAGATTGAAGTGGTTTTGGTTAAGACAGTTACGTATACTTATATGTAGTGTAGGTGAAGATAGTTGAAAATAGTGTGTGTTTGTGTTTGGATATGGCTTATTTTTTTAATTGGAGATGAAATCTGTATGGTAAGCTGGTTGAAGATGTCATTATTATTTTTTTATTATTATTTCGTCTATTTATTTTCTGTTCCAATTTAACCAAATTAAAAAAAATAGTAGTCCGCCGTGGGTGTCAAGTGTAGGGTCTAAATTACCGATGGTTAAGGCTCCAGAGACAGGAACCTCCTCTAATATTAAGGAGTACCTTCTATATCAGGCCCTTGATCCAAGTGCGCTACGACAGCTTCGACAGATGGTCATCGCTTTTAACTATCAGGCCTCCTCACCACCCTAGGTTGACTGGTAAAGAATGCTTATTGCTTAAGTCATTAAGTCCACTTATATTCTTTGGTGTTGCATGAAGATTAAATAGATAAATAAATTTCATGAAATTGTTCGCTTTTTTGGCATATCTTTTGGTTCTTGCAGCAAGCGTAGCGAACTTTCGTGCTTTTAGCAGCAAGAACTTTGCAAAATAAAGCAAAGTATGATCGGATCGAATCAATGGTCCATAGCAAGCCATCAAATTCTACAAACTAACCCTTTGCGAACTTACTTTCTTAATCGAGGACTAGTCGATTTTTACGAGCGCATTGACTTTCAACTTTTACTATTTCTCTCTCCGTCTCCACAAAGGAATTTCATCTTTATTTATCAAGTTTTATTCGAGTTTTCATACAGTTTACCTTGTATTGGTTTTAGATGCGATTTCGTTCCGACCTCTGCTCTTTTCTCAGTATCTTTTTTAATGATACTGGCTATGATTTCATTGTCCTTTGTAATGCAGATAGAACAATAAAGTTGAATGGTGAAGATTTTCTTCTTTTATTAAAGAACAACAGTGAAGTTATATTAATTTTAGAAATACAGTTCACGTTGTTATGTCCATAAACATTGGACTTTTTTCATCTCCGCTATCTATTAGCTTTTTTCTTTGGCACTGTTGGCGTAGTAGTTGAGCGATTGACTGCTCCGCTTCTTGAAACGATTTAATACATACACGGAACAAACATTTGTATAGCCTACAGATAGTTTTGCAAGTTTGAGTGCCTTGCATAAGTGCGCAATATAAAAGCAATTCCTAGTGCTAGGCAAAGTTATTTAAAAAAAATGAAAGCATATACTAACTGCCTCCATACTCCATAATGGCGGAGCCAAACTTCCTCATCAGCATTTCCAACTTCACCGCAAAATTTCACTAAAACAGTCAAAAATGAAAAAAAAAGCAGGTTAGATGCACCACAATGCATTAAACCTCTTTGTGGCCGCCTTTCACCGCGGATTGCGTCACTCCTCACACGTCATCAGCGGAGTTCAGTCACTCCTAGCTTACGACACGGCCTGGCGACGACGTGACCACGCGGCCGAGAGAAATGGGGGAATATGGCGAAAGATCTCGAGGTTCCAACGTCACTGTACTGAGGAATGCTAGCGTGCGTATTTTGGTTTGTAAAATTTTAGCGGTGATGATGTAAATGCTGTCGTAATCCGTTTAGCGGCTTTTTTTAAAAGGGGTGTTCCTCGCGTTATTTCTCCCGGTCTTGGTGGAGCAAGAGGGACTGTCAAACTTTTGCTGATTAAAATCCACCTGTGCACCTTCAGTTGTTCTTTGCTTTCTAGAACCAAGGCAAGTCTTTCGAATAATCCAGCGACAAGCAGTTGCCTGAACAGCTTGTGTCAGATTTTTACTGACTTAAGCTTCACCAATATTCCTTCTTTGCCCTTGCGTTCCAGGGCCACGGCTCAGTATAACATAAGGAATATTGTAGTACTGTGAACACGGGGTACACACATCTTTTCGGAAATAAACCCATGGCCCCGGTTGGCTTTGGCGCTGCTGGGCTCCTATAGTTTTGCTAACATCTTTTTGGGGCTTGTGAGGGACACACCTACCTGACCTGTCCTGTACCTTCAATGACTCGGCTGCCTGATCTGCTGTGTGGTTTTCTTTATTTTTAAAGTTTCTACATTCTCATTTCTATAGTGTGTTTATCTGTGTACCAAATAAACATGTTTTCTTTCCTTCTTTATTATTCCCTTACAATACACGCTCACACCTGCATCACCCAGCATATGACGTAGATATATCTATTCGGTTCTTTCAAAGATTCGTTCCCGTCGAATCTGAAGGCGGCAGAAACTTCGTGGCCGGAGTATTAAGTTAGTTTGTTGCTACAATGGAGTGGATAAGCTGTTAACTTTATAGAGCCAATCTCGCAGATAGTATTTTATCTGTTGTTTTTATAGCGTTGGGTTTAAACTTATATGTTCTCGCTTTTGAAGTACTATTTCTTATTATTTAATTTTATTATTTACTAGCTTCTGCCAGTACGTGAAAATAGGTTTCTCCATATAAACTTTGGACCCCCGTTTTATTCCTTTAGGTGATGAATTTTGGGAAATCCTCTCTTAGTGCTCGCCTACAGCATAAAAGGAAACCCTGTGTAAAATTTCACACTCCTAGCCCTAACAGTTTCCACTGTGTGGCTTACCATCAGGTACGATAGGTGACGGTCAAAGGCCTTACAATAATAAAAAATAAAAAATCTTTACTTTGATTGTAATGTCGTCTTTGGTAGTTGATTCATTTCACCTATTTTTTACGACCGTCAGGGTTTTAAAAACCTTTCTATTATGTAAAGTTATTTGTACATAAATTTCTAATTACAGTTTACTTGAAACTTCAAATAATTTAATTGAATAGACCTAATTTAACTCGCTAATCTAATCCGTTTAGTAATATTAAACGTATTTTCTTCAAAAGAAACTTAATTCGGTTTCAGTAAGTTTGTGATCGGTGCCTGGCTCAAGTTTCAGAAGTGTAGCGAACGCTTTGACGAAGTTTGAATATTCGGTTTCCAAAACTTCGATGAAACTAATCCTATGTATATTCTAGCCGAATTATATCGAAACTGCTGAAGGATTGTGAAATAAACTGTTTTAGGATAGATTTGTGTGTTCTTCAAACTATAAGTATTTGACTCACACAGGACTGGCTCGTTTTTTGCGCAAGGAATTGGCATTGCCATTCAACGTAGCAAGGATATTAATATTTTTTATATATTTCTTTTTATTGTCCCACTTTGGATAAAGGCTTCTGCCGTCTGTGAAACCTCTCTGTCTAAGCCAATCTCTAGCCATGTTTGTCCCGCGAACATAATCAGATAGTCACACCACCTTCGCCTCGGTCGACCTCGACGACGTTTTACTTCCTCAGACACCCAGTGAGTGATGATCCTCTGCATTCGTCTTACGAAGCAAGCCCAATCCCGGTTCAGCCTGGCTGTTATTTCTCTGGTATCTGCTACTTGAGTTAAAAAAAATATAAGTAACAATATAATTACGTATATGAACACCCGTAAATACTTCCAAATTCTATCTCAACTATAAATCCTCCAAATATTCTAATTCCACACATCTAACATCACATTTTCTCATAAAAATCCACATTTCCTTCATAAAACCTTAACTCTAAACCAAAACCGTAACCATCTAATATTTCCGAGACCAATGTCAAACAGCTGAGTTCAGTGACCGGCGAGCGTTAAACCCAAGAATCGGAGAAAGTAATCGCTAATTAGCATGCTGCTGATGGGCCCGGCACTTACGTCACTTCCGTACTTCAAATAGAGAAACTACTACAATAGGAGCGAGAAATAAATAATAAAACTATTATAACCTGGGGTGTTTAAGTTAAAAGTGAATAGGTTAGTTTTAGGCAAGCGAATTGTGATCGAAGCTAATCTATACCTACTATGAATACATATTACTACGAGAAAATTGTAATTTTCGATATTGTTTTAATGAATAAACTAAAAAACTACTGGCCCGAAATTCAAAATTCTTTTACCAGTAAAATGCCCTTTTATCACTAAGTAACATAGACTATATTTTTATTTTAACACGGGCGTAGCCGCTGGCAAAAGCTAGTCTCTAAATAGTATAAAATAAAATAGCAGTATGCCTCTGTATCTCCGCTTGCTTAGTCCAAACCACGCAACGGATTTTGATAAGGTTTTACCTAATAGAAAGGTCGAAAAACAACAAAGATTTTATTTTATTTATTTGTGGGACAATAAACAGCTACTTACAATATACCTACATTAAACTAAGAAAACAATAAGTACAAACGAGTGCTAAAAACAATAATGCAGACCAAGTATGTTTCCTATCTTGCGAGAGCCGAAATCTTATCCGAATAGTGTTTTTTAGTAATTAAAGAACACTCAAATATTTTTTTATTCTGTGTGCATCGGCCTGCGCGGGAAAGCCCGTTGTTGTAACCGCGAAGTGGCGCGAGGACGCATCGCTCGCGTTCGGAATTCAAACCGTAGACCGCATGCTCACACGTCACGGAGACGTGATTGACTGGCTGGTTCGTTCGTTATGCGTTCGCTCGAAATTTGAAAAGCGAACTCGTTTCTTTTGGAGTTGACCAAATAAAGAAAGAATACATCAATACATACTTACACAGGTTTAAATAAAATTAAAATATCTGTTTGTAATCTCAAAATAATAAAAATCTACTAAATGCGTATTTAACGTATAATGTATAGTAACTGTAGTAGTATATTTTTTTTTGTTTAACAATCATTGCATAAGAGGAAACGGCCAGTTACTCGAATTAACGGGCCGGGAAGGGCCCTCTTAAAAGAAAACGAATAAATAAATCAGTAAAATTAAATAGAGTAAACTTTATTGTACACCAAAATAGTAACAATTTTACATTTTGATTTGGTTTAAATATTTAGCTTAATTACTTATATACTTTGATTACATAATATCGTAAGTACATAATTATATGAATTTTTGTTTGTAATGAACAAACTCTTACTACTTGTTTCCCAGTCACTTCCAAACTTGAACCATTAATCTTAAAGAGTGATTTCGCGAAAAACTATTGGTAAGGAAAGGCGAACAAAGCAGACATATTCACGCCTCGTTTCCTGGTTGTGTACCTTTGTTGTGCCTGCTTGAAAAAGTTAATGATTAATCTGTTAAATGGCGAGTTCTAACAATAAGGTTTCGTTTAGGTACATAAACGCTTTATTGTTACCTACTAGTTTCACACTATTATAGCGATATCTATGATACGATATAGGAACTAAAATTAAAAATCCTGGATCATGGCTTTTTTCAGCCCAAAATCAACAATCGGGCACTTGCCCGGACCAGTCGTGTAAAATTGACTGTATTATGTTCAAAAACATAGCACAAAATGTGTCTCTAAAAAGTACTTTTACATGCAATAATTCTAATTGTTTGTTAGATTATCCTGCAAGCAATGTTTAGCCGTTATAGTGTTTTATTTTCGAAAAAAAAACTATAGAGTATTAGTAAAACGCAAAAGTGCATCATCTTTGCTAGCATTGTGTCATTACACCTCTCTTCCTTATTTGTATGCAGTCTGAGAGTAATTGCGCTTTAGGTCTTATAGTCTTGGGACCCTGGAACGAAGGCAAAGGAAGGGTCTGGGGTTTAGTCAGTAATAATCTGAGACGCCCTACCGCTCTGCCCAGAAGCGGGAGAAGTCATTCTGATGATTCCCCACCTAAAAAAATAAATAAAAGGTCCTATAGTCCTCTTCAAACATGTAATTAGTATTAAACAATGGTGCCGAATACAATTAGACGCAAGGCCGAAATCCCTACTTGGTAAAGTCGAACAATTTATATGACTCAGACGCAAGAGTAACTAAATAAAAATGTTACGAAGACCTCCCTTGCATACATATACGTAGGGTTGCCAGATCTTCAAACCGAAAAGCCGGACAAACCAGCCAGTTTAGCCGGACATTTGATTAAAAAGGCCGACAATTTTTTTTTAAAGCTAAAAGAAGTTTTAAGTACTATTTACATTCTAATGAAATAACAAGTCATTGCTGATCTGCAAACGCTTGCAATTGCAAGAAGATCAAGAAAATCTATAAAAAATACCAAATTTAAAAAGCCTAATAAAAGCCGGACAGGCTGTACTCCACCTAATTTGGCCGGACACACAACCAAAAAGCCTGACTGTGTCCGACTTTATCCAGATGCCTGTGCAACGCTACATATACGTGATCGGATAAAGAAATCTTCGTGACAATGATATATTGTGTTCTTTGTGCCTGCTGATAGGTTCGCCTTTGAGGCTTTGACCATGAGGTAAACGGCATCGGAGACACAAATAACCACAATTAACCATTAGGTTTGATTAATTGTATTGCATCTTGTATTTCCTATTTATATGTTGGTATCTCGGGTCTACAGTAGTCTGCAGAAGCGGTCCGGTTGGGGGGACGTTCTCCCCAATTTTAGGAGTCAAATTAACAATCTTTTAATGAATATGTAATAAATGATAAGTCTGCCTAAATGGTCTTAAAAATGAATTAAATAGGTTAGCATTAGGCTTTAAAATTATCTGTTGCATTCCGAGTCTTAAAATCTCCGAAATATACCAAGCGCTCAGTTCAAATTGGCGGATGTTAACCTATCAATACCTGCGAAACGAGACACAATAGTAAGACAATAACAGCGCGGTCCTATGAGACCGGTCGGGGATTCATGAAGTAGTTACTCAGATACCCGCGAAACCAGACACAATAGTAAAACAATAACAGCGCGGTCTCATAGGACCGGTTGGGGATTCAAACGTTAATCTTGCCGAATTGTGGCCTCCAGTCTGTAGAACTACGCATGCTGCATACGCATATTGCGAAATAAACGCCCTTTCCCTCTCTACCCTTCCAAGTTCCAGTGTACTAAAGACCATTTTCTCCTCTTTGCAGTGTTCGCGTGTGTGATGCAGCGATGTCGGTGGCGGTGAGGGCGGTGCTGCTCTGCGTCTGCGCACTGCTGCTGCAGCACGGTAAATATTATGTGTTCTACCTTATTGTTTACGCCACAAGGTCAATTTTGGAGAGGGTGTCTTGGTAAGGGACCGACAAATGACGAAAATATGCTTCACGGAGGAGCTCGTGGCTATATAATAACAGCCGCACAGGTCGATCTTCAAGGTTAAACTTGGTCTGTCGATGGGTGACCATTTTAACATAACGAGTTTCTTCCGTGCCTCGGAAAGCACGTTAAGCCGTAGATCCCGGCTGTCATTTGTAGATCTTTGGCAGTCCTTACGGATAGTCAGAAGCCAGTAAATCTGACTCCAGTCTTGCCATGAAGTACCGTATTACCCCAGTTAATGGGTTGTGGAGGTCTGGTAGGCAGCCGCTCCTCGTAAAATACTGGTATTTAGCTGAATCCGGCTTGACTGGAAGCCGACCCCAATATAGTTGGGAAAAGGCTAGGCAGATGATGATGATTATTTGCATTATCGACCTTGTAATGTTCCCACTGTTGGGACTCGGGCCTCCTCTCTAGGAGAGAGAATGGGCTCTAATGGACGCAGGCTCAGTGCGGAATGGTGGATGTCACATGTCTTCGAATTTTTGGTTCTAGGACATGCCGGTTTCCTCACGATGTTTTCCTTCACCGTTTTGAGAGCAGTGGTGATGAAATAAGTTACACAAAGTAATGCGCCTGGCTGGGTTTGAACCCGCGACCTACAACTCGTAAGTCGGGGCCGTTACCACTGGGCCACCACTGCTCTAAATATAATGTGTTCTACCTTATTGTTTACTCCACAAGGTCTATTTTAGAGAGGGTGTATTGGTAAGGGACAGACAAATGACGAAAACATGCTTTACGACCATCTATCGAAGCTGTGGTTGCGCGGTTGGATGAAGAGCTATTGGATACAGAAGACAGTACTCCTCGATACGGCTTACATAGTAAGGAGGTTCCTTTCTCTGAAGCCCCAACCAAAGGCAGCTTTAATCCTGTTCCCAATGGAAACTACTTTTTTTCAAAGAAATATTTAAAAATGAAAACGATACGTAAATAAGACGAATATTAGAGAAAAATTAGAAAGATGAGTAAATATCTTTGGAATTCTTGGCTTTTCTCTCAACACTAATCCGAACCTGGTTCACTAGTAAACTTATAATTGAAAAACGGTAAAGATCATCATCGTGTAATCTGCGAGTCTATAAATAACTGCATTAATTAATTGGCAGCGTTAATTAAAGCTATCAGGTGCCTATCAAGCGTTTTCTTCACACTTACTTAGCTCAGCCGTACGAACGTAATAGCGTTCGATCCTTATCGCGTAGGTTGCGTTATTTTGCCCCAGATTACTGAAATTGCATACGAGCTAAATATACCTGATATATAGAAAATAGTATTTTAATAATAGTGATTTTGTTATCGGTTACGCTTTTTTTATTTTATTTTATAGCTTTATAATTGGTAAGTCATTTAAAAGATTGGATTTTTTTTTAATAATCGGTAATAAAAAGAGAATTATGTAAATGAATTTCGAAAAAAGTTAGTCATTTATATGATTATTATTGTTAAAGTAAATTTCCCGAGAACTATATAGTAAACTATAGCAGTCTATGTAAATGCGAATTTACACGAAAATGGGATGAATTAAAAAAAAAACCAATACCAGTCTTCCAGCATTTAAAATAGTAAAATTATAGAAAATCAAAAGGTAAAGAAACAATTTAAAAAGTAACTTTAAACAATTTAGATCCGAATCATAATTTCAGCCTAAAGACGAAAGACTGTTTTACATAGCCCTCTCTCAAGTGTCACAGCGACTTGTCTTGTGCGTGTTGAAATAGGAATCATTATCATCATCATCTTCCTAGCCTTTTCCCAACTATATAGGGATCGACTTCCAGTCAAGCCGGATTTAGCTAAATACCAGTATTTTACGAGGAGTGGCTGCCTACCAGACATCCACAACCTATTAACTGGGGTAACACGGAAATAGGAATAACACACCTTTAATGTAAAGCTGGTTTTAACTTAATACTATCCTTCCATTTTTGAATTTCCAGCAAACGCGGAGCTCCGAGGAAGATGTCCGGCACAAGAGAGCGCGTGTCCCGCGCGTGCCACGCCGTGCACGACAGACGACGAGTGCGGCGAGAAGATCTGTTGCGCCACCACCTGCGGCAGAGCCTGCGTCGAGCCGCTGTTTACTGGTAACTCTCTAACATTACTATACAGAGCACTAGACAGTGAGGCAAGCAAGGTGTCCGGCACAAGAGAGCGCGTGTCCCGCGCGTGCCACGCCGTGCACGACAGACGACGAGTGCGGCGAGAAGATCTGTTGCGCCACCACCTGCGGCAGAGCCTGCGTCGAGCCGCTGTTTACTGGTAACTCTACAAACAATACATTCATTGAAAGCATTTAGGAAACACGATGAGTGGAGGGAAATAGATAGTAGATAGTGAGTTAGGCAATTAAGGCGACGGAATAATTCTGAATATCCAAAATTAGGATATATATCGGCCTTTCACGTCGTCGACCCGGACGAAATTAGGATTCGATCATGCTAACTCCGGAACCCTAGTTAGAATTCCTGAAGTACTAATTATAAATACCTCAGTAATCCAATATACTAAAAGTGGGTCGGGTCAAACTTTTGGACACCTCACTAAGTTAACTCTTAGGCATGTCAGACACTTTTCATTATGAACACCTTTTCACTGTGAAATACACGAAACTATCGTTGTCATCATTATAATATGCGTCCCCATTAAATAGGGACCCAGGGTCAAAAAACTAATAAAAATTACAAGTTAACAACGAAAACTAAAATTTTAACTGTCCGCTATCTCCCTTACCCCGACGTACGTAAAGGGGACAACTGTAAGGAAATTTTACGACATACATACAAATGATATTCTAGGGACATACCTATAAATGGGAATAACGGGCATACACGGAAACTACGCTTTGTTAACTAATCCAGGAAATCCAATAACAGCTTGAGCGACATGAAACTTGTTAACAAAGGCATATTCTAAGTAGCAGTTATACGCTTACCAATTAATACAAGCCCCTTGTGGGGTCCGAAGTTTCTCTGTTTACACACAAAGTTTTGCAAAGGGTCATAAGTTCACAAACTATCTACATAGGCTACTACAAGTTCCTGATATGGTGTATACGTACGTGTATAACTTTAATTGCCATCATCGTTATTTTAATAGGGTCTACCTTGTAGCTACATCGTCGCTTTTCGCAGCTGTGTAATTTTTCCAAATACATTTCTATCAGAGATCATCATAGCAGTTTTTTTTTCGGCCATATCACCATCTTCTCACAAAGTTCATCTACCACTTCTTTCGACTTCGTTTATGGTCATGCCGTTATTTGACAGAACGGTGACGCAGTGGTTGAGTGATTTTCTACTGCACTGCGGGTCGCGGGTTCGATCCCTGCACCCACAATAATACAGTAATTCCTGATGTGGGGCAACGTTTAAAAAATATATCTGAAATCCTCTAACACCACGCCCTTCTTCACCATAATTGAGAACGAGACCTAAGGCTAACAGTGGGAAGATATCCTCTGTTGCATCTTCTAGAGGTCCTTGTGTCAAAAGATTTATAGTTATTAAGACTTTCACCTTGTATGATACCTTTTATTTCTAACATCATCTTAATTTCCTCCACCAGGCTGTGAGAACGTGAAGTTATCAACAGAGAGGATATCTCGCGCCCTAACTGCAGAGAATAGCCGCGGAGGGCGAGGCAAGGTGCCTACGATGAGGACCCCTCGCTGCAAGCTCACGGACGGAGAGTTCGAAGAGATCCAGTGTGATAACGAGATTGTTAGCACTTGCTGGTGTGTCGATGCTGCTGGATTTGAGGTAAGAACAGTGTGCTATTTGTGTGTGCTTGTGTGCTGTGTGTGTGTCTGTGTGTGTGTTTGCTGTGTGCTATGTGTGTGGTCGTGACCTCCCTGCTTCATCACCTTACGATATTCTTCCATCTGTTTCTGTAACTTATGGTGTGAAGGGCATCGTAAATTGCACAATTAAGAGCTGCACGGATCTGGTCCAGCCAATGTATTGGGCTGCGACCGCGAGGCTTTTTCTCATCTACTTTACCGGTCACAATAAGCCTTTCGAGGTTGCCACCGTCTTTCGTGTTTAGACATCTATGATGTCACATAAAAAATACAAATCCTGCTTCGCGCCATTAAAGTTCTCCGCGCGATTTGAATAGATACGACAGCCCGAAATCATCTATCGGCCCTACCAGATATCATACTTGTTTTATAGGAGGATCCTCCCTTTTGAAAGGAGATTTGCAGCATTTTACACTCTGTCCCACATACCCCCAAAAGTGTATTTAGGGTAAACTAACGCCTAGTTTCACTTGCATAATGAAGACACGCATATAAAGTTACATAATTAAACTGATGTTGCATAAATGTTCGTTGAACGTCGTTTCTATAACACGCTTTTATTTTAATGTTAGTCTAAAATATTAATATATGTAGCCACGTCTATGGCGCCACATATGACCTACGAAATCCAGCATCATAAATTAGAATTCTCCGCGGAATTTACTTGAAATCATCTTTCACAGTTCCCCGGATCAGGCAAAACCATCCGTCTGGTCAGATGATCCTTTCTATCTAATGGAGGTTTGCGAGACTTTACACTCTGTACCGCATACCTCCAAATACTAACTAACACACTCCAAGCTTTGAAACCCTCTTCTTCTTTTTTCTGCCCTTATCCCATATAAAACACGTCATTGAATCAATAACTCCCTTTTCTTTCATATCAGTCCTCACACAATCCATCTTTTCTTTGGCCACCTTCTTCCTCTCCATCTATCCACATATAAATCCAGCCAATATCAGGTATTAAAATACTTTCTTCAACCTTCCAGTTACCAGGAACCAGAGCGCCCGCCGCAGCCCTAGTCAACTGCTCCCGAGTGGATCCCTGCGCAGCGCACACCTGCAGGATGCTGTGTCCTCTGGGCTTCGAGCTGGACCAGCGAGGGTGTCCTCTCTGCAAGTGTCGAGACCCTTGCTCCTCTGTCACGTGTCCTGGTCAGCTGTCCTGTCAACTGGAAGAGGCACCGTGTCTGAAGCCGCCGTGTCCACCAGTACCGACGTGTAAGTATTAATGTTTGAATCCCCAACCGGTGCTATGAGACCGCGCTGTTATTGTTTTACTATTGTGTCTCGTTCCGCGGGTATGTGATAGATTAAACTAGGTTTTATTAGTGTTAAAGGGTGTGGGTAGGTACATACCTACCTGCATACCTTACAGTTAGAGACCAGCGATGATATCTTCTCTGCAATTTTAGAGACCCTTCCTTCTCTGTAACTTGTCTTGGACAACTATCCCATCAACTTGAGGCATGAAAGCAGCAGCTGTGCCAATACATGTTTTCTGTTCTTATTTATTTATTTATTTAAGCTTCATGTACCTACAGTGGTGATACATAGGCGGACTTAATGCATCAGGGCATTCTCTACCAGTCAACCTTAGGGTTAAAAAGACAACACTGGTAGGTCTGCACAATAAATAAACAAGTGATAATTCAAATAGAGGTTTTATCGATAAAGTATGTTTACAATTATAAAATACGTATATATGCTAATATTATAAACTAATAAATACTATGATATATACTAAATCAACATAAATAAGATAACTTAAATTAGATAGAACAATTATGACGACGACCAAACTAAGTTCTTCCACTATTCCATCTTCTAAGTTTTTATGCAAATGATAACCAGTTGCTTATTTGACGCCATACTTTAGTTAGTTCAATAAATTTAGAGTTTTTATTATACTGTTAATAAATATTATATATTATATAGTTAGTTAAAAATAAATATACTAAGTTGCTTTTTCTTCTTATAGCTGCAATTGTGAAGTCAAGAAATAATTTTGAATAATCTATTGGATGAGTTCTAAACGGCGATTATCATTCTTAAAAAGAATCGTTTTAACAAAATACAAACAATCGTGACAACAACAAATCATTGCCGGATACAAACCTACATTACATATCCACAAAACATGGATCGGATGCTTGTTAATACAACGGTATGCAAAGTAGTCTGCGAATCATAATACAACATCATACTACATATCGCACGCATTACTACAGATATGCAAATATACGTAATCGTTACGGCTGGCCAGATTAACCTTGACAATATACCTGTAAATAAGTTTTTATAATTGAAATAATTATGAACCTTAATAAGTATTTCTGTATTTATTTATTTTTCGACACACTTGCTCATAAAGTGGCTGTAATTGCACTGCACTTAGGTATATAAAGGGGCTCATTACCAAACTGTGACATTTTGATTACTATTATGCACTTGTGCTGTAATGTAGTTAGAACCTTTTTGTTTAACCTCTTTTTTTGGCAAAAAGAGTTTAAGACAAAAATAATAAAATTTGTTATTGCGTTCAATAGCATAAATTAGTGTTTTACTTACTTTTTTCATGCAATTTCGTGTTTAAATAAACTGTTTAAAATTTAACATATTTAATTAATTAAATCTTTCATAGAATTTGTATTTTCTGTTTATATGCAACCTCATTCTTATTTTTTCTAAACCAAGAGCTAGAGTAGCTAGTCTATGGTCGCCATTTTTCGCGCATGCGCGCGTTTAAGAAAAGTCAATTTTTTGTCGCCATATTTAATAATAAAATACAGATTTTACAAAAATGTCAATAACTATTTATTAGGAAAATGATTTGTGCTGTATGCCTTCTAGTAGAAAATCTATGTCATGGGACCACTATACAGTCAAAAATAGTTAATTATAACTTTACTGATTGCACATTTACGAACTGTTTCTTTAAATAAACTTTTCATATACCTACTAAATAAATTTGATTTTTAATTTATTTTCTTCACAAGTGTGTCGAAAAACGTCGTATGATACACGTGAGTAATTGGTCATTATAGTTCTTGGCTCTCTTAAGACCCTCGCCATGGCTCGGGTCTTAATACCTCCGCGACGATAATGACCCACATTACACACTTGTATCATAATGTACTATTACGTAGTAACACAAACACAAAACAATAAATCCTCACAACTATGTTAGTGAATTCAAAAACGGTAAAGCTATCCGGCTCGAAGGACCAAAGCTGCCTACTTACACACACTACTTACCCACTTAGTATGCAAAACCCTGCTACTAACTCAACACCGAGGTAGAAAGCTTACGAGCGTGTGAACTGAGGGACCACACAGGTATTTCGCAAAATAAAAATTACCAGGATTTCACGCCTCCATCCTAACTTATACATACTTACATTCACTATAAGTATAATTACATTCTTTATACGCAAGAAATCTGCGTTCTTACAACCATCGTCTAGTGCTAGTAGTAGTGCTCTATCCTCCTCATACTTGTAATTTTGTTCACTCTCTCCTCTTCAGACCATGTCTAGGAAACGCACATGGATTTTTTTATACTAGAAGTATGTTGTCTTGGGATCATTTTATATTATCACGCGAGAGAAGTGGTTGACAGCAGTTAATACATTTTTAAACCTTCGTATATCATGTATACAATAGGTACTCCCAAGAGTTTCGACAATTTACTTAAAATTATACTTAACTTTAATGTTTACAGGTAAAAGAGGCCGTAGTCTGATGAACATCTGTCCGGTAGGAGAGCCACTGTTGATATCGGAGACCAGTCGACCATTCCTGTGTGGTACTGACCCAGGGAAGCCGAACTGTCCACCTCTGTATAGGTGCCTTGTGGAATCAGGTTTGTAATGTTTTAAACTGTTATTTTTTCTGTATTTATGCATTCATAAGAACTAACGAGGACGTTATATCGCAGTATCATTATTTTCTTCGCGTGATTAGAACATTACAATAGTCCAGAAACAACTATTGCGCAGTGGCCTGGACCAGACCGATCTAGGTTCTTTATCGCGATATCTAATACAAAGAAAAGGAAACATCGTTGATTAACATCACGTGTGCGTGCACTGCGTTATATTTACATTTACAATTCTCTTGAACTGTAAATGTAAATATAACGCAGTGCAAACATTTTTTTTGTATTTCCACAGGAAACGACTACGGCGTATGTTGCCCAGCATCACTAGAACTCCAAAAAGCTGGAACATGCCCTGCCCCCGCCACCACCGAGGAGTGCGGGACTCCCTGCGCCCACGACCTTGAATGTCCTTCAATGCAGAAGTGCTGCGACGGAGGAGAATGCGGCAAGCACTGCATCCTGCCGCACAACGTGACCATGTGCTCTCAGCAGAAGATGCTGGCAGAACTGCTGGTTGTGAGTGAGAAGGAGGGGAGAGGGTATGTGCCGCAGTGCGCTGAGGATGGGTCCTTTGTGTCCAGGCAGTGCTCTAGGAATGGTTTGGTTTGCTGGTGAGTAAACTTAATTGTCTTTAATTTTTGTTCATCATAGAGAGGAGGTCCCATAGCGGCTGTCTGGTAGGGAGCCGCTCCTCGTAAAATACTGGTATTCAGCTAAATCCAGCTTGACTGGAAGCCGACCCCAATATAGTTGGGAAGAGGTTAGGCAGATGATGATGATAGAGAGGAGGTCCAAACCAGAACCCAAGTTCTTCCGAATTCTCAAGACACAACACGGAAAGTGAAAGCAGTAGTAACACAGTGGTAATGGCCACGACTAACGAGTAGTTCATGGGTTCAAACCCAGCCAGGCGCATAACTTTGTGTACCTAATTTATTTCATCATCACTAGGTACTCTCAAAATAGCATAGGAATATATTGTGAGAAAACAGGCATGTTTCACCAAAATTTCGAAGACACGCGACATCCAACAGCCCTTACTGGGCTCACGTGGTGGATTACAGCCTATTTTCGCTCCTAAGAAAATTGAATTTTCTATTCGTCTAGATCAGTATCTGAGTCTTAGAGCAGTCACAATCAATCTTCTACTAATATCACTATTCATAAACTAACCCATGCGAAGAGGCTCACACTGTATATTTATTCCAATTACTTATTTCTAATTTTCTCCTGCCTCCCTTAACCTCAACTAAATAACCACTAAAACCCTCCAGGTGCGTGGACTCCGAAGGCAACAAGCTCCGCGGCTCCATGGGTCCCTCATCATCGGTCCAATGCTCCTCAACGCCGCTACCAGCGCGCAGTGGAGCCAGAAGCCTCGGCTCCTGCGCCCGAGCGCTGTGCGCCGCCGTCTGTGAATACGGGTACAAGACCGGCACCGATGGATGTCCTACGTGTGAATGTGATGACCCTTGCGCAGGGTTCCCTTGTCCCGATGGTGAGGAATGCATCAGGGTTAGGGAAGCGCAGTGCTTTGGTGATCTGTGTACTGGATATCCTGTTTGTGAGTATTTTTTTGTAGTTGTAGTTAAATCTGAGTTATATGAATCAAGCATTGGTGAAACAAATAAACTGAGATAAAAACAAACATTAACCAATATTAGGATAAAGACACTGTATTTTTAGAAAGAATTACCACCGGCCTGGAACGCGAAGGGTATTTGAAGGACTTTAGTCAGTAAAAGTTTGACACTCCCTTTTTTTTTTTTTTTTTTTCTGGTAGGGGAATCATCAGAATGACTTCCCCCGCTCTTGGGCGGAGCGGGAGGGCGTGTCAGACTCTTACTGACTAAACCCCTACCCCGTTCCTTCGTTGCCTTCGTTCTGGGGGGGACTCGGTATCAACCGTTAGGAATACCACATGTTCCCCCCAGAGGCTTCGGCCCTACCGGGCCCCTACAGTTTGCTGACATCTCCTTGAGGCGCGCGTGGAACAGAACGCGCCGTTGACGACTGGGCTCGGTCCAGATTATTTCCAGACTGCCGGACGGCGAGCTACCCAGTGCTCGCCGTCCGCGAACCCGCGCCTACGGTGGTCGGAAATCGGGATCGGGATCTCGGCGGCGGCGGCGTGAGGACCGTTCCCTCACGCGCTCGCGGTCAGCAGCCTCCTTCACGAGCATTACTGCTTCGCAGAAGGAGGCGACCGCATGCCAACCCTCCTCGCTCCGGACCATGGCCTGAACCAGGGCCCGGCGCGAGAGGTCGCCGCTCCCGATAGTCTCCACGAGGACACGGCGGTGCTCCGCCCAAGCGGGGCACACTTCTACCGTGTGCTCCACCGTGTCCTCCGTGCGGTCCACACAGTGGCGACACCCGGGCGTCCTCTCCTGCTTGATTCGATGCAGGAACCTCCCGAACTTACCGTGTCCGGTGAGGACCTGCGTCACACGGAAAGAGAGGACGCCGTGACCTCTTTCCAACCACTCCTCAAAGAGGGGCCTAACCGCCTCAATGACGGCGTGCCCAGCACTGGGTTGCGACAGTCGCAGTCGCCATGCCACCCTGAGATCCCGCCGGAACTCTGTCCGCCATGCCGCGACTTGTCGCGGCAGCGGAGTTTCGCCCCGGCGTTGCATCTCCACGCGCAAATCGTGCATGCGTGCAAGGACTGTTGCCTCCAGATCCCACGGTGGCAGGCCAGCGAGGAGGCTCGCCGCTTCGCGGGAGATCGTGCGGTATCCCCGCACCATCCGGATGGCCATGACCCTCTGGCAAGCGTTCAGCTTGGCCGCCGGTCGCTTACCTAGCGACGGCGCTTCACCCTATAGCGGAAATCATCATTTTATAATTTCCCACCAAAAGGGCGACTTAGAACTAACTTTTTTTACTGCTATACTCCTAGACTTACCGGAATTCGGTAAGTCTAGGAGGTGCCTTTTAGCAGTAACATGTTTAATCTCATAAATGACTCAAGCACATTACCTATTTATGTTTTTTTTTTGTACCTACATTTACCAGTATACTTAAAAACGTCCGTTTCCCTACTTCAACATATTATTATCATTTTCATTTCGCCCAGGTCGTCCAAAAGTATCATACGAGAACCCGTGTGAGACCGGAGTCCCGGCCTCAGACGCTGACGGTGCCCCAGAGACCTGCGGAGCTGATGCCGACTGTCCTGACAACCACTTGTGCACCAGGTCTAGAAGAAGTGGAACTGCCGTCTGCTGCCCCGAGCCGCACTATGCCGATAATACTACGGAGACTGATGTCATGGAGGTAGGTGTCGAGATCTTTTAGGCCTACTGTCCTCACGGACGTTTGTATGCATGCGAATCTTTGGTGCACACTTTCTACCTCGGTCTTGGACTTGTAGCAGGGTTTGGAATAACAAATGTGGTAAGTTATAGTTAAGTAGGCAACTTTGGTCCTTCGAGCCGGATAGCTTTACCGCTTTTGAGGTCACTAAGGTCTACTGAGGCGTATTCCTAGTAAACCGTAGGCCTTAGTATGAAGCACTGACTGTCTAACTATTACTTGTCCAGGCGAATTAGTAACGGCTTTATGGAGGTAGATTTGATAGTGTAAAAATTGTGACAGGTTCCAAGAGGAACTCCTTTCTAAGTAGATTAGTGTCTAAGTTTACAAGATTTGTCTGCGCGATTAGAACAAAAATAACAGTCCAAAATATTTAGCAATTGTCCGAATCAGACACAAAACCTGTCTAATCAGAGAATCCTTTCATTTCAATAGAGGTTAGCGCGGGTCACAGTTCCACTTTAAATCATCAGCATTCTTCAAAAAATCCTTCGACTTTGTCTGGTTAATCAATCTTTCCAACGGCATGATAACCAGATTCTTCAACAAACCACTACTTCTTCCAGATAAATTTCGAATCGTGCGGCACAGAAGCTGAAGCAGTATGCGGCCTGAACTCCACGATGGCTTGTCCTGAAGGCGACTGTGACAATGACCTGGTGTGCTGTTCCACGGCAACCTGTGGGCCCGTGTGTGTTGACCCAGCTAAGATGAGGCTGCAGACTGACAGGGTTGATGATACACCTACAAGTAAGTGCTCGTTTGTGAAAACGGTATGAGGAAAGCAGCATGTCCTAGAACCAAAAAATCGAAGACATGTGATATCCACCAACACGTACTGGGCCTGCGTGATGGATTACAGCCCATTCCCTCTCCTAGAGGGACAGTCTTAGTGTCAGCAGTGCGACCATTGAAAGGCTGTGCTTAAGCTTATATCTTGCTGAGTATTTTCAATCAGGTTCACCAACACTACGCTTGTTTCTGGCATTGTCTTAATTTGTTCACAAACCAGAATCAATATGATTTTTTTATGTAAGATATAAATTATGTAGACCTTAAAAATTTTAGGACCATTAAATTGATCAGCTTTCTCTAATTCACCTCATATTTTTCCCTCAGTGTGCGAATACCTCCGCGACTTCGACGAGAAGATGGAAGGCACGGTGGACGGCATGAAGCTCGCCCTCCCGGCGCCGTCCTGCCTGCCCGACGGCTCCTTCACGGCGCAGCAGTGCGCGCGCGGACGCTGCTGGTGCGTCGACTCCTTCGGCACCGAGATACCTGATACTAGCACCAAGAATGCTTCCGCTGTTGATTGTGATCAGTGAGTTGAGTTTTTATGTAATTTATTTTTGCAGGCCTAAACACCTTCTTATCCATTGAAAGATGCTATCGACAGAATTTTGAAGATAATATCGATCTAGATCAAAATTTTAAGTTAGGTTTTTAAACAGCTAATTCCGAATGAAGACGTCGAATCTTTGAACCTATTGTTTCTGGCAAAAGTTTAAATACTCCTGCTTGCGTTGTACTCCTCAATGCTGAGGTTCATGACTACCCTGCTTCATCGCTATCATTTTTATCATCTATTTCTGTTATTCTAATAGGCGCTAGAAAATAAAACCGGATAGAATTCATCTACCCATCCTGAAAATAAGTTACTTCTAGTTCTAGATAAACTTGGTCCATCGTCAACCATATCATCACTTACCATCAAGTGAGATAGTAGACAAACGCGAGCTTATCTCTTTTTATAACAAAAAAAAAGCCTGATCTGGCCAAAAAATACCTGAAAAAAAATTCAGGGCTTTGCTCAGGGATCTAAGTAGTAAGTCAGAATTAATCATCGATATTTATAAAATAACTAGCTTTTACCCGCGGCTTCGCTCCCGTCAAATGACTACCCTACATATTCTACGCTACCCTACTCTACCTTCCCTACCTACCCTACACTACACTACCCTACACTACCCTACACTACCCAATACTACCCTACACTACCCTACACTACCCTACACTATCCTACACTACCCTACACTATCCTACACTACCCTACACTACCCTACACTACCCTACACTACCCTACACTACCCTACACTACCCTACACTACCCTACACTACCCTACACTACCCTACACTACCCTACACTACCCTACACTACCCTACACTACCCTACACTACCCTACACCTACCCTACTTTACTTAACTTTTTTTTTTTAAATTTTTCTCTCCGTAAGAACCATCATTGAACTTCAAGGAACATTTTAAAAAAAGAATCAGCCAAATCGGTCGAGCCGTTTTCATGTGATGTCGTGACAACGGAAAACGGGTTTCATTTTTATATATATAGATTTCAACCAAACAAACATCTATCTCCCGCAGAGTCCGCGCCAACCTGACGTGCTTAGAGCTGACATGCCGCATGGGCTGCGACTACGGCTTCGAGCTAGGTGCCGGACGCTGCCCCACGTGCCGCTGCCGAGACCCCTGTGCGGGGGTCACCTGTCCGGCCGGACGCTCCTGCGCTACTGTCGACGTGGCTTGCGATGCTGATTACTGTCCGCCTGTACCTGCTTGTAAGTGTCTTCCACCACCACGCTTATTTTAGCTAAAAGATCAGCTTATGTCCACTGCAGGACATAGCAGTCCTACTTCAAGCTCTTAATTAGGTCTATTTTCCGTCCTTAACTGAACTGTTCAAGGGTTGGATAGCTCCATCCCTCTTTCTCGGTCACGCTCGTAAGTACCTTGACCTTCCTTAAGAGTCACCAAAATGACATGCCTTACACGTTTTACATCCAGCGAATTCTTGGAGCCTTCTGGGAGGCAATCCAATGCAATACCCGTTTATCACTCCAAAATCTTGCTGAACTGAATACGACGTAAAGAATAGCCAACTAAGAGGGAATGGAAAATCCTCATAGATGCCCAAACTATACTAATCCGAACCAGAAATTCCTGGAATTATCATGTTCAAATAGACACTTTTCAGCTTTATAATATTGACCGGATACCTTATTAATTTGCACAGGTCTTCCAAAGAAACCAGGGCAGTGTCCGTACCTGGTGCCGTCTAACGGCGCGTGCGAGTGGTCGTGTCGCACGGACGCGGAGTGCGGCCCCACGGAGCGCTGCTGTGCTACCGGCTGCGGCACGGCCTGTACTAAGGCGGTGCATCAGACTGCTTGTCAGCAGAGGAGGTAGGCTTCTATAGGTCTCCCACAGAAACCAGGGCAGTGTCCGTACCTGGTGCCGTCTAACGGCGCGTGCGAGTGGTCGTGTCGCACGGACGCGGAGTGCGGCCCCACGGAGCGCTGCTGTGCTACCGGCTGCGGCACGGCCTGTACTAAGGCGGTGCATCAGACTGCTTGTCAGCAGAGGAGGTAGGCTTCTATAGGTCTCCCACAGAAACCAGGGCAGTGTCCGTACCTGGTGCCGTCTAACGGCGCGTGCGAGTGGTCGTGTCGCACGGACGCGGAGTGCGGCCCCACGGAGCGCTGCTGTGCTACCGGCTGCGGCACGGCCTGTACTAAGGCGGTGCATCAGACTGCTTGTCAGCAGAGGAGGTAGGCTTCTATAGGTCTCCCACAGAAACCAGGGCAGTGTCCGTACCTGGTGCCGTCTAACGGCGCGTGCGAGTGGTCGTGTCGCACGGACGCGGAGTGCGGCCCCACGGAGCGCTGCTGTGCTACCGGCTGCGGCACGGCCTGTACTAAGGCGGTGCATCAGACTGCTTGTCAGCAGAGGAGGTAGGCTTCTATAGGTCTCCCACAGAAACCAGGGCAGTGTCCGTACCTGGTGCCGTCTAACGGCGCGTGCGAGTGGTCGTGTCGCACGGACGCGGAGTGCGGCCCCACGGAGCGCTGCTGTGCTACCGGCTGCGGCACGGCCTGTACTAAGGCGGTGCATCAGACTGCTTGTCAGCAGAGGAGGTAGGCTTCTATAGGTCTCCCACAGAAACCAGGGCAGTGTCCGTACCTGGTGCCGTCTAACGGCGCGTGCGAGTGGTCGTGTCGCACGGACGCGGAGTGCGGCCCCACGGAGCGCTGCTGTGCTACCGGCTGCGGCACGGCCTGTACTAAGGCGGTGCATCAGACTGCTTGTCAGCAGAGGAGGTAGGCTTCTATAGGTCTCCCACAGAAACCAGGGCAGTGTCCGTACCTGGTGCCGTCTAACGGCGCGTGCGAGTGGTCGTGTCGCACGGACGCGGAGTGCGGCCCCACGGAGCGCTGCTGTGCTACCGGCTGCGGCACGGCCTGTACTAAGGCGGTGCATCAGACTGCTTGTCAGCAGAGGAGGTAGGCTTCTATAGGTCTCCCACAGAAACCAGGGCAGTGTCCGTACCTGGTGCCGTCTAACGGCGCGTGCGAGTGGTCGTGTCGCACGGACGCGGAGTGCGGCCCCACGGAGCGCTGCTGTGCTACCGGCTGCGGCACGGCCTGTACTAAGGCGGTGCATCAGACTGCTTGTCAGCAGAGGAGGTAGGCTTCTATAGGTCTCCCACAGAAACCAGGGCAGTGTCCGTACCTGGTGCCGTCTAACGGCGCGTGCGAGTGGTCGTGTCGCACGGACGCGGAGTGCGGCCCCACGGAGCGCTGCTGTGCTACCGGCTGCGGCACGGCCTGTACTAAGGCGGTGCATCAGACTGCTTGTCAGCAGAGGAGGTAGGCTTCTATAGGTCTCCCACAGAAACCAGGGCAGTGTCCGTACCTGGTGCCGTCTAACGGCGCGTGCGAGTGGTCGTGTCGCACGGACGCGGAGTGCGGCCCCACGGAGCGCTGCTGTGCTACCGGCTGCGGCACGGCCTGTACTAAGGCGGTGCATCAGACTGCTTGTCAGCAGAGGAGGTAGGCTTCTATAGGTCTCCCACAGAAACCAGGGCAGTGTCCGTACCTGGTGCCGTCTAACGGCGCGTGCGAGTGGTCGTGTCGCACGGACGCGGAGTGCGGCCCCACGGAGCGCTGCTGTGCTACCGGCTGCGGCACGGCCTGTACTAAGGCGGTGCATCAGACTGCTTGTCAGCAGAGGAGGTAGGCTTCTATAGGTCTCCCACAGAAACCAGGGCAGTGTCCGTACCTGGTGCCGTCTAACGGCGCGTGCGAGTGGTCGTGTCGCACGGACGCGGAGTGCGGCCCCACGGAGCGCTGCTGTGCTACCGGCTGCGGCACGGCCTGTACTTAGGCGGTGCATCAGACTGCTTGTCAGCAGAGGAGGTAGGCTTCTATAGGTCTCCCACAGAAACCAGGGCAGTGTCCGTACCTGGTGCCGTCTAACGGCGCGTGCGAGTGGTCGTGTCGCACGGACGCGGAGTGCGGCCCCACGGAGCGCTGCTGTGCTACCGGCTGCGGCACGGCCTGTACTAAGGCGGTGCATCAGACTGCTTGTCAGCAGAGGAGGTAGGCTTCTATAGGTCTCCCACAGAAACCAGGGCAGTGTCCGTACCTGGTGCCGTCTAACGGCGCGTGCGAGTGGTCGTGTCGCACGGACGCGGAGTGCGGCCCCACGGAGCGCTGCTGTGCTACCGGCTGCGGCACGGCCTGTACTAAGGCGGTGCATCAGACTGCTTGTCAGCAGAGGAGGTAGGCTTCTATAGGTCTCCCACAGAAACCAGGGCAGTGTCCGTACCTGGTGCCGTCTAACGGCGCGTGCGAGTGGTCGTGTCGCACGGACGCGGAGTGCGGCCCCACGGAGCGCTGCTGTGCTACCGGCTGCGGCACGGCCTGTACTAAGGCGGTGCATCAGACTGCTTGTCAGCAGAGGAGGTAGGCTTCTATAGGTCTCCCACAGAAACCAGGGCAGTGTCCGTACCTGGTGCCGTCTAACGGCGCGTGCGAGTGGTCGTGTCGCACGGACGCGGAGTGCGGCCCCACGGAGCGCTGCTGTGCTACCGGCTGCGGCACGGCCTGCACTAAGGCGGTGCATCAGACTGCTTGTCAGCAGAGGAGGTAGGCTTCTTTATTCTCGTAAGTCTTCCAAAGAAACCAGGGCAGTGTCCGTACCTGGTGCCATCAAACCTACCGAGTGCGGCACTGCGTGGACTAAGGCGGACCATCAGACTGCTTGTCAGCAGAGGAGGTAGGCTTCTTTCTTTGTCTTTATTCTCGTAAGTCTTCCAAAGAAACCAGGGCAGTGTCCGTACTGGTGCCTTCAAACCTACCGGCTGCAGCACTGCGTGTACTAAGGTGGTTCATCAGACTGCTTGTCAGCAGAGGAGGAAGGGTTCTGGGTCTTTATTCTGCCTAAAATCAGAAAGATTTTTATTCAAATAGACCATTTTACAGAAACTTTTGAATTGTCCAAAATCTTAGTCAGTCCAAAAAAAAGTGCTGAAGCTAAATTACACGTTCTAAAGCGTAAATCTCAAAGCTTTGAAACGTACACTTTAGTGGACGTCTGCGTTTGAATATTTATGATCCCAATAAACCATCCACAAAATAATTCATAAGTATTTTTCCTCCACAGGGCATTAGCGCTTCATACAGCGGCTGAAAGCGGTAGTCCCCCTGCATGGACGTGGGTGCCCAAGTGTAAGGAGGATGGCAGCTATGAGACTGTGCAGTGCAGAGGTTCCGACAAGGCTTGCTGGTGTGTCGACACTGCTGGAAATGAGGTTAGTAACATTTTTCACTAGTGTATACATCCTATAGTTTGTAGCGACATCTCTAACGCCACATAAGAATTATTGGAGTTCTCCGTATGATTAGAACCGATTAGAACACATCAATTTGAAATTAACTATCAGCTGTTGCCCGGACAAACCATGACACTTGTCTGGCTGGAGAATACTCCCTCTTCAATTAGATTTACAGGAATTTAAACTCTGTTTACACACCCCTAAACTGATGACAATCATGTCTGAAAAGCAAAATATTTCTTCTTTTTAAACATCTGCCGAATGCCAATTTCAGATAGAGAGTTTCCAAGAAAACACTTCAGCAGATTATCTACTCCTAAGACAGTGCTTTTAAATTAAAGTCGTCAACCAATAGACTAACCAATGGCCAAGAGGTACTTATGAATGGCATTTTGATTATTGGTTAGACTAAATCCGTCAGATAGGATTAAATCCGAATCTCAGTCTGCCTCCAATTTATTAATCAAAATTCTTCCTTCCAGATCCTCGGCACCCGCGTAACAAACTCCACCCCGAACTGCGAAACCCCCATCAGCTGCCCCACCCCCACCTGCGCCGACAGCATCGTGTGCTCCCACGGCTGGGAGCTGGACAGCAAGGGCTGTCCCACCTGTGTCTGCAAGGATCCATGCACTGAAGCCAAGTGTAGACCCGATGAGACTTGCGAGCTGGTGCCTTTGGAGTGCGAGGTAAGACCCTGTAGCCTAGCCTAGCAATGGGCGATTCCGAAATGTTTGAACAATCGATAGTATCGAGTCGACCATCGACTCGCCGTTCTACAAAATAATCGAGATCTCTTTCGATTGTTTCGAGTCAACGGAATCGACTGCTAGTTTTCGATTGTTCGAATCAGTCACTTCCACTCACTAAGTCTCGTTCAGTCACCGACTTGATCCAGTCTCGTTCAGTTCACCGAGTACTCGAGTCAAAGTCGAAGCAATCGAGAACCATCGAGATATTCGAACAATAGAAATAATCGAATAAAATGTCTTTTATGCCATGCTTGACTGTCTCAATAAATTCTTCAATGGACAGGTCTTTCTAATTTATATTTATCGTTAAACCTTTACCTTATTCCTATTCACCAGGGTAACTCCTGCCCGCCGTTAGCCCGCTGCTCACCAGCTCCTCAGTGTCCGGACGGGCTGGAGCCGCTGAGTGCTCCGGACAACTCGGGGCCGCTGGTGTGCGGGCCCAGCGCGGCCGCCTGTCCCTCCACGCACGCCTGTCGGTTCGCTCCTCACGACTCTACTCCGTCGGTCTGCTGTCCGAAGCCACGTAAGTATACGTCGGATGATAGAAATTAAGATACTCAGAGGAAACGCGAAGTGTTACACGGACGCCTGAAGAAGATGTCAGCAAAACCGTAGGGGCCTAGCAGGGCCGAAGCCTACTGGGGCCATAGATTTACTTATGAAAAGAAAACCTGTGACTCTGGAACGGTAAGCAAAGAAAGAACATAACAGTGGGTTTTAGTCAGCAAAAATCTGACACGCGCGGTCCGTCCGCATACGCGCGCGTAAGCGCAAAAAATAGATTATGTTTTAGACTCTTTATCATAATAATAATAATATATTTCACAACTTTCCACACAACACTATCATCACAATAATAATAATAATATAATCAATGACACTTTCATTACAATCTGTTATTTCAAAGTCAAGTCTTCACATCCAAGAACGTGAAACACAAAGTTCTTCTCCACTCCCCAGGCACCGTCTGCTTCGAGAACAAAGACGAGGGCAATTGCTCCGAGGGCGAAGTCCTGAACACGACGCGCTGGCACTTCAACCACGCGCGCAACCGCTGCGAGCGCTTCAAGTACCACGGCTGCTCCGGCAACCACAACAACTTCAGGACCAAAGAGGAGTGCAATAATGTGTGCCCTGGTGAGTTTGAAGACTGTTGCAGTGGGGTTTGGGTTTTAAATTGTAATTATAAAAAAAAGGCACAACTAGCCTTTGATTTTCAAAACACACGTTTCGTCTTGGTACGATGATTTTGGTTCGGTGTACCAAGGTCGTGACAAGCCCTTACTAAGTTCATGTCACCGTCCCGTACCAAACCATAGCTCACCCATACTAAGTTTATGGTCCGCTCGTACCATGGTCATTTGCCCGTACCATGGTCATGGCGTGCCCGTACCAAGGACATAGTCTATCCTTACCGAAATCGAAAGTGACTTGACAACACCACAAGCTCGATCGATGGGAACTTGGTCCGTTATACGGACTAAACTTACGCCGAGTCTCGCTTGACCTTGGTACGGAACGAACCAAACCCGTCGTACCAAATTCGAGCATGTGTTAAACACTATGATAGGTTTATTATTATTTAGGTATCTAATTTGTAAATATCTTTAGTACTTCCTACAGTTTTTGTGATCGATATTGAATATTTGTAAATATCAATTAAAGGGTTTCATCCGCTATTGTTTTTTAGCGGCTTTTCAAACCTATAGTATTCAATATTGTAGAAATAATTCTGTACATTGTAATAAAGTGTTCCATGATACAGCCATTAGCTTCTTGTTTACCTCAACTAAGAAGTGTTTATTTCTCACAACAGTGGCAGGACAAGCTGCGCTATTGAAAACTAATAGAAAGAAGACAAGCCACGTCTTGAAAGAGGAAGGCATGTCGTTATTTCTTTTGTATATAAATGTTGTTACTATACCTGTGATAACTCCACTAAATTCCGTCTTGCACCTTGATTCTAATTGCATGTTAGCTTAGACTTACCGTTCATAGACGCGTAGCTTTATTATAGACGCGTATTCGTCATTATACCTACCTACGTCGACTGAGTTTCATAGTTTTCAAAACTTCACGCAGGCGTACATCAAGCTGGCTACTTGCTTGTAATAGAAGACCAGAAGCCAGGCTTTCAGTCAAAATACATGACACCATGACCTAAAAGACCAAGGGTATAATGACGCATAAGTGTCTATGAAGCTATTCGTCCATGGGCAGTAGACCTTAATTGGCCGTTTTGGAAAATTGGGGAATTATACTGGTGTATATTAGAGTACCTTGACACTGGTTGTCTGCACTAGCGTCACGTATGCGTGCAGAGATGTTTCGACGAAGCGGCAACGTTGAGCCGTCGTGTTATTGCCGCTTCGTCGACAAAGTTTCATAGTTTTGTACATAAGCTTCACGCAGGCGTATACCAAACGTATAACGACAAATCGGCGTCCATGGATAGTAGCGTCTACTTAAGCTTTCATTGCATACAGCGACGAAAAAAGACCACTTTAGAGTTTTAGACATTTTCATAAGATGATAATATATATTCGCGCTCCCAATACCGCACGTTCCAATCTACAGCCCAAAGCTTTACACGTGCAGGTGATTCGATGGGATTATGCGATTGTGAAGTCGCTGCTTCAGCCGCAATTCATTTAAAACTATTCAGCCACTGCACCGTAATAGTTCGCACGAAAATATAAGACAAACTGATCGCGTGAGCTTTGCTCGGCACAGCACCCCACGTGCGGTTGACCACGTAGGCCACCATAATATACTATCAATTGTGTGTTTCATTTGCACCGCGACGCTTTGCGGTCGCTTGAATCGCCTACACATTCAACGGACATCAATGCTAAAAGTAAATTAGTAGATACGTATATACAATCTGTAAAGGCCTATTTGATGGCATGTGGACGCCGACACTAGAAGTAAAGTAGTATGTAGAATAGAAACTGTATGGACCTAATTGGTCGCCTGTCGAGACTTTTAACGCCTATCTCGAATAGCATGTCATTCCTATCGCCATCGCAACCTGAATCTCTGTCATTATGATGCTGGAATGTACTTGTACATAGCTTAAACCACATTTCGTTTCTTGTTTATGTATGCCAGTATTTTGTATTAAAAAAAATCATTCGTATATGTGTAATTAAGTTAACATTAATTTCCTATGACACAGTACTGAGCCCCTGCGAAAGGCTGCAAGAGAAGAACGAAGCAGCGGCGCAGAAGTACGGCAAGGGAACGTTCATACCGAAATGCGATGCCAGTGGCGCTTGGGAACCCGTGCAGTGCATGTCGCATATTGGTAAGTGGCTTCATCATCTTCATTTCAGCTGAGAGACGTCCACTGCTGGACATAGGCCTCCCCCAAGCGTCGCCACAACGACCGGTCCTGTGCGTCTCCCAGTCATCGGATTCCATGAACATCACCAGGTCATCGGTCCAACTTGTGGGACAATAACTTAGATAAACTGGCTGTTCAAGCTTTTTTTAAATTTACCATTTTTGTATTTTTAGGGCAAAATCTTGCAAATGGAGTTTTGAATAAATTAGCCCTAACCGATTGAGATTGACAAACTTGGATGACCATTATATTAATATGGTCCGATGGAGCTGGTCTAGTGATGGAGTCGGATACTAGCCATAAGAACTACTAAGACCAACAAGATAGAGCTATGTTGTTGGTCTCAGTACTTAGTTCTTTGTTGTGTTCTTGATTAGCACTCTAGCGCACAGAAAATTGTTATGAAGAACACCAAAGACTATGTTAAATCTTTAGACAAACTTTTGTCTCATGCAAGATATTATACTTAGTTTAATTTTTTCACTCTATTTTACTAACTAGTCATAATCCATCACCAGCAGTACCTATTTACATAAACTTATATAATTTCCAGATGTATGTTGGTGTGTAAGCGCCCGCGGAGAGCCCCTCAAGGGTTCGTTGGTGCGTGGAGCTAAACCTTCGTGCAACTTCCGACAGGCGCGCAAGTGGGTGCAGCGAGACCCTCTCGATGAACGAGCTAGAGCCGACGAAGGTAAGGACTTCGAACTAACTAAGAAGCACTATTGCTGAGAATCCTATATTCTGAGGATCCATCCGAATAAAGGTAGAACTACACTGGGTCCACCGCCGAATAGGGATTCTAAAACGGTCACACTGCGCAATTCATCAAAGAGCAAAAGGAAGCCTATAATGTTCCTATTACTGGAATTCAGGCCTCCTCACTATGAGAGGGAATAGACCATAATCCACCACGCGGGCTCAGCAGTGGTAGCCCAGTAGTATCGGCCCTGACTTACGAGTTGTAGGTCGCGGGCTCAAACCCAGCCAAACGCATTGTTTTGTGTAATTAATTTCATCGCTTTTAAAACGTTGAAGAAAAATATTGTAAGGAAACCGGCATGTCCTGGAACCTAAAATTCAAAGACATAATATGAAATTTACCAATACGCAAAAAACCCAATAACCACTAAGTAATTGATTTAATAGTCAAAATCTAGCAATTAATACAGATTTTTGTAACACTTCAACCAGAAACGGCTACTTAAGTCTTACTTATTCCTTTTCCAGTACTGGAAGAACTAATCAGACAAATGACTGCGTACAGAGTAGACGAATTTGACGACGACGACGAAGAAGATGATTTCGAGCTTGAGACCGAAGTTCGGGAAGACGAATCTTTAGACAAGATACTGCAAGAAGCGAGAGATTTAGACGAACCTGCGTTAGTTTCGGAGGTCGTGGAGCCCAAACCTGCAGACACTACCAGAAGACTGGAGAAGAACCTAGAAGTTAATGTGGATAAAATTGTGTTTAGAACAAAGTGTCAGATGATGCAGGAGGAAATTGAGAATGGTGAGTGAAAAAACTCATGTATAAGCTTAAATAGACGGTGTAGATGTTTAACTAGCTTCTGTTAGCGGCTTCGCCCGCGTGAATGTAGAATTCTCCACACAAACTTTGGATCTCTGTTTCATCCCTTTAAAGGATGAATTTTGGAAATTCCACTCTTAGTGCTCGCCAACGTCATAAAAGAAACCTTTTATAAAATTTCATAATTCTAGTTTCAATATTTTCATGCGTTGATACGTCAGTCAGTGAGATAGGTATATACATATAGATAAGGAGATGTCAGTCACCAAAAGGGATAAAGTATTTTAACACAAAATATATAAAAATAGACTTGAAACAGACAATGAGTTAAAAGCACTTGTTTTGACGAGAAGCTTGGCAATCTTTTCTTTTAAAGATTGTATTGATCGCAAAATACAATCGTAATAGTCTTCGACAACAATTAACACCTTTTTTAATAACCATTACAAAATAAACGATGAGGATATGACCTAAGAATATTGTCTAACTTCCTTTACTTTCCTAGGTGGTGAAGGTCACCGACCACGTTGCTTGGAAGATGGCGAGTTCTCCCCTCGGCAGTGCTCGCGCGGCCGATGCTGGTGCGTGGACGCCGCCGGCCAGAGGAGACACCACGCGGGGACCATCCCCGATGTGCCTGCTTCGGATCCTTGTGGTAAGTTTGTTGCAGAAACTACTACGCTTACTTAGAAGTGTGAGACTTAAATGGCATAAAACTTGACCGTGAACAAATTGGTAGCTCGACTTTCAACCGTCACGCGTCAGGACCTAGCCACAATGTTCCACTCGCGCTTGAAGGAAGTGTCAGCAAAACCGTAGTCCAGCACGGTCGAACCTGCTTGCGAATCATTTCGCAAATTCTTTTCAATGTATCGTGCGTCCTCATAGATTTTTACATTTACGTTGCGACATCATATCGCAGTGTTTGTGTTTAAAGCCCTAAGGCTTGATCTATTGCAATGCAGTATGGCCAGCTCACAACTGTTAATTTTCTTTTTGATTTCGACTGCTAGTTATACTTAGTACCAGAACCATACTCTAAAATTGCCACATCTAACCTAACCACACTTCTTTTATTTACAGAACCAACACAAATAGAAACGGCAATCCTGGAGCTGGAACTCCTAAACGTGGAGCAGTCCGGTGCGGAGCGGGCTCGGGCCGGCTTGGCAGCCAGACTGGCAGCCTTGGGGGCCAGGGTCCCTGTGGCCATGACCAGGGACAGGAACATGGTGAAGTTGAGAGCTGTGCTCACTGGCTCCAGGGCTGTGGATTACGTCTACCATATCGAGAACTTGGTGAGTATCTGCTGAAAGACGAGAGAATAATTCATAATATGTCCCTCACTAGGTATTACTCCTGTATCGTGTGTATATTCACAAATAGGTACGTTGTCACATGTACAAGAAGACACTATTATAGCCTAATAGGTACGTGTAAGAATAGCGCGCACCGCAGTAGCCAATGGCTCAGCCACTGCGCCAACTGTACCGTCTAATCGCTTTATAAGTGGGAGTCAATCTCTGATACAGACGGAGGAAATTGTTGTTTTAGTTTTTTTATTTAGGTCTGAGGCCTTTCAATTTCTAAACCCAACGTATTCTCTGCAGGTGAAACAAGAGAAACTAGCGGGTAACAAGGGCAGCGACGAGGTGGTGTTGGGAGCCGACGTCATCCGCAGCGAGTACCGCCTCGCCTCGCCCAACCGCGCCGCCATGCAGCAGCGGGAGATCCTTAGCGAGTCTACTGTGAGTTCTTAAGAACATCATCATCATTATTTCAGCCAAAGGACGTCCACTCTTGGATATAGAACTGCCCCAAGCGTCGTCGCCAGAATTAACGGCCCTGTACGTCTGGCATCCATCGCATTTCCGCAATTCTACTAGCTACTTCGGTCGCAAACCCCTCAGGCTGTATTGTGTGGGTAGTTTTGAAAAAGGATTAAATTTTAATTAGAATTTTTGCTAAATTTCAAAATTAATAAGAAGGAATAAGATTCTTTTTTACGTGGATAGTAAAATCTTTTTTTTTATTAACTCACTAGAGTTACTTTTTACTCTGAGTTTCAAGTATAAGTACCTAGTTAGGTACTCGAGAAATAAAATTTTGCACACAACATTAACCACTTTTCAACCCATAAAAATTGAATTTAAAAAAGCCATTCTTAGTGCTCCCCTAAATTATAAAAGCCTTTAGACCCAGTAGTTTCGGCTGGGCACGGGCAGTCAGTCAATTTCTCCTTCTGTATATTATAGATTAAAAACACGTAATCATACTATTTTACATTCTCTCCAGGTTTCCGCAACGACTTCGTACCACACAGCACTCATAGTCTTAGCAGCTACTTCGGCGTTCATAATCAGCGTGCTATGCGTCCTCGTGATGCTGTACCGCGCGAGATTACAGAGAGAGCCACAGAAAGCCGAACGGTTTCTACCCGCCGCGCCGCCAGTCTACGTCCTCTCAGCCGACGAGAAAGCGGAGCTAGCGAGAGTACTACACGCCCCTCCTCCCCCCATCCCACCACTAAACGATGACCAAACAAGAGTATAACCATAACAAAAGACAGAAAAACAAAAATGCTTTAAAACTTTACTGTAGAACATGGATATGACAACTCAAAAAACCCGCTAAAATAACTGTCACTGAACGTGTTGCCAAGTTTAAAAAAATATAATTTTACTTTCAAAGACAATAATAATTTAGTCTTTGAAATAACTTGAACTTGACGTGACAATATAATTATAAAGCCGGGATCAGACTTTCATAGCACATACGAATTTATCTGCTAGTTATTGACTTAAAATATTATAATTCTATTTACATGATAAACTTATCCAATTTACACAATTATTAATGAATATCTAGGATTATTGACTAAAATAGATCCCTTGACTTATATTTTATTAAATGCCTTAGCTATGACCCTAGGAACAGATTGGAGATTTGATGATTTTTTTTGTATATTATGTCATATCTGTGTAGAAGTGGTAATTTACTTATAGTATTACTTGAATACTGTAATGCGGATGGTCTACCTACGTTACTCGTTAAAGAAGCTATTGTAATGATAGTACAGGTACTAAAGTAATTATAGGGTCCAAAATAATATTGGCTAGAATTTTGAGTAACGTAGTTATATTCAATTAATATTATCTTACCTCTGTATTTGTAATTTTATACAAATGTAATAATAATACGGAACAAAATTGTACTCGCAAATGGTGATGCAGTTGAGTAAATGACAAAAGAGCTCAAAGTAAAGATCAAAACAAGCTGTGTATTAGTCAAAATGAAGATTAAATTGTAAGTACAGAGTTAAGTATAAATAGACACCGATCAGGTGTCTACAGTGAACGTAATGTATGATTAGACTGATAGGTGATGGTCGCATTCTCCTGATGTAATCTCTGATAATTCCTGTAAACTATGCGGTAGTTACAATACAAAAATGATGATTCTCGTGGTAATGGTGAACAGAATATTGTAATTATCGCAAAGTAATAGGAATCATAATTTCCGAATCTAGGTAACTACGACATACATAATAGAGAAGTGTTTTAATAAAAAATGTATTGTCATAATTTCTAAGATTCAGAAGACAAGTATCTTGTTATGTTTTATATTAGTGTAAGTAACTATTATTAAGTAAGCGCAGAGGTGCGCGTAAATTAATACTACGCGCGCCTTTACGCACTCTTTAGTTCCTCTCGTTGAGTCTCGCTCTCTTTCACTTTAATAATAAACTTTAAATCCATCACACTGTTGCTTTAAAATCTATAAATTCTTGAAAAAATGATATACACGAATCAAGAACGTGGCTCGACGTAGAACTAATCTAGTCTGTTTTTTATTCATGACCCTTATTCATCCATCACAAATCATTTATCCCCTTTTTATATTTGTAAATAAGAAAATATTTATTTAAGTTTCATTATAACACTTTCATCAACCAAAAATAAGTATATTCGACAAATATTTCCAATTTCATAGGTGGTATTTTTAAGTTAAAACCTTTATCCCAGCACTCATTCAACAGTCTCGAAATAAATAAAGAATTTATTCATATTATGTATTACATTATTTCATTAAATAAATAATTTTATAAAGCGTGTTTTTATTTACCAATTATACTTACCTATTTTTTACTTTTTACTAAGTGAACATGTACATGTTCACTTAGTTAATAAACAGTTGCATGTAATAGCGTAGACGGAAATGTACAGAGTAAAATGAAATTACTATTGAGACTAAAGACGCTAAATAAAGGATTGGATTGGAAAACGTTCAAAATGTTTTAGGTGTTAAGTAAATGGTTTTGGATTTAAATAAAAAAAATGGTTAAAAAAAATGGTTGCCTGTAAAGTCGTTTTTACGGGCGAAGATTTTACGTGACAACGTCTTTTTCTCGGTAGAATATTTATTGATATGAATATAATTAAATTGCACAATAGGAACAAGGAATTGAATGAAAATAATAATTGCACAAAGAAGATTGGCGAGCTGGGTATCACATCAAAATCCAAACATACACAAATCTAGTTATATGCAACTTATGGGTCATATATCGTTAGTTATTTTCCAAGCTAAAATACAATATTATCAGTCCGGAGTAATTAAAAAACCATGATTTTAGGGTACAGTCCCGTTACGGAAACAAAACGCAATAATGCAATAGTACCTCGTCCTTTTTGTGAAGTCGATAAAAACAAAACGCATAAAATAGGCTTATTGCGTCAGCTGTTACTTAGGTATGTCAAATACAAAAAAAATATAAACTGTCATGATATTTTTGTTTGACCCTGCCTAAACATAATTCGTCTTTCGTGTTATTTGTAAAGTTGTCTGCATCTATAAATGAAGTGTGAACTCTTATTTTGTGCCGCCACGTTACTTTAGTACATTACAATTTGCGTTTAGTGTATAAACCTGCGCAGGACTGAAATGGGACTCTTATTTATTCTGTGAATGTTTTTCATGCTTTAACAATGTCAGCAGTTGATCTTCGGTGTATAAACTGTAATGTGCGCTTATCACGCCTTCCCCGACGTGTCTTGATTTGACCAGTTTAAAGGAGAAAACCGAAGCCATTATCGGCTACTGTTGTAATTGTAAAGTATGACTCAGAACCGTGGGCTGTTGTTCACATGTCATGAGTGTAGTCTGGTATTTAGCTTACGATCGACACAAAGGAACAATCTCCCTGCGGTATTTCTTGACAATGTATTGTTACAATTATAATAAAAAAATGTTATAAATACTATGGTTTTGTTTTTTACCTGTTACGAGACGCCGCGCGGCATCAAGAGGCGCGCTGCATGAAGCAACGTATTCTAAATTCTCACAATGAAATGTGTATCTTTTCGCGTAGTAAATAAAGTTATATTTTGAGTCACTCTATTAAAATGTGCGCGCAGCGTCGCGTCTCGGTGTGAGCTGACCCTAACCATGGTACGATTGAACGATGTGATTAAACACACATTCTTTAGAGTGTAGTAATAGAAGCTTGTAAATCATCGCGCGAGCACTGGGTTTCGTCGATAAAACTAATCTCATCGTGCGACGAAATCACATCGTTCAATCGTATGAGTAGCTAAATAGGACGACGCTTAAGGGTCTGCCTTAAAACCTTGTCCAGAAGAAGCAAATTCGTTTAGAAACGTTTCGCGCGAAATCATTCGCGCGCTAGTAATATACTAGTAAGATACTAGCACAAACATGTCGCGTCCACAAGTATCGCGCGAATTCAAAATACGCGCGTAAATCGCGTGCACAACGCCAGACCCTCAACTCGCGCGTATTACACGCGAGTCGAGATATTAGGGACACCTTGTTGCGTCCAGTTAAACGCGCGAACTCCAGAGCGAGTGCACATATCCAGGGAAATTGAGCACCTACATTTGATACGGAATTGTTGAATGCTCCAGCGTTGATACGCTCTTTCTGGGCGCAACGGTCGCGCGTGATACGCACGCGCAATCGCGATGAATTCGCCCCTTCTGGTCAAGCTCTAAGTTACATAATTAGGTAGGTACCTTGTATTATTTTTGGTGGTACATTTTGAGGTTATGTCTATAAATCATTTTATATCCCCAACTCTAATGTATGTCTTACCATTACATATTTTGTTATACTCTATTGTAGCATTCTAATCCATATATTCATTCTATTGTATGTTAAGCCTGTATGTGATACTGAAAGTACATGGGGTTTTGCCAATCTTCTTTTAACTATAGAAATATAATTATTTTGTTTACTAAAATTCTCTAGTGCTGCGCGCGCGGCAGACCGATCATAGTTGAGTGGGAGAGAGACGCAAGGCATTCGGCGGGCCTCTCTCTCGTTCGGTGACTCATCTTAACGTTACCGAGCGTTACACTTTTTCATAAGTGACTCCCAGCCGCAACCTAATTTAAATTTAAGACGTTGTCACGTCAAAATTATTATACTTTTTAATTCCTGAGACTAAATTGTCACAGGGAAATGTCAAACTTACGATAATAATCATACCATACGTTACGCTGATACGTTCATTATTTAAGAAAACGCCCATCGACTTCTGAAACTCACAATTCAAAAATTCAAATGAAATATGAATCATTCATCTTCTTTTTAAAAAAAATATTATTGAAATCCAAAACTATGTCCTACTCCGCATTGAACGTTTTCATACGGATCTACTCGTGTGTAAAATAGAGTATGGCCAACGAAAGCTGTACCAACAAATACCTTTATTTCGATCTGCCCCGTTTGAGCTTGCCACCGGGATGATGGTTGCACTAATATGTGGCGTTTACCATCCCGAGGGTCATGCCATTTAGTTTCATCTGCCCCCTTCGTATAGCTTGGCCAGAAAGAGTAGAAATTAAATAAATATGAACTAAAATTTTCCACATATAGCAACTCGAAAAACAATGTCAAACAACAGTCAAAATACCAAAACAAAGAAAGTAGTTTGTGAATTATTGTTATTTTGGTAGATATTAAACGTTTTAGTCAGTGAATTGTTATTAAAAATGGGCAAGACGATGAAAGGTGGTGCTAGAGAAGTAAATTACAATGTTTTTAAACGATGTTTGGCGGAGAATCATGCGGGAAAACTTCTAACCGAGTTGGACAATCTTTACAAACGAGTTGCTGATATGCCAGGTATTTATTCACTCTATTTTTATATAATATATATGGTTCATGATCCAAGTTACAGTTAACGACGGCTAGGCCTTTAAAAAAATCCATATCATCGACGTTTTTTACGGATTTAACATAACATTAGTTGTTTGTTTACATTTGGAAATTTCTTTCACAATGACTTTATTTTATAGAGCGATTACATTTTTTGATCGTCACCTACGTCATTCTAAATTCATGTTTTATTTTGATTCCAGGAAAATCCGAAAGCGTTGTCCGACGCATAATAAACGGAAGTAATAAAAACGATGGCAAATTTACAACACCAGCTTAGCAAAATGTCGAAATTTTAGATCACACGCCTTAAACCTCTGACTTGAGCCCTAACGATTTTTTTACATTCCCCAAAATCAAGCAGTCTTCGTGGTCAAAGTTATGTATTCGTCGTAAAGTATTTGTATTCTTCAACAGCTTTTTCGGCCATTTTGACTACCCTTCATTCAGAGTGGAATACATGTTTTAAAAACTGGTTCGGACGCATGCAAAAGTGTAGAGAATTCTTTGAAAAACAATAAATGGTAATAATTTATTAAATTGTCTGTACTTATTTCAAACGACACAACAGGGCAACCCTATATAGTAATGAAGATGTTTAAACTTTCCTAAGCTTTCGTATATATCAATTATAAAACTTAACCTTACAACTAATAATATGCATTTAGTTTAATGATATTCCCTATTCTCACATTAAAAAAAATACTAAAGTATCAAGATCGTTTATAGAGTAGAATAAATGATACCATTTAAAAGTGTCTAAACGATAGTAACGACCTCAATTTTTTTCTACTCTTTCTGGCCAAGCTATAGTTATAGTACAGAAGTTTATTCGCATTTCGTATTGGACATAACATTTATTTTATCACATCATCATCATCAGGAATGTGATGATTATGAAATTATCCAGTAATATAAATTTTCATTGCATATGAATTATACCGAAACATTTCTTTTAATGGGTGCACTCATGGAAAGACTAAAATCAGATTTACTGGCTTCTGACTACCGCTCATGGTTGATACCTCGTAAAAATAATTTACTGTGTGTAATATTGCAATTTGTTATTAATCTATCTTCTAAAGTCACACTATTCTCCATTTACTCAAAAGTTTATTTATTTTTTAAATTAATATTACTATTTCTGAATTAATTATTTACCTATTTATGCATCATGCATGTTCATTTTGATGGTTGTCAAAAGCTTTCCATGTCAATTAAATTATGGCAACACCATAAGTCACTGAGATGTTATTAACAATAATTTAATTGTAAAAAACAATAAAGTTACCACTCCCAATGTGTAGTATCATCTTAACTTGGTTTATTAATAATAACAATATTTTATTATACAGAATATTTTCCTTGCTTAAAAGACTAGATAGCCAAGCCAAAAATATTTACAAAAAAAGTGAGCTTAACTGTCACGTCGTCAATGACATTTCTTTCAGTTGACAAGTCGAAGAGGCCGGCCCTTGGGAGAAATTATTTAGAATGAATCAAGGAGGCGGCCTTGCTTGTTGCGCTGTTTGCAAGGAGAAAACTCATCGGAGGTGCGGCCGCTGTTTGAACATATATTATTGTAATACTGATCACCAACGTCAAGATTGGAAGAGACACAGAAGTGAATGTGCACCGAAGTTACCGAGGCAGGGTTCCAAAAGTGATAACTCAGGTGAACGTTCGATAGTTGGTGAAGAAGCCACGAAGAAAGTGAAAGACGGAACTTCCGACGTCACAGAAGAGCGACAGAAGGATATTTCAAAAGAGGGTAGTGATAAAAGACGCTTAAGAAAAAGTAAAACGAAAAAGGAAAAAAATAGTGGCAAAGAGGGTAGCACGGACAGTGTTAGTAAACATAGTTTACAAATATCGACTCAAAACGTTAAACAAAGTGAGGAAGGCTCATCGAAAGCATCGGGACATAATGACAACAGTGTGATATCTAGTGTAGTGTATACTAACCGCGAACTAACGACTAGTAGTGCCATAACGTACGAGGGTTCCTCTGAGCAGGAGGTGTTGCGCGAGTCTGCGCAACAGTTAAGCACAGTAGACTTTGCTACACCTGGCACCTCTAATGTGTTACGGTCTTTAAACAGTACTAACACGGCAAAGATGCCTGTACTGCCTAACTTCGGGCCGGAACAGGGAACGAGGGTGAAGGAGTACCCTGAGGCTTCGTTGAAAGGCAGCAGGGCTCCGTTTAACCACATGCCCAATAGTTACTACATGGATCCGAGTGACTCTTGCTATGAGATCTGTCACAGAGTGATCAGAGACATGACTCAGTATGGTGTCTGTGTGCTGAACAATTTCCTCGGTAAAGAGCGGGGGCTGAGTGTGTTAAACGAAGTGTTAGATATGTATAGATCAGGAATATTCACAGTAAGTTTGCATTTTCAATGACCTCATTTTTTTCTATTTGTTATCTTAAAAACCAACCTATATTTCACAATAATTTCTCATGTAAAAATAAAAATGTGTGTGCAAGTTGGTTAGCAATAACAAAAATAGTGAGTAACTAACATTGTATAGTGTGTTTGTTATGTAAACAACATGCAAAGCATGTTGTGAGCAATGTTTATTAAAAATAATTGACTCTAATAACCAATATAAATAAAGCATGATCATATTAGGTGTCACATAGGTCTAGAAAGTGTTGGAATTACTTTTAATTTAAAAGTAGGTAGTTTAATAATATGAAAATGCAAATGAAAAATATTGTTTAAGTTTATCTTTTGTTTATTATGGAATATTCAATCAAAGACAATACTATCTGTATTATTGAAATCTGGTTTAGCCATTGTCGCACAATTCATTATAAAACATCTACACTTTTATAAAATATTATAAGGGCCTGTTTCACCACCTATGATTAAGTTTCGAGTATCTTACTTGACAGAGAATTTCATACGAATTCTGTCACATTTTTGAATTTATTCAGTGAGTAGTGCCTACTCGGAGATGGTGAACGAGGCCCTAAATGTAATATAATAATAAAAGATTATTGATTAATTCATGAATCCCCGACCGGTCCTATGAGACCGCGCTGTTATTGTTTTACTATTGTGTCTCGTTTCGCGGGTATCTGAGTAATTAATTGATATGACACAATTGGAACATAAATAAATCTTTATAAATAGCAAAACATTTTGAAAAAGTTTTGCCAGTAAATAGTTATTAGATCAATCTTTTATCAAATATCTGAATTCCTTTTAATATTATATATACTATATTACAAGCGCCATATTAATCATCATAACTTTACTAGTATTATTATCAGTTTTTATCTTGTTATTCCCAGCTGGTTTTGATAAAAATAAATTATTAGGTTATTCCCTTCTTGTGCTAGTAATAAGACAGAAATAGATTACAGCACTGAGTGTAAATGGGCCTAGTTTGTTTTTATTTTTTAATTATAGGGTATACCAAAAATAATATTTTATATTGTTTGAATGTATTTGATTTGAAGGAACATAACATTTAAAACATCATTTTTGTATAAAGTAGAAGTAGAAAGGAATCCTTTGCCCTATTATACTAAGTACATTATACTAGCTTTTGCCTGTATCTTTATAGGAGTCAGTTTTAGTCATTGCAGACAGAAAGTTGAAGTCGGATAAAAATTTGGCCTGTCTCCTTCCATCGGCTTCAAACTTACTCTGTTCTATATTTCTTAAAAAATTGTTTAAGAGTAGACAGTTACTTTCAAATATATAATATTAGTATCCATAATAGTTCTTCATGTCTCATAGACAGATAGATAACTGTGACCCATAATTGTTGTTTCATTTAACCTATCACATACCTGCGAAACAAGACACAATAGTTAGACAATAACAGCGCGGTTGCATAAGACCGGTTGGGGATTCATGAACTAACCTAGGTATTCATAATTGATTTGTAAGTCCCTAATAACATTAAACACAATGGCTAATAATTTCATACATACCTACATACTATAAAATAACTTTTAAGTAATAAATATTATTTATATTTCTCACCACAAACTAATTTAAAATGTAAATAAAACATGGTAGGATCTTATTCTGGAATTCAGGCAACTAAATCAGAAAAATATGATCTAAATATTGGTAGGTAGTACTTATTTAATACTGTAATATTTATATTGAAAAATGTCATTTATTGCAAGTTAATTTATTTACCTACATAATTAAGTATTGTAGAAGTGAATCAGATCCTTAACAAACAAAACTGGCTACAGACATTTTCATCAGTAAGAACAATTTTTTTATTTTTTAGAGGTATATGCTAGAAAAAATTGAAATACCTACATACCAAAACTTTTGTTATGCAAATCAGTTAGTACACAGAACAGAAAACTTTTGTTTCCAAGTTCTATGTACAAACTGGCCTACACATGGAAAACCATGATGAAGCTTGTGCATGTAGTAGGCCCATACGATAGGGCTATCTGCATGCTAGAAACAAGCCTTATAATATATTATACTATTAACAATAGAAAAATTGCTGTTCATTCTTATTAATCTTAAATTGCTTCTTACATCACATAGATACTTGTAGCATGCCTTTTTCCTATTGATATCGCAAACTGGTCCAGATAATTAAAGTTGATCCTATTTAATATATTCCCTGTGTACTTCAGGCTGGTCAACTGGTATCGAATCCTGCGAGCACAGAAGCACAGACCATCAGGAGTGACCTCATACACTGGATCGACGGCAAGGAGGCCAACTGCCAATACATCAGACAGTTGATTAGTCAAGTAAGTATTACTAAAAATCCTATCTATATATATGAATGTCAGTCTTCCAGGTTCTGGAAGACTGACATTCATAACAGCTGTAATTACTGGACCTAAGAATGTGAAATTTTGTACAAGGCTTCTTTTTATGAAGTAAACTAGCACTAAGAGATTTTTGAAAATTCAAGTTTAGTGAATTTTTTTTTGAGGTCAAATAAAACACTTAGCTCCTTCCACTCTGAGCCCTCAGCAGTGGTGGGCCTGGTGCCCCAGTGGTAACTGTCTCGACTTCTAAATCGCGGGTTCGAAACTCAGCCAGGCCCATTCATTTGTGTAATTTAGTTCATCACTACGACTTTCAAAACTATAAAGGAAAACCATCGTGAGGAAATCAGCACGTCCTAAAAAAATCAATTCATATGATATCCACCAATCCGCACTATGTCCACGTGGTGTATTGCGGCCCATTCCCTCCCCTAGAGAGGGTCCCAGCAACGGAAAATTATGTTAAGCTCGGAGTGGGTTATGGTGTCTCTGGCTCTTGTAACCCACACTAAAGCCTTTTCATAAACATGAGGATAAATTAATAGTTTTTTGTACAAGCTTTAGTTTTACGGTCAAACGAGAGGCCTACATAGGAAAACTCGTATCATAACCAAATGGCCCTTTACAGTCACTAAGGAAAATAGAGCTTAACTCTTACTTGCTACGTGATATAAGTCATGAACACCATTGTTGACAAAACACAGGAAAATGGTTTAGGTTGCGGGAATGTTCAAAAGACTGTGTGCCGTTCAGTAACTGTGGCCCTGTAATGCAAAGAAAGTCAAGGACACGGGTGGGTTTTTAGTTAATAGAAGTGTGACACGCACGCTCGATACACCTAGAGCGGCACCCAGGCGAAGTTATTTTATGATTTCTTACCTCAATAAAATACAGATAGCTACTAGTACACAATAAATCATTGATTGATTGGATTTAAATAAACAAGGATTATTTCGGCTACTGTACTACTTAAAGGGTATCAGACTGTATAGTATCAACTATAAAAACCAAACAATAAAGTTAAATGCTTGTTAATAAATGTTTATATGGCCAGTGTCGTCAAGAGCAGTAAGAGTCTGCAATTGACTGATTAAACATATCTTCGTGCCATATTAAATCTAGTCTAATCTGTCTCATTGTTGGGCAAAGGCCTCCCTCCATTCCTTACATAGTTTCGAGCTCTGAGCCACTTCTTGCAATTCCTAAGGAAGACATCTAAGTCGTCCCGCCATCTCCTTGTTTCACCTTCATCTTCTGCTTTCTTCCTTTATATTATACATACCTACCTCCCTTAAAGACTAAGTATCTGTCCTTAGCTCATAAGGGAGGTATATATGGAGGTATCCTGTAACTTAAATGGGTACAAAGAAGCCTGCCTGAAACACTTTTCCCCGGGCTCCTCATCGGATCCTCACAAAATGAAAGTCATACTTAACCATTGACGTCAAAATCTAGCAACAAAAACCCAAGCTTTCCAAATCACTATCAACGACCCACACACGAAATAATATTATTATCTTTCGTCATACGTTTGCCTCACGCAATACCAATGTTTGCGCAGAAAGAGCTACGCTGGCTAGCGTTACCACAAAACGTACGCGTGTTTGACAACAACTGGCTCAAGTTAGCCAAAGCAAGTGTTATATTTGATTCATTGTTGACACAGACAGTTCTTCTTGTGGACATTTTTATCGAAAGTGTCCGGAATCATGTAAAACCCAAAAGTCTATGAGACAAGAGTGATTTTTAACTCGTTGGAAGCGAGAGGTTCAGCCACATACCAACTTGCGATATGCTCCAATTTCGTACGGGCGTAACAAATCATAACATTTCCCAGATTTTCTCTACTATAATACGCATGTATACTTAATACATCTTCCCCGTGAATCACTCTGCCTATTGGTGAAAACCACATAAAATACGTTCTGTAGTTTTTTAGTTCATCGCAGACAGACAGATGAGCCAAGGGACTTTGATTTAGGAAGACATCACCATTCCACATATCTCCTGAAACTATACATTACGCCGTTGTAGCAAAGAGTGGTTAATTCGCCTTCCTTCCTTCGTAATTTCAGTACTCTAGTCTTCCAATATCTCATTTATGTACACAACTGCGATATTGTTGTCTTCTATGAGATCATCAGCCTACAATGTAAGCTTGTGTAAATAAAAATAAAATAACGCAAACAAATCGATGTGTAAAGCTGGCTTAACCCAGTATCTGGCATGCAAACGCAATCTTGTATACAGTATTATGTAAATTGCAGCTTTAATTACTTGTATTTCACTATTGACCTCTTCAACATATTATTAAATGCTGTTTAAAAATATCAAAATAAATACCATTAAACAGTCGTTTGCCTCTTTCCCTACCTTCTAAAATGCTTGATGGGTCTTGATACAGGCTTCTCTATCTAGTTAAACAGTTCAGAGTCTTCTTCTTCTACTTAATGTGTCGATGGCAAAACCTATTAAATTCCTTACCTGGCCCAGTATTCGGCCACAGCAATGTCGTCCACTGACAGACTGTCATTAAGTCCCTACGTGAACAAGTAACAGGGCACGTGATGCAGGTTGGCAGGTGGGGCACGGTTTCTGAAGTGCAGCTAGGACAGGTCGGTAGTTATTAAATCTAAGGATGTCTGGTTATCTTGACAACGATACGCTTCGAAATACCAGCAGTCAAGTACTCTTGAGGGTCTCTGGCGATAAGCAAAGGAATGTCTAGAGATTATTGCACTCTTACATAATGTGTCTCGAAACATATCTGTCACTTCTAAGCTACTAGTAGTATATTCTCGTACCCTGTTTTGTATAAACCCACACTTTTTCCTAGCCCTCCGCTGATCTTTCGTATCAAATTCGTTGCGGGAGTCAAGACAGCTCAATAATTTCTCCAGAAATGTCGGAAGTTCATTGCCACCTTTCTAGCGGATGCCACTGACGATTCCGATGGCTTCCTGAAATTCCTATGGTCATGATCAACTGTTTCAATCCATGAACGGAGCCTCCAGGGCTGAAGTTCACTTTAAACCCTAATGATAAATAACAAAGCATTAAATAGATCACCTGGTATCAATTTATATTCTGGAGTCCCACAGGGTACAACTTTAGGCCAATATCTGTAAAAATATATTTATCCAAGAGAGATTATAAAACGTCACACCACAGATAAATTAAGTAAATAATAAATAGCAAGAAGTCGAGGGCTTATAGTGTTATCGACTGATTACTGATATCCTTTTCAATTGATACAGAGGGCGGCGCCAAAGATTGCGTTACGCTCACATTCCATTGTTTGCCAAAATTGATTAGGACACAATCTACAACTGCTGGCCTAATTTCGAATAGGAATTCTTCTAGTTTATCTTGTAACATTGATTTAAGATGACTAAATATGACTAAGATTTCTCTGAATGTTATCATTATCGTCACAGATGCCACGACGCACGTATGTTTAATCTGATAAGACAGAATTTGCACTTACCTGTCTCGTATTGACATAAGAAAAAGCAAACGATTCGATTGTGTCTTATAAAGTCTTAACTTTAAATGTCTTAGGACCTACTCTCTGCTTTATGTAACTCAACGATAATGATGCTTTCCTACAGTTAAATAATATTAGTAATCGGATCTGTACTCATCTACTTCGAGTTTACCTAATTCAACAATCTTACTTCAATTTTAACCAATTGAAAAGATTCCCTCTGAACCACCGCTGCATCCGTAATAAGTTAATCTTAGATGATTACCCAATCTTCATCAATTTTACTCCGCTTGGAACTTTCCACTTCTAACGAGCGATCCCATTACGTACCTTTATGAAAATGCAATCAAAACGCAATTAATGCCTTTTGTATTCCAGGTTGACAATATCATTCTGAGAGCGAACAAGATGGCCAATAATGGGAAGATGGGGGACTACGTCATCAATGGAAGGACAAAGGTAAAGATAACTATAGACATAAGTATAAATCATCATCTTGAAGACAGTAGTCGTAGAGCTCTATGAGATTTAGATGGGCAATACTTTACTTAATACTGACAGCAAGTATCATTGCTGTGTTCCGGTTTTGAAGACGTTGATGCTGATGTCGCCGATGACAGTAAAATTACAGGCCTATAAAATATTTTATTAACCTTGAGGTCCATCGGCTGCCCACGTAATGTTGCATTCATCTATAACCACAGTACGGTATATATTTTCCACCTTATGTTCTTTCGACCAATCTCAATAATGTCTAAGCGAGGACGCCTCGGGCATCGGGAATCGCAGAGCGATCTCGCGTAGGCGCAGGCTTTTGGGTGTCTAGTAATGGATAGCTCGCCATCCTCTATAAGGACCCAGCCCGAGTCATCAACGCCACATAATTCCACAAATGCCTCAAAAAGATGTCTGCTAAACACATGGGACAACATATGAAAGGGATACTCTTGGTCTTAGAATGCAAAAGAAAATTAAACCATCCTAGAGAGGAAGAAGTCATGACTGATCCCACATTAAAAAACATTACGTATATTAATGTAAGCTTACCTTAGTACCCAACGTTAGCAAGATGCCAGTATTGCATCCGTTCCGTTCTGTAGCTTTATTAAATTCTCGCATTCAAATTCAGTGCAATGTTTGCTTTCTCATCAACTGTTATATTATGAAGATTACAGTTTAACTTGAAACTTGACAGTATAAGTAGGTGCTTAATAATAGTTGTAGTAAGTAGGTTGAATTTTATTTCTTTTTGCCAACGCTCGACAGCTTTATAATATAATTTGACGTGTTCTATTTACCATCCTTTAAGGAAAGTCTTACTTCGATTGGATCATCAGATCTTACGAATTTACAAGGAAAACCAATCAATTTTATTACTTCGGCTCTAATTCAGCATGAACATTCAAGATGACATGCGTCATCTACCAAAATAGAAACTTGTCTAAACGCGCGCTACACTTTCACAGGCCCTTTTGCATCGGCACAAAAGAATAACAAAATGCTATACGGAAATCGAAAGCAATACTAAACTTTAGAGACTTGAACACAAATGCGAAAGAGTTTATATTTATAGGATTCTCTATTCAGAAAAATGTCCAAATACGCAGCCGGTTACGATTACCAATCGTAGGTGCGGATCTCCACTACATTAAAGGCGCCGTTTGGCATACTTCTGTTGCTGGGATTGGTGGATAAAGGATAGTTAATTACTCAGATACCCGCGAAACGAGACACAATAGTAAAACAATAACAGCGCGGTCTCATAGGACCGGTTGGGGATTCAAACGTTAAAGACTGAAGTTTCTTCACCTATCTTTATTTGCTTGCAGCTCTACCGAAACTGCTCTTCTAATACCACCACCGTACTATACAGTATTCAAAAAGCACACTTAGTGTTCTAATAATAAGTGAATTCAGTGCAGTGAGTGCGAGTTGTTTTTACGTTAACACGTATTGCTCTCCGATTGGTTAAGAGCTTGAAGCAGGTCAATCAGAGCCATCCAAGTTAACATAAAACAAATTCGCAGTAGGCACTCAGTTTTTCACCTTCACTCAGTTTCGCTTGGGATTAGTCTAGCAGCTGGTCCATGCAAAATATTCATACCCAACTACAATCATATTAAGAAAAACCGACTCGAATACTTGAAAAAAAGCCGGACGGAATGCAGCAAATTAATTCATATTTTATGCTAATTCTGCGGTCCTTGCTAAGCACGTGTCTTGGTCCCCAGCTGTTCTTAACACCCAAATAACCGCAACGTAACCACATAACGATGACTAATTCTAACCGTTCCTCTCTTTAGTTGCATAATGGTCTTGCGAAACTGCACGCTCTTTTATACGAGACCTGATGTAAGCTGAGCTGACCTCGCTCATAACGGTTAGGTATGTTTTGGCAATCTGTTCTTGATAATCCTTAGTGGTTTACTTAGAATTTGCCAGGAATGTTGAATGATCCTAAGGTAGCCGGTTTTGAATCACGATTTCGTTTTTAACGGTCGATTCGGGGTGTTTTGAGTTGTGTGCCTCCGTTAGTCGGTCTGTTTGTCTGAGGCTTAGTGGGTTAAATAGATTTAAGAATTTTATTGATGTTTTTTTACAGTTTCTATTCTTTTAAACTATGTTTAATGATGATGATAATTTCTTTCATTTTTATTCGCTCCAGCTAGCAAGTCGTGCATACAATTAGGACTGTTCATATCTTTACTTACTATACTTACCTTATACGTTCTACACTGAATTCTTCGGGGCTGCCCCTTTGCAAATAAATGAACTTCATCTTCAATCAAGGCAAAACATACCCAAGGCGTGTTGATTTTCTACGAATGGAATAGCGTTAATAGTAAATATTATACAGAATGGGCTCTATACTAGATACGAATATAACTTCAATAGTTTTCCTGTTAAATTTTGCTCCATCGCCGATATATTTCAAGTTACAAGGCCAAGTAATTATAAAAATCTTTAGGAGTACGTATTTATCTGTTTTTAAAATTTTAGAAGAAGGAATACATGCTTTCTTATCTTTAACTTCCAAATTGCAACTGATGTTACCAAACGGTGATGTATGATAATTGAAACTGGAAAAATTACACTATTAGTTACCTGTTTAAGCATCATTTCAGCCGAAACACGTCCACTGTTGGACAAAGGCCTTCCTCAAGTATCGCCATAACGACCGGTCCTCTGCGTCTCGCATCCATCGAAATTCCGCGACCCTCACCAGGTCATACTTGAGCATCCATTCTCTTAATCATTCTCTGAGTATTTTTATATCCTTTGTGAACTTGTAAACCATCATGTAAGCCTATGTGAGTCATAATACCAGATGGCGCTAAAACACAATGGTGAGCTGTTACAACACAGACATTCTTTATCATACCTTGTGTGATTACGCTATTGGTTATTGCTAGAAATACACCGTATTCCGACTGCCCCTTTTTGATATTAATTTCTTACAGTCCTTCCTAAAGGTTTGTGGTACCTAAGTAATCGCTGCCAAAGATAAGACGGCCACTGTACCTAAAAGAAATTCCCGCTTTGTGTCGTACGTCGTATTCTTCAATGTTGAGAGTCGTGACCTCTTCTTCATAACTTTAACTTGTATGATATTCCTCTATCTGTTTATTCCTCTGGAGGTATGAAGGGCATTGTATATCGTAGAGTCAAGAGCGGTGCGGATCTGGTTGAACCAACATATTTGGCTGCGCCCATGAGGTCCTTTCCCATCCATTTTACCGATCAAAATGAGCCTTTCGAGATCGCCACCGTCTTTCCTTGCAATATGATCGAAGTATTGCAGAATCTTGTGAAGACACTCTGACGACAGCCGTGAGGAGATTTTGAGTTCTTGCAAAATGGATACGTTGATCCGCAATGCTGAACAAGGTGCAATGGTATATAAAAGTTTGCTACTATTTTGTTTTACAATAAAGTTTATTCTGTTCTATTAGGTAAGCCTCTTGTATTTGGTGCTTATGCAACAGTGTCATCATAAAATACAATTTAATGCTACAAATGCCAATGTACTCGGTCTGTTTTGATATTAAGATTACGAGTATCAATCACCTGATGAATTAATCAACATTCTTTAGCCCATTTTATCAATGGTGACTTTCCATTTCGTAATCCTTTTATTCATGAAGATATGAATCTGTAATTCGCTTGTAAACATGTGAAATTAATGAAGAAGATAAAATAATCTTAAACTAAGTATTAACGAATTCCGTTTGCAATTAGATAGATTTTTTGAGAAATGATAATAAAAGGCTGTCAAAGATAGTATGACAAGATGAAATAAAAAATAAAAATGTATTGCAGTGACTCCCGAGTAAAATATGCCCTTTTCCCAGGTCAAGATGATCACAATTTAGTACTCAATAAAACTACTTTCAACGCTAAACAAAGTTTTCCCTAATTTCTTCTTAATCCAGGTATGCTTTTCTTTTGCCAAACATTACTGGAATGTTCTGACTGACTACAAAATGATTACTTGCTTCCTTATCCTTAAATTGTAAAACAAAGGCTCCTGTCCGTCTGTCTGTTCGGGGAAAAACTTTTTCATGTGGGTTTCACCAATATGCTTGAATATACACGACGATTCATGAGGAAGGTTTAAGTGTACTATGAATTTCAAATATGTCTAACACACGTACGAATCTGGGGCGGGATCTTATAAAACACATGTGTTAATGCAATAAAGTATTTGAATTAGAATTTGATAGTTTGATTTTTAAATTATTAACGAAATATTTTAAAAAATTCATCCGCATCAGTCAGGCCGGATTCAACGGCACAATCACTGTTATGATGATTGTAATCCTTAGCAGGCACGTGCTAGTCAAATATTAACATAATATACAGTTTGAATATTATTAAAGATAGTACTAATTTAAATATAAACGACTTTGTAGTGTACAAACACAAAACCGGCCTACGGGTGAGATGCTAAAAATAAAATTGTTTAGAAGAACGTCACAAAGAAAACTGTAGGGCTTAATATTTGTTAGATATCACACTAATGATATGAAAACGAAAATGTTTTGTTACTTCTTCACGTTTGTACGAATTTCAATGAAACACAGCTCATGGACAGTGTCCTGAAATAGCACATAGGATACTTTTCATCCAGGGAGTATATTCCCTTGGAAAAATCTTCTGATACACCGATGAAGCCGTTGGCAGCAGCTAGATAGCACTACAAATTCCGTGGTAAGATATTGGCCAATCAGCAAGTTAGTATGTTTTGGTAGTGGGGCTGACTGCAGAGCAAAACAAATAATAAACATTTAATTGAGAGTTGTGCAAGCAACTTTAATCACGTGTACTTAAGTTGCCTGCACAGAACTCAAGTTGAAGTTCAACAGAAAATTAATACATTTCAAGATGATACAATGCAAGTTCAAGACTACTAAGAGCAAGTTCAAAAAGATACAAATCTTGTTCAAACAACCTAACCGTTCTATTGACAATGAACCTTCGCCTATTTAAAACAGCTGTTCCTAGCGGAACCTTGTTCCAATACAATGCTACACTACCGGCTTTATCTACCACCAAATCGTCTATTGTCAAAGTTATCGCCAGATGGTCAATGAAAAAACCCAAACAATATGCATTCTATCGTCCGGCTGTTTCTTTTTTTATCGTAGATCCAAAAAAATGCTTTAATTCAACCTTGTCCTAGGCTTGACCCAGAGAAGTTGTTAGAATTTTAATGAAATTTATGGGTTTTGTATTGTGCAATTCATGTACTACTAGGCATTTGGTATTTTAAGCCTATTGTTCTAACCGCCTTTCCTGTTTTGTTAGGTTATTCGGTTAATTCCTTATATGGGTTTTTTCACAAATATTTGATCCTCTTTCATTAGTTTTAGTACCTAGTCATACTATCACAAATAGCCTACTGTCTAGCTTCATATTCAGTTGGCTCTACTCTCTGTTAGGGTTAATAGGTGGACACCAAAGGAAACACTGTTTTAAAGATTTCAATAATAACTGTTTTTTTATCCTTTTCTTTATTGATTGGAAGGTGTGTTTCAGTAATATTCTTTTAGTCCTGCTTTTATGATTTCCTCCCTTCATCATCATTATCAAGTGCCTGACTTCTTTCTTAGATATAAGCCTTTCTTTTCTATTACCAACCCTATTGCTCCTGTGCCAGCTAATCCAGTCTGTTACTAGACATAATAATATAATTGCCACTATGACATTCTCTCGCAAAAAAATAACTAAAGTCGCCTAACAGTCTGTGTTTGCCAAGTTTACGGAGAATCGACCTCTGTGGCTCAGTGAGATCACAATATATGCATAATATAATTAATGTATTATTTAGTTTATCAGCTGCCAAGAGCTTTAGTGTTATCTCGTTGATTTTCATTCCATTCATAAGATGCATGTTTTACTGGTTTCCCGTGGTTTTACGAGCACATAATTATGTTATATTTATGTATACTTAGTGTTTAATTTGGTCATGGTTGGGGCGCCTATGTCGTAGATTATCTCAGACACTGACTTACACTGTTATCTTGATATTACTATGGCAATTTTTCTTGGTCTTATCCACGAAAAGGGTTTCCTGTTTCCTGGCTATATTTTTTTAAATTTCTTTGTAAGTACTTACTTATTATTAAAATTTGTTTGCAAATTTTTGGAGTCTGTTTCTGGTTGGCACTTAACTCTTTTCTACCCTATTTTTCTGATACAATTTTATTGTTTTTATTTGCTACGTAGGCCTGTACGTACTAAACTTTAATTCAATAAATGCCTTTGACTAGATAGCCCTTGAACAAATAGATTTCGGCAGGAAACGTGTTTAGTATTAGGGTCACTGTCTGTTCCCGTCCCAGTGGTACAGTGCTCCCGTTCTTGGGCCATAAAGTGGGTCAGCTTTTAAATATTAGGCACGTGGGTGTCTGGTAGGTTATCGCCTACGCGATAAAGTGCTGATTTGTCTGTAGGTTTTAGTATTATTTACAAATTTTAAGTACCTACCTAAGCATGCGAATTGTAAAATTATTGATTGGGGTGTAGGTAATATAAAATATAATTTGTGAAATGTCGAACAAAATAGACGAACGGTTGTGGTTAGGTAAATTATGATTGTTTATCATAAAACGCAAAAATAAACTTCGAACACTTTACTTATCCTATTGCGCGCAAAATCCCTAACCAAGTTCGAACACTATTAGTTGATACATCAGTACTTACCCAAAGTCTACAAAAACCACTACCCAAACTAAAAATCTATTTCGCGCCAACGTTATCGTTATCATTCCGCAAAAGTAATATCGCCAACCGGATCGCTGGTTTGCGCGATAAAAACCAAAATAACGCGCGCGCCCGCGCATGCGCGGTGGAGGCGTTGCGTACGTGACTTGGAGCATGGCGGCGGAGGAGGCGCGGCGCGCGGGCTGCGGGGGGGTGGCAGGGGGGGGGGAGCGCAGTGTAAACATTAGTAAGACTCGTAAGCGAATCCCACGCCGACATCCCTCTGTTTACAAACTATTGTTCGATTAACATCACCATTCTAATTTGGCACACAGCTTCTTCCGTTTTAACCAAAACACAGCTCTTCTTCCACTGGCCAGCTATCCAGTGATGTTGACTCTGAACGCGGTAAATTTGCACAGGAAACTAGATATCTATGCTATTTGAGTTTTTTTTTTTTAGACTACACGTGTAGAGTAGAGTTCGGAATGTCGATGAATTGACAACAGAAAGCTTTTAGTCAACTAAAAATAAGTAGATAGGGAAGTACCTACTTATTTGTTGAGTGCCTAAGTAATTACCTAATTAAATATTATGTAAATTAACTTTCCTCTTGGTTCTGTGATTTTGTGTAATTAGTAAACGATCCGTTTGCATAGGTATCTCTTTAATTAGGTACCGATCAAACCGACCAAAAAATATCTGTACTTAAGTAAAAGTAAGTTCTACTTACCTATTCCCAGAAAATTAAGTTAATTTTTTTTTTTTAATACGTGGGTACTCCTATAACAAACATCCTCTTTTTTGTCTATTCCGTGTAAATAAATCATTTTTCTTTGTTTTTTCTTTCTTTCCTATAAAAGGAAAAACTGCCTGACTGACATAATGACATATCAACGAACAGTCAGTCAAAACTTGAGCTTTAACTTGCATTTTGAGAAATCCACGAAGTACAACACAGTTTTGTATTGAATAAACCTAACAAACCTTCAAGCAGGCAAATCCGCTGGCAGAAGCTACTTGTATAAAACTATGTTAAGTCTATCTTTACCTACTTATTACCTACAGCAAGAATGTCAAACCCTTGGACGGTTACCTTCACCACAGTTGATTCATTGGTTACTCATATTATCAAACACACAGTCCGTCACGTAGTTAACTGAACAGTTACATCATAATGTTTATCAATAATTAGGTGAGGACGTTCTGTTTGGAGAGAACCATCATTGTTTAGAATACGGTGTACCGGAGAAAGCGGGCAGTAAAGTTTAATTGTCTTTTAATTACCTACAAGAATATTAGGTACTCCCATTAATACTTTTAATTAATACTTACACTTAATTCCAGATAAAAAAACGTATTTATAAAAAGTAATTAAAATACATAGGTACAACTAAAACTGTTTTGTAGGTCATCAGCATCACAGAATATAGAAATTAGAAATATACAAAATAAACGCCTTTCTGCTACCTATGTCACTGAGACTCTAAGTACCTCATAATTGTCAAAAAAGCTGCCCCGATACATTTGCTGTCTAATACTTACTACAAAAACATTAGAATATGTTACATATCCTTACTATAACATACCTAAGATATGCATATACTTATCCGAAAACAAGAATGTAGGACTAGACGATATGGTCGAAAGATTCCCGTAAGGCCAAAAAATGTATCCCACAAAAATAAACATTCCAAATGACACCGACTCCATTCATCCCCATACTCCAGATGGCGATATAAAAACTCCTTAGCGCCGAACGTCAGCCATACAAAAACTTCTGTTTATGCTTTTTTGGCGGGACCCAACGTTCTATATTCAAAAAGTGCGCACGTGCTTCGAAATCAGGAAACGTCAAACAAATGTCATTGATTGGAAGACCTCGACACAGCCTACCCGTATCATATTATATACCTCTGAGTAATTTATAAATAGTTAATTGTGTAATAAAATAGAATCGCCGCAATGTTTACTACTTAATAAATGTAAATATTGCAGTGACTTATAACATTTATGACTGAGATATTGATATTAGTTGTACAGTTAGATAGTGAAATATTTATTGAATACTTAGAATAGAATAAAATTTATTTTATCTACACCAAAATAGTAACAAGAATCTTAAATCTATGGGTGGCGCTGTCGGGTTTATCATTGAGGAGTTCCGTTGACCATCTGTGGTCTTGGGTCTTTTACTTTCTTTGGTGATGACTATCAGGAATCTCTATACAATAAGTACTTAATAAGTTTTCTCAATTCCTCATGGTTCCCATAATCAGAATCATCATAATGACTTCTGGATTTTAGATTTTTATATTGTCATCAAAATCTAGAAATAGATAGGTACACATTGTTTCAAATAATTATTTTTTTCTATAACGGTTTATAAATTATGGAGTAGTCAGGCTTGAAGTCGGTTAATGATGACAAAGTTCCTCCCAATCATAAGTAGGTATCTCTTAAGACAATTATGCCCAAAAATGTCACACAACACTTCAAAGAATGTGGGTCAATGACTATTGAATTCATATTTCCAGTATCGAAAGCCAAAACAATAACATAACACAATAAAAATACGTTGGGTTATCCCCCGAGAAAAAAACAATCGTATTTTTATAGCAGCTACTTCTTCAGTAGGTATGAGGAAACTCATATTTTTTATTTACACACTGATAGTGATACGAAGGGAAAACCTAGTAATTAGTAAGTTTAGCAGTTGACCTCGTGAAAGAACTGAGAAAAATAAAATATTTATAAATATTTTGTTAAGTAAGCAATAAACACAAGAACAGAGACATAACTATCATTTCGCTCATTTAGAGTCTCATCATCTTCCTGCCCTTGCCCCGTTTTATTTGGGGTCGGCGCAACATGTTTTTTTCTTCCATTCTGTCCTGTCACTCCTCGCGCTATCACTAACTCCCTTTTCTTCCATATCACTTCTGACACAATCCATCCTACTTTTCTTTGGCCTCCCTCTAGATTTAGAGTCTCTGTTCTCAAATGAGCTACAAGTTTAACCCGACTAGACAAAATCATCTTCCTGCCCTTGTCCCATATTTTGGGGTCCAGGGGCCGTGTAGGTTTTTTCTTCCATCCTATCAGCAGTCAGGTTGACTGCAATCATTGACTCCCTTTTCTTTCATATCACTCCTCATACAATCCATCACCATCAACTTTTTCTTTGGCCTCCTTCTCCCTGTCCATCCATCGAAAAAATAATAATAATATTAAACTGGTTACGGATTAGAAATTATTTCGGATTATCCGCTAGTTTCGGATAGTAGTTATTTCAAGTTGAGATCAAAAGTAACCTCTTTCGAACTCATTCGCCAAATCCGCAAATATTATAAGAACCGTCAAAACATACTAACTCAAACGTGTGCTTATCTGACCCACTTGATAGTTGCAAATAAAAGTTGTGCACACGCGAGTACGTAGCCTTTAAGTGCCGTCTGAAAATATCGGCATGCTAGGTGCGTTGGCGCCGAGTACGCTGAGTGCGAATTGTTTTGACGTTTGATTCTTTGATAGAGGCTTGAAGCGGGCCAATCAGTGCGCCAAATGTACTCAACATCTCGATCTGGTTAATGTAAAACAAACTCGCACTAGGCACTCTGAAATTCTCAATTCACTTATCAGCTACTATTTCCTAGTTCAAGTACCGGACGCTTCTTTTTTGGCAGATCTATCTGTCACTCAATGGTTTGCTGGCTCATGCTCATAGGTGAGTTAAACTCACTTTTGTACATGAATTGTTAAATCACTGTGTACTATAACTAAAGTATCAAACCTAACAATTTTTCCTCACTGATCTGAACATGAAATTTTAAGAAGTAATCTTTTTAAGAAGCTTGATATGACTATGATAATCATAAAGCCTGAAAACAGAAGTTTATTCAATAGTGGCTCATCATCATCGTTCATCAGAGAGTTAGCTAAAGGCATTTTATTATGTTGGGCGTGTAGTGGATCAAAGACGATGCGATTTCACAATACGACCTCAGTGTTACGAGTCTCAGATGAACCAGAAAAATAATAGAAGAAAAATGGCTTTATCATAGTGGTTTGCACGACATTGGTCACGTTGATAGATCTTCAAATAAAATTCGTGAAATTTGAAATTGGTCAAAGCTGTAGTTCGTCTAATCGTGAATTTGAAAATCGACACGGACCAAAACAACGATGTGTGCAAAAATGTTCCAATCAGGGACCGGCCGGATACTCGTTGAATGGGTTTTTGAAGGGGTTTTTTTAAGCGCTTCAAAAATAAACCCTTTGATACGAGTTACATCTTCGAACGAGTCAAAACAACCCGTTACGAAGGGGGTTACCCTTTCAAAACCCTGTAACACGGTAACAAGGTAAGCCATTCCATCTCATGACATTGTAATATGCACTCTTTACAATCGACATTAGCTTGAAAATTGCATAGCCAAAACCGCACGTGACATCACACCACCGGCGGTCGGCGCCATTCTTGCGAGTATCGACTTGTCGAGTGACTTGTAGGTAAGCATGGAATAGTAACTATTGACTATAATATGATCTTATAGTTCAATTTTGCTCGTAGCACAAAACATTTACACATGCTAAATATGCATTTTAATATTATTATTTTTTTATGTCTACTGGTTTATTGGGGATTGTTCGTCAACTGACTACTGCAAAACTCGCGAGCCGCTTGCGAGTTTGAACCTTTCGATGTCACCTACTTTTTTTTCGTCAACCCTCGCGCACGTATAAAGTACAGTCAAATAATAACTAACAGATTGAAAACCATAACTATAAATAACTAGCTATTGCCCGAGGTTTTGTTCATGCTGACTGTACTGGCTATCTACTTAGGTTTCTGAATATGTTAAAGTGAGAAAATGAAGCGAGTAGGATGCGGCCAATGGTGCATAACCAAGTTATTTAAAAAAAAAAGTTATTTCAAAATCATTTGACATTACGTACTTTTGACTTTCTCTTGTTAAAATCTCCATATATTACGACTGAAAATGTTACATTTAAACAAAAAAATGTTGTTGCACATGATTTTATGACACATAATGACATATAGGTACTGCTTATTCAGTCATTATTCGTCATCATCATCATTTCAGCCGAATGACGTCCACAGCTGGACATAGGCCTCTCCCAAGCGTCACCACAACAACTCGCCCTGAGCGACTCTCGTCGATCGGATTCCCGCGACCTTAGCCAGGTCATCGGTCTACCTTGTGGGAGGCCTTCTAGTGCTGCGTCTTCCAGTACGTAGCCACCACTCCAGAACCTTTCGTCCCCATCGACTATTCGTTCTACGAACAATGCGCCCTGCCCATTGCCACTTAAGTTTGGCGATTCTTCTGGCTATGTCGGTAACCTTGGTTCTCTTGCGGATATCTTCATTTCTGATATGATCACGCAAAGAAAATCCGAGCATCAGAAGGCTAATTATCACCAAAAGGGCTATCCCTTTTGGTGATAATTAGCCTTCTGATGACGCCCATTGTGAGCGACCACGTTACTGTTCCGTAAGTCATCGCTGGCAACACACACTTGTCATGAGACACAGTGGTATGTTGGACGAGAAAATACCGTGCAGCTTCCCGAACGCCGCCCAGCCGAGTCGTATTCGAGGATTGACCTCTTTCTCAAAGTTAGACCTACCCAACTGGACCGCTTGTCTAGACGCAGTCGTCCATAACTTCGAGTGTGTGTGTGTGAGAGAGTGTGTCCCCGATCTTGATAGGAGCGGGTGCTACATGGATGTTTACCATGACTTTGGTTTTATCCATGTTCATTTTAAGTCCCACTCTTTCGAAAGCTCTACTGAGATCACTGAGCATTGTCCTGAGCTCCTCCCTAGTCTCAGCCATAACTACTATATCGTCGGCCACTGGAGGTGAGTGATATACTCGCCGTTGACATTAATGCCACGCCCACTCCATTCCATAATCTTGAAGACATACTCCAATGCGGCCGTGAACAGTTTCGGAGAAATAACGTCTCCCTGCCCCACACCCCGCTGTAAGAGGATAGGTTTCGAGGTCTGGTCCTGAAATCGGATTGACATAGTGGCGTTTTCGTACAAACATTTCAGCACTTCGATGTACCGGTAGTCAATCTGGCACCGTTGGAGAGACTGCAGTACAGCCCAAGTCTCGATTGAATCAAAGGCTTTCTCGTAGTCCACAAACGCTAAGCAGAGAGGCAGGTTATACTCCTCAGTCTTCCGCAGCGTATGTATGAGGTCTACGGTGCTGAAACCTTTTCGGAAACCGGCTTGTTCGGGAGGCTGGAAGTCATCGAACCTGCTCGCGAGACGATTCTTGATGACTCTGGAAAACAACTTGTCGACACGGCTCAGAAGTGAGATAGGCCTGTAGTTCTTAAGCAGGGCATTGTCGCCATTCTTAAAGAAAAGTTCACCACACCTTTGCTCCATGTCTGTGGCGTTTCCCCCTCGAGTATCATGGAATCAAATAGCTTCTGAAGGGCCTTAAGTACCGGTTTTCCACCCGCCTTCAGAAGTTCGGCCGTAATTCTGTCCTCACCCGGCGCCTTGTTCTTACGCTGCTTCAGAGCCATCCTAATCTCGTACAGGCTGACGTCCGGGATATCTTTGACAGTGTCGGGTCAATCTAGCTCTTGAGTCGTTTGCTAGATATACCGTGGGTTTAGAGATAGACGTGTATCCTAATTGTCCATAGAACGCCTCGATCTTTCCGAAGAGCTCCGATTTAGCGGATATGACTGCCACCGTCAGTCTTCAGTTCCGTGAGCTGACTCTGCCCAATAGACAGATCTCTTATAAAAACTTTGGAGCCCTCATTCCGCTCAATTACGTCCTTAATCCTTTCGGTATCATAGTGACGAAGATCGCGTTTTAAGGACTTCGATATCCTCTATTGAGCTGCCGGTATCTGCACGCATTGTGTTATCAGTGCAGAATCATCTCACACCTCTTCTCCATAAGCTCGAGAGTTTGATCAGGGAGCTTCTTGTTGTTATTTATACGGTGTGTCTTCAAAAACCTGATCGTATGCACAGTTTTCACGAACCCTCGTTATACTCTTCCACGGTCCACGGATCTATCTAGGCAGTCGAAACGATTGTGCAGTTCAAGCTGAAAGCTCTCGAAGTTTTGGAGCTGGATTTTTTTTATATACCTACCATAAACTAGTGCTTGACTGCAATCCCACCTGATGGTAATCAGTGATGCAATCGTTGATGGTGAGGCGCACTAGTTTATTATGAGCCTATTCACTCTAGTCTTGAAGATACCCAAATTATAATCGGACGGAAAGACCGCGGCAGGCAAATTGTTCCATTCCTTCGATGTACGCGGTATAAACGACGAGGCAAAGCGCTTTGTCCGGACCGTGCAGGTTTCAACAACGTAAGGATGGATACTTGCCGTACGACGGTTTGTCCGTGCGGATCCGTCCGTGGTGGATCTGTGCTGGATGGAGCGTAGGCTTCACCAGTCGAGATCTTTCAAGCTTGATGTTGATATTCAATGTCTTTCACGATGAGCTGATGACTACCAGTTTTCACCGCAATGATCACATAGACATCATTGAATATTTGCTGATGAAGAGTGAATGACAAGATGAAGTCAATCTTGTTTTTAATTGCACCACCGGGGCTTTACCAGGTCAACTTCCTATGCTCACATTTTTTGAAGAAGGAGTTCATCATGTAGAGGCCCTCCTTCTCCATTCAGCTAGCCAGTAGGTGTTCCCGGTGGTTCCGAACATCCAAATCCAAACCGATGTAATGTCACCGTCTCGTTTGCCCAGTTTAGCATTAAAGTTCCACATGACCACGGTGAAATGACTTTTATAACCATGTATGGCTCTGGATCGGCATCGGAGTGTGTCAAGGTTGGGACATAAACCTGTATAACCTTCAGCGAATATCTTGATGATATTCTGAGTATAAGGTAAGCCACCCTGGTCGACACACTCTCGATCTTCATAAGGGACTTGTGGACGAAAAACCCGACATCACTCTGGAATTGCTGGTTACCCTCCCGGAAATAGGGCAGGTCACCACATTTGAGAATTATCGTGCGGGGCCTTTCTTCCGACTTCGAATAATCCCAGAATACTCCATCGTAACCTACTCAATTCCTCCTTGAGTTCGGTGATCTTCTCGTCAGTCCGAAGTGTACACGTGTTTAGTGTTGCCAGGTCAAGTCGTTTTTTATTAAGAGTCGTTTCTTATTCAGTAGTATTTCTAAATCTTCCATTCCGCTTATTGAAACGCATGTTAAATAATTTTTTAGTTTGATCATAAACATTAATCTGTGTTCTGCAACTATGTTTGTACGGAATTCAATTTGGTACATTCATTTCGTGGATAGTGATAGATTGATTTGTTCGTGTCGTTATTGACTCTTGTGTGTGAAATTTTCGATTCTTTGGAAACCTGCAAAATTCGAACTAACTAATAAGCCAGAACTCTTCTTAGTTTTTATGTAGGTTCTTAGTTTTAATTTAGAGCTAAATAAAAGTATTAGAACAAGCCGTTTACGGCTTGGTCGTTATCTCGCTACTGTAAAACTCGCGAGCGCTCGCAAGTCGGAACCTTCAGATTTCATCTACTTTTTCTGTCGTCAACTCGATCGAACGTAAAAATGTGACGTGTTTTTGTACAGTCAGCTACAAAAACTTCTTATAAAATGTATATGATGTATGTCCTGTAGCTATGATGTAGGTACCCACTATAAATGTCAAAACCACAAAAAAAAACCGGCCAAGAGCGTGGGCACGCTCAGTGTAGGGTTCCGTAGTTTTCCGTCCGTCACAATAAGTGTGCCCAACTTTTCAAAAACTGGTTGTTCAATCAAGTTCAAAACAATTTTCCTAGAAAGTCTGTATAAAGCTCTACTTTCCAGATTTTTTTCATATTTTCTAAACTTATGAGTTATGGTTCAAAAGTTAGAGGACACACACACACATTGTTTTTTGCTTTTGGAGTGATTATTTCCAAAATTATTGATATTATCAAAAAATTATTTCACTAAACCCGTATTCATTTTTAATTCATGAATCCCCGACCGGTCTCATAGGACCGCGCTGTTATTTTCTTACTATTGTGTCTCGTTTTGCGGGTATTGATAGGTTAAATACCTATCCAACAATATATCACACGTTAGGGTTGAAATAAAAAAAAAACACTTTCCATTTTACATGTAGGGGGGCTACCCTAATAAAACAGTTTTTTCCAATTTTTATTTTACTACTTGGTCGTCGTGATTGATATACATATTGGTACCAAATTTTGCTTTCTAGTGCTAACGGTCACAGAGATTAAGCGAGGACGGACGGACGGACAGACATGGCGAAACTATAAGGCGGAACCCTTATAGTTTCACCATGTCTGTCCGTCATTTCATTCATCACGTTTTTGCCATTTGGCTACGGAACCCTAAAAAATTGTATGCCTAATGACTAAATTTCAATTTCGCGGCCTACCTTATAGCATCTGTTTGTATTTATCTACCAAATGTAAAATATCATGCTAGATTGATAGTTATACTCTAATTTAGCACTACATTATATAAAAACTAAGAAGAGTTTTGGTTTCTTAGTTAGTTCAAGTTTCACAGGTTTCCAAAGAATCGAAAACTGCACCCACAAGTCGATAACGAAACGAACAAACTAATCAATGACTATCCACGAAATGAATTTAACAAATTAAATTGCATCCAAATAAAGTTGAAAAACAAATATTAATGTTAACTCGCTTAAATAAACGCGTCACTTGTTAACAATTTCGTACGTACCTAATAACTAAATAAAAATAGTAAAGCAATGAGGCACCGCACGGGTGCAAGCACCCCCACCTACACGCAGCTCAAGTTTATTAGGTAATTCAGGTTAACACGAAAAAACGCTTTTCAAGAAGGTAACCTCTTGAAAGGCTTAAGTCATCGAAGGGGTTAACCCCTTCACGCGGTTACCTTATTAAAAGTGTTAACCCTTTCGCTGGGTTCCGAGAGTGTAACTCGAACAAAAGGTAACACTGCGATATGAGTTACCTCATGAACGGGTTACCCAGTCCAAAGGCTTAACTCTTAAGCGGGGTTGTCCGGTCCCTGGTTCCAATAATATTGATCACCACATTTTTTGAAACCACCAACTAAGGTAGCTTACCAAGAAACAATTCAGTAAAACCGCATAACGACAAAACCACAAGCGTACCTAGCACATAAATCATACAACAGTGGCGCACTCTGCCGCCACATAATAAATAACAATCATCTCTGTTATCTATTGTAACAGTGCTGATCTATTGTGAGAAACAGATGATTTTACTGTTTTATTTGACTACGACATGATAGGAAGCCATGTCTGGTATAAACTTCCAAGATGGGGCAAGAGGAATAGGGTGTACTTTTATTCTGTTGTTTGTTTTGTGGTAATTTGCCCAGAATTACTAAATATTTTTTCCTCTAAGCACAGGCAACTAAATTGGCCTCAAGGTGACTAAATTGTCAACCAATCTATCAACAGGAGAAAGTATTAATAAATATGTCCTCTTGTCTTTTCACAACGCTCCAAAAGCGAACTGTCAAATATACACCTATTTCTGTGGGAACCACTTATATGAAAATAAAATCTGCTAACTTGAAAGTGCAGACTCCATAAGCAAACGTAACTGGCAGTGGGTAGGACACATTGCTAGCAGAAGGGATGGTCGATAGTACCGAAAAGCTCAGTAGTGAAAACGTAGCGTAGGAAAGCCTCCCACAAGATAGTCCTGTGACCTAGTGAGGGTCACGGAAATCAAATGGATGCGAGTCGCACAGGGCCGGTCCTTATGTCGACACTTAGTGGTTGAGTTTTCTTTAATGAAAAAGTATCCTTCGTAGATATTATTTCCAAATATCTATCAATCTATAGATTTAAAGTTACACCTTCATTGCATTTCCTTATTTATAACTATAGCGCAGTGAATGTTCTAGAAACAATGTATGTGTACACGTTAAACAATATGTAATCTGATAACATTGGTCTTGATAATTTGGCACGCTTCGGTATTGCGCGCCGGGTTTACGGAAATATCAATTATAGACATTCTTGCTGTATCATAAAATATATTTGATGATTAGTATGGGATTTTAGAAAACAAGTCGTGTAAAGATGGATTTCTTATAGCCTTTTGATCGCCTAAGTCATGCATAGGTGACAAAGTAAAATGTGCCCGGCACGCCACGGTCACGACTGCATGACAAATTATAGGATGAAATCGTAATAATAGATTTTAACGGGACTTTCACTTATAAATAGCTTAGGTGTTTTATGTAATTGTCCCAAAAAAAATATAATAGTACTTGAAACTAAAACTCCACGCGAATAAGATCGTGGATAACAGCTATTCGTGAAATTAAATTCACAGTAATTATACTTCACAACTGCACACTAATATCATAAAAGCAAAATATTGTGCACTCGACTCCTAACTTTTTAACCCGAAAATCATTTTCAACTTTCACGCAGTTGTATCCGCTGGCAGAAGATAGTATATAATGTAGTTCATACTCCTCACGAAACAAACAACCTATATACAAAAAACAGTTACCAACAAAACTTTGTTTGGCAATAACATTCAATGAGTCTACGCCCATAGACTACCAAAGAACTTAGTTCTATAACTAACCCATACAAAATAGGACCACCCATCTTGCAGTATATTCAACTCTTTTATGTCACCTGGGCGCGTCGCAATGTTAATATTTGACACGTGATTTCTATATTAATCACGGGCAGCTGTCAAATTTCCCATGTAATACCCACTTTCGAACAAAGCTTGGCTTATTACATGTATAGTCAACTAAAGAGATTAGTAACCAGGGTCGTCAGATATAGTAGAAGTGTTGAATGAAACCAATGAATGGCTATAATGAAACATTATTAAATTCATAATAAATAAACAACAAATATATTCTAGAGGAAGCTTAAAAGTGGCGCTGCCAAAAATCAAAACGACTCCCTTTAAGCGAGCGTTTATCTTAGTATGGTCTTGTGAAAAGGGAATGCGAACGAGAACAAGAGTAGAAACGAACAGAACGAAACGAAACTATGGATGGATGAAAAGGAAGGTGGACGCCAAAGAAAAGATAGGATTCTGTGTGGAATGATATGAAAGAAAAGGGAGTTAGAGATAGCACGACCTGCACGGCAGGTGACAGGCCAAATGGAAGAAAAAAACGTGTCGAACCGACTTGAAATGACACGGGATAAAGAGAGATGATGATGAATAACCAGACAACTCATTAATAAAATCAAATTTCATTCATTCATATCCATCTATCAGTTTCAATTAAAACTTCAACTATATCTGACGAACCCGGTTACTTATCTCCTTTACTGACCGTACCTATACGTTCAACAATCTCGGGTCATCTCACTTGTTTTGATTAAATATTTTTCCTTAGTTTTATGAGTCACTAGCTTTTGCCCGCGACTTCGTTCGCGAGGAATAGTGACTTCCGGCAGATTTTTACGGCTTTAACGATTAACGGCTTTAATGACATTCCGTCCTAAATAGGTTACTTATAACCGTGTGCCGTTACATAGCCTTGGTGGATCTAGGTTTCTCATAAGCATCACAGGAACTCCAACTTTCAGCCTCAACTTGTGAGAAGGCACTCCTGATAACTCTAAGGAGTTGAGAAACTCTGTTGGGTAAGATGTCACTTGCTCGGCATCCACGACGTTTTCTACTGATAGATACTCGATGATATCTCCCTCTACGTCAGACATAATTTGGTCATTTATCCGGCCTACTATTTCATTTGTTGGCGCAAATATCACCCTTTCGCATAACCATTCCCGATTTTCGATATTAGCGCGTAAATACGGATAGGCACTATTTTTTAAATTGTATGTGCTATCCACAATTTGGCATAATTCGCTGCTCAGCGTGATCATACTCTCGGAGTCGGTAGGCATACGATCCTCGCCGATCTTCAGAAGAGCAGCAGCATACTGCCCGGCTTGACAATCATTATGGAGTAATACTCGCATATTCGTCGACAGTGAAACCTTTTTCACATGTGTCCATAGCACAGATGCTTTTAAACAGGCATTGATTTCATCTGCCGGTGTGCCCCTTGCTATAACCGGCAGGGTCTGCCGGAAGTCACCGGCCAATAGAACCACCATTCTTCCCATAATACCTTGATTGTTTTTAATGCCTTTCATCGTGCGATGAAGTGCTTCGATTGTTATTTTTTTACGGGACATCGTACGTTCATCCCAAACTAAAAGTTGTATTATATTATATTTTCATACCTTTTTACTATTTATTTACATTTTTCCGATGAATTTTCAGTACTGAATTGATGCCGACTCTTGACCAATAGATGGCGCTGTATGTCCGGAATCAATTTTATTTTTTATCTTACTTTTTATTTTATTTTTTGTAATAAAAACTATCCTATGTCCATTCTCAAGTTCCAAATTATGTCTGTACCAAATTTCACACAAATCGGTTTAGTAGTTTAGGCGTGAAGCAAAGACAGACAGACAGACAGACAGAGTTACTTTCGCATTTATAATATTAGTTTGGATTAATTGAGCGTAAATAATAATGTCGGCTCTGCTCTTTCATCGTTAAACACACTACAATACACACTTCAAATGTTTAATTGATCAAGATAATTTAAAGGTTGTTCGCCTTAGAACGTTTTATTTTGTTTAGTTTGCAATCTACGAATTAGATTACCTATTTATTTTTTGCAAAATTTTGTTTTTGTAAGCATATTTTACGTGGTTTTATTAATTTGTTTTTATGACTCATCTATGTGAATCTGCTATGGATACTATACTTTGAAATTATTTAGTTATACTATCTTTTGAATCTATTGTGCAAATGTGCACCCACAAGATTTAAGGTTTTTAATATAAGGTCTGCGAATTATACATTGTTACACACATACACATTACAAATTTTAAAATCTAGTCTGTTTTATTAAATCTTCTGTATTAATCATTGAAATCTGACTTTATCAATTTATTTCTCAGGTCCCCAAGATACAGGCTTTACCTAGTTTGGGGACCACCATCCAAACGATCTAGTGCTTACTAAAATAGTTACAGATAATATTGATAATCTTGTAATAGTCTTAAGGTAGGTATGATATCTTTATTGTAACAATGAACAATACACATTATTCTTATTTCTTAAATTTTGACGGCGTTTGAATGTCTACAGCATTGCAAATTCTACTCTACTTTACTTTACATGTAGGAACTACTATGAAATGTATGTATCATACACGTGCCGAGCACATTATGTTTACGAGCGAATAATATGTGACTATGTAAGGAATGTGTAGGCAGTTTAGTTATACTCGTATGCACTAATAACTTCGCCTGATATGTCTTCACCTGTGTATGTATGTAAAGATACTTGAAAGAAGAAAGAAAGAAAAGCCTTTTATTTACGATATTTATTATTTATTAATTTAATACTTTATGCTCATAAAGGTACAAAGGCGGACTTCATGCCTTAAGCAAAAACTTAACTTATTAACTAACTTAACTTTTGACTTAATTGCTTAGATTTTATTTACGATTAGTTTTCACGGCCCCAAAGTAACTTTGGGGTAAGGTCAACAACAAATTAGGTTATAAAAAATTTCAAAAAATTCCCTACATATTTTTGAAACAAACGTAAATATGGTGAGGCTTGCCGGCTGTCTCAAGCCATTTTCAGAAACTTCGCTTATTTACACTATCTTCTTTTCAGTCGTTTACTCTTGGTGGAGTTGTCGTGACTATGGATGGTTTGGTTTCGGCTTTTGCGAGACTTCTCCATCTCTCTCTATTTGTGGGATCGTGATGACAGAATGAAGATGAATTAGTGAAGTCTTTCCATTTGATGATCGGAGGCTCTCTATTCTTTCTCGTACCAAGCTTTATATTTTATTGACATCTATGCTTAATTTTAATTTGGTTGTCCTCCAGGCGATGGTGGCGTGCTACCCAGGCTCGGGCAGTCACTACGTGAAGCACGTGGACAACCCCAACAAAGATGGCCGCTGCATCACCGCCATCTACTACCTGAATCTCGATTGGGACGTCAAAAGCTGCGGGGGACTGCTCAGGTAAATAGTCTTAGATAGATACAATGTACAATGTCATCTTGCAAAATGGCAAATTGTCGTCATAAATCATAATACTACGATTCGCTGGTATGCTTTGTATTTTTTTTTGGTTTTGTCTTTCCACAACTGTTGCCATCTAGGTGTATACTAATAACTGATGTTATTTTTTTATTTTATATTCTTCTACTTAAGTGCACCTCCTCCTTTATTATAATTATGATATGGCTGTGATACTTTTGGTTTTTGATTTTCTCATAGTACGAGTATATGTGAAAATTAGAGTAGTTTCCCTGGAGATATATATGTAGGTGCATTAGTCTTGGGCTAGTTTGATTCCCTCGCTGCACTCAAGATTCTTAACTCAATCCGTTTTTCCACGTTCTTTTGTTTTTATAGATCATGATGAGACGGATATTTTTATATAAATTACTAGCAGGCCGTCCCGGCTTCGCACGGGGTAGACAATTATTTATTTTTGGAAATTTGGATATAAAACACTTTTTTTAGTGCCCCCTCCACCCCGCCCGCCGCGATGCCCGGCGCGCTTTTCAGACTGCATCGCAAACAACGGCCACGGCGCTAAGGCGGTTTTGTTTACTGTTTGAATTTTTTAATTCATAATATCTTTTGAATGGACAGTCCAATTTAAATAATTTAAAAACTATTTTATAGGTAGTTAAATGCTCTTGACCATAAAATAATTTATTTGGATAAGGATTAATATAAACACATAATAGCATGGTTTGAATTTGGTTAGCATTTTCATTAATGTTTAAAATGAAAAAAGTTGTTGTAGTGACATAACTACAATAGTTGGACATATGCTACCGCGGAGTTTTTTGTAGATATTATGATGTTCTTCAATATTGTTGTACATTATTTTGTTCTATCGCTAATAGTTTCGGCAGCGCATTCGACGAAAGACATTTTAAGACTCATTTTTCTACACCTTCGGTTACATTGTTCAAATTGTATCAAGGATCCCTAATTTTTTTCAAAATGAAATGTAGCCTATGTCAAATTGGAAGAATGTAGCATTCTATTGGTGAAAGAATTTTAATCTTAGGTGTGATGAGAGAATCTTAGGGTGAAACATGCCCTAAGTCTTACATGGGCCAAAACGGAGTCATAGTAAAGACAGCTTTACTAGATTTAGTTCAATTCTAATAACTATATTAATACTAATAACAATAATCTCAACAACCGGGGCTTGTCCTTGGGTGCACTTAGTTTGCATAGCGCATACAGGGATAATCATCAGTTGATACCAGATATCTCTGGTTGATACCATGTTCCATTCAACTGCCTAAGGGTGCTCTGCGAGTTGGGTTCGGCTCCTCGTCCTTCGTCTTCCAAAGATCCAGTGATTGCAGGTTCCAGAGATATAAAAACTTTTTGTTTTAAATAGGTGTACCTTCACTAAAACAACTCATCCTTGTATTGCTAAAATCTATTTTCTGTGTCCGCAGAGTATTCCCTGAAGGCACGAACCAAGTGGCCGACATAGCACCCATCTTCGACCGGATGCTGTTCTTCTGGTCCGACAGGAGGAACCCGCACGAGGTGCAACCTGCCTACGACACCAGGTCCGTACCTCAATCTTTTACATATAAATTAATTTTATTTATTTACTATGCTCTCAGTCTCGTGTTTGTAAACGCGCTTTCGATACAGGAATTATTCCTAGTATTGGGCAAAAAACACTATAATAGGGAATATGCAGGTAATTTTTTTATTATTTTTATTCAATATTCACTTAATTTTGATGTAGAAAAAAAATAAACCATATCTGTAAGAGTAGTAATTACTTTTTTATAAAATCTTAAAGATATTGGTTTAATTTGACGAGTTCAAACGCTCCTATTTCTCGCGCGCTTGAGACGTGACGTCATAGGGTACGTCCTGTCAGTTTATTGTTTGCATTGAGAGTTATTTTGATAGATAGCAAGGTGTTTTAGTCGCGTAATAATCATGAAAGAATAAAAAATGCCGTTTTATAGATATTGCATGATACCAATGTGTAAAACACTATAAAAAGTACACCAGATAAATTCACCATTCTTGTCAGTTTTGTGCCCTATGACGTCAACGTCGTCGCCGTCGTCGTCTCACCATTGGTCGTTTTCATACGACCAATGGTGAGGTGTTTTACAAATTCGAATTTCGCTCGTAAATTTTCCACTTTTTGATTTATGTTTTAAATAATTAAATTAGAAAATAACGAATTGAGTGTAATACTACGACCTTAGAGGTTTAGGGAAAAAAAATCAGGCCATTTTATTTTTAATGCATATTCCCTATTGTGAGTGGTAATGATAGCTAAATCTATGTGATGGTTTTTTTTTACTAGAAAAGAAAGAACATTATTATTTGCTCTATTTAATACAATACTCATAACAGCAAAAATCACAAGGCTTCATAATTATGTGTGGTAAAAATGGAACTTTACAAATTATTTCAAATTTCTCCTTTGTATCTGCATTGTAAACTAACTCTGCTTATGCACTAAATCACGAATTAAGACCCCCGGCGGTCTCACAACGATAGATATATAATTATTCACTATATCCCATTAGTTACCGCTTATTAATATTTTAATTTAACTTTCTTACTTTAATTTTGCAGATACGCCATCACGTTGTGGTATTTCGATGCTCACGAAAGGGAGGAGGCCTTACGAAATTACAGTAAGTAACTATTTACTCATTTTAGGCCGTTTATCCCACTGGTCAATGTACATAAATTATTATGTTATTTATTTAAAAAATATATTAAATTACTCAAACCTCAAAAAAATATCACACACACATTTAGACCCGAAAGAACTACCTGTACCTGTAGGTCATACAAAATTAAATATTTGAAGAATTGAATGCGAATTGACCGTATGATTCTGTTAAAAATGGTCTTAAAAGACCATAAAGTTCTCATAAAACTAACAGACACATATAAATCAACCGGTCGTTTATATAGTTCTATTGTCCACATAAAACACAAGAAATGTTTAGTAGGTACGAAGAGTTTTCTAAACAAAACTGCTCCAGCGGAGTGGCAGCAGCATTTTGTTTAGTAGGTACGAAGAGTTTTCTAAACAAAACTGCTCCAGCGGAGTGGCAGCAGCATTTATGTTTTAAAGGCAATAAAATTGCAATATACAGCCTTACTCGAACACTGGCAAGATATAATAAGATTACTAACGCATTTTTCACACATCTATCGTCATTTTTAGTCACCAAAAAGATGTGTTTTTATTATCACATTAAAATCTATAATAAATGCAAAAGTTGGCTTGTGTACAATGTGCATGTATGTTTGTTACTCCTTCACGTTCGAATCACTGAACAGATTTAGATGAAACTTGATATATAATACTCGGCAATTACGTTGGCAAGTATCGCGCATGGTGCACAAAACAGCCAATGAACGAACAGGACGTAACGCAGTGCAAAGGCAAAAGTCGTCTAACGCACCAATCATAAACTACTATTCTGCCCTCGTAACAGCAAATGCAGTAATCGACATTTTGGCGGCTTTCCGTTTATCATAAATTACATATGGAGAGTTCAAGCTATATGTAATTTTTTTTCTTTATTGTTTTCTATGGTGGGAACAAAACATATGAGATTTATATCAGTGAAAGTAGAGATTTAATTAAAACACTTAGACGCGTTTTTCTCGAAACCGCCATTTTGCAAGTACTGCATTTGCTGTTACGAGGGCAGTATTATAATGCTGCACCAATCGCGCGCCGGATCGGCGCTACCTCGTACCCCGCGTCCCGCTTGACCACCAAATAGACCTAAAAAACGATTTCTGCGCATTGCCAAGTTATCTGCCGCCGGTTATACCTACTGGTAGATCATGTTCTGAAATAGCGCACAGGATAAATGTCCCTTGGGACAATTTTCTACTTTCACGCAGGTGAAAGCAGCAGCTAGATCTACAATAAAATGTTTAATTTGAGCAAAATGTTTCGGCTGACCATTGGATTAAAAAACGTAATCCTTGTTCTAGCAAATTAGGGATAAATTGAGGAAAACGCATGCATGACGCTTAGATTTTATAATTGATTTGCCATTAAAATAATCCCTTAATTTCCTGCAGTTTTAATGGATACGTCCGTTAGAGAATGTCGGATGTCATGGCCAGACCATGACCAGATTTAAACGTCATTATTTTATTTAAATACTAGCTTCAGCCAGCGCAGCGGCTTGGCCATCCTCTTGGGAGGTACTCATCATTATGAACAATTTTTAGTAAGGGACCAAACCTGAAATCGAGAAAAAATAATCAGCTGTTCCCTACATTTATGTTCGCATATTTTGTCAAAATGTAGGGATCAGCTGATTATTTTTTCTAGTAAAAGTTCTTCATAATGATGAGTACAATGACCCCCCAAGAGGATGTGTGTTAATTATGTTACTTGTTTGTTGTATATAATATCTTTCTAATGGTGACAGAATTTTTGAATTCGGTCAAGCAGTTTTTGAGTTAAATCGTACCATACAATCAAACAAGCAATCAAAATCTTTCGTCCCTATAATATTAGTTTCGATTAAAGATACCTTCAATAAACATACAACAGACTTCAATTGAGATGCATTTGCGAGGGAAATACCCATAGACACTTGAAAGGAGGAAAATGCATTACAAACTCTATACTGCATATCTAGTCTATTGCACGAGTATTGAGCACTCGACGTTATCCTGTTACTCATAGATCGTTAGTTTATTTACTTTATAGCTGTTTGCTATGCCTATGTTTATTTACTAAAGTCGTAACGTAAACATATGTTTTATTTGTATGTGTGAATGGAGTAGGAAGTGTTTTTGTGCAATAGTAAAAATGATAATTTATATGCTGTTGAGAGATAGGGTAACCACTATAGTGATTGCCCACTTTAAAGAAATGCGTTTTTTTTTTTGGTATTTTTAAAGGGTTAGTATAAATTTATTAAATTTTTACTACTGTTGATGTTACTACAACATCTATGGTTATTAAATTTATACTAACCCTTTAAAAATTACCAAAAAAACGCATTGCTTCTTAATGTGGGCAATCACTATAGTGGTTACCCTATGTTTTTATTGGCAGTTTTTTTTTTTATAGATGTTCAAATTATAGGAATAACAGACCAGATTTTTTCGAGGTAGAAAATCATCAAATACCTTTCCCACTCTAGACGGTGCCAGAGAACGTCTCAGACTTTTACTGACTTAAATCCATCTGCGTCCCTTCAGTTGCCCTTTGCATTCCAGGGCCATGGTAACTGTCAAATATTCTCGCAACCCTAACCGGCACATTATACGAAAGTTATGTAGATATTCGTAATTGTACACAAAAACATAATATACTAGCTGTCCCCTGCGGTTTCACCCGCATTTTTCGTTACTGCTTCGCTCCCGTTGGTCGTAGCGTGATGAAAGAAAGAATTTTTCAAATCGGACCAGTAGTTCCAGAGATTACTCCCTACATACAAACTTACAAACATACAAACTTACAAATTTTACCTCTTTATAATATTAGTATAGAAGTATAGATTACAATGGTGCTAGATACAGACAGTTCATATACAAAGTCGAAAAAGAAGTATGAAGGCGGTCCATTTACAATTTTAAAGTATCAAGAAGATATATGGCCTCGTCAAGGTTGACTGGTAGAGAATGCCTTGTAGACATTAAGTTCGCCTATGTACCACTACTGAAAGGTACGATTCAAAATATAGTCCGTCTAATGAAAGCGCGACCTGAGAAAAAGAGGTTAAATCCAAAAATGTTGTATGTGGTATTCCTAACTAGTAGGAGAATCATGTTTTGACTCTTCACAATTTGTTTTTATTTCCTACAATTGCGGCTGAATAATGTTGCCAATTAAATTAAAAAAAAAAAAAACTCCAGGTCGCGCTTTCATTAGACGCACGCTAGCATGAATAACTTAATGTCTATTTTCCTGTGAACGTGTGAGTTCAAGTGTTCGAAAAATACTCATCGCGTTATTTCTCGCTTCACACAATTTTTTTCCTGTACTATCCATGCCATCGTACATGAAGTTTAGTATTAACGAAATTTTTCTATTCTTTGCAGAGGAACGCGGCGAGCCCTCGTCGAGTAAGTGATGTTGGCACTCGTGGGGCGCGTGGCGTCCTGCACGCCGCACGCCGACCCGCGCGTAGCACGCGGTGCTCACGCGCGGCCACACACTAACTTATAGCATAGGAAGAAATTATATCTAACGATGCTGGTCTTGTCCGAGTATCTATATCATACACATGATTATAGGAACTTTCTACTTAGATAATATAGCATGTTAATAACATCCCTTTTGGCCTTATAGTTTTTTATACGATTTAACGCATCGTGAGTTTGTGTTTTACAATCACACAACAGGTGCGTAGCGTCCACACGGTCAAAGCGTAGCGTTTACGCCATGAAAACGTAGCGTCAACGCAGTTAAAGCGCAGCGTTTACGCAATGAAAACGTAGCGTCAACGCGGTTAAAGCGCAGCGTTTACGCGATGAAAACCTAGCGACAACGCAATTAAAGCGTAGCGTTGACGCGATGAAAACGTACCGTCAACGCGGTTAAAGCGCAGCGTTTATGCGATGAAAACGTAGCGTATACGCAACATAAATTTTGCAGACGTTTAAATTGCGTGTTTGAGATACTCTGACAAAACCAGCACCAAATGACTGCCTCATCTAGGCTAGTATAGATCAATAAAACGATTTATTTCTAAATTTGTGTGAAGAGTGCATCTTACCTAATCCTTGCAGTCATGTACTAAGAATTATTATATTATTTTATTTTAATTTCATTGTCACGAGACAACAGAGTCATAAATATAGATAGAATATGTTATAACTAGATAGTTCTAGATAAATTTGATATTTTATTAATGTATGGTTTTGTTTTCCATACCCTTGAAGTATTAATTTTGTTGATGTGTATTTTATTGAAGCAAGTCTGCTGTATGGAGTTTTCGACACTGTGTAAGTTGAGCTCTAAAGCCTGCCCATTGGGCTTCGGCCGTTCTGTCAATCCGCGCGCGGATCATCCGCGTACTGGACAATCCGCGCGGCGGACGTACCGCGTTTAATAATAATCGCGAGTCAGAGTATACTCCAGAACTTGGCCTAACCTGACCCTCATGTTGCTTGGGCGGTGCTTTATATTGAAAGGCGTAAGCGATATTTTAGTTGAGTTAGAACCCTCGCGCTTCACCTCTCAAATGAGCTTACTAAGCGCAGTGTTGAAAACACTTAAGACATCATGTTTTTATTTAGTCGATGCAGAATTATTCAATGTTTGATGCTAGTTCGCTGATGTTTCGACTTTGAAAGTGTCAATCTTCTTACCTTCTTTAGTTGTCATTTATTTTATGTAATTTTATTTTCTTGTTTTTGTTTTTCTATCGAATTTCTTTTTTTTTCTATCTAGTATTTATTTTAGCTACGCTTTCAGAGTAAGCATCGGTGAACAGTGAGAATGGCTAAGACTGAATACTTATTCTACACGTGTGTATGAGATTCAACGTGTACATTTTATTTATTTGTTTCTACATTAACCGCATATTCAATTATTTATCGACATTTAATTCTTGTAAATAATTATCGATAAACTGACTAAATTTTTATTTTACTCAGTTGTATTAATTAATATGATTTTTTACTACTTTTATACCTGGTACTCTGTTCTATGTATTCAAAGTGTGATTTTCATACTCGATACAAACTCGATTGGATACTTGTTATTTGTCATACAATCATACCACCCTGTATTTAGCACTTGGAAGACTAAAAATGTGACCTAGACCTTAAGATACACAGCAGTTTCCACCGAGTTATAAAATTAAAATAGTCTATGAAGATATTTTGTCACAAACACACTAAAAGCGTGACGAAAATATAAAATTACCTCTTACTGACATTTTTATAAGAAAAATTGGTGTAAATAAAAAAATGTTACGACGTAAAATATACATACTTAGAGGTTGTTCAGAAGGGGCGTATTCGCCGCGATTCTCGCGCGCGACCGTACCGTCCGGAAGAAGTGTACCAACGCACAAGCATTTAGGGACGAATTTAGTCAGTAGGAAACATGCAATTGAACGAAGCGGTCGCGTTCACTTTGGAGTTCGCACGTTAACTTGAAGCAATAAATCGTCTCTAGTATCTTGACTCGCGCGAAACAAGCGCTTGAGTCGAGAGTTTGGCGAAGTGCACGCGATTTACGCGCGTATTTAACGCCTTATATCTCGCTAACGCGCGAAACGGTTTCGCGGCGAATTCGCCCCTTTTGGACAAGCACTTTATTCTATAAATGTTGTGTGTATAGTATTGAATTTTATACAAAAATTAATGTTTTATAATTAAGCTTGTTCTTCCCCTATAACGTTTATTTTAAGTTTTGTATAAATAAATAATCAATAAGTTTAAGCTGTGTGATTTAATGTTAGCCGATTATGATTTTGTATATGCTGTATTGATTATGACATTGTTGTCCAGCAAATGTTTGTTATTTAGACCAAATTGACTTGTGTTGAAGTCATAAATTATTTTGTGGACAGAGCCTGGTATTAAATTTTACATTGGAATACTTTCTTTTATTTTAATTTTAGCTTCTGCTGACATGCAGTTTGCGTGAAGACAATTAACCTTATTGTCAGCTCACACCGAGACTCGACGCGACGCGACGCTGCACGCACATTTTAATAGAGTGACTCAAAACAGAACTTTATTTACTAGGCGAAAAGATACACATATTATCACTGTGAGAATTTAGAATACATTGCTTCATGCAGCGCTGCGCCTCGTGACACCGCAGTGTTTTTACATTCGCAACGTCGTGTTGCCGACGATTTTACTATGCGCCTCGAAACGTTGCGATGCGTCTCGCGGCGGCGCGCGGTGCAGCGCGAAGTCATTGGCCTCTTCCTGCATCGTCGCGGCGCAGCGCGTCTCGGTGTGAACTGACCCGTAAGGTCGACGATGAAACACGTTTACCTAGTAGCAACTAAACGTTGGCTATTGCCCATAATCGAGTCGGCAACGCCATCATACGATTAAAACAGTGAATAGTAGCTACTGCTCATTGACTATATTCTAGCGCAAGTGCTAATTAGCTTATAGAACAACCCAGCTTCAAACGGGTGTAATTTATATACAGATAGATACCTTCAGCAATCGCCTCTTTCTATAAGTATTAAGTTCAAAACATAGGTATTAAAATCGGTTGCCTTGGATTGGAAGAAGCGAGCTAACGCAGACAGGAGATTTAGATCGACTTTATTATTAGCAAAGCACTGCCTTGCCAGGAGCCACTATGTCTGTAGTGACCTTCAAAATCTCTGAACCTAGAATATCTGGACAAAGCACCGGTTCTTCGATCAGAAGCGTTTGTTACATACGAAAGTCCAAGTTGGTGTGGAAAGATAAATCGGAAATCCAGGTAACTTGCCCTTGTCTATAGAGATACTAATGTTATAAAAAGAGTCTTTCACAGTATATTACTAACGATATACTAACATTTTAGGAAAAAAAAATGAATTAATTTTTAAATTAAATATGTCGTAGGTACGGGTTGATGAGAAGAACGATTTTATAAACCCTGATGACTTTAATTAATTAAAAAGTAATTAATTCATTTTCGTTTTTCGGGTTGATTAGAATAACGATTCAATACAGTTTATTTTTTTTTAAAGCAAATTTTGTTGAAAAAATGAGGAAAAGGCCGACGAAAAATTCCACGACTGGGGGTCCAAAATCATGTACTGGGTCCATGGTATTCGTTTCTGCGTCGATATCAGGCACACCCGATAGAGTAAGTAGAATACGGAATGTCGACGCACAAAATGTCGATGAATGCTAATATGATACTACAACATCGCGAAAGACCGTCTCATCGAAACCACATGTCGATGCACGTTACCGCGATAGAATTTCATTGGGGTAAGTATGTATCAAAATCCCATAATTCAAATACCGATGTCCAAAACATCGAAATTCAAAATACCTTCGTTATACAAAATACCGATGTTCAAATGTCCGAAAACATGAAATCCCGAATGGAAGCGAGCTCGGGACCTTAGGGCACCCCGACATGGACTGGACGGCCAGCACTGGATAGCTCGCCGTCCGACAGTCTGGTATAATCTGGACCGAGCCTAGTCGTCAACGGCGCGTTCTGTTCCACGCGCGCCTCAAGGAGATGTCAGCAAACTGTAGGGGCCCGGTAGGGCCGAAGCCTCTGGGGAACACCTAAAATCCGAATGGTTGTCACCGTGTCCCCCAGATCGAAGGCAACGAAGGAACGGGGTGGGGTTTAATCAGTAAGAGTTGACACGCCCTCCCGCTCCACCCAAGAGCGGGAGAAGTCATTCTGATGATTCCCTTTCTAAAAAAAACCCCGACATGAAAGGAGTTCGTGGCTAAATAATAACAGCCGCACAGGTCGATCTTCAAGGTTAAGCAACGCTTGCCTAGGTTGGTCTGTGGATGGGTGACCATCTTAACATAACGAGTTTCCTCCGTGCCTCGGAAAGCACGTTAAGCCGTAGGTCCCGGCTGTCATTTGTAGATCTTTGGCAGTCGTTACGGATAGTCAGAAGCCAGTAAATCTGACTCCAGTCTTGCCATGAAATGCCGTGTTACCCCAGTTAATGGGTTGTGGAGGTCTGGTAGGCAGCCGCTCCTCGTAAAACACTGGTATTCAGCTAAATCCGGCTTGACTGGAAGCCGACCCCAATATAGTTGGGAAAAGGCTAGGCAGATGATGATGCACAGGATATAGTAGCGAGGTCTAGTGAGCGAGCGAACACAGACTCCGCCACACCCTTCGTGGTAATTTTTTGTGTAAACCCTAGAGCCCCGAGGGTAGTTTGGGTAGGATTAAAATCTTTCGCGGTTACGTGCATTGACATGAAGTGGTTTCGCTGAGACGGTTTTTCGCGATAACGTGCTTCGCGATTTTGTAGTATCGTATTAGCATTCATCGACATTTTGTGCGTCGACATTCCATATTCTACTCACCCCGATGTAGTTAATTTACCTATATTATTTCCAACAAAGGATAAGCAGATCAAAAATCGTGAGTGATAGGTACTACTTTGTTGTCCCAATAGATCGATCGGTTTGTTCTTCGTTCGTCTCACTGCGTTCTGTCCCACATAAAAAAATCCTGGTTTGTCCCAACCCATATGCTTCGTTTGTCCCAAACTATTATCTTAATTATTTTATTCTCGATTCGACCCAGTTCACATTCCTTATCTGTCCCATATTTTTTTTTTGTTTAGGCTTAATTTACGTTTTCGTACAGTTAACAAAACAGATGTCTAACCATTTTACTATTACTATAGCTTTTACCAGCAGCTTTGCCCGTGTGATAATAGCAAATATTTACCTATCTATCTAGTGGTGGAAGAATTTTTAAAACCGGTCTTGTAGTTTTATGTTTTATAACAACTTAACAATTGTTTTTTTTTAACAAAATACAAATCTTTTTCTTTATAATATTAGTATAGAAATAAAGATTTAACGTCAATAAATTATTTAAATAATCGCTCCTCTCTCGGATAGGTATACATTAATTCATGAATCCCCGACCGGTCCTATGAGACCGCGGTGTTAATGTTTTACTATTGTGTCTCATTTTGTGGGTATGTGATAGGTTACATATTTTCATCCGTAATTTTATAAAATTGGTGGGTGGTTCTAAAAGTTGAAGTAGAAATTAGCAAAAAAAATTAAATATAAGTAGGTTGCAATGGTACCGAATCGTATGTGTAGAAGTGGAAGTATGGAAGTGTATGAATGGATGTGTATGTATGTTTGTATGTATGCGTAAAGGAGTGTATGATGCGTGGTATGGTATCTGGTGATTTTTTATGCAATGGATTCCAATAATAGTTCTATATTGTCATAATTCAATGAATTTAGAAGGTTAAAAATTTCAGTTTTAGAAGCATGTTTATTAACATGGCGAATTTGAGTCAAGTAGTACGACTGTCATCACTGGAATCCCTAATGGTCAGCCTTTGTTTTTTCGCTTTTAATTACTCAGATACCCGCGAAACGAGACACAATAGTAAAACAATAACAGCGCGGTCTCATTGGACCGGTTGGGGATTCAAACGTTAATGACTAATTTGGTCAATAGTATTATTATTCAGCTTCAACTGAAAAGTGCTTCTACATTATGCAATATAATAATACTCTCAAATTTAAAACAAAAATAATTCAGATCCAGGTATTCTTAAATACGATAATATTGTTATCTGAAGAGTCACTACTAATACAATGCTGCAAAGCTTCTAACGTTTTATAAGTGCCCCTGTAGGCCAATGTGAAATAAAAAGATTTTGACTTTGACTTTTTGACTTAAATGAAAGTTTATTTTTACGTAATCGTTATTATATTACTTACTAAACCAAAAAAGGATGCAAACAATTTAAGATACTTAAACAAATTTATCATTTAAAAATTTTGTTTGTACTGTGTGAGTTTATGCTACTACCTACGAATTAAAAATCAAGTGCTACAGAATTTGAATGTTTAATACTTAACGTTTGAATCCCCAACCGGTCCAATGAGACCGCGCTGTTATTGTTTTACTATTGTGTCTCGTTTCGCGGGTATCTGAGTAACTACTACCCGCACTTTTTAGGATAAGTGAATTTACTTGATTATTTCGTTTAAATCGGCTAATGCTTGTGAGGAGCTCGTGGCTAAATAATGACAGCCGCACGGGTCGATCTTAGAGGTTAAGCAACGCTTGCATGCATTGCATGAAGAGAGACGATGAAGAATTACAAATAAGTACTTACGTGTTTTTGTTGAATGTACTTTTAAAGAACTTGGAATGTGGGACGAAACACCACTTCAAAAGTGACGAGGGTTTTGGAATGTGGGACAAATCTTTGGGACGAACGAAGAACAAACCGATCGATCGAGAAGGCCTGAGTTCCAGCAGTGCGAATTATAACGTTGATTGTGCCATGCTATGCTATATTTCAGACACTAAAAAAAATGGGTTTTTAATAAAGATAAAACTTATACGTTGTATTAGACTAGGAATTAGGTATAATACTATACGGGGTGTTCGCAAACATGTAATCTTACAAAAACAAAACATGCTCACTCGGAACAACAATCTGTAGGTTCTACCGTGCGGAAATTGAACCTGCAACACCCTGTGCAGCAGCCAATCTCTGAACCACTGCACCAACCATGCCGTGTCTTTCTAACGAATCTTTGAATCAAAACGAAAAGAGGTTTCGTTAGGTAGTATCCTACGCGATTTCAAAAATCATTGGGTTTGGTTATGTCAAAATTAATCGAATAATGACACATAATTCATTGTTTGTGGTAGCTTGAACAAGTCGGGGTTACCTACTGAAGCGAGCCACCACATTTTCTAACGATTTTAATTTTATAAGTGTTTTTTTTTATAGAAACGTTTTTTATAATACGTTTAGTGCTTTAATACCTAAGTTTTGTATTTGAGAAAATGTGTCCTTATGCAAAAAATGGTAGCGGAGAAAAAGGTCGCCCGAGTGTATGTGTAAGTATATTAATATATAATAATATAATATATACCTACTAATAGACAAGGTAAGGTGGACCGACGACCTGGCGAGGGTCGCGGGAATCCGACGTAGTGACGACGCTTGGGGAGGCCTATATCTAGCAGTGGACGTCTTTCGGCAGAGATGATGTCCGCATCATACCGACCCACTAATGTATCCTACTAGTATATGTAGGTACAAACGCGAAAGTTTGTATGTTTAGATGTTTGTTACTCCTTCACATAATAACTACTGTAAAACGTACTAATAAACACGGTTATTGAAAACGGGCGTACCGTTTTCAATAACCTACCGCAGTTCATAGATAGATAACTAATAATAGCTATCCCGATAAAGAAAAGAAAAAAGAAAGAAAGAAAATTGTTTATTTGGCCAACAAGCGTACAGTCAGTGTAGAAAAAAACCATGTAGATAACATCTAAGCATAAAACTTAAAAATAAACATGAAAAGAAGTAACAAATTGGTTGACACTGCATGTCACACGGTTGCGCCAAATAGGTCCAGTTCAGCAATAATGCCAGACAACTACGTGGTAGTTGCCTGACGCTGGTTTTCAACTATCCATCCACAACTTTGGTAGGAAATGCTATTCGTCGGCAGGTTATAGGAAAGCAAGTAAGGGTAAAAGGATAGATTTGTTTATCTTTAGTAGGTAGCTGTAACTGTAGATAGATAGCTTATTGAAAACGGGCGTTAATGGATTTGGTACACGGTTAAACCATACCCTGGAATAGCACATAGGATATTTTTTATCCCGGTACCTAGTAGGTAGTTTCCTTAGGGCGAAACTATGTAAAGCGGACGCCCGCGACGGGCAGCCATCGCGTAACAAAGCGTGTGTGTTCACGAGGACGGTCCCCGTCGCGGAAACCGAACTATTACCCGCGCAGTGACGCTTATTCTTAAATTTATTTTATTATACTTTAGTGGTGTGCATGTTGTAGTGTCGATGGCGAACTTAATGTATTATTTTACGTAGCAAAACGAAAGCCCGGTCTCCGCGACGTACGCCCGCGCGAGTCACCGCAACGGAGGTATGAGACCGCGCGGGCGTCCGCTTTACAACGTTTCAGCCCTTAGGATAATTTTCTACTACCATGCGGCCGAAGCCGCAGGCAGCAGCTAGATAGTAGGTGATACATTTAAAAATTTGTCGTAAAATGAATTAATGATACTTTAGTTACAGCACCACTAGACTACACACTTTCTGGTTTGACTACTTGCTAGCATTTCCACGTCATCAGCTGTTGATAAATGTAGTACTAATACGAGAGACGGAAACCTATTGTTTTCCTGGATACCAATTCTCTCTCTGGTCTATATTGGACCTACCACACGCACAAGCAAGCGTCATGTTCTAGAACCAAAAATCAAGACATGTGACATCCTCCAATCCGCTCAGGAGTGCTATTCTTTAAGAAAACAGCTTTAAACAGCAGCGACGAAATCCAAATCAGTATTCGCTAAACTTACGTAGTAACTACGAGTATTTAGTACTTAATCTGTGGCTAAACTGTGAGAAGCTAATCTCTAAGAAAACAGGCTTGCGGCAGAGCTGTGCGCAAGACTGTTTTCTTACGCCCGAAACCAATAACCTATCTATAACATATCGAAGATTGAAAAACAAATGAAACAACAGAAAACATGTAAATTTTTGAATGGTATCATTTGCTTTTCAATCTCCGATATGTGATAGAAAGGTTCGGCTGTTAGAGAATAGCATGAAAAGATCTTGGCCCATTCCCTCTCTTCTTGTAGGACAAGACCTGAATCCCAGCAGTGGGAACATTATAAAACTGTTTTTTTCTGTGCTATGCTGTAGGTTGTATATTTTAGACATTTCTAGGTTGACTGGGAGAGAATGTCCATGGCAATATGGCGTTAAGTCCGCCTTTATACATTGCGTTGCATAAAGACTAAATAAATAAATAGTTAGGGGATCTTGCAAGTATTTCCCTGTTTTTAAAAAAGATAAAACTTTTTCCCACACTAGGTATTACTCCTGTATCATGAGTGCGTTTGCAAACATCTAATATAATAAACAAAAATATAATCTCATATACACAAGACACCCGGACTCGGAACAAAAATCTGCAGATCATACTTTATAAAAATATTTAATCCACTCGGGAATCGAGCCCGCGACACTCAGCGCAGCAGCTAATCTCTTAACCACTGCAACAACCATGCCTTGTCTTTCTTATAAAAAAAACCTTGGAATAAAAGGAATCATTAGGTACTAAGCAGGGGCGTAGCTACCGCCGTATCTGCCGTATCAATTATACGGGGCCCCCGGGCCACGGGGGCCCCCAAAGTGTGTAAGGAAAAAAAAAGTTTCTTATTTATTTTATTTTAAAAATGACAAAATTAAAAAAAGGAAAAAAAATAAAAGAAGGCAGGAGAGTGAATATTTAAAATTTGGTTTTTATTTGTAAAATGGTTAAATTATGTTATGATAAATAAATATTTCTTTTCACAATATTTTTTTTCTTTTGTGAAAAATCTTTACCCCCATATAAGGGCCTCCAAACAAATTTTTTATATGGGGCCCCGACAAGGCACGCTACGCCACTGGTACTAAGCAATAGCGCACTAGCGGCCAGGTCGCGGCGGCCATCGAAATACATACATTAGTATGAAACTGCTATAAAGCGCGCGCACCTGGCCACACGCGGCCAGCGGCTACAGGTGCGCGCGCTCTATGGCGGTTTCATACTAATGTATGTATCTCGATGGCCGCCGCGACCTGGCCGCTGGCCGCTAGTGCGCTATTGGTCTAAGAGCCCACGCGATTTCGAAAATCATTGCCTTTGAATATGTCAAAATTAAACTAATAATGACACATTACTCATTATTTTGTGGCGGCTTCAATAAGCCGGCTTATTTTTACTAACGAAAATTTATAAAAGTGTTTTACTTTTCTATACTTAACTTTAATGATTTTATAGAAACGTTTATTTTTGTAGTACGTTTACTGCTTTTATTACTACCTTAATATTTTGGGAAGATGTATCGCCCAAGGACCATTAGTACTTTTACTACTCTTAGCGCCCTTAGCGGAGAGCCCTTTTACACAAGATTAAAAGTACGTATCAAAAACTTTTAGGTACATCTATAGTATAAAAATGAATCGCAAATTGTGTTGGTAAGCGCATAACTCAACAACGCCCGGACCAATTTGGCCAATTCTTTTTTTTTTAATGTTCGTTGAAGTTCAAAGATGGTTTATACGGCGAGAAAAATTAGGGTAGGTAAGGTAGTGTAGAGTAGGTAGGGTAGTGTAGATTCTAATGAAATAACAAGTCAATGCTGGTCTGCAAACGCTTGCAATTAAAAACACATAATAAATCTGATTAAAAAAAGGTCAAATTTTAAAGCGCAGGCCACACCGCCAGCTGGCGGGCGAAGCGAACGAAGGAAACTAAACAAACTACGCGAAATATTGGCGAGCTAAACTATGTTGGGTTCACACCGAAAACTACGGACAGACAAGCGACGGGCGGAGCGGGCGAAGCGGGGAGCGCACTGCTATTCGAAAGACGAACGTCGACTAATCTACTCGAAACGGGGAGGACGGGCGAACGAACCGGGCGAGCGGGCTGGCGTGGCGGGCGAGCTAAGCTAGCGAAGTGCGGCCGCGCCAACGAGGTGAACGAGTAGCTTCGCTGGAATCGTCTGATATTTCGTTAGCTTAGCTCGTCAGGTTAGTCGGTAGCTCGCGGTTTGAACCGAAGTATGTAAAGAGGTGAAACGATGTTCGCCTGCCAGGCCCGCTCGCCCACTAGCTGGCGGTGTGGAAAAGCCGGACAGGCCGTACTCCGTCTAATTTGGCCGGACACACAACCAAAAAGCCTGACCGTGTCCGGCTTTATCCGGACGCCTGCCAACGCTATCTGGATCCATGGTATTCGTTTGTGCGTCGATGACAGACACACCCGATACAGTGCCCAGTGCGAGTTAACCTAAGTATCATTATTACACCACTAATTTGTTAATTTATTACCTGCTAGGTATCTAGGTGCTGCCAATAGCTGCGCCCCCGTGATAATACAATATTATCCCCAGGGAACATACTCCAGGCATATAAAAATATCATATAATCTGCTAATTCCAACGGGGAGTCCCCGCATGCGGGATAACAACCAATGAAATAAACATGGTCGTTATACCGCATACGGTTTCCCGAATGCGGGCCATGTGACACGCATTCCAGTAGTCTCTCGCACCCGGCATGCGGGCCCTATCGACTAATGAAAAAGGTTCCCCGAATGCGGGCGCTGTGGCATGCGTTCCAGAAATCTCCCGCACCCCGCATGCGGGCCCTATCGACTAATGAAAATGCGCCAGAATGTCCAGCTAAACTGGTTGATTCGTCAGGCGTTTCGGTTTGAAGATCTAGCAACCCTAAATCCAGAACATGATTTTGGGCCTGTGTTAGAATAACGATTTTATACAGTTAAAATAAAAAATGTACAGTTTTTTTTTAATCAGAAAAGGTCGAAAAATCCATCAACAGGGGGTCTACAATCATGTACCGGATCTGTGGTATTCGTTTGTGCGTCGATATTAGACACACCCTTAAACAAATCATTGTTTTTCAGTTCCAGCTCAGTAAAGATGAAAAAAAGGAAGCGCCTTCACGGCTTTGGTAAGTTTTCTATATCATTTACGACAATACAGGTAGGTAGGTACCTAGACGGCTTAGTTTTAGTTGTGACGTGGGCTTCGCTCGCATTTCGCTACAAATGACGTACAGATCTATCAAAACTAATATTGGCATGGCGGCTCATTTTTTTTTGTACCTACTTATTATTTCCACAACTTTATCACAACGCCATCTAATTCCAAGCTAAGCAGAGCTTGTGTTATGGGTACTAGACAACTGATAAACATACTTATATACTTCTAAATACATACACATTATAGATAAATTACACTCAGATACAAAACAAATGATCGTGCTCATCACACAAACATTTTTTCCTGGGTGGGAATCGAACCCACGACCTCCGGCATAGCAGTCAGGGTCACTAACCACTAGACCAACAGGCCAGTCATTGCAGAAGTACTTAACGTCTTCTACGCCACGAAATATATTAATCTAGGACCTAGCTTGGGTTACCAACTGCAGTATTTTATAGATACTCAGACGCGAGCTATGGGTAGCTCGGCATCAGGTAAAGACCGAGCCTCGCCCTTCGGTCCTTACTGGAAGGCAAATTATGGTCGTCTAGTAAGGACCGATTACAGTGGCGTAACTAAGGCGGTGCGAGCAGTGCCCAGGCACAGGGCGCAGTCCCTGGAGGGGCGCAGAAATGACCAGATTAAGCCTGGTTAGAGCATTTTTTAGGGGCGCAGTTTTGAAAGCTCGCACCGGGTGTACAAAAGTCTAGTTACGGCACTGAGTCCGATTCTCGTCCTAGGCTCCGTCCTTACTGGACGATGAATTATGTTCCGCGTCCGTTTATACATACACAAGTATAATGTATCTACAGCTGGAGTAGGTACCTACTCTATGATAGTCACTGAACCGTGAAAAGATAAAAGCCCACACTTTTCCCAACTACCTGAGTAATACCTACCTGCATCACAGTAGCCTATATGTAATAATCCCCACGATGTAACAAGCTTTACTTACTTTTGTAATTAATTTCATCAAGACTGTTTTCGGTAACTGTACTTAAGTAAAGGAAAACACTGTGAGGAACTGGCATATCCTAGAACCAAGAATTCGTAGACAATTTGACATGTGTCATCCATCAATTGATACGCACTGGTCCAGTGCGGTGGATTACGGCCCATTCTCATTCCTACAGATCTCGTAGAGAGGAGTTCTGATCCTGGCAAATGGTGGTAGGTAACATTATAATAAGCTATGCTTACGCGTATTTTATTATCCTACTAACATTATAAATGTGAAAGTTTGTGAGAATGGATGTGTGGATGTTTGTTACTCTTTCACGCAAAAACGGCTGGACCGATTTGGTTGAAATTTGGTATGCAGATAGGTTATACTCTGGATTAACATATAGCCAAATTTTTTTATATATTTTTTTGTCTGTCGAAGCCGCGGGCAGAAACTAGTAATATTATAAAGGGTGGTTTCCAGTGAAACTAGATGCAGTTCAATACAGTATGGTTGAAGGTAAATCATTACAGGTTTTTTTTTTATTTGGGGTATCATCAGAATGACTTCCCGCTCCGTCCAAGAGTGGGAAGGCGTGTCAGACTTTTATTGACTAAACATCACACCATTCCTTCGTTGCCTGCGTTCTGGGGTCACAAGCTTCGTTTTCGGGATCCAATCCATGGCCCCAGAGGCGACGCTGCTGCCCTACAGTCTGCTGACCTATGTGTGGCTTTTGTTCCAGCCTGCCATATTTGATGTCTACATGCTTCGCCTGTATTCTAGAGGATTGTTTAACTCAAATGCATATATTGTGTAAGTACTAAGTACCCTAGTCTACCATTTAGGGTCAGTTCACACCGAGACGCGACGATGCAGGAAGAGGCCAGTGATTTCGCGCTGTGCCGCGCTGCAACGCGCGCCGCCGCTAGACGCTTCGCAACGATGCGAGTCGCATAGTAAAATCATTGACAACATGACGTGAATCTAAAAATGTTCCGCCGCGCGGCTTCGCGAGGCGCAGCGTATTCTAAATTCTCACACTGAAATGTGTATCTTTTCGTGTAGTAAATAAAGTTCTGTTTGAGTCACTCTATTAAGATACGCATGCAGCGTCGCGTCGCGTCGCGTCTCGGTGTGTGCTGACCCTTACAGAATACTAAGGTCGGGTTTCCACTTTGTCGTGACGACAAATACCTATAGCCTATTCACCTCAAGCCTCGGCGAATAGGCTATAGTCGTGTAAACCATCGAACGAACCGTCGTACGGCGAGTATCCATCCTTACGTTGTCGAAACCTGCACGGTCCGGACTAAGCGTTTTGTCTCGTCATTTATACCGCGTACATCGAAGGACTGGAACAATTTTCCGGCTGCGGTCTTTCCGTCCGATTACAATTTGGGTGTTTTCAAGACTAGATTACTCTAGGCTCTTAATAAACTAGTGCTCTCTATATGTCACTGCTTACCATCAGATGGGATTGCAGTCAAGCGCTGGTTAATGTGATTTAAAAAAAAAAATGTTCGCATATTGGACGACACGATTGACTGTCGTCTAGGACTTTTTTGCGATGACAACTAATTGTGATGGCAGTGAAATGTTGAAATGTTTAAAAAACTAGTCTCCGTTGCCGCGTTGTGGCAGATTCCAGGACTAATGCACTTTTGCGCCCATACAGCGGAACACATATTCTTCGTCATTTCCATTGTACAGTACCCGGCAAATAAGTCGGCAAGAAATTGACATAGTGGGGGTAATTTCGCGCATGGTGCACAAAAAAGCGAATGAGCGAACGGGACGTAATGCAGTGCGGGGGCAAAAGTTATCATAGATAGACTACTATTATAATACTGCACCAATTGCGTGCCGGATCGGCGCTACCTCGTACACCGCGTCCCGCTTGACCACCAAATAGATCTAAAAACCGAGTTCTACGCAACTAACGACTCTTGCCAAGTTACGTGCCGGGAACTGTAGCACTCTCCAGGACTAATGCACTTTTGCACCCATCCAGCGGAATGTAACAACGAGCTCCGAATCATGAAGACGGTATCAGACATGGGCCGTCTCTACGCCAAGAAGTACCAAGTGAAGCAGACCGATACCGAGGACGAGCTGGCTGACATTAACCCAAATAAGCTGAGCTGCAGTCAGTACAAACTGGATAAACTCTTTAAAGACAGGTAGGCTCTTCTTCTTTTTCTCCTCGTGTACCCTGTAAATCTCGTGCGGTCTCATGCGACCGCGCGCTTTTTTGTCTTCGTTCCACGGCCTTGGGGTTCTCTTTCCTACATGGCCCCAGTTATAGTAAGTGTGTATACTGTGTGTGGATCCATTCACCTTACCTATACCTGCACCTTACCTATACCTGCACCTCCAACGAATAATACAAGACCAACAACACTGTTTGGACAACAGTGTGGCGAAATATTGGTCGGACAAAATCTGACTTAACTCCTTATCCCCAAGCCTATTTCTATACGGCAATTGGCTGGTTTAGGTCACGGGTACCTAACCATCATCTCTTCATCATCTGCCTTGCCTTTTCCCAACTATATTGGGGTCGGCTTCCAGTCAAGCCGGATTTAGCTGAATACCAGTATTTTACGAGGAGCAACTGCCTACCAGACCTCCTCAACCCATTAACTGGGGTAACACGGTACTTCATGGTAAGACTGGAGTCAGATTTACTGGTTTCTGACTATCCGTAACGACTGCCAAAGATCTACAAATGGCTTAACGTGCTTTCCGAGGCACGGAGAATACTCGTTATGTTAAGATGGTCACCCATTCACAGACCAACCTTGATTTGTCTGTCGCTTCCCTGCCATCGGATAGTGTCACCACGGTCATAAACTTGCCTCTAAATGTCTTTAATTTTTCCAGACAATTCCTTGTCGATTCGCTACAGAAAACGTACTTAGATCTAGCCTTCAATAGAAGCTTTACCAGTTTAAAAAACACTAACAAGTCCATCGAAGACCTCGAGGTGTACCGAATCAATCTGGAGGTTGAAGAAGAAAAGAATAGAATGTATGTATACTATGTATTATTATTTCAGGCTGGTAGCTAGGTATTCATCATCATAATCTCAGCCAAAAGACATCCACTGCTGGACATAGGCCTACCCCAAGCGTCACCACGAAGACCTGTCCTGTGCGTCTCGTATCCACCGAATTCCCGCGACCCAGGTCGTCGGTCTATCTTGAGGGAGGCCTCCTAACACTGCGTATTACGTACGTGGCCGCTACTCCAGAACCTTCTCCTTCGACTATCCGTTCTACGAGCATTATGCCCTGACCACTGCCACTTAATGCTGCCACGGGCTATGTTGGTACCCTTGGTTCTCTTGCGGAGCAGCCAGGTAATACAAAACTTAAAGCCTATTTCACACGGGGAGAGAACAGTGAGGCAGAACAGTAGGACAGAACAGTAGGACAGGACAGTTTGGAAGGAAAGTATGGTTTAAATATAGGATTGTAGGATAGACGGGACAGTCCAAGTGAGCGATGGTGTGTCGACGACGACAACGGCAATATTTGCGCCGTTTACTAAACAATTCTGCACATATAGTTCTGGATTAGCTTATTGAGTGTGTAAATAATGAAATTAATAAAAAAGAAAAACTTAGGATCATCAGACCCTGGCTGGCAAGAAGACCAGAGCTTAGTTATTAATTTCAAGTTTTTAAGGATTGAAGAACCCAATGAGTTTAAAATGCAAAACAAGTCGAAATGCGCGCGCCCACTGTCCTGCTCTTTAGACTGCACTGCCCTTTCATTCACACGAGTCCAACCACAAGACAGACGAGCAAGAAAGGTGATGGGGGAAGCAAACTGCCCCGAAAAAATAGACCGGCGGGCTACTGTTCTGAGCGTTCAAACAGTAGCAGTACTATGCTGCCCACTTTTCTGCCCCACTGTTCTGGCCTCATGTGAAACTAGCAGCATAAAGAGGGATAGACCGCAGAAGGCAGCGAAAACAGTTCAATTCCCGAATCGAGTCTCGAAGATTTTTCCTAATCGCAAAAAAAAATCTTGTTAACATACTCGTAACTACAAATTTTCAGTTTTCAGACTTTTTCCTATATGTGTGCCATGAGACCTTCCTTTTTGCCTTTCAGGATTCTAGGTCAACGAGAATTACCCCGTGAATTCTGGTTCCCTTGAAAGTGTCGTTTTTTGCGCTTAAAATGCCTGGATATTGTTGTTTTTGTTAACTTGAGTTTTATTTTTGCACAGCTTCAAGGGACCGCAAAATGCATGTACTGGATCCATGGTATTCGTTTGTGCGCCAAATCTGACTCAACCTATATAACCACTAACAACAATAAATATCTGATGTCTCAGAGCTCGCCGTGAGATGAGGAAGGAACTGCGGCAGCATCGCAACTACATCAAGACTGTTGTCTACGACACGGATCTGACCATAGCCCAGCTCAAGTCTCAGGTCGAAGTAAGTGCTTTCATATCTAGTAAAAAACTCATGAGCTAGTCTACTAATCGAAAAAAGCTAGAGAGTAGTGGTGGCCCAGTGATAACTGCCCCGACTTCCAAGTTGTAGGTCGCGGGTTCAAACCCGGTCAGGCGCATGTGTAATTTATTTCATCACCACTGCTCTCAAAAACGGTGATGGAAAATATCGTGAGGAAACCGGCATGTCCTAGAACCAAAAATTCGAAGACATGAGACATCCACCAATCTGCAATGGGCCCGCGCGGTGGATTATGGCCCATTCCCTCTCCAAGAGAGGAGGCCTGAGTCCCAGCAGTGGGAACATTATAAGGCCGATAATGCTAATAAACCTTCCTTTTTGACGTGAGAAATCATCAAATGACTTCGCTTATCTTCGGTCTGGGTAGAGCGAGAAACTTGTTGTACCTACTGGTTAAAACACGGCTACGTTCCTTCAGTTTTCAGTCCACCGAAAGATATCCTTGACCGTAAAAACGCAACACTTGGTGATGTAAGGTATAAAGTGTCGTTCTCTGCGCACCAGCATTTGCGAATAATTTATTTTGTTGCTAGACCCAAGTCAGTTGGATTAAGTGTTTCATCATCGGCCACATCATCGCTTACCATCAGGTGAGATAGTGGTCAAACGCAAGCCTATACATAATAAACAAAAAAAGTTTATCCGAATAAAAAGTAAAACCATCTTGGCATACTGGCTTTCTAAACATGCATTGATTAAAACCTAATAACCCTCCCCGACCGAATTTCGATCATGGTGGCTAATCTCAACAGAGATCAGCCAAGTACGTAGGAGATATTATGGTGCCCAAATGTGTGCGCAAACACAGGTGCACTCTCAGAACAACCAAAAGCTAGTAATATTCTAAAGAAGTAATTCTTCGTTGGTTCCTTTGGTATAGCTACAGTCTGTAAAGGCGAAGCCACATTTCATAATACTTCATTATTCAGGACACAGAGCTGAACTCGGAGACCAGAAGCAGGTACGTGGAGAACTGGCAGCGAGCGCGCACGGAGCAGCACGAACAGGCGATCCTCGACAAGGAGTCCGGCCCGTCCGGAGACATCCACTACTACCGGCACAGGGCAGACCAGGAGCAGAGGATCCACGCCGAGGTGGAACTGCTTGTCAACATCTTTATCAATGTAAGATATCTTTTTAGTCGAATATAAGCATGGTCTTTTCCAGAAGATGCAGCGTTGGAAGGCCTCCCACAAGGTGAACTGATGACAATAATCAAAAAGCATTTATTTTAAACTAACATCTACCCGCGACTTCGTCTGCGAGGACAAAAAAAGGATCGGGATAAAAGGTAGCCTATGTTCTTTTCCATGTCAAAGGCTATATGCATGCCAAATTTCATCCAAATCCGTCCTGCCGTTTTTGCGTGATTAAGTAACAAACATCCATAATTTCACATTTATAATACAACTAATAACATTTATAATACTAATATATATATATTATAATACTATATATATATATATGTTACGGCTAATACCCGAAGTGCGGCTACACCTAGTTTTAGCCGGTTAGAACTAGGTGTAGCCACTTACTCTTGGTTAAACCTAGTACGAGCCGATTGTTTTCGGGTAAAACTAGGTCTACCCTTCATCATGCCGGCTACAACTAGGTCCAGCCATTCCCTGTTGGATAAAACTAGGTCTATCCGATATCATTCCGGCTAAAACTAGGTCCAGCCATTCCCTGTTGAATAAAACTAGGTCTATCCGATATCATTCCGGCTAAAACTAGGTCCAGAAAATCCCTGTTGGATAAAACTTAGATGCATGTCCCACCAAGCCTTTAGCCCCGCGTCACTCATAGCATCCGCAGCAGCGGCGCGGGGTGGAGGGCATAGCGAGGCACGCGCCTCTGCAGGTCATGAGCGCCAGGTGCTGCTGATTCACTGCAGGTCTACTAGCGAGTGTGACTCACAGCGTCTGCAGCAGCAGTGCGTGTCTTAGTTTTATCTCACAGGGATTGGCTGTACATAGTTGTAGCCGGCATGCTATCGGTAGAGCTTTTTTAGATATTAAAAAACATCCAACAAAAAGAAACGTAGAGTTTTTTTATTCTTATAATATAAATCACATTGTAATAATTAACACAAATTATTAGGAGTACAATTTTTAATATAATAGGAACAAACAGAAACATTTTTTTTACAACAAACAATAAGTAGTTGCATATTATAATTTAAAGAATGTTTTTTCCAACAGGGATTGTCTGGACCTAGTTTTAGCCGGAATGATATCGGATAGACCTAGTTTTATCCAACAGGGAATGGCTGGACCTAGTTGCAGCTGGCATGATGAAGGCTAGACCTAGTTTTACCCGAAAACAATCGGCTCGTACTAGGTTTAACCAAGAGTAAGTGGCTACACCTAGTTCTAACCGGCTAAAACTAGGTGTAGCCGCACTTCGGGTATTAGCCGTAACATATATATTTGACATTTATAATATTATATATACTATTATATAAGTATAGGATAAACCAATACAAGCAGTTTTTAAAGGTCACGAGCTCAATCTGTCAGAACAAATGATGCTATTTGGACGCACCAAAGCGTAGATTTCTATGGAGGATGTGCGAGAAACTCCATGGACACTCTTTTTAATCTTATATAATTATAAGCATGGTCTTGTCTGGAAGACGCAGCGTTAGGCCTCCTATAAAGTGGACTGATGATCTGGTGAAGGTCGCGGGAATCCTATGGATGCGAGACGCACAGGACCGATCGTTCTGGCGACGCTTGGGGGAGGCCTATGTCCAGCAGTGGACGTCTTTCGGCTCAGATGAGATTCAATTTATTAAGATTGTCACTGGACGCCTGAGGGAGGTCGACGCCGTCGAGGGCGACCGCGGCGAAGCTGGTGTGACGATCTGATCGTGTTCGCGGGACAAACTTGGCCAGGGATGGCCCAAGACGGAGATTCTGAGGGAGAAAGGGGAGGCCTTTGCCCAGCAGTGGGACACAACAAGGCTATATATATAAAAAAATACTATTGCGACTGAATAATCAAAAAAGTTGCCAATTTTTTTTTTTTTAAATACACCAGTTCGCGTTTTCATTAGACGCATTCTATAATTCCACAGGACGTACTAACAAAGGTAGACAACTGGATGACAAAATACGATACGGACCTCGAAGCACAGGACTTGAAGATTGCGATCATGAAGAACCAGTATCAAGACATTAAGCAGAAGAGGGAGGAGTTGGAAGTAACGGTAATCTACACTTGTATTTAAATCTGGTGAGGGTCGCGGGAATCAGATGGATGCGAGACGCACAGGAGTGCTATTCTGTAACGCCCGTTTTCAATAACCTACCGCAGTTCATAGATAGACAGCTATCCCCGATAAACAGTAAGATTCTAACTATCAATCCATAACTTTTGGTAGGAAATACTATCCGTCGGTAGGTTTTAGGAAAGCACGCTTGGGGGAGGCCCATGTCCAGCAGTGGAAGTCTTTCGGCTGAAAGGATGATGATGATGATATTAAAACTAACTTTTACCCACATGAATGTTTGTCCATACAGAATTTTGTACCCTCGCGCCCCGTTTCAATCCCTTTTGGAAGTATGCGGAATAGGGTTTCGTAAGTTCCGCAAAACTCCGTTGAAAAGGGTGTTTTGTCTGATCTGGGCAACTCCCCACTTTTTATAATATGTTTAAATCACACAGAGAACTCTAATTTTATAATTCATATGTGGCGCCGTAGATATCGCTACACGATAATGGAAAATACTAATTCTAAAAACATTTTTTAATTTCGATGTTAGTGTTTTTGTTGTGTTCCATTTCTTTGAATAATATTGTTTATAATTATAAACAATATTACAACATCGAATGTTGTTTATCCTCACATTAGAACGCCATAACAGCAATTACACTAATGGAGCACATTTATAATAGTTCAGAATCTGCTGCTTTTCTGTAATATATATTACAGAAGAACGTTTGCCAGGTTAGCTAGTTTTATAGGAAAATTTCTATAGAATTACCTACCCACCACCTATTACTATTTTAACCCCATTCACCTCCCGGGGTCCCCTGTTACATAAAACTACAACTCGCAATTTATTTTTTATTCACCAGTTAGCCACCCACGAGAAGCTGATGAAGGAATGGCTCCAGTTCAAAGATGACCGCGAGAAAGCTCGGCAGTACGTAGAGAAGATGACCAATTCCGCCATTATAGTGCAAGCGTGGTGGCGTGGTTTACTAGTCCGGCTAGCAATAGGCCCCTACAAACCGCCAAGGCAAAGACAGGCAAAGAAGAAATTTTGAAAAAAGAACATCTCTCGAACAGAGCGTCTAGATATAAACCAACTGTATATTTGAATAGGAACTGTATTTTTTGAATTATAAGCTTTATTTAGTACATTATAAAGTCCAAATTTTATTGCAACACGTACCTTTTATAGGGCCTTCTTAGGACTAATGACACTTAGGGCCTATTTTACCACCTATGATTAAGTTTCGAGTATCTTACTTGACAGATCATTTCATACAAATTCTGTCACATTTTTGAATTTATTCAGTGAGTAGTGCCTACTCAGACATTGTGAAACAGGCCCTAAGGGCCTATTTCACCACCTATGATTAAGTTTCGAGTATCTTACTTGACAGATAATTTCATACAAATTCTGTCACATTTTTTAATTTATTCAGTGAGTAGTGCCTACTCGGACATTGTGAAACAGGCCCTTAATTTAAAAAGTAACTTCAAATAGTCCATGACTTGCGTTAGTAGCGATTGATAGGTATAGGTTTATTCGCCGATTTATAAATTCGAGTTAACAGTTCATTCATGATTTTGTATCAAAACGATCCTTAACTATCCTACTGGTAGCTTTTAAAAGTTTGCTGTCAGAGGTAAAATAAGGGCTCTTGCCCACGGCGACTTGCAGCAGCGCTACTAACGCGCTACTGCATCGAGACTGTAGCGCTGCTAACGCGCAACCAGGGGCTCGAGTCTTTTATTGCAATCGTGTCTCAATGACCGGTCATTGATCGAATATTTGACAACTTTGACAGTTTTTGTATGGGAAATGTGTCATAAGTTTGACGTTATACGTCAAAAATCGATCATTGACCAGTCATTGAGACACGATTGCAATAGCAGACTCGACCCCCTGGTCAGGCGACAGCGGGGAGAGGACGGAGGGACCACCCTCCTTCCGTCCACGTGGATGAAAAACAAAATCAATCTACATATAAACGGTACACGGTCGCGCGTTAGCCGCGCTACAGTCGCGAAGCAGTAGCGCGTTTGCATCGCGACTGTATCGCGTTCGTCGCGCGGCAGCTGCGCTACGGCGCTACTGCATCGCTACGAGAAGTCGCCGTGGGCGAGGCCCCTTACTGTTAACTTAATTTTTGTCATAGTTCATTCAATCTGATTTTCGTTTCAAAAACTCGAGTTTTTGGCGGGATTTCTTCGAGTAATCTTCTGTTTTAAGTATTAAAAAAAAAATGCATTTTGATCATCCACATTCTGATGGTAAACAACTATTCTTACGAAAACATGGTTTAGACTTTAGACTTAGTAATCAAGCCACTACTTATTTTAAAATATGGGAGTAGTAATTAACAAAGCATCGGAATTGTTATAATTTTTGTTATTATCTTTTTATTTTTTAAACATTGTATACATGATATCGTTTCGATTCGATACGTGTTCGATGCTCAAAAGCGCATCACTAGCGTAACGGTTACTTTTTTATTACTATTTATTTTAATTAAAAGTATATTTTTGTTAGCTTTGGTTTTTTTTTTTCAAGGAGGATGATAGTGCTTTATTGCAAATATTGCAATTGACCTATTGGTGAGTTTGACAGTCGTTCAGCCACTGTGCTAGTACAAATCAACAATGTTTAACATTGTGGCCCTTTCAGATACAAAATCATTCGAATTTCTCGAAATTGTAAGTTATTTCTTATTAATATCATGCATGCTCTCATGCTGTGCTTATTGAATAAGTAAGTACAACGACAATACGGGTCAGAAGTCGTTGCGATTTTAATCTTTGTTGTACTTAAGTAAGCTGAAAAAAAATACTGCGACTAGGTACTAATTTTTGCAAAGGAAAACATCGTGAGGAAACCGGCATGTCCCAGAACCAAAAATTCAAAGACATGTGACATCTACCAATTCGCCCTGGGCCTGTGTGGTGGATTATGGCCCATTCCCTCTCCTCGAGAGGAGGCCCGAGTCCCAGCAGTGGGAACATTAAAAGGCCGCTAATGCTAAAAATTAAATGCAATTTGCTGTTGTTATTGCTGTTAAAAACTGTTTTCATTTATTTTTTTAAATGGAGCTCGTGGCTAGATTATAACAGCCGCACAGGTCGATCTTCAAGGTTAAGCAATGTTTGCCAAGGTTGGTCTGTGGATGGGTGACCATCTTAACATAACGAGTTTCCTCCGTGCCTCGGATAGCACGTTAAGCCGTAGGTCCCGGCTGTCATTTGTAGATCTTTGGCAGTCGTCGTTACGGATAGTCAGAAGCCAGTAAATCTGACTGCAGTCTTGCCATGAAGTACCGTGTTACCCCAGTTCATGGGTTGCGGAGGTCTGGTAGGCAGCCGCTCCTCGTAAAATACTGGTATTCAGCTAAACCCGGCTTGACTAGAAGCCGATCCCAATATAGTTGGGAAAAGGCTAGGCAGATTATGATTTATTTTTTTAAAACCTTTATTTGGCGAATAGCCGTACTGTAAGCGATACTGTATGCCAGGATATCCAAACCTTACCTCAACGGACGAAACCACTGGTAGAAGCTATTCTATACCTACTATTATTATAAAGAGGAAAGTTTTGAAGGTTTTCTTTATGTTACGATTTAACCCAAAAACTACCTGGCCGATTTCAAAAATTCTTTCACCATTAGAAAGCTACATTTTCACTGCGTAACATAGAGTAATTTATTTCCTAGTTTTAAGCTGATCAGAGTGTACATGCTTGCGGACGGCGAGCAATGGGTAGCTCGCCATCCGGACGTCTGGTAACAGTCCGGTCGAAGCCCATGTCGACGGCGCGTATTGTTCCACGCGCGCCTCAAAGAGATGTCAGCAAACTGTAGGGGCCGACAGGGTCGAAGCCTTCTGGGGCCTGGGTTCACGAAAGAGATCCCCGGAACCACGGAATTGGGGCAAGGATGGAACAGGAGTGGGTTTTAGTCAGTAAAAGTTTGACACGCCCTCCTGCTCCGCTCAGAGCGGAAGAAGTCATTTGATGATTCCCCACCTAAAAAAAAAAACAGTCTACAGATTATTTCTAGCCAGTAGCCAGTACTCAGTGCACAGTGGTACTGGCCGAAATCTTTTTCTGTCATTATTTTCTGACTTTAATTATTGTCATATAATTTATTAATAAGCTGTACACTTTTGTCAAAGGGACAAAATTGTGTATACAAATATTTTTATTAGGTGGTTATTTTATTTTTATGTGTATGAAATGTCTAAAATCGTTTTACTTCCTGGTGCAGTGGAGCCCTCTATCTATGGCTTGGTGTCCGATCATCACGCAGAACAAGTGACGTCTGTAGTAGATGCTGAAGCCATTCCTGAGTCAATAACCACAGTAAATATTTTTTTAATTCTTTTTCTTTCTTTTTGGTATGATAAACGGCACGCCTGCAGCGGTAACAGATATTAGCAGGCCTTCTATTCAGCTTTTATCATAATCAATTCATTTCTCCTCTATAAACTAACACACGGTCAACAAAGAACGCTTGCGGACGGCGAACATGGGTAACTCGCCGTCTGGCAGTCCGATAATCATCCCAACCGAGCCCAAGTCGTCGACGGTGCATGGTCTTCCACACACGCTTCAAGGAGATATCAGCAAACCCGGCTAGGCAGGAGCCTAGGAAGGCTCGAAGCCTACTGGGGCCATGGGTTGTGCGAAAGTGAACCCTGGAGTCCTGGAACGAAGGCAAAGAAGGAACAGGATTGGGTTTTAGTCAGTGAAAGTCAGACACGCCCTTCCGTTCCGCCTAAGACCGGGAGAAGTCATTGGACGATTTCCCACCTAAAAAAACATCCGGACAAAATGGTGTGACTTTATGTGTAGTTAATTGCACCACTGTTGTGATGGTAGCCTCAAGGAACAAATACCATATCCAAGGACGTAACAGAGAGGTTCTGGAGTGGCGACCACATGCCGGCAGACGCAACGTAGGAAGGCCTCCCACAAGGTGGATCGACTTTTTCTAACACACGAGGGAAGAAGTAGAGAAAGACTAAAAGGGTTCACTTTTAATTCATGAATCCCCGACCGGTCTCATAGGACCGCGCTGTTATTGTCTTACTATTGTGTCTCGTTTCGCGGGTATTGATAGGTTAATTTGAAGCCCCAAGCCCCTGATACACCTATGCCACTGAACCAGAAATGTTAGTAGAAAGAAACAAAAAATTAAATGGTAGTTACTTCTACATCCGACTTCTTTTTGTTATGATATAGAATATTATGATTCTTACGTGCTACAAATAAGCATTTATTTGCTGACCGTACATACTGTAAGGTAACATTGGATGTAATACCTGAAAACAATACCTACGTACCGAAATTTCAGTGTTAGAGATGTGAATTCTCACGCACGTCACAAATATCGATATCGATGAGAATATATAGATATTTAGGAAATCTTTAGTCACTTGGATAGAGACCATACGAGCACATGGTATCTAATGAATATTTTTTGTTATAGGGAATGGTCTTGCGTCCGATACCAGCAAACATAACGAAACTAGATGTGATAAATGTTTCTAAATCGGTGTCTGGAGGGTACTTTTTCTTGTTATTTTTTTTTATTAATTGTTGCTATGCTTCGTGTACAATTAATGTTTACATTCGGTTCAGTGTGAGCAGTGGTGGCCCAGTGGTAACGGCCCTGACTTCTAGTTATAGGTTGCAGGTTCAAACCCAGCTTTGATTTTGTGTAATTTACTTCAACACCGCTGCTCTCAAACCAATATAGAAAAACATCGTGAGGAAACCGGCATGTCGTACACCCAAAGATTCGTAGATTATGTTACATCCACGATTCTGCACTGGGCCCGCGTGGTGGATTACGGCCCATTCACTTTCCTAAAGATGAGGCCCGAGTGCCAAAACTGGGAACATTATAAATGCTAATGCTTAATTCGGTTCTTATGATAAGTTGCTAATAAAATAGTAATTACTTTTATTTGTAAATTTTTATGTTTGATAGATCCTCCTTTATGCTGACATCTTTATTCACGTCTATTCTTGAAGATGTACTCACGCAACTGTGGATTCTAGGTAAAATCGTAAAGTCAATATTAATGGTGGCAAAAGGGATCCCCAAAACGGTCAGTTACGATGGCCAATATTTTCGTGAATGACAATGTATTGACAATTTCTTCAATAGTTTAAAGTAGATTACTTATCCATTTTTTTATCAAGTAGCGTTTGTAAATATTGTCGATGGCAATTGACCGTTTCTGGGATTCTTAAGGTAAATTACTTGGCACCGTGAAGTGGGTAATAAAATTAACAAAACCAAATAGGTAGATTACAACCAGTGGGTATAAAATTTATTCAATTTTAGTCTAATCCAATCATCCTATTTTGTCGCACTGCTGAACAAATTTTGGTTAGATTCATTTAAAGATAGGTTTCAAATGTGTTATGTCAACTAATCAGGTGATATGTATTTTGTTTAGATCATTCTTAAAATCCTTATAATTATGCTATAGTAAAATATCAGCGAAATTTACTATATGTACGTAACTCCCTATATAGTTTTTTTTTTTTATTATTCTTTATTAATTGTAAGGAGTTTTATCACTTAGTGATAATGTTACTCCCGTTACAAAAACAATTCTAATTAAATAGTTAATATTTACCATTTGAATATGTCAAATGGTAGTTATCATGAAACTACTAATACAGGTCTGTGACTAAAACAATATTTTTTTATAAACATTTTTAGAAAGATGCAACAACGGGCTTGCTCTCGTAAAGACACTATCTGATTACGATTATCTGAAAGCTATAAAATATGGTGTATATGATGCCAATGAAGTAAAAGATGAGCTTGAAGGAATAGACCCTAAAAACCTTAACTGCACGATATACAAAATAAAGAAACTGGATTCAGACAGGTACCAATTTATTTTGGCAGCTAATTTCAGTTTTTAAACCGTGTCCTTAATTATATTAGTAACAGAATTGTATATTATTCATATATATTTTGTTGTAGGAAATATGTTAATAAAGTGATGATTGGAACATATATGGGTCTAGCACAATCATTTAGTTTTGATAATTTGGTGAGTTTCATTCGTTCTTACGAGAAGCTAGAGCTTTACCGCATTAACTTAGAGGAAGAAGAAACTAAAAATAAACAGTAAGTTTTTTTTGATGATATCTTAATATTTTACGGTTTAGTTATTAGTTTTTTAAACAGAAAAATAATTAATATTTTTATTTTCTGCATAGGCTTCGTAGAGAGTTAAGTAAACAAGTTCGACAGCAACGTAACCATATCAAAACAGTTTTGTATGACACTGAAGTTATAATCAATAAACTAAGGACACAAATTGAAGTAAGTTTGCATGATCTTTTGAGTCAATAATAGTAGACTATGGAATAATATTCAAGACTTGGTTAATATGTATACATAATCAATTAAAAATACATTTCAGATATCCGATCGACGAAATTGCAATAAATAGGTATTGGGAATATTAATATTTTTTTTATTTTTTATTAGGATTCAGTCCTGTATTCTGAAGTCCGCAGTCGGTACATAGATAATTGGCAAGTAGCAAGGACAGAGCAACACGAGCAGACGATTTATGATATCGAATATGACCCGGCAACTAATATTGAATATTATAAACGAAGGACTGACCATGAATTTAGAGTTCATAATGAAGTGGAAACATTGGTTACCATTACAATTAACGTTAGTGCTTTTAGGATTTTAATTATCAACATTATATTTTTTTCTACATTATATTCTTTACAACCTAGTCTCTTTCACAGAGTAGATTCTTGTCTCATTATGCATGCAAGCAAATACACTCATCAAAAGTGTCTAGGGATCAACATATATTTTTGCAATAACTTTTCTCCTGATTGATATTAATTAAAATTTTCTTTAAGGATTCATCAAATAAAGTGTTTTCGTTTGTCACAGTAACGATAAACCAAGTCACCTTTGCATTAATAAAGAAATTTGCCATTTTCCTAATATAGGTATTTTTGACATTTGAACCACTAACATTAAAGTTCGAAAAAAAGACTGAAATAACAGTTTTCTTTAAAATTTTATTGGGTAACTTAAACAATTAATAATCCGTGTTTCTACCGCGAACACTAACAACACAAGAACATCGGTTTGGCATACTCAAAATGAGTTCATCCAAATCACGCTGTGGAATGGCCGCCCATGTTCGTTGCAACAACAAAAAAAGGTCTTCTTGCGACTGGATACCCTCCATATTCGGCAGAGCTCTTCTCTGTAGCATGTCCCATGCATGCTCAATCGGGTTCAAGTCTGGCGACTGAGCAGGCCAGGGCAGGACATTGATGTTAGCTGCGGCGAGAGTCTGTCTTACAACTCTTGCGGTGTGCGGTCGTGCATTATCATGCATTAACTGAAATAAGGGACCGATTTGCACTTGTAGAGGAACGATGACGTCTGATACAATCGTCTCAGCATAAATTTGAGCGTTGAGGTTGCCTCTGATCCAAATCAACTCAGTTCTTCCGCCGATCCAAATACCCGCCCATACCATGATGGTTCCACCACTATAAGGATGGACTTCCTGGCAGGTTTTTAATCGCTGTTGGCGTCCAGGGGTTCTCCAGTGTCGTATACGTCTTGTATCCGGTCTCATACCAAAACGAGACTCATCAGAAAAGCACACGAAACGCCATTGTTCTTCTGCCCAATTTCTGTGTTCAAGAGCCCATTGATATCGAATCCTACGATTGTGCATTGCTATAGGTGGTACCCGTAGCGGTCTTCGGGAATGAAGGTTCACTTCATGCAAGCGGTTTCTAACTGTTTGGTCGCTAATTAAGTTCCCTGAAGAGTGATGAAGCCTCACGGTTAACATCATGGCGGTTATTGTTGGAGCTCTTCGAGTTAAGATTTGAATGTATCGGTCTTGTCTCCGTGTGGTGCAGCGATACCGTCCTCCATGGCGCTCAGCCACGGTACCAGTGCTTCGGTAACGTGTCCAAAGTCGACTGATAACACTCTGACTTGTATTCAGAGCTAAAGCCACAGTACGTTGCCGGGAACCAGCTTCTATCATTCCCACGGCTCTGAGCATTTCTTCCCTGCTTAAATGACGTCGCCGCTCCATAATAACGTTGGTTTTAATCAGTAGTAGGGAAACAGTAGCACTAATAATGTCTTCAATGCGTTGTATGTTTTTATAGGGAAAATATTGACAGCTGATTTTCATCTTTTACTCGAATTTGATTCACAGTTCCTGATTCAAATTATGAAATGCACCAAAAAGGATCCATATAAATTTATAAAATCATAAATTTATTAAAAAGCCACATCTCAATCTCAAGAAATCCGCATAAAAATGCTTGATCCCTAGACACTTTTGATGTGTGTATAATTGCTTCCGTTTTTTTTTAAATAATTCTAGTTTGTGTCCCACTTCTGGACAAAGGCCTCCACTTTCGCCTTCCAAACTTCTCTATCTAGGCTGATCTCGGTTCCGTTTACCTATAAATAAATGAATATTTGGAAAAAAAACTGTTTTCGATATCTTTCTTTCGATTGTTTTGTTATATAAACTCGCTTACGCTTTTTTAGGAAACATTAGAAAAAATTGAGGAGTGGATGGAAAAATTTGAAATAGACATGGATAAAATCGATCTCAAAATACAGATGAAGAAAAACGAATACCAAAACGCACGAGAGAAAAGAATAAAATACGAAGAAAAGGTAACCTTCAATTTTAATCTGATTGTGCTACAGTCTCCTGTTCCGTTTTTTTTTCTTATACGATTATCACTACTTTTGAGTCCAGGTTAACGAGAAGATAATGGAAAAACACACACTAGTAACCGATAATCTTCTTTGTTCAAACCTCTTCCCAGTTTAGCTGAGTCGAGTCTCCTTGTACGTTTGCACCAGAGAGCTCTGTTCTGGCTTAGAATAGAATAGAATAGAATGTTTTTTTTTTGCGTTTGACCACCAGGTATCAAGTGGTCGTCTTCTTCTTCGTCAGTCGATAGGGGAGTTAAGAAGGCCCTAAGAATGGGCCTTTTTTACTTTGTGGTCGTCATCTCGTCTAAAAACATGCGACTTTCCTTCAACTTTGCGGCAATCGGTACCACCTAAAATGATCCTCTGACGTACTCGTTTTGCACTTTGTCCAGCCGGTAATCGTACACGGTACGGACGGTAATAGTAACCGATAATCCTCGCTTTATATTTGCTAGGTGTTAAATTAAGAAACGATTTTCAAAATAGTTTTTTTTACACATAGGCGTTTAGGCCTAAAACCAGGATACTTACAAAACGTTAGAAGGTAGTACAGTACACGGTTCCAATTCGGTGTTTCCTGTGGAAAAGAACTGGCACTTACATTCAGAAGCAAAAAGATTGATGATTGTAAAGAAAAAATATCAGATTAGACACAAGTTCTCAGCACCGCTAGTACATGAAAATTTTATTTCTAATGCCTAGAGAGCAAGCCTTCGTGTAAGTACCTATATGTAATAAAAAATGTTTTCTACTCTTTTTAGCTTGAGTGCCATCAGAAGAGAATGAACGAATGGATCGAATTCAAAACGGCACGCGAGATAGCACGGAAATACCGTGAGAAGATGTTGACTTCCGCTATTATTGTGCAGGCGTGGTGGCGTGGCTTGCTTGTACGCCTAAGTCTAGGACCGTACAAGAAGCCTAATAAACCCAAACCCAAGAAGAAGTAAAGCTAAAGTTTAGTAAATGTTCTATGATGTTTTAAAGTTATATTGTCATTTAATTTATTTAATAAACTAATTTTACGTTGTATTAATGATGCAGTTGTTTTATGATTTGTGTGCGTGCTTAACATATTAAAAAAAATGCATCGTAGATGTGTTTTTTTATGCAGTTCATACGTCTGCATCTAATAAACTACATCAGAAACTGTATTGTCAACTGGCAATTTATCAATAATGTGAATGTCGAATGAACAAGTATGCAGTTTATATGTAGTTCATCTGTTTAGACCAAGTTATCCATTCCAACAGATCGATCACCATCGACCACGGTCTGGTTGCACCCAAAGAGAATGGCCCCCAGAAATACCCCCAGGATCTGTCACTCGGTCAAGTGAAAAAGCATTGACTACTTTGCATTGGTCTCCACCCCGCGTTACCTCATCAAAAGATCGCCTAAACCTGTAACGTATAATCTACTTTTCGCGTACAGTATTATTGGAAACAGCTAAGTAGGTAGACTGATCTTCACGGGTCATCGATCAAACTTCTGAGTGATTTCCAGTGCCGTTCCTTCCAGTAATAGGTCGGTAATACAGAACCTAGCTGCCTTCTGGGTTGACGAAAGAGAACCCCGAGACCCCAGGATTAGGGTAAAAAAGGAACCGGAGTCGGTTTTAGTCAGTAGAAGTTTGACACGCCCTCGTGCTCCACCCAAAGCGGGAGAAGTCATTGTGATGATCTACTACATTAAATAAAACCGTTTAAAAAAGAACCTTGCGACTGTGACCTCATGAACCAACCTACACATTAAAGTCTACTAGCGGACCTGAGTACCTGACAGAGGTTTGTACCAGGTCAAATTGTGAAACCATCCAGTATGATCCAGGAATCGATAAACCCAGCTTTCTAACGCCCATTTTCAATAAACCATCTACCGGTATCTAAAGTTGCAGCTACTAAAGATAAATAAATCTATCCTTTTGCCCTTACTTGCTTACCTACTAACGCTTAGCATTTCCTACCAAAATTGTGACATTGACAACTAGAATCTTACTGTTTATCGGAGATAGAAATCTATTTATGAACTGCGGTAGTTTATTGAAAACGGGCGTTAGAGGATTTCAGTGATATACTCACGTAAGTACATAGGTAATTATATGTTTTCATAAAAGGTAATATTAACGAAGAAAATGTGAAAGTAATAAATTCTGTCAGTTACGCTTTCACGGTTTGACTACTGAACCATTTTTGATGAAATTTGGCAAGCTTAATTTACTTTATTGAATACCAAAATAGTAGGAACATTAATTTTGATATTAACCAGAGGGCTGGGCTGTTTTTCGGCTAACGAATCAGCATTGCCATCCTACATGGCAATGCTGCCGGCGTTCTGGGCACTATTCCTGTTGGTAGAACGTAGATGAATTTTTTGATGTCCAGTAAATCCCCTCTTTTAGTATATATTTATACGTTTATACACACGTTTATCTTAGTTTGTATCGATTTTAAATTAAAGTAAGCTTGAGCCCTAAGGAACATAAAACCGACATTCACACGCACGAAATAGTTGGTTTAAAAAAAAATAAGGATGAGCAGTTCTGCGTGTAATGTATCCCGCTCACTGTCACAATTTGGTCATTCTATGAACGGCAAGGAAGCTTAGCCAACTCTATTCATTGCCCATTTAAGAGATTTTAGACCCTTACATAAAATTGTCGTCATTTTTCACCTTAAAACACTGCAATATTTGGAACAACAAAATATTGCATTGGTACCTTGCCATACGCAGTCCAGCTGAGTCAAATTCAACAATTGATACATTTAAGTTTTAACAGCATGCTTACTGTCAAGGGCGTCGCCAGGTTATGAAAAAGGGGGCAATATTATGGATGACAAAAGAATATGAACGCCGAGAGCATGAAGCATTACACTTTGGAAGTCTTTGCCTCGATGACGAATTTTTTATTTCAAGTGGGGAATCATCAGAATGACTTCTCCCACTTTTGGGCGGAGCGGGAGGGCGTGTCAGAGTCTTACTGAACCCCTCCCCGTTCCTTCGTTGCCTTCGATCTGGGAGGACACGGGCTCAACTTTCGGAATTTTCGTGTTCCCCAGAGGCTTCGGTCCTACCTAGACCCAACATTTTGCTGACATCTCCCTGAGGCGCGCGTAGAACAGAACGCGCCTTTGACGACTGGGCTTGGTCCGGGTTACTACCGGACTGCCGGATGGCGAGCTACCCAGTGCTCGCCGTCCGCAAGGTATTCACTCAATACCTTGCATGTCTGCCTTATCAGTGTATGTACACGCATGTTTTACAAATAAAGGATCTTTCTTTCTTTCTTTCTTTCAAGACCTCGCCCACGGTGGTCGGAAACTGATCGGGACCTCGGCGGGGGCGGCGTGAGGGCCGTTCCCTCGCGCGCTCGCGGTCTGCAGCCTCCTTCACTAGCATTAATGCTTCGCAGAAGGAGGCGACCCCTCCTCTTTCGAGCCCATCTTTGGGAACCTGGTGGTGGCGCGGTCCGAGGGCAATGAAAGCACATGGCCTCGAACTTGTGCAATGCCACCTTGAGTCCCAATTGCTGGATCCTGTCTACGACTGTCGCAACCCCGCGTGTCGCTGTTTCGGCCGCCGCCTAGTACGACTCTCTCCGCGCTAGGACCAGCGTGTCGTCTGCGTAGCAGACCATGCTGACCCCATCGGGGAGGTCGCCGCGCAGCACGTAGTCGTATCCGATGTTCCACAGGGGCGGTCCTAGTACCGATCCCTGCGGAACACCGCACGACATCTCTCACCGTCTCCACTCTCCCTGGTGACCGCGGTAGAAGATTAATCTATTCGACAGGTAGGCTTCGATCACGCGACGTAGGTAGGCGGGCACCTCATGGTGCCAAGGCACCGCCTCGATGCTACTCCAGGGACTTCAAGGGAGCTGATAATTGAATCTAAGAATGGTATTACTAAATATCCCTTCAAGTATTCTGAAGGGCTTTCTGCTGAATGATGGTTTCTATGACGTTGTTTCCGCCGTAATACGCGGAATTGATGTACCTAATGTCCTACTCCAGTCCGACTTTCTCCGCAACAGCTTCCTTTATAATTTCTTGCAGTTTTTAATATAGCAGCATAAGTATAATTTTTGCATTTATTAATAGTTAAGGAATTCAATTGCTCGCACTTTGGTCGCTTTGCGGCTAGCTACTTGATCTCTAGGGGGGGGCAGCTGCCCCCCCCTGCCCCCCCTTGGCGACGCCATCCCTTACTGTCGGTACTCTGCTCTGCATATAGCTATATCACTATCGACCATCTAACGCACGCGCCCAGAGCAAAGCAGTGCAAAGCTATATTGTGCTTGTGCATAAGTGCACATGGATCAATGAATATGATTAGATAGTAAATATGCAGCATAGCACATTTCTGGTGAAAACTAAAACCTTATCTTGAGCCATTCCATCATGCGTGCGACTGCCTCCTTCGCTAGCATCATTGCTTTGCTGAAAGAAGTGACCACCTGCCATTCCTTCTCACTCCGGACCATGGCCTGTGCCAGAGCCTGGCCCGATAGGTCGTTACTGCTGATCAGCTCTAAGAGGATACGGCGGTGCTCCGTCCAAACGGGGCACACCTCCTTCGTATATCCATATAATAGTTGTTACCTTTGTAAGGATCGCCTGGGCGTTTTTCCGTACTAATCGGATGCAGACACCTCCCAAAGCTACCATGTCCGGTGAGGACCTACGTCATGTGGGTAGTAAGGACACAGTGAGCGCTTTAAAATAGTGAATAAATAATAATCATTTATCGTCACCATCGTCCATAACTTGACTCTTTCTATTACTTATCATAAGCCTGTCATTTTATGCAATACTAGCTGTCCCCTGCGGTTTCACCCGCATTTTTCGTTACTGCTCCGCTCCCGTGGGGCGTAGCGTGATGGTATATAGCATTCCTCAATAAATGGGCTATCTATCACTGAAAGAATTTTATAAATCGGACCAATAGTTCCAGAGATTACCCCCTACATACAAACTTACAAATTTTACCTCTTTATAATATTGGTATAGATTTTTTTGTGCGTTCGTTCGTGGTTCGTGAATAAAATTCACGAACCTTTCAAAAACTGCATATAAAACACTACCGTGTAACAAAAAAGATTTTTAATAAATATTATAATAATAAATCGATACTTTTTATTACGTACTAGCTCACATCACTACGTGCAACGTCAACGAAGTCACGTGACCGTTTTCAGCCAATCAGAACGCTGTATTTGACAACTAAAATGTAAACTCTCCACGCGAATGTTGTCAAAAACTTGTATTTAAAAGCTTTAATTATTAATTTATTATGCCGAAAAAAGAAAAGGTGAGTTTAAGAATAAAAGAACAAATTTTATAACGCCCTAAATTACATAATTTTCTCACCGTTGTAAAAAAAACGGTAATTTACGTTGTCGGCATTTTACGCTTCCATCGTCGTAATATACCTACTATGCCATGTCAGTTCAGTTCGTTTATGGTATGCGGTGCTGCATAATTTACGTGTGTAAAATCTCCGCATATTGGTGATTTGAAGCAGATAAGCGTGTGTTGTGAGGGTTTCAGTGGAAGCTGTTGTTCGCAGGAGGCGATGAAGACCAAAGTTGATAAAAACAAGAACGGCGACAGTGAGGCCGAGGTAAGTTGTTTATAATGTAATTTGCAAGATCACATTATCTTCCCGTTGGCACTCGGCTTGCTTGGGCCGATGTTTTCGGTTTTACAACGCTAGAAACGAACAAAACCTGCTTAGAAGCTCGTGGAATCTAGATTTGCTGTAGGACTATTACTTTACTGCAATCGTAAAAATTGGTTCCATGACTGTTGTTTAATGTCAACAGGATACATTTTTATAAATAAATACGAACTAATAGAAAAACGATGTCAGTAATTTTAGTATCGTATTCTTATTGGTGAGGTATGGAATTTATTGATCAAGTCTATATTAGTTTTATTGACGGAAAACGCCGTGTGTGTTCATTTGTATTGCAATGGTGTGTGTCAAGACACTAATATTATAAGACGAATACCGTATATCTATGTCTTGTTTCTTACTCCTTAAAACTCACAATGGCTAAATAAATTGTTATGACCACAGCTAGATTATGCCCTGGAACAGGGCCTAGGAAGTATGGTTTCCTGGGATAATTTTCTACTGTAAACATAGGCGAAATCCCAAGCAGAAGCTAGTATTACCATATTTGTTAAGTGTTCCATAGGTAATCTAATAAGAATCAAATTCATTTTTCACCTAACCTCTTTGGCTGTACCAGGTACCCAAGATAATGCTAATCATTTAGATAAATACCTACATGCTCACCACTCTAAATGGACATCATTATATACTGTAAATTTTGACACTACCCTGTTAGTTCCTTTCAGTTTTTTGTGTCTCAAATACTAAGAGATAAGTAGAGAGACGCTAAAGATTTTTTAAATGTATCAAAATGAAGTTAGAACAATATTTAATGTTGAAAGGACATAGGTTGCTTACTGTTTTGCTTATTAATTCATGAATCCCCAAGTGGTAACCGGCGAAATCCCTGATCGGTTGCATGAGACTGCACTGTTATTGTTTAACTATTGTGTCTCGTTTTACGCATATGTGATAGGTTAACAGCAAGAGGCCATTCTACTGCAAACATGCTTATCTGAAAGTCATGGTAATAAACTCATATTATGAGAATTCCTTACAAAAGTTTCTAGAGAGTTTTAGTTACAGAGGATTTTTACATAGATTAGTTGTCAATGGTTATGTAAGAAAACACAGCATTTATCCAGCATTGTAATATCAATATCAAATACCAAAACATACACTCCTCATAATTAGGCATGACAAGTAAATCAGCTTCCAAATACTGATTTGTTAGCCTACGTAAGTATAATCAGTCTTCTAAAATTGTTGACAGGCCGAAGTCCATCACGCAGGCTCAGTGGGGTTTGCAAGATGTCTTCTGATGTTTCATTTCTAGAGTGTGCCAGTTTTTTCACAATATTTTTCTTAAGCGTTTTGAAACCAATAGTGATGACATAAATTACACCAAGTACATGCTTGGGTTTTTATTCTACAATATTTTTTTATTATTGATAGGCTCGCATTAGACCACTATCTCACCTGTTGTAAGTAGTACAGTAAGTAGCAGTAAGCGTTACAACTCATAAGTTGACAATATACTACTTCTACAATTTACTATTTCGACAATCAATCAAAAGGTGTTTTAAATGCTACTTTTACTAGTTAAGGATGGCATCACAGTCCATTAGTGCCAGTACATAATCATAATATAATGTTAGGTATGTTTAAGGAAATCATAACAAAGTTATCTCAATATTATATCAATAAATATGTCTATATTTATTATATAAATTGTGTATGTCACTTGTATTATTATTATTTTCATTGTTTACATAGATAACACAACATTAAATCTGATTTCAGATTTAAAAAGTATGTAAGAATTTCCCATAATCACTGTTAAATAGATAGCATCTAACTATATACATGTATAATTTTTATTTTTTATTAAATAAAGTAATTTTTGCTAAATATTGGCTAGACAGTATTTATACTTGTCTGACATGAGAGCCAATGGCCTTGCTGGGAAGGATGTTTTCGACCGGGCAAAGTGGAGCAGACTTAGTCGGAAGGCGGACCCTGGCAATGGCCGGGATTAAACGCCAGGTAGAAGAAGAAGAAGAAGAGTATTTATACTTGATGTTTATAGATAGAAATACTTAGTTCATGAATCCCCGACCGGACCATTGAGACCGCGCTGTTATTGTTTTACTATTGTGTCTCGTTTTGTGGGTATGTGATAGGTTAAATTCTTATTGTAAAATGTTGCAATTCTTCGCTCTGTCATGCAGTATTAATGAAGAAGTCTTATAAGCAAAAATTAGGGGCTTCTTCTAAGCTGTTATGCTCTATAAATAGAATTGCCCTTTATGCTAAAATAACAAAACATAATTATGATTATGTAACTAACCAACGCCCCTTGGTCAAATGTAATGATACATGATCTTTCACTTTTAACTTATCACATACCCGCAAAAGAGATACAATAGTAAAACAATAACAGCACGGTCTCACAGGAACGGTCGGGGGTTCATGAATTAAATTCATCAGAATTGATGTGTGGTGGTTGACTTTTAAACCAACACATGGAGAGAAATTATATTTGGTTTAGTAAATTAGTTATTCTTGTGGTTTAGCACCTGTGGTGTGACATATACTACAAGACACATTTTTCTCATCCACCTGGTATCTCCTTTGTCACATGGACTCTCCGCAGATAATATCACTGTCATACATTTTATATAATTAGCTTTTCACAGGAATGCAAACAGAAAAGTAATTATTTGTAAATGTGTTCTGTAGGCCTTGAAGAGTGACTTCTCAAAATAATAATAGGTATGATATTATTAGTTTTGTTCTTGTTAAAGTGTGTTTCTCCAAATAAACATAATGCTCCCCTTAGGGGGAGAATTTTGGAAAATCCTCATTTAGTGCTTGCTATGTCTTAAACTTAAAGGAAACTTTGCAAAGTTTCAAGCTCCTAGTCCCAGTAGTTTTGGCTGTGCGTTGATATATCAATCAGTCAGTTTCTCCTTTTATATTATAGACACAGATGATTACGTTACTACAGAAACCACTTCATATTTCCAATGTCACTATTATACTTCTTTCAAGCTTGTTACGATGAAGTACACCTTTTATGTTAACAAAATAACAATAGTTTTCTCGAGGAGCTATTCATATGGAAATTGAATGATTATTTCTGTATAGAGTTTTATGGCAACACAATGCATATTGCAAGTGCAAAAATATGAAATGATTTTATGTAATTGTTGGTAATAATCACCCTTCTGTTCTGTAACAGTTAAAAAATACTTACTTTATTTGTTTTTCATTCACATGACTAAAGAACAAACAATTGTTTGACTGCCATTGCCAAGGTGTATTCTATAGAAATGTACTACAATCTTTATATTATCTCATCTTTCTGCCATTGTTCCATGTTACTTGGGGTTGATGGTACATGTTTTTTTCTTCCATTTTGTTTAATTCATGAATCCCCGACCGGTCTCATAGGACCGCGCTGTTATTGTCTTACTATTGTGTCTCGTTTCGCGGGTATTGATAGGTTAGCGTTTGAATCCCCAACCGGTCCTATGAGACCGCGCTGTTATTGTTTTACTATTGTGTCTCGTTTCGCGGGTATCTGAGTAATTAATCAAGTGTCACGCTAATCGTTTATCTAGGTTATAGAGAACTAACTTCTGGTAGCAGTTTCACCTCCATAAAAGTAGGTCTCTCCATAAAAATTCCGGACCCCTGTTTCATTCCTTTAGAGGGTGAATTTTGCGAAATCCTCTCTTACTGCTTGTTTACATCATAAAAGGGAAAATTGTGCAAATATTGCATTTTCTTAGTCTTAGTTTTGGCTGTGTGTTGATATGTCAGTCAGTCAGTTTCTCCGTTTATAAATCATCATCTGCTTAGCCTTTTTTCCCAACTATATTGGGGTTGGCTTCCAGTCAAGCCAGATTTAACTGAATACCAGTATTTTACGAGGAGCGGCTGCCTACCAGACCTCCACAACCCATTAACGGGGTAACACGGTACTTCATGACAAGACTGGAGTCAGATTTACTGGCTTCTGACTATCCGTAACGACTGCCAAAGATTTACAAATGACAGCCGGGACCTACGGCTTAACGTGCTTTCCGAGGCACGGAGGTAACTCGTTATGTTAAGATGGTCACCCATCCACAGACCAACCTCGGCAAGCGTTGCTTAACCTTGAAGATCGACCTGTGCGGCTGTTATTATCTTCGTTTATAAATAATACATTTAAATAATATATGTTTGATAGGTCATTTCGTGTTCCAAGAATATAATATTAGAAAGTTACCAATCTAAAAATACCTCATATGAAAGATAACAGTATGTAATAATGTATGTATCTTTTATTTGTGATGATATGTTAGCTAAAAGGAATAAATATCTAATTATTATTGGTATTCTTTATAAAATTATCTGACATTGACACAACATACAACAAACTTAAGATACTGTTGTGTTTATAATTTTACATACTTATTATTATTTTTACACAAAATAAATTAAACACTGTTGCAGATAATTTTGTTAAAATAATAATAGAAGTTATAAATAAATGTAGATAGTTTTTATTGCATCATAATAATCAGTTACTCTTATAATAATACGACCTAGCTTTTGCCAGCGGCTTCGCCCGAGTGTGTGGTAATTGGTGCAAAAATTTTGAAAATCGGTTCTTGATTTTTTTACTATAAATGAAAATACAAATCCTTTCTCTTTATTTGTCATATTAGTATAAACTAATGACCTGTTCCAGATTCGTTCGTGTGTAAATTATATACTTAAACCTTCTTCGTTTATTTTTCTTTATATTCGTGAAAATCGCAATCAAAATCTGTTGTGTGGTTTATGAGGATTCAGCGGATGAGACAGACGCGGAAACCGGTTTTTTAATACTGCATGTATCTTTACATACAGTTTATGATTATGTGAGAAATAACCCCATATTCATCTTTGATTATGGAGTTATTTCTCTCATCATCATCTGCCTAGCCTTTTCCCAACTATATTGGGGTCGGCTTCCAGTCAAGCGGGATTTAGCTGAATACCAGTATTTTACGAGGAGCGGCTGCCTACCAGACCTCCACAACTCATTAACTGGTTATATTTCTCTCAATATCTTAATTATTAATCTATTATCGTATTGATAAAACATATTATCACACTGTTATAGATGGAAGTTTGTGAGTGTGTACGTTTATTTGTTTGAATAAAATTTGGCACACGAATCCATAATATCCTGGAATAGCACATAGATAATTTTTATCCTGGCAGTATGTTCCCTTGGGATTATTTTCTACTATCACTGACGAGGGCGAAGTCACTGGCAGCAGCTAGTATTATCGATAAAATAAATTATATATTATCTCTAATCAATTATCCTATAAGTACCAGAAATTCTTATTGTCTATATAATAGACTAGCAGCCGGTCCCGGCTTCGCATGGGGTAGACAATTATTTATTTTTGGAAATTTGGATATAAAACACTTTTTTTAGTGTTAGTTTTCTACACCTTCGGTTACTTTGTTCAAATTTTACCAAGGATCCCTAATTTTTTCAAAATGAAATGTAGCCTATGTTAAATTGGAAGAACGTAGCATTATATTGGTGAAAGAATTTTTTTAATCGGCCCAGTACTTTTTGAGCCTATTCATTACAAACATACAAAAATAGGTACAAATTCTAATCTATATAATAGATAAAGAAGAACAATTTTGCATGGTAGGTTTTTGTAGCGTAGGTAATAATTGTCCAGTCCATAGTTCAACAGTATTATTTGCCTTCTATGTTACTAAGAAGGCTCTAGGTACAGTTTTAGAAACAAGTACAAGACTAACTTGGCAAGATACTCGAATGACAAACGATTTCACTAATTACCATTTAATTAACCACAATTTAAATAAAACAAGGTAAGGAAATAACTGGCAGGAACTATGCCTAGAGAAATAGCGATTGTTGCACAAAACATTTTTTTTTAAATATTATTTAAATTAAATACAATTTACATTAAAAAAATACCGCGGAACTAACTATAATTATAGTAAAATCAAAAAAACTAAAACCCTACACTAATTAAAACTAACTAATAAGAACAATAAATAATTCCTGTATAGATTACGTTAAAATATGCAATCATAAAGGATTTAGTAAATCAAAACACACACAGTCAAGAGAATTTTAAACAAAAATATTTACAGAATCATAAAATCAAAACTAACGTAAAGAAAATCGACTTCGCATCAATCTTCGTCATTAAACTTGTAAAAAAAACGAACAAAACATTTAAATTGATTCTCGCGCAAAAAGCGAGAATTCTGGAGTTGCATTTTGAACCTTATTGCGACGTGATAGCGCATTGAATTAGTAATGATATGTAAATAGCTCATGTTTTGTATGTAGATAGGTATTTAGACGCTGGGTGAGGATTTGGCACCGCACATGAGTTGGTTATCCCACCCAGTTTGAGTGATGCGACCGAGAGATCGCAAGCGCGCAGCTACCCTCCTGTAAATATTTTCCGTTGTGATTTGAAATTTTCTCGCCTGTACATATCTACGTATTGTGATTTTCAGTGTTGACTTACAATGTTTACGTTGGCAGATCTGTGGAATTCCGTCGCTTTTGTATGTATGTTTTCTTCGCTGGTTTTCATTGATGCACTACTTCTGCTGGGTATTACTAAATGTGGTCAATGGTAATCGCTTTTTTGTGTTAACCTTATTGTTACTTGCCTCGATACTAATTTTTAATACTGTATGATTTATATTGATGGCTGAGATTTTCTCCGAAAAGTTGTATTTTTTTCTTTGAGGTGGAAAATCATGTAATAACTTTTTCCGCTCTCTAAATAAGTCTTGAGCACCGAAACTTATATAAACCGTAAATAATAAATGCACCACAATAATGTGCGTCCTTAGCTAGGCAGGAGTCCATTGATTTTATCGATGAAGTCCACTGGAAACACCCTAACATGATCCAAATCAAATTACAAAAGCTCTTGAATATGAATCTTTCAGGCGACACCCGCGACACTTCCCGTCCATCGTGTGTCGGAATCCAATCAATCCAAGTCGACCCTACTCTCCGGGATCGCATCTGGTGATATCCACCATTCCTCTTCTGTCGACATTCTCGTGACGAACAACTACACTTTTTTGTCCACATCGTGTGTTGGAACTGGCGTTCTACATCCTCAAATACCTTAGTACACTTATTATGTTAATCTAAACGTATAAGTAATACAAATTCTCTGTGTTTAGAACGCGAGAGTATCGTTATCTCTACGTAACTTTCACTATCGCATGTGTGCACTGTAATTGCAGATAGATCTGTTTTATATTAACACAATTAAGTATCGTCCCGACCTTCGCCGGTGTTTGCGTCAGTAACCTCAAAAACTTGACATGTGTAGCGCGAACGTTCATTAATATGTTACACAGAAATTAGTGTAGTTATTTTGGATATCATGTTCCAGTTGGATGCTTTTCAAACTTTCTGTCCAAAAGCTCGCATGTTTACTAATACAATTTTCGACCCAGCTATTGTTTTAAAAATAATGCAAAATCTACCTTGAAAAATAACCAGTTTTTGTCTTCTAGGATCATATGCCCCAACAGGCACTCCATAAAACCGTTAGTTCACCTTTAGGTCATTGTAAAAATCAATACTGTCAATACTGTAGATTTGTACAATGACGTTCTTGGATCACATATTTTTCTGCCGAGCCCTCTAATACGTCACCCGCAGAAATAGTTATTTTGCTGATCACGTAAACAAAACACAGGCACATGTCCAAGACCGAACGCCTCGCATTTCTGAGCTGTCCCAAGCCGATGTCTTGTTCATACAGCGTTACTCGTATCCGCCGATCGTTTTGCACTCAGACCATCTAATTCCGTCTCCTCGTTAATTCACGTAACTGCTCATAATATTGCGTGCGCTCCACTTGTATTAAAATATAGTAAATTGAACATTGTTTATTGACGGAAAACTGGGTCGAAAGCTTGTAAAACCAAAATTGGCGACGTCAGAAATGAATTGCACAATGAATATCTTACGGCTTCTGCGAGATTCTTTGATTAATACGGTCGGTGGTGGGAGCGAAAATATTTATGTGGCGGTCCACGCGTTTACAATCGAGCTAATGAATTGTCCATTACTGTTAACAAGACGTCATGCTGTGGGCCGGCCTTCGTACGTCACAGTGGCGGACAAATGCCCTGAAAATACCAACAACATGACACATTCTGAGCCGCTTCAGAAATCAATAGCACCTACAAACAGAGGCTCCAAAGCTACGTCTATTTTTAGCCGTTATTACGTGGTATAAAGTATATAATCTCTGGCTTTCCATTCTTGCATTACACATTGTTTAGTTGGTTTTATCGCCAATGTAAACAATATGAGCGTCTCGTTTTGTAACAATAACATATAATCTTGATAGGAAAATGAACGGTCTTTACCTTTGCGGATTTGCATTCATTTTACAAGAATATTGTGAAGCTATTTACGAGAAATGTCCAACGAAGAATATTCAGTTTCATTAATTGCTTAATTTGCGATTGTAGTATATAATATCAGTGAATTTTATGCTCCGAATGTTGGGTTGGAAAAAGATTTTTTTTAAAACCCAGTATCCATAACCCATTTTTCATTTTGATGTAGCGGAAATCAAAATGTTGAGATGGATGTGAGAAATGACGAGAAAAGATACAGTGAGAAATGATGTAATAAAGGAAGTTTGAAAGTGGCGCCAGTGACTGAAAAATTGAAAGAGTATCATTAGTTTTGGTACGGTCATATGAAGAGAAGGGATCAAACGTATGTTACTAAAAGAGTTATTTGTAGTTATACAAGTGGATGGACGGACAGGGAAAGGAAAGATTTTGTGAGGAGTCATATGAAATAAAAAGGAGTCAATGACAGCTTTACGGTTGATAGAACAGAATAGAACCCTTAAAAAATGTTACCGACCCTAAGGAACAAGAGACAGGGGTAGGAGATGACGATTGTAAGCCATCACTGTAGAGGCGTACAAAAACAACAGTTATTGCTAGTCCTAATTTATCGCAAGTGAAATAGAATAATAAAATCATTATCACTATTTTCTATCCTTGCCAAAAGGATTGCAGATATGAAAAAAGTAATTAAATATCTGGCAACTCGCGTATCCTTCATTTACACGAAAATCTCGTAAGATTTACTATTTATAGGAGCAGCGCATCATTGTTTGCTTTCTCTATTTCACGTGGGCGCTCCACTGACGTTCATTGCGTTTGCGCAGGTCATCTGGTTTATTTAAAGTTCAAGATTTTTAGCTCATTCCGTCTTACGGATGTTACAAATACTAATTTCTATCATTCTGTGAAGAAATTTTGAGAGGATTTACGTTTTAAAAACTTTAAATCTAAATCTCATGTCAAGGAATTTTATTATGTTTTTCTTGCTGTTTCTGTAGGAACTAGTTTTATTGCAATTCCTAATGTTTTGAATCTGCTATGTACTTGGCAATTACATTGCCAAGATCAAAGACATGCCGAGATATAATTAGAATAAGATGCTACTGGAGTTAGATAAATTTTAGTCACTGTTATTTAGAAATGCGCTTAATTTTAGTAGTGCTCTTCTTAAATTTTTGATGATCTTAACCCTATTTACTATCCTAAAGGCTAAGATGCATATACTTACTCAGTTGTTTCCTAACTCTAATTTTTTTCTTTATCTAGCTAACAATAATTTTTTTTCGAGGTGACGGCAGTGCCCCCGCCTAGTCAAGCAAAAAGCGGCACGGACGTACCATCCTTTACTCGAAACGCTACAGGCAATTTTCGATCACCTATAACTTCATTATAGATAAAACTAGAAGCCTGAATTTTCAGTAACCAAGCAGGCATTGTATAAACACGATATATTTCCTTATATATTAAGAGCAGTGAGTTAAATCGCAGTGCCTTCCTTGATCGTTTCGGTTTTAATATTACATTGTATAACATTGTCATTCGTTCTCATCTAAAATTCAAATCAGACTGCTGCTACTGACAACTCACGAATTCAAAATAACAATGTGGTTTTTCTTCACAGATATGTAACAAAGGAAAATTCTAGATTTAGATTATTTTTTATACATATCAGCTTGATGTTGTAGCTTGCTTGCGTAGTTCCCAGACTTTGCCTAATTTTCTTGTCTTCAGTATAGTTCTTGCTTTCAAGAACCAAAAATGCTTTTTAAGTCTAATATTTTGATCTTGTTATGAGAGCCTCTGGAAGGAAGATAAGGCAATGCATCAGCTTGGGAACACTTACCATCATTAGCATCTTGAGTTTTAACAATTTTTATACCAATTGGTACCTGTAATTAGTTAATAACGATGCGAATAAATGCAACTGGGTCATCTGTTAGCGATAACGTAACGTTAGTTGAGGCAATTTGCTGTTTAATTGGAGGAAACTGACTGTAATTCGACAATACACAATACGATTTAGAAATCCAATTCCTGTGCGATTAGTTCAGCGACGTGCCCGCCACTGTGTACACGCGTACACTAAATTTACGATCCACCAGCGAATCTAACAGTGCTACCTTATATCATATCTGTACGTAATCCCGCGCAGCATCCCCAAGTCTAAACTAAATATTCAGACAATGTTTTAATTGCACCTTGATACCACAATTTTAGCACAGCCGTAGTGATGTCACAAAATTTACTAGCAACAGATAAGGACAGTAAAATGTTTAAAGAATTTAAGCGAAGTGGGTTACAAGTTAATTTATGCAGTAGATTGCGCGCTCTGGATCCAGTTACTGCCTCCGACGTCGCCTCGTCTCGCTAACGAGGTTTGCAGCCGTGACGCGCACCCAGAAAACTCTGCCTCACCTTGTCAACTTTTCAATCTACTGCCTCTTTGATATTGATTCCAATTTCTGAGTGAATTTATAAACCAGTGGATAGAGGTCTCGGTTTTCCGTCGTCTGCAAATGGTCCCTCCGAACTTACTTTGCATATTTAATTCGATTTCGCTCTCTTCCTCGTGCGTTGACATATCGGCGCATTGATATGACTCACATATGGTAAACTTGCAGAGAAAGTTCGCCGTGTTTTGACCAAACCAAGAAAAGTGATAGGTTTGCCGATTCTCGCGAAATACGAGCTACTGCGCACTGCAGTGAAACTTTTTTATGTGGCATGATAGTAAAAGTTTATTGTTCTTGGAATCACAAAGCGGTTTCATTGTGCTTTAGCTCGTCTGTGTGCTTTCATGTTCGTGCAGCTTCGTTGGACGAGAAAATTTGATTTTTTCAGTTTTACCTTCCGATAGCTACGGTTGAGTGCGTACATAGCAGTGATAACGGGAATGAGTTGGTGTCAGTGTGTGTGATAGTGTTGGATAAAGTTTACAATGTTGGTGTCAGCCGCGTCGTCGGCGAACCTGACCAGCCACTCTCTTTCCTCGATGTTTCGGAGGCGCCGAAACCGTTCACCCGTTACGGTAAGCTTTGATGTCTAAAAATAAACGGAGATGCGAAAATGTAATCTCGTTTAAGCGGAGTTTCGTACCTTTTACGCTTCTTATGAATAGTCAATAGCAAAATTAACATAACAGTGTTACTAGATTCAAGTTCAGACACAAATAGCAATGGTTTTCTGCATTTATTTGCATCGATAGTCCAAAAACTTATTAATGAATGCTTGGCCTACAAATTTTAGTCATAAATTGTCTAGACCAAAGAAGTTGACACGAATTTGCGGATTTTGATCAATCGAAAAGTAGGCGGCGTCTGGAATAGTTGATATACGTTAATATCAGTGTATAAGTAACGGTGGTTTCGACGTCACAGCCTCACCGGCTGCCGTGTGCCATTCGTTTTACATACCCAACGGAACATTTTGCTACGAGAGAACGTTTTTTTTTTAAATCATAAACCATAGTCGATTTATTTTTATAGAACTAGTGAATCTGGTTAATTTGTTGTTTAGCTTTTGGATGTGCGTTTGCCCTCCGGTGTTTACCAGTTTTATAGTTCAAAGCTGGATAAGGATAGCTATAAGAGTTTAGGAAAATCAAAGAATAGATTGATAGACTTTGTGAAATATTGACGTTTAAAATGGGGGTGCTCCACTGATATCTCAGAGTAATAGAGAAGTATAAGAAAATCTGTTACGCCGATACTCCTAATTACTTCGGATAAGGACTTTGTTCTGGATTTTATCACCATGTATGCAGTCGCATTGTTTACCAATAGAATATGGATGTACCTAATACATTCTAATGTTTTTGTAATATTTTGACGGCAATTTTTTAAAATTTAATAATTATGCTTTGGCGTGTGTTTTATGTTGTGGCAAATAATAGACTATTCTATTCTATTCGAAATGTATCAGTCAGCTTTCTTGGCAAACTTCGATGAAATAATCAACACTAACATAAAATTCTGGGTTCCATTTTACGAAGATCGCGCCTGTTTCAATGATTCCACGTTAGACCGTTTTCACATTATCCGATCCGATATCGGTGTCGGATGCCGATACAATATCGGGGTAAGTAAAATGTATGAAATACCGTGCTCCGATATCCGATATCGGGTCGGACAATATGAAAGATAGGCACATATTTCATACATTTTACTTACCCCGATATCGGATCGGCGTCCGATACCGATATCGGATCGGATAATGTGAAAACGGTCTAATGTCCAGTTGTGATACAAAATTACATACATCGCAATATCCTCTAGAAATTAATTTGAGAATTATTAAAATAGTTACCTACTGCTAGGGTTGCCAACCATACTTTATAATAAAGTATCCTACTTTATTTTTGGTAATTATACTTTATACTTTTACATACAAATAAAGTATGTAAAAATACTTTATTTTCAACCTTTACTGCAATGCATACAATACGATGAACACTTATTACGGGATTTATAGATAAGTGCTTACTATATAACAGTATTATAAGTTACAACAGATGATGGGAATTATTTATAATAATTACTGATCGAAATGTAAGATGTCAGATGTTAATGTCACTATCGACGAAATTGTAAGTTATTTTGGTTTTAAATTTTATTACAGAATCCATTTTAATTCATGAATCCCCGACCGGTCCAATGAGACCGCGCTGTTATTGTTTTACTATTGTGTCTCGTTTTGTGGGTATTCAATAGGTTAAAGTTAAAATTAATGCTTAAAAATGGTGATTTCTGATAGTGATACTCCAACAGTGACTAAAAAGCTAAAATGAGCTAAGCTTACCAAATGTAAAAAAAAAATCTTAAATAGTTTCGGTTCCCGCTTCCCGTTCATATTTCACTGAGAGGGTTTTTTTCAATAATGAATCTGAAGTGGCGAGAAGAGAGAAATAGAACGTTTAAATTGAAATGTTTGACAATAACAAGTTATGAAGCATTTTTTTTTAATTGGTAGCTCAAGCTAACACAAAAAAATACGTTTTTAACAAAATTTAGAAAATACTTTTTATTTTCTTTCAAATACTCTTTTTTTTCCTATGCAAGTCATTTTATACTTTATTTTTGTCAAAAAAAGTTGGCAACCCTACCTACTGCTCTTCTCTCGGAAAAAAATCCCGCTAAAACACTCCTGAAGGAAAAGAGAATGATGAACACCTATTAGCCGTTTTGATTTTCAAAATATATGGGATATCACATCAGAAGCCTTAGATGAGATGGAACTATATACCCTATATAACCCTTTTAACAGTTTACGGCTTCAAATGGATCGCGTTAAGAGCTAGTGGTAGGGCCTCAGACCTTCGTACTCAATACGACTCGTTGAATCGCATTCATTGAAAGATTCTGATAACGGATGGAGTAAATTGTCGAACGTCATTGACGTTTCAAGTGCAAGGGCACACCTACGAGATGAATTCATCTGTGCAACAATGTTTATCATAATATGTAAAATGTATGTGGGGGGCCTGCAAGGTAAAGTAATACTTGTCTGGATAGAGCCGTATATATTGTGGTTGGCTATTTTTATTTTATGCACTAGTTCTAGTAGGTAACTCTGTAAAAATGCAGACTTATGTTTTAGGCAAAATTTAAATTGTCACTTACGGGAACCCAAAACAGTGATAGCCCAGACCAGTGTTTATGTTTTAGGTATTTACTACCAGTCCACCTTAGGGTGGTGCAGAAACATAACTTCAAACTCAAACTTTTTTTTTTTCGTTTCACTTTGACCTATTTGGGCACTTAGAAAACGTCAGAAGCGAGCGTGCTAGAAAACGAATACCGTAATAAATACATACAAATAATCAAAAATATTATTATCAATCAACGCTGTGATGATTCTATAAATTTCTTGCGAATGTGTTCACGTGCCATATGACCTTTTGGGAGAACCGACTGGATGCCATCGATCCATGTCTTACCGACAACCCTCCTTTCCTCGCACAAAACGTAGTGGGTCTCGTATGTTATTTGTGTCTGACAGTCATGACGGGTAATTAGAAAACCAGAAAAACCGACTATCAATCGTGTCAAGGAGTATTGACAAACAGCTGGGTTGGCCTGCGGTAGAGTTACCGTGGCTCTGGAACGCAAAAATGGCAACAGAAGGAACGCTGGTTGCAGGTGGTCAGTAACAATCTGATAAGTTCACTCGCTACATTCAGAGCGAGAGAAGAATCATTTGAAGACAACTAAAAATAAACTGGATTATTTAGTTCAGATATGCAATCGTTCCTACTTCAAATACTGGGTTTTAGGTTACTCTTTCTTACCTATTCGTTGATTGTTTAGACAAAAGCTAACCATACTGTTGACCGTAAAATATTCACACTCATTCGCTATATTGATAACATTGCTCTGCTATAATAATTCGTCAAGTATATGCACTTGTATGGTATGGACAAGGTATGCTTATGAAGTTATTACGCAAATCATTACAGGTTCGAGGTGACGTTTCATTTACGCGTTCGAATCGCATACGAGAAAGTGGTACGGTGAGTCTGTGACATTACGTACGTGGATAAATGAAATATGACATAAGTAGATCTATTTTTTTTTGTAATATTCAATTAAGACGGGTTTTTGGTCGTGGCAGACCAAAGAGATGTTAGGCCGATTTAGATGGCTTTCTTTTGAATTGACAAGTAGTTACTAAAACGTAATAAGTGATTAAAAGCCAGGAGCAATGGAAGGAATAGAGAGTCCTTTGACCAGCAAAGGGACAGTGTAGGCCAGATATACACTCAATAGATTCGAAAGTTTCACGTAATTGGTTTCATGAAGAAATCAGATAGGGGTCGCCTTTGATTTTTTGTATCGTTCGTAGGCGTGAGAAATGTAAAACTTGTTAGTTAACGCCAAAATAGTTGTATTAAGTAATACTAAACTGAGAACTACATTAGACTGCGTCGGTCTAATGTAGTTCTAACACGGGCCATGCTTGATTTGTACGTAGAACCACGTCGTGTAGCGTGGATCTAATGTAGCTCTACAAGTCTAGTTTCCATATAAAATGTATAGAAACCGACGCGTCCAGATCGGCGTACGTGGCTCACGTGTACGCAATGTAGTTCTACCTTAATACCAAATTTATCTTAACGAAAGCACGTGCAAAGCCGATCTTAACAATATCTCGTGGTTATTTATTACCTATTAACTGTGTTTAAATTAGAGAACATCGTTTGCTGTTCGATGTTCCGACTTGTTATGATAATGTATGATACTATCCAGACCACTTCCCATAATTCACACACGCTAGAATAGTGAAATGCAGTTGAATTTACGTGGACCGATTCACGGATCTATGTGCTTAAAGGCCTATTATTACACCACTCGTTTTTACGAAAGGTCTTAGTCTGTCTTACCTGTACGTAGACTCAACGCCAATCTACGTAGACTGGTCGTAAAAACGGGTGGTGTAATAGGCCTTTAATTTGGAGTTTATTTTACATTAACGCGATCGACACGTTTATGACGTTCGGTGCTCAGATTGACCCGCTCCAAGTTCTTAACCAATCAGAGAGCCAAATGCAGTAAACGTTATGATCGCGTTAACGTAGAAACAACTCGCACTAAAGCCTCTGACAGTCAGATCTCCACAACCCAGTAGCTAACACGGTCCTGGTATGCGTTATCAAGAATCAGAAACGAATTGCTCACTGCATTCGTATTTATATACGCATATTATTCGGCGTATACGCCTGTATAAAAGTATACATAATAATTATTTGTTACTAATTAACTTTAATTATGAAAGTGTATTCAATTATCGATATCTGTAAAAAAAAACTGTAATCTCCGAAACGGATGGACCGATTTTGACGCGACTTTCACTGGTGTTTTGCTGATGTTTTAAGGAGTAACATGGCTACTTTTATTTTAGAAAATAAAATAGATGATTCTGGCTAATGCTGTGTCGAAATTACATCGTGTTGTTTTATGAGTCTAAGACGGACGAAGAGCCAATCTTCAATAAAAATCGTGACACCAGATAATGTCTTCGAAGAAGCTTCCCAACATTAAAATGAAGATAAAAGATGTACAATGTAGAAGCCTGGTTTCCTAGCTAAATCTATCCTTGAGATGCAACATAGCGATGCGCTTTGGCGAGTGGTTTTATTCGATTATTCCTTCTCGATAGTTCTCGATTGTTTCGATTTTGACTCGAGTCCAACTCGATCTGTTATTGCGACTGGCGCATGGCGCGTTCATTAAGGCGCGGATAGACGAGGTGGGCCAAAATTTTAGTTTTTTAAAACAATCTGAGACAAAAACTACAGTGTTTTAAATTAAAAAAAAATATATGTTTTAGTTAAGGATCTTATCTAGTTAAAATCGCATTCAGTTGCAAGACCTGATGAACTTCACTCGATAGAAAAAAATCGCAAAGTTACCCCTTTTTAAAACGTTTTTTCAATATTATGACTATACTACTGATTTGTTACGTTTCATTTTTGTACTATAATAAAGAAACTAATTAGTTACAAACAAATTCGCAGAGTTTGAATTGATAAAATGATTTTCTTAATTACTATGTTCTAATAAGAATTAAAAGCGGTCGCGGCGGCTCAGACAGGTCCGTTCAGTCGCGCGCTGGCGCTTGTCAACGACGGACCTGTGTCAATTTCTTCAGCGACAACTACGCGCACCAAATCATCTCTTTTTGAGAATTTGTTGCTTTTCAGTTATAAATTATAATGGGCAATAAACAACGCAGGCGAAAAAAGTCGCGTAAAGTGATTAAAGACACAAACAGAAAGAATGCACTCCAAAGATATGTGAAGAATAGGGCTGCCATCCGTCCGCGTTTCCCCGGATTTGTCCTAGTTTAGAGGGCGTCCGGGGAGCGTCCGGGCGGGGTTGTCAAAAAGTGTCCGGGTAAAACCCGGACGCTTTTAGTGTCAGGGGCATTCCTGATTAATTAAAAGATAAGCGATAAATCTAAAAACCAAAAATTATAATTATATTTTTTTAATTACCTCAGAAATAGAAGAGTGTAAAATGTTGACTGTTTTATTTGTTAAACTGTAGTTAAAGTTGATTGTGTCTAACATTGTTAAATAACAAGCAAAGAAGCTGTTTACTAATATGAACACTGCTGCAGCAACAAATCTGATACTTGAGGATTCAAACGAAAATAGGTATACCTTTTTTTTCTCGGGTGTTAAAATCATCAAATGAGCCCTGCCGCCTTGAATGGAGCAGAAGGGACTTTCAAACTTGTACTGACTTAAGGGGCAGATTTATGACTTTTGATGATATAAAACGCAAGATCACGTCTAAACGGCTCATCCATATGTTTTGAAAAAAATATATGTTAAATACTTGTTTATTAATTTGATAACAGCATATAGATTGGGTATAGATGAAGCTATCAAAGAAAAAAAAAATAATTTATAAAAAAATGCCTGATGGTAATTGCGTAATTAATAAACAACATAATTGGTGGTATCAAATTCAAGGTCAGCTGCATATAACGGGAAAGTCTAAATGCATACTCGGCATTTGGTCTGGAGAAAATTTTCCTGTAAAAACTGAATTGATTTTTAAAGACGACGAATTTTGGGACACAAAAATGAAAAATAAGCTGGTTCAATTTTATATAGATTGCATGCTTCCCGAGTTAGTTGATCCAAGACATACAAGAAACATGCCAATAAGGGACCCTTCTTACGTTATTATCGCTATACAGGAACGCAAAAATAAAAAGGAACAGGAAAAAGAGAATTAAAAAAAAGAAAACAAAAAGACGTGCAACATCATCAGAAGTCACACAAGAACTTCCAAAAAAGCATAAACCACTTTGCGATAACAATCAAGAGACACCACATCAATCAAATGATTCTGTGTGTGTGACAGTGCTCAATTTTAAGGATTTTTAAATACACAGTAGTTTGAACAAAAGCCGTGTTATTTACAGAAAATGGCTATTAATTCAATTTAGAAATTAAGTCCCGGATACTCCCTCAGAGATAAATTTAAGGAAATTAATGTGATTTGACCATTAGGTACATTTTGTATGGACTTTATAAGAGACTGTGACCCCTTAGTTTGTTTCGGTGTTCCTTCTCAGGGTAGTTAGCTAGGAAACACCGGCCTGATCTAGTACATATAAACTGACAAAAAACAATGACGTGAAAAGTGGAAAAACCAACTTGCAAAATAAATATCATTTATCAGTAGTAGAAAATTAGTTTATGACTCTGATTACATGTTATTTAAAAAAAAAAACAATAGGGTTCCGTTCAAAAGCTGTAATAAGATAAAGTGTAAATAAATTACCTTTAAATCTCCTTACATCGTGTGATAAAAATATTGTTGATAGAAAAAAATAATATACTATAACTTTGCACAACATTTTTTTATGTCACAATAACTATTTTTTGTCTAAAACCTGAATCTAAGCAAAAGTCATTTAGCCTCTAGATTAAGCCATTTTTAGGTAGGCTAGGTAGCTCGCCATCCGGCAGTCTGGTAATAACCTGGACCGAGCCTTGTCGTCAACGGCGCGTTTTGTTCCACGCGCGCCTCAAGGAGATGTCATCAAACTGTAGGGGCACGTAGGGCCAAAAGCGTCTGGGGAATACGGTAATTCCGAAAGGTGAGCCCGTGTCCCCCAGATCAAAGGCAACGAAGGAACGGGGTGCGTTTTAGTCGAGTCCGAAACGCCCTCCCGCTCCGCCCAAGAGTGGGGAAGTCATTCTGATGATTAATCACTTGAAAAAAAAAACTCTTATTCCTTCTTTGCCTTCGATCCAGGGCTCCGGGGTTCATTTTAACATAACCCCAGTAAACTTCGACCCTGCTGGGCAACTACGGTTTTGTGGTCCAACAGTGGACGTCTGTTGGGTGAAATGATGATGAATAATTATGATGATAATGATTCTTAGTAGCAGTCTGGAGTATGGAAGTTGGGAATGTGACATCCCATGGGGTTTTAACGAGGCATGCTTTGTAAAGCTATAAGTGGTATATAAAATGAACTTTATCCCGATAACACTGCTACTACTTATTTTGGTGTAAGTACAATAAAGTTTATTCTATTCTATTTTAACACTGCGAATATTTCGTCAAGTCAAGTTCCAGCATTACGATCCTTACGTACCTACTAATTTTACTTCTTTTAAGTAATTGCACTTGAAACACACAATTTTGGTTTTAAACTACTCCGTATTTTAGAGGTAAATAATAAAATATAATTATGTATATATTTTTAGGTTTTAACTTATTATTATGAGATATTATTTACTTGTAAAAATAAGTAACTAAGAAAATAAGTAGATTATAAAAAAATGTTAGGTAGCTATAAAAAATCCGGCAGTAAATTCCTTTCTATTTGAAACGGATGGTTACCCTACGAAAGTGACGAAACGAGCGTACGAAGAGGGGTGCATGCGCGGTCGCGGGACGCGGGTGCTAGCTACGGCCCGATCGCGCAAGGTCGCTGGCAAATAGTATCGCCTTAACGAGTTGTTCCTCGATGGTTTAAGCGCTGCGCCTGCGTGTTACGTCTTTTCTGTGTGGCCAGCGCTTTAGAGTTTGAATGAGAGTGACAGATTCGAACGATTGAAAACTAGCTGTCGCTTCCGTTGACTCGAAACAATCGATAAACCATTTCGATTAATTTGGCGAGTCGATAGTTGACTCGATTTTAACGAATGCGATTCTTTCGATTGCGAAAACTCGGAATCGCGATCCCGAATGCAACATGATACAAACATTACCCGTACCGTTTTATTACCGCACGTGATACTGAAACGCCGTAAATAAATCGCATCTTTACTCCTACACCATAAAGTTATCCAACTAGACGAGTATTGATTGCGTGGGTACTTTTCTCAGTAACCTTGACTTTGTATATCTGATTGGCCGTATAGATTGCCACAGTTGCCTCCCACGTCGCTTTTCATAATTTATTTAGGAAAATCGATTTTGATTTGGAACTATTTGAAGTTGCCGAAGCGAGTTTGTTTTTGTTTATTTGTTTTTCGTATTGGTTTCATTAACCGTCCGGCTGTCCGGTGACCGGCGTGACCGGGCCCGAGTCGTCGACGCTTACTGTTCCACGTATCCCTCAAATAGAAGTTAGCAAAACCGTAGGGACCCTGCAGGGCCGATGCCCGCTTGGGCCACGGGGAATTCTTGAAAAAAAAACCCTTGCCTTGAACTTTAAGGGCAACACAGGTGTGGTTTTATTTTAGTAAGTCTGACACGCCTTCTTGCTCCTCCTAGGGTTTTGGAGGTAGTGGAACAGAGAGTAAAGTCCCACATACCTCCGTTGAAAACGGAGACCGGACGGGTGTTATGTCCGGTGGGCTACTACCCGATAGATGATTTCGGGTTGTTGTATCTATTTAAATCGCGCGGAGAACTTTGGTTGCGTGATGCAGGATTCTGTGACGTCATATGTAGTAGATCGTAGTCACTACAGGTTTACCCATTGGATGATTTCACCAATAAAAAAAAGTGCTTCAGAACTTTGTAGTATCGCTATCAATGATATTTTTTTGCTATACATTAGGAAAACCCACTAGTTTTATCTTCTGGGGAATTACTAACAGCAAAATGTGAAATTAATGGAATGCACAACGTGCCCGCTAGTTGTCATCGTTTGATCGATGACGTGATCTTCTCTTGCGGAACAGTATATCACTCGATTGCATCGATCATTGTCAATAAACCTTGCTATAGAAGTATAGAAGATAGAACATCCCGTAAATATAACCAGGGATGTTACAATTCCGTATCCGCAACCGAAATTATCGGATATCCGAAAGTCCGAAATAAAACAATATCCGAAAGCGATTTGAAAGCTTCGAATGGTTGCGGATAAATGCGGAGTCTTTAAAATGTAAAATTAATGGAATGCACAACGTGCCCGCTAGTTGTCATCGTTTGATCGATGACGTGATCTTCTCGAGCGGAACAGTATATCACTCGATTGCATCGATCATTGTCAATAAACCTCGCTATAGAAGTATAGAAGATAGAACATCCCGTAAATATAACCAGGAATGTTATGCAGTTCCGTATCCGCAACCGAAATTGTCGGATATCCGAAATAAAATATCCGAATCTGATTTAAAAGCTTCGGATAGTTTCGGGTGAACCCGAAACACCATTTGTTGAGGTGGGAACTCATTCAATTGCTTCTTCTTAAAATTTTGAGACTCTCTTAGTCTCTTAAATTTTAAAATTCTTATGTCCTTAACGGAAACTAGCGGATAATCTGAAATAATTTTAGATCCGTAATCGTATCCGAAACCGGTAGTAGAACCGAAGCCAACTGGGGCCATGAGTTGACTTCCGAAACACAAAGCAAAGAAGAATCATAGGTGCGGTTCTAGTTCGTAAAAGTCTGACGCGCCCTCCCGCTCCGCCATAGAGCGGAAGAAGTCATTGGCTGAATTTTTATTACCCACTTAAAAAAAAAACCGAACCCGGTATAATATTATTCCTAGATCCGAAACTTCATAACCATTACATCCCTGAATAAAAGCCACGTTTATAAATACATTGACATTCGTTGTGTTTTCCAGAATGTTTACAGTATCGGTCCACGCCCACAGCGCTGCATCTACAAATCTTGCATGTCCCATTATAAATTCTCTTTCGGTTTGTTTCTAAACAAACCAATATTTATTATTCTTTTTTCGAACATTGGCCAGTGCAGCTGAGAGAAACGTTTATTTTGCCAAAACAATGTTCGGAGTTCCAATTTTAAATATTTTACCGCACACCTCTCATTGCGCACATCTCATTGGCTTGTGAAGTCTTTGTGCTCATTTCCTCATGCCAGTCTATTATTCTAGTCCATTCTTGTTTAACAAGTTTATTTATAATTCTCGACTACACACATATGCAAATTATGTTTACCATTGTGTAGTAAAAACACATGTTACTTAATTAATATTACGTAAATTAAATTCTATATTCTTGTAAGAAACATACCGTATTCACACATTGCATTTAAAATAATATATTTTCCTTATTTATAAGAGACGGGGAAAATACGATGAAAATTGTGGACTTCAATGTTATGAATATGAGAGTTAATGAAAAGATTTCAGTGTGAATAGAATTCGCTCCTGAAAATTTGGTTTATTTAACCGTTACGCTGATACAATTAGATAATACTGCGTAAGCATTAGCGTTGTGATAGCACAGTGTTTAAAGCATTCGCCTCTCAAGCATGACATTGCGGGTTCCAATCTGGGCAAGTTCTTACTAATCGTGAATCATTAAATTCATTTATGTACGTTTATCTAGGTTATTACTGACATCTGTGCCACGGAAAGCATGTAAAGCCATCGGTTCCGGTTGCCAAACGTAGATCTTTGACCGCCATTACTGGTGTCTGATGCCAGAAAGTCTTAGTTTTAGTTTACCAAAGAGTATCGTGCTGCTCAGTAAGCCGGTTGTGGAGTTTAGATAGGTAGCCGCACCCTGTAAAACGCGGATATACAGTCACATCCGGTTACACTAGACCTTGGAGTCAGCTAGTTAGGAAAAAGGCTATGAAGATGATTGTATAAGTATCTCTAATTTCCACGTTAACTGTCAAATATTCCAGCAAGATCTTCCCTTGTGAAGTGAAAACCCGAATAAAAGCGAGCCAGACAATAAAACTCGATGTCTCTATGTGATATAGCTGTCTGCAGTACACAGCTTTGTACTTGAAGCTTCCCCCCACAATGGCAATGACATTGAGTGTCCCTCTCATTTCCCGACCGCGTCTCCTCGTACCCGCTCGTTTAAATATCCTAGCTTAACCTACATTCCTGGTACCTACGGTTTATGTTTTTAGCCTAGTGTTACCAGGCGTCCGGATAAAGCCGGACACGGTCAGGCTTTTTAGTTGTGTGTCCGGTCAAGTTAGCCGAAGTCCGGCCTGTCCGGCTTTTATTAGCCTTTTTGAATTTGGCCTTTATTTATAGAGATTCTTGTGTTCTTGCAATTGTAAGCGTTTGCAGACCAGCAATTATTTGTTATTTCATTAAAATGTAAAAAGTAAAACTTTTCTTCTTCGAATGGCTTTAAAAAAAATATTGTCGGCCTTTTTTCTCAAATGTCCGGCTGAACTGCCTGGTTTGTCCGGCTTTTCGGTTTGTAGATCTGGCAGCCCTACCTGGTACCTACGGTTTATGTTTTTAGTAGAGTAGTAGAGTACCTACGGGAATGTGCGGTATTATTCCGCACGTAAATGTGTTGCATTGCATCTTTGTGGATTTCTGTCGGTTTATGGATGGGTATGTGTTGAAAAATGAAGATTGATGTGTTGTTCTTTAGTTTATAGATAGATATTGCAAGTTTGTGTCGAAGAATTTGTGTAAAGGTAACTTCTACATATCCTTGGTTTTAAGGTGGGCGCGACGTTAGAATTATCCATACAAACGTAATACCAAAATCATTTGCGATTTAAGCATATTTACACCATAATATGATGTTATTCGGATTCAGACAATAATTATCTAGGTTCCTACATCGTCTTTTTGTTGAAAAACTTACCCCAAACGAAATTTAAGCGAATTTAAATTTGCACATTTTCACAGCGAAAATGTCATGTTTTTATTTTGTTTTTTCTATATTATAAACAACAATATTTCAAAATATCTTTTCGTAGGAACACAGATATTATTATCAAGTTATAAATACTCGAAACAATATTGTAAATACATTAATTTTTCATTCATCATTTTTGGTATTACGGAACCTCTCTCAAATTTCCAATAGTTTGTATTGTAGTAGGGGAGGCCACGATGCTAAATGGGGATTTACTCGAGCGTCGTAGAGACCTATTGGGTTGCAAAGCTTAGATGATAAGAAGAAAAAAATGTTCTATGATTATACCTTTTCATCGGTGGGGGAAGCGGCTATAGATTTTTAAATATGTAAAAAAAAACTGTTGCATGGACATCCTCGAACGCGTCAGATATTGATAGCATCAATGCCCTACGTATTTTTAATAATATACGTATGTTAATCTGATCGTTTGCATGATGGGGGTGGTTGTATGGAAGGGTTGAAAATGGAAAAAAAAAAAATTTAATCGAGCGCGTCAGATTAAGATATATATGGTTCATCTTTATGTTCTAAACGTACTGTTTCATAATCTGACGATTATCTAGAGGGATTCGCCTGATCTGACAAAAAAACCCCTGCGACTTCCAGCTAATTCCATTCCTGGGCGCTTAAAATTGTACTTATATCATTTTTGAGCTCAAAATATATTTTATGTGATATTTTGAGCTCGCTGAGTTCAAAGAGATAATATTTAAGCTCTCCCAGCTCGAAAGTCTGATAAAAGTTTCATAGAACACTATTTTTGGAATCTTCAAACCGCAATAACTTTTGAACGGATCAAGTAATTTTCACGCGGTTTGCGGCATTCAACGCAGTTTTATCATCCTCATAAGTTATTTTCTAGTTTTAATTTATCGAACCAAAAATTTCGGAGTAATCCCGAAAAATCACTTTTTCGGGTTTCTTTCGTTCACGATATCTCTCGAACGAATCAACCGATTTTGACCAGCTTGGTAGCGGTCGACGTGGTTTTTTAAGCTCAAAGGCGGATTAGTTTTTGAAGTATATCGATAAAGCCGTTTAAAAGTTATTTAAAAAAAACCACTTTCAAAATATAAAACTTATTTTTTTGAGATTTTTCAAAATTTCTCAAAATCTAAAGGTCCAAATCAGTTCAAATTCCCACGAAATCTAATTTTGAGGGAACTCTTTAGAAAACCGGAGAAGGAAATGTAGCCATCACACAACTGCACGCATTTAACTTTATCGACGATTTTTTGTTATTTCGGCTTGCGGAAATCGTCAGATTATATATTTTTCATTATTCTTGAATTATTTCCTTCAAAATAAAAAAAAAATTAGCTACGCTCGAGAATGTCGAGATGACGTTTTTTTTTTACAACTTTGCTGCCCTCCCCTTTCTTTACGTCTCTCTCAAATTGTCAGATTAGTGGAATATACACTTTTTAAGATGTAATTAACTCACCCTACCTTAATCTGACGCGCTCGAGAATGTCTGAGGGTCATTTTTTTTTTTACTAATCTGATCCTGTATCCTTCACGGGCGGCTTTATATATGGGCCTCATATTTGGTGGAGGTACTTAACTGGGTGCAAGGTATTCCCCTGTATATTAATCTGCCGCGCTTTAGTAAATCCCGAAATCCCTTCTGGGGCTCCCCTACTATTGCTATCACAGCAAGCAACTGTCAGTGTGCGGATGATGACTTTACTCCAGTCGGTGTGTCCAAGAATTGTTTATACTATCTGGATTGCTTCCATCTACCTCAAAAACGTATTTTATTTCGTCTCAACTCGAGATAGCGCGCGGTCTCCGCAGGCCTCTTAAGAGTTTTGACTGGGAGTTGTTTATTCGATTGATCTAATTTTATTGGTTTTGGTGGCAGTTCTACTGTTTATCTAAAATCTAGCATGATATAGGGGGTACTTAGTTGCTAGTGGCTTATTTCAATTTTTTGTTTCTTTACATGCATTGTGCTCACTTAAGTAGTACCTAGAAGGGACACGAAATCTGTAACCAAGATTTTTGTAACAAATTCATATTTTTTACTTTTCTATTTTCATTACCTATTTATTTACATTGTGCTCGCTTAGTAGAAGCAAGACAAGAAATATGTATCTAAGATTTTTATTACTCGTAACATGATTTAAAAGAGTGGCCATGGATTTTCTTGGACGTTCTTCTCTTAGTTCTTTGCGCTTTGGGACTTGCAATTTAGCGTCACTTTTTTGCCTGACCGACATTTTGGCAATTCTAAAGCACCTATAAATGGTTCATTTGAAATAAATATTTCTGATTTCTGATATAGACCAGATGGACCTTCCTTTTCGTGAAACTCTAAAGTTATACCGTGGGAATGTACTTTTCAGATGAAAACGGATATGTTCCTATTCAAGCTGTAGTGCGGGCGTATTTTATATCCAAATCCGTTATCAGCCTAATAAACGCACATAATTTCACATATAAGTGTCTAAACACACTATGCCGAAGATACGCGACCCAAGTTCGGCATTATTACGCCTGTAATGCTATTTGAATTACTAGCGACACATTATGCCGAAATTACGTTGCGTTATAACGTACAGCCGAACTTCGGTCGGGCGTAAGTTCAGCGGCAATTCGGCGGCAACGTATTCTGTAGAACACACATTATACGCGACCGAAATTTGGTTCGATTGCCGACGAAGATCTAGACAAGATCAAGACACGACGCCACGACAGCGCTCGAAACACTGAATATACACACAAAATTGCGCAACTGAATTTCTGCCGCGTAAGTTCAGCACTTATGGTGTGTCATATCAGCCGAATACGTTGGAACGTAAAATCAGCCGCGGGACTTCGGTCGCGTACGTTCGGCATAGTGTATCTAGACACTAATAGAAAAGTCAATAAGGAAAATTCATGAAATAATAATTAATTAAGTATGTTTTTATAGGTAACCAGTTTATTGTTTAAATGTGTAAAATTTGCATATGTAGGTACTACGTGTAAACAAAATAAAAGTGAATAGAGGCTCACAAGTTTTTTTTTATATTCTGTCTCGTGAAAACATCGTTTGTTTTGGCGGAAATATGGGCGGGGTGTAGGTACACCCCGCCCATATTTCCTTTTACGTCAAAGTCCATATTGGACTTCTCTTTCTTTATAACTTGTCGTTAACGATGATATTTTTTTAGTTCTTTCATATAAGTCTTCTAGAGGTAAGAAGTGTGGGCTTGCGGACGACGAGCAACGGGTAGCTGGCCGTTCAGTTACCGTCTGAATTGAGCCCGAATCGTTGCCTTTACGTAGTGTTTCACATGCGCCTCAAAGAAGTATTTTATTTAGCTCATAAAAATACATGCGTATTCCCTATTCTCGAAATGATTATCGAAAACTTTAGTCTTTTAAACAAATTATACGCAATTTACAAAAAACTACTTTACTTATGTCCTATACCTAATCGCCAAGAAAAATCTACATTAAATATGTACGAGCAATGCTAGTGTTTCGATTTTCTTTCCGTTCGAAGAAACCTTGACGGCTTCAAGGACTCCAATAACGCACATACAGACTATCCGACTTATCGCATAGCACGCCGTACAGTTGTATTATAAAACTTTAAAGAAAACTAGGAGAATTGTAAATCGTATGAAAATTCTCTGAAAATATGGTCCCGTTTTTAAAAAGAACGTCTCTCAAAACTCGGATCATCTTAGCAGCTGTTTCATTTTGATAGATTATAATCTACCGAGAAATAATACGTTGAAATTGTATGCCAGTATGTTATGGTTCACAATCTATCGACAGTTCAATTATTATGACGTGTACGGTGTAAATGTAATTTTTACCAAAAAATTTGTTAATGTGTTTACAATGTCGCGGCATAGACTATAATCTAACGGTTTTTACAATTTTACGGTGACACGTAATGTAAACTAGTGCTTGACTGCGATCCCACCTCATGGTAAGCAGTGATGCAATCGTTGATGGTGACCCGAACTAGTGTTTTTTTTTTTACAGGAATAGGTTCGATACATAGGTAGATACAAAGCTTTTGTTTATATCGTTAAAAGTATGTATTATTTTCCTTGTTGCTAGATTGGATCCGTATGATGCATTCTGTAAGCTGAATTTTATATGACTTCTGCAAGTTTTACAAGCTGGCTCGTGATGTCTTTGTCTTTACTGCGTCTGCTAAGAAAAAGAGTAAATTAAGGAAGATGGGTAGGTTTTAGTCAGTAAAAGTTTTACTCCTTTTCGCTTCACCCAGGCGAGAGAAGAGAGATGATATTACCTACTGCGATTCCGCCTGAAGGAAAGCAGTGATGCAATCATTGATGATGAGGCGCACTAGTTTAGGTATTAAAAACATATTCACTCACCATCGACGATTGCATCACTGCTTACCATCAGGTGGGATCACAGTCAAGGACTAGTTTATAACCATAAAAAAAACTCTAGCCTTGAAGGCATCTAAATTATAATCGGACGAGAAGACCGCAGCAGACAGATTGTTCCAGTCTCGGGTGTTCCTATTTCTTTCACGGTCAAGTCATTATTTTTTGTAATATACCGTTAGGTAAAGTGTACACTAGGAATTACACGTGTATGTATATAACTACGATACACGTGTCCACAAATATGACGTAAACGTACTTAAAATACATTTATCATGAATTCATGATGCACGAGAATATTTTTTAGGTAATGGAATTCAGACAGAGTGGTTTCAGAGTAAAATCTAGATTTTGTAGCGATTTTCCATATATTCAATGAAACGGTTTTTTGTTTATTTATTGTTATCTCCGTTACAACTATCATTACAAGTGAATACCTTGTGAGATAGAGCGGTTGTAGTTAAAGTTAACATATAATTAATTATACAATAAAAAAATCCAAAAGAAGAATCTAGTTCTACCCCTAAATATAAAACATAAAAAATACACATAACTAATACTTAAAATATACGAAAAAAAACAACAGTATACCTAGAGCCTAATCTGGTCTACCCTATAACATAAAATTTTATATTATTTGTTTATTTAATTTAAGGACAATCAACAAAGCATACACTATGATACATGCTAAGAATGTTATTTTATCCTATAACAGTTTTATCCCTGTTTATCGTTTAATTCAGTCGAGACACTGTCCTTTCCATCCACTACGAGCATTAAAGTTCTTCATAAAATCTCTCTTCAGCTACGTTGCTGCCAACAATAATTACGGTCAAATGTTCTAGCCAATGTTTCTGCTATAATAACGTCATTTATATCCAGGGGCACATATCACATTAAGTGCTCGTATGTAGAATTGTAGATAAAGTCGTAAAACTAAACTGGGGTCTTACCATGATGTGATAAAATGACAAGCGTGCGAACGAGAAAGAGGGATAGCTATAGCTCCATCATTTGCGTTACCTGCTATGCTGCCCATCCTGCATAACCACCTGCACTTTTCAGGATCTATGCGAGGCCAACAACAGAACCGTGCAGGTTGCTAATTACACACAAAGTCATAAAACTAAACTGCTTCTTCTCTTCCGTCATCTGCTATGCTGCCAGCACCTGCATTTTTCAGGTTCTATCCGAGGCTAATAAAGTAATAACAGAACCGTGCAGGTTTCAAAATACTGTTACTGGGACAGAAAAAAAATTGTATGAGTACATCGACACGATAAGAAGCTCCATCCCTTTAACAGGTCATTTTAGGTCATCAAATGAATCTCGTTAAGAGCTCGTGGCTCGTAGGCCCTGCCTCTGATGCCAGGTTTAGTTTATTTCACTTTCGTTTTCAACACTACATAGATTTTATCGGTATAATATGAATGAACTAATTGCTGCTGAGTTTTATTATTTAGTACACTGATAAAAAGTTAATTAACTATTTAGGTAATTAATTGCAAGCTGTAAATTATTTCACGATAATAAATTAAAACATTCTCTTCGGAATATTAATTTGGGTACGCGTGCTGTCAAACGGGGTGGGATAGGGATTCGGGAGGGTTGAAACACTGACCGTGGCCATGGAACGCAAAGCTCAAATTGTTCCACGCGCGCCTCGAAGAGATGTAAGCAAATACATGGGGGGCCAGCAGGCCCGATGCCCGCAACGGCCATGGGAAATTTCTGAAACGACAGGCGACAGATTTCGACCTGTCGCCCTAGAATGCAAAGGGCAATTGAAGGACACAATGGTTTTAGCCTGTGAAAGTCTGACACGACCTTTAGCTCTGCCCTAAACCGGAATAAGCCGTTGAATGATTTTTTATTTAACCTATCAGATACCCGCAAAACGAGACACAATAGACAACAATGACAGCACGGTCGCCGGCTACCGTTCGGGGATTCAAAAATAAAAAAAAACCGTATTTCCCTTATTTGTATAGTAATGCGTAATTTTAGCAAGAATGAATGAATAACAAACAAATGAGATGTTTGGAGCTATTAGTATCCGTGACACTTTAGATAAGGCCGGTAAAAGTAAATATTTAGGAAAGGCTAGGAGATATCTATGAAATTATCTGATAAAAAGAAACGACTTACTGCTATCTGCCTTGGAGGACGGTCTATTGTAGGTACGGAAGCAAGGAGCGAATCGATAAGCTGGTTTTGTTCGTAACTAGCTGCAAATGTTTCTATAATAATACCACCTATAGGTATCTATGGGAGTAAACATTCGGGCGCCTTAAAAACCTGCTTCTTTTTTAGACAAACAACAATATCTTGTCTAATTACAGCATAACTCCATCAACTCTCTAACTCCAGAATCCAACATTGGACTGGCCTGTTGGTCTAGCTAGTGGTTAATGGCTGCTATGCTGGAAGTCGTGGGTTCGATTCCCACCCAAGACAAATCGTTTGTGCGATGAGCACGATCGTTATTTTGTTTTGTACGTAGTTGTAATTTATTTGTACCTAATATGTATTTAGAAATATAATTAGTATGTTTATCAGTTGTCTAGTACTCATACATCATCTCTGCTTAGTTTGGGACTAGATAGCGTTGTGTGAATGTTATGGAAAAAAAACATTGACAGTATCTGACCTACTCGATTCGAGAGTCTACTGGATTGTAGGAAGTTAGAATATACTATACGCCTAGACTTTTTAAACTCAGCAATTATATTCATATTTCCTCTCCAAAAACACCCTCATCACCACCTTTTTCATTCTACAGACTCGTCCAGAAAAGCAGCTGTCTGCTCTAGCGTCAGGCCCGCCGCCCCCCGCGCCGATCGTCCCCCGCTCCGCCGATGGCCCCCGCCCGCCCGGCTGGAACGGCCAGCCCCGGAGACACGGCTCCAGCAGGTTCAACGTCCACAATCACAACCAGGAGCTGGTGAAACTACCACCGATTAAAGGTTAGTTGTAGATTGATGTTGTGAAGTTTGAACAGTGAAGGAAAGCGTCGTGAGGAAACTGGCATTTCCTAGAACCAAAAATTCAAAGACATGTGACATCCACCAATCCGCACTGGGCCCGCGTGGTGGATTAAGGCCCTTTCCCTCTCCTAGACAAGAGGCCTGAGTCCCAACAGTGGGAAGATTAAAAATTAATATAATGCTATACTGATTGCAAAGTTTTGAGGTGCACTTTTGCAACTTTATTCAGTTCGGGATTTCAGTAAATCAACTGCTGGCCTGTTTGGTTTTCTGTATTGGTTTTGTTACTAGTGCTGTTGTTGGTACAGCATTGTTGTGTGAACATCCTTAGATGAGATGGTGATTTGATCATAGAACGAAGAAGTTAACGGAAATACTTTCGCATTTATAAACTAAATACGGATAGTACTGGTTTAAATTGTTCCCATAAAGTTACGCATTATTCGATAGGCCTGCCTGATGCGGAAAGTTCCATATTTTCCGATGCGAAATTTTCGAAGATTTTGAAATACCGCTTTCCGCTAAGACCAACTTATAGGGCAGTAAAATTAGGAGAGCGTTTTGTTGCTCCTGTAAAAGTGAATAAAAAAGTGATTCATGAGATATTTTGTGTATATTCGTCGGAACTATTTATAAGAGGAATGTAAACAAATGTGGTACAGAGATTTTAACATTTCTGCAATTTTCCCAAGGAGAATATTGAATGGAAACGACACAGTATTGTATTTTACCATTTAATTTTGTCGTTCGATGCATTTGTTTTTTCATTTATCATCGCTCATAATGTATGTGTTCGAAAGGAGCCTCCCCGACTGACGTTAAAAATATCGTTCTGCGATTCCAATCGGCTTGACAGCTAGCACTCGGTAACGCAGACTCCAGTTGACTAATCCTTTCACCACGAGATGGTAAACTCAAATGGATTTTATCATTCATGATGTGACATGACACATTTATTTATTTTATTTATACTTTATGCACAAAAACGTACAAAGGCGGACTTAATGCCGTAGGCATTTTCTACCAGTCAACCTTTGGGTGATGCAGAGAGCACATATGACTGACATTTGGACACTAGAGTTTCTGTACACCCAATTGGACTTTAGGCATATTCTAATTTTAAGCGTTCGTCGCTATCTTCACGTGTACTATAATATCGATATTTCGCTTGTACAAGTCAATATTACGATGCAAAAGACGGCCATTTACGTCAAATATAGAATATTGATATTCAACGCGCATCTGATAGAATTGGACGCCAACTCGGCCCAAAGCTACTTGAGATGGGGATAGCTGGATGAGAAAATTGTATTTTATGCATTCTGTTGAACGCAGAAATTTCAAAAGGTTTTCTCAACGCGCAAATTGACCGTTCGACAGCGAAATGACTTGCGTTTTCCATGGAAATGTGTTTTTTTTTGTTGACGTTTGACCTCTATCTCACCTGATGGAAAGCGACAATAATAATAATAATAATCCACAACTTTTCACACAACGCTATCTAGTCCCAAGTTAAGCAGAGCTTGTGTTATGGGTACTAGACAACTGATGAACATACTTATATATTTCTAAAAACATACATATTATAGATAAATTACACCCAGTCACAGAACAAATGATCGTGCTCGTCACACAAACATTTGTCCTGGGTGGGAATCGAACCCACGACCTCCGGCATAGCAGTCAGGGCCATTAACCAATAGACTAACAGGCCAGTCTTGACTAACGTTTCGAAGTCAAATGACTTACGTTTTCTATGGAAATGTGTTTGTTTTTTACTGTAGATCGGTTGACGTTTGACCTCTATCTCACCTGATGGAAAGCGACAATATGGTCGATTATGGAATATGCTTGCCTAGAAGTAATCTATTCACTCTTGACTTAAAGATGAAACGGTATAAGCGCCAACCATCATGATTCTCGAGGTGCAGATACCACGCAATTATGTTTTTTCCGGTAAAAGTTTTTCCATAGTAAATCTATTACTATTTTTGTGAGTTGGGAAATCTTCAAATAAACCCTTCCACTCAGCTATGTTCCTTGCTTTGCTGGTATGGTAACTTCCGACCAATCCCTCAGGCCGAGGCTTATCTTGAAGTTCAATGGCATATGTAGAGATGTGTAGTGATAATTGGAATAAGGGCTAAGAAGGAACAAGAGCGGGTTTTAGTCAGAAGTCTGAAGCGCCAATCATCATTCTCGAATCATGATTCTCGAGGTGTAGATGCTCCTTTTTCCATAAAAACTTTTCCGTAGTGAAACTATTAGGTCACAAAAATTGTGACCTGAAAAATCTCCAAATAAATCCTCCTGCCCTGGGTGGACCGGGAGGCAGTGTCAGTCTGTCAGATTATCAAAAACCCTACTTTCGTTCTTTCAGCTACCCTTTGTGTCCCAACGCCACGGTAACTTCCGACCAATCCCCCAGGCCAAGACATAACCTGAAGTTCAAAGGCATGCCTCCTTTCTCCTAATTTTACTGTGCCCGATAGGGCCCTTATAAGCATTACCATTAACGGCCCTGTAATGTTCCCACTCTTGGGACTCAGACCCTCTCTCTTCCAACGCCACAGTAACCTCCGACCAATCCCCCAGGCCGAGACCGTTAGCCTGAAGTTCAAAGGCACATGTCGAGATGTGTAGTGATACTAATCCCCTTAGCGACTTACAACGCGTTGCGTATGTCTTCGTCAGCCCGGGTAGCCTTGCCGCTGAGTTGACTTACAACGTTACATCATTACTTAGCTGTAAAGTATACAAAGATCGATAAGTTTGTAGGTAGGCAACTTGTAATACAATTCCGGGTTTTTTTTGGAAGGGGTATCATCAGAATTATTTCTCCCGCTTTTGGGTGGAGCGGGAGGGCGTGTCAGACTCTTACTGACTAAACCCCACCCCGTTCCTTCGTTGCCTTCAATCTGGGGGACATGGTGACAACCTTTGGATTTATAGCCTGACTGGTTTCTGAAATTCTACTACTGGTTTCTACACACGTCGAAGCCTACTAGGGCTTGGGTTGACGAAAGAGAACCCAGGGACCTTGGAATTAGGGCAAAAAGGAACAGGAGTGGGTTTTAGTCAGTAGAAGTCTGACACGACCTCTCGCTCCGCCCAGAGTGGGTTGCCCATGTAGCCTTGCCGCTGAGTTGACTTACAACGTTACATCATTACTTAGCCGTAAAGTATAAAGATCGATAAGTCTGTAGGTAGGCAACTTGTAATACAATTCCGGGTGGGATTAATAGCCTGACTAGTTTTTTGAAATTGTGATCAACATGTTGACTTTCTCCTAATTTTTCTGTGCTTGACAGGATCCATATTAGCACTAGCTCGCCCTCTCGCTCCTCCCAGAGTGGTCTGCCTATGTAGCCTTGTCGCTAAGTTGACTTACAACGTTACATCATTACGTAGCCGTAAAGTGTACAAAGATCGATAAGTCTGTAGGCTGTAATACAGTTCCGGGTTGGGCTGATAAACTAACTGGTTTTTTGAAATTGTGATCAAAACACTTCGAAGTCTACTGGGGCTTGGGTTGACGAAAGAGAACCCCGGGACCCTGGAATTAGAGCAAAAAAGGAACAGGAGTGGGTTTTAGTCAGTAGAAGGCTGACACGCCCTCCCGCTCTGTCCAGAGCGGGAGAAGACATTTTGATTTCCTACCTTAAAACAAATCCCTGCTTTAAATTTCATGTCTATTGCTGTAGGTGCGTGTCAGACTTCTACTGACTAAAACCCACTCCTATCCCTTCTTTGTCCTAATTTCAGGGTCCGGGGGTTCTCTTTCGTCAACCCAGGTATTGCTGTAGAGCTGCTGAAACACTTGAAAGTGACCGTGACACTAGAATATAAAGAACAAACCAGTCAGTAAAACTCTGACCTAGACCGTGACCTAGAACGAAAGAAGCCTTTTGGTGATTTCCCACCTCAAAATAAATAATGTCTATTGATGTGATTTGTTGACGGAAATAATGACAGCCAATCAAATAAATACTACATGGAATTTGACAAAATAAATTTATTACGCTTGCAGAGACCTAGAGTCTATAATCTAGCAGATTAACATTTAAACTATTCAGCCGCAGTTTTTTAAAGTTCGGAAGACTCCTAAACGAGTGGAAGTTATAATGCAAAAAACGTGGAGTAATCAGTAATTCCTTGGGCCTGATTCGCGATGTCCGACTAGCCACTATACATTCTAAATAAATTTAAAAAATATGTCAATTAAGTTAACCGATCATCAGATCATATACGTAGATGTTGAAACAAGCACTTAGGGCCTGTTTCACAATGTCCGAGTAGGCACTACTCACTGAATAAATTAAAAAATGTGACAGATTTTGTATGAAATTATTTGTCAAGTAAGATACTCGAAACTTAATCATAGGTGGTGAAATAGGCCCTTAGCTTAATAAACTTGGATTATACGAAAGAGAATCCTGGAATAAAGGCAAAAAAGAGAACGAGAAGTGGGTTTTAGTCAGTAAAAGTCTGACAGGCCATCCCGCTTCGCCCAAGAGCAGAAATCCTGATGATTATCTAAAGCGAAGTAGATATTTTTTACCTGCCTGCCTGCCTAGCCTTTTCCCAACTATATTGGGGTCGGCTTCCAGTCAAGCCGGATTTAGCTGAATACCAGTATTTTACGAGGAGCGGCTGCCTACCAGACCTCGACAACCCATTAACTGGGGTAACACGGTACTTCATGGCAAGACTGGAGTCAGATTTACTGACTTCTGACTATCCGTAACGACTGCCAAAGATCTACAAATGACAGCCGCGACCAACGGCTTAACGTGCTAGGTAGATATTTTTTACCATACTACATTAATTATAGTAGAAATCAATCGCATGTAAACCAATAAAACACAGCTAAGCTAGTTTACGAGTCCCAGTGACCTAGCTTGCGCACGAGTGTTCATCTATATGTAAATTAAACTTTGAACTCGCTGACAGAGCTTGATCCTACTAACTAGTGGCCATTAATCTTGAATCCACTATTAAATTTGAATTTGACACACTTCTCTATTAGTTTTCTTTTGATTTGACCTTAGAATATGTATTTTTATGACTTGCTTCTGCCAGTGGCTTCGCTCGTATCAACGTCAGAAATTATCCCAAGAGAACGTAGGCTTGATAACATCACTATCATTTATGCCGAAAGACGTTCCCTGTTGGATATATAGGCCTCCTCGAAGTGTCGCCATAACGACCGGTCCTGTGTGTCTCGCATCCATCGGATTCCCGCGACCTGATATAATAGTAGATTATGTGACTAGGGAGTAAAGCAGTGTCTTTAAGGCGAGGGCGGCATGTTGAATTCCGAACAAAACGAAGGTTGCTAAGTTTTAATCCCGAACGTCAGTGAGGGATTTATATAATTAACTCCCGAGCATTGCGAGGGAGTTAATAGAGAAACCTGAGTGAAGTGAGGAATTAAAGCCGTCCAAGACAAAGACAGCTTTACTCCCGTGTTGGATACTCTACTTTTTACACCATGTGTGAGATAATTACAAGTCCACTACGATTAATTAACTAGGTACTATATATCGTATAAAACAAATTATAAATAAATTAAAAAATATGCAACATTATTTACAAGTTAATCTCAACGCCAAATTAGAAGCAAACAAAATTCAATACTTCAATATTACTCTATAACTTTACTCTTTTTTAGAACCTCCTTAACCTTTTCCTCAGTATATGTAACCACATTTATTATTCTTTTTTTTGTTAGTGGCCAGTTTCATTTTTGAATAAATTTGTTTGATGCACGTACATTTTAAACTACTGAAGGCGTATTTGATGGTCTAAATTAAAAAAAAACCATTATGCCCTAGGGATCGGCCATACTGTATTATCTCCCTAGGTGATAACGAGTTGTTTTAAGTGCAGGTTACATGACACATAATAGGGTCATTATCGAGCAGGTGGTGTAAAAAAAGTATTAAATATCTTACTCTAAGGTCTAATATATTCCTTTACCACCAAAAAGCTTACCCCTACCGCTTTTGCTTTAGCGTCAAAACGAAACAAACAGACGGACAAAAAGATTTACCTACTTTCGCATTTATAGTAGTATATGATAGAATGGCTACCGATTTACATAAATATACGGTTTTATTACTTTCTGTTACGTCAATGGAGAAAGAAATACTTAAACCAACCATTTCATACGTTTTAGAAATTCAAATATGGCAATAATTTTAACAAGCTCATTTTACGTGAGTTATTTTTAATCTTTCACATAATTATGTGAGAAGAATGTACCAAATTGCTTCAAGGTTACGAACCCCTGGCGAATGCAAGTCGAAACTTTTATGATTAATGTTCCTTACCCCTGAGGTAACACGACTCTGTGGACGAGCTTTTTATGCATCTCATCGTGAAAATTCTTTACGGTTTAACATCTAAAAACATTTTACAAGTTTCGTAGTTTTAAGAATTCTAACAAAACTAGTATGAGCTTAGTTAAATTTTTACTAGCAACTATGCCTGTGGGCTCACAGTTTTTAATATTTTATCCAGGCAACCCTTAGCTAACGCTTTTTAGTTTCGTGACAGGCGCGTATTTTCACAAGGAAGGGTCCTGTCGGATGTCATTTTTCATGTTCGCCAAGGGATGCCATTTTCCGAGGGGAAATAGAAAAGAATGGGCTTTTACATCGCCATGGGACCCAAAAACCACAATGTTAGTTCCCTCATTCTTTACCGTGTAGGTAGTTCGATATTCGAACTTTTAAATATCGAATTTTTCAAATGCTAGCGTGTGATTGGATCATTTTATAATAACGGTAAAAATCACTTCTAATGATTAGTTGGAGTAGGTAAATCAAACGTAAATTAGCGTTTTAAATGCTTATCGTAAATAGTACACAGTTATTTATGAAGCTATTATAAATATTATGCAAGCTAGATTACTTCGTTTTATCAATGTTTTACGATTTTGTACTGGGTTGCCGGATGTGTATTGGCAAAATATAAAAGTAAAGATGTTTTTTCCTTGTTTGTGTTGAGGTGTGGTCTTGAGGAAATTAATATAATTATCTAATTGGTTAATTAAGAAGCAGTTTTTGTGCTCACACCCAGTGTATGATAGAAACTAATCCTTAGCATGCTATGTTTGTGTATCTCTACTATATTATAAGGAGAAATTAACTGACATTTCAACGCATAGCCGAAACTACTGGGGCTAAAAATGTGGAAATGCACTGTGCTTCCTTCTGTGATGTAGGCGAGCAGCTAAGACGAGGATTTTAGAAATTCAACCTGTAGAGAGGTGAAAAGGGGGAATTTGCTTTGTATGCAAAATCACCTGCACTGTAGACAGTATAGCTGTCTCGGCAAGCGTTCTTCCATATAAATTATTATCAAAGACATGTAACATTTTGATCTCTTGGGTTACATTGTACCAGTTTAGGTAGAAATCTGTAATGTTTTTGAAAATATAATAGAATCTAGGTTACTCAGTGAAGATATAGCTTTCCATTGGTGAAAGAATTTCTAAAATCGCTCAAGTAGTTTTTAAGTTAAATCGTAACATACAAACAAACAATTTAGATCTAGATGTGAGTATTCAGTTGTATCCGGCTAGATTGGAAGCCGATCTCAACATAGTATAGTTTAACAAAGGCTGGGCAAATTGATTTTATAGTCACTTTTCGATACCAGTAATATGAAATAACGTAAGGGACATTTACCAAAACCTGTAAAAGTGTACCTTACTATTATGGACATAAGGGCCTTTTACCCAAAACACAAAAATATCCTTTACATTATTTGATATTTCTGTTATCGTTTGTTTTGTTCTATGTATTCAATGTTTGATTGAATGAAACTCACGATTTCAATCCCATAGGAGATATATTGGTGATATAAGTAATTTAGTGATATTTATTAAACACAACTCCATACGGTTCCCTATGCATAATGTGTTACTAGTATGAGGATATTTATCCTCCTCACACATGTAACAACCCGCTAGCACTGTCACATGAATGTGGTTGCATGGAACTGTGTGGTTATTCTGTTTTGAAAACAATATCTCCACATTACTTATATCACCAATATTCCTTACTTTACTATACTTGTTTACTAAAGTAGACATTAATTACTCAGATACCCGCGAAACGAGACACAATAGTAAAACAATAACAGCGCGGTCTCATAGGACCGGTTGGGGATTCAAACGTTAAGGAAAATTACTGTGTATGTGTTTCTGTAGTGTAAATTGACGATTAAATTGAGAAACAGCCCATTAAAGTAACGCAACAAGATTAACATTTGTCACGGACACGAGTGACTTTTTTTTTCCATGTCTGTTGCGCATTTTCTCCATCGCAAGAAAATAATTATGCTCGTCATTTCGCTCGACATGAAACTAGAAGAAAATGTTGTTGTTAGTGTTGCCAGTTCTAAAAATAGGTTTTGTTTTTGTGATATTGTAATATTTATTTATGGTTTTTCTTTCGTTATTGCGTGCAGGTTGTTGCTATGTGTACTGTAAATACTTCCGGGAAGAATAAAAAGATACATATTATTGTAGCTTGATAAAAACAGAGATAAAATTATAATGATACTTAGTTCATGAATCCCCGACAGGTCCTATGAGACCGCGCTGTTATTGTTTTACTATTGTGTCTCGTTTTGTGGGTATGTGGTAGGTTAATAGTAGTCCTCATCTAGAACGGGATGGCGTGAGAAAAGAGTTCCTTGAGGCACTTGGGGAGGCTTTAGATTAGAGGGTGCGAAGAAAGAAAAAAAAACTCCTCATTTAAATTGTTAAGTCGCTTTTAAATCCTCTATTCCGCACCCTCTCTTTGTTATTTAAAAGGCGCTCTGTAGTGACAGAAATAAGTACAATAAGCTAAATTTTGTAGAATGTTTCAAAATTGGGGGATGGAATAAATACAACAGGGGCTTAAATTTTCTTTATTAGACGAAAATTACGATGAGGGTCGCGTGGGTTTTCTTTCACCGATTTGAGAGCAGTGGTGATGAAATAAATTACACAAAATAATGCCCCTGGGCGGGTTTGAACTCGGAACCAGAACAGGTAAGTCGGGGCGGTTACCACTTGGCCACCACTGCTCTCAGTCGGAGCAGGTTGGTATCTACATACAAGTTTAAATAAATAAAACCTATCTAATATCGCAGCTAGATTGTAAAGTAACACAGATAACACCTGCACAAAGTCTAATTGAAGCCACACTGGCACTGCCAGCCGAGTATAAAAGAGTCATCGATCAATTAGCGGTAGGACTATAATTGCCAACATTAACAATCACCTATTGTATTGTTTTAACGTCGACTAGTGTACATTTATTAGTAAACAGCTATATGTACTAATCTTAGAAGATTAAAACTATGAAATGATGCATAGAATATGGACACGGATTTTCCAAACTCAAATCATTTTGGTTCGTTCTACCGGTCTGGGTGGAACAAGAGGGAGTATCAGACTTACACCATCAGGTGATAGTCCATTCGAGTGGTCATCGATTGCTGCTCGTCCGGTCAAATGGCCATTAATGCCGGGTTCCCTCAGGGCTCTGTGCTTTCGACAACATTGTTCTTGCTGCACATAAACGATCTGTTCAAACCCGGTCCCGTTTGGTATGCAGATGACAGCACTGTTGCTGAGAGTTTCATATCTTAGCGTGCGAGCTAGTGGGTTACAAATTGAATCTCGCCATGAGGCTATGGTTGAGAGCTCTAACTTGCCCTTGTAGGTGGTCTTAGTATGGGGCAATACCAATTTGGTCAAGTTCAATGCTGCTAAAACAGAGGCGTGTCTTTTTCTGCTAAAAGGAGACAATTCCGGCTTTCAATACTTCAACTTTTATTTTTTCTACTTCTCATCGGAACAGCTGCTCAAAATCAAGCGCAAGTTCATGCCAAAATTTGTCAAATTTTCAGGCTGAAGTAGAGTTTGATAAACACTCAACTTCAAACGCTTGGAAGAAATCAGGGGTTAGGTTATGATGTTTAAAATCAAATCAGTTTCTACAACAAATCAAAGATCTTGAGTTTCCGCAGCAAAACAGTCGTCAATTACGGCTATCTGCGTTGTACGAGTGTACTGCAAACTACAAACCGATGGCGAGTCAGAACGATTACTGTCATTTGCCTTGAAAAAAAATAAACAATGATACCATCAAGACGATGTTTGAACCAAATTGCTTTGTAGTTGCTGAACGTGAGACGGTTCTGCGTTTTTTGTTCGGTGCAACCAGTGCAAGTCATACCTGCTATTAAAGGTAGTATTTATGAAATAATAATGGGATTTCCATGTTGCTGAGGGCGGCTAAGATTTTAATGACGGTGTTCTAAAATAATGGTGGAGTTTATATTTCTTAATTGTGTAGTTTAAAGGTGTTTTTGTAAGGTTTATTGCGCCATTTCCTTCTATAGGACTAAGAATATCAAGGTTAGGCGATTAGGGCTCTCCTCTGTCTCGTTTAGAAACGCTAAAATTAAATAAACACCAATTTTGTTATCTGTCTTTTCCGAGTCGATGGTAAGCCTTTTAAATTGTTTTGTACCAGTAGGTGGCTACGTTCACTCATTAAATCGTCCAAAGTGCAGATGTACAGGCACTTAGACCCCACCGTGTAGCTCAGGTTTTCCGTATTCGACGGGTTTATCAAACTCTGTTTCACCATGTTGTGTTTGCAGCGGTTTACCTGGGTGCGGACTGAGCGCAGCCTTCATATTTAGTGGTTTCCGTATAGGCTACTTCAATTAACGTCCAGGTAGCAGATGTTTCTGGTGTTTCAAGAAATCAGAAGACGGTGACACCTAACCTACTTACTAATCTGAATTCTTTAAAACATTGTAATGTTTTTCACAGCCCGATTCTTTCACCTATAAATAAAGCCTTTCAGGCAACCCGCCTTTTCTCCACCGACATTCCATTGTTTTCCTTACAAGCTTATGACGTCACATGTTTACCGCACAAAAGATTTAGCGTCAGGTGACGCAGAGCCCTACCCAGCTCAATTACTGAGGACACCTAACTGAATCATTAGGTAACGGTACATAGCTGCTACCGACGTAGACCCGACGCCCACGGCACCGGCGGCTCCTTCATAATATTCCGTTCGTAATATTCATTATACCTACATAGTTACCTTACCTACACACGCTGTAATCCTCAGATTCAGAACCCACGCGTTTTTTGCCGACTGTGGTAAAGCTAAAGGAGGGTTATGATTTTGAGAGGCTCTGTTTGTGTGTAGTATGTTCATCTGTTCCCTCTTAGTTCCTAAATTACTTATCGGAATTCGACGAATGAGGTATCGTTAGAATCGTCTTAATCGTCCGCTGAACGTAGGCGATTATATAGGAACCAACTATAGATTTTCAGAAAAGTCTTTATTAATGTTTCTGTGGTACCAACCGTAACACTTAAATAACATGTGACTACGGCTTTTCCTTCTGTTCTATTCTTGTTTCTCCAATAACCTTGTTTATTTCAGCATCAAAAATCTGGTTTCATAGTTTTTCAAGTTTGTTTTAGTTGTTTTTTACTTTTTTTAGTGGAACTTCTACCGAATTGACAGACAGACATCTCCACAAAACTTGCAATTAGTTTTCTAGTACTTACATATTTACACCTGACGTGAATGCTCCCGGACAGCCTGCGAAATCCAAACAGAAAGTTATTTGTAATATGCGGTAACGACGTATATACATGTACGAGTATGTATACTTATGTACATATAAACAACTATACTCATTAAAATCATCATCATAACTGTCCAACTTATAGACAAGGTAAAACGTCAAGTTTTTAATTAAATGGCACATTATTTTCAGCTTTTCTCTAAGTTAGAGAGTTATTTTAACGGGTTTACTGAGTATAATTGTTACATACATGATTTAACGCAAATATGTATTTTCTACCTTACTATTTGATACTGAACTGCAAATTCCAATAAAACGTACGAAAGTTTAAATTTCACGGGCTACTGTGGTGCATTAACCTTAAGAGGTATTTTTTTATGTGTAAAGTCATGCAAAGTCTTCTCCCGCTCAAGGGCGAGTAAGAGGGCGTGTCAGACTTTTACTCACTAAAATCCACTCCACGGGTTTCCCTAGTCAACACGACCTTTAATAACTGATAAAGGATTACCCTGGTATTGCAGTTATTATGACACTTATCTTCGTTACCTAATTGCCCATAGTATCATCAGATACCTCGACATATAACATCAAACACACAACTGCTAACAGCGTTACTAGCTTACACTTACACAAAGTTAAACAGCCAGTAATAAGCCGCCTCGTTTCAGCAGAAAGAATCCCTAAGCCCTCAAGCGCTTTTCACGCTAAACGCCGTATAAAGTGGCATGTGTCCTACGCTTTTTGCTCGGCATCCCTTTGTAGCCGTGTGCCGTTTCCGTCGCTTTTCACCGCTGCAAGCGCCTCCGGAGTGAATGCTACTTCAGAGACACCGTCCTAATTCTCGCCAACGAGCGCTTTGTGTGTCATTTGTGACGTGGATTGCGACGAAAATGACCTAATACCGACCAGGGGGACTATTAGGCTGGTTTGTTTTTTGCCCCTTTTTTAGATTTAATTTTGTTAGGGTTCCGTACCCAGGTTTAACTTTTACTGAGATTCCGTAATCCTTCTGTTTGTCTGTCTGACTGTCAATCCGTCACCAGGCTTTATCTCATGGCCCGTGACAGACAGTTGAAATTTTCACAGATGATATATTTATATAAAACAGATATTTAAGTGAGGCTTTTCTACAACAGACATGACTAGTTTTTGCCGTTTTTTGCTAAAGACGGTACGGGAACTTTCGTACACGAATCTGACTCGCACTTGGCAGTTTTATTTTTTTTTATTTTGCGGTTTTGCTTAATTTACTATGACAAATCATTCTGATTGGGAGCTTAAGACCGTTTTCACATTTTCCGATCCGATATCGGTATCGGACGCCGATACGATATCGGGGTAAGGTAAATGTATGAGATATGTACCTGTCTTTCATATTGTCCGACCCGATATCGGATATCGGAGCACAGCATTTCATACATTTTACTTACCCCGATATCGTATCGGCGTCCGATACCGATATCGGATCGGATAATGCGGAAAAGCTCTTAATCAATTTGTCCTTTACGATTGAGACTTTTTGTTTCTTATTTAAATCCAATATTTTTGTTCTTAGGTATTTATTTTCTGTTAATAACCTTTAAAGCCAATCTGTCTTCTCATGACCTTGCATTACGGTCATTATTTTACCATCATCATCATCATTTCCACAATCTTAGCATCTCTCTCAGCTGCCACGACAGTAATCGTATTCCTATTTTTAAGCTTTCAGGGTCCCTAGGGGTTTTTTAAGGTAAGGAGATCATCAAGATAACTTATCCCGCTCTGGGCGGAGCGGGAGGCTGTGTCAGACTTCTACTGACTAAAACCCACTCCTGTTCCTTCTGTGCCCTATATCCAGAGTCCCAGAGTTTTCTTTCGTCAACCCAGGGCCCTAATAGGCTTCGATCCTGCCGGGCGAGGGTTTGCTGTCATCTCTTTGAGGCGCACATAGAACAATATGCGCCGTAGGGATCCCTAGGGTAAGATCCCGATTGAATTTGAATAAGCCTTGCTTCTGAGGGGTTCATTTACATGAATGTTTAACCGAAACATGTCCCCTAAACTTCTTGATTGAATTTATGCCAATGATAGCTTCTGCTACCGGGTTTGTCTGAGTGAAAGTTATCCTAAGGGAAGATACTCTTGGGGTAAAATGTATCCTATGCTCTATTCCAGGATATTGTCTACTTCTCGTTTGCCGATTTTCGTCCAAATCCGTTCAGCCCATTTTTTATATAAGGTCATTGTACCCTGTGTTCACAAAATTAATAAATGAATTGAATTGAGAATAAAAAAATATACCTTTGAGAATGAAAATAACATGCGTACTCGTATATCCGTAATTTCGTATTTATTTATTTTCTAAAAAATAAAAATCTCGTACCGCAGTGTATGTTATCGAACAGCTTCGAAATGATTTGACCAATTTTTATGATATTTTTTTTTACCTTCCTTCTCTAACCCCTATTTTATTCTTTGGTGTTTTATATGCTAGTAACATATAAACATGTTCCAATATTAAATTAAGATTTCAGGAACTTACTAATGCACGATCACGTATCGTAATCCCCAAAGGGTAAATACTTAGAGATGTAATGTTTAAGTATACAGACAGAAGTTAGGACCGAATAATTGATCACCCTTGATTCTCAGTGGCAATTTTGGACTGAGACATTGTGGAACCACTCTGAACTCCTAGAATGTTAGAAAAGCAAAATGGTACGGAAATCAGAATGCCTTGTTCAGTGCCGTAATTAGGGCGGTGCGAGCAGTGCCCAGGCACAGGGCGCAGACCCTGGAGGGGCGCAGAAATGGCCAGACTAAGCCTGGTTAGAGCATTTTTCAGGGCGCAGTTTTGAAAGCTCGCACCGGGTGCATAAAAGGCTAGTTACGGCACTGGCCTTGTTGGATTATATCCGGCTGTATTTATTTATTAAATACTTTTGCACACAAAAGTAGAGAGGTAGGTTTTGACCTTAGGCATTTGCTAGCCAACAACCTTTAGGTGAAGCAAAAAAAATATAATATAACATAAAAAATAAGACCTAAATACTCAAAAAATAAGACATAAAAATTTAGTAAAAATCGGTCGAGTCGTTTCGGATAAGTTCGATAACAAACTCTATCGAGTGTGACAGGAAGATTTTTTAAATTGACAAAACGTTGTTTTGCCTTACACCTTCATTATTTCGGGTCACCCTTATCACCTAGGGGTATGAAAAATAGCGTACGACCTATTCTCAGACCTACCAAAGATACATAAAAATTGGTCAAGCCGTTTCGGAGAGTTCGAAAACAAACTGTGAGATTTTTCTACATTACTCGCGTTTACCCACGGCTTCGCTCCCTTCAACTGACCATCTACCCTACCCTACCCAGTATATTACATAAACCTTAATACAACATGAACCTTTAAAGAAATAAATGTTTCAATCTCATTCCAAACACTACTAGTCATATGACGGCTTGAATGAATGCACGTAGTAAGAAACCTCGCCTCATGCGCCACAGAACGCTCCGTAAATGCCATATCCTGAGGCATCATCAAGAAACTGGGTCGACCTGCACCGCTTGAATCGGCGAGCTCGTGTGACCCGAGGGTAGGGTACTATCCTACCCAGTATATTACATAAACCTTAATACAAATCTCTCTCTCTCTCTCTCTCTGCTTAACCTTTTTCCAACTATATTGGGGTCGGCTTCCAGTCAAGCCGGATTTAGCTGAATACCATTATCTTACTAGGACCGGCTGCCTACCAGACCTCCACAACCCATTAACTGGGGTAACACGGTACTTTATGGCAAGACTGGAGTCAGATTTACTGGTTTCTGACTATCCGTAAACCTTAATACAAAATGAACCATTAAAGAAATAAAAGTTTCAATCTCATTCCAAACTCTACTATTCATCAGTCGCGTGCGTGTAACCTAGACCCTATGCAAGCCTAAGAAATCTAGACTAACCCTGATGCCATTGATAAGAAAAAAAAAAACACGAGTAGGTCATAATAGCCGCGGAGAATCTTAACACCGCGATTCAGGTTAGTGACGTAATAGATCAACGCCATCTATCGAGCAATTAAGAACTAATATTTAATAGAGTCAACTTAAATGTACGGTTGTACTGCCATCTATAGATTTTTTGCGGCAACCTTTGCTTCGCTACAATCGCGGTCATAACAAATTGCATCGTTTGAGCGCCATCTAGTGTAAACTAACTACAAATTATTTACGATATTGATAATATTAGTACTTACAATGTAAACAAGCAGTTTTTCTTCGTTTCTTACCACGAACAGATAACAGAACACACATAAGGCACATTATAGTTTATTTTGATTTACTTTATAGGTACATGAATTGAAAAAATACTTTTTGAATTCTAGTTCATAGTAGGCACTTATCTTTCTTTAAAAAAGATGTTACATGAGCGTGACGATGAACGTTTTACATCAATTTATCTCTAAAACTTGATAGTATTTATTATGCCAATTAGTAAAGTCGTTACTCAGTCACACAGTTCACACACTTTGATTTCCAAATGTCTTTAAACATTCTTTCACATCGAACATTACACGCGTTTCCGAATTCATTTCATAGATTCATTTCATTTCAAGAAACTTTAGTTAGTTCAAAACCAAGCAATTTACACTTTACAGTAAGTAATAACTAAACACAAAACTTTAAACGACTGAATTTTTAAAATTGAATAAAACAAAACAAACAACCATTAATAGCAATTGAAACTACATTGAAGTTAGCAACATTTCAAAAACGTAATTTGCGCAACTTTACTGCGCATGTCATAGTAGACACTCGTAATTTTCGTGAACTTACAAATTCTCATTCATTAAATATCTGAAGTCAGGCTTATCCGCTAGAACAAATTTAAAAATTTGTACTTGCACACAGTATCAAATTTTACCCACACTCAGTCACATTTTTACGTTTTTATAGAACAGACAGAGATGGAATTTAAGCCATATACGGAAGCCAGTGTGTCGTTTGAGACAGAAACACACTGGTGTCTTGTGGTTGTGATCTCTTTCTAATTTTAAGTGTTAGAGTGAGATGGGAGAGAATGCTCAAGGCGGCAACATTGCATAATTGAATGAATGAATTTCGTATTGAACACGAATTGGCAACTAAGCGTAGCCGCATAGGCGCGCGAAGTTTAAAGTTTTGATTTAGATTGCGCGCGAAGTTTAAAGTTATGATTTTTAATAAATTAATTTATTTGTTGTTTTCTATGCTTTAGGTGTTAGGTATCAATTATTTAGCCATTACAAGCCGGGCTTATTTACATGTATTGGCCTTCCGCCTCTGCTATTCATATAACGCGATGAATGAATGCACGTAGTACCAAACCTCGCCTCATGCGGCATAGCCCGCTTCGTAAATGCCATATCCTGAGGCATCATCAAGAAACTGGGTCGACGTGCACCGCTTGAATCGGCGAGCTCGTGTGACCCGGAAATCTTTACTTATTTCGCCTGTTCGATACTATAAAACCGCACTTTATAGCTCCTGCGCGTGTCTGTTAGACTGTTTCATGTCATCTACTAATACTTATACACTTATAATATACAGCTGAAGAGTTCTTTTGAACGCGCTAATCTTAGGAACCATTGGTTCGAATTGCAGCAGTATTTTAGTGTTCGGTAGCCCGAGAGAGGAAGGCTACGTCTTTTGACTGAAATGATGATGAGCAAAGAAAAAGACAAATCATACAGAAAGCAAGCTGTTTCATGTCATCTGTGCCTACTTATAATATTGGAAAGCTGAAGAGTTTGTTTGTTTAAACGCGCTAATCATACAGACTGTTTCATGCCATCTGTGCATACTTATAATATTGTAAAGCTGAAGAGTTTGTTTGAACGCGGCAATCTCAGGAACTACTGGTTTGAATTGAAAAACTAATTTAGTTTTGAATAGTCCGTTTATCTAGGAAGGCTGTAGGATATAAATAACATCACGTTAGGATCGTAGTAGTAACTATAGACGTGGGTCAAAGCAAAGTGCGGAGAATACCTTGTTTAATATGGTATTTTATGCCTTAGCTTCCCGTCTGTGGCTTATACTAGAGGAACTGCATTTTTATAAATAAGAAGTAGCTTATAATTATTTATTATGACACTACTTCTTGGGTTATTGTTTTTGGACAGTGGGATTATTGGAAAAAGTGATCTCGGTCCTGTAACGCAAAAGCAGCTGAAAAAACACGGCTTGCGCACGGCATATTTACAAACATAATATAACAAACAGTTTTCGCTCTTTATAAATAATCATTTTAGAAATAGCTAGCTATACGTCTTCTACCTAATTATGTCCCATTGTTTCATCTATAACCACTTGATAGATACGTTATTGATTGCGTATCGCGTCAAAGGCCGCAACGGCCCTGAAATCTGTTCTACTTGTAATTAATTATATCAAACGTTTCCAGTGCTAATTAAACTTGAGTGCTCTAAGGCAATAGCGCATATAACTGCGGATACATCACCCGACACCGCTGTACATGGGTCCCGATGATACGACATGTATGTAGGTTAGATGTAGGTACGTGCCTCGAGCAGTATGTGGAGGGTTTGTGCGTGGAGTATTGAGGAAATGGAGTGTTAGATGTGCTTGTTTTAAGAGTGATAAAGACGTCGCATCGTCAAGGTGCTCGTGATGATGTAACGTGTCTTCTTTTGCTTGCTAGACCAATGATTATGTTTTCTATCCTATTTTTCAAAATTCATTCCCTAAACTGATAGAAAAAAGTTCCAGTGCTAATTAAACTTGAGTGCTCTAAGGCAATAGCGCATATAACTGCTAATACATCACCCGATACCCCGCTGTACATGGGTCCCGATGATACGACATGTATGTAGGATAGATGTATGGACGTGCCTCGAGTAGTATGTGGAGGGTTTGAGCGTGGAGTATCGGGGAAATGGAGTTTTCAATGTGCTTGTTTTTAAGAGTGATAAAGACGTCGCATTGTCAAAGTGTGTGATGATTCAACGTGTTTTTTAGTGGTTGGTTGATCAATGACTGTTTTCTATCCCATTTTTCAAAATTCTTTACCTAAAGGGATAGATAAAATTTCCAGTGCTAATTAAACTTGAGTGCTCTAAGGCGCATATAACTGCTAATACATCACCCGACACCGCTGTACATGGGTCCCGATGATACGACATGTATGTAGGGTATGTGGGAGGGTTTCAGCATGGAGTATTGAGGAAATGGTCTGTTCATTTTGCTTGTTTTTAAGAGTGATAAAGATGTCGCATCGTCACGGTGCTCGTGATGATGCAAAGTGTTTTCTAGTGGTTGGCAGATCAATGATTATGTTAAACACTGTTTTCGGCTATTACGGTTTGTTTGTTACTGAATGATTATGTTCTCTATTCCATTTTTCAAAAATCATTCCTTAATGGGATAGAAAAAAGTTCCAGTGCTAATTAATTCATGAATCCCCGACCGGTCCTATGAGACCGCGCTGGTATTGTTTTACTATTGTGTCTCGTTTTGCGGGTATGTGATAGGTTAAACTTGAGTGCTCTAAGGCAATAGCGCATATAACTGCGGATACATCACCCAACACCGCTGTACATGGGTCCCGATGATACGACATGTATGTAGGATAGATGTATGGACGTGCCTCGAGTAGTATGTGGAGGGTTTCAGCATGGAGTATTGAGGAAATGGAGTTTTAGATGTGGTTGTTTTTAAGAGTGATAAAGACGTCGCATTGTCAAAGTGTGTGATGATTCAACGTGTTTTTTAGTGGTTGGTAGATCAATGATTATGTTTTCTACCTCATTTTTTCGAAATTCATTCCTTAAAGTGATAAAGTAAATCAGTGCAAATGAAACTTGAGTGTGAGTGCTCTAAGGCAATAGCGCATATAACTGCTGATACATCACCCGACACCGCTGTACATGGGTCCCGATGATACGACATGTATGTAGGATAGATGTATGGACGTGCCTCGAGTAGTATGTGGAGGGTTTGAGCGTGGAGTATTGAGGAAATGTAGTGTTAGATGTGGTTGTGTTTTGAAGAGTGATAGCGACGTCGCATCGTCACAGTGTTCGCGTGTTTTCTAGTGGTTGGTAGATCAATGATTATGTTTTCTATCCCATTTTTCAAAACTCATTCCCGAGTTGTAGTGCTAATTAAACTTGAGTGCTCTAAGGCAATAGCGCATATAACTGTGGATACATCACCCGACACCACTGTACATGGGTCCCGATGATACATGTATGTAGCCTATGTAGGTTAGATATAGGTACACGCTTCAAGGAGTGTATGGAGGGTTTGAGCATGGAGTATTGAGGAAATGGAGTGTTATATGTGGTTGTGTTTTGAAGAGTGATAAAGACTTCGTCGCATCGTCTCGGTACTCTTGATGATGCGACGTCTCATGTTGCTATAATGGTTGGTTGATTGATGATTACGAATGCGTAGTACTAGCTGCTACCAATGGCTTCACCCGTGTGAAAGTACAAAATTGTTCCATAGGGAATAATCCCGGAATAAAAAGTATCTTACTATTACTATTCCAGGACAAGGTATGTCTGATTCAAGTCTATTTACACCGTTCGAACGTGAAGAAGGAACAAACAAACACACACGCTCAATCACAACGCTTCGCCTTTATAGTAGTGTGATCTTTGTAGAGCAGCAGTGTCTGGGGCGATATAAGTTTCAAATTACTATTTGGTATAATTTCTTCTTTTTTTACAAGCATAACAAATATTTCAAAAACTTTTTCATTATGAGCACTCCATCTATCCTTTCAAGCATATCTTCCGTGAACTACCACTTCCATTTATAAAACATGTAGCTACTTGTCTTGTGTTTGATATCACTTTGAAGTGCCCCTTGCCCATCCTACAAAGGACTATCACTAGCTAACTAAGAAGAAAGTTAATTAGGGCACACCGCACAAGTCTTCACCACTAGGCTGCAGGGATATTCAAAAAATTACAACAGCTCTGGAAGGCAAAGGATAACTGAAGGAACATAGATGAATTTTTGACAATCATCACGATCATTTCAACCGAAAGACGTCCACTGCTGGACATAGGCCTCCCCAAGCGTCGCCACAATGACCGGTCCTGTGCGTCAATTATTGTTATATGTAGTCTTTTTACATAGCATGAGTTGGGTGACAGCAGGACGAAAATTGAGAGAAAAGGGTAGATACCTAGCTACTTTATGAATCTGACAGATGTCACCGAAATCATCCTATAACAAATTTAGTATAATTAATTCATGAATCCCCGACCGGTCTCATAGGGCCGCGCTGTTATTGTTTTACTATTGTGTCTCGTTTTGCGGGTGTTGATAGGTTAAGGTCTAAAACTCCCTCTCGCCTCCATCTCAGGAGGCGTAATTTGATGATTTCTTCCCACTTCAAAAAAAAAAGGTCGTCGCCACTCAGTAGCTAATTTGATCAGCGACGCCCTAATCTACGCTCTTGTCTTAATTAATAATAATAATAATAATAATAATAACATTTATTCACAAAAAATACAGATAGTACATATCTATTACATAAAACAGTGCTGGTCTACCTGTACAAATCAAGTTTATAACCCTGCCCCTTAAACTAGGATAAACCTGTATTTTAAGAGACAGTGTTCGGCTAGTTAATTCGTTAGAATGTAAAATATGATTTTTTGATGACAAGTGAACGGTACTGTTGATTCTTATTTATCTGTTTATTTTTTTTTTCTTATTTATACATTTGTTAATAAACTGTAAGTAGGGTGTATGTGTGTATGTGTGAGGCATGTGTAGTGTGGGTATGAGTTTATGAGTGGAGAGTATGAGCGCGTGTATGTGAGCACTTATGGTTTGTGTTTGATTTAATGAGTGCGTATTAAGAGCGTGAGATTGTGAGCAGTAGTAGTGTAAGTATGTGATATAAGGTGAGCAAATACAATTGTTATTATGTGATGAATGTGAGCAAAGACTCAGTGTAGACATAGTCCTTTTGTAGTAGCCACTCTGTTACTATGGATTTCACTTTGTGTAAGTTTAATTTTAAAATATGCAATTGTTTGTCAACTTTATGGTATATGTGTGTACCTAATATATAAAATTGGTGTTTTGCGAAAGCGGATTTGTGTTGGGTTCTTGGAAGGAGATTTACTCTCTTATTTGGCTTTGGTGGAGGCAGACCGACATGTGTTCTAAGGATAGATCGGAGCACAAAGAGTTGCCGTACTGTAAGAACCCCACATTCGGAGTAAAGTTCTGTGGTTGGGTGCCTGTAAGGTTTTTTACAAAGGACTTTGAGTATGGCCCTTTGCGCTCTTTCAACCCTCAGAACACTGGTTTTGGTAGCACCTCCCCATGCAGTTATGCAGTATCCTAGAACCGATTGACACAACGCAAAATATACCATCTTCAGTGTGTCTCGGCTAGCTGAGTCTCTAAGGGACTTAAATATATGAATGAGACGCATTGTTCTTGTGGTGATGGCTTCGATCTGTTTATCCCATCTCAGTCCGCTATCGATCTGTACTCCAAGGTACTTAGCACTGTCAGCTCTAGTTAGCGCTGGGCAGCCACAGTCGCCGAGCAAATCTGAGCACGAATGAGCTACCACAGAGAAATTATGAGAAGGTGCCGTATTACTTCGAATTGAAAAAGGAATGAATGATGTTTTGTTCAAGTTGAGTGTAAGGAGGTTTAGTTTAAGCCAATTCATTACCTTGAGCAAAGCTTCCTCTGCAGTAGCCTTGACCATATTCCACGTAGGTCCGTAAACGAGGATCGCGGTATCGTCAGCATACGCATAGATGTTACAGTTGCTGAGGCTCAATCTACACAGGTCGTTCACATATATTTGGAAGAGCGTTGGTCCAAGGATGCTTCCTTGAGGGACGCCGTAGGTCACTGGTTCCTCGTCACTGTAGTGCGAGTCAATTTTGACAAGTTGTTTACGATTGCTAAGATAACTTTTGAAAATCTGAAGCGGTATCCCGCGTACACCTACGAGTTCCAGCTTTGCGATAAGTTTGGGAACAGAAACTGTGTCGAATGCTTTGGCTAGATCCAAAAAAATAGCCAGACATTTTGATTTATTATCTAACTTTTTAGCTACCTGTTGCGTGAGATCCAGTACAGCATCTTCGGTCGACACTCCTTGTCGGAAACCGTACTGGTTCTCTGCAATAATTTTATGTTTGTCTAAAAAACTTCTCAACCGTTTATTTAAGAGCTTTTCAAAAATTTTTGAGAAGGTAGACAAGACAGATATCGGTCTATAATTGTTAACACAGTTTCTGTTCCCCCCCTTGTGAATAGGGTGTATTATCGCCTTTTTAAGAGCGTCTGGAAACACACCTGTTTGGAAACAACGATTGCAGAGGTAAGTTAAAGGTGGAACCAACGCATGACGGCTTCTTTTTATAAATGAAGCTGATATTCCGTCCCAGCCCACTGCACAATCGTCACGTAGTTGGAGTATGACAGATTGTACTTCTTCCGTATCAACGGCCAGCAATGCGAGAGAGTCGACCGGGGTATTGAGAGATTCGTCTTGGAATGGGGCCGGAGGATCAGGATCCATTGCCGTGATAGGTGTATGTGCCGGTGACATAATGATGTTTGCAGCCAAATTTTTTCCTACGTTACTGAAGTAGAGATTTGCGTTATTTATTGATGCTTTAGGGTCATCTCGTACTGTATTGAGTAGCTCCAAAGGACTGACATTTGACTTTCGTGTGTTGGTGATTTCTTTTATTGCCTTCCACATAGGGCTTGCAATATCCGCTCATTTTTACTATCCGGATAGTACGGATATTAACATTTTTACCATCCGGATTATCCGGATAATGCGGATAATACGGATATTTTAATATTTCCTTATAAATAAAACTGTTAAGCCTTTGTAACAGGTTTTAATCAGTCTGTTGAGCTAAATGACAAAGTAATAAGAAACTATGTCGATATTTTGAGTAATAATCTCATAAAAATAATTATTCACTTTTCAAAATTATACATTATAACACCGATACTGCACAAATAATTTGTAAAATGGACACCAATTTAATAGTATTTGTGTAGTATCGGTGTCACTAAACAAAAACAATTCAAATTAAAAAAGGAGATCTTACATTTATCACTAATCACAAGATCCTAATCAAATCAACCTACTTAAAACAAATAAAAATATCACTTTCCATAGTCTCAAAACTCTCGAATTCTTAATATAAGTAGTATGAATCAAATTATAATAAATCAAAAATGAACAAAATATTTCAGAGTAAACAAATAACCCTTTATAATAAAATATTAAGCAAAGAACAATCACGAAAAATGACATGTTCACTTTCTAAAATTATACAATTAACATTCATATCCATATACAAATAATTTGTATCTTTTCAAGCTAAACACCATTCTAATGAAACAAAAAAAACCGGCGAAGAGCGTGTCGGGCCACGCTCAGTGTAGGATTCCGTAGTTTCCCGTCCATCACAATAAGTGTCCCCAAATTTTCAAAAACTGTTCGTCCCATCAAGTTCAAAATAATTTTCCTAGAAAGTCTTTATAAAGCTCTACTTTCTAGATTATTTTCATATTTTGATTTTCATATGGTTCAAAAGTTAGGGGGGGGGGGACATTATTTTTTACTTTGGGAGCGATTATTTCCGAAATTATTGATATTATTAAAAAGTGATGTTAGTAAACCCCTAATCATTTTTGAATACCTATCCAACAATATGTCACACGTCAGGGATGAAATGAAAAAAAAGCACTTTCCACTTTACATGTAGGAGGGCTACCCTAATAAAACATTTTTTTCCAATTTTTATTTTACTACTTTGTCGGCGTGGTTGATATACATATTGTTACCAAATTTCAGCTTTCTAGTGCTAACGGTCACAGAGATTAAGCGAGGACGGACGGACAAACGGCGAAACTATAAGGGTTCCGTTTTTGCCATTTGACTACGGAACCCTAAAAATGAGATCTTATATGATTGCAATTTTGTGATAAATTCACAAAATTGCAATCATATAAACCTATTTAAAAATAATAACATCACTTTTTTTATAAAATCAACTCAGTTATTAGGTAGGCAACAATAGTACAAATCAAATTTATATTACAACAATTGGCAGTAGCGGTAGTCTACCAGGCAAACGCGTGTGCAGCTCGGCGGCGGGCGGCGCGGATGTTGCGGGGAAGAACAGCGCGCGCGAGACAGTGAAGTGCTGATGTATGCGACGCACGGCGTAAACTTGTAACACTTTTTGGGGGAACTGCAAATATCCGTAAAATCCGGATAGCAAGTCCAGTAAAATCCGGATTTGAAAATCGTCGGATATCCGGATAATACGGATATCCGGATATCCGGATTGCAAGCCCTACTTCCACATAGCTTTAGGATTGTTTTTGGCTTTTTCCAACTCGGCCTTTTCATATGCTATTTTTAATTTGCGCAGCAGATTATTGCAAAAGTTCCTATAACGTGTGTACGTAATTTTTAGGGTCATATTATTCGGTGACTGTTTTGTTTTAATATGCATTTTATCCCGATTTTTGATGCATTTAAGCAGTCCAGGAGTGATCCAAGGCTTTATAATTTTTTTTTGTCTAGGTATTTTAACCAGTTTTGTGTGTTTTAACATAATTGTTTTAATAATACTTATGAATCTGTCCATACATGCGTTTAAATCATCTATTAGGTAAATCTCAGTGAAATCTGTATCCTCCAGCTCAAGGAAAATGGCTTCGTAATCAAGACGTGTAGTCATTGGACTGATTTTTCGTCGTGGGGCAACGCTAGCTATGGATAAAACAATAGGTTTGTGGTCTGTGACATGCGATTCAAGGACAAGCGTGGTGGGAATAAGGTTTGACTTTAGAAGTAAGTGATCTATACAGCGCTCTAGTCGGGTAGGGAACAGGTGTGTCGGCATAAGCCCATAAGAGGCATTCATCGTGAGATATTCAAAGCTCCGGTCAGTTCTATTATTCGGGCTTATATCGATATTTAGATCGCCTACAAGAGCTATGCTAGTACAATTGGATATTTTCTCATAGATTTTTCCAAGGCTTGTTGAGAAGTCATTAAATTGCTCTTTTGAGTTGAGGGAAGGGGAGCGATAGACGGCGAGTACAGCCAATTTTTTATCAATTTGACAAATTAGACAGTTCCCACCCTCAAAATTCGGCTCCCACACAGATCCTTGCAAACCGTGTTTCATGTAAATTATGACTCCATCATTTTGGTTAACATTGCTAGCTGTCGAGTAGCCATCAAATCCATCTAAAACGGGAAGATTATTGACTTTACTTAGCCAGCATTCTGTCAAAATGACAATGTCGAAATTGATTTTTGTGAGATGTAACAGAGCTTGAAGATGGTCGAAGTTTTTGTTTACACTGCGTATGTTTACATGTAATAGATTTATGTTGGAATCAGATACGTTGATGTACTTGAGGCAATCCTCTGGATCACAACTATAGGAGTTACCTAATTGAATGTTGTCCAGTTCATTGCTAATAGTATTTATAGTAGCCATTAAACATTGAAATTATACTACAAAATAATAGAATATCGGGAATAATATGAAGTAGTGAAGGAAAGTTGGAGTCTTTATAAAAGTTGTAACACGCCTTAATGTGAGTAGTTTTGCAATAAAGAGAGTGAATGTTTTGTTTTAAAGAATGTGTTTGTTGTGTAATCTGTATGGATTGTGTGTTTATTTGTGGGTTAAAAACTAAAATTACAAAATTAAAAAATAAGAAAAAGAATACTGATACATGCATTAATATCATTTTTAAAAGTGAGTTATCTAGTCATACCGAAGTGTTGACAAGATCATGAAGACATTCTTCAGATTTTATAAGTAGCTGCTTATCCCCCGTTTGTTTGCGTAGAAAAATGTTCCCGTTACTTGTCCAACAGAACGCGTACCGGTTATTTTTAGCGAATTGCCTCGCTAAGAAGAACAGCTTTTTGGAAGAAGTAGGCAGCTGCTCTGTTACAAATACCGGCAGGCGCTTCCCTGGTACTCCAATTAGTTCTGTATTCAATTTGTTCTCCTTAGTGCTCTTATCCTTATTGTACGACCGGATAGCCGAGAGAAGGTTCTGCTTGGTTTGAACTTTAGCAAACTCCACTATAATTGGGCGTGAGATCGATGTTGATGTGGGTTTTCCCGGGAGGCGGTAAACGTCCCGAATTTCAGAATCGGTTATTTGTGTGCCGACTGTCTTGCCAATACTACAGACAGTTTGAAACAGCCTGGTTGGTGACTCATCGTCCGCCTGCGGGATGTTTATTATTTCAATCCCTGCCGAGCGTGACTTATGTTGAAGATCCAATACCTTTTTTTCAAGTGCTGCAATATAGTTTCGCTGTGCATGTCGCTCCTTCTTTAAATCTTCCACTTCTTTCTTTAATTCTTCAACTGATTGATTCATGTAAGACATGGATCTTTCTATCTCTGTACTTGTTTTGCGAATTTCTATATTCGATTGTTGAATTTTGACATTCTGGGACTTAATTTAAAATTTCAATTTCAATTCAATTAGCCTGACCTTGGAGGATTTGTCAGCGCTTAAGGCCTTTAGTATGTTTTGGTTTTATGGTGTTTTCGGCTTGTGTTGGCAGGAGTAGATTTACGACTAGTTTTTGGTGCTATAATTTAACCTTTTCAGGAAGGAAATACTAAGCGACGTTTGCGTTTATTTGCAGAAAATGGATATTGCTTAAAAAAAAAAGGATTTACGAAAATATGACGGATCACCCGTTAGTAATAGTTCCTTTACCATATATTGAACAACAAGTCATATTTTTTAGGAAAATAAATATTACAAAATGCTTTTCAATAAAAAGGTCTTTAAGTCAAGAGTTAATAGGTTACTTCTAGGCAAGAGTGCTCCGTCGTCAGCCACAACATCGTTTACCATCAGCTGAAATTTTATAGGCAAATTCGGACATTGCTGTAGCAGACATGTTGCTGGCTGTGTCCGATAACGGAATTGTATGTATCCCTATGTGGTTTGTTTGTTTTTTGTTTTGTAATTTTTATGTGTATGGGTGCTATTGGTTGCCTGAATTAAATGATTTTTATTTTTTTATTTTTTAAATTCGTTTAATATTAATCAAATTTGAAATCTTTTAAACCTGGTGGAAGGGAAAACTGTCAAATAAGAGTATAAAGATGCACATACTGAAATGTGACATCACAGCCGGTTACGTTTGCTCCTAAGAGATAGCGAGATATTCTCACCACGCTCCTACTTTTGCTCATACCAGTATTTGGAATGCAAATTACTGCTTCAATTAAAAACCAATTTTGATGCTGTTTATTTCTAAAAACAGACAATTTTTAGTGTTATTTGTTGTTTTGGTATAAAATATGTACAAAGCTAGCAAAGGCCCAATTCCTGAAAACCATTCTAAGATGACAGAAACAAGAATAATTTATTTCGTCCAGGAATAGTAAAGTCACCGACGGACGGTCCTACATTTGTGAATAATCCATTCAGAATATTTCCTCTATTTTCCGTTTCCGCTTTGAAAGTTTGAACAAATAAGTCTGACCTCCAGATATTGGTTCCGATTCCGAGTCAGTGTTTGTCAGCTCTCTGGCTCACAAACAAAGTGTCGGATAGAACCAGAACCTTGACACACTTTTGAATCAGATCATTGTTCTAAATATAGCTTCTATTTTTGTTTTATCAACTTCGTTTTAGATTAACAGATAATTATAAAAGATGGCTCGGGCGCCATGTTGGAGAGCTGAATAATGCTGTAAGATTATTTTTTTGCATTATAGGTCTTGTAATGTTCCCACTGTTGGGACTCAGGCCTCCTCTCTAGGAAAAGGAATGCTGAATACGCACTTTAGTAGTGGATTTGCGGAAATCAGCCCGAAGTACAAATACTAAAAAATAGATAACGTAAATGTTGGTGAAAATATCATATGGTTCTTTTACCATAGTGTATTATGATATTTAATTATCATTCAATTTAAATTAAAACAAATATTGGTATTCAGCTAAATCCGGCTTGACTGGGAGCCGACCCCAACATAGTTGGGAAAAGGCTAGGCAGATAATGATGAATTATCATTCAATTTCTGTTTTATTGTACAGTACAGTAGGCGACTTAAATATGAGCTTTCTACTTCTCAATATCTTTCCTTATAGAATATCAGCACTGCTTTGTTTATTGCCTTTTAAATATCGCAGCGTATACCAAGCAGTGGTCAATCCGTCCGATTATAGTTTTGTGGTCTTCGTGGCTACAGTGAATGAGCTTTTAATAAACTAGTGTGCCTATCATCAACGATTGCACCAAGATTGGATTCCATTGCATCAAGCATTAAGTTATATTATTAAAAAAAAAGCTTTTTTCTGACTTGTGTCTTCACGTCATTTTCATTTCCTTCACAGCAAACCTGTAAAGTCATATTTTTCCTGTATCAAAGAAAAAGGTAGCCCATATCGAGGCTTGCTGTCAATATAAATTATCCGGCAGCACCGTTTATGAAAGCAAATTGTCGGGTTCCCGCGACCCTTCTGCTTGGTTTCCTCGCTAAATCAGCACTTTTTGCTACCATGGTGAATATAGGACGGTTTCGAAATGAAGGAAATGAAAGAATTTTATAACACTGGGCCTTACCATGACGTGTTAAATTGACAGGCGTGCGAGCGAGAAAGAGGGATGAAGTTGAAGTTACACACCCTATTATAGCTCCATCCCTGTAACCATTCAGTATAGGTCGTCAAATAGATCGCGTTTAGAGCTCTAGAGCCTCGAGGTTTTCTTTATTACCCACTAACTTCTATTATCGGATTAGCCTTCGAGAAAGTAGAAAATTTAGCACTTAAGGATAGTGCAGCTACAATTTGGTAAAAAAATCTGAAACGAGTTTTAGAGATTACTCATTATATTTTTATAAATAAACTAGCTGACTCGGCAAACGTTGTTCTGCCATATCTATACTAATATTATAAAGAGGTAAAATTTGTAAGTTTGTATGTAGGGGGTAATCTCTAGAACTACTGGTCCGATTTGAAAAATTCTTTCAGTGTTAGATAGCATTTATCGAGGAATGCCATAGGCTATATACCATCACGCTACGACCCACGGGAGCGGAGCAGTAACGAAAAATACGGGTGAAACCGCAGGGGACAGCTGGTAAATTATATATACCATGAATTTTTACACCTTGTGTCCGAAAAATCTTACGGAACCCTATTTTTTTTCCAAAATAAAATTTAGCCTATGTTACTCGTGGATAATGCTGCTTTCGAATGGTGAAATAATTAAAAAAAAAAGATCCAGTAGTTTTTAAGCCTATTCATTACAACCAAACAAAGTTTTCCTCTTTATTATATTAGTGTAGATAAATTATAAAAAAAGGATACATGAAAGCACAACAGATTACGAACTACAGTTTACAAATAAGTAAAATATAATACGGTCTAGATTTGTGCACAGCTACTGGAGATTGGCTAGCCTCCTATCACATGGAATTTTAAACATTACTGGCGAAACAGGAACCGTACATACGTGTCAATTCCTAAGGGGAATCCAGGCATATTACTATGTAGCGGAAACACCAAACAGTTGTGAAAAATGCTAGTCTACCAATTTCATATGTCGGTCTATTGTCTAGTAATAATCATAAATTAAGAATAATGATTTCTCTGTAATCGTGCTACTCGTGGTTGTGGTTGAGAGTCGTGTTTATTAATTATTTCGATGGTCCCCCCATGGGTTTTTGGACCCGCTACCGCCCCCCACAAAAAGCACCAGCGCCCACAAGTTTTTTTTTAGAAAGGTGAATCATCAGAATGACTTCTCCCGCTCTTCTTCCTCTCTCCTCCGAGCGGGATGGTGTTAGACTCTTACTGATTAAACCACACCCCGTTCCTTCGTTGCCTTTGATCTGGGGACACGGGCCTACCTTTCGGAATATTTATTTATTTATTCTTCATGCACCGCAATGCACAAAGGCGGACTTAATGCCGTAGGCATTCTCTACCAGTCAGCCTAGACAAAATATCCGTGATCCGTCCGTATCTAGAATATCCGTGACCTCAGAGGCTTCGGCCCTGCTGGGGCCCTACAGCGCCCCTTAGTGGTCCCCGTTAAAAATCTATAGTCTAATAAAAGAAGGGTAGTACCTAATCATGTTAACCAAGACGGATCCACAACTAGCGTTAGCGTTGCGTTTAGCAAACAGTCGATTGGCTTCCGCCAGTAACATATACCTATAAACAGTTTCGATCCCAAACAATTTGTGTTATAATGATAGCCCTTTGTATGCCCTCCCCACATGGGGATAAGGCGTGATGGTGCATAAACGCCAAAGCTTATATCCCTACGTTAGATATCGACCATTTTTGGGAAGAAAGGCGTAACCGACTGTTGGCGTTTTTTGCGAGAATTGGTTTTCTTTTTTTATAATGAAAAAGTATGATGATGAAATCATATTAATGTTTGAATCCCCAACCGGTCCTATGAGACCGCGCTGTTATTGTTTTACTATTGTGTCTCGTTTCGCGGGTATGTGATAGATTAAAAAAAAATTAAGCTGAAATGAATAAAAAGAGAAAATGACTAACTGACATATCAACGTATAGCCGAAACTACTGGAACTGAGATCATAAAATTTTGCTCAGGGCTTCCTTTTATGACGTAGACAAATTATACTTTCTTAGTATAATTTGTCTGGGTTTTTAGAAATACAAACTATAGGGGATGAAAAGGGGGAATTTCCTTTCTGTCCCTACTGTCGCTTACGTTGTTCTGTCTGAAAAGGCTTGATATAACCATAGCCACCCTAACGGAACTTCTTTTTTAATTTGGTGAAGGGAAGGAAAGTAATACGAGTAAATATATTGCATTAAGAAAATGGATTTGAATCTACATTTTCGCGAAACTCGAAAAGATAAAGGCTGTTTTGTCTAGGGTTTCGGGTACCTCTTTTTGAGGTGGGAAATTATCCGGTAATTTATCGCACTGTAGGTGGAAGTGGGAGGGCGTGTCAGATTTTTACTAACTACACCTGTATCTTTCAATTGCCATTTGCGTTCTAGGACGATGGTTTCCCTTTCAGATATTCGCAGCAGGCATCAGCATTACGGTTTACAGACATCTCTTTGATACGCTCATAATACTACACAATTCGGGCTCAGTTTTTATCAGACGTCCGGACGGTGAGCTACCCATTGCTCGTCTTCCTTAAGTCCGCCGGGGATAGCTCTGTGTTCAGTTTAATTATCTAATTTGGTCACGAGTTTCCAAGTGTTTTGCAACTAGAGAAGATAAAGGCTGCTTTGTCTAGGGTTGTCAAACGTCTTCCTTAGAAGTGAAAAATCATTAAATTCTTCCGCTCTAGGGTAGAAAGAAAAAAGAGCTCTTGCTCTTTCTTGCAAAGCATTTTTTCATTTTTCACAATTTGCACGACAAAGTACTCGAAATACTTTTCCGGCACAATTTTTGTACCCACCAAAAACATAGCCCTCCTTTTGTCGCAGTCAACTAAAAAGAAGAACGTCCAATTTCCTTTCCTTGCCTTTGTCAGTTAATCAGCTATCCATAAGCCTTTGGTCCACAATAGCTCTAAAGCTTTTAATATTATATACCGATCCAAGGCACTCTCGGAGACCGCAATATTGAGCGAAAATTGCACTCGGTGGAAACATAAATTTTGCTCTGCAATCTGGGGTAGTTCCGTCCCAAAGATCTGAATCCTCACTTTGTCTTGTAACGAGTCCATGGATTAGATGGTGTTTTAATCAGTGGCGTAGCTAGTTCGAATAATAATATTAAGTAATTAATATTAGGAGGCCCTTTTTTCTGCTGCGCCTAAGTCCAAAAAGGATTGGATTTTTTTTAATTTTTTTTTTATTACGAAACGTACTCCATACCCTACTAGCAACGGTTTTTGTTACGGTAGGCCAATTTGAGATTTTTGGACGATTTTATATTTATATAAGCCGGGTCTTTGACAGCCAGGGGCCCCATATTATTAATACAGCTGATACAGCGGTAGCTACGCCCCCGGTTTTAATACTAATTAGTTAAAAGGTTTTAGACATTAATAGCTTGAGATCTTTTTCGGACACTTCAATTGAAATTATCAATTGGGGCGTCGATGTTATCTCGAAAGCAATTTAATTGAATATTGCTCCTAATTTAACCAAAGCACTTTCTCCGCGTGAATCCAGGAAGTGAGTCAGACGAATTAAAGTCAATTAAGCGATCGATGGTGCAGGGGAGATCGCACCAGTCTGGCACAGGGATCCACCCCCCTGCACGTCTCCCCTCGCGGTTCACCCAAACAAACTTACCCTTGTGTACCCCTTGTTATTCTTCCACTTTCCCAGAAAAATGTCGCCGTCTACATTCGGTCGTTACTCGCAATTTATCGGTCTTTCGGTGATTGCCTGTGAATGCACATTGGCGGAAACTCTTTATGACGGCTATCTATTTTTTTTTCTAATTAGCAAAACGTTGAGACGCTTATCGCTAAAGATATCGACCTCACAGCTGATTAATGTTTACTCGCATATATGAATTATTAATATTATATGAGTCGGTATTAGTTCTGTTTATATTATTACGCATTTGGTTATCGCGAGTCCATTTGTTTACTGTTCCTTATAGAGTGACGCGGCCGCGACCCCCGACCTCCTCCACTTGTGAAATCGTCGTAATATCTACAGGGCTGCTACTATGTAATACGAAGCTGCGTCATTACGGCGAGCGCGCGTGCTCGCTTCCCGGAACTACCGTTACTCTATTACGAGAGTGCTCCACTCGCATTCAATCAGCTATTGAGACGCACTCTCGTGTGTAGGAGGAGTTATTGTATTGCAGTAACAATCCATGTAGACATTATGTAAATGCATGTGATGTCGTGACAGCCCTAGGCGAGGTTGTATAGAGCGGTCGGGGCTGGCGGGGTGCGGCGGGTGCGCGCGCACGGCGGCGCCGCCAGTGGCGAGGCGCCGAGAGCGGCGCGTGGCAGTCCGGGCGCCCCCGCAGCTCGCACCGGTCCCGGCGCCGCCGGGCCTCCGCTCGGATGCCGCTGCCGGCCGCCGCAAGCGATGGTCCACGCCGGGCCGGCCGCGCGCGCGCCCTCTCGCGCGATGTTCGCTGCCGCTGAGAGTAAACCGCGCCGCGCCGTCTCGCCGCTCGGAATCCCAAAGTCTCCGTCGTTCCACTCGGGGCTCGACCTCGTCGCCAGCCAAGCGGCCACCAAGCGCTCCGAGAGCGTGTCGGACGTCGCGCGCGCTTTCCGGTTCGCGCTGTTCGCCGGCTCCGGCATGGAGGGCCAGGGCCCGCCGCAGAAGGCGCCGTCGCCGCCGGACGCGCGCAGCCCGCCGCCCCCCGCCGCGGCTGCCGTCTCGCCCGAGCGCCCCGCGATACCCAATGCCGATAAGGAAAGTTTGATGGTGCAGCTCCCCCCGCTGAAAGGTTCGTCGGTAATATCAACAATGCACCCCGTTAGCTTTGCAGATAATGGACATCAAATGCGGCGAACCCAGCAGGCTCCTAATGTCTGTTTACAAACTCCTTCCAATGTTTGGCTAATATTCGACATCCGTGTGTGAAATATCCGTATCTATTTGTGTCTTATTATACCTAGTTTCTGAAGTAAACGTTACCGAACTGCGTCGTTTTCAATACACTATCATGTACGGCGCAGATAAACTACGCTGTAGTACCGATAACTACATAGTAGTCGCCCACACCTCGTCAGCGACAGCCTCGCCGACTGAAACAATGCGGCTGATTCACTGAAACTAGTGAAACTAGTGATTGACTATCTTATGCGTACATGTAGTATAGACGTGGGGGAAATGGCGAAAACGCCGCAGAAATATATCGACCCATCGGCGGCCAGCGGCCGGCCCCGTGCTGTATGTGTGCCATGGGAAGCGCTGCGACGTCCTTGCGCCCTGCACCACCGCCGTGAACAGTCATGCAGAACGATATCGAACTCGCGATATATGGGGCTCCCTAATTGCCAGCAACCGGCCTTTTTGTTATAGACTCTAACTTTGCTAATGAGCGTAATTAGCGCCACGAGGTCATTTGCCTATTCCTGCGAGCTCGTCTGTTTGTACTCGTCAACATCATCGCGAACACTTTGTTTATACAATGTCTTCGAGACTCTTTGATACAGCTAATGTTTTTGTCATTCGAAAACGTGTTTGTTTATATGTAAGCGGCGTTTAACAGCATTTTTTACAACTCATGGTTGTAAAATTTCTCCAACATATAAACAAGCTAAATTGCTGGATTATTTCATCGTTAAAGTGCGAGGTTTACACGTGAGCTGGAATGAAGACTGTTCGCTAAAATTAAATATGTGTCCGACATTAGTCTGTTGACTTACGTGACCTCATGCTGATAGCGTTAGTGACCCTGAAAAAACCAAGATAACTCACACAAAAACATTGCAATCTTACTTAAGATATAACTACTGCTAACGACTACTATGGACGCAATCACGTTTCATTTTTCATCCTTCAACCTCGGGATTCAATTACTTTTACTAGAAAATCAAAATTTTACATCAGCTTCACGCGAAATGAAATTTGAAATCTCGAATTCTTGAATTCAAAGCATTTTTCTAGATTATTAACTATTACCTACTTCTCTCGTTCTTCGTTTCCCGGTCTTCGTTTTCCTTATCGCTGACTACGCGAAAAACACTGAACCTTTGCCAGAGTATCCCGCCTCTCAATCGTGCTTTTTTCACTTCCACGAAATAGGGCGACGGACGGTCGAAAGAAATCGACTTTTTTCCAAGCACATCTCTTGAATCCACTGCTTACGCACCAAGTTTTCGTCAGCTATTTAAAATGTCCCCTTTTGTTTCATTGGGGCACGCATTTAGGACATAACTCACCGGTCCCCTTGGAAGGGTGTCTGGTACGGGTGACAAATTTATTACGAAACGAGTGTTGTATTGGAGGCAAGACTGTCTTTTTGCTTAAACTATAAGCCTTTTTGCTGGAATATTGAGTCGTAAATCTGGAGTGCTTGAGTCAGACCCGTAACTAAAGGGGGTTGGTCTGCTGTGTTTATTTCTTGCATTTTTTGGGTTGTTTCCGGATTGCTTTAGGCTTTGATGGCTCTGAAAGTTTCAGAGCGTCAGTAATCAGTGTTAAAACGCAACTCTTGTTGGGTTACGAAGTGCAGGTGGTCTGTAAAAGGAAAAATAAATATACCAAAGAGTTTTTTTTTATGATAAACAGAGACCTAATTTTTAGCGGTTTGATTAGATCTGATAATTCCCTCTTTATGATAGACCAATTCCTTCAATGGCTCCAGACAAACCCCCTCAATAAATAATGATAGAACAGGTTAAAGACAAGCAATCAGCAGCTTATCTACCATTGACTCCAGTAGCGTATCACGTTCTCTCAAAACAGAATCGCTTACCATCAGGTGAGATAGCTCGATAGTGGTCAAGCGCGAGCCTATCAATAATAAAAAAAAGAAAACGATGACCCGGTAAGAGTCGTGGGAAATAGACGCGAAAAGCACAGGAGGTCATTGTGGCGATACTTGTGGGAGGCCTAGATCCAGTAGTGGGGATTCTTTGGGCAGAAATGATGATCAGATCTGGTATTACAATCTTCTTGTAGGTGACATTTGATAACATATTCGTATCCACAATATTCTATAATTATGCCAGAAGTTTATTTTTATACACCTGCTTTAGAGCCTTCATTTATAGCGGCCTGTTGACAAATGATGGTAAATAGTTTTTGAAGAGTACTTATCAGTAATTTTTACCTATTTTTTTTTGAATTATGACATAAATATATCCAATGCATTTGACTTTTTGACATTTTATAACCATTTGATTTAATAATAATATTTATAATCTACACACATCAAAAGTGTCTAGGGATCAACATATATTTTTGCAATAACTTTTCTCCTGATTGATATTAATTAAAATTTTCTTTAAGGATTCATCAAATAAAGTGTTTTCGTTTGTCACAGTAACGATAAACCAAGTCACCTTTGCATTAATAAAGAAATTTGCCATTTTCCTAATAAAGGGATTTTTGACATTTGAACCACTAACATTAAAGTTCGAAAAAAAGACTGAAATAACAGTTTTCTTTAAAATTTTATTGGGTAACTTAAACAATTAATAATCCGTGTTTCTACCGCGAACACTAACAACACAAGAACATCGGTTTGGCATACTCAAAATGAGTTCATCCAAATCACGCTGTGGAATGGCCGCCCATGTTCGTTGCAACAACAAAAAAAGGTCTTCTTGCGACTGGATACCCTCCATATTCGGCAGAGCTCTTCTCTGTAGCATATCCCATGCATGCTCAATCGGGTTCAAGTCTGGCGACTGAGCAGGCCAGGGCAGGACATTGATGTTAGCTACGGCGAGAGTCTGTCTTACAACTCTTGCGGTGTGCGGTCGTGCATTATCATGCATTAACAGAAATAAGGAACCGATTTGCACTTGTAGAGGAACGATGACGTCTGATACAATCGTCTCAGCATAAATTTGAGCGTTGAGGTTGCCTCTGATCCAAATCAACTCAGTTCTTCCGCCGATCCAAATACCCGCCCATACCATGATGGTTCCACCACTATAAGGATGGACTTCCTGGCAGGATTTTAATCGCTGTTGGCGTCCAGGGGTTCTCCAGTGTCGTATACGTCTTGTATCCGGTCTCATACCAAAACGAGACTCATCAGAAAAGCACACGAAACGCCATTGTTCTTCTGCCCAATTTCTGTGTTCAAGAGCCCATTGATATCGAATCCTACGATTGTGCATTGCTATAGGTGGTACCCGTAGCGGTCTTCGGGAATGAAGGTTCACTTCATGCAAGCGGTTTCTGACTGTTTGGTCGCTAATTAAGTTCCCTGAAGAGTGATGAAGCCTCACGGCTAACATCATGGCGGTTATTGTTGGAGCTCTTCGAGTTAAGATTTGAATGTATCGGTCTTGTCTCCGTGTGGTGCAGCGATACCGTCCTCCATGGCGCTCAGCCACGGTACCAGTGCTTCGGTAACGTGTCCAAAGTCGACTGATAACACTCTGACTTGTATTCAGAGCTAAAGCCACAGTACGTTGCCGGGAACCAGCTTCTATCATTCCCACGGCTCTGAGCATAATCTTCCCTGCTTAAATGACGTCGCCGCTCCATAATAACGTTGGTTTTAATCAGTAGTAGGGAAACAGTAGCACTAATAATGTCTTCAATGCGTTGTATGTTTTTATAGGGAAAATATTGACAGCTGATTTTCATCTTTTACTCGAATTTGATTCACAGTTCCTGATTCAAATTATGAAATGCACCAAAAAGGATCCATATAAATTTATAAAATCATAAATTTATTACAAAGCCACATCTCAATCTCAAGAAATCCGCATAAAAATGCTTGATCCCTAGACACTTTTGATGTGTGTATTTACAAATAATGACTATTTACAATTATTTGACATCATATTGCTTTATTTGGTGTTTTTTTTAATGTTTTTATTTTGATTGATTATTGCTTTTTTTAATTGATTAATGTATAAAATTCAAACACAATGTAAATTGTTATATGAATAAATAAATAAATAATAAATAATTGTTCCAACCTTAGGTTAGACCGAATTAAATGATTTAATTACTCACCAAAACAATATTTTGTGTGATCTACCCCCTCGTTAGGTAAACACAGGACACCTTAATTCCTAGTTCAATATTAATTTAGACGTTCCCGAAAACTTGAGAACTAGTTTGACAGCAAATTATTCCACGCTTCAAAGTTTGACTCCGAGCGAGTAATGTGTTGTGAATTTGAAACACGGCTTGAAAACTTGTAGTCGGGACAGGACTCAAAGCTAAGCGAAACTATTTCTCTGCCATCACAAACGTTACTGGCTGTTCCCGTAAGGGCAGATATACACATACCTATAGCTGGTATATAAATATACAAGTAGCTTGAATGTTATAGTAGCATACACCAATCAGAACATGTTGTGTTAGGTACACTGACGTGCCTAAAGCGGGAACTACATTAGACCGACGCACACGTGGGCCACGCCTGATTTATACGTAGCACGACGCGCGACACGTAGCACGACGCGCGACGTCGGAGGAGCTCGTGGCTAGATAATAACAGCCGCACAGGTTGATCTTCAAGGTTAAGCAACGCTTGCCTAGGTTGGTCTGTGGATGGGTGACCATCTTAACATAACGAGTTTCCTCCGTGCCTCGGAAAGCACGTTAAGCCGTTGGTCCCGGCTGTCATTTGGAGATCTTTGGCAGTCGTTACGGATAGTCAGAAGCCAGTAAATCTGACTCCAGTCTTGCCATGAAGTACCGTATTACCCCAGTTAATGGGTTGTGGAGGTCTGGTAGGCAGCCGCTCCTCGTAAAATACTGGTATTCAGCTAAATCCGGCTTGACTGGAAGCCGACCCCAATATAGTTGGGAAAAGGCTAGGGTGATGATGACGACGCGCGACGTAGCGTGGCGTGGATCTAATGTAGCTCTATAAGTCTAGTTGACATATAAAATATATGGAGGCGGCCTACGTGTACGCATTGTAGCTCTACCTTACTACTTGTATACTTTTGTACCATTTTCAGGTAGTTGTATCATCGCCTTAACAGCAAAATATTCACTTGGTTAGAACTAAGCCAATCGTTGCCAGATTCGATGACTCTTTATCATAATTATCTACTGAAATACATACCACTGCTGTACATAATATGCACATCCATATGTACAGCATGCGCTGCATATGCCAATCCAAGGCAAGGATTACTATAAAAATATACACACGTAGGTGCAGCCCTAACGACACTTTTTGTGCGATCGATCTCGCTGTGTGCTTTTGTAAAATAATTGGTGTCTCTGTGAAAATAGAACCTAAGCAATTATATAAAATAGCATATAAGTGCTTAGATTTATATTCACAGACTAATTAATCTATCACATACCCGCGAAACGAGACACAATAGTAAAACAATAACAGCGCGGTCTCATAGGACCGGTCGGGGATTCAAACATTAATGCGTTACGGATGATCTGTCGTCTACATTGCCCTTTGTAAAAAAACTTACCCAAGTTTTTCTTCCACCAGATGCACCAGCAGCAGAACGAGAACAACTCTTCGTGCAGAAGCTGCAGCAATGCTGCCTACTCTTCGACTTCGCAGACGAGCCGCTGTCCGACCTCAAGTGGAAGGAGGTCAAGAGGGCGGCTCTGCTGGAGATGGTTGAGTACGTGACGTCACAGAGAGGCGTCATCACCGAGCCTATTTACCCGGAGGCGGTTAATATGGTGAGTTTGATCTGTGTACTTATCTATCTTTGACTACATCATTGCTTACCATCAGGTGTGATGATAATCTATCTATTCGACTACATGCAAAAAGAAATTTTAAAATTTCGCGGACTACCCTGAAGTACCCCGACGTATGGCGAGTAGGTATCCGCCCTTACAGTGTTAACACCTTTACAGTCCAGAGAAAGCGTTTCGCCTCGTTTATACCCCGTAAATCGTAAGACTGGATCAATTTGTCTGTTGCGGTCTTCCCGTTTAATTATAATTTAGGTGTCTTCAAGGTTAGAGCGAATAGGCTCTTAATAAACTAGTGCATTTTACTATCGACAGTAGTGCTAGACTGAGATCATAGGTGAGATCACAGTCAAGCACTAGTTTATATTATTAAAAAAAAAAGTATTCACCTTGAGACTGATGGTAGACTTATATTGAATACTAGCTTTTACCCGCGGCTTCGCTCCCGTCAAATGACTACCCTACATATCCTACGCTACCCTACCCTACACTACCCTACCTACCCTACACTACCCTACACTACCCTACACATCCTACGCTACCCTACCCTACACTACCCTACCCTACACTACCCTACCTACCCTACACTACCCTACACTACACTACCCTACACTACCCTACACTACCCTACACTACCCTACACTACCCTACACTACCCTACACTACCCTACACTACCCTACACAACCCTACACTACCCTACACTACCCTACACTACCCTACACTACCCTACACTACCCTACACTACCCTACACTACCTTACACTACCCTACACTACCCTACACTACCCTACACTACCCTACACTACCCTACCTACCCTACTTTACCTAACTTTTCTTTTTTTTTTTGAATTTTTCTCTCCGTAAGAACCATCACTGAACTTCAAGGAACATTTAAAAAAAAAAATCAGCCGAATCGGTCAAGCCGTTTTCATGTGATGTCGTGACAACGAAAAACGGGTTTCATTTTTATATATATAGATTGAAAAAGTATGCTAACTATAACGTAGAGCCTAGACTTAATGAAGGATCCTTTAAACATTTTTCAATCAGCTCTTGAACGCTTAATAACGTCAGTACCTCCGCAGCCTCCTACCTCCTCTTTGAAACTGATAAGCCATACTAGCTCTAACGCTGGCTCCGCAAGATTGGAGAGATTGGCTCCATAGTAGCAGAGATAAGGCGCTTTCTAATATTGTTAGGGGTTCCTTGGAAGGATTATTTTTTGTTCTCGCTTTTTCTTTTAACTTTGTACTTTGTCGTGACGGTTTGCCAACGAGCAATGGAGCACAGTACGAGTATACTGAGTGTTAAATTAATGGATCGAGTTCGAAACACTATTTTGCACTTCAAAACCAATAAAAGTTGACGTGGCTCAAAAGGCTGCCCAACTGAAATGGGACTAGGCAGGACATGTCTGCCGCATGCCCGGCAAACTGTAGGCCATGATAGATTCCGCCATAACTGGCAAGAGGAAGTGCGGGCTCTCGAAAGATAGAAAGCTTTTGCCCAGGAATGGGACACAACAGGCTTTTAACGATGGATAGTTGCCTTGTTTCAAATAATAGTGTTTTACAGGATCTGTTCTCATATGTACCAGGATATTACACACATGGCTGGTCGTAGGTATTCTAGACTAGCTGCTTTCAGTAAAACTAATAATTAAAACCTTTTTTATTCACTTCAAGTATACTTAATATCAGACATAGTCATGTTTTAGAATAGCTGCTCCTAGTTAAACCAATAATTAAAGCCTTTTTTTATTTACTTGGGTTACTATTTATACTTACTAAGTGTCAAGTATAATATGAGTCCAAGGAATCACGATGTCCCATACATCTAAGTTACTAAGCCTCCTTTCACCCCCTTATTGGTAGAATTTTGAAAAATCCTTTCTTTTCGGATTCTTACGTCATACAAAGAACATACTCTCCAAGTTTCAGGTCTTTACAATCAGCGGTTTGGGCTGTGAGTTGATCCGTCAGTCATTCACGACAAAGCATTTTATAAGTATAGATTTCACCCGCTCTAGCAAGAGGACGTATCAGACTTTTACTGACTAAAACCCACCTGTATACTTCAGTTGCCCTTTGCATTCTAGTAGGATAACTCTTACAAATGTCCCCACAACCAACCTCCACAACATCTGGATCCATGGATTGGATTCCAAAAGGAAAGCTCGTGACCCCGGAACAAAGGCAAAGAAGGAACGGGGTAGGGTTTACTCATCAAAAGTCTGACACGCCCTCCCGCTCCGCCCATAAGCGAGAGAAGCCATTCTGATGATTCGCCTCTTAAAAAAAAACCCTCCTCCAAAACCTAGTTCTGAGAAACCAGAAACTGTGTTGTATAGTCGAGTCGAATCACTCAACGAAGCAGATATTTTCACAATCACAACACAATAGGAGAAGGATGTCTTACGCCTAATTATACTCAAGATAATATCATTGTTAGACTGTTCAACAAAACCTCCTTAATTTCGAGTCAATCACGCCACAATGAACATTGTAAGGCTGAGGGTATAGTAGCCAGCGATTTGCGATGCGACTGGAAGCGAAATGAGTTAAATACGGTATACACTATAAGCGAAAATCCGGCGTATAATATTATGCCTAAATAATATTCTCCATCGTCGGCTACATCATCGCTTACCATCAGGTGAGATAGTGGTTAAATGCAAAAGCCTATCTATCAATACATAGTATAAAGTCGCTTTCTCTGTCCCTATATCCCTATAGTATGCTTAAATCTTTAAAACTGCGCAACTTTTGATGCGGTTTCTTTTTTAAGTAACCTTCAACAGGGTTACTTGTCGTGTAAGTGAGAAATTATTTAATAAATCTCGCCGATAGTTGATGTTGTCGATATGTGAATACATTACCTTCTGTTGTTCCTATCGCTTAAGAAAAGCAAATATCGATAGTAATATTTGGCGTACAGTGTAGCCATAAACATGAATTTCAGTTGTTTGTTTTATTTGCTCATCGCAGATCGCCTCATTGTCCAATGTAGCCTCAGCCTAAGCCCCTTGCGCTTACGCTTCATGAAACTCGAATTGTTTTCAAAGCCCAAGAATGTCCCAACCGCCCTCTAAATAGCTACATTCATTTACTTTCAACTTTTCTTTAACTACCCTACATTTTTCTTTGAAAAGTATCCGAGCCTATTCGCGCTCAAATGCACTGAACAAAGGGAAATTGTTTGCGGAACTTTTTTGGGTTCCGTCGAGGTAAAAACAAAGAACTGAATATCGGTTTATGTTAAAGAGAGTAAGTGTTTGTGCTAAAAAAGAGGGGTTGTTATAATATTGACCGCTATTTGTTACCTTAGCTCTTAAAGGGTTGAAACGATTTGGTTGCGGTCTTTTTATTTGAAAGCAGGATTTTTAGCCATTGTACTTAGACATGTTGGATATAAATACATTCTTTTAAACGGTCAAATGTGAGGGAGAATCAGATTTACTGACTAAAACCCGTAGTATTCCTTCAGTTACTCTTTGCGAGGGCCTTGGTAACACTTTCAAAGACCAAACCCTCCTAAGCTAAGCGAACAACCAAAGCAAGCTTCCAAGTACTAATCAGAAACAAAGTCACAATCGTCTATTATTAGCGGAGGCCTCCGAAACGCAGAATATTCGGAAGGCCAAGGTTTTAGAGAATTATTAATGAAGACCTTTCCGACTGTGTTGTGTTCTTGTGTTGTCTGCCGGACTGTGTATTGACGCAGTTTGTAGAATATTGTGAAACGGTAGTAGGTAGAGGGTGGGCTTCTCAATGAGGATTTTTAGTTAAGTACGTCTTAACAACGTTTGAATCCCCAACCGGTCCTATGAGACCGCGCTGTTATGGTTTTACTATTGTGTCTCGTTTCGCGGGTATGTGATAGGTTAAACCCTACTTGCTATTGCAAAATTTTGTCAGGTTTTCAGAGTTTGAGAAATACCCAACTTCAAATTAAGCATAAATTTGGAGTATGTGTATTTTCTACTTCTACATACCTCAATAATTTTACCAGGGATTTTGCCTATATCTTAGCGTATATTATTTACATAATTTGATAATGAATCGTTTATATGTTTCATCATTTTGTGTGTGTGAGTGCATTTTAGCCAGTAAAGGTCTACTTTCCCGCCATCCATTCCGCACTTATTTACTGTAATCTAACTTAACCTATCAATACCCGCAAAACGAGACACAATAGTAAGACAATGACAGCGCAGGCACCTGATACCGCTCGCGGATTCATGAATTAGTTCATGAATCCCCGACCGGTCCTATATAAAAAAAAATCATAAAAGTCATAATATCATAAAAATAATCACATTCTCGCTTCTCGATTTTCTGCGGGAGTGCTTGATCACTACGTCAATAAACATAAACTTATGCCTTTTCCGCCATCTGCTACAATTCTTCCAAATTATTTTTCCTCATCCTACCTATTGTCTTTACCAAGTGCGACTATCGTAAACAAACATACTATACCTACGTTATTCTAATATCAATTGATTTATGTGTCCAGTTGAATTCACGGACGAGGACAATAGCGCCTAACTATTGAATAGACATTGTCTATTGACGAATTGTCGATGAATTGACGATGATGATGCCTGAGGACTATGCATTACGAATCTATAGTCTTTCGCCGAGGCATGAGCCAAAAGGTAAACAAACCTACCCTATATAACCTAGTGAACATATTTTACAAAAATAACTACGGTATTAATACACTGACAACATTAGAAATTATATTTTAGAATGATGTCTGTGGAACTTATGTTATCTTTTCAGATTTATTTGAAATCAAACATTATATATGCCTTTAATTATTTTCTTAATGTTTATTAATTATGCATTAAATAGTTTACATGTAAAATAACCTAAAAAGACATTTTAATACTACTAAATTGTAGACCACAGATACTGCGAACATTTTGCATTAAAATGTGACGTTTTGTCATCGATCGGGTTATACCCACTATTTTGAAAAAATAATTTCTTTGTTTACCTTTTGGCTCATGCTCCGGCGAATAGACCATAGATGTTCTGATAGTTTATAGTGATGTAATTTTGGTTGTTATTGCTTTCTAGAGATTTTGTTATATGATACTTTATATTATAAATGTGGAAGTGACTGTCTGATTGTTACTTTACATGTCAGTTAAAATCGGATCATCCGTTTGGGAGCTACGATGCCACAGACAGACACATAGGTATACATTTACACACACAGACACGTCAAACTTATAACACTCGTTTTTGCGTCGGAGGTTAAAAATAGGGTTAGACAGAAAAAGGAAAACCATTAAGGAAATCTTTTTGGTTTTTTATTTCTGGACCACGTCTTAGAATAGCTCGTATGATATTTTTTACCTCGTTAAAGTTCATGTCAAGCAGTGGTACATAGGCGAACTTAATGCAACATGGCATTCTCTACCATGTATTGTAGGTATGTTCTCTTGGTATAAAGGAGATTGCCCGTTTTGTAAGGGAAGTTGGGTCCCAGTGGAAAATGCTTGTGCCCTGAAGATTTTTATTTTACCTAATAGTAAAAACATAGCATTTTCATAATCGGAAACCTTTTTTCATTGTGCCACCCAGGTTCAGGAGATATCATTATTTTTCTGTTTTAAAAATGTAGGTAATAATTACATATTGACAGACTAAACATCACCATGAGCATGGAATTATGTCTCTATCACTTTAATTCCATTAGTTTATGAAAAATTATATAAAAAATAATTTGCACATAAAAAAATAAATAATATTTTTAGGTTATTATTCCAAACAAGTAAACGACAGCACACAAGGGACCTGCCCCGTGGCATTCTCCTTTCTACTTTCAAGCAAGTGAAACCGCTAATATGAGCGAGTGTTACAATAAAGCCCGATTAAACAATACCTTTTCTCTTGTCCACAGTTCGCGATAAACCTATTCCGGACACTACCGCCGTCGTCGAACCCGAACGGCGCGGAGTTCGACCCCGAGGAGGACGAGCCCACGCTGGAGGCGGCCTGGCCTCATCTCCAGCTGGTCTACGAGCTGTTCCTCCGGCTGCTGGAGTCGCCCGACTTCCAGCCCAACATCGCCAAGAAGTATATCGACCAGAAGTTTGTTTTACAGGTTAGTTTATAAAGTGCCTTTTTGCCTTCGACAGATTATAATCTAACGAAAAATGATGCGTTAAATTGTAAGTAGTATGTTACAGGGCACAATCTTTCGATAGTTTACAATCTCGCGCGATAGATTATAATCTAACGTTATTTACAATTTTACGGTGATAGATATTCTGATATTTGTTATTTCGCGAATTAATATAATTTTACCTTGGTTAGGTAATCGACAAATTAATCTTGACGCTCATCATGTTTGTGACATCTCGCTAGGAATTTATTTAGACTCTGTATAAAGGTACCTAGTGCAGGAGTCCCTGACAATTTCGTACTTTTCATGACAACATCCGATCTGAACTAACTTGGATAAGAAATACATAGAGATGATATTTTTAACTGAAATGTTATAAAATGGTTGAGACTGTCCGGCGCCGGGATAATTCATATAGTGTTCTGTATCTTGGGTTAATTCACGTTGTCGACCAATTAACTTCTTATTAAAAAAGACTGTCATTTTTATTTAGAATTATTTTTTTAAAAGACAGAGATGGATCGCGTAAATCGCGTTACTCCGTCCCGGCTACTTTTCTTTGAGAACGGAGAAGAAAAATTAACATAAACTCCGCCTCCTTTTTTTTTAACCGTTGCTAGCGTTTGAGCTCACCTCACTTCCATAGGTGCTATTCCACAAACGAGCAACTTGTATTGTGAAAGATTTGTCAAAGAAGGAAGTGGGATGCATGCAATACTTAGCTTTAGATTTTCCAACGATGTCAAGAAACTAGAATGTGTGTCACAGAGAAACTGAATGAATTCTTTACTATAAAAAGCAGTACAAGGATTAAAGAGTACGTTATAAAGGAAAGAAAGGTGTAGGCGTTTCAGCGATTGCGAATATGAAGCCATTTGAACTTGGTACCATACAAACTTCAGCCTATATACTTATTGTCCCGGCAATCGTTTTTCAGCCGTATAAAATATCAAAGAAAAAATTGGAGGTGAAGTAAGGAGAGTAAAAATAGCTTAGGACTTGTACCCCACCTACATAACCCACCTACACCTACCTATCTATAGACCTAACGAATATAAGACTAAACGCTTTGCCTCGTCGTTTATACCGCGTACATCGCAGGACTGGAACAATTTTCCTGCTGCGGTCTTCCCGTCCGATTATAATTTGGGTGTCTTCAAGGCTAGAGTGAATAAAAGGCTCTTAATAAACTAGTGCTCCTCGCCATCAACAATTGCATCACTGCTTACCATCAGGCGGGATTGCAGTCAAGCGCTAATTAATATTATATAAAAAATATAGGTAAATATACAAAAAAAAACATAATATGCGGAAAATAACATAATAATCGGTTAAGCCGTTTCGGAGGAGTCCTATACTTTGGATCACGTCTTTTAAAAGGCTAGATCGATTGTTATGAATTTTTTCTACGTTGACACTGTGACACAACATTTTTATATATTAAAAGATATACTTATGTATAATGAGATAGTAAATTAAATTTCGATATCGTGGCAGTCTGTAGGATGCTACAAATAATTCATATTTCTTCGGTCTATGTGGTTTACTTCGGGGGAAGTTTATGAGTGTATACGTCTGTGTACGTGTCTCAGCTGAAAGGAGAATGCCACGGGGCAGGTCCCTTTTGTGCTGTCGTGTACTTGTTTCGAATAATAACCTAAAAATATGATTTATTTTTTTGTGTGCAAATTATTTTTTATATAATTTTTCATAAACTAATGGAATTAAAGTAATAGAGTCATAATTCCATGCTCATGGTGATGTTTAGTCTGTCAATATGTAATTATTACCTACATTTTTAAAACAGAAAAATAATGATATCTCCTGAACCTGGGTGGCACAATGAAAAAAGGTTTCCGATTATGAAAATGCTATGTTTTTACTATTAGGTAAAATAAAAATCTTCAGGGCACTAGCATTTTCCACTGGGACCCAACTTCCCTTACAAAACGGACAATCTCCTTTAACTGATGAAATTGGTCAAATTGTAAACTGTTCACACTTTTTTCCTTATTATAGATAGGCTCGCATTTGACCACTATCTCACTTGATGGTAAGCGATGATATGGTCGACGATGGAGCACGCTTGCCTAGAAGTAAACTATTCATTCTTAACTTAGAGACCTCTAGGTTGGATCAACCAGGAAACACTGTTGTAAGTTTTTTACTTTATCTATGCTAATGCTGACGTCATTTTCGATTGTTTACAAGCGTTATCAATAAAGATAATAAACAGTGAAGTAGGTACAAGAGATTATCAGTGATGATTACGCGTGCCTTAATTTAGATCTATTGAAAATGTAGGACAAATGTGCGTCGTTTGATAAAAATATGCTAACGGACAAATGTTGAGATTACTTACGAAAGCAAATTAAACATTAAATTAGTATCGACTTTTATGAATAGTCATGATGACTATTCGCATTCAAACAACAAGGTGTAAAATAGGGTTCACCCGTGGTCTACCTGTGTGCGTATTTTTATCACAAACTGTTCAGCTGTTTGAGCCTGAAATGTGGGCCAGATGGTCGATGGGGTTGAAAGGTTCTGAAGTGGCGACCACGTACCGGATAACGCAGCGTTGGAAAGACTCCCACAATTATTATTATTTTGGCGACACTTGGAGGAGGACTATATCCGAACGCCTTTCGACTGAAATGATGATGATGGTTTAAAAGAAAAATACACACTTATGCAAAGGCTCGACTTTATAATATTAATGTGATGAAATAGAAAGCGTTTGTTCATGAATACCGACGACAGCTCCTCTGCCACCAACCCGATTAAAAAAACGTTAAAACGTGAAATGTAAAAATTGGTCGAAATAAAAACATTTTGCCAGCTGTTGTCTTCCCGTCTGTTTATAATTTAAGTATCTTCAAGGCTAGACTAAATAGGCTTTTAATAAACTAGTGCGTTTCGCCATCAACGATTGATCACTGCTTTCCATCAGACGAGATCGTAGTCAAACACTAGTTTATATTATTAAAAAAAATAACCTTCACCTGGGGGAAAGAGACAAGATAAGCGATTTGGTATATTTATTAATCTTAATAAAGAAAAAGAAGAAGTATCTCAATAATAAAGAAAACAAGACAAATGGCTTCGTACGATAACAACAGAATATTACATAGTTCGCCTGAACAACTATGTAGATATCTCGGTAATTGCTCGATGTGAACAACACGACTATTTTCTATAACGACTTATATACTTGTACATAGATAAATATGTATAGTAAATGTACATTCATTAGTGTTGCCAGTTGTCCTGTTTTCCCAGGACACCTAATTTTTTGTATTGTTTTTGACTTTCCTGGATAGTTTTTAACCAAAATCCTGAGCCGCTACTCTGGGTGCTTACAAAGCACCCAGAGTAGCGGTACGATTGTGTAACGCTACCTTATAGGCAACCTAACCGTAGGGTCCCAGTAGGGTCGAAGCCTACTGGGACCATAAGTTGTGTAGTTTTCGCGGTGCCCTAGAATTTAAAAACCAAAGTCGCAACGTGCCAAAATGTAAATTACTTTTAATTAAAAAATTTAATTACTTGAATTATTATATAAATTTAATTATTGTAGCTCTATAACCGCACCTTGTTTTTATTGGTTTTTATACTGAATTGTCCTGGTTTGCCAACTTCAAATCCAACGTTTTTTAATTTTGGGTTGGCAACCCTGACATACATACATATTCGCCATCGCTCTTCTTGCCCCTCCTCGTGTGTTATTGAAAGCAATTCCGCTTAGCGATTGATTTGTAGTACGAGTAACTGATACTCGCTGAAAATATGGGTGTGGAATAAACTTGTACTATGTGTAGCCGAAGCTATGCTCGGAGATTCCTTGCGTGATCACATCAGAAATGAAGATATTCGCAAGAAAAGCAAGGTTACCGACGTAGCCCAAAGAATTTTCAAATTAGTGGCAGTGCACATTGTTCGCAAAACAAATGGTTGATGGGGACAAAAAGTTCTGAAGCAGTGACCACGTACCGTAAGACGTTGGGTTCTTTTTTTTCTTATCGGTCTGCGTTGTAGGCCTCTTACAACGGAGGAACGAAATAACGGATACAAACATACAAGTTGCGATTAACTATGTTGTCCTCTTAAGAAAGAGTCTTACGCTTGTGCCATTTAGGAAACGTGGAAAACTATTTACCCACCGTAAAAATTAAATAAGTACTATAAGTAACCAATCCGCACAGCGCCGGCGTGGTGGGTTACTGCCCATTCCCTCTCCTAGAGAGGAGGCATGAGTCCCAACAGTGGGAACATTACAAGGCTGATAATGCTAATGCTATAAGTAATACCAAGAATTTCCCAACAGAAAAACACTACAATATTATATAAAAGATGGGAACCGGCAGTCACATAGTTCAATGAGTCGTTCAATTAATAAATTACATTATATTACCGCAATATGGCACCATTGGAAACTTTACGTACTTCGCCTCATCAACGCTTTACCACGGTAATTGCGCTGACAAACAGAGCTATATCTATTTATACGTTTACACATTTATTTTCTATACATATAAATAAAATTGAAGTCTCTAATCTGTTTGTAATATCAAAATATATTTTTTTAACTAAATGCATACGAAAGCATGTTTGATAGCTATCACAAATATGACATTTTTAAAGTTTTTGGTCTGTTTGACCGTCAGTTTGTCCCAGTCAATCTCCGAAGCGGTTGGACCGATTTTGACACAACAGGTAGGTACTAATAGGAAGATAATGTTATAAGAATTGACATACAGTTTACTTAATTTTCTTTTTAATAGGGTTCCGTGCAAAAAACTTCTTTTGTTTGATCAAATGTTAGCATGGTGTTTTATGAGTTTGATTCGGATAAACCAAGTCACAGGCATGAGATAGGATTCATAATATATCTACCTAAAATAGTGTCGTGTTTGATTGGCAGACCTAAAATTATCCTTTTTCGCTCTGTAGCAGTCGGGTAAAAACTACGAAACCCGACAGATGTTTTTCTAACAAGGTGTAAGGTGTACTCGGAACGTTTGTATAAACTCTAGCACTCGTAAGTTTCTAACATGAATAGTTTGTAGTTGTATGCAAACGAAGTTCCGGCGAACAGTGAACTAGGACGGGCAACACTGAAACTTAGTTAGAAAATACAATTATTTGATGCTTTTCTTTGCAGAATAGTAAAGAAAAACATTGATTCATTTATGTTTATCCGCCTTTGTACAATGTTTTTGTGCATAAAGCTTAATAAATAAATATCAATCATTGGACTGCGGAATTGTTCAGAAGTATCATCGTGGCAATAAAACGGAAAGGGCAACTAAAGGACATGAGTGGGTTTTATTCAGTAATAGTCTGACAATCTGGTCCCCTTCAGTGGGAGAAGTCACTGCTCCTGCCTGCCGCTTCGCCCGCAAGATAATAGATAATTACCCCAAAGTCTTTTACTCCCGAGAAAAATAGATAGACTGACACCAAAAAGTCTGACCATCAGTCTATACAAGGAGTATAGTGTTTCCCAGTAAGTGGGTTGTTGAGGTCTGATAGGCAGTCACTCCTAGTTTACAAGGATATTCAGCCGCATTAGCATAGACTGGAAGCCGGCCTTAAACTAGTTGGGAAAAAAAAGGCTAGGGAGATGATGATATATGCTATTCTAGGACATGGTTTACCCGTATAACAAGGTTTATTTAAATCCGTTCAGCTGTTCGAGCGTGAAGAAGTAACAAATAAACATTCGCCTTTATAATAGTAATTTTCAGTTACAATATTTAGAAAACCCTAAAGGCTTTAACCTATTTACGAAACTAACTACACAAACACGTCCCATTCAATATAATGTAAGTAGGCAACAAACAATTCTGCCTACATTCATGTGTCGCCCTTGATCGCTTTATTGAGAGCAATCCTCGCTTGCCGAGTGATTTATATACCTCTTTGATTTATCAATGGCTGCCAGTCTTTGAACGCTGATTGGTTGAGTGAGACCTCCTCATGCGAGCGTGTTGAAGGAAATTCTCTATAGTTATAGGTACTGATGAATTGAATGTTGCCTGTTTGTTGAAGGAAATTAGGTCTCTTCTTGTTGTAGGGTTACGAAGTAATACTAGATATTTCGTGAATAGATGATAATTAAATTTACTGCCAAACAATGGTCTGTGACCATTGTTTTTGGGTGGGAAATCATCTAATTACTTCTTCCTAGGGCAGAGCGGGAAGGCATGTTAGACTTTTAGTATCTAAAGCCCTCTCCTATGTTTCTTTTATACCTTCTTCCAGGGCCTTGGGGTTCTCTATCGCACAATCCATGGCCTCAGTAGGCTTCGACCCTACTGAGCCCCTACGGTTTTGCTGACATCTCCTTGAGGTGCGATTGGAACACTATGCGCCATCAACGACTGAGTCTCGGTCCAGACGATTACCAGATGGCCGCACGACGAGCTACCCACTGCTCCCCGCTTGCTTGCTTACAGTGGCTGGTAATCAAGGTTGGAATCCCGACGACTACAGCATGAGGAAGTACGGTCCCTCACGCGCGGGGCCGTTATGTTCACACTGAAATCATTGGAAATGTCTCTCGCGTTAGACGCTCTTAACCTTTAAAGTCACAACAAAACGGAGCTCAATCAACCATGTAATAAAATTAAACAATGAAAGAAATCACATTCCACATTATCCACGCTAGAATTATGTTTTATCATCGAAAATCAATTACAGCGGAAAAATTGTGTCCACATTCTTTGAATTTCACACCTTGTTTGGTAAATAGTGTTTAGATTGAGTGGGTATGGCGAAATAAATGCGTTTATTATAGCTCCTTTTTCCCGCGGGGATTTTCTGAAAAGGAAACCCATAGCCTTAAAACGCTAATGGTAACTGAATGCCACAAGTAGGTTTTAGTCAGTTAAAAAGTCTGACACGTCTGAGACTTTAAAGCCAAGGATACACTAGGGGACAAATGGAGCAACATGTTGCGGAACATGTTGCTCAACAACTACGTGGAACATGCATACTGACGCGGGACTCGTGCGCTCGCTCTCGAGGCGGGAGCAAGCAACATGCCCCGCGTCACGTACTATGTTGCGGGGCATGTTGCAGGACAATATGCAACGTTGCAGTGTCACGTAAATTTAGTGTTGCGCGTCGTGTTTCGGGACAAAATGTTCCCTAGTGTATCCCAAGCTTTATTGTCTACAACCCACGTATAATAAGCATCAGCCTTATAATGTACCCACTGCTGGGGCTCAAGCCTCTTAGACAGGAAATAAGCTGTAATCCACCACTATAGCCCAGTGCGCGGGTAGGTTACATGTCTTCGTATTTTTTGGTTCTGGGACATGTTGGTTTCCGCACGATGTTTTCATTTTCATTCACCGTATTTTTATTACAATGGTGATTAAATTAACTATACAAAGTAATGTACCTGGTTGGGTTTGAACTCGTAACACAACTACTAGGCCACCACTACTCTTGTTCTTGCTCCTGTTCCTTCAATTATCATACCCACAGCCCACGTAATCAACCCTAATAACACATCAATATAAATGTACCTATTACTTCAATACAACCCCTTTCACCCTACTTAGGTAAAAAAAAGTACGTAGTCAATAGTCATACATCAATTCAACAACAAGTAATAAATAGACGCAGAAATCAATAACATATGTCGCATGCCATAAACCTACTCATACAGACATCAGCTTCAACATGTCTATGTGCTACCCCTGTTGTGGAAGCTATGAGGCTATGTCCATTGAACAGCGGTGAGCGTAGCGTAAGCGGGCAGCGGGGAGATAGTCATTATTGCAAGTTTTTTTTGTAAAATTTTGTTTAATTTCGCACGAGTCTAAATTATATGAATATATCTTCCTTGATTAGTACTTTTTTATGTTTGTAAATATCGCATCAAAATCCGTTTCGTGGTTTAAGAGAAGCTAGCTAATAAATAGACAGACGTGGAAAGCTACACCGTTTAATCTGTAATAGTATCTTGTTATAATGAAGTAACAATTTGTAGGAAGTAATCTCTGGAACTACTGAACCGATTTTGACAATTAAATTATTTCACCAGTACCTAAACAACGGGAGATTCTTGAATGATAATAAAACGACATTATTCCTGATTGACATAGGCTATGAGTATTTGATTGTGATTAATAATAATCTTTTCTCCAAAAATATTTCATGGCCCTTAAAATGGGCATGGGTCAGTTAGTACTCTGTAACTTAGATAATTTTCCACGATAGCAGCTCATCGCCCCCGGACACCTGCACTTTGGAGGACTTAATGGTTGCCACCGATGCTGCAATTAACGTAGCTACCTACTGGGCCCAAAGAATTTGACGAGTTTACCTTCGATTCGAAAAGAAAAAGATCGCCCCCGCTGCTCCTTCACCAAACCCTCTTGCTTACCCTTACATGATCGATTTCAATGAATCTTTCATCGCGATACCCCATTTGTTTACGACAAGAATCATGTGAATACAAACTTCTTGCTCGCTTTGATCTTTTCGTTTACCAAACCTCCTTTTTGTGGTGAAAGGTGTGGAATATTAATAGTGAGAAAAAAACAACACTTTTGAATACTAACAAGGTCGCTTTTGTATAATCTGGGCCTTTCTGTGTTAAGGGAGCAAATGTTTACGTTATTTGGTAAACAATATTATATTATGTCTAGCAGTTTGCCAGCGACTTCGATCGCGAAAATGTCTACCGTACGATCGGCATTGGTGAACAAGCAATTTGTTTTATGGACTTATAATACTTCTTATAGTCTTCTTCTTCTTTGTCGTCCGTTACTGCTCCCATTGTCTGGGTTCGGGTCTTTACACAATTCAGCGCCAGGACAGTCTGTCCTGGATTCTCGATTTTGGCAATTGGGCTTTCCTGAGGTCCTCGATGTTAGACTACCAGGTTAATGGCGGGCGGCCTCTCCCTCTCTTTTGTTCGGGTAAATTTAGGGCTGTTTTTACCACATAGTCTTAATAAAGTAGGTCACAATAATTAGTTTAGAAATCTATATGTCTATAACGTTCCCCACCGTGGCTGTCTGTCTGTATGCGATAAACTCAACAACCATTGATCGGATTGTCATGCGGTTTTCACCAGCAGACATAATGATTCATGAAGTAGGTTTAGATGTATAATATACGGATATTAAAGTTGCTCCTATTATTTACTATCGGTATTACTTCTGCACAGAATTCAATTCAGAAATTCATCAATGCAGAAACCTTTTGGTTGAAGACTTTACTCTAGCACTTTCATCTTGAAAACAGCTCAGTATCTGCACGATACGACAACGTACCGTAGTCAGGCGCCGCATCTTTTCACTTTAACGACACCGTACCGTGGTTATATGACCAGGCTCACTCTATTCCTCGTTAGGAAAGCACGATCAAGCGTCTGATCATCAAATCGCGTGTTAGCAGCATTGATTCAATGACTAGCAAAGTAAAACCAACCAGCCAACATTTTACAGGAAATTATATTCAATACAGAAATTGTAGCTTACTGGCCTTCACAACACATGGACAATATGGAGTGTAATCTACAATGCTTTAGATTGTATTATAATAAATTTGGATATGGTGTTTAACACCTTAGTTAGACGCTCTACCTACACACTGCACCGCGTCCCGCCGCGGAGACTGGTGACTCTCAAAGAAAATTTCGTCCGCTCGACCGCGTGGTCGGGCTGTATACGGATTTCTTAGAGGCCAATGCGACATGAGATCCGCTTCACGGTGCACCGCGGCGGGACGCGGTGTAGTGTGTGAAGCGCCTTAGATAGTTTAGAAATCATAACAAATGAAACGGGAGGGATGGATTGGCTTCTACCCAGAAGTAGGACAAATTTTAATTTTATGGCATCATCATCTTTTCAGCCGTCAGAAGTTCAATGCTGGACATTGACCTGCCCAAATGTAACTTAATGTGAGTGTAAAAAACAGCCTATCCCATATGAACGCGTGAGGATTGATTTAAAGAAGGGCAGCATGTATTATCGACATTTCTCTCCTACTTTTCTCAGATCTGGTCTATTTCTCCACGTGTTAATAATGTTTATTAACAAAATCCGCTTTCCATTGTCCACAGCTACTAGAACTGTTCGATTCAGAAGACCCACGGGAGCGAGACTTCCTAAAGACGACACTACACAGGATATACGGGAAATTCTTAGTACTGCGCGCCTACATAAGGAAACAGATCAATAATGTGTTCTATAGGTGAGTCTGTCAATGTGTATGGTATGTTATATACTCGTAGGTTTCTAGTAATGCTAAGGGTTCGTTGGAGAGTTATTTTGGTCCTGGAACGCAAAGAACAACTAAAGGGAGAGATTGGCGGTTTTTAATTAGCATAAGATTGACACTCCCTCTCGCTTCGCCTAGGGCGGGAGAAGTTAGGGCCAGACCACATTTATTTTCTTCCTAAGATTTTCTTGACAAAAATATAAAAAAACACGTTACCCCTCTAGGAATTACTCTTGTATCGTGGGTGCGCTCACTAACATAAGCGAGTGTACGCATTGGTGAACGATACATAAGACACTTAGACACGGAACAACTACCTACCTGTAGGCTATACAAATATTTGTTTCGCGCGAAAATCGAGACACCAGCAAACCCGTAGGATTCCAGCAGGACCAATGATTACTGGGGCCATGGATTCGCTTCCGAAAGGCGAGCAGAGGTCCTGGAACTCAATGCAAAGAAGGAACATAACAGTAATAACCATTTTATCAAAAGAATCAATACTCGCATGTCATAAGATAGCAAGACCGAGACAATGGATCGATTAGGGCTGATGGTTTGATAACAATTGCATTCAACACGGAAGTACAAGTGTTAGTAGGCGTGTATCAATTGTTTGTTTTACGATATCTATAAAACATGTACTACCTACGTACCTATCTGTGTGCAACATCTGTTTGCAACGGAAACCAAACCTATGCTTGATGTGCTGATAACAGCCACTGAGTACGTACTGAAAAGTCCTTGCGTTGGGCAGATGTTTCGATACACTCTTGGACAGATGTGTCTATACGCTCTTCATCATTATCCACCTAGCCTTTTCCCAACTATATTGGGGTCGGCTACCAGTCAAGCCGGATTTAGCGGAATACCAGTATTTTACGAGGAGCGACTGCATACCAGATCTCCACAACCCATTAACTGGGGTAACACGGTACTTCACGGCAAGACGAGTCAGATTTACTGGCTTCTGAATATTCGTGCCAAAGATCTACAAATGACAGCCGGGACCTACGGCCTAATGTGCTTTCCGAGGCAAGGAGGAAACTCGTTATGTTAAGATGCTCACCCATCCACAGACCAACCTTGGCAAGCGTAAATAAATAAAAAGTAAAAAAATAAGGCCTAATGAGAAAATAAGGCTTAAAGAGTAAAAAAGGCATTTCTTTACATGGCGTTCCAGGACACCTGGTTTCCCTTTCGGAACCATTTTCAACCCATGGCCTCAGTTGAGCCAGTTGAGGCTTCGACCCTGCGGGGCCCCTACGGTTATGCTGATGTCTCTTTCGGGGCAAGCGTGGAACACTACGCGCCGTTAACGACTCCGGACGATTACCAGACGGCCGGACAGTGAGCTATCCATTGCTCATCGTCCGCAAGGATGTGCTTCCGCTGGCTTAGGTTGGAGTAGTAGTTAGTTGAGAGATTGGCTGCTTTGTTACTTGTCGTGTGCCGCACGGAACAACTATTGCCTAAAGAAAATTGTTCCGCGAAACTTACGATCTTGTATGTGAGTTTACATGATTGTGAACACGATACAGGAATTAATTCTCGTGTGGCGCTAGGTTTATTCAAAAATATAAATAATAATGTTATTTTTTATAACCGCCCTACGCTACGCTATTCGCTTAAATATCTGCATTATACCGGTAAATATCAATATAATCGAACTGATCCTGAAACTCATTTATGTAGATGGGCAATTTAAAGCAATCCACTTCAGATACTGCAATCTCCTGTCGGTTTACATTTTCGGACATTATCCGTGACCTAAATATGTAAATAAAATTATCCAATATAGATTACCTACACTTAAAGGCTACCTAACTTAATAGAGGCTGGGCAGGAAATGTCTACCGCATGCCTGACAAAGTGTGGGCCAAAGTATGAGTAGCACAGTTACTCACAGTGTGGTCTGTTGCGACCCCATCTCACTTTCTTACAGCCCCACCGCGTTTCCCTCGTCATCGTGGGAGGGAGATGGTTGAATGAACTGGATAGATTATGTTAGAACTGGAAGAAGGAAGCGTGGGTTCGTTACAGATGGAAAAAGTGGTCAAACGCGAGCATAAGCTTAAAAAATTAAAATTAAATTTTATTGTGGAATTTTTACCATGTCATCTGGTCGGAGGATCCTCCCTTTTCAATGGGGTTTTGCGGGTCTTTACACCCTGTCCATACATCTCCATCACCGTCCATCATCGTCCAATACATCTAAATAGGAATCACGTCGACGTCTCCGGGCAATAACTTGGTAATCGAAAAGCTATTTTGCGATTACCGACTTTCTAACCCGGACAAAAAGTCGGTAATCAAAAAACTATTTTTTGCGATTACCGCCTTATTGCCCGGAAATATCGACATATAGGTACTTCAACAAGGCATCTTGTTATACCATAACACAGACATGTTTAGTAGTCATTTACCTTCAGCCCATAGATCCTGATTCTATTTATAATAAATAATAATGTACAAGGAAACGTGACGGACAATAATAACTAATAATTGCATCTCGTTGTCTATTCACGTGATAACATTAAATAGGTTTTAACTCAATGTCCGCGCTTCGTCGTGAAGCTAAAGGTGACTTTGATTTAAAATACATTACTATTTGAAAATATGTTTTTATTGCTATGTAACATTGGATGTGGTTGAAGAGTTGTTTTTGCCAACATCATCTGTATATTTTCAATTTAGCTATTTATACAACATGTAACATAATTAACGCACTATCCTCTTGGGGGGTCATTGTAATTGTAGTCATCATTATGAACAACTTTTACTATGGAACCAAACCTGAAATCGAGAAAAAGTAATTAGCTGTTCCCTACATTTATGATGGTTTATTTCGTCAAAATGTATGGAACAGCTGATTATTTTTTCTTGATTTCAGGTTTGGTCCTGTAGTAAAAGTTGTTCATAATGATGAGTACAATGACCCCCCAAGAGGATGTGCGTTAATTATGTTACTTGTTGTATAGGTGTTATTAATCGTCTCTCGGGTTACTGCTGCACTCCCATTGGTCGTAGCGTTATGTTATTCAGCCTACAGCCATCCACTCTAAATGGATTATCCGAGAAAGACTAAAAGATTAGACGGGCGTTTTTGTTTGGTTTAGGCAACTGCCCGAAAGATGAGTACGGGCTGTCGTATCTGTTCAAATAGCACTTAAATTACGTGATGCAGGATTTCGTAGTTCTTTTGTGACGCCATAGATGGCGCTATACGAGGTTTAGAATAAGAAAGCGTATAAAGAAACAAACGCGTAGAAAGACTTTTATGGTTGACCGGAAAGATCTTTTATATTCATAAACAAAATCCAACGAAACCTGCGCGAGTCCAACTATTATACTGAACTGTTAATATTTCAACAAGTCTATGAATCTCCACAATAGTACCATACCCTTTCCAGAATCAAAATAGTGGTTAAACGCAAACCTATCAAAAATCAAAAATAAAACCTAAACAACACCGAAAGTAATTATTCAAACGTATATCGTATTCGTATTCGGTATTCCCTTGCAACCAATCAAATATCCCAACTTCCACATAAACAGCAAAAACATTGACGCAGCGGGAATGGAACAATCCAATTTATAGTGCAATTGCGTAACTGTATACAAGCAACGTGCATACGTGGAAATCGCTTTCTATGTAAATATACTGGTTCGTCCCTACTTTGCGAGTTATAGCTGGTAGCAGTCTTACGCGTGATAGTGGAAAAATTATTTTAAGGGAACAGTGCACATTTTATATGGCGACTAGACTTGTAGAGTTACATTAGAGACACGCCACGTGTACAGATCAGGCGAGGCCCACTTGTGCGTCGGTGTAGTTCCCGCTTAACTCTTCTCTAAGTTACGAGTTATGTTAATGGTTTCAATTAGTATATCGTCCTATGACTTTCCTCGCTCTAAGGCGGGAGGAAGTTTCAGACTTTCACTGATCAAAACTTAACAACTGTTCCTTATTTGCCTTGCGTTCCAGGACCCCTGGTTTCCCTATCTGAACTCAGCCCATGGCTCCGTTCAGGTGCAGTATCGTTAGGGTGCAATATTGCCGAAGCCTATTAGGCCTAACGGTTTTGCTGACATCTCTAGGCGCCCATAGAACACTATGCGCCGTCGACGACTAAGGTTCGATCCGGACGGTAACCGACTGGCGAGGTAGAGGGCTACCTTGGAGCATTCATCTTAAGACTAAATAAGAAAATGTTAATGCCCCTGACTCCACTGCAGGGTTAAAACGATATCTATTGTCACCATTTTCGCCCGCTTAAAAGTAGAAAATAATTCAAGAACATATTCCCGGTATAAAAAAGTTTTTTGCAGGACATGGTCTGCCCGTGTGAATCTATTTAGCCTCATGCATATACGCATATTCATGAAAAATTTCGTCTTTTTAAATGTGATTGTTGTTTGTCCAGGTTTATATACGAGACAGAGCATCACAACGGCATCGCGGAGCTGCTGGAGATCCTCGGCTCCATCATCAACGGCTTCGCGTTGCCGCTGAAGGAGGAACACAAGCTGTTCCTCTTGAGGGTAAGCACATATCGATAACTCCACCCTTAGAGTGCGTATAGCATTATGCCCCAAATGTGCTATACACCTTTAGCTATATATAGCGATGGGTGATACCGATATATTTTTAACAATCGAAATAATCGGAGTCGTTAAAATAAACCATCGACTCGCCGTTCTACAAAATAATCGAGATGTTTTTCGATTGTTTCGAGTCAACGGAATCGACCGCTAGTTTTCGACTGTACGAATCAGTCACTCTCACTCGAAACTCTGAGACTGCCCGCCCACGACAGACTTTTTGTAGGTCCGATAATAATCGCCACATATAATCCTATAGTATATTCTGACCGACTTTTTGTAGGCCGTGTGCATTGCACTATTGCTATCAGTGTGGTCTATTTTTCACCTACAAAAAATCGTTCACCGATTGTTGGTCGTGGGCGGGCACTCTTAACCATCGAGGAACGCCTCACACATGAACACGCTATGCACCAGTCGCAATAACAGACCGAGTCGGACTCGAGTCAACGTCGATACAATCGAGATGTTCGTATAATCGAATAAACCTCTCGGTATCATACATCGCTAGGTATTTTGATCCCATATTATACTTGTTTATCTACGATACAGCATCGTAACGGGGAGGAGCTCGTGGCTAAATAATAACAGCCGCACAGGTCGATCTTCAAGGTTAAGCAACGCTTGCCTAGGTTGGTCTGTGGATGAGTGACCATCTTAACATAACGAGTTTCCTCCGTGCCTCGGAAAGCACGTTAAGCCGTTGGTCCCGGCTGTCATTTGTAGATCTTTGGCAGTCGTTACGGATAGTCAGAAGCCAGTAAATCTGACTCCAGTCTTGCCATGAAATGCCGTGTTACCCCAGTTAATGGGTTGTGGAGGTCTGGTAGGCAGCCGCTCCTCGTAAAACACTGGTATTCAGCTAAATCCGGCTTGACTGGAAGCCGACCCCAATATAGTTGGGAAAAGGCTAGGCAGATGATGATGACAGCATCGTAACGGTATCGAACTAAATTAGATATTAATTTCAACTACGCGTGATCATAAAAAAAAAACATTTTTCCATCGAAAAGGCTAATGGAATTATGCAAATGGAATAGGCATCGCGTCCCCCTGTGTGTGTTCATAATGTCAGTAACGTAAGTGGCAATTATCTTCTCCGGTGTAAGTGTACACTGTGTGTAGGTATTGTATTTTTATCCTATTATAATATATTATGGGGATATAGGAATTAATTCCAATTTTTTAACAAGGACAACATCTATAAAATAAATTCAAAGAAGCTGCCTAGCCATTTTTAATTGTGATAGAACTAGAGAACATTTATCAGCTGGTGTAATCTCGTCAAAAATGCTATCTGTCTCAACTAATTTATTTTTATTTTTGTAAGGTACTCAACTTCTTTTCCAAAAGTAAAATTATCCTATGTTACTCCTTATAACATCAGCTATTTATCAATGAAAGCCTAGTCTAAATCGGCCCAAAACGGCACGGAGGAGGACTCAAACAGTCAGACTAATAAAAAATTGCATATTTATTATGGAATACACTTTCATAATATGCACTTATGATGACCGTTGATTTGGCCGACGAAAGAGCAAGCTTATCTAGAAGTAACCTATTCACCGGGCCGATCATGTCTGCCGCATGTCAGACGAGCTGTGGGCTAAAAGAACTATTTACTGGACCCCATTACACGCAAGACGACATCGTTGCAGACCGAGGCGAAGGTGGAGAGATGAGTTGGATAATTATCGGAGGGACTGGCCTGCAATGGCTGAAGATGGGCGTGTGTGGAAAAGGGAAAGGGAGGACTTCGCCCAGCTGTGGGACACAATAGGCTAACTAACTAACCTATTCACTCTTGACCTAAAGAAGAAGAGGTGATTTCAATCCTACAATAAAAAAGTCAATATGTAACAAATGAAAACTAAGTAATTATTTCTACTAATTCCAGGTACTACTGCCGCTGCACAAGGCTAAGTCGCTGTCAGTGTATCACCCGCAACTCGCCTACTGCGTCGTGCAGTTTCTAGAGAAGGACCCTTCGCTCACACAACCCGTTGTTAGGTATGTAAAACATAAGCGAAGCTATATATGATAAATGATATTTGCTTCGAAAATACGTTTTTAAAAAACACTTACATGCCAATTTAAACTAGAGGCGACCGGTGTCTCCTAACTGACTATCCTGAGAAGAAACACCGAAACCAACTAAGTAGTCAAAGTCTCTTTTAAAGTCCATACAGTAAAAATGTAATGATCAAATTATTATTATTATGTATATAAGAGAACAGATTTCAGTGGACCTGTCCACTTTTGTTACAGTTTGCTTACCGATCAGTTGTAGTAGTAGTATTTCAACACTTGTAAAGTGTCTCAAATAAGCCTTTATTGCTCTAGGCTCATTATTATCAAAGCGGATTTGAACAATTTAGTCAAATCCACTTAATTCATAATAAACTATGAGAATATTTGATTTCCTCAGATACCATTTCCTTGAGTTATTTTTCATGTATTGGAACATTATTATTTCATTATTCCAATACATTAAAAACAAAATATACTAAAAATATTGAATACAGCGCCATTTAGCAAGTACCACCCACACCCAAACCTTTCACCTTGATATACCATAAGAATAAAAATACCAATTTCTCCAAATTCCAGGGCGTTACTAAAGTACTGGCCGAAGACGCACTCGCCCAAGGAGGTGATGTTCCTGAACGAGATGGAGGAGATCCTGGACGTGATCGAGCCGGCCGAGTTCCAGAAGATCATGGACCCGCTCTTCAAGCAGCTCGCCAAGTGCGTCTCCAGTCCGCACTTCCAGGTACGTTGGCGTTTTCTACTTTTTATTTTTCATTTCTAAAGTCTCTAGTCGTTGTACAAAATTTCATGCTGTTAAACCCAGTAAATTCGACTGTGCTTTGATATGTTACTCGAGTTTCTTTTTTATATTTATACTCGTACGGTCAGATGCAAAATAGCATAGTACAGGAAAAAAATCGTGCGGAGCGACAAATGACGCGATGAGTATTTTTCAAACACTTAACTCAAACGTTCAGGGGAAAATAGCCACTAAGGTATCATTGAGCCCCGAGCTCAAAAGATTAAATCTAACTAAACTATATATGCATTAAGCTTAATGATAGCATAGCAGAAAAGATTGACAATCCATTTGAGTTTTCCTTTTTAATAAGTTGTTGAAATGAATCACGAATAACTAACAAAAACATCAACAAACTCCCATTCCAGGTAGCAGAACGAGCGCTCTACTACTGGAACAACGAATACATAATGTCCCTAATATCGGACAACGCGACGCACATCCTGCCCATCATGTTCCCGTCGCTGTACCGCAACACCAAGAGCCACTGGAACAAGACCATCCACGGGCTCGTCTACAACGCGCTCAAGCTCTTCATGGAGATGAACCAGAAGCTCTTCGACGAGTGCACGCAGCAGTACAAGCAGGAGAAACAGAAGTAAGACCTGCAGTCCACGGATACGTAGCTTCATAGACGCATATTCGTCATTTACATACAGAACTATGAAACTGTGTTGACGAAGCTGCATCGATAAGACAGCACTACGTTGCCGCTATCTGTGTTACCAAAATATCTAGAGAAAGATCAATAATAACGTCATTTTCACGTAACAGGATTGTATGAAAATGAAAATATACATAAGCTGTGGACTCGTTTACCCTTATGGTAGAACTAAATTGCGCACACATGGGCCACGTACTCCGATCTGGGCGCGTCGGTTGCCATACATTTTATACGGCAAATAGAGAGCTACATTAGATCCAAGCCACGTGACGTCGTTCCACGAACAAATCAGCCGTGGCCCACGTGTGCGTCGGTCTAATGTAGTTCCCGCTTTATCCTGCTTCGTTAATGGCACAACAATACATCTTTTCTTGCAGGGAGCGCGAACGCTTAATCCAGCGTGAGGAGGTGTGGCAGGCGCTGGAGGCGAAGGCGCGCGTGGCGTCCGGAGACCCCAAGGACGAGCTGTGCGGCCTCACCTACCAGCGCATCGAGCAGGAGGCGCACGAGGTACGGAAACTCGTCTCATTGCCGCTAATATACATTTTCGACTTTACTAACTACTAGAGATCCACCTCAGCTTCGCACGGGTGCTTTATTATGCATGTATTATACATATAAATCTTCAAAACCTCCAAGAGGACAAGGCGGTGATCCGCCCAAGCGGGGCACACCTCTACCGTGTCCTCTGGGCGGTCGACACAGTGAGGATCTGCGTCATACGGAACGTGAGGCCGCCGTGACCTCTTTCCAACCACTCCTCAAAGAGGGGACTTACCGCCGCAATGACGGCGTGCCCAGTCACACTCGCCATGCCATCTTGAGATCCCGCCGGAACTCTGTCCGTCATACCACAACTTGTCGCGGCAGCGGAGTTTCGTCCCGGCCTTGCATCTCCACGCGCAAATCGTGCTTGCTTGCAAGGACCCGGACTAAGTACCTCCAGATCGGTGGCAGGCCAGCAAGAAGGCTCGCCGCTTCGCGGGAGATCATGCACCATTCGGATGACCATGACTCCCAAGCGTTCAGCTTGGCCTGCGGTCGCTTACCCAGCGACAGCGCCCAAACCGGCGCACCTTTATACCCTGTAACTCACAACTTGCGAATCCAAATCATGACTTTAACACACACAGACTAACATATTTATTACAATACAATTAACACCACCAATCTTCCCCACAGCTCCGAAAGCAAGGCTACAACGCGAGCAAACCCCTCCTGCGCAAGAAGTCGGAGCTGCCGGCTGACTCCACGACGGTGAAGGCGCTCATCGAGCACAAGCGCGCCGACGCCTTCCTGCCCACGCCGCCCGACGTCAACCAGTGCTAGCGCCGCCCAAGGGAGTCGCCCGCACGCACCGGACAGGCATGGTGATCACAGAACCCACGCCCAGGAGGAGTTGCCGACCTCCAATACACTCCGATAACCTACAATGAGTAAATGGCCCAGAAAAAATCACAGTTGCATTGCAAAGAGCAACGTAACGGGCTCTCAACATCAATTTCACCTCAAAAATTTAACAAACACAAAATGTGAGTTACACAAACTGATTTATTCAACGGCCTCTAAGATATTGAGCAACCATACAGACAAAATTAAACCAAGAAATTATGCCAAGACGTGTTTCTAAAGTGCCGGACATTTGACCGCTGGCAACACCGCGGCCACAGAGTGCGAGCGAGAGGACGCTATATGAGTGACACGAGTGACGCATTGTGCTCGATATTGATTAGTTAGTACACATATATTATTACGGTAGTGTCTTTTTGTTGATGTTTTATATCCACTTGGGTCGACAGTCGCGTTCGGATCGCGTGGTGACTAACCAATCAGAAGCCGTGTTGCCTTTGTGTTTTGGCTCGTGATTGGTTGGTTATCACGCCATATAAATTGCTACTTAAATGTACTCAAAGCACTGCTGTTATTGTATTATAATGTAATAAAAAGGAGTTTGTCATTCGTCGCAGTGTCGGCCTGTAATATATGGAGAAGTGATGCAAATTGTGAGTGACTGGGATGTAGTTTTCTTTCTGTGGTTCTCACGATTATTGCTTACTTACTGAACTTTTTAGGGATCGGACATACCGACAAACGGGGTAAATAGAAACAGGGGTGAATAGAAACAAAACCTTGATGAGGATTTTCAAATTTATTATTGAAGTGTAATGCTTTATTGAAACACAAGAATGGTGTCAAAGTGAAAATCGGTATCTTTTTACCCCCTGCGTTTCTATTCACCCCATTTGATTACTCTACCCTCCGGTTTCTGAAAGCCTTATCAATGTATACTGATGTTAAAGAACAGTTTTAGCTATCAGAAACTTGGAAAGCTTTTCAGAAATCATGTGTCGATACAAATTATGTTTGTTCTCCTACAGTTCAATTCTAAAACTTCATCCTTTCAGGATGTATCATTGTCAACACGCATCACAAAGCGACTCGGTTTTCCTCGTTCTTTTATAATTATAACTTTATATGTGACAGGTTAAACACCATTCCACGCCAGGACCACCTACGAAATGTTTCGAAACATTTTTAGCCCAAATCGTGTATTAATTTAAACTATATTTAGATTTATAATCATGTTGATTTAAAAGCCATACTGTTTTAGAAGAGGAAGCATCAACTGTGATCGAAAATATACAGTAAATGATAGAATATTTAAGTTTCCATCGTTATATTGATCACAATTGATAGCATCCCCACTCTACTTGAATTAATTTATTGTCTATAGAAACCAAATACATGAACACATGTTTATACTATCTGTTTGACATAAATATTTTATCGCTAAAGATTCCACGATCATGTTAAGTATATTTTTATGTCAAACGGTAGATATTTATATCATATATTTTAGTCGACTTTGTATATCGGGCGAGAAAATACCTGCACAACTAACGACGTAGCGTCTCATTTTAATCATTTTTAACATAATTTAAAATACAGTGTTTCGATTATTCTCGCCTTTATTGAACGGAAACATATTTAGCTTATGTCACTACACCTCATACCTAACTAAATAAGTAGACACATAAGTGTTACGGTTAATGATATTTAGGATTTTAATAAATCGTAATTCAGCCGTCCTACGGTAAATAAAACTATTTGATAAATGTGAAGACTACGATGTGCTAGCCGCTTCCCGCATTCTAAACTCGCTTGCTACACATTCGCTCTAGAAGTTTATAGGTAACTTAGAATACACAATATTTCCCACAGCGTAAGCTGAATATGTGTCCGTGTGTACATTCGACGTATGTTAGAATTATTTACAAAGAATATATGCCTATCTGCCTTTATGAAGTATGTTTATTTAAACTCGGGGCACCACGGTGACGTATTTCGATTTATTTAAGTTTCATTATTTTGTGTGTATAGAGTGCCAAAGGAGTTTGTTTTGAAGCCATTTCAAACAGTCGACTTAACATATGATGTGTAATGTATGTATAAAATGTATTAGATGAGCTTCGGGAACGAGAGAATGGATGAGATGCAGAGCACCTATGTATGTAGTTATTTATTTTTTTATTTTTAACATAAACTTACCCATGTTATCGAGTGACGACTGAAAGGGAATTATCAAGTGTTTTTAACGCAGTGTCCGATACTATCGACTAACGCTAGATTTTGTAACTTTTATATTTATAGTTATTTGCAATGATATGTAAAATGACGTTAATGTTAAATGTACAGTTTCACGTTACACATTGTCGTAGGAGGCCGCTTCCTCACGCAGACATAGGTTTTTAAACTTGATTCTAATGTTGCAAATATCCTTACGATGGCTCGGAAAGCATTTATATTAATATTTAGAGCTCTCGTCGTTACACTCGTACTTCATTAGTGAAACGGACACAGTTTCATGTTTCTGATCTCGTTACGTCTATGCCAAGCTTAAAAATCTATTCTCGAAAGAAGAATCACCACCACAAGGCCTTATTCCAGTCGATAGTATCCAATACTTGTACTATCTACCACCAGTTTTCAATACAGCAAGTGACTGTGCCGGACTATAATATAAACGATTTTAAAATAAGGTATAATAATATAAAATAAACTTAATGAATATGGAATATTTTGCAATACGCTTCTGGTAAGCAATTGAGTGCAATGTTTTGATAAATATACATACATATAGTGTCCCGGACAGTCACTTGCTGGTCTTGTCTGTTTGCGAGACGCATGATCGACAAATGACCTCACTTTAGCGAATTATTTGCAAAACGCTGTTCAACAAATTGATAAATTTTGTATAAATATTTATAACGATAATGTAACTGTTGAAAACAAATATTGTAACAGATGACATATTATAAGGTGCTTATGATTATCGTTATAATACAAAGTTGTGCATATAACGAGAGTTTTTATTTTCTATTTGTAACTTATCCTAATCCCCGACTCTACAGAAATTAAATTGCTACACCTAAGCAATGACAACGCAGTCTTAGGCCTTTTGGGCTTGCGGACGGCGAGCAATGGGTAGCTTGCCGTCCTGGCAGTCCGGTAATTATCCGGACCGAGCCCTTGTCGTCGACGATGCGTACCACAGAAATATTAATAAAGACTAAAAATGGCGAGCGGGCGATTTCATGTCCGCAAGGCATGCGCCCGTGGGGCAATGTGCTAGGCAACGGCCGCCACATAATACAAGTTATTATGTGATCCTTAACCACTACGTAATTCTGGCGCTCAGCAACTGAACAAGAAATGTAAAAATAACATCACGATACTTTATCAATGCGGTGTATTTCATAATACGGCCGCTAGTGGAGACACATGTTCCGACACATTTTTAACAACAAAACATATCTCTTCCTTTCTTTTCTTTCCTTTCTATGGTGCGTACTGTTCCACGCGCGCTTCAAAGAGATTTCAGCAAAACCGTATGGGCCCAGCAGGGTCGAAACCTTTACGACTATGGGTTGGCTTCTGAAAGGAAAACCCGAGACCCTGGAACGAAGGCATAAAGGGAACAACGAAAGTAAAGCGGCGTGTTCAGTAAGTCTGACGCTCCGCCTAACGCTACGCTTTGCTGACATCTCTTAGAGGAGCGCATGGATCAGCACGCACTGTTGCTCGGTCCGCTCAATTACCGGACGACATCCTACCCACTGCTAGAGATGGGTAACGACCCGGGTTAAAACCCATCTGTGGGTTAAAACCTGATTTTAACCCAGTTATCACCCGGTTTTAACCCATTAGCTTGGGTTAAAACTAAAACATGTTTTTGTTATTATTTAAGCAAGCAAATCTTGTAGTAAACATTTGTAAAACATGAATAAAATAATGTAACCTAAATAAATTGAATAGAACAACACCAGGGGCCTGAGTCTGCTATTTTTATAAAATTGTCATTCCAACATGATCCCATTGTCATTTGACTAAAATTTCGTAATCTGCTAATTCTTAATGATCGGTCAGTGGTCTCGCAATAGAGTTGTAGTAAAATGCCAATATCGAGCATATTGAAAGCAATAACTGCTCAATGACATTGTAATGGTAGGCCACGGCCGAAATGCATGTAAAATGTTGCATTTAATAATATATTATCTTATTAAAGATACCTAATAAGATCCCCGCGGACATCCGCGTACCGGCCCATCGTGCTGCTCGACGAGGTGGGCAAACTCTTTGAAAGAGTAATTGCAGACCGCCTCGTCGGGCATCTGGCGCGGGTGGAGCCGGATTTCTCGGATGGCCAGTTCGGCTTTCGCAGGGGGCGTTCCACGGTGGACGCCATCATGCGCGTGAGGGCTCTCACGACGGGGGATGCGGTGATTCGGGGCAGGGTCGTCTTGGCGGTGTCTTTGGACATCGCCAATGCCTTCAACTCCCTGCCCTGGAGTTGCATCGGGGCGGCACTTCGGTACCATGAGGTGCCCGCCTACCTCCGTCGTGTGATCGAGGACTACCTGTCGGATAGTTTCATCATCTATCCCGGTCACCAGGGAGAGTGGAGACGGCGAGAGATGTCGTGCGGTGTTCCGCAGGGATCGGTACTAGGACCGCCCCTGTGGAACATCGGATACGACTACGTGCTGCGCGGCGACCTCCCCGACGGGGTCAGCGTGATCTGCTACGCAGACGACACGCTGGTCCTGGCGCGGGGAGAGACGTACCAGGCGGCGGCCGAAACAGCGACACGCGGGGTTGCGATAGTCGTGGAGAGGATCCAGCAACTGGGACTCAAGGTGGCATTGCACAAGTCCGAGGCCATGTGCTTTCATCGCCCTCGGAACGCGCCACCACCGGGTTCCCAAATAACGGTAGGGGGGGTCCACATCGGCGTCGGGTCGACGATGAAGTACCTGGGACTCGTCCTCGACAGCTGGTGGACTTTCGAGGAGCATTTCCGACGTTTGGCCCCCAAACTGGACAGGTCTGGGGCCGCTCTGAAGCGGCTCCACGCGCTGCCACGACAAGTCGCGGCATGGCGGACAGAGTTCCGGCGGGATCTCAGGGTGGCATGGCGACTGCGACTGTCGCAACCCAGTGCTGGGCACGCCGTCATTGAGGCGGTAAGTCCCCTCTTTGAGGAGTGGTTGGAAAGAGGTCACGGCGTCCTCTCGTTCCGTATGACGCAGGTCCTCACCGGACACGGTAAGTTCGGGAGGTTCCTGCATCGGATCAAGCAGGAGAGGACGCCCGGGTGTCGCCACTGTGTGGACCGCCCGGAGGACACGGTGGAGCACACGGTAGAAGTGTGCCCCACTTGGGCGGAGTACCGCCGTGTCCTTGTGGAGGCTATCGGGGGCGGTGACCTCTCGTGCCGGGTTCTGGTTCAGGCCATGGTCCGGAGCGAGGAGGGGTGGCATGCGGTCGCCTCCTTCTGCGAAGCAGTAATACTCGTGAAGGAGGCTGCTGACCGCGAGCGGCGCAATTTATTTTTTACATAAGACATCTTGGAACAAGAGCGTTCTGCTTCACAGCTACTGGTTGGGTCGCCTCCTTCTGGGAATCAGTAATGCTAGCGAAGGAGGCTGCCGACCGCGAGCGCACGAGGGAACGGCCCTCGCGCCGCCGCCGCCGAGATCCCGATCCCGATTTCCGACCACCGTAGGCGCGGGTTCGCGGACGGCGAGCACTGGGTAGCTCGCTGTCCGGCAGTCTGGAAATAATCTGGACCGAGCCCAGTCATCAACGGCGCGTTCTGTTCCACGCGCGCCTCAAGGAGATGTCAGCAAACTGTAGGGGGAACGCGTGGTATTCCTAAAGATTGACACCGAGTCCCCCCCAGATCGAAGGCAACGAAGGAACGGGGTAGGGGTTTAGTCAGTAAGAGTCTGACACGCCCTCTCGCTCCGCCCAAGAGTGGGAGAAGTCATTCTGATGATTCCCCTACCAGAAAAAAAAAACCTAATAAGATAAATATATTACTTATAGCAACAAAACATTTGTAAAAGGGACATTATAAATCAAGCCATAGAAGTTTTGCCATTATAAAATATACATACTAAGTCGGTAGGTGTAGGTACATCAATCATCTTAGATTGTAGTCGTTTTCAACATAGTGGTGCAGTTTTCCTGACCTAAACTGAGTTTCATTAAAATTCACTTATAGAATAGAAATCACATTAACCTTTTGACCGCCAGAGCAAAAGCGCTTCGCCGTGCCCTCCACGCCAAGCCGACAAATTCAATGAAATAACCTTGAAAATAGTAGGGAGTCCAAAATGTTATCGATAAACATAATAATTTTCGTCTGAAATTTGTGAATAAACAGCTTATAACACAAAAAGAATATTTATTTAACCTCATCTCTTACTGTAAAAAACTTAAGACCACATTTATAGCAACTATCAATAAAAAAATCAACCTTTTGAGATACAAAAATACATATAAAATTGCAGCAAGTTACAGCACTATTCTCTATCAGTTACGCGGCCATTGGCATGTATACATGCCAATGGCGCGGGCAACCATCCTTTTTTATAATTTCACGCTTCTGATTAGGGATGTGTAGCTGTATATATAATAAGTACTTAATACAATTTAAATATCTATGGAGTTTTTTTTATTTAATCCTATAATGACAACTAAATCCTATTACCTATGTAACATTCTAAAGGTATAAACGCGAAATTTTGTTACCTACTCTTCCACGCGAAAACTACCGAACGGATTTTAAATTAAACTACAATAATTAATCACTAATATAGCTTAATTAAGAGAATGACAGTAGTACCTAAGTCTATATAATATTATTTAAACGCGTCGTCTTTAGATGAGTAGGTACTTACCTATATACTTACATAATACTTGTATAGATCTATATGTTTACTGTTGATTGTACTTACTATTAAAACAGCTGATATTAAAGTAAAATTAACTTACCTCAAAATCATTTTCATTTACTGGTTCCGATTCAGAAAACTCATCATCTTCAGTGCCTTCTAGAATACGCAATAGTTCTTCTGTACTAAATAACTCTTCACTTGCCATTTTTGCAATTATAATATTGGCAGATCGAAAAAAATATCGAAAAAATATTTTTTCAACTTCCCAGCACTTAAAAACATGGCACGCGCTTACGACGTCACGAGTCCGACATCTATTCATGTCATTGGCGCAGAAGGGATTGCAATATCGGTACTGTGCTAGGGATGCGCATGATTGGCGAAAAAGACAATATTCAAATCAACAATATCGACAATATAGAAAATATGATATTATACCAAAGAATGTAGTATTTACCTTTTTTGTCAGTGACTAAGCTTATATATTTTTTTAATAGTTATTACAAAAATTAAGCGAATTTGAGTAATTTAGCTGAAATTTTAATGAAGTTACTTGAATATTACACCACATCACTAGTAGGCATGTATACATGCCATTGGCGCAAGAGAACATGTTTTTCAGCCATTAATTAAGTTATTTTTTATCATAAATATTTGAATAACTATTTTGCAATTTTGTTCATTGTGTACAATTATATGTAATAACTGGGGATTCAGTTCTTAAGATATATCAATAAAACACGTTAAAGTAATGATTTAATATGTTTATTTTGTATTTTTCTATGATCTGTTTCTTGGCATCTATAGATGTCGGTGGCGCACAGGGCACGCTTGCGCATGGCATCTATACATGCCATTGGCGTTCAAAAGGTTAACAAACAAAAAAGATAGCCTTCTCATATAGAATCTTAGATTTTTATAATTTATTACTTTGCGGTAGTGATTTCTCGTCAAAATAGTGTTTCAAAGCGACTTTTTTTTTTCAATTTCGCAGCTTACGTTCAGTTCTCAAGCGTGTAACAATCATATCGCATGTTCCTCTATTTTCACCCACTAAAATAGTTGATAATGGGTTAAAACCGGGTGATTTGGGTTTTAACCCAGTTTTAACCCAAACGGGTTGAATGGGTTTTAACCCACTGCCCATCTCTACCCACTGCTCGGCATCCGCAATCCCGCGTTTACCGTGGCTGGTAGTCGGAGTCGAAATCTCGGCGGCTGGGGTGTGAGGACGTTCGTACCATCCATGGCCTCCTCCTTCGCTTGCATTACTGCTTCGCAGAAGGATGCGACCGCCTGTCATTCCTCTTCGCTCCAGTGACACAATGTTGACAACTGGGCGTTTCTTCCGCCTGAATCTGATACAGAAACCTTGCCATGTCTGGTGAGGACCTGTGCCTGCATCATGCGGAAGGTGAGTTGCCGCTCCAGCCACTCCTGAAAGAGGGGACTAACCGCCGTGACTATGGCATGCCCAAGCATTGCACCCATGCAGAGTCAGGGCGGGTCGCTAGTTCGTAATAAATCCGATTGTATTTTTTTATATTTCCCCTCGACAAAAATTTCGTTTATTTTTGAAGTAATCTATCTCATCAGTGGTTGTTAGCTTTTTCAATTCGGATACCCATAAAATAAATTAGACATAAAAAGGCTTATTTTGCAAAATAACAGTATGTGATAGCAGCTAAAGAGTTATCAACGACCCCTAACAAAACGGTTACGTTTAAAAAAACATTAAAACATCGTTACTACCTAGCTCTACAAAACCTGTGGTAGAATTAATTTAGTCAGGCAAGTTAAAAAGTTGCAATTTAATAAGCAATTCGAGACGATTATTATTTGTTTGTAATATCCGCGACTTGAGGGTAGTTTACATTTTCAAATCAATCCCTTTTTCTATGTTTAATTCATTATCCAGTTCTGTAGGGCTCGGAATACATAGAATAGACTCACTGTCAGACATGCACGACTGAGTTTTATTTTTAACAATAAGATGTTTAGAGATATTTTTTCAGAAAGTTGTTTAAAAGCATCCTCTAATTTACTTACCTTTGTACGGCGGCGCTGCTCCTTTCGGCTGCGATGTCTCCTTTTACGCGGCGTCGAAGAAAAACTGCTGATCTGCTGCTACTGCTCGAACCACTAGATTGCGACCGAGCACGAGAGCATTGTCCATACTAACATTATTGATATTACTATCATCCAATGAGAACATTTTGAACACCAAAATTAATTCTAGTTAACACTATAACCTTTGAAAAAAAAAACTCTTTTCACACACGCACACACAACACACACGGCGCGACATCGGCGGACGCGACTACATCGCTCGGAAGTCCGAACACCAGTGAGCTTCATAGATGTTCTCTTGCACTAAGTAAACTCATCCCCTCTACCTGTCTGATTGGGGTGGATATGACGCTGCTGGGGCCTGTAACGCTGCACCATACCGGAACCGGATACGTCTATCTCAATTTACGACTTAGAGAAAGGTACAGTTAAGCTTAATAATGTGTTTAATTACAATATCACATTAGAAACCACTAAAATGATAAGTTTTCTCTATTATAAATTATAAATACACATAAACCTTCCTTTTGAAACACTCTCCCTTGAAAAAACTGCATCAAAATCCCTTGCGTAATTTTAAAGATCTAACTCCTAGTTAAACAATACCTACTCCCTAAAAAATTCGAAAAAAAATAATGATGCAAAGTCGTGCGAAATGAACTAAATCTATACTAATATTATAAAGAGGTAAAATTTGTAAGTTTGTAAGTTTGTATGTAGGGGTAATCTCTGGACCTACTAGTCCGATTTGAAAAATTCTTTCAGTGTTAGATAGCCCATTTATCGAGGAATGCTATAGGCTATATACCATCACGCTACGACCCACGGGAGCGGAGCAGTAATGAAAAATGCGGGTGAAACCGCAGGGGACAGCTAGTACTGAATATAAATACTATCAAAATAAGCTAAGATTTAAGGTATCATTAGTATATACTGTACTCATAATTAGATTGCCTAAAATGTGTTCACACTTCACTTTTTTTTAATAAAATCAGACGTGCCTTCTTCGGAACATAAACAAAGATGCGACAACTACATAGACTTAAAAATATTGTTTATTGTTGTTTATCCTCATATTAGAACGCCATAACAGCAATTACACTAATAGAGCACATTTATAATAGTTCGGTAAGTACTCACCTTCAACTGGTTTCCCCATTTTTCACAACAATTCAACACTTTTACTCAATACATACACACTAGAAGTATGAAAAATACTTAATTGAAAACATCAAGAGCTTGAAATGCGATCGAGTGAAGTTTTTAATGCAAATCGCATGATATACCGACTTTTTATGCTCATTATTTAATTAAAGAGGGTAGTTCAAGTTTAGTTTGAACGCCCTAATCTCAGGAACTACCTACTGATCCGATTTGAAAAGTTCTTCCAGTGTTAGATAGCCCATTTATCGAGGAAGGCTATAGGCTTTACCACCACGCTACGACCAATAGGAGTGGAGCACCAATGAAAAATGTTTCAAAATCGGGATTCCACGCGGACGAAGTCGCGGACAGAAGAATTTTGTATATTTAATTAAAAAAACTTAAGTATTCAAAACTATTTATTGATAATTTATTTATCTTATTTATACATTATGTATATGCAAGGACTGATTGCGAGTAGTTAAATACATCTTATAATTATCTAATGCCCTTTTTCATAAACACCAGATGACGCCTAAAAACCGCGTTATTGAAATTGCAACTTTAGACTAAGCTCTGAGAGTTGGGAATCCAATAGTGCGCTTTTATTAGGGCGTTCATTTAGTGGCGTCCTTTTTTGTGAGAACAGTCATAAAGCTTTTTCGCGAATAACCGAATCTTTTATTATGTAATCATTTGCCGATAACTTGTGTTTGCAGATGAAGTATTTAATACAGCAAATGAAACGATTCAAGCAAAAAAATATCGATACATGACCTATGTATCGATATTTTTAACATTACATACATCACTAATGTGGGGAACACGTCCGCAAGAATTTCAAAATTCAAAAAAATTTTTCTCTTTTGCTTGTCAATAAAAAATATGAACTTAATGGAAATGAAAATAAAGTACACTTCAGAATGTGTATTATTACTACATAATTAATCCAGGGTATAAATGATCCTTGCCGCTTAAGATATAATATACAGTTCTTCGTATAACATTTACAGATATACAGAAATACTCGCACAAAGTCTACACCACTTTTTATACATATAATTTACATATAGTATAGTCATTGCATATTTTTTTTGCTTAAATATTAATAACTTAGGATAAGCAGATTAACTTATAAACCCTTTGTAGAGTTACAGTCTGGACGTCGGTTTTAATCTCAATGCTCTATATTAACCAGGTAATCTACACAATGGCCGCCAATAATGGCCAACATTTTTTTTTTCGCTGTACATAAACGGCCAATGTATGGCCGCCGATTTATATAAAAGTAAATAAGTTTACTGATAGACAGAATAATAAATACAGACAGTGCTAAATAAGTTAAGGAGATTAAAAAAAAGTTATACTTTTCAGATAGTAACCAATTTAAATGGACCTCAAAAACCGATCGGCAAAAAAATGGACAGTGTTAGTTGTTGAACAACTCGCACTTTGCCAAAAAAGAATAAGTCAATTAAAAAAAGAATTGTTGTTAAGATCCCAGTATCACTTACGCATTCAAATTTCTCAATACTGAGCGAGCCAGGTAAATCACCCTAAAAGTTCTGTGCCCTGAATAATTTATATTTTTCTTCCTATAACTTTCATATGCAGTACAAAATAAACCGAAACGAATGCTTTAATAATAATTGACTAACTAAAGCATAAATCACTAGCCGAATTTAATACGATTATATACAAACATCAGATAGGCCAAAATACTTCTCGTTTACGTAAAGGTACCATTCGGTTTTTAGCGACCGCGACCGCTCGCCACTGCTTAGTATGGATTTGTATGGAGTACTAAACAAACCTGGGGACCGTTGACATACAAATCCACACTAAGCTGTGTGATCATCTCAGACACTAATCTGCATAGTTTTCATGTGATTTGACCATTACATTTTGTATGAACTTTAAAAGAAACTGTGACCCATGAGTTTGTTTCAGTGTTTCTTCTCAGAGTAGTCAACTAGGAAACACCGGCCGTGTAAAAGAGTTTGTAAAAACTCGCTAAAATAATTAATATCATGTATCATTTCAATATCATTTATCATTTGTTGCGCGACCCAGTTGCGGTCGCGGTTTGCGGTCGCTCAGAACCAAATGCTACCTTAATTATTTGGGTGATAGGAATGCAAAGAATTGGAGACTAGACTAATTCTCAATTTGACATAGATTTAGGAAGGAGGTTTTTGAAAATTAGGATGTCAGAGAAAATCTTGAATTATGAGAGCATTCAGAACAATCACAAAAAGTGGTGCTCCAATAATGACATCGATATAAATGTTGCCATAGTAAATAGCTCGATGTGTGTTAGTAGAATTTTATTGAACTTTTGTTCGTTATTTCTCAAAATTCGAAATTCTCTGAATACCCTACTTTTTAGCGTACAACTTATAAGCAACAATAATCTCATACAGATAGCAAAATATCAATATCAAAATATAGCTTTACATTCGAAAAAAAATTGCACATTATGTCGAGACAACACAAGAGAAAAAAAATTGACACCGGCGTCGTTTAAATCTCGTCGCGTTCGTTTCATCAGCAAAACCGGAAAGTGTCCACTCTAGGGGTGATGATTGTGTATTGACGCGATATTTTTTTCTAAACACTCAATGACGAAAAGGACGATACGCTAAAATACACATGCTATTAAAATTAATACTGTCTGAAACTCGTAAGTACGCTTATAATGCGAGTTCGTTTTACGTCAACGCGATCGACTCGTTTATGACGTTCTACGTTCCGATTGGCCCTCTCCAAGCTCTTAACTAAGCAGAAAGCCAAACGCGGTAAACGCTTAGCGTTGACATGAAAACTACTCGCACTCAATGATCCCCGTTTACGTTTTAGCCAGACGGCTTATTTTGCTTAAAACTCGGCTAGGGTTCATTCGAGTAAAGTCGCTCAAGTCGACTAAGGGAGCGAGAAAGATATAGGACATACAAAGTTAATGCGTCACTGCTATACTGGTTCGTTGTAATATGCTACTACTGCACTAGTAAGAAACACTTAATAAAGGCGGCCTAAAGCCTTTTCTTTTCGTAATTATATAAAAAAAAAATAGTTGTATTTAATCTCGGTGAATTCAATTTTCAAATTCTCAGTGGTTCAATTCTGTCATGTGATCAAAATAAGTAGACACCGTTTTTTATGCAAAATAGCATGTGTATTCCAGGCTTTAATTTTTTTTCGATAATTTAAAAATATATCTGGTCTCCTATATCCAACATGATTTTCTAAACACACGTAAATATTTTATAAAATTTATACAATATGCTGGGTGTACAATTTCTTTAATTCAACGACATTTTAACAATTTTTACATTTTATACAATTTGTGATAGACATCCAACATGTATATTTATGTATAGAAGAGTGATAAAGTGAGAGAATATTAGGATAGGGATGAGCAAATCCATTTTGCAAATATAGCCTGCCTAGTCGTTTCACAACTATTATAGGGTCGGCTTCGAGGCATAAAGTATAACCGTATACAGCTGGATTTGTATTTTATCTGACCTCCACAACCCACTGATTAATACGATACCCCTTGGCGAGACTGGTGTTTGATTTTCTGGTTTCAGAATGTCCGAAACAACTCTCAAATCAAAGGTTCATTACCCTGTTTATTTTTTCCTGCTATTCACCTGCTTCATTCAATGTTTTACGTTAGCAACTAAAATTACTCATTGTTTTCAATGATATCGGTTGCTGTGGCCATTTTTATCGATTTTAATGTTTTCCTCTTCATATAACAGTCATATTTGAACACCGACTTAGGTCCTGCCTAAAGAACGAATCGGCTCACGAATGTGACGTGATATCTCACTGTTACATAGAGTTGTGTTGTTAATGTTGGTATGCACCATTTTTGACTTAAGTAAACTCCTGTTCATTCTTTGTAACTTGAATCTAGTTTAAAAAAATGGGTTCTACGTGTAATGATAATTATTGAAATTTTAATGGATTTCCTACGATTTGAAGTACAATTTGGCGTAAACTTAATCTTTGTTCATTTCAGGCATTTTCTGTGGATGATGATCATTGATCATTCCTCCTTTAATACAAACCATGGCTATCAGTGAGCGTCAGCGATTATTTGCGCTTAGCGCAAAATGAGCGGGCGCGAAATTTATAAGTTTTCTACGCCTATCATACTAGTTTCGGACTCAACTGGAAACCAAAAAAACTAAACCACCTTCTCGCCAAGACAATTCCACCCGAATCCACCGACTTAACTGTCCATTGAGTTATTGCAAACATAACCTAACTGAATACGAAGACTCGATTCTGTACATTTTGATCATGTGATCATACATTTATACTACTTCCTTTATACAATACATCGATATTATTGACATTATACAATATGTACGTTTTAGTGGACGTATTTGAGGAGGGGGTAAAGTAACAGAAATGATTGTCTGTGACAAAAAAATAAAGCTGCGAGCATAAATAAAAGTCTGTAAGCTTAAATCCCCGTCTTTAATTTGTTTTTTACACTGAGCGTATTTTTAACGCAAGCGTCAACGCCGCGTGAATATATACGCTGATATAACATAATTTCTGTTGAAGTATAAAATTCACAAGATACTGCAATAGACTAGACATTTAAGTTATTGTCTACAACGTCCATAGTCAAATAAACCAGTTACTAAATTTTGCTATATTTCGTCCCCAATTATTGCATCGCCATTACGCCACGTAGACGTGGCGTGAACGTGGCACAAACGCGCGTCCCCTCTCCCCGCGTACGTCGCTAGCTACCTATTTCCTGCGGCTGTGCAGCGTGTGCTTGAGCTGCTGTATCTCGTCGTGCTGGCGCGTGAGCTGCTCGTTCAGACCCGCCACGTGTTCTGTTAACACCGACATCTGCTCTTCGTAGTTGTGCGACGTCGAATGGAGCTCTTCTTCCTGTAAGTTAAAGTTTAATTATTGAGTTATAGCTTCTTTTTTTACAAGCTGGATTGGAATGGAGTGGAAAGCTTTGCCGGTCTCTGTTTTTCCTGATGCTACAACCTAGGAGTCTTTAAGTTAATGTTTTTTTCCTATACTGGAATCATAATCTGCCTAGCCTTTACCAAGGTAAGAGAGCTTGAGCTTCAAGAGTCAAGCACTCTTGGAGCTCAGGTAGGCAGTCGATTCGTGTATGCTACATCTACTGGTTAGACTGGCAGCCAACCCCAACATAGTAGGAATGTCCACTATACCGTTATGTCGTTTGAGTTGAGTTTCGATTGATAATTTATATTAAAAATGGTTTGACATTTATAATTAGTTCCGAATTCAAATATAGCGACATCAAAATGGATGAGGATTTTTCTGAACTACCCATTTGCATAAAAATGTCGATACAAAATCAGAGATGACTCGGTTTTTTCTAAACAATGAGCTCATGTTGTGGAGCTTTGTAAAGTTAGTGTCGACAAAACATTACATTCAAAAACTTAGTATTGATCGATGACATAATGCTATGACCTCATTCGCGCTATCAACTGGCCATGTGATTGTGAACAGTGTTGTATAAAACTTCAGAGCAACGCGTATTGTAGAAGCGAGTGATAACAATATAAACACTGGACTGGAATTTACAGGATGATTCATTACGATACGACTCAACCGCAAAAAAACAATGTGAATTTTGTGTTAAAGCGGCTATTTCATAAAAAAAATTGTATGGGGCGAATCTTGTACATTAAGTTTCAGAGTTACCTTTAACTGATTGATCTGAAATTTGTTATACCTATGTAACTCGGATACCTTGGAGCTGGTCAAATGATAGATGAGATATCATATGATTAGCATAATAATCAGTCTGATAACGTTCCCACTGCTGGGACTCAGGTCTCCACTCTAAGAGATGGAATGGGTCGTAATGCGGGCCCAGTGCGGATTGATAGATGTCACAATATGTCTTAGAATTTTTGGTTTTAGGATATTCCTTCACCGTTTTGAGAGCAGTCAATTTATAAATATAGTCCGTCTAATAAAAGCGCAACCTGAGAAAAAGAGGTTAAATCCAAAAATGTTGTATGTGGTATTACTAACTAGTAGGAGAATTATGTTTTGACACTTCACAATTTTTTTATTTCCTACAATTGCGGCTGAATAATGTTGCCAATTAAAAAAAAAAACTCCAGGTCGCGCTTTCATTCGACGCACTCTAACATATAATTCAAACAATAAATCTGTATATAAAATAAGTTGCTTATAATATTAAATTAAATATATAAGTAAAAATTATTATTATTATATATAGCCTATGCTGTCCCACGGCTGGGCAAAGGCCTCCCTCCATTCCTTACATCGTTCCCGGCTTTGAGCCACTTCTTGCCAATTCTCAAGGAAGACATCTAAGTCGTCCCGCCATCTCCTTCTTGGTCTGCCGCGACCCCGTCGTGCGATTTCAGACGTAAAACCGGGCAAGTGCGAGTCGGACTCGCGCACTGAGGGTTTCGTACCAACCTACCTATAAAAACAGTTTAATTCTCGAATCGAGTCTTGAAGACTTTTCAATTTTTTTTTCTTGTGACGTAACTAAAAATTTTCAGTTTTCAGACTTTTCCCGATATTAGTGCTATAATACCTTGCTTCGTGCCAAATTTCAAGATTCTAGGTCAACGGGAAGCACCCTATGAGTTTTGATTCCTTTGACAGTGTCGAAATGTACGTTTTTTGCAACATAAACGGGCGTATCTTTTTTTCCCGTCAACTTACAAGTTTGATTTTTGCACAACTTCAAGGGACCGCGGATTTCAATATATGGTTTTAATTTCAACTTGATACCTTCACGCGTTCCTGAGAAAAAGGGTCTTGACAGACGGACGGACGGACAGACGGACAACAAAGTGATCCTATAAGGGTTCCGTTTTTTCCTTTTGAGGTACGGAACCCTAAAAATTATAAACTTCTAAATACTATAATAAATAGAGAACTTAAAATAGTGTTATTATCAGTATGAACACAAATAACAGTGTTGTGACTCACCAGTCTGCTGATGGTGTTGTGTTTCTCGCTCAGCGTGTGCTGGTCCGTCTGCTTGTCGCGTTCCATCTCCTCGAACCGGAGACGCAGCATCTCACACTGTGGACGTGGTACATGTTCATAAGATAGGCACAGTTAGGAAAATAAGTTTTTTTGGGTAGAAGGTTTGTTGGAGAAGCTCGTGGCTAGATAATAACAGCCGCACAGGTCGATCATCAAGGTTAAACAACGCTTGCCAAGGTTGGTCTGTGGATGGGTGACCATCTTAACACAACGAGTTTCCTCCGTGCCTCGGAAAGCACGATAAGGATAGTCAGATATTTGGCAGTCGTTACGGATAGTCAGAAGCCAGTTAATCTGACTCCAGTCTTGCCATGAAGTACCGTGTTACTCCAGTTAATGGGTTGTAGAGGTCTGATAGGCAGCCGCTCCTCGTAAAATACTGGTATTCAGCTAAATCCAGCTTGACTGGAAGCCTACCCCAATATAGTTGGGAAAAAGACTAGGCAGATGATGATGGGTAGAGGGTTTGCCAGACCCTACCCTTTGCGTTTTAAGCCACAGTAACTTTTGAATTCTGACACAAACTTCAAACGCATACTTCTTTCAAACATGTTTTGATATTGTTTATCATAATTTCTTATTGTTATTTTGCTGTTGTGTATAGAAACTATTTCTATCTATAAAATATTGCCCCGTGCGATAAGACCGCTCATTGTACATGTATTTTTATAAATGTTGGTCATGTGCTAAGTTAAAGTATGCAATAAAGTATATCCTACTAATATTTTAAGCGCGAAAGTTCGCGCTAAAGCAACTGAATAGATTTCGAAGAAACTTTTAGCATTAGCATTTTTAGCATTATCTTATAATGTTCCCACTGCTGGGACTCAGGCCTCCTTTCTAGGAGAGGGAATGGGCCATAATACACCGCGCGGGCCCAGTGCGGATTGGCGGATGTCACATGTCTTCGAATGGAAGAAACTTGGTATACGGGTATAGTAATAGCACATAGGATACTTTTTATACGGGGAGTATTTTCACTTGGAATAATTTTCTGTTATCATGTAAACGAAGTCGCAAGCAGAAGTAAATAAATAAAGACGCGGGCGAAACAGCGGGAGATAGCTACGCAAAAATAACTGTTAACGCTACGTCCCTAAACAGTTACAAAGCTATGACCTTGACGGTCGAATCGATCGTTGGCGGAAAGGGCGTCGTGTGTAAAGATAGCATTACGGTAACGTTGTAAAAACCGGCAAATTGTTTACGTATTTTACGCAAACCGGCGGGTTTATTCGAAAGAGTTACCACAGTCTTGAAACGGAAAGGGCCACTAAAGGAACACAGGTTTTAGTCAGTTAAAGTCTGACACTTTCTCTCACCACAACCAGAGCGGGAAGGTGGTAAACATCTCACCCATACGCATAAAACGTTTTGGGGACACATTCATTGGGCGTACAGCTAAGGAGTGGAATTCTCTGCTGGAGTCTGTGTTTCCTTATAGTAACAAGCTAAGGGTCTTTCTGTCGAGAGTGAATAGGTTACTTCTAGACAAACATGCTCCACCGTAGATCACATTATCACTAACTAGAGATAAAGCCACCTCATGTGAGATAGTGGTCAACCGTGAGCCTAACAAATAAACCAAAGATTTTTTTATTGATTATCCGTGCGTGTCGCGAGTTCATTTTTCGCACGGAACAAGTATTTGTATGGCCTAACAGATAGTTTGTTCCGGGTCTGAGTGTCTTGTGAACGTGAATTTACCTATATACAAACGTACTCCAGGATACAAGAGTTATTGTTACAGAGGAGAAACTTTTTTTTATAAACTAGTGTTTGACTGCGATCCCACCTGATGGTAAGCAGTGATGCAATCGTTGATGGTGAGGCGCACTAGTTTATTAAGAGCCTATTAACGTTTGAATCCCCAACCGGTCCTATGAGACCGCGCTGTTATTGTTTTACTATTGTGTCTCGTTTCGCGGGTATCTGAGTAATTAACGTTTCTTAGAAATAAAAATATGAACCCGATGATTGCCAAACTTAAGTGGCAGTGAGCAGGGCAAACAGGACCGGTCGTTTTTGGTGACATTTAAGCGAGAACTACATTAGACCGACTCACACGTGGAAGACGCCGACGCCTGAGTTGTATGTAGAACCATGTCGCGTGGCGTAGGTCCAATGTAGCTCTACACGTCGAGTTACTCTATATTTTATATGGAGATTGACGCGCCCAAATAGGAGTATGTGGCACACGGGGGTCACATGTAGTTAAAATTCTACCGTTAAGGGAGGCTATGTTAGCGATGCGCGCGATGGCCAGAAATTTTATTTGGTTGTGCGAACATCTCGATGGTTCTCGATTGTCTCGACTTTGACTCGAGTCCGACTCGGTCTGTTATTGCGACCGGCGCATGGCGCGTTCATTCGCGAGTTGTTCCTCGACCGTTTAGAGTTTCAAGTGAGAGTGACTGATTCGAACAATCAAAAACTAGCTGTCGAGTCCGTTGACTCGAAAAACATCTCGATTATTTTGTAGAATGGCGAATCGATTATTGACTCGATGGTTTATTTCAACGACTTCGATTCTTTCGAATTGTTGTTTGTTGTTGTTTCGAATTGTTGTTAAAACGTCTCGGATTCGCTCATCGTTAGGCTATGTCCAGCAGTGGACGTTTTTCAACTAAAACAATGATGATGATTTCGAAAACATACCTCTTTAACATAATGTTCAGTCTTACTCTTCATTTCTTCCCTCTCAGTTTTCAGCTCGCTAATCTTATTCCTAAAGTACGTCTTCATCCGCTCCTCTCTCGTCTCCACCTCTTGGTTCAGGAGGAAGGGCACTTGGAGGCTGCCCAGGAGCCCCGTGACTCTGCCCTCGGCGTCGATGGAGGTCTCCCCGAAGGTATTGAAGTCCCCGGAGTCGTGGCCATCACCTCGCCTTCTTTGGGACGCCGATACGTATTTAGCTACTTCTAATTTAAGGGACTCGTTTTCCATTTGGAGCATTTCGAACTCCATTCTTAGTTTTTGATTTTCCTGGAAAAAATAAATAAATTATAGGAAGCTTAAGAAGGATAACTTCTACCTAAAGGATTACATGGAAAGAAGGAGTGGGGGGGGCAGACTTTTGAATCATAGTGGGTCACTACGGGCTTACCGCACTAATATTATAAAGATAAAAGTTTGCGGGTGTATTTGTTACTTCTTCACTCAAAGTTCTCAACGAATTTAGAGGAAAAAATTTAAACACGGTTAGACCGTGTCCTGGAATAAACACCTAAGATACTCATTATGCTGGGATCATGTTCCTTTGAGATAAATTTATTCTATCACGCAGCGATAAAGGGTATTGTTTCAGATGATGATCTCGAATGAGAATCATCGCAAGATTAATGTGACAAATCGTGGTTAAATCGATGGTCAACAGACCAATTCATCACTCGAATTTTATTTGCTAACTATACTTGCTGTATTTTAGGCAAGTTTATACCAAAAAACACTCAGAGCAATAGCGCTCTAGCGGCCAGGTCGCAGCGGCCATCGCAATGGCCGCTGGCCGCATGCGGACAGGTGCGTGCGCATTTAGGCCAATTTCAAACTAATGTATGTATCTCGATGGCCGCCGCGACCTGGCCGCTAGTGCGCTATTGCTCTTAGTCCCTTGCACGTGCAATGTTTTTATGACTGATTTTTATGGTCCATGCTTGGTTTTCGCAATGAAAGTGTAGTACAAACAAAACACAGATGTATAAAGCGTGCTTACCTGGTCTAATGAGTGTGCTTTCATACTAAGTTGCTCAGTGACATTCAAGTCGTCTACAGAACTGAGCGCATCCTCGCTTCCCACCTGCAAACAAAAGTGAACCATGAAGTATGGAATGAATTTCCTTTTTTTTTAAAGTAAGGAAGAAGTTGAAAGCCCCAGGATAGCTCGCAAAATTCCAATTTTAGTTTTTTGCATTTTTTAGGTCAGTTCATGAAATAGCCTTTCAATAGGATTAGATGAACGGAGAGGTTTGTATTTATGATTATAATTCCGTAAATAAATACGTGTGAACAGGACCCAGCCCGACCCTGATCTACAGGACAAAGCCCGGTAAAAATGCAAAAAACTGAAAAAAAAAATAATTTCGCGAACTACCCGTTTAAGCTTTAAACCGTCAGAATTGGTCATGTTTTGGTTTATAATGTGTATAACAGCTAAAAACGTGCTATTGCAAAAAAAAAAAAAACACGTACGTAATAGTGTCGGTTACGATCGATCGTAACATTGGATTTGTTTGGCACAACAAAACGCGTCGCCGCATCAACAGATGGCGCTGAACCAGCTTTATGACGCGACGATGGCTTATACGCGCGATAATCGCTTTCTAATCGCACGATATTTAGTTTAGCTTATATGTATAAATATCTTACCAAACTCCCTCCTTCCGATAAGAAGTCCCCATTACAACTGGCCGCCTGACTGCTGGTAGCCAAGTGTATCTTGCTGGGCGTCCCTCCTATCCTCTCCCTCTGCGCCTCTTCCAGCGCGTACTGCAGCTCTTGGTTCTTGTTCTTCAGCTTGGCTATCTCACACTTGTATTTACTGTCACTCTCGCTTATGAGTCTCTGGTAGTCTTCTAAGGATGCCCTCAGCTGAGATACTTCGAATACTTTGTCTGATAGCTGAAACAGATTGTAACTTAAGTACATTTTTTGGAAGGGCAAAAGGCTACTGTGTGGAAGGAGTGGAGGGTGGCCTTTGCCCAGGTATGGCAACAGAAAAGCAAATCATGTAAATTATGTAACGGCAAGACTGGCGTTGCGTGTCGAGGCGGCTTTTTGGTGTACAATAAAATTTATTCTATTCTATTCTTTAACTGTCGAATGAGAAAAATGTTTGTATGGGCAACAGATAGTTGCTGGTCTGGGCGTCTTCTCTGTGAGTTTACGTATTCGGGAACGCACTCATGATACGCGAGTAAGTCCTAGTGTAGGGCAACATTTAAACAAAATTGTGCAGCAATTGAAATAACCCAATGGTTCAAGTTCAGGTGACAACCAACAAAGGTGACTCATAAAATTGTTTGTAATTAATTTCTATTCTATGTTTAGTCTAAGAACTAATTTAGACAGCACAAGTTTTAAGTGATATTGAGAAGAAATTCTTCTTTTAAAATAGTAACAAGCAAAGGAGTCCATCTTAAAAATCGGTTTCTTTTATTTTGTGATTGTGACCATTTTCTGGAAACTAGCACTATTAAGAGTACAACAGAATAACTGTTAGTTATTAGTCATACACCAATTACCACCAGTGCGGAGTGTACAGTCGCTAATTAAAGTGTTACACTGCCACAATAGGTACTATATTAAACAAACTACCTATTAACAGAAAATTCACATACAAACTGTAAAATATGTTTTTGAATTTGGAATAAGATAGGTAAAATATTATTTCGGAAGTCATGAATATCAACTATTATTACTGTTTTCAAGCAAATTCAACAGTCTTAAATGTAATACATAGCATATTTATGGACTTAGTCAAAATCAGACATTTCATCGTAACTTAATCCTAATAGAGATAAACTAATATGTACATAAACACTACATTGATAAATATAAAGTCATTATAATTTAGAGAACTGAAAATATAATAATTATGCATCCAACCAACCCCCAACCAACAATCTAGCACAAAATTCAAAACTTTTTAGAGGACTCTAAAAAGTGGTTTAGAATTTTGTCTGTTTTGAATTTTGGCTCTTAGCTTTTTTGAATTCAAGGGACGACACATCCCGGAGTTTTATATTTTTTTGAGTTACATTTTATTTAGAGACAGCATAAGAATTTTGTTTCCACATTCAGTGCAGAGAAGTAAAGAGACTTATCATAATATAACAATAAAATTAGGATAGCATGTCAGCCTTGTATGTTCCAACTGTTGGGACTCAGGCCTCAACTCTAGGAGAGGGAATAATTATAATAATCAAAAATATTAAACACAAATTATACTAAGTGTAAAGTTTAAATACTTAAACTTGTATTTTGTGGATCTTGATGATCACCATATGTTACAAAGAATAAAGCAGTATATAGTTAATGTTAGTGTTGTTTTATTTTTGGTAAAAATACGTAAGACAATTAGTATCTATTAATCTGACAAGTGTTTTTTTCTAACAGTAAAATATATCCATGGTAACCAAACCATAAAGTTAGTTAACCATACTTCACATCCTCGGAAGTTTTAAGAATTTAAATTTAAATTTAAATTCTTCAGTCCCATTCTGAAACTTAAATCTGATAGTCTGGGACCGAACAGAGGCTTTGTAAGCATATCAGCTAATTGAATCTGTGACGGAACTTGATTGACAACAAAATCTCCATTGGCGACACATTCCCGAACGAAGAAGTGTTTCACTTTAATATGCTTTGTACGTTTGTGAAATTCGTACTTTGGGTTGTGTGCCAGATAAACGGCTGACTTATTGTCTAAGTGCAAGACAGGTTTCTCTGTTTTGGTCAGATCATTGTATAATCGATTCAGCCATAAAATTTCCTGAGCAGATTCACTCGCTGCTATTATCTCCGCTTCAGTTGAAGATATCGACACTGTAGGTTGTATCTGGCTTCTCCAGCTTATAGCGCCACCAGAGAATATGCACACTATACCGGATGTTGATCTTCCAGTTGTCTGTTCTCCTCCATGATCTGCGTCGCTGTAGCAGACCAAGTGTGATGGTGAGTTCTTCGAGAATGTCAGGCCTTTATCTAACGTCCCTTTTAAATAGCGGAAGACGCGCTTGACAAGCATGACGTCCTCCTTAGTAGGTGCTGCTAGGTTTCTGGATGCGACTCCAACAGCGTATGTGATGTCAGGTCTCGTACCTACTGATAGGTAAGCTAAAGCACCCACAGCTTGTCTGTAAGGGAAATTCGTCTTGATAATTTCATTTACTCCCGTTTCATTTTCTTTAATGATAGGTGACGGTGCTGGCTTGCAATTGGACATTCCATATTTTTCTAGGACTTTCTTTGTGTATGCCTTTTGGCACAAGGATATAGTTCTATCCTTTCGCACGTTTATTTCCATTCCAAGGAAGTACGAGGCAGGTTTGGTAGTAATTTTGAATCTTCCTCTAAGTTCATTCAAAAACTCTTCACCTGCTGTTGTCGAATTGTGCGCTACAAGCCCATCGTCTACGTAGAGAGCTACAATGACTTTTGATCGGTCTTTCGTTCGGACAAATAAACACGGATCTGCGTCGCTCTGTTTAAATTCACATTTTAACAGGTACTCTGCGATGCATGTGTTCCAGCAACGTGGTGCCTGCTTTAGGCCATACAGACTGCGTTTTAACTTACAGACCCGTTTCGTCCCATCTCGATAGCCCTCGGGCTGTTTCATATAGATTTCTTCCTTTACTTCGCCATTAAGGAAGGCGGTGGTTACATCGAACTGAGTCAGTTTTAGATTTTCGCGAACAGCCACTGCTAGTAGCGACCGTACAGTGCTCAGTCGAACCACTGGACTGAACGTCCTGTCATAGTCCACTCCTGGTATCTGGGAATAACCCTTAATGACCATTCTGGCCTTGTACCTTTCGACGGAACCATCAGGGTTCATTTTTATTTTGTACACCCACTTGCTTGGTAGGGCTTTGCGTCCCGTAGGTAGATCGACTAGGTCCCAGGTGTGATTGTCCTTTAATGACGTCATCTCGTTTTTCATGGCTTCCTGCCACTTGTGTTTATCAGGAGATTCCATCGCTTCTTTGTAAGTGTCAGGTTCTATGGGCTTGTACAGGTTTTCAATCTCTTCAGCAGCTGCCATGATAAACTCATCATATCGCTTAGGAGCTGAGATTGTTGACCTGTCTCTCAAAGATCTTGTTATGGTTTCCTCAGCACCAATATTGACAGGTTCGTCATCATCGACAAGGTTAGAACTGGAAAGGGAATCGTAGCGGGACTCGTAGTCGCTTTCGTTGTTTACGTGTTCCAGTTGTTCCGCTAGTTCAACATCTTCAGTGCTGTTGACCAAATTTTGTTGCACCGTAGTGTTGAGATTTTCATTGTCAGTTTCGCTAATGCTGTCAAGTGGTGAGCCGTCTCCATCTTCAATATCGTCAAAATGTATTGTTACTTGCTTACGTTCTGGTTTTGACGTTTTCAAAGGTTTTGGAGGTTCATCGTTGAAGAGATCGGTGATATTATGTTTGTTTGTTTCGTCGTAAAACATGGATTTCATCACGCGGATATCTTTTGATGTGACCACTTTGTTTTTGGAAGGTAGTAGAATTTTGAAAGCTTTTGAGGTTTCAGAGTATCCAATAAACATGCCAGGAATTGCTTTTGGTGCGAATTTATGACCACTAGTGCCTTTGATAAGAACAAACGTTTTAGATCCAAAGATATAAAGGTGATTAATGCACGGCTTTCTGCCAACCCATGCTTCAAATGGTGTTTTGTTCTGGATGGCACTGTTCGGACTCCTGTTAGATAGGTAGTTTGCAGTCATGACAGCTTCGCCCCAGCATTTTAAAGGTGCTTTCGCATCGATGAGTAAGGCTCTTGCTTTCTCGATCAGAGTGCGGTTTTTTCTTTCAGCTACTCCGTTTTGGTGCGATGTGTAAGGTGCACTAAGCCTTCGTTGTATCCCGCAGCGTTTCAGGTAAGCGTCGAATTCTTTGTTAACATATTCGGTGCCATTATCCGATTGTACGGCTTTTATTTTATTCCCTGTGTGAGTTTCTGCCATCTGTTTGAACTCTTTGAATTTCTCTAAGACTTCACTCTTGTTTTTCAGCATGTACACGCGACTGTAGCGACTGTAGTCATCAATAAAGGTGACGAAGTATTTATTTCCGCTTAATGTGGACGTTCGGATAGGTCCACAGACGTCGGTGTGAATGATTTCTATGAGTTCAGATGTACGTTGAGTTGTTTTCTCACGGGGAGCTGGTACTCGGTGCATTTTAGCTAGAGTGCAGGTTTCACATTCTGGTAATGTTTCTGATGCATTAAAGTTCAAACCGAGTAGTGTTTGGTTTTGGAGTGCATGTTTTAAATCGTTGGCGTTCATGTGCCCAAGTTTTCTGTGCCAGTCATAAATGTTCATGTTTGCCGAATCCATTTTCTTTGAGGATGTCGGAGCTACGTCATCTTTTTCATTGGCCAGGTTGTTGCACTCGTACTTGTTTGGTTTGATGTGGTAGAGACCATCTTCTTCTTTATGAGCAGTGAGAGTTATTCCAGCTTTTGGGTTGCAGACTGTCGCTTTGTTCTTTGTGAAGAGGACAGAACAGCCGGCATCTGTCATCTTGCTGACTGACAGTAGGTTAGTACACAGACTAGGTACGTACAGCGTGTCCTTCAGGTGAGTGAGAGCTTCACCGTCTCCATTTTTCGAAATGAAAGAGACTGTACCTTTTCCTTCAATCTCCGCAGTGCAATCTTCAGTTGCAAAGTTAAGTTCTGGATGATTTCTCGATATTTTTAAATAGATCTCGTTGAAAAGTCATGTGTGATGTGCAGCCGCTGTCCAGAATCCAAATATTGTTCTCAGGCTTCTTGTTGCGTGTAAGAAGGCACTGTGTAGCATAATTGTTTCGATGAGAGTCAGTGTTTAGTTTCTTAGACCTCTCGTTGTTTTTCTTCCAGCAGTTTGTACATACTTTGTGATTCTTGCGTTTGAAAATGTTACCTCTTCGTTTGCAAATTCGGCAGGACGCGTATAATGCTTCTTCTTCATATGAGTATTGAGGTTCGTTGGTATTGGTTATGTTTTGGTTGTGACGTGCTTCAAATTCTTCTAATATTTTGGTTTTAAGCTCCTCTGGCTTCGGAAGACTGTCGCGCGATTCAATAGCAACTCTGAAGTTTTCATAATCAGGAGAGAGACTGTATAACATCATGATAGTTAACAAGTCGTCGTTGATGATAACGTTCATGTCGGCCAGTTTGTCCACTGTATCCATAAACTTGTTCAGGTGACTGCGTACGTCGTGTCCTTCTAGTTTCGTAAGGATCAGCTGTTTTAATAGAGACGCCTTTCGTGCAGGTCCCTTACTGGCATAGGTATTTTTCAGTTTGTCCCAAACATCTTTGGCAGTGCCGCAGTTTTTAATTTGTTTAAGCTCAGATGGAGCGATAATAAGGACCAGTTCAGATTTAGCTAATCTGTCCTTATCTATGTCGTCGGCGGTTGCGTTCGAGGACAAGGGTGTCTCAACGTATTTCCAAAGTTTTTGTCTCACTAGGACGGCTTCTGCTTGTATCACCCATGTATCGTAGTTGTCTTTCGTGAGCGCGTCTATTTTTGCACTCGACATTTTGTATGGGTACTTACATTTGGTATTCTTGCAACATCAAAGGCTCTGCTACCATGTAAAGTTTAAATACTTAAACTTGTATTTTGTGGATCTTGATGATCACCATATGTTACAAAGAATAAAGCAGTATATAGTTAATGTTGTTAGTGTTGTTTTATTTTTGGTAAAAATACGTAAGACAATTAGTATCTATTAATCTGACAAGTGTTTTTTTCTAACAGTAAAATATATCCATGGTAACCAAACCATAAAGTTAGTTAACCATACTTCACACTAAGCTACTTAGAATTGGACTTGATACACATATTATGGTAGCATAAATAAATGTAGATATTAAACCGACTCTGGAGGTTGGTTTTCGGCACACAAAGAAATACTATTTGTTCCTAGCACTCAGCATTTAAAAAGGCTTTAGAGAAACCTACACTTTATCTTAGAAGGAGATCTAACAATATTTAGAAGCATACCTGTGAGGCATACTGTGCATTCTCAATAATTTTCTTTTGCAATTCCTCCTGGAAGAGCCCCGAGTCCAAAGCTGCAGCACTGGTCACAGCTGGTTGCTTGTCATCACCTTTGCTCTTTGATTTCTTTGTCAGCTTCAACTGTAAATAGTTGGAAGCATTTATAAAATATTATTTATTAAAATAAAAACAACATTAACCTACAGTGTGGCAGTTCCTTTTACCAACAATTAAATTGTAAGTGTACATGAAAATTATTATGGTGTAGCTTCAATATCTTTGTTCAAATCATATAGAAACTTTGAATTATTAGAGCAAATCATTGAGCTCAAGGTAATCTCAAGTAACATCCCAAATATCCGGATACATTACTTGATGACAGATACAAAACAAAGATAACAGAATGTATGGAGAATTGAGATAAGTTCAATATCAGATGCTGATTAGGAATGCTTCACAGCTATCAGGCATTATTTTATGTTGATTCGCGATGCTACTGACCTGTAACGCGTCGAGTTCATCCTGAAGGACGGACACGCGCCGCGTCAACTGCTGGTTTCTGAATGTCAGTGAATCTATCTCCAACTCCCCCTTTCTCAGAGATTTCTCCTTCTCTTTTAACGTATCTCGCAGCTCGTTCGACTTTGCCTGCTCGTCTAGAACCCCCTTCTTTAGCACCTTCACATGCACTCGCAACTGCAACAACGGAAACAACAAATTCACCAAATTGCCGATCGTTTTACCGCATCACCTTAGCCAAGATACACACTTTTGAATACTCCGTTGCCAATTTCTGGTACTTCGCCTGTATATCACCTGAAGGCAGCCCCTCCATTGTCGGATTTCAGGTGTTCATAACTGTAAATTCCGGTATTTAGCTGTTTATTTGTTAGTTGTATTGAACATGAACACCCACTTCAACCCACTTTCGTGAAAATGACGTATTGTGATAGTGGATTGAAATGTCATGTGTCAAAATTGATAATGAAATCGATTAGAATAGTCGATTTTAGAGAAATTAGAATTAAATAGAATGCAAGATTGTTATAATTAAGATAACCCTGAAATCGCTATTTTATTGGAAAGTTATTTATTTGATGAACCCATATAATCGGAAAACATTATGAATATGTCAACTAAAAGAACCTTGAAAAAAAACGGGGGAAATCTTTTTTTGGCATGGTAACATTGCCTCTGTTGATGTGTCGTGATTGTCCAATATAAAATATCAATATTTTGGAAATTTATGAAAGAAAAGCAGTAATTTCTACCCCAAAAAGCATATTTACATACTACTAAATATATTTCATCTTTCAATGGTACGGTCATGGACGATAGGTGCGGTATTTGTTAATTTTTCATAACATTGTATCGCAACAGGTAAAACTAAGTTAGAACAAAGTAAATTATGACTAAACTATGCTTTATTTTGCAGGAATATGGAATCTGGCTGTTCTCATTACAACGATGTTGATAGCGAACACGCTCGGTGCATTATTCACATCGATGTAGATTGTTTCTATGCTCAAGTGGAGATGGTACGGAATCCCGAGTTGCGGTCGGTTCCGCTCGGCGTACAACAGAAGAACATCGTTGTAACTAGCAACTACGAGGCCAGGAAGTACGGCGTGCAGAAATGTATGCTTGTTACCGACGCGCTAAAAGTTTGTCCCAATTTAAAACTTATCAATGGTGAAGATTTACACAACTACAGAACTGCCTCCAATAAGATTTTTGCAGTGTTACAATGTTGGAAATGTCCAGTGGAGAAATTGGGTATGGATGAAAATTTTATTGATGTCACAAACTTAGTACAAGAAAAGATGAAATCTGCAAACATTAGTAATGTCACTCTTGCTGGGCATGCATACAGTGAGCCTAGCATCGACTGTCCATGTGGCTGCCACACCAGACTCAAGGTAACATCACAAATAGCCAATGAGATGAGAAAAAAGATATATGAAGATTTAAGTTTCACAACTTGCGCTGGTATTGCACATAACAAGTTGTTAGCTAAACTAATTTGTCCCCAAAACAAGCCTAATGACCAAACTACTATATTCCCTGAACATGGGACCAGTTTCATGTCCACTTTAGAGAGTGTCCGTAGCATTCCAAGCATTGGTTCTAAAACTACAGAAGCACTTATATCTAACAATATTGTAACTGTGAGTGACTTACAACAAGCATCTATAGATGTGTTGAAAAAGCACTTCAGCAGTGATATGGCAGTTAGATTGAAAGAATTAAGCTTAGGTGAAGATAATACTCCAGTGAAACAAACTGGTAAGCCTCAGAGTATAGGCCTAGAAGATAGTTTCAAGATTGTAAGTGTGAGGAGTGAGGTAGAGGATAAGTTCACTGCTCTGCTGCAAAGGCTGATGGTCCTTGTGAGGGAAGATGGTCGCATCCCAGTCTCTTTAAGAGTTACTCTAAGGAAGAAGGATGCCAAGAGGCTGAGCAGTCACAGAGAGTCAAGACAAAGTCAGATCTCTCCTTCCATCTTCACTCTCAGCAGCGGTGCACTAACAATAACAGAGACTGGCCAGCAGAAACTGATGAGCATCATTATGAGATTATTTAACAAACTAATTGATTTGACCAAACCATTCCATTTAACGTTAGTGGGATTGGCATTCACCAAGTTCCAGGAACGCATGACCGGCCGAGGATCTATAGTGAACTACTTAATGAATGATATTTCCGTCCAATCTGTGCTTAATTTACAAAACGAATGTGATACCTCCTCTTCGCCTATGGACTACTCCGCCGTGTCGCCGAGCAGTAGCACCACGACTGATCTCTCCGACGCCGAAGTTGAGCCATCACCAAAAAAACCTAAAAAAGTTACATGGATAGCAAAAAGACGATGTTTGTCCAAAGAAGAGGTTGCGTCTCCAAGTAAACTAAAAGTTGGTGAACTCAGACTAAACTCAAAAGAGCTGGAGAAGGTATCTGAGCTAAGACTGAATTCCCGCGACCGTTCGCTCACCCCGCGCGCCAGTCCCGCGAAAGACAACCTTTCTGACACGTCGGATACTATGAGAGACTGTGAGGAGCAGAACTGTGATGATTGTCCCAGTTATGTGGATAAGGAAGTGTTCAGTGCACTCCCTGATGAGATGCAGAAGGAACTGAAGGCCATGTGGAAGAACCCCTCCAGCTCAGAGATGCCGAGGAGTAGTCCCAGAACCACGAACAAAGCTAAACCGAACACAATTATGAAATATTTTGTTCCACACAAATAGTATTAGTAAGATTTTATCTTGTTAATTAATTTAAGTGATAAGTGAATGGTTTCTATTTTTTCAAATCATACAATTTTTATTCAGCTGATCAAATACATGTTTATGTTAAAAAATAAAATCTTTTATTGCTAGAATATAGTTATTATATTACATTATAATTACATAAATACTAGAGGTTAAACAAAAAAACTTTAATAAATAACTGGGCATATCATTTAATATCTATATTTTTTACAGCTTCCGTTACCATACTGGATAGTTCTGTGAACTTGTGAACACTATGTACATTGAGGCGGAGCGCGCGCGCCAGGGCGCCGTACGAGGCCACGTCGACGCTGAGCTGCAGGCGGATCTTGTCGCCGTCCGTCACGCCCGCGCTGTCGCTGCTCGCGGGAGAACTCATCTCTCGTATTTGCTTCAGTCTTCTCAGTGACTCTTCGGTCCTCTGCACCGAGGTCAAAACATCCTCTACATATTTGTAGTATCTGGAACGCATATTCTATTTATAAAGACTGACTTATCGTATAGTGTAGATAAGGAATAAATTTTATTAAGTTACGTATCGTTTTCAGCATTTAAATAGGAATTTATGTTATGCGGATGAATTTACGCAGATTGCGTTTTTGAACTCGTAACACCATATTACGATTTTAGTTTATCAGTTTTAAGTAAAGTCTAGTAACGAAATATACTTACGAAACAGTCATAACATTGAAAAGCGATTCGAAAAGTTGCGTAGTGAACGCATTATCCAGCTTTTTTGAAGTTTCCTGGTCGAAATCCTTCAAGGCGTTGGACACCACGTCTATGTAGGTGCAAGGCTTGGTGGGCACGCTGCGGTTGGTCTTCCTGTACAGCCGTGGTATATCACTAACTTGCTTCAACTGGACATTGAAGTTTTCGAATAATTCGTTCACTATACATTCCTTTATCTTCTCCTTTGTACCTTGTAGGGCCTCTTCAGAAGACCTCAAACTTTGTCCTAGGAGATCTTTGTTGTCAATAGGTATTTTTGTCAGGACCACCTCTAATAAATGTGGCAACCTTCTGAGTAAGGTCTGTATGTCCACATAGATGTTAATACTGTTGTCAATTAGGCTTTTATTTACATTTGTTGGTTCGAACTTTTGTGATGGTATTCTCTGAAAACATCATATTAATAAATTGTATTACATTGTTATTGATATAATCATTTTACGTTCATATGAATGAGTAGAATATATGAGTTTGTTATTGAAAACAAAGCTACGTCGTATTCATTTATTATACGCTAACCTACTGTAGTATGACGTAATAACGTTTATTTTTATTTATCTTTAACTACAAACTACTTAATGCGGCTTGTTTCTATCGTTTGAATTAATTTGCATTTGATTACTCACAAAAGGGCCTTGAGATTAAACTATCGAAGAGCTTAGGGCTTTACAAGTGCCCATTAGCTTAACGATAAATCAGGTACATTTCATAATGCTTATCAGTGCATACAAGAGTATTATCAGCACTCTTGATTGCGGTTACAAATCGCCGACACATAATGTTTATTACCTGTGTACAATACGCGTTAGCCCACGTGGCGTACCGAGATAACAGTTGGAGAGTTAGTTTCCAGAACTTGTGGGCAAGTGCCTCGATGTAGACCCCGTCAGACCAGCACTCCTGGGTCGCATTCCAACACTTGTGCGTTTCTCTCAACACAAAGTCATTGTTGTTTTCCACGGTAGGACTCTTCTGTAGCGCCGCCTCGAAACTTCCTGCAATTGTTTGTACATTTTATAAACACATTCTAGAAATGTAATCTCAATCAGGTGAGAATGTAATACCTATCAACAATGTTGGAGTGGGAAATGGTTCGGGATTCTGGCGTAGGTCCAAAATAACGTGATTTGTTATTTCCTCGTGATAAATTATCACTACGGTTACGCACGGGGGCGACGGCAAATGTTCCATTTAGACAATGGCCGTCTAAATTGTTCATGAATGGGTCCTATACGGTTTACGACACCTACAACATTGGCCCAGAAACCTAATTGTAAACGATAAAATACAGATACGACAACATTGTAAACAATTTAAATAATAGCTATTATAGTGTGGTTAAAATCAACATCTGTTCTATCCGCCCAGTTACAATCGGCACGGTTGGCGATTGACAGCTGTAGGTACTACGTGTCCCGGGTTCGACTTCCGTACGGAACAAATATTTGTTGGCCTACAAATAGATGTTCCGTGTCTAGGTGTTTCGAGTGCATGTTCGTGAATGCACAATACAGGAGTAAATTCGTAATGAAGCAATTTTTTTATCCTAAAAAAAGTAGTTTTTTTTTTTGGAATAATCTAGCGGTTGACTGCAATCCCACCTGACGGTAAGTAGTGCCTAACGGTGAAGTAGTTAACTTTTGTTCTAAATAAAATTGGAATTATGAAGGCATTTAGTTGTAAATCAAAGCTAATCTTTTAATATTTACCTGCAATTTCCTGAAACCGAATCTGGAAATAGACGGGCAAGTTCCACCTTCTTTGGAAGCTCTTGTACTCAGCAGTGTCATGCATCAGCTTGACATCATCAGGGGTACAGTACCCTTCAAGTTTCCTTATAAACTGAATGCTCTCACTATACCTCCTGTAAAATATCTGAGGGTTGCCAGGTGCAAAAATTGATGCTAAATTGACCTCCAACCTATTTTCCACTTCGCACCAAAAGCAGTTGACTAAAAACCTATATTTCTTAACGAGAAAGGATAATTTGGAATGTTGCGTTACTGTTAAGAGTAGCTTCAGTTTTGTGTCCAATAAAGACAAGATTCTCTCGTATATTCCTTGTAGTCCGTCTTTGCTTTTCTGTAGCCCTGGTTCGTTGATGATGTCTTGTAACAACGGAGCAACCGCTTGCTTGCGTATAAGCATTTCAGACTCTTTGACACGATCTAACGATGCAAGTGTCGTGAGTGTCTTAAGGAGGTTTTCTTCATCACTGCCATTCCAAAACTTGAATAATAATTCATTGAGTGTGTGAATTAGGTTCCGTCCTACTTCGTTATATTGCAGTTTATGCTCTGGCTTTATTATACTGTCGCACTTAGAGATGGAGAACTTCAGTTGGTTGTATTGCATGGCTGCTCGGTCGGCTAACGCTACCTGCTCCTGCTTGTTTTTAAGAGTTATGTTCTTGAGGATATTGTCTAGTGTCTTCAGACAGTTAATTGTTTGGCTATAGTGCTTGAGGAGCTGCTTCTTCTTCTGTAGGCCGTGCCTCTGGCTCATCCACATTGACAACTCTTTCATTGCATCTTCTAAGCATTGTTTTACACTCTACAAGAAGTTAATATGATAAATAACAAATTGGAATGTAAAAAATGGTTATAAGATTATGCAAATAATGCTTTAAAATAGAAAAATAATTAGCAATTATCTACTGATAACACCATTTTGGTTGAAAATATAAGATTCTGTTTTGGCTACAACACAATGCAGAAGATTTGAAATTAAGAATAAAGCAGGTACTACACTGTGTAATAATGATTATTGAATAAGTTAGCCAAAGAAAGGAGATGTTACTCACAATAACTTCATCATTCAACTGTCCTAATGGCACCTGTATTTTCACGATAGCTTTGTCAAACCCGATGAGAGTAGCGCATAAATTAACAAAGTTCGCATAGTCCTTGTTTATAAGCTCTATCATCGCTAGCCTCAGGACTTTTAAGTACACTCCCAGGTCATCTCGCATTGTCTCCAACGATGCCACATTTTGATGCTCTGCTAAAAAGTTATCGACGGAGAAATTCGTCTGGAATAATCACTAACGAGTTTAGAAAATATTTCAAGCCCAATTAACTGATTAAAACGTTTAATTACATGGAAATCGGCGAAAATACCTTGACAAAATCATTCCTGTCGAAGCACAGCCCCCGAGGCGCCGGCGGCAATGTAAATTCCATTATACTATTCTCCATGCTAACGTGTCACTATCATTGTATTATGAAGGCACCATTATTGAGGGGAATTGTTGGAAAATGTTTGAATTAACTATTTTGATCGCTAATCCCTACGGCGATCATTTTGACGTTTAAATTCATTGACGTAAGCCTGACACATCACACGTCAAGTTTATGGTTCGGAAACACTTTCGAATATTTTCTAAACTTAGCTTTTCGAAAAATATATGGAATAAAATAAACATGCAATAAATATCATAATAAATAAATAGTGCATGAATAAGTAATAGAAACATGTTTATTTATCCCTAAACTTATTTTATTTACAAATATTCGGTACGTCACATCGCCATAATTTTTCTACAATCGAAATGAGCCGTGAACTTGTCATTAATTTATCCTACGATTTTAACTAATAATAAGTGTTTATTATTACATTGGTCACCAATCTCTTCATTTTTAGTGATCGCGTTATTTCAGTACTATGGACAATCTAAGAGTCAAGTAAAACAATCCCAATAGGTACTTGTTATCTCGATTTTGTACCTACAAACAGGCTGGGCACGCCGATGTTTGTTACTGCACAGGCGATATATCTATGGTGTCTCATAGGGACTAAACTACGAAATCTTACATCGCGCAATTAGAGTTTTCCATTCGAATTTAACATTAACAGCCTGCAAACATCTAACCCCTCCCTTTTCAATGGAGGTTTATGGAACTTAACTCCCTGTTTCAAGTATTCGAAACAGCGAGTTAAGTTCTAAACCGAACTTGTAATACTCGCCTATGAACGTCAGCGCAGCCTTCGTGGAGCTACTACATAATGACGTCATCATCACTTCCTCAAGTTTTCAAGCAGCGAGCTATAAAGCCAGCACCAATGTCTTTCAGCGATCTTGGGTAAACACCCTGCTTTATCGGCCCGTCTCATAAAGAGCCATGAAAAACCACTCCTGGTCGACACCAAAAGCCGAGCCATTACGTCGGAAGCACCACTTTGACTCACTGGAGCCAGCAGCACTACTCCGACTCCTGGAGTCTTCAGCATCATCCAGATTCAATGGGGCATAAAAGCAGACAGTCCAACTCATCGAAAACTATGCGGCTTCCGTTTCCGACTTACTGGAATCAACCTTCCACAGGACGGACTCGCTTCACGACTATTCACGACGCATCAAGAAAACAATCGATTTCCGGAAGGGTGTAGGTAATATAGCGACATCTATGGCGTCACAACGAAATCCTGTATGCGATTTGAATATTGTATACATTTTTACAGCCTGATCGGGTAGTTGCCCAGATTAGACAAAAAACATCACATCTGGTCGGAGGATCCACCCTTTTCAATGGAGGTTTGCCGGACTTTACTCTCTGTTCCGCATCCCTCCACAAACGCATAGATAGACCATGTATTACATGGGAATAATATGGAGAACAACGAGAATACGGCGTGATGATTTTTATATCTATATACGTATATATAAAAGAAAGTCGTGTTAGTTACTCCACTTATAACTCAAGAACGGCTGAACCGATTTAGCTGAAAATTGTCAGGGAGGTAGTTTAGAGCCAGGAGAAGGACATAGGATACTTTATATCCCGAAAAATTACAAAAAAAAAATTATACAAAACTTTTGGTCTTCTATTTATCGATTAGTGTACGGTGGGTAGGGTAGTGTAGGGTAGTGTAGGGTAGGTAGGGTAGTGTAGGGTAGGTAGGGTAGTGTAGGGTAGGTAGGGTAATGTAGGGTAGTGTAGGGTAGTGTAGGGTAGTGTAGGGTAGTGTAGGGTAGTGTAGGGTAGTGTAGGGTAGTGTAGGGTAGTGAAGAGTAGTGTAGGGTAGTGTAGGGTAGTGTAGGGTAGTGTAAGGTAGTGTAGAGTAGTGTAAGGTAGTGTAGAGTAGTGTAAGGTAGTGTAGTGTAGTGTAGGGTAGTGTAGGGTAGGTAGGGTAGGGTAGTAGGGTAGGGTAGTCCTTTGACGGGAGCGAAGCCACGGGCAAAAGCTAGTTATCTATATAAAACAAATTCGGGTTTATTACAACACTTATAACTCGCGATCTGCTGAACCAATTTTCATGGTTATTGATTCGTTGGATTTGTCTCTGCCCCGAATAGCAGAATACAACTTAAAAACAAAAGAATCTAATAAAAAAAACAAAGGTTAGGTAAAATAGGGTAGGTAGGGTAGTGTAGGGTAGGTAGGGTAGTGTAGGGTGGGTAGGGTCGTGTAGGGTAGGTAGGGTAGGTAGGGTAGTGTAGGGTGGGTAGGGTAGTGTAGGGTAGGTAGGTAGGGTAGGTAGGTAGGGTAGTGTAGGGAAGGTAGGGTAGGGTAGCGTAGGATAGGTAGGGTAGTCATTTGACGGGAGCGAAGCCACGGGTAAAAGCTAGTTTTTAATTAAAATATGTACAAACGTATCCTTGGTCGTCATAAAGATACATTCACAATCTAGTGGACCCCTTATTTTAATAAGTCTAGTTAGCTTTAATTGGCCCATTACTTTATACGCAATACAAACAAAGGATTTATTGTATCGCTGTTACACTATAATTTTGATCTTATTATGTTATTTAACAATAACTAGATAAATGGATCCTTATTGGAAAATGAAATACATGGTAATGAGTAATGACTAAAGGGTGTGTGTGTTCAAATATACTCGTAGGTTCCTAATTTAACATTTCTTATTTACTGTTTAAAACCAAAGTTTAGAGTGTAAGGTAAGACTAAAACATCATAAACAGGGGCATAGCTTGGTGAACAATGACCCTGGCGCAAAAAATCGGGGGCTAATTTTTTACGTCGCAAAATTATCAAATATCTTTACTTGATCTGGGAAGGACGTGACAAACTTTTGTGACTATAAATGAATTGCCATGATTAACCATATAATTACAGTAGAATCCGTTTATAATGACTCCGCTTATAGTGACCCACCGCTTATTATGACGTAATTTACAGCGATGTTTGGTTTTCATACATTTTTTTTAAACAAAATCGGATATAATGACTTCGCTTATAGTGATATGCCGCTTATAGTGACCCATTTTTAATAAATCGTGTCCGGTTATAGTGGCGGACATGGTTCCTATCACCTTCGGCAGTGTTCACGTGACACCCGACGACGTTTGGTGCGTGCATGGTGTTTTTGTTTTTGAGTCTCAGTGGGTAAATGCTGTATTTTTCTGTATTAAAATAAATACGTACTAACAAAATTAAGACACTGTTTATTTTCTACAAAATGCTTTGTATGACGTGTTTGTTAGTTCCCTTCGATGTCATTATAAGCGGATTCTACTGTATTATTGTGTTGCACTCCATTTTTTCACTTCGAAGGAGGGACAATTTTTACTACGAGTATTCAGACTTTCAGAGACCATTGTTACGCTACCACCTATCATACTACTTAGTGGCCAAATGTGAAATTATTTTCTATACCAATTCTCAATCAGACATCAGCCCTGTATAAATAACATGCGAAACATGCCAATTATCGTACAGTCATACTAGATATCTACCTACTACATCAATTGGACTGCTTTCAACCCTTGTTTACCATAATTACGTCATTTCACTAAGTACCCAAACATAGAAGATTATGTTTTGTACAGGGTATTTAACGTAGAAGGGAATTACTCATTTCAACCGTTGGTTCAGGCACCATGACTTCGTCGGAAGACCTTTTTCTGAATAGAGCTAAGTTTGTGATGAAGTTTTTAGGAGTTTGGGTACCGGGGGAAAACGGATCCATTTTTCGTGCTGGCTACAGAGCCTTTATGATGACCCTGCAATATTTATTCCTAATTTTCCAAATTATTTACATCATCCAAGTGTGGGGAGATTTGGATGCTGTTTCTCAAGCGTCATATTTGCTGTTCACGCAAGCCTGTCTTTGCTTGAAGGTGACAGTTTTTCAAATGAATATGGGAATGTTGAAGGATTTGTTGAGGCGTATGGATTCAGAGATTTTTAGACCAGAGAATTTTGTTCATGAAAAGTAGGTTGCGAACGGAGTTTAGTTGCCGGAGTACACACATTTTTGTGAAGTCGAAGAAGAATGTCAAAGCTTCTGTTAATGTAATGTAAATTACTCAAAAGCTTATTTGCAATTGCCAACTGCTCCGTAAAGGTAGGATTCCATTCTTAGCGACCGCGACACGAGGCCGCGTCCCGCGACCGCGACGGGGTTGCACAATCCACAGCTTATTATGGATTAGTATGGATCTGTGTGTCGCACGTCCCGGTTGCGGTCGCGTGTCGTAGTCGCTAAGCTACCTTTAGGATATTTTCTGGATCTATTCTTTTTTGTACAAAATTATTTGTGTGCTCTGGTAATATTTCTGTTTTCTAAAAAAAGGACTCGGCAGAATGTTTCTCCATTAGTATATTAAAATTACAGGCTGCGCGTATCAAGCGATTGCTGCTGGCTTTCATGGTGAGCTCTCAAATAACATGCGGGATGTGGGCACTAAAACCTCTGTTTGACGATGCTGACAGGAAGTTTCCATTTGATATGTGGTAAGTGATCTTACCAGTTGCAGTTCTGCTTGGAATATACGTCCACCTTTCTTCTAATGTAGAACTACATTGCGCACACGTGGTCAAGTACGCCGAACTAGGCGCTTCGGTCTCCATACTTTTAATATGGCCACGAGACTTGTAGAGCTACATTAGATCCACGCCACGCGACGTAATTTTCCGTACAAATCAGGCATCGCCCACGTGTGCATTGGTCTAATGTATGTACCTAGTTCCTGCTTTGTCCAAATCTTCTCGAATTCTGACAAACCTCAGAACGGAAGCGGTTGATTTCAGATTCTAATTAAACGCATTGCTCCTTCATGGTTTGCTTAAGTATACCTATCAATGTCCTAGCAAGACACGAAATCGTTACCCGTCGAAATTATGTTTTTAAATTGTATAACTATTATTATATAATTATAATAAAATAAATATAATTTTAAAAGGTTACGAGAATTCTTAAAAAAATTAACAGTTATTGTGTATGATGGTTTTCTAAAGCATGGATTAGACGAATGTAATGTAGCGTTCCAACGGAGGTCATCTTGGTGGGAACTTGCTTATTGTAAACCAAGGCAACCATTGTGATGATTGTCGGTTTTGATTACATCTGCTGTCTATACGGTTTTAATAGGTCACCTGTGTTGGTACGCTAGATTACTGGTTCATGCTTTAAGTTTTATCTGATTCCCTCAGGATGCCATTAAACCCAGAGAAGACAGTGCAGTACTACATCGGCTACACGTTCCAGCTAGTGACGATCTGCATCAGCGCCTACATGTACTTCGGCGTCGACAGCGTCGCCTTCTCCTCCGTCATCTTCGGGTGCGCACAGCTCGATATCGTCAAGGAGAAGATTTTGAGTGTGGGTAGTTTGGATCATTGACAATTATGGGATTTGTTGTATATCTTATAAAATGGAATAGAAATACTTTTATGGGCTTTTTTGGGCCTCATCAGAAGGCTTAAAGTCACCCAAAGGGCAATGGAAAGGGCTTTGCTCGGAGTTTCCTTGTGTGATCCCATCATAAATAAAGATATCCGCAAGAGAACCAATGTTACTGACATAGCCGGATTTGCCAAACTTAAGTAGCAGTAGGCAGGGCACATTGCCCGTAGAACGGATGGTCGATGTCGACGGAAGGTTCTGGAGTGGCGGCCACGTACCAGAAGACGCAGCGTTGGAAGGTCTCCCACAAGGTGGACCGACGACCTGGCGAGGATCGCGGGAATCTGATGGATGCGAGACGCACAGAACTGATTGTTGAGACGACGCTTGGGGGAGGCCTATGTCCTTCCATTATTCCCGGTTCTAGGCCACTTCATGGTAATTCCATAGGAAGACATGTAAGTCTGCTGGCCACTACGATTGCTGTCTACTGTGACTGGCATCTCGCGATTTCAGGGCCAATGTGCTATGACGCGCAGCATGCTTGGTGTTAACTATGGGATCCTTTTCGAAAACAAAGATCGTTTAGGTGACTTAGAAGGCTGTCTGCATCTTGTACTTAACTTCTCTAACCTTTAGGAAAATACATGCTTGATTTTATGTTTATTCTTTAAACCTTTGTAGATAACTTCGATCAATGGACAACGAGGCACTAGGGAGGTGGACGAAGCTTTAGCTAAGAACTACAACAAGCTCGTCAATTGTATCAAACACCATCAAGCTATTATAAAGTAAGTGAGGCAGAATTTGTATATATTAGGAAATACTCCTGTAGTCCTGTATCGTACTTCAATGTTTTTTTTAATTATCCATTCTTTCAGGTTCACAGAACTTGTCGAAAACGCTTACCATCCGTATTTGCTGTTTCAACTTGTCGGCAGTGTTGGAATTATTTGCATGTCGGCTTTAATGATTTTAGTTGTGAGTAGAACCTACCTACCTCCCTACTTAGTACTTACCTAATTTATGAATCAGGCCTACTCTGTTCACGGACGCGTAGCTTCGTAGATAATATGTCGACGAAGCGGCAACGTCGTGCTGTGGCGTCTTGCCGCTGCCGCTTCTTCGATAGAGTTTCATAGTTTTGCATGTTGAGCATAATTCAGCGTAAATTTGGTCCGTCTTATCGAGTTGGAGCAAATGTTACCAATAATTACGCTGAGTCACGTTCGACCTTGGTATGGACCACGTTCTTGGTACGACAGACCAAAATCATCATACCAAGTTGGAGTCAAGAGTGTGTGTTATGTTAACACTATAATGAGAACTATGCATTAACCAGGTGGATTGGCGCAGCATGCAGTTCTTCTCCATCTTTACTTATCTGTCGGTGATGATCAGCCAACTGTTTGTGTGCTGCTGGTGTGGACATGAGCTTACTGCTACTGTGAGTAAATGTTTTAACAAGTCTTTGCCGTTCTTACAATTTTATTTATACGCTTGTTAGTTAGTCCTGTCCTTGTGATGCGCGAGAGATAGGGTTCTGCAGCGGTTGAGCGATCGGCTGCTGCGTTGCGTTATTGCGTTTCGCGGATTCGATTCTCGGATAAAAAGCATAGCTTACAGACAGTTGCCTCTTGCACGATACAGGATTCTGTGACGTCACATGTTGTAGTAGATGTCGCTACATGTATATGATATGAGTTTACATGTTTCCGAATGCACCCATGATACAGGAGTCTTAGTGAACGGTTTAAAAAAAATAAGCCACGACTACAAAAGCACTTCATTTTACTGCGTATTTTTACGTCCTTTTAAGTAAGAAAGTACTTATCAACTTTTGAAGACCCACAAACACTCTCGTATCGATTACAACTCGGTCGCACATTCAAGACCACAACTCCATATCGTCAGGTCTTCGGTCATCTATGGGAATTGATGAGCTAAACGAGACGGAGTACCTGGATGTAAAGACACAGCCTTGCCGAAATGGACGCGAAACACTCGTCAGGCCAGACCGACACAAGCGGTTAAAGGTTTCTTGTGGCCACCGCATAATTCTGTCAGCATAGATAATTTATCTGGCTTTAGTAAGAATAACATTTTTCAGAGTGAAGATCTCCACACAGTGCTCTACAAATGCTTCTGGTATGAGCAGGACGTGAAGTTCAAACGAGAGCTATGCTTTGCCATGATGCGTATCAATCGTCCTCTTGTTCTACGCGCAGGACACTACATCATCCTGTCACGACAGACTTTTGTAGCGGTTAGTATCTTTCTTTTTTCTTTTAAGTAGTTAGAATATCTTTCCAATTCCTCATTGGAGCAGGAGAATTCACACCAACAGCTGGCGCCACTTTGCCCATCAGGTCTTTTCCTTTGAAAAGTTAAACATGATGTTGACGTCTATACAGGTATTCATAACTAGTTCTGGAGGCTTCAATGGTTTGTAAGGATTTTTAAGAAATAAGGATTGTTATACCTAATACTATGTTTATGATTACTATGTTTAACGTTTGACGTTGTTGTCTAACTAATGTCATATTATGTCGTTTTGACAGGTGTCTATACCTGATGCCTCAGTGCTGCCACCTAGTGGGTGTCATTTTGGAACACCAATCCCCTTCTGGATACGTTGACATGCTATATTTGTTGCAGATCCTGCGGATGTCGTATTCCTACTTTGCAGTGTTGAATCAGACGAAATAATTTACACTGAAGTAGCACCGAGTGTACAGCTGCCTTATATTGTTTAGTAGATTTACTAAGATACTATACTCCGTCGGTTTAGGTAGTTAACTAAAGGTAAACAATCTTGGCATGTCTTTTTATCTAAAAGTTGTCTAAAAATTGTATGTAAAAATCTTTGCACATAGGTATTTACCTAAATCGATGTTAGCTAATAAACTAAATTTAAATAATCTTTGTGTATATTATATACGACCTCTTTAATATAAAAAGACATACCAAGATTGTTTACCTTTAGTTAACTACCTAAACCGACGGAGTATAGAATACTGAGACACTTAATTTTTTGCAAGACCTAAATATTACCTACATGTATGCACCACAAATAAATTTCCTTTCTCTAGCACTTCAATTCAACAGGCAATCTTTTCAGATTGGAAATAAGTATGTAGGTGCCTAATTAGTATTTAGACATAAGTAAGAATTAAATGAATCAGCATTTATTCATAGTTTTTATTTTTTGTTTACCGTCAGAACCACAATTCATCAATTCAGTGTGTGAACTAACTCACAGAAAACAACTGCATCTTGTGTGAATTATTTTAATTATCACCTTCCTACTAATTTTGTTTTATTGTAGAAGTTTTTAATTGCAAAAAGTTCTAATCCAGGCGGTTCTAGCATGGTTGGCGCAATGGTTCAGCGGTTGGCTGCTACCCTATGAGTCGCGGGTTCTAGTCAAGCTCGAAACAAATATTGGTATGCCTATAGATAGGTGTGTTGTATATATGATTTTACGTGGCTGTGAAGGCATTCACGATACAGGAGTAATTCCTAATGAGTAACTAATTTCGAATTTTGGGGCAACGATTTAAAAAAAAGGATAACGAAAAATAAAGAAAAAAGAAAGAACCTAGGTGTCGTGGATAAATGTCTTGACCGATTCCGCCAAGCACTGGTTTGACGAATGTGAAAGTCGACGTGGACAAAGTAATTAGATGTGCAGCTTTGAGATGGATCTTCTGAATTGCAAGAACCAAAGTTTAGAGATCGTAAAACTGCTTCTTCGAAAGTTACAGCCTATCAATCACACAAAAACCGATTATACTACCTACATAACATGAAGAGATGAGATTAAAAGAAATTGTTTTGATGATGGTAATCATCGAATGATATCTCCCACCCTGGCTGTAGCGGGAGGGCGTGTGTTACTGACTAAAACCAACAGTTGTGTTTAAACAACTAATACAAACTTTCTACGAAAGGAAAACACTTGAGTGTTTCCTATTCAAACTTAAGCAATTAGCCCAATGTCTACAATTTATAACACATTAACGTATCAACAACGATTACACTTTGCGAACTTGAACGTTTAAAACTTCTCTTTCTTAAAGCTGTTCAAATATTCAACGGCGCTTCGAAAATATATTAGTTCAGACCAAACGAAATATGTTAGAAAGGAGACAAAACACTCACACAATACACAGTATTCCTCACGTCAGTTATAAAAAAAAACTAATTCAATATCGGTCCTCTATTGACCGAGAAATCGGTTTAAGAACATCCTCTTTTTGAAGCCACTTAAAAATGGTAGTAAAAAACACATCTTTATTCCTGGGTCGACCAAAAAAGATCCTGAGTGCTCACGGAGTCTGGCCACATCCGAACAACTATATAATTTTACGCAAACTTTACATGCTTTTCATCATGTGGACGCAATACTCCTTCCTTCTGTTCGAGATTATCTATATAGTGGATGTTTGGGGCGACATTGATGCGGTGTCTGAAGCCTCTTACTTGCTCTTCACTCAGGCGTCTCTGTGTTACAAGTCTACAGCCTTCATGGTCAATAAGAAGAGTTTGATTGAACTGCTAGAGATCATGGACTGCGAGATTTTTGAGCCGAAATCTGTTGAGCATGAAAAGTAAGTAGATACATATTTTGAAACCAAGTGTGGGCCGTATGTACTTCTAGAATAAGTAATCTACATGGGATTCCCAGTTCCTGGATTATCCGTTTACCTACTCTCAACAGAATGATTTTCTATTCTTATAGTTCCTACTCCAATATAAGTTTTTTTTACAATAGAACAAACCGGCAAATATGAAAAACATCAGATGATTCAGTTCCTAAGTAAATGCATCTTGCAATTCTTTCTTTGTCTTTTTAGATTTCAAAATTACCCTATTCCCCCTCTACAAGATTGACAAGAAATTAAGTCAGTCGGTTAGTTTGAAAATACAACATTAAATGGGTAGGCTACCGCCCCATGTATCTATATCTATGAAGTTGCAAAATTTGTTAAAGCCAATTTTTCTCTTTTTGAAGAAAAAAATAATTTCAACAAAAGAACAGTTACACAGTACTCATTAAAGATCCCTGTACCTAGAATTGAAATGTTCAGACGCAGTTGCGTATATATGGCACCACTTATTTTTAACTCGTTGCCTAGCTGGTTAACTAAATTGCCTTATAAAAAGTTCTGTGTAGTCTTAAAAAAATGGTTGATATCGCATAGTTTTTACTCAATAGGCGAATTTCTAAATAAAAAAACATGCCAATCCTACCACTTCAGGAATGCTTTGTAGTCAGAGATGAAGTTCAGTGTCAATGTTTTATTTAGTATTTAACTAAATCACATATAATTTTGTTACCCTAATGTGTGTTTAACATTTTGTTTAAATAATTTAGGTATAGATCTGCTCATGTGATTATATGTACTACTTCTAAAGATTTGCATGCCATCACTAAATGGCGGAATGTGTCCTTGCACTTACTCTCCTATACTTAACACCTTTGTACCTACCACATTTTACGCAAATAAATGATATTTGATTTGATTTGATTTGATTTAGAACCTGGACACAAAAGCAGTTCAATGACCCAATCGAGTGTGCGCAGGATTTACATGACTTGATTCCGCCATCACCTTTCTATCATCGAACAACACGTCGTACGACGAGCGTCTACAACTGTTTGGCGATTCTTCGTGCTATGTCAGTAACCTTGGTTCTTCTAGTTCTAATAATATTGCACCTCCATCAGAATCCTAGCGGCCCAAGCTCGTAAGATCAAGCGCCTGTGTTTGTTCTTCTTGACGAGTGCTACCACCACCTGCACGCTCTGGGCCATGATACCGCTGTTCGACGATGCCAGTAAGCGCTCCTTTCCGTTCAGGATCTGGTAAGCTTTAGACCATACTGAAGACATGAAAAGTTAGATTATTAAGCTGGTCACAGAATATGATGTCTTAGTTACCCCCAATTTCTAACTGAAGCATTATTATTATCTTTAGACGTGCTTAACTCAAAATACTCAATTCAGAATAAGTACGGTTAGAGTGATTCTGAAATACACACATCAAAAGTGTCTAGGGATCAAGCATTTTTATGCGGATTTCTTGAGATTGAGATGTGGCTTTGTAATAAATTTATGATTTTATAAATTTATATGGATCCTTTTTGGTGCATTTCATAATTTGAATCAGGAACTGTGAATCAAATTCGAGTAAAAGATGAAAATCAGCTGTCAATATTTTCCCTATAAAAACCTACAACGCATTGAAGACATTATTAGTGCTACTGTTTCCCTACTACTGATTAAAACCAACGTTATTATGGAGCGGCGACGTCATTTAAGCAGGGAAGAAATGCTCAGAGCCGTGGGAATGATAGAAGCTGGTTCCCGGCAACGTACTGTGGCTTTAGCTCTGAATACAAGTCAGAGTGTTATCAGTCGACTTTGGACACGTTACCGAAGCACTGGTACCGTGGCTGAGCGCCATGGAGGACGGTATCGCTGCACCACACGGAGACAAGACCGATACATTCAAATCTTAACTCGAAGAGCTCCAACAATAACCGCCATGATGTTAGCCGTGAGGCTTCATCACTCTTCAGGGAACTTAATTAACAGTCAGAAACCGCTTGCATGAAGTGAACCTTCATTCCCGAAGACCGCTACGGGTACCACCTATAGCAATGCACAATCGTAGGATTCGATATCAATGGGCTCTTGAACACAGAAATTGGGCAGAAGAACAATGACGTTTCGTGTGCTTTTCTGATGAGTCTCGTTTTGGTATGAGACCGGATACAAGACGTATACGACACTGGAGAACCCCTGGACGCCAACAGCGATTAAAATCCTGCCAGGAAGTCCATCCTAATAGTGGTGGAACCATCATGGTATGGGCGGGTATTTGGATCGGCGGAAGAACTGAGTTGATTTGGATCAGAGGCAACCTCAACGCTCAAATTTATGCTGAGACGATTGTATCAGACGTCATCGTTCCTCTACAAGTGCAAATCGGTCCCTTATTTCAGTTAATGCATGATAATGCACGACCGCACACCGCAAGAGTTGTAAGACAGACTCTCGCCGCAGCTAACATCAATGTCCTGCCCTGGCCTGCTCAGTCGCCAGACTTGAACCCGATTGAGCATGCATGGGATATGCTACAGAGAAGAGCTCTGCCGAATATGGAGGGTATCCAGTCGCAAGAAGACCTTTTTTTGTTGTTGCAACGAACATGGGCGGCCATTCCACAGCGTGATTTGGATGAACTCATTTTGAGTATGCCAAACCGATGTTCTTGTGTTGTTAGTGTTCGCGGTAGAAACACGGATTATTAATTGTTTAAGTTACCCAATAAAATTTTAAAGAAAACTGTTATTTCAGTCTTTTTTTCGAACTTTAATGTTAGTGGTTCAAATGTCAAAAATCCCTTTATTAGGAAAAATGGCAAATTTCTTTATTAATGCAAAGGTGACTTGGTTTATCGTTACTGTGACAAACGAAAACACTTTATTTGATGAATCCTTAAAGAAAATTTTAATTAATATCAATCAGGAGAAAAGTTATTGCAAAAATATATGTTGATCCCTAGACACTTTTGATGTGTGTATTTCTCCGTTTCACCGTTCAACGGTTCACCGGCAGAACGATTCACTTTTCATTATTTCACCGATAGAAACCATTCACCGACGAACGATTCGCCGACATAACTGTTCGTCTGCCCCTGGAATATAAAACATAGGTAGGTTCGACATGTAGACCTGTTTCCGTATTGTTTACATCTGAATCAAGTTATGAAGACGAAACTTAAACTTATAATTAACTAGGCTAACTGTCGAGATCCATCCCAGCTGTTTGGAAGATACGAGGTAAAAAAGTTTAGTTTAGTTCGCGGGAAAAACAAAAATTTTTCCTAAGTTCTGCTGAACTAAATTAATCTGTCTATACAAATCTTCTAACACCATCTTTCTCAGGATGCCAGTAACCCCTCAGAAGTCCCCTGCCTACGAGCTGGGCTACATCTACCAGATGGTCAGCATCTACATCAGCGCGTTCCTCTTCATATCAGTGGACAGCGTCGCCGTGTCCATGATCATGTTCGGTTGTGCACAGCTTGAGATCATCATGGATAAGGTTCAGAAGGTTGGTGACCTGGTTTTTAGGATTGATGTTGAGCAGTATAGTAGGTATAAGAGTAGTAAAAACCCTGTCCACTAATGGATTAGATTTTTATGAAAGCTTTTTACCTTCTAAGGGATCTCATGTTTAAAAAAGTAAAGAAAGAAAATTGGTGCGATCGGTTAAAGCTTCGCAAGCTCACAAGCGCTGGCCACACAGAAAAGACGTAGACGGGGCGCGGGCATTTGTCTCTACCGCGTCTCTTTCATACAAAATGTATAGAAGCGTCGCGACTCAAAACATACAGAACAGACAGGGCGCGGGCGCAACGCTAGTACATTTGCGCCTGCCCGCGCCCCGTCTGCGTCTTACGTCTTTTCTGTGTGGCCAGCGCTACATAGCAAGGCTCATGGGTCGATCGCCAGATTCGTGTTTTGTCACTAGTTGCGCCTGCGCAGGAATATTTTCTTAACAGAGGATGTGTAATTTTTGTTGACTTTACATTAGAATATTACAAATCATCGGACTTGTGGTGACCATCTTAACATAACGAGTTTCCTCCGTGCCTCGGAAAGCACGTTAAGCCGTTGGTCCCGGCTGTCATTTGTAGATCTTTGGCAGTCGTTACGGATAGTCAGAAGCCAGTAAATCTGACTCCAGTCTTGCCATGAAGTACCGTGTTACCCCAGTTAATGGGTTGTGGAGGTCTGGTAGGCAGCCGCTCCTCGTAAAATACTGGTATTCAGCTAAATCCGGCTTGACTGGAAGCCGACCCCAATATAATTGGGAAAAGGCTAGGCAGATGATGATCGGACTTGTGCTATTTAGAATTATTAGAAGATCATAACTTTTATGTCATATTTATTTAGTTACTTACTTTTTTTTGTGGTAGGTAATATAATTAGCTTTTAACTAAAATGGTTTTTCATATTTGTTTAGTTTATTGTACTCGATACCTAAGTACTTAGGTATAGACTGCAAATCAAGGGAGAAAATGTTTTTTTTTTGCAAAAAAACCCTTTCTTTGTCATTGGCTTGAGCTTGAGCTTATTGACTTTTTGTTGTTTTTTTAATCATGCTTTTAACTTTTATTTACTGGTTCTAGATACAGTACGTGTTTGATTCAGCACAGTCAGAGGAAACTCGTAAGAAGATGATTAAAATTAATACTGAGTTACTCGTGGAATGTATCAAACAACATCAGACTGTTGAAAGGTTAGTGTGAACATTTACAAAGCTATATTTATTTATGGATCTCCAAAATAGGATACACAGTTAAAACAATAACAATTATAAATAGGTTTCTTTAAAGTGTGTACTTTCACGGGAGACCACGCTATGCATACCTATAATTGTATGACTAGGTAAATGATATGAAAGAAAATCAAATAACTAAGATAAAAATAACTATTGAAAAATTCTATTTAGGTAAGTACCTACCTTTCAAGCTACATTTTCCCTCTTTTCCTTCCTTTCTAGGTAATACATAAACATAGTTAAAGTCTGCTATTTCTTGCAGGTTCATCCAATTGTGTGAGAACACATATCACATAAATATATTCTTCCAACTGACTGGCACGGTGGCTATCATCTGTAACATTGGATTGAGGATCTCTATAGTACGTATTGTAGCGACATCTATGACGTCACATAGGAACTAAAGCAAAAAAAAACGATTTTAGCGTAATTATACAGCATATCAAAACGGTGAAGGAAAACATCGTGAAGAAACTAAAAATCCGAAGACATGTGATATACGCCAATCAGCACTGGGCCCACGTAGTGGATTACGGCCTATTCCTTCTCCTAGAGAGGAGGCCTAAGTCTCAACAGTGGGAACATTAAGGACATGCGATGCTATGCAACAGTTGTCTATCAAAAACATCTGTCTGGTCATACATAGGATCCTCCTTTTCAACGGGGGTGTGTGGAACTTTACACTTTCATCCGCATACTTGTAAAGTATCTCATCTTCTCAAATATCTGTCATTTCATGTTGATGGTATTTAAATGAACGTTTTATTGTGTCTAGGTAGAAGTTAACAGCGTGCAGTTCTTCTCAATGGTGAACTATATGGTCACTATGCTGTCACAACTGTTCCTGTACTGCTGGTGTGGCCATGAGCTTACTATAAGGGTAATTTATCTCTGAGACTTGTTCAAGAGTGGCTATTTTGACGCTAGATGGCACTGAACCAAACCTTTTTAGATAAACTATTATGTCTTTAGTGTTTGGGGGACATTATTCGGTCAAGAAAATAATATTTCGTAAAATCAGATATAAGACTACTGAACTTAGTCAAATAATTGCCAATTCTGACTGTTCATATCTCTGAATATAGTGCTTAAGTATAGCACCTATTGCGCGAGTTCCTCTTCATCGAGTATGAACATTGCCACGAGAGGGCCCGTAGTTTTCATTTAAGTAATTGCTTGCATGCAATAATTCAGATTTCAGAAACCTTGAGTGACTTAAATCATAACAGAGTACATTCTATATTTTGCTTTTTAAAAAAATCAAAAGAAATCTCCAGTATCTTCAATTTCATGTTTCCTACTGACTAAACTCGACACAAAATGCTCACGCGTTTGTACGCTCATTCCGGATGCAACGGGCACGCCTCACGCCTGATAAGCACAAGAGAATGGCGACAAATTCGCCCCTTCTGAACAAGCTTCTAACTAGATCGTCGTCACCTAGTATTCGATCTCTCCTTTCAGAGTGAAAATCTCCGAGAATGGCTATACCAGTGTCCGTGGTACGAGCAAGACACCAAGTTCAACCGAGCCCTGTTCATAGCCATGGAACGCATGAAGAAGCCCATCATATTCAAAGCGGGACACTACATATCTCTGTCCCGACCTACATTTGTTTCGGTAAGTAAGAAGTTACTTTAGACTAGGGCTGCCATTAATTCGGAGACGCCGACCGGGACATTTAGAACAGAAATAGGGCAGACCATGGATTATTAAAAAAACAGTAGGTAGTAATATTAAAAAAAAATTAATAATAAAATAACGAAGTCTTCGTATACTACACTTTTCTTTGCCCACTCATATTTTTCAGTAGATTTGACCTTTGTCAATAACTTCTTTTCCCCTTTAACATAATTATAAAATGACGTGCGTAGAATTTTATAATTATGTTAAAGGGGAAAAGGAGTTATTGACAAAGGTCAAATCTAATGAAAAATATGAGTGGGCAAAGAAAAGTGTAGTGTATGTGTGTGTATTTTATAATTATAAATGCATTGAATGATGCTTTCCACTGTGCTTACACTGAGTGAATTTCGTTCTTCCGTCCACTGAACTGAAATTTACGAAAACACTCGTTCCACGTGAGCATTGTGGCCAGGGTTTGCAAATAAAGTATTTCCATTTTTCTTGCATACCGGGACAGATAACTTGATGACCGGGACACCGGGACACAATGCTTTAAACCGGGACATGTCCCGGTGTACCGGGACGTATGGCAGCCCTACTTTAGACAAACTATGACAGCCTTTAGGAAAGACTCTTTAACTAATATTAATATGATTGTATGAGTAGAACTTATGTTATTTACCTTTATGTCGTGCGGTGTCCCACAGGGCTCGATTCTGGGGCCGCTTCTGTAGGACATCGGTTATGACTGGAGAAAACTTCTTACTTAAGAGATTTAGCAATTATCTACTTTAATTTATGTTTGTTGCAGATCCTGCGAATGTCGTATTCCTACTTTGCAGTATTGAATCAGACGAAATAAGATGACAGTAATTTAATGTAGCACCGAGTGTACCTACCTTATATTGCATTTATATTGTAGATGGTATTGTTAAACAAACCAATCTTTTATAATAGTTTTATGCCACTTACTGTGGCAGAATACAGATGCACTTATATTGTTGTATAACTTCAATTGTACCAATGTGCACACATAAAAAAGAATCATTTGAGGCACTTTTCTACTATAACAAAAAGTTTTTGAAATTATATCTGTATTGTTATTTTGTGAAATCTTTCAGATTAATCTCTAAAATTTAGATTAATCAGATTCGGCGAAACACAGACAAATGGCAACTCCTGCTAAAAATAACCTATAATTAGTATCTAGCCATGAGTAAATAAATCACAATTTTATTATCTTTATTTATTGTTTTATTCCTTGTTTATCCTCGTATCTATAATTCTTCGTCTACCAAGAAGAAGAAGATAAAATATTTTTGAAATAAATGTGCTTATTTTCTTTTCTGTCTTACTTTCCTAAACCAGGACAATAAATAATAAAACGCAATATTCACAAATTATTATTTATTTATAAACCGTGTAGGTATCACATATGCTTAGTGTAACATTCACGACAGTTTAGGCGAAAGTGTGCTTAAGTATGAAAAAATATTATCATTTTTTTTCTCGTTTGTAACACTCAACGACACTTAACTAAAGACTTGTACACACTTTATGATAGCCTAGTACAATTTATTTGCTAGTATTCGTATAGTCCTTTATATCAAGACTATTACGAACAATCGCCAGCGACTTAACCAAAATAAAACAGCAAAGTTTGAAAACTCATACATATTCAAGTATCCCAAAGTGTGTACAAGACTTAAAAGTTTTAGTTTTTTAGTCAAATTGATAAATTCGTGCGCTTAAATTAAAAATAACAATTAGCGTAAAGGCGAACATGTAAAAACAATTACAACCACGTTTTAGAATTTCCATTCGCAATAAATAGGAGACTTGAGGCCTATTTATATAGGAAAGATAACACATAATACAAAAACTAACTTTAAGAAACCATTTGCCACGAGTTTCACCCCACATTACATTACGATACTTAATAAAAGCAGCTCATTCTTATAACATATTCTAAAACACTCACTAATACAAAAAATACAACAATTCTTCCATCAATCTCATGTATAAATATCATTTCTTTATAAATAGGCCTGAAACATTAGAAGTACATTACAGAATAACTTCACTTTTCTATCAATGTCTCTTACATACATTTATTTAGCAGTAAAGCGTGAACCGTACCGTTCTTCCATTTAACACCTTAATCTTTTAAAACAATCACATCAAAACGACTTAGGAAATAATTTTGAAATATCTTTACAAGGTAACAATCAGTCGCATGTCGTTACTTATTTGTTACGAAGCTCATTTTGATTAAAATAACATTTTTTGCGACTGTCTGTCACACCAATTAGTAATACAGGCTGACTTTAAATTTCTTCGCAAGGTTGGCAACCAAACTAACCAACTTATTTAAAAAAAAAATAATAATATTAAATAAAAAATCAACGTTACAATTTTTCTGAGGCCCCATTCAATTTTTCCACGAGTTTCAGATCGGGTTATTGTAAACTTCATTCACTCATACATTCGCCGGCGTAAAATGTGGCGGATTAACAATGTGATGACTTGAGTTTACAATAGCCCCTCAGATCATATAGTTACGTCACTGGAGGTGAATATCCCAAGCTAAAGAGATCATCATATTTGTAAGTATTTTCATCCCGGAAAACTTGCCAAAGCACATAAAATCAACCTGTTTAAATAAATCACCAAGAAAAAAAAATGCAATAAATGAATCATAGTCTCAACTTCATTTAATTTTCAACTTAAATCACCAAATAGAACTCAATTGAAAATGATTGATTTTTCAGTTTGCATGACAGACAGACACGTAAAGTCGACGTAACAATATTATTTGTGATTTAAAATAGTGCGCATAAAATAAATAAGGCATTGGGTTTTATTATCCATATCACAGCGATGCGGAGCGCGAGATGATAAGAATATTAGAAAATATGAATAGGATTTTTGCAAGGTTTTTAAAGTAGCAAGAAGTTTGTTTTAACTGTGTTTTGCTGAAGAAATTATTTAAAGTTTCATATACACTAGCGGAAAATGCCCCCCAAAATGACGCGCAACATTCAATCTACGTGACGCTGCAACTTTGCTCAATGTCCTCCAACATTTTATAACGCATTTACGTTATATTTTTTTGTAGGTCTGCGGAAAAGAGAGTAAGTAAAGTCGCACAAACCTCCATTGAAAAAGGAGGATCTGACTAGACGAGGCGGGTGTTATGTTTGGTGAGCAACTGCCCGATAGATGATTTCGAACTGTTATATCTATTCAAATCGCGCGGAGACCTTTCATTGCGCGGTGCAGGATTCGTTGTTTTTATGTGACGCCATAGATGTCGCTACTGACAGTTTTGTGCGTCATGTTGGGGGTTTTAACATTTGGTTCCCTAATGTATCAGAGGCTTTAATGATATAGAGCGGATTAACAGCAGATGTAGCTACTATGGTTTTGTTTTTGAGCTAGTTTACTGTGTTTTGTGTTCTGATTTTGATTTAATAATATAAAAGCCCTTGTTTCCTACAACTTATTCGTTGATTAGGTATTCAGCAAGAGAGCAATAGTAATACTTCCTTGTTAATATTTAATTTTAAATCCATAATAATTTCAAACCAAATTTAAGCTAGCGTTTGCCTAACTAGCGTTTTTACATGATTAACAATAATTTCTTAAATGAAGAGGTGTGATTCATAAGTTTGATTTCGTTTAGGTGTAGTCTGTGTATATGTGCGTGCAGTAAATGTATTTATAAAAATGTTATTATGTATAAGGTGCACGTTATTCTTTAGCGTCAATACTGCCGTAAGGCCTGGCATCAATATCACGATACGACGCCACCACCGTAACAGCGTTTAGCTGATTGGTGCTCATGCTGCGTCATGTCCGTGAACGGATGCACTTAGTTGTTGTGTTGTTGTTGCTTGAGAGCCAGTGGCTTATTTTAAATAAAATATTTTTGTTTATTCAGACTGTGACGACATAGTGGGAACACGGCGGTGAAGTACTGCAGTGCCCAAAGATATTCAAATTCTTCTTTATACACACACTATTGTCAACAACTTTAAGTGGAAGTTTAGTTGGAGTAACACACATTCGGCATCATTTAACTAACAGCATTGATGTTAAAGTATCGCGTGACAAATATTAAAGCTTTTGTCGGCTTAAATTAGTCGGGATATTATTTAGTGAAAGGCCGCGAAGATGCAGTGAATAAACTATTTCTTGCTTCTGATTTAGAACATTGTGTCTCACGAATTTCATTTTAACAAAAAGATTTTTCAGATAGGTACTAAAACAATCAAAATATTCAAACTTCACATTTTTAACCGAAACGTAACGTAACTAGTAAAAAACTTACGAACACACAAACTTCTAAAATTTTACGGCGCAACGCGCTTTAATCGATTTTTTTTTTTCAATAAAAAACCACAACCAAAACGTTAAAAAATGATTGTTTGAAAAATCACAACGTTATTTTAACTCTACGCTTGCACACTTGCCTTAAAAAAGTTTTTTTTTACTAAAAGTTGATGATTAAACCGCAGCCATACACTACGGCGCACCTCACAAGGGTACCTCTATTAGGTATTTCATTCGTTCAACCAATATTCCTTAATAATTGTCGTTAAGGTGAAAGCTAGGGGCTCAACTGTGGGCATCTTATCGATAGATGGCGCTGAAACCTTTAGTTTATTATGTTTAACTTTATATGAACAGCCAGAACTAGGTAGATTTTGTGGCAATAATTGGAAAAAGTTCAATAAAGGGAAATGTCCGGTATCCGCGGACACCATTTCCTTGACTTAACAATACTGTCAGAAACTAAAAACCAAAATAAACTGAACATATCAGTTTAGCGCCATCTAGAGAGTCAAACTCAGACTAGTACCTTAACTTTCACCTTAAAATCGAGATCCACGCGAATTTAGAGACCAGTTAAGAACATTCGGAAAACTCAATCATCAGATCATTATAAAAAGGGCCATGTATCCAAAAAGCCGTCCTCACTTTGCAAGCCACGCCGAAGCGCTGTCCAAAAAAGGCATTTAACCAAAAATCTAAATCCACACTCTTTCTAAATATAACCTTACCCTAAACTTTCCAATAACCATACAAATTACACACACACTCTCGTATCCATATTAAAATATCCCTCTTATACTAAATGTACCTTTCCTTAAAAACCTGCTTCTCATTCTTAAATTCATTGCATCCTAAGTAGTGTATGACGGGTTTCAAGATTTAAGGGAATTATTCTATCTAAACGCCTTTATGTCCACTGAAATAAGACTTATTACACTGAAGCATACATTGACTAAATTATTGCTTTTAATTGATCTAGTTGCTATGTTACCTATGTGGTGTTTTCTACCATACTATCGTTCTTTCTTCTGTAATCGTTGATTACAATCAGTGGCGTAGTTAGCCCCTAAGGAGTCGGGGCTCCTATACTAAAAAAAATTGAGTTCCTCTTTTGTCAAATTGCGGTAAAACCCAATGATATATACTAACTTTGTTATAGGATGGTTTCGGTGACAGCTGTCAGATTCATACAATGTAGCTATCTATCCTTTTCTCTCATTTTAAAGATGCATATTTTCGTCCTGCTGTCACCCAACTCATGCTATGTAAAAAAGACTACAAAGAATAGGTATTTCGTAATAAAAACAATATCACTTTTACATATATTATTTTTATTACGAAATATACCCAAATAGTACCTGACAATTCGGCAATTCGACAGGCTATTAGCCTGAGAACCTCTCTAAGAACTTGAGTTTTTGAACAGTAATTTTATTCTTCCAACCAGGGCCCTTGAAGCCTGGGGGCTCTTTATAATTGATACAGCGATAGCTACGCCCCAGATTACAACATCATTTAAAACAGATATTCTCATCACTCAAGTTTGTTCGTAATTTCAGTGGACTAGGCTTAAAAAGCTAAATTATTTTGTCATCCAGTTTAGCACTAGGAGTTGTAGCTCTAACTATAAAGCTCATACATAGCTCGTTGTGGCGTGACCCTTAATGAGACCTTTTGAAAATTCTAATCCTTCTCCCGGATATGTTTTTGGTCTTGCAACCCATCCCTCCTTGATATGCTTCCCAATAAGTCTTGTACTTCCATTCTAAACACAGCAAATAATATGGTTTGAAATCTCCTCCAATTGAATAACTACTTAACTATAGGCCGTGCAAGATAAACGTGGAGTAACGGTCATTGACCTACCTACATTTATTGACATTTGTAATTTCAAAAAACGGAAAAAAAAGGCATAAAGCTGTCTTGAATCGACATCTATCGCGATTCTTTACGTTTTCTAGTCATGAAAAATAGTTCATCGTTTCTTTTTCGTGTACCTTTGCACAGATATAAGGAAAGGTCAATGTACTTTATTCCAAGCTTATCTGGTACCTAGTATAGTATTTTGTGACCCAAATCTCTGGCTATTCTATTTGGCCTCTGATATTTAAAAAAACTAAGAAGCTTTCTAATTCCAACCTCTACCATCCCATTTACCATTTCAGAATCACGCCACAACCCAAATATAAGCGTAAACATATCGGGCAGAAACTACGTATTACATTAACTATAACTAGCTACGTTAAATGCTACAATAACTGCACTATTCACTATATCGCTGTCTTTTTAGGAAAACTGTTAACTATCGTTACAAAAACTATTTAACTTTTGGCTAACACGATATCGAGCGGACATATAGATGAAACCCGTTTTACAACTTCTAATAGTAGTATTGTTACCTGAGAAATAAATTGAAGTAGTATCATGACAAATGTACTCGTATCTATTCACAATTTCAAACAGTCATAATTGACGCCTCCCAAGCATAAGGTCGCAAAGTAAAAAGTATAGGTTTTCAGGAGAGCCGTTTTTGAAGGTTCTCTTTTGGCTTTAATTCTAAATCTGGTGTTTATTTAGCAGTTAGTTCATGAATCCCCGACCGGTCCTATGAGACCGCGCTGTTATTGTTTTACTATTGTGTCTCGTTTTGCGGGTATGTGATAGGTTAAGGCGTATAAAATAGTGTATGTAGTTGTCTTCTTAAAGTGATGGGGATTAATAGGTGAAGAGCCAAATATATAAATAAATTATAAAAGTAATTTTAACCGATGTTTTTCATTATGTAATAGACACTTATTTTAATAACAGACACTCCAGTGTGAAAAAAAAATATTATTCCTTAATACATTCGTGTAATAAGAAATCATACTTATTATTTTACAATACAATCTTACAACACTGTTACGATTTTATACATAGGAGGCATCGAATTATATCTTGGCATCTGGGCCCAATATAAAGGATCGAAAAAAAAAAGATGTTCAACGGACAACACAATTTTGGCCCAGACCCGCAACTTTTTAAATAGACCTAAAAGCTAACGACGAGCACAATTATTTTTGTCCTAAATAAAGTCTAGGTAACAATTTGAAAGTTTTAGGATACTTTAGAAGTTGTTGAACGGGCTTCAGAGGGAGTTACGGTAGTATGAAAACTTTATCTTTTCCTATTTCTTCAAGGATTTGAAGAGCAAAAGTTATTCGATACAAAAAAGCGTAGATGAAGTTGGCTTATCTTTTTAATTTGATAGTTTGGTAAACTAAGCGTACCTACCTATAAAAAAGAAACATTGTATTGAGGCTAGAGGAACGAATAATGTTTTCAAAAGAAAACTTATGGACAAAGTAGTGAAAAATAAAATTGTGTAGCTTTTTTATAATTCAAACTTACCGTAACTCCCAGATTGGCTGACCGGTAAAAAATGTTCGTACTTTGGTTTATGGAAGATAATTGATATTTTATTTAGATTTAAGCGTATTGTTTAATTGGGTAAACTCGAAGTACGACATGTATTTTTCTGGCGAAGCAGAACTGCCGAGACACATACCATATACATTATTTTTCAATTTTTAATAATCTTAGATATTATTGACACAACAATAAGAGTGTTCAGAAACATTCATACCACCAGATGGCGTCACTTAGCGGTCAGGTCCTTTGAAAACGTATACATAATAAAAAAACATGTTAAACTGCCCGAAAGGACGCACAATAAAATACATCAATCTGACACATACATGACGTTGATGGCTAACTAATGAGATTAACATCAGCGTTTTGACAGGTGGCTGGACCTAACGCCTCGGTGCTGCCATCTGGAGCGTCATTTTAGAACACCCTCATTAGAATACTTACAGGCTGACTTCGAATTCGATGTCAATTTTTGAGAGGGTAAAAGTATTCTGGAATATAATAATTTTTTTATTATGGTATAAGCGTAACCTCTGTTTTATTTGCTTTGGCATTTATGTGTGCGTTAGTAAAGTTTCAATTGACATTTCACAATTGGTCCAATGAAAGTTAAATACAACATGTAACAAAATAACCTCACATCCTGAAAGTAGGTAGTATGTTCAGAAAACTTGATTATTTTAGGATAAAAATGATCTATTTTGATAAATTCTTCATAAAACTTGATTGCGTCACTAGTGTTAAATAATTCTAATTGGGGCGTATAGGGGTGTACATTATTCTAGTCACATGTTATATAATGTCTACTTCCATCCCCCTGTATATTGCCAACAAGTTCTAAACCAGCCTGTATACCAACATGTCTCGACAGGTCTCAGCATGACGCATCGCGCATCACTAAATGGCACTCTATGACAATTCTACAAGTTACATACAACTGCATGGTCCTGTAATTGATAATTTCCATTAAATAACTTTCAATCCAAGAGATAGACAATTTGTAACAAACTATTATGAAAATATATTATCATTTCAACACTTTCAGAATCATCGTTTCCAATACAACATTTTGAGCAAACGATTCTAAAGGTACAACTACATTGCGTACACGTGGGCCACGTACGCCGATCTGGGCGCGTCGGTCTCCATACATTTTATGTGGCAACTAGACTTGTACAGTTCCCGGCACGTAACTAGGCAAGAGTCGTTAGTTAAGCAGAAATCGTTTTTAAATCTATTTGGTGGTCAAGCTGGACGCGGGGTATGAGGTAGCGCTAATCTGGCACGCGATTGGTGCAGTATATTATAATAGTAGTCTATAATTGGTGCGTTAGTCGACTTTTGCCCCCGCGTTACGTCTACATCCCGTTCGCTCATTCGCTTTTTTGTGCACCATGCGCGAATTTACCCCCACTACGTCAAAATCTTGCCAACTTACGTTCCGTAGTTCTACGTACAGATCAGGCGTGGCCCACATGTGCGTCTATCTAATGTAGTTCCCGCTTAATTCTTTCTGCTAATTTAAAGGAAGTAATGTGCTACCCGTTTTCGACTGTCGTTTAATAATGTAATCATTCATAAGATTTGCAGCGTAATTAATTATTTTAACAAAGCATAACTTCATTATTTCGCAATTGCGGCAAGATAATAATTTTTCTTTTCAATAAAAAAATAATAAAATCAACAGAATTAGATTAATTAAGTACATTTTGATAACAATTTTAAAATGAAAATTTTATTTTGACTTGCGCAGTTTTACGATTAATTAGACATATTAATTTTGTAAAACTGTGCTAGCCAATCTGTATAAACACTTGAATAATTTGAAAACTAAGGATTATTCTAAAAACACTGGGCAGTGCTAAATACTAACCTACTTTCCGAGTAATCGACAACCTTGAAAACATTTCTCATTAATTCTAAATTATAAATATTTTTGGGCATTGAATCAAGTCATCTAAAACGTACTATCGTTTCTCAGTTGAGGTGTTATTTTTGTAGATATAATAATAGTTCTATATTATAATTAACTACTTTTATGTGAGATTACAGTTTAATATAAATAGATAAGTAGTTAAAATAATTACGTGAAAATTAATTATTATTTTAATAAAATTATGGATTATAATAATATTTTAATAGTTCACTGACACAAAAGTGTACTCTACAGTGTAAAATTACGCGCCCAGTATTAAATTCTACTTCTACAGAATAAGGTTGTCGATACTAAAACGCAATTCAAATAAAATATAATAATTTCATTAAGCTACTATATCATTAATTGCAATTAATTCAAATATACAAAATTATGAGGTAATACTAAAAGGTAAACGCATTTTGTACAACGATTTCATTTTGTTCAGCTGATAAATTGTGGTTAAATATTTTATTCTATAAAAATGGTAACAAAATCTATGAGTACCTTGAATTTCATATTACGTTATTATGATGTGATTTTCAATAATTGAGTAGATAATTAAAATTTTGTATAAGTACTTATGTACTAGGAGATTATGTATGCAATGGAGTATAACTCTAAAATCGAACTAAAGCTTTCTCAATGCAAAAAAAATAATAGGTTTCAAACAATATTAACATTTCCATCAAATTCCACATCTATCAGTCCTTGGGATAAAAAGCAGAACGAAGCCGAACAAGCCAAAAGGAAGTAAGGTAATAAAAAATACACTCTCTGACCTCCACATAGAGACCACTTTTCATCGTTCCTTTTGACTGGACGGGTAGTATGAGGGCTAATGTAACCCGACTCAATACAGAAGCGTTTGGAGCGAAAGCGATCTCTTTTACATTTAGATATATAGAAAGCAGCTTCTCTAATGATTCGGGTTATATTATTTGGCGTCACCCGTTAAGGACTATTTTAGTGGAGTTTGGACATTTGGATCAATAATTATTTGTAACTTAATCGTTTTTTTAAATACTTATTTCATGTTTTAATGTTGTCTCAGGTGAATAAAATTGTGAGTATTTTATTTCGATTCAGATTAAGTTACAAATAATAATTTCTATTTAAAAACTATTCAATATCAAAAGCTTCAACATTGACATATTGCATGGCAAGTATTACATTACACGTAAAATCGATTACGGCAAACATCGATAAAACAAATCGATTGGGCATCACTAATTTATTGGACTGCGTACTCGCGCAAAACAGTCAACAACTTGACTAGATGCGATTAATTTCATACATACGACGAATTTGTTAAAAACATGTCAATTGTAAAGAAACTCTTGCTTCGGCTACACTTTGGGAATGTGTTTTTAGGAGATCCAAAAAGGAATATGGCTTGTATTTTTAGCTGTGAGTGCAGCCGAAGCAGGGTAAAATGAATGTATAAAAAATTTGAGCGATGAATTTGCGTGATAAATATTATCAACTGTAAATCAACATCGTACTTTCTATTGTCTATACTCTTATGTTAATGACTCACCGTTACTTTGAGTTTACAACCGATACCTGTAAGAAGAAATGGCTTTAATAATATTCCACAACTTTCACACAACGCCATCTAGTCCCAAGCTAAGCAGAGCTTGTGTTATGGGTACTAGACAACTGATAAACATATTTATATATTTCTAAACACATATTATAGATAAATTATACCCAGACACAAAACAAATGACGGTGCTCATCACACAAACATTTTGTCCTGGGTGGGAATCGAACCCACGATCTCTGGCATAGCAGTCAGGGTCACTAACTACTAGACCAACAGGCCAGTAATAAACTGTTATTAGAGCGAAGAAGATCGCGTCGCGTTTCATTAGCTTTCTGATAACGTTTAAGATTTTTCTTATTTGATGAAGCATCATTTTACGGATGACAGCTTCCAATATTTGCATAAAATTAAAGATGTTTGAAGGTCATATAAATTAAAGGAAGAGATCCCAATGAGGTTTAGACGTCTGCTAGTTGTCTATAAAGTCATTATCATCATTTCAACCAAAAGACGTCCACTGTTGGACATAGGCCTCCCCCAATTGTCGCCACAACGATCGATTCTGTGCCACTCGGTCTATCAGATTCGCACGACCCTCACCAGTCCAACTTACGAGAGGCCTACAAACGTTGTGAGCAGTACGTGGTCGCCACTCCAGATAGTTTCATCTCCATTGACTATCTGTTCTGTGAGCAATGTGCCCTGTTTTCGCAGGAGAACCAAAGATACCGACATAGCCCGAAAAATTGCCGAACTAGTACCATTTGAATAAACGACTTGTAATTCTTTTTTTAAGGTGGGAAATCATCAGAATGACTTCTCCCTTTCTCGGGCGGAGCAGGAGGGCGTGTCATACTTTTACTGACTAAACCCCACCCCGCTCCTTCTTTGCCTTCGATCTGGGGGCACCGGGTTTACCTTTCGGAATTCCGATCCATGTTCAGACTCAGAGGCTTCAGCCCTGTCGAGGTGACAAGATCGGCAAGGTTAAGAACCTTGGGTTAGTCTTCCTTAACCGTAGCAGTTCTCAGAAAAGATGGATGGATTGTGTAAGGACTGATATGAAAGAAAAGGGAGCTAGTGATAGTGTGACGGACGACAGGACAGAATGGAAGAAGGAAACGTGTTGCGCCGACCCCAAGTAATATGGTATAAGGGCAGGAAGAAGAAGAAGAAGAACCGTAGCAGTTCTCAATACAAACATCGAATGCTGGTTGTTCTATTACCTGTATAACCAGCTCTTCATAGCCCCAGGTCGCCGTACTGCACGGACCACTTCTCGTAGGCCACCAGGCTGTGCGGCGACACGGACGGCCGGATCCTCTTCAGCGCGTCCATGAAGTCTTGGAACGTGATCGCTCGGACTAGCGACAGGTCCAGGCACTTCACTTCCTCAGGATCTAGTTCTGTGAAGGGAATTTTAAGCTGTTATAGTATTGTAGGAACTCGGAAGATATGGTCAACTGCACACCAGAGGGAAGTAATGAGAATCATTGATGGAAACTGGTAGTTTATCTGGAAATGTAAAACGCCATTTACTATGGCAGCCGAACGGGCGCAATGTAAAATGACGTCATAATTACATTCAGACTTCTCTTTCTTACCAGGAGTTTTGATGCTTTATAATTTTATCACTACATAGTATAAAACAAAGTCGCTTTCTCTGTCTCTATGTATGATTAAATTTTTAAAATTATGCAACGGATTTTAATGCGTTTTTTTTTTAAACAGATAGTGTGATTTAATAGGAAGGTTTATGTGTATAAAATAGTAGGGACAAAAACACTGATAATTTTTGTCTATAAAGATGTTTTAAAAATCTTTCATATTTATTTACTAGCTTGCAGAAATTTTGCAAATAAAATAATGCATGTCTATTCCCTATTGTATTCCTTACAGATTAAAGTTTTCAATAACCTACCGGAGTTTTAAATAGATAGCAATTCCCGATAAACGGTAAGATTCTATCTATCCATCCACAACTTTGGTAGGAAATGCTATCCGTCGGTAGGTTATAAGAAAGCAAGTAAGGGCAAAAGGATAGATTTCTTTATCTTTAGTAGCTGCAAATGTAGATAGATAGCTTATTGAAAACGGGCGTTAGTTGTTCCGGGCCTAGGTGTCTTGTATATGCGAGTTTTGTAACGACAATAATGTAATCATCTAGTTTGAATATTGTATGCACTACTAAGAAAAACAATTCATCATAATATCATTACATCACAAGAAGTATTGAAAGTAGTCAGTGGGGCAGCGGCCGCCACCTACGACATGTCATAAGAGTTTATCGACCATTTGATTTATGCTAAGATTTCCAAATAATTATATAGTGCATAGCTTGTGTTTGGGCGGTAGGTAGTCAAACGTCCGTACTCGCACCCATACTGATATTATCTAAACTAATATTACGAAGAGAGAATTTTTTGTTTGCATGTTACGATTAAACTCAAAAACTACTTGACCAATTTCCAGAATTCTTTTTAAATTAGAAAGCTACATCTTCACTGTGTAACATATAGGAAATTATTTTCTACTTTCATGCGGGCAAAGCCGCTGGAGGAAGCTAGTAAATATTAGGCAACTCTATCGGCCTGCTGGTTTGTTTATTACTAAATATTTCACATCTAAATAGATTTGGATGGAACTTAATACAAAGACAAACTAGGTCTTGGATTAGAACACTAATAAATTTTAAAATAGCTGCTGCCTGCGGCTCCGCCTTATCATATAGAAAATTGTCCTAAGGGAACATACTTCAGGTACAAAAGTTTCCTATGTTTCCATAACATGGTCTCTGTGAGCCTAATTTTTGTAAAACATTAAAACAATATCTGGATGTTTACAAGTTTATACGTTACGTATCTGGATATTTATAAATAATTCCCTTTGTAAGTTACTAAACTTCTTGAGTACTTCCATCCCCAGAAAAAAATTGCCTTTTAATTAAAATGCAGCCTGTATCCATAAAGATTTTCATCCCCTGAATGATTGCAAGTGCATTAAAAGCCAACCTGTAGTTTCGTAAGTGTCGAATCTCAGTGCGCTCGTAAGACACTTACTTTTAATTTGGCCCATAAAAGCTGTCGTGGGCGTCAGTTATATTGTGTTCCGATATCTTTTTATGCGTTTATAACTGACATTTGGCGTATAACGGGGTCAAGGCATTGCGTGACAAGCAGGTGTTGCCAGATGCATGCGTTACGTGATTATTGATCATACGTGTTAGTGTGTCTCAGTTTATATTCAAGTTCTGATACGTGTATCTTATGTTTAAGTTAGTGATAAAACACGGTGGACAGACCTCATCAAATCAGTTACACACTGCAGCATAACTATAAGTCGCTAAACACAGTGCTGCATGGCGTCATATCGCAAAAGAGGCGGTGGCGCAGGACTCGACCGAAACATGGCCACGACTACTCTGTTAAGAGTGCACGTTTAAGAAGATACGGCCTCGGAGAGATCATAAGGTGCAAGTATGAACCCTGGGTTGGGACAAGGGATGTTACGGATATGAAAGGAAGTGTTCAAATGTATGGAGCTTGGGCTAAAAATAATTAAAAACTGAACAGTAATCTGACTTATACACTCTGAAAGAGCGTAATTATCTTGAAATTTTTGAGGTTAGAGTTGACAGTTATCACTAGGGAAATGTCTGTAGCACCCCCGGGCTTTGACTGTCCACTTACAAGTTTAGTCAAAGTTGTTAACATTTTTCTTGCCATAGGCTTTATGTGTTGTCTATACACGTGATAGACTAGCAAGTTGCAGTATTTGCTTTTGCTCATAGGTAAAGGCCTCTATACTCCGTCGGTGTAGGTAGTTAACTAAAGGTAAACAATCTTGGCATGTCTTTTTATCTAAAAGTTGTCTATAAATTGTATGTAAAAATCTTTGCAAATAGGTATTTACCTAAATCGATGTTAGGTTATAAACTAAATTTTCATCCCATCTATTCGAAAAGGACGACTTTGTTCGCCTTTAAGTGCGACCAAAGGTAGTGTTTTCTGTATCAAACTTTTAACGGAAAATAAAAGTATTTTTATTTCCCGTTAAATGTTTTATTCCCTGTTAAGTATTTTTATTCCCCGTTATCTGAAATAAGTGCGCAGCAATGAATTTGGAACATCTTAGTGTTTAGCGCCAAAGAAATTGAACGCATATATTGTTTGAATGATAAATACAACAAAAATGACAAAAATGACTAAATTTTATAAATATGTCTAAAACCAAACAAAAATAGATTAAAATGACTAAAAATGACTAAGTATTACGAAAATGACTAAAAATAGACTAAAATAGATTAAAATGATTAAAAATGAAGAAGAATTACAAAAATGACTAAAAATAGATTAAAATGACCATAAATGTCAAAAAATGACTAAAATGACTAAAATGACTAAAATGTCAAAAAATGACTAAAATGACAAAAAAAATACTAAATGACTAAACAGAGATTAAAATGACCAAAACTGTCTAAAAATGACTAAAATTACAAAAAATGACTAAATGACTAAACAGAGATTAAAATGACCAAAACTCTAAAAATGACTAAAATTACAAAAAATGACTAAGAATTACAAATATAACTAAAAATAGATTAAAATGACCAAAACATACAAAAAATAACTAAAAATGACTAAAATGACTAAAAATGACAAATATTGACAAATGATAAAATGATGAGGCGCCTTTTATTTCCTCATAGAGGGTGATGAAAAGTAGAGTGTATGACTCGGGCGCAAATATATTTTTGGCTCGGGCGACGTACTTTGAATCCCTCGCTACGTTCAGGATTCTACTAAAGAACCCCTCGCTACGCTCGGGATTCTACACAAGAATCCTTCACTTCGCTCTCGATTCAAAAAACGCCCTCGCCGTAAAAATATTACTTTGCTCCCTTATGATACAATCTACTATTAAATAATCTTTGTGTATATTTTGTACGACCTCTTTAATATAAAAAGACATACCAAGACTGTTTACCTTTAGTTAACTACCTAAACAAACGGAGTATAGTATGAAAGGTACACTACTGGTGGTACTGCGACACTAGTGCTCACCTCTGATGGGGCCGAGCGCGGCGTCCCGGCAGAGCGCGGTGAGGTCGCTGCCCGAGTAGCCGTCGGTGAGCGCGGCCAGGCGCGCCAGCTCCTGGTACTAGTGGTACTGCGACACTAGTGCTCACCTCTGATGGGGCCGAGCGCGGCGTCCCGGCAGAGCGCGGTGAGGTCGCTGCCCGAGTAGCCGTCGGTGAGCGCGGCCAGGCGCGCCAGCTCCTGGTACTAGTGGTACTGCGACACTAGTGCTCACCTCTGATGGGGCCGAGCGCGGCGTCCCGGCAGAGCGCGGTGAGGTCGCTGCCCGAGTAGCCGTCGGTGAGCGCGGCCAGGCGCGCCAGCTCCTGGTACTAGTGGTACTGCGACACTAGTGCTCACCTCTGATGGGGCCGAGCGCGGCGTCCCGGCAGAGCGCGGTGAGGTCGCTGCCCGAGTAGCCGTCGGTGAGCGCGGCCAGGCGCGCCAGCTCCTGGTACTAGTGGTACTGCGACACTAGTGCTCACCTCTGATGGGGCCGAGCGCGGCGTCCCGGCAGAGCGCGGTGAGGTCGCTGCCCGAGTAGCCGTCGGTGAGCGCGGCCAGGCGCGCCAGCTCCTGGTACTAGTGGTACTGCGACACTAGTGCTCACCTCTGATGGGGCCGAGCGCGGCGTCCCGGCAGAGCGCGGTGAGGTCGCTGCCCGAGTAGCCGTCGGTGAGCGCGGCCAGGCGCGCCAGCTCCTGGTACTAGTGGTACTGCGACACTAGTGCTCACCTCTGATGGGGCCGAGCGCGGCGTCCCGGCAGAGCGCGGTGAGGTCGCTGCCCGAGTAGCCGTCGGTGAGCGCGGCCAGGCGCGCCAGCTCCTGGTACTAGTGGTACTGCGACACTAGTGCTCACCTCTGATGGGGCCGAGCGCGGCGTCCCGGCAGAGCGCGGTGAGGTCGCTGCCCGAGTAGCCGTCGGTGAGCGCGGCCAGGCGCGCCAGCTCCTGGTACTAGTGGTACTGCGACACTAGTGCTCACCTCTGATGGGGCCGAGCGCGGCGTCCCGGCAGAGCGCGGTGAGGTCGCTGCCCGAGTAGCCGTCGGTGAGCGCGGCCAGGCGCGCCAGCTCCTGGTACTAGTGGTACTGCGACACTAGTGCTCACCTCTGATGGGGCCGAGCGCGGCGTCCCGGCAGAGCGCGGTGAGGTCGCTGCCCGAGTAGCCGTCGGTGAGCGCGGCCAGGCGCGCCAGCTCCTGGTACTAGTGGTACTGCGACACTAGTGCTCACCTCTGATGGGGCCGAGCGCGGCGTCCCGGCAGAGCGCGGTGAGGTCGCTGCCCGAGTAGCCGTCGGTGAGCGCGGCCAGGCGCGCCAGCTCCTGGTACTAGTGGTACTGCGACACTAGTGCTCACCTCTGATGGGGCCGAGCGCGGCGTCCCGGCAGAGCGCGGTGAGGTCGCTGCCCGAGTAGCCGTCGGTGAGCGCGGCCAGGCGCGCCAGCTCCTGGTCGCTGATGGTGGCCGCGGCCGCTCCTCGCGCCAGCACGCGGCGGATGAGGGACATGCGCGTGCGCACGTCTGGCAGGCACACGTACACGCGTTTGGGGAAGCGTCTGTGGAGAGGACACGATAACGAAATTTTAACATTTTCGTTAAAATGATAAGGGTTTGTCACCTTGGTCTCCATACATTTTTCATAACGACTAGACCTGCAGACCTACATTAGACCACGCGACGCGGTTCTACGTACAAATCACACACCTACACCTACATGTATCTAATGTAGTTCCCGCTTTAATATTATTCCAATTAGACCCACGCCACGCGATGTAGCTCTATATACTTTATCGTCGCCCATGTGTCTGTCAGTTTAACGTAGTTCCCGCTTTAATATTTTGCCAATAACATACGTCTTCCTACAGTCTCACCTCAACGCCGCCTCATCCAGCTCCTGCGGCCGGTTGGTAGCCGCCATCACGATGAGCCGGTCGGCCCCGGCCGCCGGTAGACCGTCGAACTCCACCAGGAATTCGGTCTTGAGTCGCCGAGACGCCTCGTGCTCGCCCGACGATCGCTCGCATAGCAGCGAGTCCACTTCGTCTACGAAGATTATCGCGGGCTGTGGATGGAAGGAGCGGTTTAAAATTGATTTAAAGAAGGAGTTGAGTAAAATTGGAAGCTTTTTTATTGAGCTCTTAGATGGTCATTAGCTTAGAGCTCAACGCTGTGTCGTCTAGCCATTTTTGGTATCACCTCTAGCTCTGGGTGTAGCAAGTAGTATGAGACTTTTACTGACTAAAACCCACTTGTGTTCCATAAGTTGCCCTTTGCAGTCCAGGGTCGTATTAGCTTTCTCGAACAGTCCCGCAGCCCTATTTCCTAGTCTTATGTAAACCATGCAAAATAAGACTTTAAATGTTGATACATATAGCACAATTTATGTTTTTTAGTTTACTACTCTTTTGTAAACTAAAAACGTAAATTTTCAGAAGAGAAAAATTTATATATATACTACATGAGAAAATCAAATAAATAGACAACGATTCTGAACGTTTTTTTTTACCAGAATGCCTACACTAAAAGAGTTTAAAAAACCTGATGCAAAATCACTTTTATTACCTACAAATAAACATGCCAAATTTAATTGAAAAATCAATTTATTGACACCAATAATCCGGAAATCACTTTCATTCATACTTGACCGATTGTTTCGACCTTTCTTTTTTAATTGGAGCACATAAGTGGTGCATTCAGCCTCGCGCTACACGGCCCAGTTATAAAATATACGATATGGTTATTAATACTCGGAAGTTGGTCGTGAACATGAAATATTTTGAGGGTCAAACAAATTGTGATTTTTAAATTGTATTGGCAATAGTTCAAGGTAAAAAAGTGTTTCATGGAAATTAATAAAAGATTAACTACAAAAAAATTAAAAATGATGCTGTTTAGCACTAAGTATGCTTTTTTTTTGGACGGGAAATCCTCAGAATGACTTCTCCCGTTCTTGGGCGGACCGGGAGGGCGTGTCATACTCTTACTGACTAAACCCCACCCCGTTCCTTTGTTGCCTTCGATCTGGGGGACACGATGAGCACCTTTCGGATTTTCCGTGTTCCCCAGAGGCTTCGGCCCTACCGGGCTCCTACAAGCATTAAGTATGCTGAACTCTGCGGTTTTCGGATAGTACGACAAGATAAAGGTTTTAAATATTATTAGTATCAAAATGTATTTTTTACCAAAATCGCTAGTAGTATGACTTAAATCCAAAGGAGAATGCCACGGGGCAGGTCCCTTTTGTGCTGTCGTGTACCTGTTTGGAATAATAACCTTAATAATATTATTTATTTTATTGTCTGCAAATTATTTTTTATATAATTTTTCATAAACTAATGGAATTAAAGTAAAAGAGACATAATTCCATGCTCATGGTGATGTTTACGTTTAGTCTGTCAATTTGTAATTATAACCTAGATTTTTAAAACAGAAAAATAATTATATCTCCTGAACCAGGGTGGCACATTGAAAAAAGGTTTCCAATTATGAAAATGCTATGTTTTTACTATCAGGTAAAATAAAAATCTTCAGGGCACAAGCATTTTCCACTGGGACCCAACTTCCCTTACAAAACGGGCATTCTCCTTTAAATCTGTTAGTAAGTGAAAAAATGTTTCAAGCGGAAACTGTCAAGTACCAGAAATAGGATGCATACACTAGAACGTGACGTCATCTTTGGTTTATTTGTGTACAAAAGAGATAGTGAGATGTTCTCTTCAAGTCCTCACTCTTCTTCATACTAATATTCAAAACTGACTTCTGTTTTATTTAAATATGCTGTTTTCAGTATATTATTTGTTTTTAGTGTTTTTTTTTTATTTATTAAAAAATATTGTACAAAGAATATCAAAACCATTTATTTCGCAATTTTAAGAGATTTCAAGGTTTCGTGGTAAAATTAAAGTACACATAGTCTATTTTCATCCCTTACAATATTGTCAATACATTAATTTGACACACACTAATAAAATTTAGGTGCCAAACACCGACCCTGGTAACCATTTTCGCTACACAAACATCGATAAAATGACATAACAGTAAAGGGTGAATTTCGCCAGCTACGTTGTATGCCCCAGGTGACACATGTGCGTGTCAAATGCCCATGAACGTGTAGAAATTAGGACTCCGTGTCGCTATTAGGAATTTCCCGTTAAGTCCAGTTTGGCGATTGAACCCAACTGTGTAAGCACATTAAAGGTTATAGCAACGATGCCGATGATTTGATTTTTATTAGTGTACTTGGAGAATACAGTAAATGAATTTAAATTATGTATCGGACTGAGAAATATTCATTAGAAAATTGTTTTATGTATTTTTTGTTGTAGGGGCCTGTTTCACAATGTCCGAGTAGCCACTACTCGCTGAATAAATTCAAAAATGGAACAGAATTTGAATGAAATTATCTGCCAAGTAAGATACTCAAAACTTAAGGCGGGCGCGACGTTAGAATTATCCATACAAACGTAATACCAAAATCATTTGCAATTTAAGCATATTTACACCATAATATGATGTTATTCGGATTCAGACAATAATTATCTAGGTTCCTACATCGTCTTTTTGTTGAAAAACTTACCCCAAATAAAATTTAAGCAAATTTAAATTTGCACATTTTCACAGCGAAAATGTCATGTTTTTATTTTGTTTTTTCTATATTATAAACAACAATATTTCAAAATATCTTTTCGTAGGAACACAGATATTATTATCAAGTTATAAATACTCGAAACAATATTGGAAATACATTAATTTTTCATTCATCATTTTTGGTATTACGGAACCTCTCCCAAATTTCCAATAGTTTGTATTGCTATCACAGCAAGCAACTGTCAGTGTGCGGATGATGACTTTACTCCAGTCGGTGTGTCCAAGAATTGTTTAAACTATCTGGATTGCTTCCATCAACCTCAAAAACGTGTTTTATTTCGTCTCATCTCGAGATAGCGCGCGGTCTCCGCAGGCCTCTTAATCATAGGTGATGAAATAGGCCCTAAATCTTATCCAATTTAATAAACTGACGAGATGTAGTCTGGATGGTTTGAAGGGTGCTGCTCCCTGCGGGGCCTACGTTTCCTTACGTCTAATCACTTTTTTTTCAAGTGTGGAATAATCAGAATAATTTCTCCCGCTCTTGGGCGGAGCGGGAGGGTGTGCCAGACTTTTACTGACTAAAACCCACTCCTGTAGTTACTAGGTACTGTTAAAATCTCATTGAAAACCATAACAATAGGTTTACGTAGACTTGATTAACAAAGTTCCTATAAGAACCTAGCCATTCGAAACTGCATTCTAATGTATATCGATAAGTTTTTATCACGAGTATGCGTTCGAAAGGAGGTCGATGACTCGCCTGCTATATTGTTAACCAGATAACGAGTGAGTCGTGTGAGTACAATTTTTTTTGGTAGGATATCCTTAAAATGACTTCTTTAGCTCTGTGCGGAGTGGGAGGGCCAGTATCAGACTTTTGCTGACTAAAACCTACTCCTGTAGTTATTACGTACTGTTGAAATCTCATTCAAAATCATAACAATAGGTTCACCTAGACTTGATTACAAAAATTGATTAAAAATACGTATAAAATTTTTTTCTTCGCTCCTTATGGACAGGCTAAGGTCTGAGACCATACCGCCTCCAAAATACGTATAAGAGCCTAGTGATTTGAAACTGCATTCAAATGTTTGATAAAGTTTTTTTATCACGAGTATGCGTTTGAAAGGAGGTCGACGACTTGCCAGCTGTATTGTTAGCGAGATAACGAGTAAGTGTCGCGGGAGTGCTAATTATTTGCAACACTTAAGACGTTTTAATCGTATCGTCTAACGGTAGCTAATGGTTGTTTCATGATAAAGTAATTCAATAGGGTAAGATGAACCTTTTACGGTTTCGACCGCGCGAAAGAAAAAATAACTCATACTTTAAACAAACTATCTTGGGATTGCGAGGTTCAAAAAACACAACGTTTTAAACATAAATAATTTCGATTTGAGTTCTGTTCTATATTATTAAAACAATGCTCTCTACAATTTTTATATAAATATAGTATCGTGGGTGCGTTTACAAACATGTAAACTTACATACACAAGACACCCAGACCCGGATTTAGTGAAAAATAATAATAAAATAATCTAATATTGTTCTAATCTTCTTTGTCCAGAAAAGTCACCCACAAGTGATTACACGTCTGGGGCCATGAATTGGAGTCAGAAAGAGAACAATGGCAAAAAAGGAACGCGGTGGGGTTTAATCAGTAAAAGTGTGATACACACCTCCCACTCGGCCCTAGAGCGGGAGAATTCCACCTAAAAAAAATCGAATTTCTCGGATAACCTTGGAATGGATGTCTAAGGGTAGACATAGTAGTCTCTGATTTCCAGAGCAGTAGTTACTCAGATACCCGCGAAACGAGACACAATAGTAAAACAATAACAGCGCGGTCTCATAGGACCGGTTGGGGATTCAAACGTTAAATTATTTAACTCACAAGATCAGAGACCATGAAAGTGTAGCCTCTAGATAGCTTTTTCAAAGTAGGACCTCTGTCTTGACAAAGATTATCTGGTTAATGGATCGAACCCTCTATGATCATGGGTTGGCGCCTCAAAGGAAAACCCAGGGCCCTGGAACGAAGGCAAAAAAGGGTCAGGGGTGGGTTTTAGTCAGTAAAAGTTTAAAATGCCATGCCACTCCGCCCAGAGTGAGAGAAGTCATTAGATGATTTCCCACCTAAAAGAGGTAGCTCCTAAGAGCAAACATATGTAGTAATCTCTGATTCCCTGAGCATTAAATAATTTGACTTCCAGATTTCAGACTATATAAGTATAGCCTCCAGATAGCCATTTGCTGCTGGTTAACTAAAGATTTCTCTATTGGTATTTCACCTGCTCATTGGTCATTGGATGAGGAGAAAAGTTTCTGGAGTGGCGGCCACGTACCGGAAGACGTAGCGTTGGAAGGCCTTCCACAAGGTGGACCGACGACCTGGCGAGGGTCGCGGGCATTCGATGGATACGAGACGCACAGGACCGGTCGTTGTGGCGACGCTTGGGGGAGGCCTATGTCCAGCAGTGGACGTCCTTCAGCTGAAATGATGATGATGATGATGATCTCACCTGCAGTTCTCTGGCGACCTGGAAGAGCGCTCGCACCATCTTCTCGCCCTCGCCGACGTACTTGCTGGTCAGCGTCGCCGCGGATATGGAGAAGAACGTCGCCGAGCACTCGGCCGCTACGCATCGCGCGAGCAGCGTTTTACCTACGAACATGACGAGTTTTATGAGAAATGAGGAAGTTTATATCAAATAGACCATTAACAGACACTTTTAAATTGTCAAAATTGCGATCAGTTCAAAAAAAAGTGAAGCTAAAATGCACGAATAGTGTTCGCTTCAAGTTTCCTCCCGTGAAAGTTGAAAGTTATCCCTAGGGGCCGAACTCCTGGAATCTTTTTCTCTAAAGTACAGTCTAACTTGGTACCAACATTCTTTAAAGTTAGTTCAGCCATTTAGACGTGAAGACAACAGACAACCAAAGTTACTTTCAGATTTATAATATCAGTCAAGACTAGTATAGATATAGCCTAAATGGGACTGGTTCTTGTTTGCCGCATAGGTTACTTCTAGGCAACCGTGTCGATCACATAATCGCTTACGTGAGCCTATAATCAATTAAGATTGTTGGGAAGCTGCAGATCACGAAAAAGATGGCATTATGCCTTAGATGTTATCTCCAGGAATTAGAAAGAATTAATACAGAACTGAGGCTTTACCATGATGTGTTAAAATGTCAGGTGTGCGAGCGAGAAAGAAGGATGGAGCTATAGACCCTATACAGCTCCATTCTTTTAACAGTTCAATTAAGGACGTCGAATGGATCGCTTTAAGAGCTCGTGGTAGCGCTTCTGGGAACGGTAGAGAGAATTGAGAGAGGCCTTTGGCCAGCAGTGACAGTACACAGAATAGATACTAAAAGATATTGGAATTTACGACTAGTTCATATATATATTTCGAGGACCTTTAAATTAGTTTCCAGAACAGATAATACTAAAGTGCTATGACCACTTAACCCTAACACATTTAACGAGCGCACATAAATTATTGCAATTAACTCCATGTCATTGACATAACATAAACGTCAGATGAGTCGCGGCAAAGTGTAACGACTCATTTTATACGCGGCGTGAGATGTTTTGTGTAGGGATGCCGACACGGAAGTGGGTACATAATGGAGTATTTCAGTGAAGAAGTTATTGACAGGAACGTATTGGCTAAGAGTGTAACGTTCTATGTGGCTTAAAATGTTAGGTTAGAAAAACAATATGATTTGGAAGGATTGAATAGGATGTCATAATGTGTGACTAGAAATAGAAAAGAAAATAAAACGCTTAAGTAGTAAATTAATATAAATAAAATTACTACAGCCAAAAGCCCTGAATTTGATTTTATAAACTGATCAAGTGCGAGTCGGACTCACACACGAAGGGTTCCGAACTCCGACAAAATATGATATTCTATGGGAATCAAAAGGGTTTCAAGCTGTATTTTAAATTTATTATTTGTTGTTGTAGCTTCAATAGAAATCCAAGGCATGCGTCAATTTCAATTCTCTACCCCTTACTGTTTATAAGATACAACTTCCTAACAGTCAGACGAACGGACAGCAGAGGCCATTATTAAAATCCCCGTTGGCAAATTCCGGGTACGAAACCCTAAAAAAACCTATCATAATAATTATAAATACACACAGTTCATTAAAAATTAACAAAGCCACTTACCATTTCCTGGTGGTCCAAAGAGTAAGAGTCCTCTCGCTGGAGACCTCAGTCCAGTGAAGAGTTCTGGCCTCAGAGACGGCAGCACCACCATCTCCTGAAGCGCTTGCTTAGCTGCCTACAAACAAAAGGAAAGAGATAATAATACAACATAACTTTAGTATTCTTACGAGAAAGAGTTACCGCGGCCCTTGAATGCAAAAGGGACCTACTGACGGAACTCAGGATTATTGAAAATGTCGATAAGATCGTCATGGTCGTAGAACAATGTCGGATTTGAAAAAAATAGGAAAATCACTTTTTACCATATTTGGATACTAAATTAAATTTAATAAAAAAAAATTAAACAGCCCTATTAATGTACCTAAAAAATTTCAACACTACAGTCTGTTCAATAATTCCGGAGACTAAAATGACATTTCAACACCAAAGAACTGGCGTCATTCCTATAGAAATTTTGACATTACTTATGTCAATTTAGTCTCCGGGTTTATAGGACAGACCATACACATTAACGATTAACAATGTTATGTCATAAGAACTTAAATTCGACATTTGTTAGATCCGTTACTGTTCTATGAACATGACGAGATACACGTAAGTATTGATGATTACTGCTGAGGCGGTCTTAATCGAGGACCAACATTACAAACACATATCAAATCTAGCTTCTGTCAGCGGCTTCGCTCGCGTGAAAGTAGGTTTATTTATTATACAAACTTTGGACCAGTGTTTCATTTCTTCAGGTTAATTTTGGAAAATCCTCTTTTAGTGCTAGCCTACTTCTCTTCTTAAAAGGAAACCTTGTGAAAAATTTTACGCTTCTAATCCCAGTACTTTTGGCTGCGCGTTGATATGTCAGTCAGTCAGTTTCTCCTTTTTTATATATATATAAATGTAAGTATTATAAATAAAATGCTTTTATTTTTAAAGCATTCTTGTGACCACTTAACATGACAAACAAATTATAAAAAAAAACTATAATAGCAATAAACATTTAATTATACTGCTTTCGTTCGATAGTGTTGGTAATTTTAATTAAATGATTTCTAATATTTATTATTACTACAAACTCGTGTGAAAGAAAGTTCGTCTCGTCTTGAACAGTTTTACGAAACTAGAACTAAGTCAATCAAATTAGATGGCAGAGATTCTTGTGTGGGTAATCTTAAAAAAAAGAAAGAAGGAGTGGAAAGATGGAGGGAGTGGAGTGAGGCCTTTGCCCAGGAGTGGGACAGAACAGGCTAACAAAAAACCCTTATTTGGAAAAATATAACCAAAACACCACTGAACATTTTGCTTTAATCTATACTGGAAATATGAAATAACGTAAGGGACATGAACCAAAACTGAACTGACACTTTTACAGTTTTGGTAATTTTGCCTTTTTCCCAAAATGTAAAAATGTCCCTTACGTTAATTTATACTTCTGGTATCGTAATATTCTTATTATAAATGAAATTAACCGCGATTTCATGGGCATAAATAGCACAATATAATCATAGTTCATGAATTCCCGACCAGTCGCATGAGACCGCGCTGTTATTGTTTTACTATTGTGTCTCGTTTCGCGGGTATTGATAGGTTAATCCACTACAATAGTCTTGAACTCACGATCGATTACGCGAAGACAACAATAGAACTTATAGATAGTAGAACAATAGAAGACAAATCAAAGTTGACTGAATACGCTCCGGTAGGTCACGCATATCTTTGCAGACATGTCGTAAGAACTAACAAAAGAAATGTATCGACACGGCTGCGACGTTCCTAAACTCGATGGATCTAGGCTATTAATAATAAGTCCTAGTGCTAATACTGTCTCCTATGATCAAATGCTAAAGAGCGGAATTCTCTTCTATAGTCTTTTTTTAAGGTTGGAAATCATCTACTACAACCAAAACCCACTCATTTGTTCCTTTTTTGCCTAGTCTGAACTGTCAAATCTACAACACAATCAACCTAGTAGTCGTAGCGTGCACCATTGTCGACCACATCATCGTACAGTTGAAAAAGTGGTGAAACATATTGTAAATCATCATTTTCTAGCTGTTGTCCCGTCCTTTTCTTTAATTACTCAGATACCCGCGAAACGAGACACAATAGTAAAACAATAACAGCGCGGTCTCATAGGACCGGTTGGGGATTCAAACGTTAAACCCATCCATCTTTTCTTCGACCTCTCCCTATCCATCTTTCCACATGTATTTTCATAAGTAACATGCGTGTCATTCCTCGTCTTCGTAGGAACGTACCAAGAAAACCATTCCCTTTCTACTTTTCAGTCACTGGCAATCTAGCACCACTTTCAAACTCTTTTCCCACTCTCTATTAATAAATAACTTTAAAAGCAAACAAAGCACCGAAACGTCTTGCCGGTCACTACCAAATCGTCACTGACATAGTCCAATCTTTCTTGCATATTACCAAACAAACTCCCCCACGGCGTTTATCTGTCTGTTCGCGACAAATTCAAAAACTACTAAACGGATATTTCACGCGACAGACAGTGATTAATGTGGAAGTTTTAGATGTATATTACATGCATATTACAGCAGAGAATTTCAAAGATTCCTAACACTCATGCAAGTTTGGGGCGGGTCGCTAATTGAAGAATTTGACGTGCCGTAATAATTCTGACTAATGGTTATATGACTGCCGAAACTTGTGCTCATAGCATATTGAACAGGCACAAATTTCATAAGTAATAGCATCTCAAGTCGCTGGCAGTGCGGCGAATGTATGCTCAGTGAATACAAAGGATAAATCTTTGCGGAAAAACGCGGCGAATTTCTGCTCCGCTAGTCGTAGACTCGTAATTACATTGTACTGTAGTTTTTCAAGTTACAACATTCATCTGGCTGAGAAGCTCGTGGCTGGATAATAACAGCCGCACGTGTCGATCATCAAGGTTAAGCAACGCTTTCCAAGGTTGATCTGTGGATGGGTGACCATCTTAACATACCGAGCTTCTGCCGTAGGTCCCGGCTGTCATTTATAGATTTTTGGCAGTCGTTACGGATAGTCAGAAGTCAGTAAATGCCAGTTAATGGGTTGTGGAGGTCTGGTAGGCAGTCGCTCCTCATAAAATACTGGTATTCAGCTAAATCCGGCTTGACTGGAAGCCGACTCCAATATATGTAGTTGGGAAAAGGTTAGGTAGATAGAACATTCATCTGGCTAAATAAAACGCAGGTCTGCGACATTTCACGATCAACGAACGGGCTTACATAGCGATTTTCCGGACATATTTACTTTAGCCTTAGCCAAAGAAGGGCCGGGTAATCAGGCATGCGTAATGCGTGTTGACGTTTTCACATCGTTAAACACAGACCCGATGTATGTAATCCTTGTCTATATGTTTGTAGTGTATTAGATTGACAGAGAAAGTGCTAATAGGTTTCTACTATCTTTAGAGTTTAGCAGGGCGTTCCCTGTCATGGTAGTGGGCTAGCGGACAGTGAGCAATGGGAAGCTTGTCGTTTGGCCGTCCGGTAATGACCGACCAAGACCGGACCGACGGGGCGTTGTGTTCAAAGTGCGTCTCAAATATATGTCAGAAAAATGGACGTTGGCGGAGCTTCGTCCATTTTTCTGACATACATATCTGCCCTGCCTATACTGCCGGAATTGTTTGAAAGAGCTAGAGCCCTAGAAGTCAAAGGGCTAAAAAAAAACACACGTGGGTTTTAGTAAAAGTAAAAGTCTATTACTGTTCCACTCCTCTCGTTTCACTCAGAGAGGAGACGTAATTTGGTGATTTCACATCTAAAACTTTAAAAAGATATTTATCATTTAATTTTTTTGCATTACAACTATGTAGATAATCTCATAATCACATTCAAATGTCTCAAGTGCCTGTCAATTTTTAAACCTGAAACTTTGTGGTTAATATTCAATACCTAGTTAATTGCTGAGATCGTTGAAAATGCAGAAAAGAAAGTTATACGGTGATAAATATTTATTGATAATAGTTTGACTCTGATTGCCTCTTAAAAGAATGATTAGATAAAAAAATCTATTCAAATTGTTAACACATTTCTTTTCCGAAGACATTTTAGATATTATCATTTCGATTTTGTTTGACTTATAACGACGCAAAAAGTGTTGGTATAACTTTTTTCAGCAATCTCAAAATCAGAATCGATTTCTATACACTCGCCTAATTGGTCTGTGTCTGGTTTTTATTTATATTTTTTTTTTGTATTGATAGAGTAAACTTTCACTGTGGTAGGTAATATTTGTATTTGTAGGTCGGAAATCATATGACTTCTACCACTATCGTGGAATAGGAGGGCTTGTCAGACTTTTATTGACTAACGGCCGAAATTAATAATTATCAATCTATCTCCAGTTTTGGCATACTGGAGATTGTAAAACAAATGATACAATACAAAAATTATCATGTTTTCTGTTGTTTCATTTGTTTTTCGATCTCCGATATGTGATAGATAGGTTATTAGTTTCGGCTGTAAAATCACACCTGTATGTGTGGCCATTTGAATTTTAGGACCACGGGTATCCTTCTCAAAAAAATCTCACGGTCCTAACGGGCATTGGCCCAGCTGGACTCAAATATTTATAGGGATAAGCGTTATGTTCGGCCTTTAGAACATAGTCTTAATTATCATTTTGGCGAAAGACCCACTGTTGGACTTAGGCCTCCCCAAGTGTCCCCACAACGAGCGATCGTGTGCATCTAGCATTCATCGGATTCCGGCGACTCTCACCAGATCATCCGTCCACCTTGTAGGAGGCCTTTCAATGCTGCGTGTTTCGCCACTCCAGAATCCCTTGGCACCATCGACCATCTGTTCTACAAGCAATGCGCCCTACCCAGTACCGCATAACTTAGAACTTAATCAGTTAATGGAAAAGGGGACCTTTAAAGTCCTTTACATGAAACGGTTTAAGTAAATTCGAAAGGGTCAACGCCACTGTCATTATGCTTGCCTGGTACTATTGATCGCTTTGCGGCTTTGCAATGGTCAATTTACTTTGAGGGCTAAAGAGCTGCGTTGCTTGAGACAGCAGTTTGGCTCGAGTCCAGAATACACTTTATATGAAAAACTGATTACGGTATAAAATTGTAAGTGCGGGAAACTAAGCTACCTGCCTGACGAATAACAAAATATAATCTAGTGCTTGACTGCGATCCTACCTGATGGTAAGCAGTGATGCAATCTTCGATGGTGAGGCGCATTAGTTTATTAAGGGGGCTTGTATTCACTCTAGCCTTTACACCCAAATTATAAGCAGACGGGAAGACCGCAGAAGGCAAATTGTTCCAGTCTTTCGATGTACCTTCGCGGTATAAACGACGAGGAAATGAAAAAAATATTGCTTATGCTTATAAGCCTCATTATTAGTGTTTTGGATTAGTTTGATTCGTTGCGTGTTGTAACTGTGATGATGCTTACGACAATAAAAAGTTATGCTTTGAATTTCTGATTAATGGATATTGAAATTGACGTAAGAACCAAGAAATGAATGAACGCGAAGTCGTGAGAGTAACCAGTTTAGTTAAACTAAATGTAGAGTTCGGATGCATCTTGAGTTTTATTGAACCTTTCTAATCAGTGATTGGTCTTGATCGGTGCAGTAGTTGACTAATTGGCTACTGCACTACGTCTTGCGAGTTTGATTCCCGCAAGGAGCAGATATCATGTCTTAATGTTTGTTTGTTGTTTGTTCGCCTATAAATTAGCGTGCCTACTCCCGTTTAGCATGGGTGTGGTAATAGTGGGATATTGTGAAACATAATCTTTACTGAGATGGGAAATCGTCAAATGACATTTCCCACTTTAGAGTGGTTGATATTTCAGGACGTGTGATACAGTAGGTACCGCGTACACGTAAGTCATGATTATCTATCGAAGAAAGTAAGTAGCGAAATCTTTTTTGTAAACTACACCTATTAATAAGTAGATAGAGAAGCACTCTTACATACTGGTCACTAAATTAAATTAATATCCGAAATTAACCCACAGAAACACGTCAAAAAAGGACAGTTCTACTATCTCTTGTACCAGGAAAGCAGACGTGATCGATAGAAAATGCATTTATGTAACGCCTGTCCCCACCAACACTCGATGTGTCCGCGTGCAACCGTTACTTATAAGGTCAATGAACAAGTTTACTTTAACAAACTGCAGTTACCTCACGACGTAACTAAATAATTCAATTGGAGGTCAGTTTAACTATTGTACGATCGGATTTCATGCTTTTGACACTGAGATTAAACAATGCTAAGCTATTTGAAGGGTACAGGAAAAAATGGGGCTTATCGACATTTTTTGTGATAATTAACTAACAATCACAATTATTGCTAGATACTAAGCGGTCCTATCACATGACGAATTCAAAACAAACTATAAGTGCCCATTTTCTGTTAAATCCGCTTATTACAAAACACGAAAATAGCAAAAAGGAGACCATTGCAGCGCAAACCGGGATAGAATGAAAGCATTGCTTACGATTGTCGATGAGCCCTTTCTTTTCCTGTACCCTTCATTTGCGATAGGCGCAAAAAGTTAGTAAACCAAGGTTTCTTATAGTAGTAAGTTTAGGCTAGGCTGGTTGAACGATAGTTAATCAGTGCTGGATTTGGCAGCAAGCCATGTCTATGATCGGTTTTGGTGTTCGCGTATTAGCATTGCGACGTTACGAGTAGGCACGTGCTGAATAATCTTCAAACAATAAGACTAGGCAGAACGCAAATGCCAAATAGGTGTGTCAGAATAGAATAGAATCAACTTTGTGGTAGACGAAAATAGTAACATAACTTCTACATAAACTATGGGTAGAATGGTGGCAGTCATATCGCTGACAGCGATGGCTACCAGCCAAACTATGTATTGTATGTATGTATGTGGATGTACTATAAAAAGAAGTTCCTCACCCTATATGTTTTTTTTTTCCCAGTAGGCGAATCATCAGAATGACTTCTCCCACTCTTGGGCGGAGCGGGAGGGCGTGTCAGACTACTGACTAAACCCCTACCCCGTTCCTTCGTTGCCATCGATCTGGGGGACACGGTGACAACCTTTCGGATACCGTGTTCCCCAGAGGCTTCGGCCCTACCGGGCCCCTACAGTTTGCTGACATCTCCTTGAGGCGCGCGTGGAACAGAACGCGCCGTCGACGACTAGGCTCGGTCCAGATTATTACCAGACTGCCGGACGGCGAGCTACCCAGTGCTCGCTGTCCGCGAGCCCGCGCCTACGGTGGTCGGAAATCGGGATCGGGATCTCGGCGGCGGCTGAGTTCCGTTGCCTCACGCGGTCGGCAGCCTCCTTCGCTAACATTACTGCTTCGCAGAAGGAGGCGACTGCCTGCCACCCCTCCTCGCTCCGGACCATGGCCTCTACCAGGGCCCGGCTCACCCTGTATGTTACTCGGTCTATTCGCGATAAACTCAAAATTTACCGGATTTAAGATGGATTTCTATGCAGTTATATCAATATAGTAGTGTAATGTGTCCTATCACGGAGACGGAGTGGTTCATTTTCGTGAATAAGGAGTGAACCTTCAGTTGAAGTATATCAAGATACTCTGCCGTCCAGCCCCTATAACACAGTAAAAAAGCGTAAAACCCCCATGTTTTACTGCGCTTTAGTGGCTGGACGGCAGTACTATCTTAGACGGTGTAGTAAAACCTCCTCAAAAGACCCTTTCTGATGACAAACATAGACTTTTCAGTCAGTCTCAGCACCCGGTTAGAAGATACAACTAACACCAATAGAATTGTTCCCAGGATAAACAATATCCTAAGTGGTATTCCAAGACATGGCCTACCCGCGTGCTTCTTCTTTCTTCTTCTTCCTGCCCTTATCCCATATTATTTGGGGTCGGCGCAACACGTTTTCTTCTTCCATTCTGTCCTGTCATCCGTCAGACTATCACCAACTCCCTTTTCCTTCATATCGCTCCACACACAATCCATCCATCTTTTCTTTGGCCTGCCTCTCCCTCTCCATCCATCTACTTGTAAATTCGGCCCACCCGCGTGCTAAATCTATACTAATATTATAAAGAGGAAAGATTTGTACCGTAAAATGGGGTGAATAGAAACGCAGGGGTGAATAGGAACGAAAATGGTTACTGGATTTTAACGTTATTTAACAGGTTTTTCCAGCATTTAATTACTCCTATTTATCCATTAATTGTAATAAAAGGCGATGCTTATACAGAAATGAAGATAAAATATTTAACCAAAGTAAAAATTAAAATCAAACTTTCGTTCCTATTCACCCCTGCGTTCCTATTCACCCCGTTTTACCCGGTACCTATTTTTGTATGTTTGTAATGAATAGGCTCAAAAAGTACTGGGCCGATTTAAAAAATTCTTTCACCAATAGAATGCTACATTCTTCCAATTTGACATAGGATACATTTCATTTTGAAAAAAATTAGGGATCCTTGGTAAAATTTGAACATTACATTGTTCAAATTTTACCAAGGATCCCTAATTTTTAAAGGTAGAAAAATTTCCAAAAATAAATAATTGTCTACCCCGTGCGAATCCGGGACGGGCTGCTAGTAACATATAAATCCGTTCACTCGTTCGAGCGCGAAGAAGTTAGACACACAAGCTTTCGCTTTTATAATATTAGTTCGAAGTGTGCTGTTATTATGAGAACTGTCTTTGCAAGTTTTCATAGAATTCCACTATCTGAAAGGGGAACCTACATTCGAACCGGATTTACTGTGTCGTGGTTCGAATGTAGTTTCCTTAAGTATCAGCACTTTGTTTTCTTGTCACAAAAAGTTCTATTAAACGTTTTTCGATATCAAATCCGAGATCAAAATAAAATAACTGCTATAAACTGCATCGGACTGATAGAATAGTAGTCTTGTTTGGAGCTTTTTGTCTGTTGTTGTAGTCCCGTTCTTTAATTGTTCATATATGTGGGAAAAAAGCGCTGTCAGGCTAAAATGGGATTGGGCAGGTCACGACAGATTGAGTGCTGGGTAAGAGTTTCTACAAAGTGGGTGCCTGAGGATAGAAGAGGTGGTGACATGGCCTAGCTAGACGCCTACTGCAAAGGATGGTTCGAGGTGGCTTGAGTAAAGAATGCCTCGAAGAGGTTAAGGGAAGGCCGCCGATCACATGTTAGTTTTAGCAGCCCCTATTAAGTTAGTTGACAGTTTTCCTTACTACCAGCATTGTTAACTTACTGATATCTACTACTGAAATGATTTGAAAAATTCTTGCTATTTACCATTTTGAATAGTTTCTTTAAGACTCAAATATTATTAGTCAACTACTCAAATGAACTCGGCATGAGTCCCGCTAGGCAAAGGGGGATAGGTTTAAATTATACTATAATTTAAACCTATCTATAAATCTATATATAGGTACCTATGTAAAACGCAAAGTCCTGACTCACTCATCGACTCTGAAAATGTTCCTTTATGATATGCACAAAGAATAAGGATTTTCCAAAATTCTTCCCAAAATGATATAAAACGGTACTTAATCCTAATATTGTATACAGAAGTTTCACGTGAGTAAGGCCGCTCACAGAAGCTAGTCTTACAATATAAGTAATCAAAACAAATACTTAGTAATAAAATAAAAACAAATTCACTTACATCTTGTCCGGCAATATCTTCCCAGTGCACCTTAGGGCCACCCTCCACAATCTCGTCCAGGATGAGCTGCACGAGCTTGGGGTCCACCCCACGCACGCTGAGGGTCGACTGGGGTGTTCTACTCCTCGTGGGGGTACCACGCTGGGACCCGCCGCCCACCACGCGCCGGACCGGCGACCCGTTCGATGGGACCTGGTATGCGCTCTGAGTTGAGACGCGAATTGACGATGATTGTGGGTTAGATGGATGGTAATGTTAATGTGTGGTAACAAAAGAAGTAGTTAGTAGATTAGTAGACAGAGGTAAATATAATTCTTGTTTTCCCTGAAGGGGTAGGCTTAAAGAGGTATATAGGACAGGACGGAAAGTCCCGTAAACCTCCATTAAAACAAGGAGATTGTCCCACCAAACTGATGCTATGTCTGGTTCTGACAAATGATCTGGTCCGGGGTTTTGTTCAACAATGTCTGGTCCGATAGATTTTTTCGGACTGTTTTACATATTCTAATCGCACGGAGGACTTTGTAAAGTGTCTGTTTTACTAAATGCATAATTATGAAATTACATTCGACATCTATAACAGTTTAAAACTTAATTTAATTATTTTTATCTGTCTCGTTTGTTCCGGTTTATCTCCGAAACGGCTGGAACAATCCTGACAGAACTTTCACTGGTAGATAGATACCTGATTTTATAAGGAGTAACTTAGGCTACTTGCTTTAATCTTAGAAAAGGAATTAGGGTTCACGACAAAAACAAACTTCTTGTAATTATGACCAAATGACGCTGCTGTGTAACGCGTTTATTGCGGGAAAAATCGCAGGCCATCAGCTAGCAGCTTAATAAACTGGAAATCCTACTAGTTATTAGACAAAAACAGACTTTTTTTTTAGTCGATACGATGACCCTCGTTAAACGGAAGTTTTTCAATTAAATAAAAACCAAAGACTTCCTGCTGATCTAGTTACGAGTAGATCTGTGTCAGAAACCCAGATTTATATTTAGTATTTACTTTTTCTTAATTATTTTCTAGTTGCTTTTTAATCGATTTTATCTTTATAGATCATCTTGCTTCGAAGATTTCTAGTTAGCCGAACAAACAAAAGTACTAGGAGTGCATACTTGTAGTGAAGCAGGATTGTTTTTATAGCATCTGTGCAATCAATTGTGATTCATTGAGTAGGTGAAGGCAATATCGGCCTGGTTACCAGCACTTATGTCTCACACAATGAACGATCATTAATTATGTACTTTAAAACAGACACTTGTATATTTTGTACTTAATTTTGGAATAAAAATGAGTTTTGGGTGAATTTTGAATGAATGAAGATGCCAATTGGTGATTTTTCACATAGAGTCGATATGAAGTTTTTAGAAACCAATTTAAAAGCCAATTTTAATAGAAAATGGAATAGATTCTCAAGCAATATTGCTGTTCAACTATTGAAAATATCTTAAGATTACTGATAATGCTGTTGCTTTAAAACAATGATTGAGTTATTCCCACCAAACCAGTTCGCTAGTAGAATAGATAGGTACTTAACCACAATTGTTTTCATACCTAAGTCTATAATAGTACAGAAAATAAAAATGTGAAAAGTGAACGGTATTTCTACAGTAGGTAGTAGTTACAGTCCCTGGCAATACCTTCAAAAATATTCATCAACTTATATTCAATCTTACTAGTTTCAGCCAACGCAGCGGTTTCGCCCGCATGAAAGTAGAAAATAAATAGTCTATGTTACTCAGTGAAGTATGGCTTTCTAATGGTGAAAGAATTGTTGAAATCGGTCAAGTAATTTTTGAGTTAAATCGTAACACAAAAAAACAAATCTTTCCTCTTTATAATATTGCTGTTCAGAGATAGAGGTAACCTGAGTGAGTTAATATGACAGGGATAATCTCTGAAACTCCTGAACCGATTCTAAAAATTATTTCACTAACATGTAGCTGCACTATCACTGAGAGCTATAGCTATAGACTATACATTATTTCCATAACATAAGTTTTGCGGGCGAAGCCGCTGGCAGACGTTAGTATAGAATATCATGCCAAGTCTCGTAACTTTTTTTTACCGTAAAAAGTTCAGAGTTCTCAAGGTCGAGCCAAGTCTGACATTCATAGTACCTTTGAATCTCAATTTAGAAGATTGGTCTACAATTTAAGTTTTAGTATCTTTTAATACTTTATAAAAACACTCTACGGGCAAATTACTTTAGAATTTTATTGCAGGTATATATTTTTAGGGTTCCGTACCAACGGAAAGGTGCTAAAAATCACTAAGCCTCCGCTGTCCGTCCGTCCGCCTGTCAGCTAACTTAATAAGACCTGTATTTAGAAGTCAGAAACATCAACTAGGGCCGACCATTGTAGTGTGTAAGAATTATGTAAGTATAAGGAAACCAGCATGTGTCCTAGAACCAAAAATTCGAAGACATGTGACATCCACCAACCCGCAGTGAGCCCGCGTGGTGGATTATGGCAAATTCCCTCTCCTAGAGAGTAGGCCTGAGTCCCAGCAGTGGGAACATTACAAGGTCGATAATGTTAGTGCAAAAATTTTGAAATAATATAAGTATGTTTATCAGTTCTCTAGTAGTCATAGCACAAGCTCTGCTTAGTTTGGGACTAAGTCGTTTGGTGGAATATTATTGACATATTTTTGAGGGTTTCATAACCGAAGGGTGCCACCGCTGTCCGTCCATCCGCCTGTCATTGGGCTGTATCTCATAAAACACACAGGTTGAAATATTCACAGACTGTATATTTCTATTGCCGCTTCAACAAATGATATAATAAAATTAACGAAGTCAAGAATTAAACGAGGTACTCTTCGAAACAAGAAACGTTATTTTGTCGGAACTTTTAACTCGATTTTAATATTTTAGTGCAGAATCTTTCGTGGAGGAGCTCGTGGCTAGATAATAACAGCCGCACGGATCGATAGTCAAGGTTAAGCAACGCTTGCCAAGGTTGGTCTGTAGATGGGTGACCATCTTAACATACCGAGTTTCCTTCTTGCCTCGGAAAGCACGTTAAGCTGTAATTCCCGGCTGTCATTTGTAGATCTTTGGCAGAAGCCAGTAAATCTGACTCCAGTCTTGCCATGAAGTACTGTGTTACCCCAGTTAATGGGTTGTGGAGGTCTGGTAGGCAGTCGCTCCTCGTAAAATATTGGTATTCAGCTAAATCCGGCTTGACTGGAAGCCGACCCCAATATAGTTGGGAAGTCTGGGTAGATGATGATGAGTACAGAATCTTTCGTCTGCGAGTCTGATTCACATTTAGCCAGTTTTACTTTTTAACCTAATGAAACCGTGAGGAAGATAGTGGAATAACCTGGATTTCTTCCTCGGAAATCCACAAAAAGTGCAGAAACGCGTTCTATCAAAAGATATAGAGGAAAGTATATGTCCAGTGGCACAGTTACATCTATTTGTACGTAACTCTTTATTACTGCATCTTCCCGAACTAACAACCTTGCATCATGATGAAGATAGTGGAATAATTGGATGTCTTCTTCGGAAATCGACAAGAAGACGTTCAGAATCATGTCCTATCAAAAGAAAAAGAGGAAAACCTCTGCCCAGTGGCACAGTCACATCTTTTTGTACGTAACTCCGAACTGACAACCTTGCATCATGATGAAGATAGTTGGAATAATTGGATGTCTTCCTCAGAAATCGACAAGAAGACGCTCAGAATCATGTCCTATAAAAAGAAAAAGAGGAAAACCTCTGCCCAGTGGCACAGTAACATCTTTTTGTACGTAACTCCGAACTGACAACCTTGCATCATGATGAAGATAGTGGAATAACCTGGACGTCTTCCTCGAAAATGGACAAGAAGACGCTTAGAACGTGTCCTATCAAAAGAAAAAGAGGGAAACCTTGCATCATTATGAAGATAGTGGAATAATTGTGTATATAATAATTATGTTTTCCTTGGAAATCGACCACAAGACGCTCAGAATCGTGTCCTATCAAAAACTATAGAGGAAAACCTCTGACCAGTGGCATCTTTTCGCACGTAACTGTATACCGCATGTGGTGTATTCCATAAAGACGGAAACGAAACGCGATACTTTTGAACGGAGTAACCGCGAGTGCAGGTTAACGTATCATCGATCCACGTGACTGCAGGAACTGGAACAACACACTTTTTACTAGCTTTCATTTAACTTGCAATGTTTGTATGCAAGTATGTTTGTTTAGGACAAATCTTGCAAATACATTTTTTCAATACACATAGTCGAAGACTGACTCCAGTCTTGCCATGAAGTACCGTGTTACCCCAGTTAATGGGTTGTGGAGGTCTGGTAGGCAGCCGCTCCTCGTAAAATACTGGTATTCAGCTAAATCCGGCTTGACTGGAAGCCAACCGCAATATAGTTGGGAAAAAGGCTAAGCAAATGACGATGACACATAGTCGAAGACTCGGTAGAAAGCGGTGACGACGCAAATAGCATGTTTAAAAGCGGTAGGGGTAGCCGTACTGTTTTTAGACACGCAATTTACTGTTTCCTCCACTAGTGCGGAAAAGTGCTCTAGCAACAAAAATTTAGGTACTATTGAATGAAACATTATGCCTAACCGATTGATCTGATATTTGTTATAGGTACCTGAGTAACTTAGATGACAATGGACAATACTACAGTACCATGGAGCTGAAGCTGGTCTGATGATGGATTCACAGGAACTGGGCACAACCAGGCAACCCTGTCGTATACGGAGGTCTCTGGAATGTTCGTGACCAGTAGGTACCTACTATACCGCACGATAAAAGCGACTCATGAAAAAATGTTTTTTTTATTAAAAACTTATTGAAGTAGATTTTAAGTTTTTTAGGATCGAATCACTAGTAGTTTTTGCTAACGTCCATCTCAGGTTTTTACTAGCGTAGGGACAAATAGGTGTTCTTGCGATTAAAAAAAACAGTTCAAGAGCGAATCGAAATTGGGCATGAAGGGTTCCGTAGGTACTATCTACCTGTTACCGTTATTAATTACTCAGATACCCGCGAAACGAGACACAATAGTAAAACAATAACAGCGCGGTCTCATAGGACCGGTTGGGGATTCAAACGTTAACATCGAGCAAGAAACGGCAAAAAATCAAGTTTGTTGTATGGCAGCCCCAGTTAAATATTTATTTTAGTCTGTTTTTAATATTTTGTATTATTGCAGTGGCAACAGAAATACAACATCTGTCAAAATTTCAACTATCTACATAACACAGAGATACAGCCTGATAACAGACAGACGGATAGTGGAGTCTAACGCCCGTTTTTAATAAGCTATCTATCTACAGTTGCAGCTACTAAAGATAAACAAATCTATCCTTTTGCCTTTACTTGCTTTCCTATAAGCTACCGACGGATAGCATTTCCTACCAAAAGTTGTGGATTGATAGATATAATCTTACTGTTTATCGCAGATAGCTATCTATCTATGAACTGAGGTAGGTTATTGAAAACGAGCGTTAGTAGATAATAGAATCCCGCTTTTTACCCTTTGAGTACGGGACCCTAAAAACTCCATGTTATAGTTGATATCCACGTGCCTGTTAACAATAATGATCTCTGCAAAGTTTTTATTGAAGTAGACACAGGACAATGGCCGTCTTCGGCGTATTTTTCAAGTCTAAGCGCTTATGAGTTTCGTTAAGTACAAAAAAGTTTGACAGCCAAACAGCATTTAACTTAGCGAGACATGTTTTAATAGTTACTAACTTCTTGTGGTGACTTTCTAGATTTTAAAGTGTGGTTAGCATAGATCTGCCTTATGATTTTCCTGGGACTGGGACTCGGGCCTTCTCCCTAAGAGAGAGAAAGGACCATTATTTGCTATTTGCTCTATGTGAATTGGTGGATGTCACATGTCTTCGAATTTTTGGTTCTAACACATGCTGGTTTTCTCACGACATTTTCCTTCACCGTTTTCAAAATACTGGTGATGAAATAAAATATACAAGGTAATGCGCCTGGACGGATTTGTTGAACTTGCGACCTTATAACTCTTAAGTCGAGGCTGTTACCACTGGGCCACCACTGCTCTACATGCTAATTTTATTGATATGATCTCACTTTCGATTTTAGAGATCTTCTACTAAGTAACCCCTAAGTAACACTTTAATGTGTAGAACGCCCTCACGTGAGATGTAGAGACATGTTTTTATGACCTAATCGTTCGATAAACTGATTATAATTCCATTTTATAAGTACATTTATTTTAATAATCCACAGATCTCTCAATCTTTGTTATTTCGTTTGAAAACGAACGTTTGTTTATTTTGTTTTTTATCTCACTCGAAATGTCCAACTGTTTTCGTCAGCATAAATTTGAATAATTTCTTGTACCCTTGAAATTTGATTTAAATTGACTTCCAAATACCAATGAACTGAACTGGCAGAATCAAATGATTTAAACAACAGCATTATCAGAAATCACAAGATATCAAACCTAAAAGATCTTCTCCATCATACTCGATCAGTTTCCATGAACCTGGGAAATCACCCGTGCAGTAGCGTAGTTAGGTACAAACGGCCCTGAGGCAAAAAAAATAAGGCCTCTTTTTTAAATGAGAAGTCATCAAATAGCCTCTCCAGCTCTGGAGCGGAACGGGAGCCAGACTTTTACTGATCAAAACTAGTTGCTATGATTAAATTAGCGTGCAAGCTATTTTTTTTAACTTTTTTTTTTAGATTTCAAAAGTGGGATTTTTTTTCGGTTCAATGTGTGGTTTACTAATCAGGTTTTAGGGGCCCCTCGAGCTTGATGGCCCCGGGCCACTATCTCCCCTAACCTTTTCGTAACTACGTCAGTGCATCCATGGTACTTTAACATCATATAACAAAGAACCAATCGAGCTGATGGAGAAGCATCATAAAATTAAAAATTCTACTCACCGAAAGCTGTCGTTTAACAGCAGGCGGTGTCGACGCAGGCTTCACAGGATGTCTGCTATAACTCCCGTTGGAACTGTTCGGCTGTGAGGAGGACCTGCCCATAGACCTGGGCAGGGTCTGCGACTTCATCAGAGGTCCACCGCCCCCCCCACTAGGCACCCGGCGACCAGCTGTCGTGAGCTTGCGGCCTGCGACTGAAGAGGACGCCATTAGAGAATGGTTTAGAGGTTTCGGATTGAAGAAACATGTTTGTTAGTTTGTTACTTACGTGGTTATGATTAATAGTTTTGCGGGTTAGTCAAAATGGTTATGAATTACCACACCGTATGGAGCTAGTCCTAATGTAATGTTACGTCCCGATCCTTCATACGTGACTTTGACAAATGGTTTCACTACTATCCTAGCTTCAGGTTCAACGTTTGTAGAGTGACTTTTGGTGTTAGATTATAACGTAACTATAGGGTAAGACCAGGATGGATACCAAACTTTTTAAAATTACTTTATACATATAACTCTCGGTATAAAAAGCAATTTATTTTACTTAACTTGCTGATTTACTTACATTTTCTATTTTGAAATTTGTAAAAAGTAAAATACACATCTTTTATATTTCTAGAGTACCTACCCATTAGCGATTTTGCGGACCACTTTTTCGGGATTATCCTATTGATGCCTTAAGAGCTAGAGTTGATCTAACTCTAATTTATGCAATACTGATCCCATTGCAATATCCACAAATTGACAATTAGGCCGCTTTGGTTCTGAAGTCTCACAAGGGCCACAGTGGCCAAACTGCAATTTTTTAGCATTAATTTTATTTGACAAAAATACTGCTCCTTTTTATTCAAATATAATCAGAAGAATGAGTTAAAACAAGCCTGGCAGTCGCTGGCCCTAACTGGCCTCATAAATTTTGGCCTCATCATCTTTAAGGCTTGGGCCAACTCGCCGTTTATCCGGATTTGGTCCTTAATTCCTTATCCTGGTTTTACCCTAATGACCAAGACGTTAGTAAAAGCTATAAGATTTGGGTCATGCTTACTTTAATGCAGCGTTCATCAGTCTTTAGTTTCATGCTATTAATTGAGACACTGTTAGTGCATTAGATGATGACGCATCCTGACTTTTTAGGGCAACGGTATTTGGTTCAGTTCGAATCGAAATGATTCACGATTCCTATCATTATTCTTACGAATGATTTAAAATTAATTGACTTTCTGACCTGCATTATTTTCCGTTTAATATCCTGACAACCCTAGGAATGTCAATTTGACATATGTCACAGCGATCAAGCTATCTTTTACGTAGTATAGAAAAATATTAAGTGACCAAAATAGAAGAATATTATGTCACCAAAATACTACAATATTTCTTTCTGTTCTATTTTTGAATTTAGAAGTCAAAGATAGTATTGTCTATATTTATGGTCGACTATTTGGAAACTAGGTTACAAACTGTAGCGACTTTTATTTTTAAATCCGCCAATTTGGGTCAGTCCAGACGAGTATTTTAACAAAATCAATTCTAGTTAGTTTACCGAGCAAACTTTTTAAGCCGCGCTCGAAATGGCGGCTTTGCTGGATGCATATTGCTGTTTACTTTGCCTAAATGGTTTTGATAAAAAACTGTAGTTGTGCAGTTTGTAGTTTTTGTTTTATTTTGTATTAAATAAGTGATTAGCTGGATCAAAAACATTTTTGATAAAGAGAGATAAGTTTGTAAACATTTTATTGATATAAGCGCATCCAATTACACAATACCTAAATACTATATTATGCCATTAAATATAAAGCTACTGATAAAAATAATTAGATAAAAATTCTCGTTAGTCACCGCAAGCAACGGTTTTTTTTTGTTGATTAGTCAATTCATTAGTTTTAACCGTTTCAAATTAGAATAAGTATTTTAATTGTTTTTTTTTATGTTTAATTTTTATTGTGTTTAACGGTAATAATACCTATATAATAATTGTTAATAAAAGTTTCTACACCTCTAAAACTACGCTAAATAAGAACTACCTACAAGTAAGTTTTTGAAAGACTAATAAATTGCCAAGAAATAGGAAAAGTGCAGAATTACGACATTCCAACACTAATCAAGATATTTGAAAGCTATGCTTAACCTAAAGACTCCTTAATACCCTGGTATTGCTTCTTAGGACAGAAAAAATCTACCTGTTGACTACTATATACCAAATTCACATGCAATATATCCCATTCACCTCAAATAATATAACTACACAACAAATGATATACACACAACAAAATGCCTACCTATACCTAGATGGCTTACAGTGAAAACTTCGTAACTGCGAAATACGTATATTTTCAGGAGGCACAAAAAAACCATATTAGATAGGTATTTATTATGATTTAATTGAAATGTGATTCTATGTGATTTATTAATACATTTAAAAATATTGATTTATTACAAGCACTATATATTATTATTTCTCTTGTTTTTTAATTTTTACGACAAGTTTTTAAGCGCCGCCGCGCCGTCCGCCGCGAGATCCACCAAAGTGACTAGAGAAAGATTTAACATCATTGACGGCGTTACAAATAACCAATCAAAAGTTTTCGTAAAACAAGATGGTCGGTTTCAGAAAAGTAATAAAATAAAAATTACCTAAAATTGCAAATACGAGGTTTTCACTGTAAGGTATCGCTATAGTGAACACGCGCTTTTATCAAGGGTAAATAACATGAATAAATCATTCAAGTGTAGTCTCCTTGACTTTAAATAAACTAACACAAAGATCTAGTCTGCTTTGTAGAAGCAATATTGTATCTGTTATTTCATTATTGCATTGCATGTAACAGACTAACAGAAACCACACATATGACTAATACTATCCAGAACTATCTACTAATAGTAGCCAGAATAAATAATAGTAACTAACATCATTAGAAAAATCAATTATTGAGCGCATCCCTATTGTCGCCGCGTCTCATCATCCCCGCACTAGGAATTTTACTCTGACAGAAAATTACGCGCCCTTTTTACTTTTGCATGGTTTTGAAGTTATAATGATATGTTTCATTGAGTTAAAACTGCGTTTATTTTTTATACTACCTATGTCAACAGTGGCTCAAGACCTCAAAGAATGGAAAAATGGAAGGGAGACTTTTGCCCTGCAGTGGGACACAACGGGCTTATAATAATAATATTAATATTATCCCGACGCCCACGGGGTGGACATTAAAAACCGTCACATCACCAGTTTCCTCTAAAAAGGAAATTTCAGTACACGGACTTGGGTAGGAATATTAAAGCCAAGGGTATACTAGAGGATTTCGGATCACAAGCTAGGCGGATTTGTCACGAATTGGAGATAACTCCAGAATCCAAAAGTTTCTGATAAAAGAAATCAAATAAGTTTGCCCGGACTGAACTGTGTTCACTGCAATCGTTGCAGGATAGTTCGAAAGAGTCACCGGTGGCTCTACGCTTATAGCAAGTAAAAGAACTCAGATGCGTTTTAGTCAGTAAAAATCTCACATTTTTCTTGCACCCCTGGAGCGGGAGAGGTCATAAGATGATTTTCTAAAAAGAACTCATCATCATCAGCCTAGCCTTTTCCCAACTATGTTGGGGTCGGCTTCCAGTCAAGCCGGATTTAGCTGAATACCAGTCTTTTACGAGGAGCGGCTGCCTACCAGACCTCCACAACCCATTAACTGGGGTAACACGGTACTTCATGGCAAGATTGGAGTCAGATTTACTGGCTTCTGACTATCCGTAACGACTGCCAAAGATCTCCAAATGACAGCCGGGACCAACGGCTTAACGTGCTTTCCGAGGCACGGAGGAAACTCGTTATGTTAAGATGGTCACCCATCCACAGACCAACCTAGGCAAGCGTTGCTTAACCTTGAAGATCAACCCGTGCGGCTGTTATTATCTAGCCACGAGCTCCTCGATTTTCTAAAAAGAACTAAAGAGGAACAATTTGCCAAAAATTGGACACAACTCTGAAACCCAGAAGTTCCGGAGTCCTGTATGAAATCTAATAAGAGTCTTTCCACCGAGGAAGGATTCATTTGATGACTTCCCAGCTTCGAAAAAAAAATAGGATAAGCGCTAGTGAATCTATGAATACATGCCCAAGAAGGAAGTCATTTTTATCTTGTTACTCTATGACTAATTTCCACACGACACACGCTTTAAGAATGACTAAACGGCAGCAATAAATAGAATGGCTATTTCAATTTAGCAGCACCCGAGTTTAAATCGACAGATTTAACCGAATCGATTGAATCGAGTGGTTATAAAGGGGGCCAGTGCCAATGTCAGTGGGTCAATGACCGTTTGCCGACAGAGTATCGTATCTCGCGAGATAGATACTTAGTGGAAAGGTGCTTTTTTATATGAAATGATAGTGAAAACTTTCATAAAGGCGGAATCAGACGGATCACTGGCAAGAATGTTCACTCGTATAACAATAATAAGTTATTTCTCAATATGTATCATCAAAGTTTATACATCAACAATAAATTCTAAAAAATTAACACTATTTAAAAACCCTGAATTCTGAAAATTGCGTGCTTAATTTGTTCATGTTCACACGGTTTATCAGAAATGTCATACAAATAAATATGTCATTAACCTGCCCTTTTCTTTCATTACATCGTTGAATGACGTCGTGCATCTTGGAATTAGTTGTCTGCTACAGAGCCACCATGAGCTCTTAACGCGATCCATTTAACGACCTAACCTAGATCAGGTTAGGTTAGGTTAGTCTCATTTAACACATCACGGAAAGGCATGAAAAAAGATGAAGAAGAGAGTGAACGTTTTTGAGTTAAAACTGTTCACTTTTCTTTCATTCGAAGTGGAAGAGAATTATACTCAATGCCAAAATCAAACATCACACAAATCACTAACGAAATTATTGAGCATTTTTCTTTTATTCAATGTAAACGTTTCATTTCAAATGAAAGATGCCGAATACAAGTAGCAAATGATCGTCTGATCCCGCCTTTAATACAGGCTCCGGCCGTTTCAACGTCTCTTTGTAAATGTGGATTGCGCCCAGCTCTTTGGTAGAAAGGTTTCACGAGATTTTGTTACCATTGAACTGATTGCTTTTAACGGTTTTCTATGGGAGTGTACCGTCACGGTCTTAGCTTTATGGGACAAAATAAATGTAGAAGTAATATCGACATGGATTGGATTGGAGTTGAAAAGCACGTTGGGATTGGACACTTCAGATTCGTCTAATTTTAGAATAGAATAGAATAATAATTTATTCGACGCAGGCATTACAAAAGGCAACAACACAAAATACTTTTTTTTAGCCTTTTCCCAATTATATTTGGGTCGGCTTTCAGTCAAGCCGGATTTAGCTGAATACCAGTATTTTACGAGGAGCGTCTGCCTACCAGACCTCCACAACCCATTAAGTGGGGTAACATGGTACTTCATGGCAAGACTGGAGTCAGATTTACTGTCTTCTGACCATCCGTAACGACTGCCAAATGACAGCCGAGACCTACGGCTTAACGTGCTATCCGAAGCACGGAGGAAACTCGGTATGTTAAGATAGTCACCCATCGACAGACCAACCTTGGCAAGCATTGCTTAACCTTGAAGATCAATCCGTGCGGCTGTTATTATCTAGCCTACTTTCTTCTAGCCAATACCGTAATCACGGTATTGGCTAGTCAATACCGGTATTGAAAAAAGACCAAAATATATCCGTGATCACGGTATTACGGGATCCCGTAATACCGGTATTGAAAGCCCTAGTAGGTACCTAAGTGTAGAATGAGTGTCTTGGCCTTTGTAGACGAGGTAGCTTCAGAGTGCTTCAGTCTAAAATTAGACTCTTTTATGAACGAGATACCTTTTTTGAGGGATGAAATTGTCGCATAACTTCTCTCAAGGGTTGAGCGAAAGAATGTGTCAGAGTTTTACTGATTAAAACCCAGCAATGTTCCTTTAATTTGCCTTTTACGTTTTAGAGTTATGGTGACTCTTTCAAACGTTTCTGCTGCCTATAGATGAGATGTCAAAGCATCGTTAGACGTTCCTGTAGAAGCAGTAAAGTGGGAACTACATTAGACTGATGTACACGTGGGCCACACCTGATTTTCACGTACGCCTGATTTCGACGTCGCGGGGCGTGCATCTAATGTAGCTCTACAAGTCTAGTTGCCATATAAAACGTATGGAGTTCTACCTTAAAGCAAATGTGTTGCATAAATCTCAATGACCACAGTGTTAATACGGTCAGTAGTAAACGTCGCCCACGATAGACAACTAAACGAGGTGTAACACTGTAATAAGCCGTTTCCCTCAGTTTAATCTAACAAATTTAGAAGGCCCATTAACTGTGAAGCCGCCGCGAAATTGTACGAGACTAACCGCCTATGTTTATGAAAACTCCGTGAAACAATTTCTGAATGACTGACGTTATTTAAAATTGACTTTATTGCCCCGTTTGCGTGTATACGGCGCGCGGCTAAATGCTTTCAATGACGAAAAAAAACTTATTTATTTCAATCTGCGTCAGTATTTAGCTACTGCTATTTTGATGGCGTAGAGTGGAATCGATGACCTTTCAACGACTTACGCTACTGAGGTTAACGATCCGAAATAAAATGCTCCTTTCACTGTATAGGGTTCAAAGTCAACCCTCTGCTTTTCATGAAAACTCTGTACCTACCCCACTTCTGCCGTACGCAGTCAACTGTGTACATTTGACAGCCGAACATAACTTTCGACTCTGTAACGTTAGTCAGGAATTCATTGAAACAGTAGCTACGCGCATTGCGTACTGAACCGCAACGAGATGTTAGGGAAATACTGGTCCAGGGACGTAGTTACCGCCGTATCAGTTATATGGGGCCCCCAGTCTTCAGGGGCCCCAGGTTTCATCCTTAGAAGCATGAAATTACTGTTCAAAAACTAAAACTCTTACTAAAGAGTCTCTCAGGCTATTGGCCTGTCGAATGGCTGTATTGTTAGGTGCTATTTGGGTTTATTTTGTAATAAAAACAATATAAAAGGGATATTGTTTTAGGGGGGCTATGTCCAGCAGTGGACATCTTTCGGCTGAGATGATAATGATGAAACAAAACTAGCGCTGGACTTTACCACAGTCAGATAAAATAGGAGCCCCCATATTTTTTTAACTATACGGGGCCCCTTACGCACTAACTACGCCTCTGAACAAGTCGTATGTAAAAGATCGTGCGTGTGCGTTCTGTGCGCATGATTGCGTCGCCCCACGCACCTCGCTGGCCATCCAGCGCAAGTGAACTGCGACCGACTAGCCTAGGATCCGACGATTAGCATAACATTTTTCGCTCGATAAATTAAAGCTATGAATGAACCAGTTTTGTTCACTTCAAGGATAGAACTATTTTTAGATATTTTTTTGCATAAATATGGAGGATTTAACAAGACCTTGCACTTATCTCGCTATTTTACCGCATAATGTTAAACATATTTGTTTTACGTGAGGGAAAGTTGCATAATTTAATGATAACGGTTTTATCTACAAGGAAAAGGATATTTATTCAATGAAAATGCGTAATTTGACGTAAATTGCGCAAGCGCATACAATAGGATTTAACACGTTTCTGGACTATTTTATGTTTTGAAAAAGGCCAGATGAAGCATTTTTTTTTAATACAAGTTGAAAACCTTTTTGAAATAACCTAACCTGGCTAGTTGCCGAACGTAGCACATGAAAAGTTAAAGTACTAATTTTCTCTGTAACCGTGTTGACGAGTTGAAAAACTAGGATTCTAGGCTCTAAACACAGATAATATAGTCTAATGACGTATTACATGTCGGACTAGTGCGTTATGCTAATATACATATGCCGACTAAGTACCTAGCTAGTTACTATGCAAGAGATACTGCGTCCATACATAGAAAACTACATTATATATTTGTAGTACATTTTCCTTTGAAGACCAAGCAAATGTTGGTTGATGCACTGTGCATATAAAGTGATTGATGAAGATTACATCGGGACGATAATGCCTTAAAGGAACATTTTTAATGGACGTGTTTCGTAACATTAAATGCCCTTATGTATAGATGCAGCGAAAAGCGTAACATATAACAGAAATACAGAATCAAACATATAACACAGTGTTTACAAATTTCAAAAAACAAATTGCAAGCTGAAACGATGGTAGGCAGTCAACCCATGCAAACACTGACAATATAAAATTTAAAACAAATAAGTCCAATTAGTCGAATGTCGTGTAGTGTTATAACAATCATAGTACACAGATGTTAGTTGAATATCTGATAGAATTTTGCATTAGGTTACGTCAAACGAAGCGTATTTCATGAAGCGTTAGTTCTTGTGTGTCTACCTTCGTTCGGCGCCTTTGATTGGCCACTGTTACTCTCTGTATGCGCAAGTAACGTCGTCTTCGACTTCTCAAGCCGTCGGGCCTTCAGAGGTGACTCCGTGGGCTTTTTGTCGCTCCGTTCGGGCTCACTGTCTACGCCCAACTTACTGAGCGCAACTAGGCTGGCTACATTGGGGAATATAAAATTATATTCAATAGAAACTGTAGGATAAGTTGTGTATATATGTTGAAAGGAAAAAAAAGAAGCTTTGCATGCAAACATTCAGCCAATTTCGACTTTCAAAATAAAATAGCGTAGTTGGGTCATAGCTTGGAGTTGTGGCGGTGATGTTGGTTGGGTGGTTACAATGTTAGGTCATACCAAGGAAGTGCAGTCGGTCCTTAGCCATGCCTAGGTTGGTCTTCATCTTGTCGTGTAGTCGTTGCGCGCGCTGCCAGGCGTCGCCGCGCCCGCCCCAGCAGTCCACTGCAATTCCTCGTTCTAGCTCATAAATGCCTTTCTTGTAAAGCTCTATAGCTAATTCTTTTTGTCCTGTAGGAGAGATTGTTCATTGTGTAGGTATGTTACGAGGCAGCTAGGGTATGTGGCCTATGTTAGTAACATCATTCATCATTGTGTGTTATACTAGATATAAAGGACCTGTTCTGCAATCATATCTATTATGATTCAATGAGCCTCACGTTCATTATATCAACTTATTGATGTCCATTGCTATAAACACAATAGTGGCTGTTTGTTTTTGAGGTGGAAAATCATCAAATGACTCTTCGCACTTTGGAGACTGTGTCAGACTTTTACTGATAAAACTTATGTGTTTTTTTTGTTCACCCTCAAGGGTCGTGGTAACTCCAACCATTTCCGCAGTCTATGATAATGGCTTTTATTGCTTAAAAGCTGGAGAATGCCTTCGAAGTAGTCAGTTACAATATTTTACTTTGATTACTAAAGGAAATCAAAATTGAGAACAGAGACCACTTTAGCAAAGCTATTATATATCTGTCAAACTTTTACTTATAACAGGAAATGTTTTTGGATTATCCAAATAAAAATTATATTTTGATTTTCAGCTCTTTTCAAGTTAAGCAGCAACATATTTGTTGATGACTGAATGAATAATCAAATGTTTATAAGAATTTTCAGTCCTTTGTTATGAAAACCTTTGTTTTAGATTGTGACTAATACTAGTCATTTTTACATGCTTAGTAAAGATTTGATTCCAAATTTTTATAATACCAACCAAAATGTACAAAAGTCTATTATCATAGACTTGTTTTATTTTTAATTTAGTCAAACTCTACATGTGGGAAGTGAAAACAAAGAGCACTTTTTATATTTTAATTATCAATTAGGCAAAATGAAACGTTTTTATTCATACAGTTATTATTAACGGCAAAACGTCATGCCAAGATTATTATGAATTCTTGTTAAGGAATGTAGTGGATATTATTCATTAAATTTATGATACCATTTTAAATAGTTCTTTTATTCATTCTTTTGAAAAAAATCTTCTTGGCAATTATGACGATAAAAATTTTAATAATATTTTTTTTCTTCACAATGACAGAAACCTCTATATCTGATGAACAGAAATATTATTATGGATTATTTACTATCACTCACCTTCATTTTCTTCATCAATCTTCAGTGCCTTTGATATGTACTCAAAAGCTTTCCGGTGATGGTGCTTCTGTTTGGCCAGCAGCGGGTCCCCGGGCCCAACATTGTGTATGTGAGACATCTCCTCACTGGGCGCGAGCTCCGTAGACACTATACCGTCCTTCACAACCACTTCCAAGTTACACTCGCCTGCCTTACGAGGCTTGTGCATAAACCGATGCGACGCCGTATACAAATATTTAAAAATTATAAAAAGTTGATACAAAATTGATCTTAGCACGTTAAACAGAATGATGATTGGGAAAGAAACGACGTAAAGATTCCTTTTATGGACAGAAGGTTGCGAGTCATTTCGCAACGCTGACCCCTTTGCTAGGTCTGCGTCTGCCTTTTTGGACTTACGGTTCGGAGACCTCGTAGTTTTACGCGACAAACGGCCACCATTTGAATCGTCACCGGACACCATCAAGAACACCAACACACGGGCTTGTTTAACACAAAATCTCCATAAAATTTTCAGACAAAGAAATGCGAGCTTATCCTACTCCCTATCATAAATACAGCAAAAAAATTGTGATCACTGAAACGTATTATTGACAAATTTTGACGTTTGTCACGCTTGCTCTGCAGACTACAAAAATAATGTTTACATAGTAGTTTACATTCCAGAGTAGATATTTTTATCAATTTTCTTTACAACATTTTTTGAGTTAACTTTCTTTATCATGATTAAAATTTATAGAATATTTTGATAATTCAGTACTTTCATTACTAAACTTAAAATAAATGATTGAAACGAAATGTGTGGGGTTGTAATTGGTGCTATTGAAATAGCAACATTAAGATTCATGGTAGTTTATAGCGTTTTGTTATTTACAAGCATTATGTGACGTTGTTGCACTAAAAAATAAAATGATGAGTAAAATTTGGAAGTGAATTGATTAAACGAAGTTGTTTATTATAAAAAAATTACAAAGAGGGTTAACTTTATTTTATATAAATATTAAACAAAAAAATATTATAAATCCCTAATGAGTCACACTGTGAACAAAACGTTTTTGACAGTGTGAAAGTGTGACAGCGCCGCATAGGCGATCGATGTTGACTTTTTCCCAAAAAAAATTGCATCAGCATTTACGTTATTAAGTGCAGTATTGTGAACAAAAACGTATTATAATATTACAGGGATTACTCATAGAACATAACAAGTAAGTTGTAACATTATGGCAAACCTAACCTATACAGTTGTGATTTGAACCATATTTATTTATTTGTATATAATTCGGAAAGATTTACTGTAAACGACACTATTTAGTAATTAAGAATGTATTTACTACTGTAAATGTAGTGCACAAGTATGTGACTTTTGTCATTCTACACGAAATTTTCAAGATGAAACATTTAAATCAAATCAAATCAAATCAAATCAAAATGTTTATTTAAAAAATTGGTTTTAGATCACCATGGCAGATTTCGTAGCAGAGCAAATAAATAAACTTGCGACTGAAGATGAAGACTTTGTGGACCCGTGGACTGTTACTGGAAAGTCAGAGACTGGAATTGACTATGAGAAATTAATCAGTAAGGATAAAATCAGTTCATTTTTGTTTAAGTCTAGGTGTTTGCCCTGGCTTCACTAATATTCAAAAATATTCATTCTTAGAAATCATAATCCATCAATTACAATAATAAAATAATAGGTCAACCCATTTTCAAATGATATTCTGTCCTACATGAGGCAATTGCTATATTTCTCTAATATAAATCGTTCTTAATAGTCTTCCAATTTATTTCGCAGAGAAATTTGGAAGTTCAAAAATAGATGAGGAGTTGATACAGAGATTTGAGAAAGTAACTGGAAAGAAAGGTAAATAATGGAATCTTATTAGCATCCAAAATGGTTAATCCCGTTTCTAGACCTTTAAATATACAGTAGTTCAAATTCTATTCCAGCTCACCACTTCTTACGGCGTGGCATATTCTTCTCGCACCGTGATCTTCACACCATTCTCACACTTCACGAGAATGGCAAAAAGTTCTACTTGTACACGGGACGAGGGCCATCTTCAGAGAGCATGCATATTGGGCACATGATTCCTTTCATGTTTACTAAGTGAGTAGAGCATGCATCCTGGAATGGTGTGTTAGCATGCCATTTGAACCCAATTTTCTCATTAGAAAAATTCGAACCAGAAATGTGTAGGTCAGGCACTTTTAGTATTGTCAAGAAGTCAGTCAGAAAATTTGATTGTGCATCAAAATTGATTTTGATATAGTGCTTAATTCATGAATCCCCGACTGGTGCTATGAGACCGCGCTGTTATTGTTTTACTATTATGTCTGGTTTTGCAGGTATGTGATAGGTCAATAGAGTAGTTTTTTTTTATCAGCTATAAGTCGGTGTCAGTTTTCCCTTTCCATTACTAACAAATAACATTACTATTACAGATGGCTCCAAGACGTATTCAATGTACCGTTGATCATCCAGCTGACAGATGACGAGAAGGTTCTCTGGAGAGACTTGAAGATCGAGGATGCTCGTAAGATGGCGTACAACAATGCTAAGGACATCATAGCTGTGGGATTTGATGTGGAAAACACCTTTATATTCAATGATTTAGATTTTATTGGGTGAGTTTCTAACTAATATTAAAGTTTGCATTTGTTTATTTTATTGTCTGCCCTGTTTTTAAGGGTTCCATAGTTAGTTAGTTAGTTAGTTAGTTAGCCTGTTGTTTCCCACTGCTGGGCGAAGGCCTCCCTTTCCCTTTTCCACACACGCCTATCTATAGCCATAGAAAATGTAAAAATGGAACCCTTCTAGGATCACTTTGTTGTCCGTCAGTCTGTTAAGACCCTTTATCTCCAGAACGAGTGGATGTATCAAGTTGAATTTAAACCCATATACTCAAGTCAGTGGTCCCATGAAGCTGTGAAAAAATCAAACTAAGTTAATGTTAAAATTAAGATATGCCGTTTATGTTATACTTATACGCAAAAATCGTATACACTCAAGGGAATTAAAATTCATAGGGTATTTCTCGTTGACTTAGAACCCTGATATTTGGCATGAACAAATAGCTCAAATATCCCTACTACCACTGTGCATACTTTGAAATATACACAACTTTTTTTTTTTACACAACTTGTAGTCTCTTTACAATCACATCTATTTACAATCACTTATTAGCTGGTTTCATCAGACCATTAGTTTCTGTCAACATTATTCCTCTTCTTCCAGCCAATGCCCAGCGTTCTACCAGAACATGGTGCGGATACAGAAGTGCGTGACGTTCAACCAGGTGAAGGGTATCTTCGGGTTCGGCGACTCGGACGTCATCGGCAAGATCACCTTCCCCTCGGTGGAAGCTGCGCCGGCGTTCTCCACTAGCTTCCCATTCATCTTTGATAATAAAGTTGTGAGTATAATTATGTACACTTTAGTCAGTGACAGTCTGACACAATAGAGAGCTGGAGAAGCCATTCTGATGACTTCCCTCAGTTATCCTACTTAACTTTTTAGGGAAATCGGATGTGACTTCATGTTATGTTTTGTGTATAGTCATGTCACAGTTGATTTTTCATTTTGTTCTTTACTTTAATTACATTTTTGTTTACATTATAAATTCACCTTTACCTTTAGAAAGGTGAATTTAAAATGTCGATAAGATACATTCTTATCAGTATTTTAATTAGTTCTTAAGCCTGAAATGCAAGAAATATTTATCTGAAGTAGCAAATAATAAGTTTCTGTTATGATGAAAACATTTAAAAAAATCGACACGAGATAAAAATTATTGTCACAAGTACTTCGTACTTTCTCTTTTAATTATTATTTTTCCCACATGAATAAGAAATAATTAATAGAATCCTTGGTTGTCTAAGATTTTAATAACTAAATTTATTATCGATTAATTAATCTATATATATAAAAATGAAACCCGTTTTCCGTTGTCACGACATAGCATGAAAACGGCTTGACCGATTTGGCTGATTTTTTTTTAAATGTTCCTTGAAGTTCAATGATGGTTCTTACGGAGAGAAAAATTTAAAAAAAAAGTTAGGTAAAGTAGGGTAGGTAGGGTAGTGTAGGGTACTGTAGAGTAGTGTAGGGTAGTGTAGGGTAGTGTAGGTAGGGTAGTGTAGGGTAGTGTAGAGTAGTGTAGGGTAGTGTAGGGTAGTGTAGGGTAGGGTAGGTAGGGTAGTGTAGGGTAGTGTAGAGTAGTGTAGGGTAGTGTAGGGTAGTGTAGGGTAGGTAGGGAAGGTAGGGTAGGGTAGCGTAGGATATGTAGGGTAGTCATTTGACGGGAGCGAAGCCGCGGGTAAAAGCTAGTGTTTTATAATTTGCAATAAAATGCAAGTCAAGTTTTCATATTTTTGAAATGACGACGAAGTTTGCCGAGTAAGGCCTACTGTCCACGGACGCGTAGCTTCATAGGCGCGTGTTCCTCATTGTACGCTTAGTATACGCCTGCGTGAAGTTTACATACAAAACTATGAAACTGTGTCGTGTCGTTGCAGGCGTACGCCAAGCGTATAATAAATAACGGATACGTGTTTATGAAGCTAAGGGCCTGTTTCACAATGTCCGAGTAGGCACTACTCACTGAATAAATTCAAAAATGTGACAGATGTTGTATGAAATTATCTGCCAAGTAAGATACTCGAAACTTAATAGGTGGTGAAATAGGCCCTAAGCGTCCGTAGACAGTAGACCTAAAAAACTTTTCATCATTTTAATTTACTCCTTGAACGTTCCGCAGGTACCCTGCCTAGTTCCCTGCGCCATCGACCAGGACCCGTACTTCCGCATGACGCGCGACGTGGCGGCGCGCCTCAAGATGCCGAAGCCAGCGCTCATCCACTCCACCTTCCTTCCCGCTCTGCAGGGAGCGCAGCAGAAGATGTCTGCTAGCGACCCTAACGCCTCCATCTTCTTGAACGATAGCCCCAAGCAGATTAAGACTAAGGTATGTTTTTGGATTTATTCATGGCTGTATAGACTAGCAAGTATTATGAGACCCTTCTAGTCATATAGATCTGTGAGATGGTTCGAAAGAGTCACCGCGGCTCAGCAACATAAAGGGCAACTGAAGGTGCATGTGTCAGTCTAGTTAAGTAATTAAAATTCAAACTTTCTCATTTTACCCATAAAAAATGTAGTCATTAGAAAAGAATAGACCGTCTCCTCAAGTATAACTTCACAATAAGCATGTTATACTTTGAGTTCCGTAATTTAGTTGGCAAAAACAGAACCCTTATAGGGTCACTGTATTTGTTGTCCTTTTTCTCTACAACACGTGAAGCTATGAAGCTGAATTTAAGATTAAATACTAAGGTCTGCTATCCCAAGTAGCAGTGACTATATTAAATTACTAAGTCAACGTAATCTAAAGACGAGGCACTTGCCCAGTTTTTCAGTTTCTTTTTATTAGAACTCGTATTTTTATTCCACAGATTAACAAATTCGCGTTTTCGGGCGGGCAAGCGACGGTAGACGAGCACAGACTGAAGGGTGGCAACACCGACGTGGACATCTCATTCAAGTACCTCACCTTCTTCTTGGAAGACGATGACAGGCTAGCAGAGGTAAATACAACTTTGTATTGTAATTTGCCTTATTTAAAAAGGGAAATATTTTTTTTATATAGACATACATCTGGAGGCACAGCAGTACTGCCCCACTAATTAAAAACGTAGTAAGGATGGATTTTTACGACAATTGAGTTACACATACATTTGGATTCCTTATTGAGCTCTGTTCTAAAATGAGTCAAAACTACTAAAAACCTTCTTGCTGCACTTTTAATTAACGTGGCAGAGTACGCCTTCGCTAAGTCGAACAAAAAACCGGTAGAGCCGTACTATCCTTTTTTCGAAACAGTTCAGGCTCTACCTTTTTTGAAAGACAAATGATTAAATTCATCTTTTGTCCAAATTTAGTAGTGAGCCGTCATTAAGGCTCTCCATAATGTTCACATAACGATCCACTACAAAATATTGAAAAATTCTCCAAACTTATGTGTGTAGAACAGATGATCGATGGGGCCGAAAGGTTCCGGAGTGGTGACCGCGCACTGAAAGGCGAAACGTTGAAAGGCCTACCACAAGATAGACCGATGAACTGGTGAGGGTCGCGGGAATCCGTTGGTTGCGAGACGAACAGCACCGTTACCGGACGAACAGGAGAAGGCTTATGTCTTACAGTGGACTTTCGGCTGAAATAATAATGATGATAATGAAAATATAGAACCTTACGAATACACGACTTTCTAATAAAAATCTTCTTACTGCTTTTACAGATAAAGCAAGAATACGAATCAGGCGTCATGCTAACAGGAGAACTGAAGAGGGAAGCAGTAGAGATCATCTCCCCCTGGATCCAGGCGTACCAGCAGCGCCGAGCTAAGGTCACGGACGAAGTGGTCGAGAGCTTCTTCAAGATCAGACCCATCAAGTTGTAGAACAGCAGTTCATGACTACATAAGAAGTATTTTCTAATTACGACATTTTTTTTTTTGATGAACCTAAGACTGACTTGGTCAGTGTGCCTTGAAGGTACGAGTGAGGCTTTTTTGGATTATTTTGGGGTTGATTTCTTTGACGAATAAAGAAGTTTTAAAGCTCTCTCTCAATCAAATCAAATTTGTGACAACAGAAGTAACAGATTTCTTGTTTGCACAAATGTAGGAGTCAAACAAAAATCTACCGTATGTTTGCTTTATTACAGTACATATAAATAAGTGATTTCAGTAGTGCATGGTTAGGTAAGGAAACATCAACAAAATAAAGAAACAAACCCAAAATAATTCGAAAAACAAATCTTATTTCTATAAGTGATAACGGCATAAATATCTAGGATTTGCAGGCAAAGTATGAAAATAATCACGACTTTTGACATTAAAATAAGAAAACTATTTTTGAACTGAAATCTTATAATTTACTTAAAACGGTTGTGTTCATTTTTAATTGCTTTAGATCAGTTGAACAATGTTGTAAAATTGCTTAATAATTTTGAGCTTTTTCGTCATGATATTGTTTCAATGATTTGCTTCCAACATACCATACTCAATAGCGATTAAAGTTAAGACATTATCAAGTAAGTATTTAAAACTTTACTGATTATATTATATAGTATTTCACCCAAGAAGTAATAAAAAATGGAGTAATCAAAAGTGAGAGTTTAACCTATCAATACCCGCGAAACGAGACACAATAGTAAGACAATAACAGTGCGGTCCTATGAGACCGGTCGGGGATTCATGAATTAATGAGCATCATTATTACTGAATCTGGCAACGTCATTAGCCAACCAGACCTAAGCAAAATGACGTGGCATAAAATATGTCAACCAATGACCTTTTAACCCTGTGAATCACCTTTCTACGGAGAGTACATCGACGAAAAGGCTTGCTTTTCCCAATTCTTATGTTGGGGGGTTGATTTCCTAATTTATTCTACGAATAATACACCATTTTTTATTACTTTAGTTTAAAAAACTTACAATTTGTATTAGTATGGGCATCTGCAAAAAACTGCGATGCGATAATGCACATCATTGCAGAAATCTGAGATGCGATTTCGTTCGACAAAGCATCGGGTCAGGTGACCATACAATGTGCGATGTGAATCAAATCACAAGTTTCACCGTGTCCCCATAGATCGAAGGCAACGAAGGAACGGGGTGGGGTTCCCTCACGCTCCACCCAGGAGCGGGAGAAGTAATTCTGATGATTCCCCACTTGAAAAGAAAAGTTCGAGCTCGCAGATTTTTACGATGGGACAACGTCGCATCGCAGTTTTGTGTTTAGGCCCTAAGTATATATGTATAAATAACCAATATCATACACTAAATGAGTGTTGTATTTTCTTATGCCTAGAGTAACAGTAGTTTTCATACTTAGAAGTTAGTTCACTGAACAGTTAGTTAGGTTTCTAAAGGAAATCACTGAAAAATTAAAATTACATTATATACGGCGTGTTTTTATACGAAGAAAGTAATTGAATTACATAAATGTGTATAGTTGGTAAGTCGTGTCCGTCTTCTTTACAATCATTATGTGTTAAGGCTTAAGTTTCTACTTTGTACAGTTAGCTGCATCACTGAGGGTATTTAGGGAAATTCACACCACTAATTGGCGTCATTTATCCGTCATGACTCCTTTGAAAACGTATACATGACGTTGATATCAAACTAATGTCATTATCATAAGCGTTTTGACAGTTGCCTGGACTTGATACCTCAGTGTTGCCACCTGGTGAACGTCTTTTTAGAACACCCTAATTGTGTAACCCTCTCACATTATCAAATTACCTTAGAAAAGAGGGTAACCAGTTGATGATGCTGTCTGTACCTACAAATACATAATTATGTCTGTAAGTCTTATTTACATGGATCTAAGTTCCTTCCGGAGTATCTTCAGATTCCGAGATATATAGAAATGGAGAATACGAAACAGAATGGAGTCGACAATACAACGATAAATTCAATAAGTACTCCGTATTCATACTCACTTTTACTATGGGACCAACACTAGAAGCGCAAAAATATAACAGCTGCTCCATACAGTACATAGTATTATTGTACGCCATGATTTTTTTTTATGGTTTCGGAAAATCTGTACCCCTCCCCATATCTGCTTTTGTAATATAAGTGCTAACATTTAGGCTGAATAGCATAATCTGTTGCCTATATATACAAGATTTAAATTCTCTTCTTTATGAATAGTATTACCAGAAATTATTGGTCGGGAACTTCTCCATGTAAATAAGATATACTAGTTTATTTAATATTTTGTACCATTTATAAAAGTAAGTAAGCAAAAAGCTTACGTTTCAAAACAAAACGGGATTATACTCTATTTACTATAAGAAAAGAACTTATTTTACCGTCCGTTCAACCGATTTTGACTTTTATTGGTATATATGGTGACATGACAAATGACGGCTGCACAAAAAGTTGGTATTGTAACCACTTTTTTGCTTTTAATGTCATCCTTATGTCTACGGAATGGAAGTCAAAATCGGTTGTACGGACAGTAACATAAGTTTCTTTTGTTTTCTTTTCTTATAGTAAATAGAGTATAGTACTTTACGCTCAGTATTGCCAGCCTTCTAATAAGATCTCATATAGCTCGCGCCTATCTCAAAGTGTTTTGCTGCGCAAGAGTGGATTTTAAGACGGATTTGAAGCGAAAAATCCTGGATTATGTACATGGCTGTGCTGTAAGCATAAAATAATTTATTAATTATTTATTTATTTCAATAAATACACCGTACAATTGATGAAAATGTCTTTTTTTCTATTAATTACTCAGATACCCGCGAAACAAGACACAATAGTAAAACAATAACAGCGCGGTCTCATAGGACCGGTTGGGGATTCAAACGTTAATTATAATGTGTATATAAATGTCGCTTTTAGCAACTGTGTTTATCCGATAACTCCTAAACCTCGCAACGTATTTTGCTCTTTCTATTAGTAAAAACCGCATGTTTTTACTAATAGAAAGAGCAATAAATGAGGAAGGTTTGTGTGTATAATTTGCACCTGTGCGAAGCCGGGGCGGGACACTAGTTAATAATGCGACAATTTTCAGAGGCCTTAGTGCGACTTACTTTTACGTTAACGATGGAAACGTTTGCGCATTTGGCTCTCTGATTGGTTAAGAGCTTGGAGCGGGCCAATCAGAGCGCCGAACGTCATAAACGTGTCGATCGCATTAATGTAAAATAAACTCTCACTAAGCACTCTAAACGCTTCATAAAGTAACCAAAGAAATTCAAATAATCGCATATTAAGGTAGCAAAAGCCAGTTGCCCCTTGGTGATAACTGGCTTTTTAGTGTAGTCTAAGATAGAAATACCTTGACCAGCCAGTACCTAATTATTTTGTACCAGCTTTTGCCCGCGACTTCGTCCACGTGAAATAATAGTTCCCGTTCCCGGGGGATTTCCGGGATGAAAACTATCCTATGTCCTTTCTCGGGTCCCAGGCTATACCTGTACCAAATTTCATTCAAATCGGACCAGTAGTACCAGAGATTACCCCCTACATACAAACTTACAAACCTACAAACTTACAAATTTTACCTCTTTATAATATTAGTATAGATTTATACTTAATAAAAAAAAAGAAATAATAACCTATCTAAAATGCAAGTAAAGGCGGCCTTAAAGCATTACGTGATATCTTCCAGGCAACCTGGGTAAGATGTGTTTGACGGATACGAGATGCACAGAACCATTCGTTGTGGTGACACTTGGGGAAGGCCTAGTCCAACAGTGGAAGTCTTTCGACTGAAATGACGATGATGATGACCTAATTGTGTTCTCTATAACTCAAATCAGCACTACATAGGTGCAACCTTAACTAAAGGTGTCACAACAAGTAAAAACAACCTTTCTCCCACCTCAAACGAAAAAAATACATCTTTAGGACAAACATTCACACATTACCATACAAAAAGGAGGTATTTAATCAACTCAGAAGACACCATGGGTGTCTCATAAGTTCCGTACAAAGCAAATAGTTAACAAAAGACGTCAAGACAATGAGCACGGCCCTCCTTGGTGAAAACTAAAAATTGTAGCACACACTTGTACACACAACGCCACTTTGATCGAATATGCATCACAATAGGACTGAAATGTAGATGACACAGTCCTCAGGCTGTACAGGTAGTGGACGGGTGTTTGGACACAAGAAAATCGTACAAATTTTGGTGGTTAGGACTTTAATTTCGTTGTAATGTGATAATGTAGCCTCTGTGAATTTTCAAATGGTAAAGTTTAAATTTCCTCGTGAGTTTTTACTTCTCTGAAAAGTTGAGAAGGTTCTAGAAACTTTTGGCATGCGTTTTTTTGACCAACTCTAGAACTGTGGTGTCTCTTGTGCAAAAGCCACTGAAGAAAAGACTTTTGTTAAACTTTAAAAGTGATTATTAGAACAGTTGATACTTCAATTGCCACGTTGTCATATAGAACTTATTGAACAAATTCTAACAGCTGGAAAAACTGTAGTAGATATCGATAAAGAATCTTATAAGAGTGCTAAAAAGAAACTAGTGTTATTCCCAAGTGCAATGTACAACCAAACATATGAAGATGAAGCGCCTCTCCCCCTCATAGCGAACTACACAGTGGTAAAAGAAGATGATGAAGAAAAAAGAGAGACAGAAGACCGCGTCATTCTAGAAATAGGTCGTCAAGATGACAAACCGAAAGAAGAACATACGTTTTCCCATAAGAAATATGATAAAACAATATCACATCACAGGTCTTATGTGTTAGAGGATTACGAACCTAGAAGGATTTCTTATTTTAGGCCGCATGAATTGGACCACAGTGCTTCTGAAGGTAAGAATATGCTCTTGTGTCTTAGAAAATTCAAAGAATTAATATAGACGCCTTGATGATTCATTTTTGTTTACTTAGGGTAGCGATAGTTTGCTGGGAGAAAACTCATTGTTGAGTTAAGCTCGCCTTTGTACATGAATTGTCCAATTAATGTTTGTAAATAAGCTATTGTGTACAATAAAGAATAAATTATAGTTCCTACGTTGTTATTCTAACTGCGCATTATTGTTTTGCTACTTCCATATCCACTTTGATTCCAGTCAGAGAACATTTTGGGGTATATAGAGTGTATGCTATTTAAATTCCAACAGGAGCCCAAGTGTAGTTGTAACATTTGGAAGTAAGTTTGCAAGTGGTTAGATTTGTGATCAATGTGCAGGAAAATCTATGTGGTAGTGGCTTTTCAGGATTAGGTCGTACCTATAAAGAGATATTAAAACCATCTTTTGGGCTCATCAGTCAATATGTTTGGGCCCTCGCCACAAACGTAACTGCAAGCGATTAGCGGCCTGTTGCGTTTGCTAGGTTTGTGTAAAGAAAAGCTTAAGTTAAAGTCTTCTTTCCACATTAAAGGTTCGAGATACTACGAGCAAGACTTCAGAGATGCAGTCAACATAACGGAGCCTGCGAACTCCGAGTCGTCTTTAGATTACTCTCACGAATCGCAGGATACCTCTAAATACGGCACAGATGATCCCAACCAAGACGCCATTACTAACTGGAAGGAGAGGGCCATGCAGCTTGAGAAAGGTACCTATCAATTATTTATCTGATAAGTATGATACTTTTTTTTGTTGGAGGAAATCATCCAATGACTTCTCCCGCTCTAGGGCGAAGTGGGAGAGCGCGTCAGACTCTTTTACTGACTAAAACACACTCCTATATGTTTCTACTTTGTCTTACGTTCCAAGACTCTGGGTCTCTTTTGGAAGCCAGGGTTTTTGTATTAGCGAGCAAGAGTAACTACTCAAGTCCGAGGTACCTACTTATGGGGGCATAATAGTCTGGATTTGTACCTATTTGGTGGCAATAGGTTTGCATTCTAATAAAGATTATTGATAGGCTCAAGTTTGACCATTATGTATCACCTCACCGCGGATAGTACGCGATGATATGGCCTATGTTGTATGAATGCCTATAACCTATTCACACCATTGATTTAAATACCCCAGTTTATATAGCTATGAGGAAACACGACTACGGCAGGGACACATCTTTAGTCGTGTATTTTAACGGCCGTACACTGTATAGATTAGATATTTAGTTACTGCCACCATTTGAAATAATGAGGTAAATCTTTTGTTTCGTAAAGATTTAAAAAATAGGCCCCTAGCGTTTGAATCCCCAACCGGTCCTATGAGACCGCGCTGTTATTGTTTTGCTATTGTGTCTCGTTTCGCGGGTATCTGAGTAATTAATCTAGATGCACACTAGATTTCGCACACCCCTAGCCCAAACATTTATTAGGCCGTGATTACATTAACGGTAAATCCTGGCAAGTCATCGTCATCTTCCTGCCCTTGTCTCGTTGTACATCGGGTCAGCGCAACAAGTTTTTCTCTTCCATTCAATCCCGTCAACAGTCACGGTACCACTAGATAACGATTTCCAATTTTAAATCCTGCCAAGTGTGAACATGCAAAGTAGAAACTAATGAAAAATTAGCCGAATTATTTTTTATGAATACTTTCCCTTTTCAGAATACAAGAAAACGGCATGTGACAGAGAACGCACGCGCATGAGGGATATGAACCGCGCCTTCGACCTGCTGCGCTCCAAGCTGCCCGTCACCAAGCCCTCCAAGAAGAAATACTCCAAGATCGAGTGTCTCAGGTGAGAGAACTTCTTTTATGTTAGTAGGAACTTTATGTTCATTATCATCATTTCTGCTGAAAGACGACCACTGCTAGATGAAGCAGATGCTCCCAAGCGTCTGTCGCCATAAGGATCGGTCCTGTGCGTCTCGCATCCATCTACATAGCCCCAAGTATCACCAAACTTAAGTAGCAGTGAACAGGGCACATTGCTCGTAGAACAGATGGTCGATGGGGACGAAGGTTTCTGTGGTGGAGCCTCCGTGGTGCCACAAGACATAGCGTGGGAAGGCCTCTCACAAGGTAGACCGATGATCTGGTGAGGGTCGTGGGAATCCGATGGAACTTTATGGCGACAGTCATTCATACTAAAAAGACTAAAATGATGATGACCAAGGTAAGAATAGCTTATCAACAACGTTGCAGCATGACTGATCTGAATTGCGGAACGCAAAAAATCTCTCAAGGTATTTTGAACCTACTGCATATGATTTCTCTTATAAATCTAAGTAGTATCCAGCGATGTCCACCACACGAACCCTGTAGGCTTGGGCCCTGATGGATGAGAGCATGGTAATTCACCTGGCTTAATTTGAACCCACGAAGTACAACTCTTTAAGTCAGGGCCGTTACTACTAATGCTCTCAAAGACATGGAAAGAAAAGTACAAACATCTAATAAAGTAATTGCTTACATTCCAGGATAGCCATATGTTACATCAGACACTTGGAGTACATGCTGGCTGGTGGTTCCCCTGATGAGAACCCTGCGCTATTCGAGCTTCACGCTTCAGACCTAAGGCGTCGGCAGCAGAGATATCCACATTAATGTGACCAGCGGGTTTTATTTCGATCTCTCTTAACAGCTCATATGATGATCATTAGTTATACCTAACGTGACCATACGTCCCGCTTTTGGCGGGACAGTCCCGCTTTCAAGTAGTCTGTCCCGGTGTCCCCCAAGAGGCCGAAATTGTCCCGCTTTTGCAAACAGTTAACAGACCAAACGATAATCAAAGTGTATTTTTCTCGATCGAAATGCAGCGCCCCGCGCGGGAAGACAAATTTTTCAGCCGATAAAATATAAAAATACAAACTAGAATTTATTCATACCACTACTACGATTTGGTTTGCTTATTTTAAATTATTCTATCTTCTACAATAAAAAACTTGTAAAACACCAAAAACTTTTTTTTATTACATAATTCCGCAGATGTCCCGCTCTGACAAAAAAAAATAAATGGTCACGTTAGTTATACCTTGTGTTCCACGATGCGATAAAAGTGATAATTTCGCGTAGGTAATCTCTGAAGATTAAGTGACATTGCGTGGGTTTTCACACTTGCAACAACACAAAAGAACTGGCATAATTTTATTGTAAGTTTTTTCATTTGTCTGTGTCAATTTAGTCTCAGGGATTTAAAAAAGAGACTTTAAATACCGTCAAACGGGGTGAATAGGAACGTAGGGGTGAATAGGAACAAAACTTTGATTTTAATTTTTACTTTGGTTAAATATTTTATCTTCATTACTGTATCGACGCCCCCCGCGAATAATCCGGTAATCGTAAAAACGTAAATGTTCAGGAAAAATAAAAAACCATTTTTCCTTAATAACTCCATTAAACAGCAAGTATCAGAGACTTTTTATATCACATATGGAAGCTAATTTTTTCAGCTATCTGGTTATTTCATCAAAATTTAAGTAGTCCCAAGGGCTTCGTTATAATTTAGCTGAATGCATTTTACTATATTGGTGTAGGTCAAGCTCTGATCAGTAATGTCACTTACGATATTGTTCGTGTAAATTTATATTTTCGACGGCAACAGTAAAATCTTGTTGCGATATTATTCGTGTAACATTTATTTTTTCGACGGCAACAGTAAAATCTTGTTGCGATATTATTCGTGTAAATTTATATTTTCGACGACAACGGTAAAATCACGTTGCTCTATTATTCGTGTAATTTGTTTTGTATAATGAATATTTGTAAAAAAAACAATTATTAGGTTATTCGATTGTTTAACAGTTTAATATTATGACTATTACTGTTTATCCTGATAGTTTACTTAAGTATTATTTTATTTTCTTCGGAAAACTTACACCTAGGATACAGATAGTTGAATAATATTGACAGAAGGCCAATTACAAGTTTTCACAGATAGTTTTAGAGTAAAATAAAAGACAGTAGTCAGAATAAAAGAAAGAAAGAAATGAAGACGCTCGGAGCAAGTACACAAAGCAAGGACTATTTCAGTGATTATCGAAAAACTGAGTGCACATAATGTTATTCAGTTTAGTGACGCTGGTGGAGAACAAATCCAGATCATTATCAACACTTACACACAATGCGTTATATGATCTACTAGTTCTTATTATGTAGGATTTTTTCCTGTAAAAAAGGGAACATATAGAGGTCTATGATTCCTAAAAGTAAAGGATGGAACTCGCAGCCCAAGCTTACCAATCAGTTCTGAGCAGTTGACTGAACCATTGGCTATGTTAAATAAAAATGCTATGTCAGTAATTTTTCTCTGCTCAGTTTGTGGAAGAATGTGAAACTTCCTGCAACTACTATTATAGTCAGGTAGATAAGTTTTAGATCTATACTGAATGTACCTTAAAAATTTCCTTTGGATACTTTCAATGCGATAGATGTAGCAGTTGTAAATAGGGTTCCATACCGGTGAATAATATTCGAGATGACTACGCCAAAAGCACAATAAAGAATTTTTAATGTTTTAACTTTTTTGAAATCGGCTGGTATTTTTAAAATGAAACCTAGTGCTATAGAAGCTTTTTTAATAATATCGTCAATGTGTGTCGTTTTGAAGCCATCTCAACAATATCTGATTGACTGGTAGTTCTGATTTGCAAACCATGACGTAAAGTCGGTACGTTTTTGAAATATTAAGAAATTCAGACAAATATTCTCGTTTAGACTCTTTTCTCGTGTAATGCGATTCTACTTTGGGAAATAAATCAATATGATTTCTGATACTGTCTTCAGTATCTAGCTTCATTTGATGTTTATTCTGATAGCGTTTATCGATCAAACTTTCATAACTTTTAATTTTTTCTAAGGCCGTTTAAATCATTTGCTCAGTAAAAGAAAGAGTTTTTAAAAAAAATACCTTGCATACTTTGATTTCTTCATCTTTGAGGGGAAAATAATATTTTAATGTTTGAGATCAGGTACTTTTTCTATTTACTGTTAGCCTTTTACATCATTGGATTTAACATAAGTAATGTATTGCCATTGAAATTCTCGATTGGCAAGTTAATAAAAAATAGTAGGTAGAGAAGACAAGTTATGTCTTCTGTATTAAATTTTAACCCACAACCTTTTTTTATAGGTACAATTACTTAAAATATTCTTTTTCTCATGAGGTTTTTTATTACGAGCAATATATAAAGGCCCGGTCGCTGTGGCGACGCTTGGGTAGGCTTATGTCCCGCAGTGGACGTCTTTCGGCTGAGATGATGATGGTGATGAATATATAAAAGGGTTGTGTAAGGAGCCACTCGATAATGAATGTAGCTCGAAATCGTTTTCTTAATAAAATCCCGAATAAGCCTGCACTTACTTAAATAAGGTAGAAAACTATTTACTCGAATAATATCGTAATAATGTTTACTGTCAAATCATAATGATATTTTTTCTCATAAAGATCTAAAACCATATTATTCGTTTAAAATACCTCTTAATGAATGTTCATGGAATATACGCGTAATTTTTCATATCTTCGTAAATAAAGATAGAAAAATTCTGAAAAAAAATTACATGGTGTATTTTAACTTCTAGATGCCGAAAAACGCATAACATGAAAAACCCCGTAATAGGTCATTACCGGATTATTCGCGGGGGGCGTCGGTATAAGCATCGCCTTTTATTACAATTAATGGATAAATAGGTGTAATTAAATGCTGGAAAAACCTGTTAAATAACGTTAAAATCCAGTAACCATTTTCGTTCTTATTCACCCCGTTTGACTGTAGCCCTTATATTTTGTGACTATTAAAGGTCGGAAGTCGGAAGGAATTGGTCGGATTCGTGTCAACAGAGATAGGCAATACCCCCGCAGGTCTTAAGTTGTGATGCTAGAAGTTAATTTTGCTATGTCAATTTATAAAATTTTCGCTTTTATTCTCCGCCATATGCTATCTTTTAATATCTGAGACATGTTCGATAGGTGAGACTTGTTATGTCTATTATTTGAAGAGCCATTATGCGAGTTATGTCCTAGGATATCTAATTAAACTGTTTCGAATTAATAGTCCAGTCAAAATAGACTAAATTATTATTCAAGTTTGCATTAATTCCCAACAAGCTGGATTTTTGTGCAGGCCTTGAATACGACAATTTTACGATCTACAAACTTTGCCTGAACCATTTTTCGATAGCTCTCGTTGTTTCAGAGATATACGCAAAAAACGCTAATTTATGACCTTTGACCTCGAATAAAAAACAACGCACAAGCGGGATCGATGGGGACTTTTGACATATTATTCGTAATGAAGTATTCAAGGCCTGCACAAAAATCCAGCTTGTTGGGAATTAATGCAAACTGGAATGTCTATTTTGACTGGACTATAAGCAAAGGTCAGAGCGCCTAGTGTGAGTTACGCGATCGACACGTGACGTTCAGCACTCAGATTGATCCTCTCCAAGTTCTTATAACCAATCAGAGAGCCAAACGTGGTAAACGTTTCGATCAAGTTTACGTAAAATAAAATCGCACTCAGCGCAGTTTTATTTTAAAGAGAGTAAAATGCTTGAAAACAAAACCTATTGTGTGTTGTTTATTGAATCATCATCTATCTACCTAGCCTTTTCCCAACTTTTTTGGGGTCAGCTTCCAGTCAAGCCGGATTTAGCTAAATATCAGTGTTTTACGAGGAGCGGCTGCCTACCAGACCTCCACAACCCATTAACTGTGGTAACACGGTACTTCATGTCAAGACTGGAGTCAGATTTACTGGCTTCTGTCAGATCTAGTCTTAACGTGCTTTCCGAGGCACGAAGGAAACTCTGTATGATATATAATATGTTGTTTATTGAATAATATATGAAAAAAAAACTGCAATAATTAAAAATTGTATTAATTTTCGTTTTCATCAAAAGAAAACTATACAATATATTTTATATGCTTACCATTATTTTTTATTAAACCCATATTAAAATTGTCCCATTTACGAGGTTGGAAACCATTTCTTTTTTAACGGAAAGCACGAAGTAAGCATAGCTAACACAAAATTAACATTTTTCATTAGGTAGATTTACTTTTTTATAGATTGACATATTTCTAAATTATATTTCGACGAATCCACAAAAACTTTACCGTGAAAATGTTGATTAATTGTCAACCGATGCTTTGGACATGTACAAAAAAAGATGAAGCCAACAGATTTCAGTCTCCTTACAATAAAACTAGACAATTTTAATAACACTACAAAACTTCACGTTAAGCTCGTCAGTGCTGTTTATTTTTTTATTTTTCTTTCCCTCTCCAGGTCATCTTTTTTCTTTTCTAGAGCGTTGAGGTAGTCAAAGTAAGCGCATTTGATCAGGACCGGTACCTTGACGACACCTGTTGAAGAGGTACGTGCCATTAGCCTCATAATAATAATCATCTTATATCAATAATCAGCCATGGGTTCAGTCGAAAACCAGCGTCAGGCACTAGTTGTCTGGCTTTCATGCTGAACTGGACATGCTTTGGTGCAGCCATGAGGCACACAACTATTTGTTTTTCTTTTTCTGTCTTTATATTATTTTTATTGTTTTTGTTTCATTTCATTAATTAAAAACAAAAGTTAATTTTCTGTGTTTTGTGCTGTACCAAATATATTATTTTTCTTTCTTTCTTTCTTATATGTATATGTATATATATACCATAATTATTACACAACGTCATATAGTTCCAAGCGCAAGCTAAGCAGAGCTTGTGTTATGGGTAATATAAGACAACTGATAAATAATTATCATTATGTATTTAATTATACGGAGACATTATATTTTACGGAGGAGTAGATTATTCTAATTTCCTTATTTTTAGATACCACCAATGATACCAAATTACCACCAAAAACTGTTCTTAGTTTGTCGATGGCAATTTAAATGGATATGGTTCCGAATTCGACTAAGATTTTAACTCTATCGCTAGCCCATAAGGTCTTTCAACGTGCTATAAGTTAGACCATTCGCCAGTGGAACTTCGACTAGTGGAACATAGACTAGCTTCTGCCAGTGGCTTCAGCCGCCTGAAAGTAGGTTTCTGCCAACTTTTTCTTTAACATTAACTCCTCGTCCATCCCCTCAGGGGGTGAATTTGGAAAATGCTCTTTTTGAGCTTGCCTACGTCATAAAAAGAACCCTTGTGCAAAATTACAAGTTCCTAGGCACCATCAGCAGCTGTGTCCTGATATTTCAGTTACTCAGTTTCTCCTTTTATATTTAAAGATTAATGTATAATATATTACCAGAGAAGCAAGTAGTAACAGCGCTTTTGTACAGAGTGTACACGGGACCCATCAAATTGTCCACTGTATCCTTTTTCTGAAAACAAAGCAATTTATCAGTGCTCCGTGAAACTGGGACATTTCACCCACTGTTCCGATGTTTATATTTATTTGCCTTTCTGAGCGCGCACTGTCATATCCGCATGTTCTGTTTGATAATGGAAATGGCACAACAATTACATTTTACATGAAATAATGTTACACGCTTATTCGATAAGTCATGTTAAAAATTCAAATCTTTTTATCACGGTGCTACAAAAATAGCACTTTTAATGATAATTCTGAAATAATAAATCTATGCTAATTTGCGTAGGCTTACAGGCCGTTTGGTCAGTGTAACCAAGTGTTACAGTTTTTCATCCTTGTAACGTAACATTGTCAGTGATATGACCCCATTTATACCAGGCAGTTAGTAGCAGCGCGTAGGACGCTCCTTCCGTTGTCAGTATTACGTTACCGGTTTTATAAACGATAATGATCACCATGGATCCCCTGCCCCCCTCTGCGTGCTTGTACAAGGATCTCAGAAGGGTATCGGAATGTAACGCGCCATGTCCAACAGTTATGGCATTGAATGTCGTTATCCGTATGACTTTGGCCTTTAGGATCTGGATGTGACCTAATTATCTGACTATCTGTTTAATTGTTTTGCAATAGTCACTTTATAGAAAAATTAAAATTATAATTAAGTATATTTTAATATTTTATTGTAATTGAAAAATCAGTTTTTTTAGATTTAGTAGTTCTGGGCTACTCAGATCCTATATTATGTATCTCTTTAAACATATTCTGTCACGCTGAGGTGACAATAATATCTAACATAGATTACGTATTATAAGTACACAGCAAACGGTTTGAAAAATATAATATAATAACTTAAAAAGTTATCTACTGTTATTCAACTCATAAATTGACTGAAACTGTTAATCTATCACGTTTTAATGTAATTAGGTATTGGCGTTTTATTTCAACACGTTTTTTTGCTGTATTTGATTAAACGGGTGTAGATAACAACCGGACGTATTGTTTTTTCCATTCAATGCGAATACGAACACATTTTCATTGAGTGGGGGAGAATGAATGAACCAATACTATGCGATGAACGGCGTCCCTCGTATGTAACTGACGTGTAAACACTAGGACATCATAACACTAGGAAAGGTTAGCAGGAATTTTCGTCTATGAAAAGAAAAGTAGGGGCGTGACTTCACTGTTCCATAGTGTCTGCTGAGCGTAGCATACATCTACTAGGCTAGCAGCGGCCGGCAGAGTACCGAAATAGCTCGTCTGTATTGTATCTGTTACAACACTTACATTAGTCGCTGTCTCAGCCAACGTCTTACAGGCACTTCCAGTTCCAATGCTTCAATTGTATGCTATTTTTAAAATCGTACTGAGCGATGAATCAATGGACTGAACGCGTAGAGTAGAGGCAGTTTAGAAAGGCGCCAAGCCTTGCGAGTAGCGATTCTGCGTGACTTGTGCAGGTATGTACTACATGGGCAGGACAAGCCGAGCCGCGGGGCCAATGCGCGGATGGCTTTCATTGTGGGCAGACGTTTTGCGAAAGCGAGTGGTGCCGATGCGAATGGCACGCGCCGATTGCGAGACAGCCTCCCTTTTACTAGGCTCGCAGACTTTGCAAGGAGATGTTACACATTCCGTTCATTTTTTTGCGGCTGAAGACAATCTAGAGCAGCTGTAGTAGTCGTAGGATGGCTTTTGTTTGAGGCATGATTAGAATATAATTATTACGTTTACCGGCGAATTATTATATTTGATCCCTTTTCTATTAGATTCTCTCAAGGTCAGCGAAAATTTCTTTACATAAGTACTTAATTGTTTTTTTTTTGTTGTAATTTGGAGTAATTATCAGGATGTATCGAAAGTATTCCGGAGCTCGATTTAATCTTTTAAATGTTATCAGCTTACTTTTCGGTTTATTATTTTACCAATTTTTTAATAGTATTTAGGTACTTCCTTCTTTTTTTAAATATTTTTTTAAATACAAACTTATCTCAAGAATTTGGTTTTGTTTACACGTGTTTTTAAATCCAAAGATATCAAAATTTGAATAAATTAATTTATCAGAGCGATAACCGACTGCGATAGCAATTGCACCGAATTGCCGAGTCGGTAAAGTTGATCGAACGACTAGTGACGTAACTACTTCTACTAGGGACTCATGAGTTGCGAGCAGGTACAAATATTTCAGTAGTCGCATGAGTACACTTGAATCTGAGCCTTATTTCTAGGAAGTTGAAGTGCAATTTTAATTGGTTGTTTGTACTTACAATAACGTTACCGCATTTATCGAAGACTGGCGGGCGTCTCGTGTTGATGCTGCGTACGTATTCCTGCCAACGGCGAACGCATTCTGTGACGTCTCGTTGGTCGCCCCACACTCCTTGCGTGTACGTGAAGTAAATAGCACCTACTATGATGCCAGCCTGTTGAGGAGATGGACAAACTGTAAATTGATTCAATCACTACTAATGACGGTGAAATGTAGAGGAGGTTGCATGAACGTTTGTAAACAACATACGATTGTATTATGTAAAGAAGTATGTAACATAATATTTAGATAGTTCTTTTGTCAAAAAGCACTATCGTCAATTCCAGTTTAATATCGTCATGATTTAAATGAGCTTGATCAAAAGCAAAAATTAGGTGCAGTAAAAGTTGTCCTCTTAATCCAAAGTGGACTATTTATAACATAATTGCTCAGCTACTTTATTATTTTCTATAAAAGCTTGATGATTAGATGATAGATAACACAGATAAAAATTCTAAATCAATAAATATTGTATGTTTATATTCAATCTTAACTCTATTCAAATTCAAATCTATCTAAAAGATAGTCTCCAAATAGAATTTGTTAATCTTTGAATTTCAACCTTAGGGATAAGGATTACAGCATAGCAAATCTTAATTATTACTAGGACAGCATTTACTAAAAGAGATAAGTTTCACCAACTTTGACGGCGTACATGAGCTTTCCGTGTACGTAGTGAGGTACACTTGGTAAAGCAAGAGTTTGGCCACCTTTTCTAAGCTTGTACTCTTCTTTGCTGCACACTTTGATGCAGGTCGGGCTCAGTGGATGATCTGAGGAACAATATTTAATTATCAACTAAAGTACGCCAATCAATATAGGAAAGGAAAATTGATTTAGTTTTTTAAAATACTTGTTAGAGTGTACAAGATGTAATTTTACAATGATGTAAATAATGTTGAGGTTAAACTTCACCATTTTGTGTCAAATGATTAGGTACTTGGCAAAAAAAACAATAAGATAATATTTATAGGTACATTGCAATTTACATGTAACAACCGTCCATGTAACTCGAGTCGAGTGCCTGGTAAAAGTTTGAGAGCATTTAGGAGACATTACATAATTTGTAATAAACACCAGGGCACCATACGAACTAGGAAGCTCGTTCGTAAAATGTAGGTCAGTCACCTATTACACGGCCGCTTCATTGATACAAAAGAGACAGCTATATTTTAATTACCATATTACATCTCTTTCTCGCTGTTGTAGCGGGCGGTATTTTTTTCGATATTGAACTTTACATTTCACCTAATCCGAGTTATAATATCCTGGTATATTGGACATTTCTGTTTTTTTTTGTTATGAATGAAAGTTGTTTTTTTAGTTTCAACATAGATGACACAATACGTCATGTTTTTTGTAAGACCTTCAAAGAACTTACTCGCTTTAGTTATATTATTTCAATTTCAGTAAACTTATCTTGTTTTACTAATTGGAAGATGGTTTGGTAAAAAAAGTAATTTGTTAAGAGTTTTAGTTTGAATCCCCAACCGGTCCTATGAGACCGCGCTGTTATTGTTTTACTATTGTGTCTCGTTTCGCAGGTATGTGATAGATTAAAAGCATTGAGTTAATACTAGAGACACTAGAAAAAAAAGACAATTTAGAATTTACGAAAATATTTAAATCATCGGCAGACGATTAATTTCTTTGAACAATTAGAATAAAGTGTAAGTTAGGAACACATCATTACAATTCTATTGTGTCCGAGCATGCAGTGAGAATGGAAGTCACTGACACTGGCGCGGTCACTGTTATCTGCGAACTAAAATAGAATTCACGTAAGATTTTATATTGTGCTCGCGCGGCTGACTCACTGCCATACAATGTACCGATACACACATCCTAGGAAGCTAGGAATGGGAAACTTTTAGGCTTTTAATAACTATGGGCTTATGACGGCAACTTTGATTTTATTTAAGCACTAAAGTCTGAACTTGAAAGTCGTGTGAGTTACATAAATGATGGGCTTATTTGATGGCAACTTATTTGTTAGATAATCTCTCAGATAGCTACTAGAATGACGAATATCTGAGGTCAGATCTTAAAAATAGGCAGACTATTCTAAGACTTCAGTATGTTTTTATGAACTACATTCCTCATACATTAGGTACATAGCTAATAAAAGGTCTGACGACCCCTAAATATTCTTTTCAGTCGTCACCATACCATTGATTACTTTCAAACGTGTAGGCATTTAACTAGGTCTCGTTAGAAACAATTTAGCAGCTTTGTCTGTTAGTGTTATACTGTTGTTTGTTATCTAAAACTTCTTAGTACTTAGCTAGAAGGAAGTTTAGATGTTCAGACAAAACGCAGAGCAAGTACTGAAATATATTCTGTAGCAGAGGTAATAAATTACGTTGATGGTTTTCAGATATGTTTATGAAAATGCATCAAAAAGCGTGCAGAAAGGAAATTTGATTTGCAAGCTAGGCATGCGGGTTATAAACAAACTTTTCATAGGAATATATCGATTTTATGAAACTAGACGAAAGACAGTGAGACTGTTGAGGAATTTAGACTCGTTGAAAGTATGTTGAGTGCGGTTAGAAGTGGCTCTTTTAAATGCTAGTCTCCTAGTATTTTTGGGCGAAACTTCGCAGCAAAATGTTCCATTCCAATTCTTGAGTTTGAAGAGCAGTATGTTGCGCATTCTTTGCTATTGCTGTTGCTGTGGATCTTTTTCATCATCAGTCATCACATACAAATTATAAGTACAGTTTAATATATTTACGTGGGCTCGTAGGATTGAACTTTTCGCTGGGTGTGCATTTTTCATAAATCTGCATGTCTGGTTTGGATCGTTTCAGATGTTTGGCCAAGTTGATGGTGCGACAAACATCGCACCTAATTCTTTCCTGTTTCAGGTTATCACAACCCGGTGCGGCACTCATGATTAATTTTGTATTTTATATAACGGAACTGAAGATTTAGAAAAACCCACGAAAAATCAAGAAAATGGTGATGTTACGTCAGATTGTGACAGTGCATGGTGAAATGTTTTGTTGATTTTTTTTTGTCGATTTCTGCCAGCTTTGTATTAAGGGTTTCGTTGCAAAGACTTTTTGGTTTGTGAGAAGCTTCACATGACACATTTAGAAAACTGTTTTCGCATAGATTGCAGCTCTTTGATTATGAACAATGTTGTTGAATTAATAAAGATGAGGTAAGTATTAGCAAAAGCGTTTGAAGTGCTAAAGTTCTTAACTTTCGTAAGCATGTTTATTGGATTGTAATGCGTTGTCAAATCAAAACTAAGTGCCCAGTTTGGCCGATGCCTTGGCCTTAGTGGAACGCAATTTAAAACAAAAGAAATATAAGTAATAGGATTTTTATGCAGCTTTTTTTCTTAATTCTGTTTTGAAATTGTTTTTCTAATTAGTACCCAGATGTCATTGTTTTGCAAACTTCTCTTCTTCTCTGTAAGGCAACTTTTATTTTTAGGGTTCCGTACCTCAAAAGGAAAAAACGGAACCCTTATAGGATCACTTTGTTGTCCGTCTGTCCGTCCGTCTGTCAAGACCCTTTTTCTCAGGAACGCGTGGAGGTATGAAGCTGAAAATTATATCAATTACTCAGGTCTACTGTCCCTTGAAGCTGTGAAAAAATCAAACTTCTAAGCCAACGCAATCAAAAGATACAGCCGTTTATGCCGCAAATTTTCGATACTTGCAAGGGAATCAAAACCTACAGGGTACTTCCCGTGAACTCAGAATCTTGAAATTTGGTACGAAGCAACGTCTTATAGCATAGATAAAGGAAAAATTACGAAAACCATAAATTTTTAGTTACATCACATAATATATTTTTTTTAAATAATTTTAAACTTACTACCCATTTCCTCATAAACGCGTAGAGGTATTAAATTGAAATTCATACCAAATACTCAGGTCTATAATACCTTTAAGCTGTAACAAAATCAAACTTCTATGTCAACGCAATCAAAAGAAACAGCAATTTAAGCTGCATATTTTGAAACTCGCAAGTACTCGCAAGGGAATCAAAACCTAAAGGGTACTTCCAGTCGACCTAGAATCTTGAAATTTGGCATGAAGCAACGTTTTATAGCACTCATATAGGGAAAAGTCTGAAAGCTGAAAATTTGTTGTTACGTCACAAGAATTATTTTTTTGAAAAATCTTCAACGCTCGATTCGAGAATAGAACTTTATTCATAGGTAAGTTAGAGGTATTGAGTTGAAATTAACACCATATAATTGGGTCCGTGGTCCCTTGAAGCTATGCAAAAATCAATTTTCAATTCAATTGGTAAAGTGACGGGAAAAAAAGATTCGTCCGTTTATACTGCAAAAAACGTACATTTCGAGACTGTCGAATTGTTCGATTGAACTGTTTTTATAGGTAAGTTACTACGGAACCCTCAGTGCGCGAGTCCGACTCGCACTTGCCCGGTTTTTTTTATTTATACGATCATCTGGTCCTCACAAATGCAGGTAAATGGCTTGGAGCACTCCAGAATGTGAATTATATTCTGCACTCACCACTGTCTATAAAACCCAAACTGCGTAGCAACAAATAGCAAAGCATTGCTCTCTTTCGGGGTTTATAGGCTAGTCAGAAATGAAGTATTCATCACTATGTTGTTCATAGTGTTAAAATAAGTATGAGATGTATCATATCACTCATACAGTTGATCTATTGAATTGTTCGGGGCTGTGGAATGATGCAAAAGAGTTACCGTGGTCCTAGAACGCAAAGGGCAACAACAGGAATAACGTTGGGTTTTAGTCAGTAAAAGTCTGACACCCCCAATCGCTCTACGAAGAGCGGGAGAAGTTATTTGATGAATTCCCACCTCAAAAATAATTAAGGTATTCTTAGTACAAAGCTCTTAGTCATAGAAAACTCAAACCTATCTACCCGTATGTACTAGGACAACAGAAAACTGATGGAATCTGTACACCTAGGTACGATTCGAGTATGTACCGATTTCATCAGTTTTATAAAGTTTTATTTGTTAACGCCTACAGTACTAAAATAACACATTTTAAATGAGATTGTAATGAGTAATCTCAGAATCTATAATTTTTAATAACTGACTTTGAAAAAATCATTTGGCATATAAGAAGTAGATTTTAGAAGTTACATATATAAACATACTTACGATTTTAAAGTCTCCTTTTTTATAGGTCCTCAAAAAGCTGTTCCTGTCAGAGATATATAGTAAAAGTTACCTCAGAAAGCTGCTCCTGCAAGAGATTTATAGTAAAATATAGCAGAATTAGAAATAATATAAATATAATAAAGCAAAAAGTAAAAAAATAGAGCCTAATAGAAGCATGTTGATATCGGTCACGGCCGCCGAGATTGATTTACAATCATGGCTGCATAATATTCCCTATTGCACACATGTAATGCACAATTTATTAAATTATCAGCTTTTCCGCTGTTTCAATGGTACTGTAGCTATGAATAATGTGCTTGTGATATTGTGGTATAAATATTAGCCAACAATCTGACAGGACAGGCACCGGTGCAGTTCTTGCCAAGTAGCAAACGACCATATTTATTTATTTTTACAGAAAGCTATTTTTTTTTTATATTATTACTATCTGTAAGATAACCTAACTTATATAGCTCTCGCATAATATAATATAACTATTTACAAACTGCGTTTATCTAGAAAAATTGTAGTTATAAATTAATTTTAGTAGCCAATATAAAAGATAGAGAATAAGATTGCATACCAAAACCGCCATGAACTGTTAAATTGTTTACAACTATCTCCAAAAAATTCCTTGCTAAAATATAGGAAAGGACCCTATCCTTTCCTATATTTTGTGCACTGATGTAAAATAGACTACGCTACGGGTATGAAGGATGTAACCTTCGGATGTAACGGTATAAAATCCTGGAGGAACGCTACATACCAAGACGTCCACGGTTGGAACCACTAAGTCTGGACATTTCAGTAGCAACTAATGCCAGTTTCTTGTAAATTAATTAAGTTATTTTGCATGCCGTAAAGCAAAATGTATCGGGACTCTCCATATATCAACACCGTATCTGTTACCTATATTATTGGCAAATAAATGATTTCTGATTTCACTTGCTGATCCATATTTTTTGTGTAAATTCGATGTTGTGTAAGATTAGGCAGTCTCCAAGATAGTTCCCGCGCGTTACAAATATTGGTTTGGCTCACCGCAGTTCCGGGAGTAATTTAAGTGTTTATGTGCGAGATTTGTGTTTGTGGACGCACCTACGGGAGAAAGCATTGCAACGATGTGGGACAGTGGTTTAAAAAACAATTATAAATAAACCTTTTATTTTATAAGACTAGCTAGTTTTTTTAGGTGGGAAACCATCATGATGGAGCGGGAGAATCGGCAGACTTTTGTTGACTAAACCCAACTCCTTCGGTCCTTTCTTTCTTTCTTTTGGGGTTTTGTTTCAGCTGCTAGCGATTTTCAGAAAATACAAGCGACTTCGCTTGCCTGAAAGTAGGTTTCTCCGTAAGTCCGTACAAAGTTTGGACCCCCGTCTCATCCCCTTAGGGGGTTAGTTTTAAAAAACCTCTCTAAGTACTCGCCTCCGGTATAAACCTCTTGCAAAATATGACACTCACCACCTTCGAACAATGTATCTACATTGTTGATCGAAGCTCACAACTTAACACAGAAAAAACACACACAACACTCCACACAGAAGTACTTCTTTTTTTTGTGTTCACACTCCTAGTCCCAGTAATTTCGGCTATGCATTGATAGGTGATTCAGCCAGTTTATCCTTTTATATATAAATACAAATAGATTAGCATTATATTTTTGTTTAGGTACATTCATGGACCTAATGTATCTACGCCCACATATCGCCGATTCAAATGTATATAATTATGTGTAAATATATATGGGTATAGTGAATTGAATATTATCAGTCTGCAAGCGGACTTTTGCCATATTGCACATGCCATTTTGTTACAATTTTTTTATTAAATTATTTTCCTAAATAATTTTGAGGCCTACAATTGTTTTTATATGTTCATCAGTGGGTACTTCACTGGTTCCTTGGCTCGTCTTATCAAGCTTCTACCAGGTACCCTAAAAAGATAATCGGTCCACGTATTCCAAGGGCCACCCTACCGCTGATTTCTACAATTCAAGAACACATCCTCTTCTTATTATCTCTCTCTCATTCTCAACCATCATCCTTTCTACAGCCAATTGTCACTTTTGCTTACTTCAGTGGTAATATTTGAAAATAAAACAGCTTCAAAAGTGCCTGCAAAAAATATATAGTCCGCTGCATCTCAGTGTGTTGCTACAAGATTTCAAAACACATAAGGTGCTAAGATGGTTTTTGGCGTCTGTCTTGTTTCCAGAAGCCTTAAATAGCTGTTGTTTTAGGAAAGAAGAAATACGAAGTTAATTAAAAGAATCAATATGCTAGTGGCTGTCATAGTCGGCGCTCGCAGTCGTGTGCGGATGCGATAAGCCCGCCCGCGCCATCCGCAGAGCGTATGTGTTGCGCAAAGCGATTGCTATATACTTCCCGGTACGCCTATCCTAGTTATCGGCGTATTGCGAAATTTTGCCAAAATTCGCCTATGATAGGCTGTGAGATCGATGTTTCTGGACGGCCCTTTGTGGTACCTCCCTCGTTGGCACGAGGTTGTGGCTCATCACGTGTTACTACTGATAAGCGTATCTAAAAATAATGGTATTTTTATGTGAAAATTATATTAATTATTACATGAATTTCTGTCTTGATTAAAAATTTCAATATAGATAATTTATATTACAAAGAAGTCTCTAAGTCTAGATCTAGTTTAGTACTGGTATTTTTTGCTAATTTACTAGTCATTTACAGTCTGTTCAATAATTCCGGAGACTAAAATGACATTTCAACACCAAAGAACTGGCGTCATTCCTATAGAAATTTTGACATTACTTATGTCAATTTAGTCTCCGGGTTTATTGAACAGACCATAGTGAACTATCAAAAGGGGCGCTTCAGATGTCAATTTAATTTAGTTACTGACAATAAAGAATTAAATTAGCAAAACAGATTTATTATTAATTTGTTATATAGATAATTATTAATTTATTTCTAATGATTATTGGGACTTATTGTATTATTTTTCATTTAAGAAGGAACGCGAAGGAGATGGCGCGACGAATTGGATAGATTCTCTGTCTAATGAGAAAAAAGAGGTTAAACCCAAAAATTTGTATGTGGTATTACTAACGAGTAGGAGAATCATGTCTTGACACTTCACAAAATATTTTTTATTTCCTACAATTGCGACTGAATAATGTTGCCATTTAAATAAAAAAAAACTCCAGATCGCGCTTTCATTAGACGGACTCTATAAGAGATAGAGATGATCGCTTCTTTGATCGTTTCAGCGAGCAATGTTCTCATTCCCACTGTCACTTGGCAATTCTTCAAGACGAAGTCTTTAGTAACAGAATTAATTACACTGAAAAATGTGTGACACTAAAATTATGCAATTCTCTACCAAATTGATAAAGGTTAGGAAGTCCTAAACGTGACTCATACACGTGCGTGTGATATGAAACAAAGTAATATTTAGACAGATACCGAATCAGATAGTTACTAAATTGTATCTACAGGATACTTGGATAGTAGGGAAGACCCGTGATTAGCACTATGTAGTTAGTTTTTATCTATCTATACTCTATACATACATAATATTTAATATTCATCATCATCTGCCTAGCCTTTTTCCAACTAACTATATTGGGGTCGGCTTCCAATCAAGCTGGATTATTAGCTCAATCTATACTATAATATTATAAAGAGGTAAAATTTGTAAGTTTGTATGTAGGGGGTAATCTCTGGAACTACTTGTCCGATTTGAAAAATTCTTTCAGTGTTAGATAGCCCATTTATTGAGGAATGCTATATACCATAACGCTACGACCTACGGGAGCTGAGCAGTAACGAAAAAAGCGGGTCAAACCGCTGCCGCTGGGGACAGCTAGTATTTAATATTACTACATGAAAATCAAATTGTAGAGTGTGATTGTACTCGTAATATCATTCAAATTAAATTTAGGGATATGAAATTCGATATCAGTAACTAAAACCGGCCAATTTCGTGGCAGACTCGAATGAGTGGTTCCGTACAGTCTGTAGCATAAAACGGCAACAAAATCACGTTTGTTGTATGTTAGCCCTACTTAAATACTTATTTATTTTATTCTGTTTTTAATATTTGTGTGCATAGTGATAACAGAAGCTAAAATTGCAATTTTATTTTTAGAATGTTTATCTTTATTTTTGTTCCGGCTAATCTCCAAAACGGGCGGATATATATTTTGACGATAGGTATGTGATACAGATACCTATAGCTAATGTTATATGGAGTAAGTTACTCTCCAATTTATGTTTTTCCATGGGAACGGGACTGAATTCCGGTGGGATATCTCCGAAATGGGATACCTTTTTTTCATGAGGTTTTGACTTAGGAAACTCATAGCAAAATAATACCGTTTTCTTTTTCTATTTAGCCTATTCTTTCCCACCGCTGGGCAAAGACCAAATTTCTTCCAGTACTCTTTTCTTGAGCCACTTCGAAGTCGAACCAGCTTTTGCGGTAGGCGTCTATGTCATTTCGCCACCTTTTCCCTCGTCGACCTTGGCGGGAATTATTTTATAGCCTTTTTTATTTACCTGTTCGACAAAAGCAGCCTTTCCCATTGTTACTTCTTTCTGTTTGTTGGAGGAGCTCGTGGCTAGATAATAACAGCCGCACAGGTCGATCTTCAAGGTTCAATAACGCTTGCCAAGGTTGGTCTGCTGATGGGTGACCATCTTAACATGCCGAGTTACCTCCGTGCCTCGGAAAGCACGTTAAGCCGTAGGTCCCGGCTGTCATTTGTAGATCTTTGGCAGTCGTTACGGATAGTCAGAAGCCAGTAAATCTGACTCCAGTCTTGCCATGATGTACCGTGTTATCCCAGTTAATGGGTTGTGGAGGTCTGGTAGGCAGCCGCTCCTCGTAAAATACTGGTATTCAGCTAAATCCGGCTTGACTGGAAGCCGACCTCAATATAGTTTGGAAAAGGCTAGGTAGATGACTCCATTCTGTTTGTAGACACCAACTCGTCTCGTCATTTTCGTCACAGTGTAAATGGTGACTTTTGTTACCACGTTTCAAAATTACAATCTAAATATAAAAATTACATTGTATGACCTAACTTTAATCTACACTTTAGAGGATGTGACATCGCTAAATATGTTATGAAACGCGAGATTACACCATTTTTTACAAACATTTTAAAATTAAATACTTTGATTTGATTGGATTTGACAGGGAGGGCGTGTGAGGCTTTTATTGGCTGAAACCCACTCTTATCTTCCTTCTTTGCGTTCGTTCCAGGGCCCCAGGGTTCTCTTTTGCATAGCCCATGGTCCTAGTAGGCTTTGACCCTGCTGGGCCCCCATGGTTTTGCTGATATATTTTTGAGGCACACTTGGAACATTTTCTGTGCGTGGAACACTACGCGCTGCCGACGACGTTTTGGTTTGGTACAGACGGATTCATACTAAGGTTTAGTTTTACATTTTTGTTGCTATTGTTGATAGATTGTAGAACAATACTTGGACACCATAACGTATGACACTATTAAGTAAATACTATGAACTTGCTACTCGATATTAAACTAGCATCTTATCCTATGTGTGTTTTGAAAAGGGAGAGGGTTGTGCCAGAACCAGGTCTACCCATGTACTCCACTCAGACATTCGAGCGTGAAGGAGTTATAAAAATAATACAAATACATACAAACTTCTGCTTATATAATATTTGTGTGATTACTTAGACTTACCGTTTTGACGAGTCTACGCCGGTTCGCGTAGTAAACGGCTACGTCTGCGCTACGGCTACGCTTCTGCTACGATTCGTGTAGCACACGCCTACTACGCTACACTTTGGGTAGGACTGCTACGGCTACGCTGCGATGCACTACTCTTTGAGCTACGTTACTGCAACGCTTGGGCTACGCCGCTGCTACGCCTTAGCCTCGCTTTCGTTACAATAATAAAAATGTTGTGCAAGAGGAAATTTAAATACTTTAAATTAAATCTCCGCTGAAAACTGTTTATCTCCTGTGATTTCCGGTTGTTTATCATATTTTTTATAATTTTTTGGATGTTGATAGTACGATCAAATTTATTTGAACTAGTTTTTGTTGGTAAAATTAGTAACATACGAGTAATATATTATTTTCAGTGATATGAAGGTCGTTTTGTGTAAAGGTCTCCTTCAGCTGCTTCTATAAATTCTTTACCTTTGCTTTCACTCGTCTTGTCTTTTCCTTTTTAGGGTTCCGTACCTCAAAAGTAAAAAAACGCAACCCTTATAGGATCACTTTGTTGTCCGTCTGTCTGTCTATCTGTCAAGACCCTTTATCTCAAGAACGCGTATAGGTATCAAGTTGAAATTTGAACTATATACTCTAATCCGCGGTCCCTTGAAACTGTACAAAAATCAAACTTGTGAATTGACGGGAAAAAAAGGTACGCCCGTTTAGGTTGCAAAAAACGTACGAGTACATTTCGACATTGTCGAAGGAATTAAAATTCATAGGGTAGGTACTTCCCGTTGACCTAGAATCTTGAAATTTGGCACGAAGCAAGGTATTATAGCACTAACATAGAGAAAATCTGAAAATTAAAAATTTGTTGTTCGCCATATTTTTTTTTTTTGAATCTTCAATACTCGATTCGAGAATTAAACTTTTTTCATAGGTAAGTTGGAGTTATCGTGTTGAAATTAAAACCATATAATTAAGTGCGCGGTCCCTTGAAGCTGTGTAAAAATCAAACTTGTAAGTTGACTTGAAAAAAAGATACGCCCGTTTATGTTGCAAAAAACGTACATTTCGACACTGTCGTAGGAATCAAAATTCATAGGGTACTTCCCGTTGACCAAGAATCTTGAAATTTGGCACGTAGCCAGGTATTATAGCACTATCATAGCGAAAAGTCTGAAAACTGTACATTTGTAGTTACGTCACAAGATTTTTTTTTGAAAAATATTCAATACTCGATTCGAACTGTTTTCATAGGTAAGTTGGTGCGGAACCCTCAGTGCGCGAGTCTGACTCGCACGTGCCCGGATTTTTTTAGAGGCCTTTGCTTTCCAAGGCCACGATTATTCGTTCATCAATCTAGTAGGTCTTGTTTGATTCCTCTTCCTATTTTAATTGGGCTGCCTCTCCTTTGAAGTTGTACGGTGCTTATAATATTCAACTAAATGTTATTTAAAATATTCATATCTTTATCATCTATACTTAAGGGGGAAGTTTCAGGTTAGCTCGCGAAAATCAAATTTTCTTACGTTTTTTTGCAATTTGCAAGCCAATCAGTGGTAGGTTGTATGAAGTTAAAAATACTTAAGCGATTGTATGTACAGTCAAACGCTTTGCTGTTGTCAATAAAGGCGTATAATGAATAAACTGTATATTAGACACCAATTTTTTTGGCACTCTGTGTGGATGTAGGTACTTTACTTACTTAGTCAATCCATATCCACATATTAAAAATAATATAACGAATTTACATAGTTCTACGCAATTTTACGTAGCTACCTATTTATCTTTCCATGTGTGTAATCATAGCAAAATATGTCAATATGCGACAAAATCCCAAAAACATTGTATGACTACTCTTCCATTTATAAAAACCATACAAACAAAATACAACGACAAACCATCATTATTTGCAAAAGCTCCATTGTTTTACTTGAAAAAGCTGGAAGTTCGCGTCAAAGCTTCGCTCCATTGACCGTTTTCATGAATGGCGGGCATGGTGGGGGCTGCGAGGATGCGCAAGAGTCGCCGACAGACACTCCGTGTGTCGGAGGCTGCGTAAGACGCACTCTATAGTGAAGCCCACCAGTCATTCCACTGCCCGCGCGCTTGCGCAAACGCGCGCAGTTCGGCGGGAATTTTAAAATATTCCTTTTTTATTTTTTTAAATTTCGAACCTTTTTTTTTATTTTTTATTTTGTGCCTGACTGTATTGTGGTGTTGTTGAGTGGTGTTGAACTATATGTCATACGGGCATGCTGGTGTAATGATGACGGCGTTTAACTTCAGGTAGGCTTAGTTTTTAAGCGTTTTTGGATTTAAGCTGGATTATTATGTTGGTGTACCTATAGCCAATGAAATTTTTTATTTTTAGTTTTTGTTTCAAATTGGATCTTGAAAAATGTTAAGCCCTTATTTATGACGCGGAATAAGTTGATTCGGTACAAAAATAAAAATTAAATATTTGGATTTTATTTAGGTAACGTTATTGAAATTACCTACTACCTATTACTATTTTTAATATGAATCGAAAACTAAAAAAAAGTGAAGTACATTTCAAATCATTGTATTTATTTAGATTTGCTCTTTACTCGTTTTATATCACTATTTTTTGGGACTTTCATATGTTTTCATGGCAAAACATAGTCACCGCAAATATACTAGTAACTTCATTAATTTTTAATCTTTAAAACGATTAAAATACAAACCGTTCTCATTATTTTTTTCCTTAATTTTACATTCAAAGAAAAAATCAAGTAAAATACTTTATGGCTGAAGTAAATAGGTAGATATTAATTTACAGAAACGCAATAAACTTAGTTAATTGAACAATGTGAAATGAATGAGACAATGAGCAGTATTATCAGTGTTATTGTCGATATATCATTTCGCCGGCCGGCAATCGCGCACGGCTCGGAAAGTAACAAAACATTCAACGGATATTGATTGCGTTCTACAGTAGACTAGGCGTCTGCAGATAACAGATAATAATTATTATATTAGTAATACACAGGTTTATTAAAAAAATTGAGGTACAACCTACCAAGGTACCTACATGTCATACCTAATAAAAACTTCAGCAAACTTAGTATACTAAGTGGTGGTAATTAGGTGGGATCGCAGTCAAGCATTAAATCACAAATTCCTAGTTTAATCTTAACTTAAAATATAGTAGGTAGTACTTATCAAAAAAATCCTCCATTTTACTAACTTCTGGAGATCTGCCTAAAAGTTTGACGGCATTACCACGTAACCATTAATCTCTGGCCGAGGTAAAAGATAGTTGTGTCTTATAAAGTATCAACTAGGCGCTTGCATAAATCGTGAAATACTGTATGAGCACTTGGACCCTATGATCCAAGTAATTGTTATATTTCCGCCACTTGAGGTTCTTCACAGCCGTAGGTATGATGAGCTAGGATGGCGCACACTAGTAGAGTTGCATACTAAGAGGTTACAAAAGGCCATGATATATAGAAATATAGAAAAAATAACAAGAAGGAATAGATGATAAAAAATTGAAGAGTTTTCATTGCTCTTCGATGTTAATATTTAACACAACTTGCGCAAAGTAAATTCATAAAAACCAGACCTATATGTTCTTATTTCGGGAATGCTTTTGCGTTCTATACAAATAATATTAGAATGCGTTTACCTACCAACAAGAAAGTTTTAACAATACGCATACCAAATACTTTCACACATACCGATTTATAACGATAATTAGATAATGAAGCAATTACACACTTGGCAACAGTTACTAAAATAACTTTACACATTAACCTACCGTGTGTAATTTGGGCAAATTGCAAAGTGGCGTCGTTTGCTGCGCGTACGCATCGATCAGAATCACACGCAGATCGTGAGCTCTGGGCATGTCTTGTCAGCTGTGGGGGGAGGGGGGGGGGGTGGAAGGGCTAAGGGACGGGTGTAGGGTCAGCACGTGGTTTTAAAATACAAGACTACAAAAAAAAAAAACAAAAGTGTGTGGATATTATGGCAATGCCTACTTGGCCGGCCTACTTGGGGATGAAATAATTCTAAAACCAATTTCGAAGCATATTATTTTATGACAAATTAGAATTTTAGCAAAATAAAAGTCTGTTTCATGTATACCCTGAGACTAATTTGACACAGGCAATATCAAACTTACATTACATTACATTTGTAGTAATTATGCCAGTTTTTTTTGCATTGTGACATGTGTGACAACCCAGGTTATGTCATTTTAATCTCAGAGATTAAAAAACAGACTTCAGAACAGAATTCAAATTGTTTAAAGGGTCAACAGAATTTCAAAAGTTAAGTTAACCCAAGGATCATATTATAATTCCAATACCTACTAAGGCACCATAAAGAAACACAATTTCCTTTACTAATGCTAATTCTCGTAACGTGATTGGAAATATAATACTTGCTGATGAAATTCAGAACCTCATGAAGGCACGAATATGGATATGTTAATTATTTTATGATTTCCCTTGTATTTAGCTTTAACGGTTATTTCGTAACTGAGATTTCTAAGGCTTAATAGCCTTAGGTCCTACCATGAGCCCTTCACGCTTTCGATATATGTATTTGACGATATAAACGCGATGGAGTTAACAATGACAGTTCTTCACACATTTGCGTTCGCTGTTTGACAGCTGTCTCGACGTCGAGCTCGTCGCCATGAAAATGAATTTTAGAGAATAGCATAGCAGGGCATATAGCTCTATCTCTCTTTCTAGCTCTTACGTCTGACATTTTAACATGTCATGGTAAGACCCTCGTAACAACAGTAATATAATAAAACCGATGCTTTGTATGTGTGCTTAAAGGACTGAAAGAATTTAGATGAATTTTGGAAAAAAACGAACATATAAAAAATTGACTTTAATTGTAGGAGTAGATTCTCGTGGTATAATTTTCTAATAGAGGTCGAAGGTGCAGGCATAAACTAGTATTGTAATATCTTTATCTATCTTGCAATTAGACAAAGCCGATTCCTAGATTTTGTCTTGATACTAGTTACTATACACGCCAATAAGGTAATAGCTTCCTATATATCTGATTTCAGCTTTGTTAAGTTTTTTATTATTTATTTAATTTTCATGCAATATTTAGGTACAAAGGCGGACTTAATGCCTAGTTATATGTGTATATATATTATGATTATGTCTAGTTTTATCTTGAAGCTTTCGAGTTGTTGCTTCACTGACAGTAGATTTAGGTACCTTAGTAATTCTGTCTGAAATGAAGTAATGCGTCATATAATATCTCCTTTAGCATTTTTCATTAGTATTAAATCATTTTCGGCGTTAATTATTTTAACATTTCATCAATGATTTGTCTCTCTAGCCTTTTCCTAGAGCTTACGTGGAAAACGTTTCGATCGCGTTAACAATTAAACTAAAAGCAACTCGCACTAAAGTCTCAGCTTGTTTGTTGACGGACATTCAAAGATATCTAGAATACTCACCGTGGTTCGACATACCTCTCCCAACTTTTCAACAACGGGTATGAGTGCGATACTTGGCAGCATTTTTTGACATAGAACGTATCTGATGGGTTTATTTTAGCCTTAAGCTCCTCAACACCAATCCTGATTCCCCGAACTGTAAGATAATCACTTTTTACAAGCCTATCTAATCTTAATAAAGCCATAACTTCAACTTCGCACCTGATAAGGTCTCAACTGTGAACCCTGAGGCAGCCCTACCCGGCTCGTAAGTCGTAAATCCACTCGCACACGAACCCGATCCCGTCCAAAAAATATATTAAAAAAATAACTCGAGATTAAAACTAAAGACTATTGTTCCTTTTATACAAGATCCCGGCGATTCGAGAGGAGAAATTCTCCGTCCCTTCATGCATAAATTCATTGTCGGTTTTGTGGCTGAGACCCGTATAATTAAACTCTTAGAAGATTTAGATAACGACAGAAAAGCCTTTCTTTTCACAACAATTCAATAACAATACTATCCCTTTAACTTAAAGTTTCATTTTCTTTGACCATATATGGTTAGATTTTAAAGTTTTTGCAAACAGTAGCGTTAGGATTGCGCACGCGATTTCTTTGAAATTTCGCTTTCATTTTGATGTTTGTTTTTGTTGTTATGTCCCGTTTGGTAATTTTCTTTAAAGCTCTTTGTGTTGAGAAGAAGACAATGTTTTGCTTTTGAAATGTACGGTTGAACAAACTGTGCTTATTCCTAAGCAGATAGGCAAAGAATGCGTTCGTTTCTTTCTGGGATTTGATTGATATCCGCCGCTTCGATACAGTCTGTTATGATGTTAAGTATTCGTGTTTGCTTGAACCATTTCTTTCTTATTATTGTGTTAATCTGATCATGTTTCGTATCCTTCGTTTTGTGGTCAGTACAACATAAGTCTTTGTTTTGATTTAACAGACTGTACACGATGTATGTTTTGGACTCGACACGATGTATGGTTTGTAGTGCCATTGTGAGTCAAGCAACAAGTTGAAAAAATAATTCTTATATCTCAACGGGTTGTGAGATTCTTCAAAAAGTTACTGCGGCTCTAGAATGCAAAGGGTAGTTATAGTTGTCAGTCTAATACATCCTCTTGTTCCACTCAAAGGGTTTTTTTTTAAGAGATATAAACTCAAAAAATATGTATGGGTAACTAGGTACCTTTATCTTGCAGATTCGGCCCCGTAAAATATCCCATAGCCACTCAATAATAACTTTTGTATAAATAAAATAATTTTAAAACAAACTACAACTGTATTTTAACGTTATTAGGATTTAATAAAAAAAAAATAGGACATCTTCATCACATACAGGTCTACGAAATGAACAAATATTAGGAAATCTGCAAGTTCATTTACTTTCGCTAACGAACTAAGAGAGGGTTTAAAGAACCAATAATATCGTGTCCACATAGAAACAATCAATGACGCAAAACAAACAGACAGACAATAACCTATTCGCTAACATTCTATCGGCTATAAAGTTTAGAAGTTTTGGCCCAATTGGGTCATCTGTTATACATCGACGATATTCGCTTACCATTGTGGCATTTCGTAACATTTTCAGGAGAGTTAAATAAATCTACATTTATATCATATAACTTTATGGTATGATTTAGTACTCATAAACAATGAGCAAAGGTATTATTTACAGTCAAAAAGGCTGTTATATAGCTACATGTCTTTGGTTTATTTATTTCGTAACTATTACAACTGCTACATGGTTCGAAAGAATTACCTACAGCGTTTTTGCAAAGAGATACTGAAAGACCACCAGTAGTTTTTAGTAAAATTTGATAATCCTTCTGGGTAAAACGATTGGAAGTGTCAAATTTAAGAAGTTATTTAATAATTTGCTAATCCAAATGCCACAATCGTCATAAATTTTCAATAGACCTTTCTCCGTCTGTTTCTTAAGTTCAGTATGCTGAATGCCTATTCAACTTGTAATTTCATACAAGGTATTACAAAATGTGCCAATAGGTAGGTACTCGTATATGTATATCGAATATTATTCTATGATTAAAAACTATGAAATAGAATTGCTTTGTTTATTTAGGTATGCTCATTAATATCAGACCTAGGTTTGACCTTGCAACGCTGCTTTTGCCTCTGGTCTTTCAATATAATTTTCACCCCTCCAGTTACTATGTGACTTATAGATGAGATTATTTAAAACGAATCAAATATATACTTTTAAAACGAAATTTAATCAAATATATCTTATTATTTATTTGTTGTATATACTTGAAAAATTAATAGAGTCTTATTACTTACGCGAAAGCTTAACTGGTAGAGAATTCCACGTTGCATTAAACTCCTATGCACTGTGCATAAAGCTTAAATAAATAAATAAATTTATTCAGTACAGAGACTAGGTATTAACAATATGTCTATGTGTCAATTCAAAGCTCCTACTTCCGTTCAAAAGCTTTGCACGTAGCGATACGACTGACGAAGTGAGAATTAAGGGCCTCAGAGATAACATGATGCATTTTAATTATGCACTTAGTAAGAAAAACACGTTTACTAATTACCGGTATTAGACACATTACAATAAATTTACTATGCATGAATAATTTTGTATCGACAGAAAGTACACATTTAATGATACAAGTTCACAAGACGGGACCGAAATCCCGTCAACAATATACAACGTCTTGTTGAAATTCCAGTTTACCTTGTTAAAATTCGCATGTGTGAGTAGGTATTGAAAGTAAACCTAGTGCTCACGAACCTCCTGGTACGTTCTGCCGTCCTGGTAATTCTAGGTACAAACGAGACACAGCTTAGACTGAGCTGGTAAGTCTAGATTTTATCGAGTGGCGCGTAGTCTATAAATAAAGTTAGTCTAGGATGAAGACATTTTTTGTTTTAAATTTTGTGGTTTTTTTTTTGGTAAATGGTAAATGTGTGCTCATTAATTCGTTTTGAGTGATTGTGATCGTTTTTTTTGTATAATTTGCAGTAAATGATGCATAATTTACTGGTTTTATGTCAATTCATTTCGATAAAACTTTATCGCGGGTGTGGAGACATCGGAATGTTTATTGTTATTGTGTCATCTGTTTTGTATTATTTTTATACCGACACTGCAGTTTTTACTTACTTCATACAACTTTATTCGTATTATAGGTAAACATCAGACTAACTTTAGTCTAGAATTTGGGATAGTTATCCGATTTAGGAATAACAAACTCTATGACATAGATGATACAATTCAAATTCGATTACAAACTCTGTTTTTTGTAGAACTTTTTTAGTACAATTGGTCACTTCAAATTTTACATAAAATACACAAGGTACCTAAGTTAATGCTTAGGTTTTTCAGAGATAGGTAGATTTAAATTATCTTGAATTCTTAGTTCATGTTGACAAAACTAGCCGGATTAATCAAGTACTTATTACATATTTTTTTTCGAGACCAACAAAAATATTTTCACAATGTTTGCCTTAGTAATACCTATTATGTATTTTTTTCTTATCTTTGGCATTAAATCCGGATCAACTAGCAATAGAAGAACATGAAAATTTCTAGCTCACTATCACTGTACCAACTACAGCGAAGATTTTAACACGTTTATAAATAGCAGCTTCAAGCGTACAAGTAGCAATGCATGGTTCGTCGAAATTTCAGCGAAGTCCCCTATAAATCCATGTTGTAAGTTCCTTGTATAACACGATCAAAGATCCTGCTTGCCTGGTAACTAAAACGTGATTCCTGGAACTTAATGCTGAGAGGATCGCATTCTAATAAGACAAGTCATGTAATATACACTGCTTGTAACGTTTGGTGGTTAGTGTCAGGAGTAATTAATTATTAAAGTATATTATTACGATTACAGACGATAAAAGTGATGGTAGCTAGAAGGGGAGAACGGTGATCATTCATAACATACCTAGGTCTTAGGTACATAGGTTGCTTCCGCGGACAGGTACCACACCACAAAACCAGTGAATATAGTGCAAAGTGAAGGCTTACTTGTAAATTTAATCATAACAAAATAATTTAATATAGGTAGGTTAGTCTATAAGTTATTTGTAATTAGCTTTCTGTTGCCTGAAATAACATGACAATAATATGAGAACAGTTTTTCTGCTATAAAAAGCGTTGGAAAAATTACTGTCTGTAATTATAATTAAGGATAAGACCATGAAAGAGATGACGGGACGACGACATCCTTCTATTATAGGAATTGGCAAGAAGTGCAGAGGAATTTACCTACCCAGCACTGGGACAGAACAGGTTAGATATAATATGAATAAGTAAGTAAAATAAACAGTAATATTTTTTAACAAAATGTTGTATGTTGTGTTGAGTTACCCATAAAATATACGTATCTAAAGACTTCTTTAAAAGCTGCAGTTATGCACGTAGATTCTACGTTTAGGTTCGCAATAAAAGCTCGCTTGCACAATGTTCACGACGGGAAACCATTGCCCAATGATAAACAAACTAACCTACAAGTCTGATATAGCCCAGACAATGTCCCAAGTGACGGATTCATCGTGTATACCGCAACATTTTATGATTGCGGTGCAAGATTTTGTAATGATGTTTTATCTGCTCCTGTATAATATCGTAAAGTTATTTTATAACATACTTTTCATAACAAAATAATGTTACAAAATAACTTTTTTCTATTTATGTACAGCTTGACTTACGAGAGCTCGTGGCTAGATAATAACAGCCGCACAGGTCGATCTTCAAGGTTAAGCAACGTTTGCCTAGGTTGGTCTGTGGATGGGTGACCATCTTAACATAACGAGTTTCCTCCGTTGGTCCCGGTTGCCATTTGGAGATCTTTGGCAGTCGTTACGGATAGTCAGAAACCAGTAAAAATCTGACTCCAGTCTTGCCATGAAGTACCGTGTTACCCCAGTTAATGGGTTGTGGAGGTCTGGTAGGCAGCCGCTCCTCGTAAAATACTGGTATTCAGCTAAATCCGGCTTGACTGGAAGCCGACCCCAATATAGTTGGGAAAAAGCTAGGTAGATGATTGACTGACGAGAGCTCTATAAGAGTTTCCAAATCATAAGGTACGGAAGGGGTGTGTGTAATAAATAACTACATACAATGTGTATGAAACAACAAGGAATTGATACATTGCATTGTAGCGGAGATGTTGAGATGCATATGCGGTGTGACGAGAATGAAGGAAGTCTGAAAGTGGCGCTAATGACTGAAAAGTTAATAGGGTCTTGGTATGATCATGTGGAGAGGAGGGAAGAAACGCTTGTTACTAAAAGAGTTATAACATCTAGATGTAGCTATACACAAGTTATGAGAAGTGAAACGATGGAGAGGGAGAGGAAGGCTAAAGAAAAGCTGAATGGATTGTGTGAGAAGTGATTTGAAAAATAAACGAAGTAAGTGGCAGCGTGACGGGTGACAGTTGAAAAAAAAACATATTGCGTTGACCCCAAATAATACGGGATGATGCAGGAAGATGATGGTGATAGAAGAAACTAAAACATTTAATAGATTTGATGCCACCAACCGTATCAGACTGCTTGAAAAATGACTTGAAAGGATTTTTTTAGTTTTATTATGCAGACTTTAGGAAGAATTTTTAGTTACATTTTGCATTGTGCGGTCGGGTAACAAAAGCCAAACCATTTTTGAGTTTTGGCTAGACTACCAAACAGTAATTGAACGTTTTTATTTAACCTGTTAAGCATAAAAAGTAACAATAAAGAAGATATGTACCTATAAATAAGTCTAGATTTAAATTAAAAAACCGGTTATATCTCTGTTTATAAATTCACTTTGCTGTACTTCAAATGTCAAGGCCTATTGTCCTATCACAAGTCAATAGCCTATCTTGAAAACACTTTCCTTGATAACTGGTACTACGTTAGATAAACCTAGGTCCGTTCATGCTCCCCTGGTACTCACAGAAACTTAAGGCAACCTGTCGGCTGGACCAAATCGGTCAAGGTTGAATCAGCCATCGTTGTTGCCGACTGAGGGAGTACGGGATTCGAGAAGCGGAATGCCGAAGTACCTAGATAGGGCTGTCGCAATCACTACTTACCTTCTTATGAATGTAGGGTAGCCAGATCTTCAAACCGAAAAATCGGACAAACCAGTCCGTTTAGCCGGACATTTGAGCAAAAAGGCCGACAATTTTTTTTATGTCCTGCGCTGATGTTTTACTTTTTACGTTCTAATGAAATAACAAGTCGATTGCTGATCTGCAAACGTTTGCAATTTGAAGAACACATGAAAAATCTAAAAAATGGTCAAATTTAAAAAGCCTAACAAAAGCCGGACAGGTCGTACTCTACCTAATTTGGCCGGACACACAACCAAAAAGCCTGACCGTGTCCGGTTTTATCTGGACGCCTGGAAACGCTACATGAATGTATGATTGATAAAATTCACACATACTTAATTTAATTAATTCTAACAGAAAAATAATCCGCTTGGGAACGATGGGAATCTTAATTTTAAATGCATAAGTAATTATTTATGATAGTCCATACAATTTGAATTTGGATTTTTATGCACCAATTGCATTGGAATTTTTTTATCAAAGTTTTTTTACGATTTAGTTTTAGGTCTGGCGCCAGAGTTTGTATTTTTTATTGTAAGAAGGTATAAACGCTGATTTTTTGGGAGAACCAGATTGGTTTTACCCATGAGTAATGTATTTGTGTATCTATATACCTATAAAATTTTGATTGCAGCTCAAAAACTGATAAATAATAATTGCTTTTGCTGTCAAATTGTATTTTTTAAAATAAACTGTTGTCCTGCATTAGTAAATACTGCTGTATTTTGGGTTTGTTCACAAACATGTTGTCCGCAAACACAAGACACCCAGACCTGGAACACCAATCTGTAGGTCATATAAATATTTATTCCGTGCGGGAATCGAACCTGCTACACGCAGCACAGCAGTCAATATCTCAACCACTGCTCTCTATTGACAATATCACAATCAATATTCAACTGTAAAATTATTCGAATAAGGTAATACGTAGACAGTTTTCCTTGAGATTTTTTTAATGGAATCTTTATACATACGACGCAAACGCGTTTTTTGCTTATTGTTGATAGGATTACGCTTGATCGCTATCCTAAAACAAAGCAGTTTATGTACTTAGGTACGTGTCCTACGTACTGTAGATAATCCCATTTCACATTTTAGGGCAACCATGACTACAGTCGGAAGGGTGTGTGGCAACGCGTGGGTATCGATATAGACGTTTATAGCATGTTTGTGAGTTCGTTCGTTTATATTATCAAACTATTACTAGCTTCAGAGTGTTTGTTTCTTCAGAAATGTCGGTCAAGTATTTCAAGGACGAAGGAAGGAGTTTTGAGTTAGTTTATCGTGTCGTGTCCTTGAGTTATATTAGGATTAGTTATAAGATGTTACTGAAAAGTGTCAGTAAAGTTCAAAGGGAATCGTTTGTGAAATCGTTTCTGGAATGGCGGAATTGTGGAGGTTGACTGGTAGAAAATGCCTAAGGCATTAAGTCCGCCTTCGTACCCATAAGTGAATTAAGTATAATAAAAAAAGAAAAACATAAATTATTGATGATAACAAATTACGAGTATATCAATGTCTAGGTGGGTATATGAATGAATGATTGTAGTTTAAGAAGTCACTTTAGAAGGAAAAGTTGCGATAGGCATACCTACCAACTAAGACTAATCTAATCAACAGTTACCAGCTATCTAGTTAGCTAGCCAGATTACGATACACTTGATTGATGAGAAGAATGGTGTACTATATTGGGGTCAGCTTCCAGTCAAGACGCACCTACGGCAGGCCTACCTTTCCTAGGCACGAAGGAAACTCGGTATGTTAAGATGGTTCAACTTTGGCAAGCGTTGCTTAACCTTGAAGATCGACCCGTGCGGCTGTCATCTAGCCACGAGTCCTTAGTCACAGATATTCATTTGGAAAAAAATAAATAAACTGGCAGTTATTTCTCGGTACCATTTCGGCTTGCACGCATTACACGCGGAAGTGAGTGCTAAACAAGGCGCGGGCAGTCGTCCCGAGCCGTTAACGCCGTTTCCACCACACATATAACTTTACGCCGCCATGCCGGTTAGCTCAACAAAGCTCTTCTGCTAATTCTGAACTTGCCACGCTATTGTCGTTTTGGTCACCATTCAATTGTGGAACGGAGAGTTGTTGGGTTAAGTTTTTCGTTGAAGAAAAGTTTAGGTTAATCTTGGATTAGTGGGTGCGGCAGGTTGCACCTGTTGAGTAGGGGATCATAGATTAAACTAATGTACAGTACATTGTCGTAAAACACGAAATTACTGGTACCAGAATCGTGAAATTTTGCACAAGTTTTCAAGTTGGACATAGGCGGGCTGTAAGAGAGAATTTTCCAAAATTCATACCCTACAGGGATGGTTCAAAGTTTGTATGGAGAAACCTGGCTGGCAGAAGCATGTGCAATGCTGGCAGAAATAGGTGCATATAACATAATGTTCATACCCGGAATACCACAAATACAACAAATGTAGGTATTATTAGTAATCCATTACTTACAAAACACATCCCACACATTGATCCCGTCACATGCACTAATTGACGCCATAACGATGTCAATATGAGAGTTCCCAATGATCATAGACGATGGGAGCGTCCTGTGTCTATGCGCGGGCGCAGCCGGGGCGCACATGTTGTCACTTTAGGGGGTGGACACATGCACTTGCCGCAAGGTTGTCAATGATCATAGACTTCGTGTCACTCGGCTTTTTGTCACAGTTTTTTGACTAAAGAGTTAATTTTAAGTGGTTTCGAGGAGTTTTTTTTCATTAGAATGTTTATTTTTTGTGAATTTTAAACCTCCTGTGTGAGTAAATTACAGTAACGTAAGAAACTAATATAAGTTGACCTCCGAATCTACTGAAAGCTTGTACTAAGCTAGGCCAGCCAGATATGGACAGTGTTACCACTGATACCAAAGTGCCGGTTCGGTGTTTAGCCACAAGACGTCTACCGTTAAACATAGGTTTTAGTTCTGACTTCTGATCAAGTTACTTTCGAGCATTCCCACGACCTTCACCAGGTCATCTGTCCATCTAGTAGTCGGGAGGACGTTTCAGGGCTGTCCTTAGTCTTGCCATTTGAGAGATATTTTATTCTCTAACCTTTGGAAACCTAATTGAGACATTATAAAACTGGGACAAAAAGTTTGGTGTTTTTATTCTAGATTTTACTTAAACGATTTGACTAGTTATAAATGACATAATTCGCACATAAAATTAAGTAATTAATAACAGTTTAATTAACAAGCTTGTCACGCATACAATCAATTAGTTTGACAGCCCTAAAGCGGTTTACCAATAATGCGCGCCAAATCACCCGCAGCGCGGCGCGGGGAGGGGTCGGTGCATGCGTTTGACAAGCCGCGCTACGTTTTACGACAATATTCACATCTTCCGCGCGATTGGCTCGCAGCTCTCATAGACTAGCCGATCTCCTGCCGGGTACTGCGCGCCTAGTACTTTCGTAGACGTTTCGGTGATTTTGGCGACTTGGATGCTTTCTTTAAAAATGGTTAGGGGAAGGGAGGGGTATAAGATGATTGTTGTTCGACTTTTTATAGGGTTAGGGGAATTTTGTTTTCAAGGTCAACTATGGGTATTTTATTGAAGGTCATATTTTATTAGTGAAACGAAGGGGGTGTTTGTGATTCCGTAGTATTCTTATTTACAACTCTTACAGAAAAATAAGAGAAAGTTCCTAATAAAACTATTATGAACTGCTTGAGCGGCTTTAATGTTTGTGACATTATTAACTTCTAAAATTAATGTAAAACTAGTCCCTTCCTGAGAAAGTAAAGATAAGAAAAAAATTTAACTTTCTTGTTGAAAAGAAAACTTATTGTGCTCGGAAAAAAAATTGTGGTTTCTTCCTATCGCCTCTACACTTCAATTTCAGAGTCGAGAATATGAAGTACCTACTTAAAAAAATTGGCAAATTCTACTTACTTTAATACCAAAGTTTGACAAGATCTCAAGTAAGACGTTGACAAAGTGCCAAACTAACCCCCAAGAAACTGGGAATGGTAAGTCCTAAAAAAGTTTTTGCACTTCTTGATCGTTTTTGATCGTAGCCTTGTAATCTTTTAGCCACATAATCGTTTAGATTGTTATCTTAACACGAAATACCGAAGGAAAGTAAGTTTCAACTAAGTACAACCAATAAATTAAACTAAAAAATAATACAGAACATGGTTTTGTTGACTCAATAACCCTTCATTTACTTGCTGAAATGATTAGTAAGTTACGCGGATCGCAGAATTTCCACACTTAGTACTTTCGCTATCGCTGCTGGTCGGGCCATCGTAAATTTTCCCGCCAAGGTAATATTTCACGCGGTTCAGTACACGCTCCCCCGCCATTACTGGTGTACTGAGTATTTATTTATTCTTCCGACCTAACTAATGATAGCCTTTCTTAGAAGTTCGATGCGCCTAAACTTTTATTTGTTTTAGACTTATATACCTATACATCATAATTATTATAAATCACATACTGATACTGACACTCCACTAATAATGGCGGACTCCAAGTTTCATACTTTGGTAATAAGCAAAAAAAAAAAACGAAGCAGTTTTGCAAACAAATGATGAGAGCTTAAAGGAAATGACAGAAAGTAATTAAAAAATATCGTAAAAATATGTTCTTTTCATCGTAGTGCAATTTGCAAGAAACTTTTAAAGAATGCGGAAAGAGGCAATAAAATATGGACTCGGAATCTTTGAAGAAAACCACTTAATATTTACACAGAATGCAATCCCTGTCAATCTTTACGTATTCCATGTTGCCTGGAAGAGATCGCAAAATGTTTTAAGGCCACCAGTTACACTTACATTTTGCAGATTTTTTATGGGTAGCTTGGTGTACAATAAACTTTAAATAAACTATTAAAAAGTGGCACTGAAATGTGTAAGACATCGAGAAATCGAGAGAAGAGTCTTAAAGATTTTCCAGCTACCTTCATACTAGTTTTAATATAATTCACACTAAAGTTCAACTGAAAAAGTTTTTAAGCAATTTAATTTGCACATTAATTTAATATTTTTCTACAAGTTTAATCTGTACCTATCAGCCGTTAAAAATCACGCCAAGATCGTAAGTATACACTTAAACCATCAAAGACTGCCCTTTATCTTACCATTACATTAAGGCTCAAGCCGCCATAGTTAATCTCTCATGTGCATGTGAGTTAAAAATAAAAAAAGTAAGTAGTAAACGTGCAAAGGGCACGCTTTAAAACTGGCCAATTATTTACATCGCGCGTGTTCAAGATGTACCACCGCATCCTTGCGAGTCATGCGGTCCTAGTAGAAGTTACACGGTATTTACAAGGTCCCTTGGGATGCTCGGTAATACGGGAGTCCCGTCCCGTTTCCCGGCCGATGTCGTCGCTACGGTTACAGAATCCATTACGAGGGAGTGAGTTGGTTTACATGGCAACGCGAACGATTGAATGGCTCGAATGATATAGGAACTTAATACTTAGAAATGCTGTGGATAATTAATATTTTTTTTTTCTGTATATAATAAGATATTTTTTAAAATCTACTTTTAATAATGCACAAAATAAAAAAAATATCTACCAAATATTTTATTTTCTTCCTACAACAACATGGCATGGTAATTTACTAAATATCTTAGCTTAGCTTTTATTCAATTTCACAGATTTTATTAAACCAATAAAATCAAAAGATGCATAGTTAATTGTATAAACACGAACGTAGGTGTTTCAATTACGTGTTCCTTAGGAGTTAATTCGTTTATCTTGTTATTGTAAGCGATTTAGGCGTAGGTGTAAATTGGTAATGGGGACTTGTTAAGGAAAGGTTAAAACTTTCTCTAAAAATTAGGTCGGAGGTTGTTTACCCCATGATGAAAATGGTCTATCAGGGCTTAAAAGAAGGCCTCCGTTTATCTTCTGAGACATATAAACTTATACAATTTTTTTGATTATACATGTAATACATCTGTTTAAGAAACGGAAATATATTTTGTTCTTGCTGTTTTGCTATTTTTTGTTCTTGTAGTTTAGTGTCATGAACCAATTAATGCGAAAGAATTATAAGAAAAGACAAAAAATACCCACACAAGGTCCTACGCATTTTAGACGATCAAATAAAAAACTTATCACTATTGTTCATTCACTCTTACTGGGTCAAGTAATCTCCAAGTCAAGCATTCCCATACAGATTGTAATGGAATTATAGAATAGCGGTCTATAATTTCCTTATTAAACATAATGTTTCATAACTTCACAACCACAACTGTGTAATGCTGAATCTTATTAAAGTTTGCAATCACTTTATTATTTGATTTAGAACTTGATGTCTCTCTGAACAGTTAATATAGGAAATTGTTATTTTACTCTATAGGTATTGTAAAGTTGACGGCAAATTGCTTGAGCTAGTCAGAATAACACTTATATCGTGCTTATATCCCTTCATGTGAAGTTCTCTTCATAATAGCGTTATAATGATTAATGACCGTTTGTTTGTATAGAGAAATTAAAGTAAATATAGTCGTTATTTAATTACCGGAATCTCGGTTGTTGACTGTTGACCCTTAAACGTGTCAGTACAAGATACGAAAGCTAAGCATTGTTTTTTTATAGATCAATATTAAGCAGGTAAATTGTTATCTGCGTTAGCATGATTGTGCTTTTTTTAACATTAAATCATATCACATAATTATCTATTTTAACTGTAGGCGTAAATACTCTCTATACAATTTTCTATAGGAGACGAGTGGGCTGTGCCCACCCCAGTGTGATCTAGCGCCCACACTAAAACACACAAAGTATTTTTTTTTAAGGAACAGTTTTTATTCGGTTATGTGTGCCTGGTAACTGTCACCAAACAATATGTTTCTTTTTCTTTAATTAAATTACGAAAACTGAACAATTGAACATATTATGGGAACGGTTCACAATTACAAGACACAAAAAATACTGCGGATTTGTATTCCCACTAAGTTCAAAACGAACTAAATACACAAGACACACACGCAGTCTACCACGTTAATTTTGTAAAGCCTTATAAGGCTCTCCCGGAAGACCGTAATGATCTAAGTTGTTGGTATTACACTATTTTAGAGTTCAAAGGACTTCTCCTAACTCTTCGCTAACGTGTATAAATTCTCATTAAACTTCACATTTAGATAAGAATTACAGTTTTAACATTTTAAATGACCTTTATAAGGAACTGAATAATAATATTTTAGAAATGTGCGTCTACACTTCTATACTTAATATTGTAAAGAGGAAAGATTTGCATTTTTACATTTTTGTATAGAATAAACTCAAAAACTACTGGGCCGATTTTTTAAATTCTTTCATCTGCAGAATTTTATTTCATCACTGAGTAACATATGCCATAATCTGTTCTATCTCCACGCGGGTATTCTATAAATAAAAGCACTAAATAAACATTACGTAAATTTTATTTTCTGCATAAAATATGTATATGTTATTCTAAGTTGGGTACGTTGGGTACAAATGTTTTCATAAGCAACCATTCGCAACAGGTCAATTGTTTTTTTTTCTGTGTCGTTGTCATCATTTTGACAATGTATCATTTATATTCTGGAATAGGTAAAATTAATGGATACAGTATTTGTCTGCATGTGTTCGATATCCATTGTTCTTTTGTACTACTTGTCAAGACACATACTAATGTGTCTATTAGTCAAACACAATTTTCGGATTACATTTATTTTAGTTTTGTTTTGAATTACAGGAAATGGTGATCATGCGTACTAAAATAGTTTTTAAGCTAATAAAATCGTGGGAACTTAAAATGCAAATCATTAAATAACTCAACCTATATCAGTTACGTCAATTTGCTAACTTTTCACGTTACCAATGTAACCGCTTACATACACACACATGTAAAAGTTTTCCCCCATCCACCCCAACTTTCCGCGGTTACAACCTATCTTCCGTCTCGCTCTCACGTTGTGGAACAATAACAAAGAGCTCTTGCCGTGTTCTGGGCGCCTGGTAGTTGCCGGGTGTTAGAGCGCCGCACGCCCGCACCGCGCACACATGCGCGATACATTCTCTGTCCATACGCCAATCCTATGCTTCCATTCACATTACCTGTCATGAGCACACCATGACAGCCACTATTACATTACATGCTGTTCATTTATTTATGTACACACACATGTAATTGGTAAACATAGTTCATTATAAAAATTAGTGTAGGTATACTGCTTATTTCAAAGGAAATTAATTTTACCATAAAGGCTTCGATCAACAATGTACTTGTTGATCGAAGCATAAAGGAGAGATTAAAAGAAATGTAGACAATAGTGTATAGAAACGAATACATAGTAAAACCTCAAAAATTGAGAATTTCACACAAGTTACCATTAGGTTAGTCAAGCGATCTGGCGAATTTTTGCATTTTACATCAAATAGCAAACTTTCAGTTAACTTTCGTGTAACAGTCAATTTTAATTATTATAATTCCGTACATGTTACGGTCGCAAACCATATTTTAATTAACATGGAACCTGATTCCTGACTTGGTTTACAAAGCTTAAACGAGGATTAGGTCTTCTTTATTTTGTAAGTAGGTATGTCAAGTGTTGTACATTTATTTTGAGTAAATTGCATCAATAAACCCGGAAAAGTAAAGCTAGAACTTAATAATGCTTAATTTTCAATTAATAGGTATTTTTACGAATCGCTCTATAGCTTTTGCCAGCGGCTGCGTTCGCGTAAAATAAAAAATATATCCCAAGGGAATAAATACTCCCGGCATTAAAGGTTTCCAAAATGCTACATATTTATTCTAGGATATGGTCTACTCTTGTGCCAAATTAAGTCCAAATTCGGTCACCTTTCGAGTTCGAAGAAGTAACAGACATACACACACCCAAGTTTCGACTGATGAGCTTTCAGAATTATGTAGAGTGAAGTTCTCACAATCAGCAATTTTTCGTCGCGAGGAAGGAATTTTTTTAAAAATCATTGAGTTTCCATTATTAGAACCACTTTATTTCATCAAAGATTTCACCGCAAGTTATTAGAATCAAAGGAGATTAGCTGTAGAATATCTAATTTAAAGGAACACATTCAACTCCATTTACCAATCATTCTGTAATATCTCTTATGTCTCCGTAGGTAACCATTTCGTCACGGCTTTACCAGTTATTACCTATGAACTCCTGGTACCTCGGGTGACATTCTTCGTTGGAACGGTGACGCAATATGACGGGGTTAATTTATCGATTACGAGGGAAGGAGACCGACGCAAGTTCAAGGGTAGTTGTTGTTCCTTCTCGCTCTAGCTTACTAAGAGAGGGTCATGAACTTGACCAAAAGTTCAATGTAACCGGTAAAGTGTACCTACTAGACATTAAGAAGCAACAGTTTACACATGCAAATATAAAAGCATTTTAACTGTTACATTGTCACGTTCTTTGAGTCACATCCTGGGACTGACGGACGGCGCGTTAGACAACGACCGACTATTATAAAACTTTGTGACGAATATTCAACCAAAACAAGAGAAGCCATTGTTCTAACCGTGTTTGTATTTCCGCCGATGGACAAAAAATGAAACAGTTTGTCCTACAGGCCTTCCATGTGTGTTTATAAAACCATTTTTTTAACAATGCGTGTTGAAACATTACAAAACTGTGTCAGCTGCGAACTTTTGAGATTAATCTCCTTTAGTTATAGGTGTCATAACTCAGGCTAAACAAGTTTTATAGTCCATCTGTCAAAACAGCACATCCATAACAGGCATGTATTACGCAAACTTTATAAAAATGGCTCGGAAAAGTTCACCTAAATTCTTTCCCGGGTATACCGTATGGCGGTAAATGGTGTAATTGATTTGGGAAACACGGAAACGGCCCGTTGTTCGGGCCGGTGCCGGCTACGGTACATATCGAATTAGACATGTTAGCAGGGCAAGCTTGTTTATCATTAAGTACCTTCGGAAACCTTCGTCAATGCCATTTTTAAGGAGCTTGGAGATGTAGAGAAAGTTACTGAAAAAAAATATCAGCTAAAAGAAGTCTTTGAAGTTCGACTTGCTCTTAAGAATCTGCTTGTAAGAACTGTAGGGCTGGTCGTTGTAGCGAAGCACTGTTAAGGCATACATACTAAAAGTTAGTGATGGCCACAAAATTCAAGACATCAAAATTGTTAAAGCTTACTTTTCAAATGAAAACACAATAAAGTTCGACATTTCCGATTCATAACATTTTATTTTGTAATACGTTTAACTCCACCACCACACAATATAATACTAAGAGTGTCTCAATCATTAGTCTAGGAACTCACGAACAAACTTACATTATTGTAAATAGTAAAATTTATTACTCTATTGTTGTGGCTTTTTAGCAACTTTTAGAATTCTGAACCGGTGCTTAACTGCTGACGATATTGCTAACAATCCGAAATAAGTTGGCGTTGATGATTTCTTGCGCGAAATGCTTTTTTCTAGTTCGACTAATTAACAAAACATTTGTTAAATAGTAGGTATTCTGTCTAAGAAATTCGTTTTAATTTGAACCTAAACTAGAATTTTGATATCTAAACCGATGTATTAAAATAATAGATCTGATTAGATACTTTGATGATTGAAACGTAAAATGATACTAAGTTTGATATAAAGTATTTAATAAGTCCAATTTTGTATTGGATGATAAAAAAATGATTAAATCTTTAGAGATTTAATCATTTTTTGCTTTGTCTTTAGTAGTATTCTAGATTAATGCTCTAAAGCATTAATCTAGAATACTACTAAAGACAAAGCACAATTAAAATGGAAAGATAAACAATATCTGCTAATTTAAATCTGATCGTGTACTAGGTTCCTATAGGTAAGTAGAGGTAGATATGCGTAGGGTCACACACTAGTGAAAGCCCGACCTATGACTTAGCAGCTCAACCATTAATCGTATGGAAACAAGCTTTAATAAATTCACTATCGAATGTAACTATCTTGTTAGGAAATGTTTATTAGCTTCCTCCATATTCATGTACTTAGATTATGATTTTATTAAGGCTTGGAATCATATATTGTGGTGTAATATTATATCATATTATTTCTTTTCAATCAATCCTTGGGTTTGTAACGCTTTTCATTTGTTTGAGTTTGGAAAACAATGAAAAAATAAATCAGTCTTATTTTGCTTTTACATTTTGTAAAACCCGTAAAGTACTTCTCTACAACGAAATAACTAAAAAGAACTGATGTCTTAAATTATTATTTTCAAATTATTGCAGCTGCGTGTGGTAAATGTTTTGTTACAGAAAATTTGAAAATGGCCAGTGTAGCAATTTTCATTCAACTTAGCTAAGCGAGTTGGATATAATATGCTCGGAATCAGATCGTAAAATCGGCTTATCTTAACACATATCTTTGCAGAAATGGTTTGAAAAGTTATGAAAGAGAGAGACAAAAGTAGTGCTTATTTTTCAGGTCCATATTCAAATCCAGGTCCAGACTACGAAATGTTTTAAAAACATTGCTACCAGGTTAACACAAACAGTAGAGTATAACCGAGTCCGTTCATAGAGGAAAATGGTAGGACACACACTGAAAAACAGGCACAGACTCCAGGCCAAATTTATAAACAAAGTACTAGGCTGGCACACATTGCAGTAGGTATTGTGTGGGCCTGAAATAGGGGGAGGGGTGAATTTTGGCCTGGAATAGGGGAAGGGGTAAATTTCGGCCTGAATTCCCTTTCATGTGGCTGACCACAATTTTGTAGTAGGGTTTTTTTTACTTTGTTAGTTCATTAGAATGCTTATGTAATATATTATAATGTTTTGCAGTAATTGGCAGCAATATATGTTCTGTGGACCTGTACCTACAAGAGTAGGGGGTGGCCTCAATACATCTTTCATCTGGCCGACCATAAATAATATAGATACGAGATCTGGATTCATTATCAAACTTTTTCATTAAACAATGGAAGCTGTTACTACTGCGTCTTCTATTGGCATGTCTGGATATGGAAAGTTATCACTAATATATTCTATAGCCATAAAGAAATGTACAGTAAATTACAACGACCAATATTCACTAAGTATTGTATCATCGGTGACGGAACTACATAGTTACTGCTAGCGAAGTCCTTATAGGTTCCATGTATGTATGTTGTTCTGTCTGGTCTGAATAATATTATAGAGTTCTAACTATAGTAGAATACTCATCATTACATTAGATACATGATTCTAAGAAACTCAATTACAAAATAACGACATCTAATGATGTTATAAAGGTTTAAAGGCGCGAATCAATCAAAATCACTTGCGGGAAGATATAAAAGTTAACAGTAATGATTATTATAAGGTTTACGGTGTTTTTACGTCCCTTCCCGCTGCCCCAGATACGATTCAAAGTGTTCTTGTACTAAGGAATAAGTCAAATTAATTTAGGGCTGTTGTAAAAAACGGAATTACGGCAGTAAAAAGTATTTTGCGATTTGATTGCGCGGTTAAAATCTTTTGTAACCGATTTATGGGTGCCGGGATTTGTAATTTTTATTTAGATTTTTATTATTATGTATAGGGTGATAGTCAAAATATTTTTTCCGAGATTTGAGCAGAGGCCGGAGTCCGGGAAGTTGATCTAATGTCTACATCGATGTTCCGTTTTAAGTGCATAATGCCTACTTGAAGCCTGACAGCGATAGCTAAAAATATAAAAGCTGAAAAATATATCATAAAACTGTTGTTGGTGAGACGGACTGAAGAACTTAGATGAGATTGGAAAAATATCCTGAACATCGACACAAAAACAGGGGGCTTGGCAGGGGATCAAGATGCAAAAGGCGAATGTAGAGAGAGACTTGTTAGCAATAAATATAAGGAACACTATTTTTTTTGATGTACTAAATCATCAAATAACTTCTCCTACTCTTTAGCGGGAGCTAGTGTCAGACTTACCATCCAAATATCACCTATGTTTTTCCAATTTCCCTTTGCGTTCTTTTTCTAACGATCCCGCAGCCCTAGCATTCATCGGTCCTGACATAAAGCACCTGAATTCACATCAACCTGTCATTGCGACAACCCTAAGCTTGATAGCTTCTAAAATAGCCCACAAACTAAGTCGTCTCAGTGCATTGCCGCCATAGAGGAAGGAAGCGAGGCACGTGCCTTGAAAAACGGTAATGATAACAGGAATTGATTTATTGATCGATATTTGGTTCGTTTGTTAAGTTGCTTCGGCAGTTTCGGAGATAGGAATGAATTATTGTTATTATTTTAGGTTTGAGTCCTTTTTGTTGCTTAAGAAGATGTTGTTTTGACATCTGGTGAGTCATTTGAACTGTGTGTTGATTAATTTTGAATTAAGAGAAACTTTCTTTCTTTTGAATATTAGTTGGTATACATTACTGTAGGTGGTAGAGATTGGGGAAAGAAGAAACATTTTTTTTACATTATTATAAAAATTACTCGTTTCTATCAACTAAATCTCTAGCCGACAAATCTGTTCATTTTAAAACGTAATAAAATATATCTGTCTTATTTATAATATGTCATTATTTCTAAACCCTATATAGAAGCACCGATGAAAAAATATCTCAATCAAATACAGTAATATCAGTAGACAATTACATAAAACATGTCGAAACAAAATAAAGTAGACAAAAAGGATACACTAAAATAGTATGAAGCTTTACATAGTCGGAACTGAAAGTAAATATACTCACACAAACACATGCCATATACAAAGGCTATACGCATAGCAAAATATCCATAGCTGTTATATTATTATTGTACAAAATGTAAACATGCGTACCAGGTAAACATGAAATCGAAGCGATGTAAAGCAAACAAGTAAAACCCACCCTACCCTATTCGGAAAAACGAGATGGAAGGTGCACGCAACGCAATGCGCAAACAAATGTAGCAAATTTATTCATAAGTGGTTTTTTTTTTTTTTTTTTTTTTTTCCGGTAGGGGAATCATCAGAATGACTTCTCCCACTCTTGGGCGGAGCGGGAGGGCGTGTCAGACTCTTACTGACTAAACCCCTACCCCGTTCCTTCGTTACCATCGATCTGGGGGACACGGTGACAACCTTTCGGATACCGTGTTCCCTAGAGGCTTCGGCCCTACCGGGCCCCTACAGTTTGCTGACATCTCCTTGAGGCGCGCGTGGAACAGAACGCGCCGTCGACGACTAGGCTCGGTCCAGATTATTACCAGACTGCCGGACGGCGAGCTACCCAGCGCTCGCTATCCGCGAGCCCATTCATAAGTGGTAATGATTAAATTTCAATTGACATATTAACCCAGCAGTCCACTAGAGAAATAAGTACGAACTAACTAATGTAAGTGGAAAATCGTCTCAATCTGCCAGCTGTAATTTATATGTAATTGAATTGTTCTTGCTTGCAATTAGCTTGGTATTGCGACTCTTATGCCCTAGAATCTGTTTATACTAGAACAACATAGGTCTAAGAAACCTAGTCTAGATTTGAGAATATTACCTATTGTTCTGAATTCACATAACATTTAAAGCCTTAAACTTGACTGTTGAAACTGAAGGGTCAAATACTAAATTAGATGTAGGAATGATTGTGCATAATATTATTAGAACTTCAATCAACTATGTCTTGACAATATTCAATTTTATCGACGCTACAAAAAGTGGAGCAATGTCTCGACCAGTGGTATACATTTTACTTTTTCATGAAGCGTTATTTGTTACTGTAAGCCTAGACATTAAGTTGATAGACACAGAAGTGTTCTAGTAGCAAGCATTCATTGCTCTGTGCCCTAGTTTCAGAACAAATCGTTGTTTAACAAGTGACTGCTATTCACTACAATACCAGATTATTCGTGTTTATGGTTTAATTTACATAATACTTTGCTTGTAATAAATTAAATTAACATTCGTCACTATTCGTAAGGTGTATTCAGTGGTTACGTGTAGATAGATTTATTTGTCTTGTTTACTAGCGTCTCTATATGAATCACTGTGCGGGTCAATGTATGTATCTAGCGGCTGTAAATTGTCCTACTTCAGATCAAAACAGGATCTATCTGGACCATATCGACCATTAATTTTAAGTTTCTTTACAAATATTTTTGTTTCAAACTGAAAACACGGGATAAGTCCAGTACTTGTACTTACTCATTCGTTTTCAACATTTAAACAGTATTTTTATAATAGGCGCTTCACAGACTAGCTGAATAGTTTTATTTCTTCAGTCAGGTAGAAATATTTACTTTAGTCTTAAGTAGTTTTATTGCTGTTTGTCTCATTTGAATTGAATGCGCCATTTGCTCCTTTGTGCGCTACAAATTGTTAGTGTAGTCTAACTAAATTAGTAAGTATAGGCTGAAGGTTATGCTCGTTTTATTAATTACTCAGATACCCGCGAAACGAGACACAATAGTAAAACAATAACAGCGCGGTCTCATTGGACCGGTTAGGGATTCAAACGTTAATATAAATCTTGTTTAGCTTCAGCAGGTTTATTAAAATTATTTTTCCTTGTAAGAGTCTGGGGATGTTAGTTTTACGTATTGTCTGCTTTTTAATCGTTAATTGTCTCATCATTAGAAAAAGGTCATTACTTTCCCTTATGTTATACGTGCTCTATAACGATAATAATGTCCAAAGTGATGGGTAATAAAGTTTCTTATTTAAATGCCTGTGAGTCTGATGCTAGAAAAATGAACTATATTCCAAACATCCTTCAAGAACTGTATAAATTAAGCCGCAATCTTCTGAAAAGTATGATCTAACTCAAGTATGATGTAAATCCCATATTTTAGAGTCTGCATTACATCACCAGGCATACAGACATAAACACTGTTCCGTGGTTTACATTAGACCAAATGTAACTACTGAGTTCTGGTCTAGACTAATTATTCACTGTTCGTAAACCATGTGTTGACTACTTTATGAACTTGATGATAATTTACGAAATTTTATAGAAGGCTTCACGTACTGTTTCAAGCGTAAATGTTTTGACTTTTCTTGCAAAGATTTGCAGTTTTTATCGTTAAACAGTTACGGGTTTTGATTGTGTGTTTTGTGTGGGTAATAACTACATTTTATTGGACTATTGATTGGTTGTAAAAACAGCCATCTGTGTAGTGCGGTTTGTCCGAGCGAACTGCAGATTACTGACTACATTCTTGCTAGTGGTTTACTAGAAATTCTAAGTTTAGGATTTGTCTCTACATTAACCTTAAGTCTCTCTGCAATTTTATAACTATAAACATCCATTAATAATACTAAATGGCTTAAAAAAACACCACGATTAATGTCTTCCACGTTTCTAATTGGTTTTATTTTTTATATCGTGGGTGTCTAATTTGATATAAATATTTGTTTAACATTAATGGCTTTAGCTCGCGCCTGTACCCATCGTCGGCCATGTGGATGCATCTGTTAACAACATGACATATAAGTATGTTTTCATTGTTTTAAAAACTAGGCCAGTCCTTTGCCCGGCAACCGACAGAGGAGACTAAAAAAAATATTGACTGGCTACGAATTTATGGCCGGTTGTAGGCGCCAGATACGGTCCGTCTCCTCGCGTTAGGTTGGGTCTGCTAATAATCGGCTTTCGCTTGATTTCTCGAAATGTATTGTTTTGGTTTCAGTTTCTTAATTTTTTGTTCGTTTTGGAAGCTGAATGGGAGGATCATTAAGTAGTATGCTGATTGTTCTGACGTGTTTAAATAGGATTAGGATTTTACAGGCGGGTTTCTGCGTAAATATTGCCGTCATGTAAGTAAATCGTGTGCAAAATTAAATAACAGTTAGCTGTTAGGTGTAGCGCAACTGTCAAGTCCATTAAGACGCTATCAACACCATATTACCGCAACTCAAAGAAACCGTTTCGCAGCTCGTATCGGTTAATTCTATCAAAAAGCCAGCTCCTTGGAAGCATTACCTGTATCCAGTCAGTCGGAAACCCAATGTCGGTGGTCTGACCATAGATGTAACGGTCAGAAATTCGATATCGCACGTGCAAACCACACTACTTTGAACTTTATTACTAGGAGCTCAGAGGTCGGGGAAGTTAGGACTTGGAAACTAGGACTAGAAATACCCGTTCCTGATTCCCGTTAATAGTTTTGATCTTGTTGTTATGGAGACGGGATATTGTGGTAGTTCTTTTGTATTTTGGATGATATGATACCAATCAAGAACACGTTTGACAAGTCAGCGGGATTTGAAGTGAGCTATTTTTTAAACATTTATCAAAGCAAAATGGCCGTCGTCACTTTTCTACAATAGGGCTCAAATTCATTGAAAAAAAACATCAATGGAAATGTCGAAGAATACGTTCAATGGACTCAAACACATAACTCACTATAGTCACGTCACGACGCCATGCGATTGAGCGGGAAACACTGAACCAAACTTTGTTCATATAGCGTTTGCTCTAGTGCTACAGATACTTCACTATTCCTGTTAGTTTATGTTTGCTTGGTACAAAACAGGAGCAAGCAGGTGACTAGAAAAAAAAACAATTTGTTTGGCGCTTGTTTCAATTGCTTTTATGGACGGCGGTATCTATGTTTTTTTTTTGTAAAGAATATGATTAAAGTTATGAGTAGGTCCATTTCATATGCATACGAAAGTTTTCTTTAGTTACATTTCGATGTCAAATGTTTAACGTATTGTACAATATACTCAACGAAGTTTACGATTCGCGACTTTCATTTTCATTGTGCGCCGACAGTGTTTACTAACAAATGTTCAGCCCTTTGATAAATGCGGTTCGGTAATGCGGGGGCAGTGTGTTTAGCAATATGAGCCCAAGCGTAACGATCTTCCTACAATTACCGTGACTTTCTATAATTAATCAGGCGAAATAAAACTAATGGAAGCTCCAAAGCTTGGTCTAATTAGTCAACCGGTGGCAGTTGTGGGAATATAGAGTGACGTAACGAATAAACATTTCCTTAGAGTAACAAAAGGTACTATTAAGTTATAGACCGCATCAGACGGACGTCTTAAGGAACGTAGGAGTAACAAAAAGAATGTTCGGTTTGGAAATGTTTACTTTTTTCCATTCAATGCAACAGGTTTGACTACAAAAGAACAACGATGAAAGTTTGATAAGCAATCTGATGTGGAAGTTAGAGATTCTCATATAGCTATGTAAGGAGTCAATGAATGTAATGGTATGACTGGTGACAGGACAGAAAGGAAGAAAAAACGTTTTGCGCCGATCCCAAGTAATATGGGATAAGAGCAGGAAGGAGAAGAGTAAGGAGTCAATGAACAAATCAACCAATATTAGTAACTAATGATAGAACAGAAAAACTAGAAACAATCCCAGCTGTGAATATTGTAGCTTTATGATAATGATCCACAAAAAACCGTTCGTCTCCATATTTTTTCTGTAGGCCGTATCTTAATGATCTGTGTTACAGGAGTGCTACGCGCTGATGCACTTTTAAATGCGCGGGCGCACTAATGGCGGGTCCCACGGTCGCGCGGTGCCTTATTAAATTACTTTTACACGGAACTTGTGTCGGATTAGATGAATTTGTGAAGTTTTAAAAGAAACGTTTGGATTTAGTTTTGGTTGCTTCTAAAACTTTGGTGTTGTTTGATTCGTTTAGTTTCTTAAAGCATCGCTTATAGTGTTTTTTTAATTAACAAAATGTCAAACAATCTTTTTTCTTGTATAAGCCTGTATTTTTGATTTGACACTTTATTGATTATAAGGTGTGTCGAAAGCTTCAGCTGATACAACATCTTTCAACATAAATTTGATGGATAGGCAAGTCAAAAACTAATGATGCTTGCTGCAATTACTCCTACGTTGTCAATTTAAATAAATTCATGTCATGTTCAGCATATGCTCCAGTGCATGTGGCTAGTGAGAATCCCCTCCATTACTGAAGACTTGTACCATTAAACGAATGCAGAGTTACTTGTGATACAGGTCCGTGTAACGAGACGTCATCTCTCAAACGTCATTACAGCTAACAAGATCGCTTTAAGTAAGATGTATCCTTGCACACTTGAAGAAGAAAATCTTGTTGTTTATTACGTAGTTATATTTCTGTAATAATACAGTATTGAGTGTAAAAGTGAACACCATAGAACCCTTCGTTTTTATTGCATCGCATAATGCAGACGCCATAGCGCACAACACACGTGCTATCCCGCAGAATTTACTATCCTGTAATAAAGATTCTTTTTCTTCTTTCAAGTAATAAAATAATATCGTGGAGCGTTTTATGAGGGCGAATAATGGAACAATTGACAGCTTTAGTAACAAGAGAATGTATTTTAGATATCATCATAAAAATGTACATGCAGAGTGAGATACATATTGAAGCAATAATTATTAGAGATGAGTTTTTGAATTACAATATACGAGTATATTAGCAAATAACCTTATGCTAGAACATGGCCTATTAAAGAAACCTCCGTACGACGATGTTTAAAACTAAAATCACGAAATAGATACTGAAGCAGTCGGAGAACCAACCAAACTTAAAAGGAATCTTTAAATAAAAATACGATGGGTTAATTAGCATTTACTCAACTTTTAACTCGTGAAGAAGTTTGTTTTAAATTTAAAGATAAACAACCACGTCGACCCCTACAGCTAAACCATATACAAATTGGTCATGGTTCAATCGAAGTACTTAATCATATTTGAGCCTTGCTTGCATCTCCACCGTGCTTTTTCTAAGTAGTGAGTTTAAAGTCGGCTCCAATCAGGTTTACTGCCCGTTCTTTGATGTGCCCTCAGCCTGAGCTCTCGCCTGTGACACTGTTCTATGTGTCATAAACATAAAATTTATTGACACTCACACTCCCAATAGTAATATTAGAACATGCCCTGAATAGTCAGCCTGTATTCTTGATCTTAGTGCTTTAGATTAATGGATGGACTTACTCTTTACGCATAGGTTTGGAATGTTGAACTGCAGTATTATGTTTTATTGCAGTTACGTCTTTATCGTCTTTTGTTATGAATTCATGAAACTGGATATTTAACGTGTATAGCTTTTATATTTTCCGTTTATAGTCAATTCAATTTTGTCTAATAAGGATTATATCTTTCTGATTTTCAATCATATTCTTCTTCTTCTTTTCGTGGCATTTAATCATATTATTTCTTAGTTTTACAGTCCTTGTTGTATTACAGTTTGTCTTACATAGTTACTTGGTAACATCGCGAAATATAAACATCTTTGAAGCTTCTCCGAAACAAACTAAAAACATATTGTTTCAGTGATCAGCTACATGATAGACCTTGAACAACTTTTAGCTGACGTAAGTTGTCGGAATTGCGGAATTCTTCACTTAATTAATTGGGATAATTTGGTCTAACACATGTGGGAGTATTTTTTTGTAAATGTAAGTGGTTAGATATGTGATTATTCGAGGGTAATTAAAACGCGGAAGAAGAATATCTGGGAAGCTTTTACCCAGCAGTGGGACAGTAAAGGCTACTTAAAATATAAATTAAAATATAGATAGACCTGAGTCGGCTAATCTACTTGCACTGGTGAAAGTACTGTAATAAGTAGGTATGAAATTAAATGGATAAGCTATGGACCTTGCTGTACTAGTAAGTATGTATCAGTACTGAAACATTATAGGTAATTCCCCATGGTGAGGCTTATATGTTTTTATCTGATACAAAAGCTTGCATACACAATACAGACTGTAACGTAAAAGGGTTGTCATATTTTAGATATTCCTTCTGCCAATGCAAATCAATAAAATAACTTTCTTCTAGGGAGTGGTATCGTCGTGAACTTATAATATCAACAGCTGATCTAAAATAGTCATTGTATGAGAGTTCAATTTTAGTTTCGGAATTTTCTATGACTTTGTTTCAGAAAGCTCTACGCTTATTTGTGTGTGTTATGATAAAGTTATAGGTGTAGTTTTATTTCGCTCGTTAGCTATCTAAAGAATAGGGATTCATAAAATGAAATGTTTTGCTACAAAAGCATAACATTAACAACGTTAACGAGCTCCTAATTCTTCCTAACGATATAAAAATATAAAACACGCTTACAAAAGATTTTGATACTAAAATTGATGTAAGTAATATCTTTATAACGTCTTAGATTAAAATGTATTTTAAGTTTTATTGAAGAAGCGGAGTATTAATCGAGCAATTAGAGCGAGCCAACGCATGATGCCTAATGGTCGATAAACGTTACTCCCAACACTATGTCGATAAAATTAGGAACGGCCCTATACACTCTTGCGCAAGCTGTTGGGAGAGATTTTATGTGAGAACGCGTGTAATGCACTTTTGGAGAGAATGTGGAAGACGCAACCTTGTAACGGTGTACAACTTTGAAGATATTGGGTAACTGAAAGACGTAGCTATTCATCATAGCCAAGCGAACATAACTGCATCCTCAATTTTCTTAGTAATGACTTTTCATTTGAATGCCGTGTTAACTAGTTAAACATTTAAGCTGTAGGCCTGTAGTTTTATTTGGTTTTTGCAAACCTGATTTGCATAAAACTTAGTAAACTATTACCAATTCATGTTTCTTAGGGCTGATATTTTAATAGTCAGAAACCTCACATAATTATTCTCTATGAAATAGCTTTCAAACCGCCATTTTTAGTTCCCAGTTTAAACGCACATTCACTATGTTTTTAATAGCTCACAGAACATTCCCCTCTTTCATTCAATCAGCATGTTACTACCTTGGGTTTATAATGTTGGTTTTAAACTAAATACCCATATATCCAATTCTTAAAATAATTGTAAAATAAATAAATTGTTTGTGAAGGCGGATGCTAAAAGCAAGTGTTAACGGCCTAATACCGTTCGATTAGAAACTTCGCAAACTTGCGATCGCGAAAACCACGAGCTTGCTTTAGTGTTTTTAGATTGAGTAAATAAATATTGCAGGTTATAATATAAACCTGTCTACGTTGAAAGTAGGTCACGGGAATGCTCTGTTTTCCATTACAAATTAGATAGAATACATTCACATACCTGCCTATTTGTTGTATCTACTATAATTTCACGTAAAACAGGTCAAATACAAATCTTTCATGAATGACCTACGAAAATGAGTCACTATTACGATCGGAAATACGGCTGGTAAACATTTGTGTTAGCGCCTCGTTTCTTCAATCCTGTTTGGTTTATTTCTTATACTATTCTAAAGTAAACTTTTCTCATTACTTACATTATTAACTATAAAGATTTTTATTGGCAGTTCCAATTCCCCGACATTACACTCCTCAAGCTATAAACGAATTTGGAACTTGATGCAACTTCCCGCCAAGTTTTATTGTTCTTGAAACCACCGATTTAGCAACATTGATTCTTTTGATACAACGAAATTGCATTCCAGGAACTGCGCCAGATGTTTCCAGCTTACGCTGACCCATGAATCTTGGCTGGACAGTTGCTTATGCTAGCCTAATTTCTGTACCATAGATAGGATGTTTAGAACATGTTTTATGACTTTTCCTATTACGCCAGCGGAATTTTGCAGTTTATTTTCGTTCATTTTAAGCTAAATCTGGCGTTACGTCATTGTTAATATTAGGAAGTTGATTTGTTATTTCAACCAACATGGTTTTAAATGTTTATTATCTGATCTATAAAATTTGCTATCAGGCTGGATCAGTGCAAAGATGATAATGATGTAATAAAAATAATAAACAATACGACGTCTGAATATAAAACAGTTTATTTGAAGCGATAAAATGTTTGACTGAAGTTAATATAAATAGCTTAATCATGTTATATTCAGCTACACGTTTTAAACAACACAACATGCGTGCGGAATCGGGACGACAAAATGGTGACGTAACGTTGTGCTGAAACTACCAGGCTCACAGATATTTGTAGGAGCTCTACGCTCCGGTTCGCAGTTGAATGGCGAATGTTCATGAATGAACGGGGGTGGATATTGTAGTAGGGGTTGTATACGTCGTAAAATGGTTGTAAATTACATGTTCTCTGTTTCGCTTTCACGTATACGCTTACACAGGCAAACATTTCCCCTTTACATACAGCGTTTACACGACTGTGAATTAGAAGTTTTACTACATACCTACTCAATTTGTTAGTAAATATTTTTACTTAGGTACATAATTTAGTTTTTTGGTTAATTTAGTTTATGTCAAGTCACTATTAACTAACATTAACCAACATTGTCACGATACAAGGTAATCATGAAAAGCATAATATTATCACAGAGCTTTAATTACATCAGTATTCATCTCATCATAGGTAGGTACTAGGTAATGAAAAAAATTGAGAAGTCATTAATCAAAGTTAACCAGTTTGCCCTGTGACAGCGTTAGAAAGAGACGGGTAAAATGAAAAGGGATAGTGCCACATTCCTGCGGGATACGGCCAGCATTCTTTAGAAAGGGAAATTATTTAGGGTTTTTTTTCCTAAACCGCTTATTAAACATTTCTTTTGTAAGGTTAATTTTAGTTTTGAAGTTTTTCGGCCATGATTTATATGAGTCACGGAGCCAGGGAATTAGGGATGTAAGGAGGTGTGAGTGAACCTCTTTGAACTTTTCTATTGGGTGTTATATATTTATGGCCAATGCTAGAGTGCGTTCGAAATTCAATTAATTTTGATGATTGCTTTTATTCGAGCTTTGATTGTGTTTTATTTTTCTTTTCGTTGTTTTTATTTTCGTTTTGTTATTTTACTATTGAGATATTTTTGTGGAAATAAATAATTGTGATTAAAATATGGGTAAGTGTGCACATATTAACAGTTTTAGTTCATTTACCTGGAATATTTTTAATTAAGTTTATGTGGCCATCACGGGTAGATAAATGATGAGATGTTTAAGAGAACATGAGCTATTTCCATAAATCGCGATAACGAGCGATCCTGGCTGGATATTTCATTAATTAACGAGTTGGCTGGCGGATTAATGATGCTAGTACTTAGATAATTAATTAAAACATTAAGTTTAGCTCACAAACCGATGTCTAGGCTTTTAGTTAGTGTCGTTTGTCTGATAGGTACTATCGTTGTATCTAGAATCATTTCAACCATCACTGGTATATTATAGAAACATGTGTTCAGAAGTGACGGTATTTTGTTAGAACACAAGGACTAAAACTAATTCGAACTAAATTCTGAAAGAACGAGGTAATGCTTCGACTAAATCTTGAGAGGAATAGCTACAACTTGGAGTAAATATTCCAGGTTGTAGAGTCAAATGACTTAAATAAGTCAAGACTGAATAGGTACGGTATTTCTAGGCAAGCATGTTCCGCAGTTAACCACATTTCCGCTTACTACCAGGTAAAAGACACTGGCTAAACGCGAGACTGTCAGTAACAAATAAAAAATCTCTCAATAACCTTCTGTTTTTGGCGCAGTTTCATTCTCAATACTCTTCTTCTTCTTCCTGCCCTTGTCCCATATTACTAAGGGGTCGGCGCACCATGATTTTTTCTTCCATTCTGTCCTGTCACCCGTCATCTCCCTTTTCTTTCATTCATTCCCATAACTAATATACAGTCAGCGCTTCTTATTGTCTGACCCATATTTATCTCTTTATATTTCTAAGATAGGTAACATAGAGCACAGACCGTACATAAAGTATAAAAAACGCTTTTTTTAGGTGGGAAATTATCCAATGACTTCTCCCGCTCTTTGACGGAGTAAAGGGGCATGGCAGACTTTTACTGACTAAACACTAAACACACGGCTATTCCTTCTTTGCCTTCGTTCCAGGGCCCCGGGATGCACTTTCACATAACCTAATAGAAATAAACAAACACTCAGACATAATAAAAGCCAAGTTTATTGTTATCAAACTATACAATCAGTTGAGCTATTGACAGCAACACTCAAATAAACATTGCACTGATTGCCTGGCGAAAGTTTTCTTATTGCTGTCCGTTTTGCTATTTCTACATGACACTGGTATTTGATGATAAATAACATGGCTTGGTTTATAAATTCCAGATAGAATAGAAAAAAAAACATTTTCACTAAATGTTATAAAGCTGAAAAGTATTTTTTAGATTGTAGGTACACGCTAATCTCAGGAAATGCTGGTAGGTACGAATTGAAAAAATCTTTCATTATTAGATAGCTCTTCTATCGCGGAAGGCTATAATTATGTTCGAATATCAGCGGAGTAATGAACTGTGGGGGTCAGTTATAATATTTATTTTTCTTAGATTTTATTTTACTTATAAATACCCTGCTGAACCAAAAATTGTGGATAGCTTGAGCCTTCTTCAGCTTCATGGTAGCGTAGACACGTAGCTTCATACGCAGCTACGCATCCGTGAACAGTAGGCCATAAAGTGTAACTAATCGCTACATAAAAGTTAAGGAGAGTTAAGAACAAAAGTGACCTCTACCCTTATAAAGAATCAGTGCAGCTGAATGACAAAACTGTCAACTGTCATTCACACTGCATTCTTAAACTTGTATATTAAATGAACGATCGTTTCTAATAAACAGGCCGAAATCAGGGCCTAATTTAACTTAATTGAAACAAAGTAGGCAAGCATTAAAATCTCCATCCCATCAAATTGGAACTTATAACAAGGCGTCAAGTTGACACTGCATGTGACAGTTAAGTCAACATGGCGTATCACGCATGCGCTCTGCACGCGACGCGCGACTGACTGACAAGTAAATAGGCGCGTAATTTCATAGCTATTATTATTTACAATCTGTATTGAAAGTCGTTAATGCACAATTTAATTTCTGTTTGCTTAACAGTGGCATGCGTTTCTTTAATTGTGTGTTTTATTTATTTTTGTAGTTAATGTGCTATTACATTACTCGAGCTTTGTATGAACACGGAAGCTAGGGCTGCGGGATTTCTTGAAATTGTTACCGTGGCTCAGTGGCTGTAACAGAAAGAACACAAAAATTAGGTTTTAGTCAGGTCTAAAACTCCTCTCTAGCTCCACTCAGAGCGAGAGTAGTTATACGATGAATTCACACAGAAAAATAAGATAAATAAGGAAAGTACATGGTCCACCTATCTACCAATGAGGATTCCTGAGGGTTCTAGATAATTAGCGCTATCGGCTTGACTACTTCAAGGTGAAAAGGGCATCTATTTTTAAAACGTACCTGATGACGTACACTGATTTTGACTCTACTTTAAGTAATTTAAAAACAGTTTTGCACCGAACATCTCAGTGCTGCCACTTGTTGCATGTCAGTTTAGAAGGTACGCACATCCAAATTAAAAAAAAAAAACAGTTAAAATGGACATAGACAGCATTTGTAGATAAGTACCGCATTTCCAAGATGAATAATCTCTCACTAACTCCTGACTAGTCCTGACGTCTAGGAATGACGGTTATGATTTATGGGAACACATCCAATTCCCCACGACTTAATATGGAGATGGAACACTTAAACGCGACATCTTACATCAATCACCCAGTTCACAGTTTTACAAACTAATCAACAACTAAATTACCTACAATACAAATGATTCTAATTTCTATGTTAAAACTTCAATCAAGTTTGTGTATATAAAGGCTCATTTAGCCCATCATACATTCAAATTAAGTCATTGAAATACTTAGTTCGAAATCGTTTGGGTTAATAATGGTCGCATTTCGCGGTCCAATGGGCCTATGACCTCATTACACTGTAATGCGTGTAGTATGGGCCACACGATGCGTTTCACTGATTGGGGTGTTGACCTTATGTCACTCAAAATTCGATGTGTGAATTTGATAGGAACGCATATAGCACCTATATCGTATGGTCTTTTTTGTGCACTTCGGTGTAATTATTTCTTGATTAGATTTAATAGTAAGTGGTTGGATATCAGTCGAATAATGAAGAGCTAATCTTTTTTTACTTTTAGTAGTTCTTAATATTCTATTATCTCAGAATGTATCATGAAAACTGAATGCACATCAGTCGATGAGTCAACTTCTGAAAAGATAAATTAAATTGTCAAACAAAATCTGTTTGGTTTTAAGAGAGATGACATTTAGTAAAACTCGTTTTTTTTTGTGTATTCTGGATTTATAAAACTCGTTGTAAAGACAAAATTTAAACTCAAATACACGTTTTGGTAACATATTTTTTTTGTTTTAATTAAAGTTTACTTAAAGCTTTTCATAACATCAACCCAAGTTTCTAAGTCACTATGTGAAAACACACCAACTGAAACTTTCCCTAAAAGAAAAACGGCGTCGTGTGACGACGGCCGCCTACTGTTCTCTACGCACACAAACAAGAGGCCTGTCTAAACATCCACACACCCTCACTTTTCACCGCACTGGCCTACGCACCCTTCAACCCCTAAGCACGATTAGCTTGATCCCTCAGTCCCCGAGAGGTCCCCTCACCCAAGCGCCCTTTTTTATCGAGTTTTGTCCTAAAATGGAAAACAACTACCAGGTTTCCAGTCTTCGGGAGCGGTTTACGAATTCACCCTTAGAATAGGCTCAAGATGCGCAGACTCAAACTTGTCTTGTGCCTCCGCAATGCGCGCCCCATATCTAACTCTTTCTAACGCTATGAGCCAGACGCGTATGTCGTCTCGTTCGCACCTGCCTAGAGGGGTTGTTTCGTCTGCCTCCAAGCAAGTGTGTGTGGACTGAGGTTAGGGGCCACGTACGCTCAACCCCTTCGATATGCGATGCGTGTGTGGTTATAGCGTGTGTTATGTCTAGTGGGGAGGCATACATGTGATACTTCCTAACGGTTTCTGGTGCCTTGGTACATGAGTATGTGTAGAGATTAGAATTTGCTAAGCAAACGCTGTTTTTTTTCTAACACGGGCACACATGTGATGCTAACGTAGGTTTCTAATATTCGTAGTAATATATGAGCACACAAATCCGTTATTCAAATGCACATCTAAGTTTCTCGTATGTGGACACATTTTCACACGAGTGTGGAACGTTAGAACGGGTAGGAAAATGTGGATCTTCCTGTCTCTTTCTTGCATGGAGGCTTTGAATTTTTGAAACCTCACACGTCGCGGTTAGAATCGGAACAGAGATAGAACAAAAGTTGGAATTAGAACTTAAATTAAAGACTGTTATCGTCATTAGAAGAAATACTTAGTTGTTATCATAAACTTAAATACTTACTAAATTAATCTAGTTGGAGTGTGAGTGGTAGGTAGGTAGGTATTTATAGAATGTTTAGCGTGGCTGTTTGCTAAACTGCCGATGCCGTTTGCCGATATTCTCAATCACAAACAGTTCTATTAAAAAATTGATGTAGATCGATCGTAATAAGTGCTAAATAAATACGGATCTAATTTTACACAATAGTTCCTAAGCCTTGTCATTCGTACAAATAGTAAAATAAAAGTTTGCTTAACACAACGTCAAATAAAAAAATCAAATAAAAGAAATTAAATGAAGATATACCAACTACTTGTTTCTAAAATCAATTTAAATATTTTCCGTCAGACATAATGTCTCGCTAAGTGGCAAGTGTCAGCATCTTGCGGTCACATTCGGTCTTTTACCGTCAACTGCACGTCGGAATGACTACTTGAACTCTGAAACCGTCCTTAAAGTAACAGAAGCAAGACGTGTTTAGGTTCAAAGTGTGCATATTTACGTGTGGTTGACTGTACTGTAGTATCTATTACGGTCAACTGCATGTAGGAATGACTACTTGAACTGTAAAACCGTTCTTATAGTAACAGAAGCAAGACATGTTTAGGTTCAAAGTGTGCATTTTCACGTGTGGTTGACTGTACTGTAGTGTCTACATTGCGGACTGTTAGCTTCAAGTTAAGCCCTCGATTGCAGTGCCACAATATTTGTTGAAGGTCGCACTACAGAACCTGTTTGGAGCTTTTCTTTTACCGTTTCGCGTAAAGTTCGTTTCAAGGAGAGTTTGATTTTGGAACTCGTGACTTAGAGTACCTATACGAACTTTTTGATTATGATTTGTTGAAAATCATAAGCATAGATGGGTTATTGGGATAAAGCTGCAATTGACATAGTGGCAGTTCAGTTGTTAACAACGTTAGCAACGGTTAACCTTGTATTTTTTTTTTCATAATGTAATAATGAAAACTGGTAGATTTAGTAAATCACAGACAATATAGTTTTGGGTATTTCCTAATCCTTATAATATGCTATTGTACACTTTATGTTACTCTAGAAAAAAATAACTTAGGTATCATTTGATATCTACGTCTCGTAGTTTTTTGCACTTATTTAAGATTTTCACTAAATCTTTTTCTTGTAAAATAGTGCTTTTTCCATTGCGGCTTTATTCCCGTCCCATCGTTTTGTTTATGCAATTTAGCAGCTGCATGGATCAACGGCTGTTTTACGCTAAGCGAATACCCAGACAAATAGTCGTCGTTATTATAGTTAGCACATGTTTTCACACGAATAGTCCCAGTATATTATCTCATTATATTGTCGGCCAAGTATAAATAACAGTACTAGATACATAGTTACATATGGTGACGCCGGAAACGTTTATGGCGAGATAACAATTCAAACTCGCAAAAATGGCGGAGGTTTGACAAGTAAAGATGGATTTATGGAGTTTGGCAACGCACAGATCTGATTTAAAAAAAATAGTCATTACTTACGGCCAATTTCTTCAAAAAAGCTAAAACTAAAGTAATAACTTTTCCTTGAACATTACTGTTGTCAATAGCAACTGTCGTCTTGTAAATGTTTTCATCCAAGTGAAAACATTTACAAGACGACAGTTGCTATTGACGTTATCCACTTTATGACGTTACTTTGGTTATTATCCACTTTATGACGTTACTTTGGCTGTTACTTTGGTTGTTACGTTTGGTGAAGAAATTGGCAGTTAGTCAGCAAAGGTGTTCGAGGTTTAAAATTTAAAAATCTTTCTTTTTTCAATGTGACAGATGAAGTCATATTTTTTATAGCAAATATGATTTTTACTTGGAATTAAGCGAAAAGGTAGCTTTTTCGTGTAAAAAATCATCTTGTAGCTGTATGTATTTAATAAATATTTGCAGAAAACAAAGTTCTTTCGCACAGAGCGCACGAAAAAAAAAATGTTTGTTGCGTATGTTGACTTTAGTGAAAAAACCTTATTTATGCAATTATGTCAAGTGCCGTATGTTAGCTTCGCGCCATATTTGAGTACTGTGACGTCATAAGTGGGCACACAGCTGTCAATGTCAAACAATGCATGACTTTTTCAACAAAAAATGTGCTATGACCAGATTTTAATAATTTATGTGTCTTTAAGATCAAATTATCACATAATTTACTTAATTAATTAAGTATATAATTTACGGCAAGAGACACTTACTTAACCAAACAACATTATTCATGAGTTTTACGACCACAATATTAATGTTAACCCTCTCTTTGCAGGTAACAAACGCCGCTGCTATCCTGTGCTACCCTGGTACTTGGCTCCCGTAAGCGTGTGTGTAAATCACATCTAATCCCGTGACGTCACGCCGGGCCACCGGGTACATTATATTTTTTTAATACCCGTAGAATTTTTATCGTACCGTTTATTAGATTGTTCACCTTCCCATATTTTATAGCACAATATTTTTACTAGATAGAATTTACTATCGCTGGCTACAAAGAGTTTCAAAGGTAAAACTTAGAAATTTTAAATTACCTTGGGGTGTAATAAAAATGTCATAATAATTATAGTAAGAAAGTGACAATCGGGGAAAGTAGCTATTTAGGAAGAAGGTTAGTTATGATTTTCCATAAACAGCATATTGTAGTTCCATTATACTTACCGAAGTACAATTAAGAGTCTATAAATTCAAAGTATTATTAAATAGAATCATGCTTTTCACCTTAATATTTCCTAACATTACATTATTCCTACTTCTTTTTTATTAGGCTTCTGTACCCAAAGTGTAAAAACGGGACCCTGTTGCTATGACTACGCTGTCCCTTTCTCAGTCACCAGGCTGTATCTTACGAACCGTGTTAGATGGACAGTTGAAATTTTAATTGATTACGTATTTCTTTAGCTATGTTTGTATTTCTTGATAGCAACAAAAATAGATCATCTGTGAAAATAAAAACAAAATAAAAGCAGTCTCCCATTATACAACAAGAGTGATTTTGCCGTTTTTGCTACGAACGCTACGGAATACTTCGTGTGGGAATCCGTCTTCCACCGGTTTATTTCGTCCGGTTTTTTAAAATATAAAAAAAAACATTGCAATCACAGAAAAATAAGCACAACTTTATTATTATAAAGCAAAGCTATTAAATGGATCCAATCTAACCCACATTATCAAGTAGGTACAAAATCCTGCATAATCTGACTAGGCACACATAGATAGGAGAATCGTCATTGAATTCGTATGAATGCGAATCTATGACAATGCGGCGCTGTCCCTGACCACTATAGAGTGGTGGGCGGCGGAAGAGTGTATCAGTTCGCGTGGAAGTCCGCTCTATAATACTCCGTATCACGGCGCCGAGTGTAATTCATTCTTTTATGCTCTTTTTTGTAATGTGAAAAAGACCTATAAATCAGAATAAATTACTACGTCGGATAAATCCGACAACACTCTAGTGTCGATTTCACCAGGGTCCCACATCTACGACCAGAATACTACTCCATGTTGTCAGATATCATCTATGCGAATTGAAGTGCTAAACGAGGTGAAGTACCTGGTCGTAAAGACAGTACAGCCCTGTCAAAATGGACATGAAACTCGACACTTGTCAGACCAATCCGATGCAAGCGGATAAAGGATTGAGGAAGGACATCAAAATCGACTTTTATAGGACCAAATGATAATAAAAGACAGGGTACAACATTCGATTTGAAAAGTAACTGCCGAAATGCAGAAAGTCTTTTAGAAAACTTGAATGTAAAGCCTGGAATAGAACCTAACAACACAAACACAACATCGAATTTAAAATAGTCAATTCACAGGTCTTTTTTGACAATATTAAAAATAAGAATACTTTTCTTACTATTTCTTTCGTAACTTCAAACTTCTCACAATACGATTTGAATACGGAAGCATTAACTCATGAACTACAAATAAATCAGAAGGACATTTGACTAAGGAGTTAAAAACTTAAAAAGTAAAGTGTTAAAGGATGAAACGGATGAAAAGGATCTTTTTATATCACCCCTGGCTTCTGAGAAGGAAGTGCCACCACATCCCTTTGAGAGCATTCAATTAACCGTGAATGGATTCATAATGTACGGTTTTTTTCGTCAAAAATAGACCAACCTCTTGACATTTGTGAGGTAAAAAAATACTTAAGTTATGTTGCTATGCGGCTTTTTAAATTGATGCCTGTATTATTGATTTATCTAGCTACAGTATCTAGTATATTGTGTTACTGTTTATTTTTATTATGTTATAAGTAGGTATTAATTATTATTTTTTAAGACTTTGCTTAATAATCAAACTTCGAATTAGTCGATTTGTAAGCAAAGAGTGACGTTACTGTTACCTACTTAAATTTCTAAAAATTTACTTATATTATTAAAAATTTATTGAACTAGGCATTTTATTTATGAAAAATAAATAACAGTACTCAATTAAATACTAACAAATTAACTTTCAATTCCAATGCATTTACTTTATGGCTCATTGCAAAATAGTTGCTTAGTATACTATGAATTTTATTTCAGTAAATACAATCCCCAGTCGAACTTCAAACGCCTCAGTACATCAGCCGATAATAATATTTGCTTCTAACAAACCGAAACTAATTGCTTGCCGTTGTTTCTGGACTAATTAGTAATTACTAGGTAATTGCCTAATTATTATTAGTTCTACTCTTGCAGGTTTCGTAAATTGTGCCCCATTTTCAATTTGTGCAATTATTTTATGAGCTTTGGTGGTAACATAATGATCGATTCAAGATTATGATTTGTTTTTAAATTTAGAAGTTGTTGCCAGTTGCCATAGGTCCACGTGTTGTTAGAATTCCAAGGGAACATACTCCCATTGTAAAAAGTTGTATGTGTTATTCCAGGAACTGGTCTACTAGTGTAAATTTCATTGGAATTTAAATACATTCAGCCATTTTACTGTGAAGGAGTAATTAAAAACAGTCACAAACTCGCCTTTATTATATTAGAATTCTGTTACTTTAAAATAAGTACTATTTTTTACACCTATCAACAACATTGGCTATTTTGCACCAGATGATAACATTGGTAACAAATGATTACCAGCCGATAACCAACTTTTCGTCTGTACTAAGTCACGTTTTTTATAGATCCACAAAATTAAATACAAAATAGAAATCACAGATCTTAAAAAAGCATACCAAAACGTTTTAACTATTAATTTAACTTAATTACCGACGGCACGTTCTCAGTTTTTTGTGAGTGTCGAATTTTATTTCTGTCCAAATCTCCGAGACTCCTACGCAACAGGATCCGAGGGGTTGGATTAAAAATAACTCGTTTTTATCCTCTTTTTAACATTTTGATCCTAAGTAGTGGTTGCCAAGGGTGCTCGGATATGTATCTGTTAATGTGAATGTGGTTTTTATAATTCACCGTGAAGATTGAACTGATAGCGATGTTTTTTGCTCATTGGGATCTTTATCAGCTGGTTTTTCGAAATTTTATCTACTAATATTAAAAATAACTTAAAAAACATCTGATACAGGACATACTTTGAAATTATTTTAAAGTTTGAAGGTTCGAGATTATAAATGCAGCAATGTAATCCTATAGATAAATTTATTTAATTTCAGGAAATTATGATTAACGATTTGCTCACTGGGTTTACCCTGTTAGGTTAAATAAAATATGAACATGTCACATTGTCGCTCTAAATGAATCTCAAAATCCAACATTCTTATTTTGGTATTATTTTCATCTCGGCTCCTTGTAAAGTCGTTGTAACATGCGTGTTACGTATAAAGATCTCTCTCGCGATAGCACTCCGTACAAGGGTTACATGATAGTGCACGGGTGTGCGGTTACCGCGGCTGTCTCGGTTAGCGATACTACTCCAAGATTACGCGCTTTGAGGGCTGACTATATCTTTTGAGTTGTGCTACCCTGGTACTACAGGTGACGTAATAGTTTCTTTGCATATATTATCTTTGTTATTCATGATAGTTTTGGGGAGCACGATAGTTGAGAAGTTTTCATCAGTAGCTTCTGCGCGATCGTATAAAGACTTCTATCTTATGGCATAGCAAATTAATTTTCATTTACTGAGTAAACATTAAATTTAATTTGGGTATTTGGTTTTGGGTTTTGTTGTAATAATTCACTAAAAAATCTAAGTAGGTAAATAATCAACAAATTAATACCAAAATTAAAATCTAAATGTTGTTACTTCATTGCTTGAGACCTAAGAAAGAACCATTGTGTTTTTTCTTAGGTCTCAAGTCCAATCCTTGTAGAAAATAGCACAAGCCGTAAATTAAACTATTTAAGCGAAAAACTAGCTCTATCAGCATCCAATTTCCTGCAGATAAAATTACGCAGTCTCCACTTCGAGGTCCCCATTAAGTAATTTGTGGTTAAACGAACATAACCTCCTGCTAATTTGATCTTCTCTCCTAGTTATAAAGTTATAAGATGTATCCATATTCTGGTTATAACGTTATTACACTAATATGGATGTTTATAAAAATGTTCTATTATGGGAAAAATAGTGTAGCAAGTAGAATAATGGTGCTAACGTACAAGGATTTATAAAATTGCCTTGTGCAATGTTTTGACTGTAATCTCTCTTCATCTTCTTCCCTATTTTTGTCTCCTTATGGATAGATAAAAATAAGGTTTGATAGATATTGTTTTCAAAAACTCAGGTAATGTACTTCAATCTACGGGTTTTCCGACATCTGGAAGCCTTTGATTTAAATTATTGTCTATTGAAAAGTAACGCGTAAAGTTTAAATAATGATGTCTATTGTAGATATGTTAAAGCGATCTCGACAGAAATTGTCTTGCCCAAAAAGCTAACATTTTTTTTGGAAAAATAATGAAAACTCGATTACAGTGCGAGCGCCACCTTCCAGGTCCGTATTTTCAAACTATTTAGAGATGCTCACACTAGTCAGTCAAGAAGCATTCGATAAAGATATGCAAGAACCTATGGCAACTAACAAACAATTTAAAAAGATTCTCCAAATCTTTAGCTCCGAGACATTTAAAAAGTAATAAAAAGGAGTGAAAAGATTACCGTACAATACGAGCGAACCTGTAACTTGTGAGTTGTAACATATGAAGGCCATAAACCTGTAATTTTATGCTTTAAATTTTAAAAGACAGTCTGCAGACATTAGCCACGCGCTGTTGACCTTCAAGGGTTGCCAATTACTTGTGAAAGCTCAATAAAATATAAATAATTTGATAAAATATTTTGAAAATGTTGAGAAGTTTAGAGAATTCATCAATTTAGAATAATGCTTGTGAGTTTTCTTAAACATTCCTGATGATCAAGTTGAAACTTACATGGTTTGTTTGGTTTTGTTTTACAATTAACCTATCAGATACCCGCAAAACGAGACAAAATAGTAAGACAATGACAGCGCGGTCGCCGGCTACCGCTCGGGGATTCATGAATTAATTCATGAATCCCCGACCGGTCCGCACTGTTATTGTTTTACTATTGTGTCTCGTTATGCGGGTATGTGATAGGTTAAGGCGAGAACCACCTCATAATCATCATCATTTCAGCCGAAAAACGTCCAATGCTGGACATAGGCCTCCCCAAGTGTCACCTAATTCGCCAAAAATACCTAAAATAATAAATGACTCAAAGTCAAAATCGGTTAAACAGACAGTGAAAAAGCTTTGTTTAAATGTCTAATCTTATTGCGAATGGAGTATAGAAGTTTACTGACCGAAAAATATTCGTAGGTTGTTATAAACTATACCATATGATACCTTTGCTACCTTAGGTGAAAGGTTAGTTGTCATTAGGTGCGTGGCGGCGTTAATAAGAGTGACGTTTCATTATTAAGCCGGTAGGCGTGACCAGGAGAGCATTATCACGCGGCACGTCTCATCGCTTTCATCATTATATGCTGCGCTTACGAGCATAGTCTTAGAGACGGGGAACCTAGACGTTATTATGATCTGAATGAACGTTTTAAGGCAATAGTGACTTTTTCAATTCTTCTATATTTTTTTATCTTTTCTAGTATTTTGTCAACATTTGTCTTCATATTAGTTTGTAGAAAATGTTTACACAGAAATTAAAAATTCGTTCACATCAGTCAGATAACGATTACTTATTATTAAGGGGCGCCCTTAAGAGGCCTGCGGAGACCGCGCGCTATCTCGAGTTGAGACGCAAAAAAATACGTTTTTGAGGTTGATGGAAGCAATCCAGATAGTATAAACAATTCTTGGACACACCGACTGGAGTACAGTCATCATCCGCACACTGACAGTTGCTTGCTGTGATAGCAATACAAACTATTGGAAATTTGGGAGAGGTTCCGTAATACCAAAAATGATGAATTAAAAATTAATGTATTTCCAATATTGTTTCGAGTATTTATAACTTGATAATAATATCTGTGTTCCTACGGAAAGATATTTTGAAATATTGTTGTTTATAATATAGAAAAAACCAAATAAAAACATGACATTTTCGCTGTGAAAATGTGCAAATTTAAATTCGCTTAAATTTCGTTTGGGGTAAGTTTTTCAACAAAAAGACGATGTAGGAACCTAGATAATTATTGTCTGAATCCGAATAACATCATATTATGGTGTAAATATGCTTAAATTTCAAATGATTTTGGTATTACGTTTGTATGGATAATTCTAACGTCGCGCCCACCTTAATAATATACTAGTCAAAACAAAATAAGGGCCACTTGTTATTTTTGACATCGGGAGCGATAATATTTTTTTTTTGCGTTCTCAAGTAGCTGATTGTTAATTGTGGTGTTACTTTAGTTGTTTACAAACGTTTTATGAGTGTCCTAACAGCATAAGTGTGTAAAGTGGGAAGTTTTTGGTAATTTACTGTAACCACTTGATTTTACACAATTTCAAGACTGATTTTAACTCAGTCAAAGTGACGATTCTGTCAAGAGCAGATGAAGTTTTGTTTTAGTAGTGGCTAAATTAACATTTTTTCAACCTTTTGCCAAGAATTTGACGACATATGGACTTACTGTGCGTAACTAGGGCCGTAACATTGCTACAAGAAGGCCATTCGCCGCGTTCGGTTGCGTAGCAGCTGGGCTTTTCCCGGCGAGCGATCCAGAATGCTTGGAATCGATTTCAAGAGACAGGTAGACTAACCAGGAGACTAGGATCTAGCAAAGTTCGAGCAACTACCGCACAGGAGGACCGATATGTGCGCTTGTCTGCGCGCAGGGAACTGGGCGTCACAGCCCGCTCCTTACAAAACTGTTTGCGGCAGGCGATGGGTACACGCATTAGTGATCAAACCATTAGAAATCGGTAGCTCAAGGACCAGCAGTTATCCAGGAGACACTTAGTGTTGAAATCATTAACAAGTGCTCCCTGTGTAAATTGATTATCTTTCGCAAGGCAGCATCTGGCATGGAATATGAGTGATTGGAGCACAGTATTGTGTACGGATGAGTGCAAAGTTAAATTTTTTAGTGATGACCGTCGCATTAGAGACTGGAGGCGTGAAAATGAGTGATTTTTGGATGCTTGTATCCATGAAAGTGACAGATTTGGGGACCCAATGTCATGGTGTGGGGAGGAATCTCTATATCAGGGAGAACTGACTTGGTAATTCTAAACGAAGGCACAATTACTGCTCAACGTTATATCGAGAAGGTCATAAGACCCCATGTGGTCCCATATGCACAATGAATCCGCCCAAGATTCCACCTGATGCACGATAATGCTCGCATTTATACAGCTAGAGCCACCAGAGAAGACCTAGAGGAGGTTGGAATACAGGCTTTGCCCTGGCCTGTAAACAGTCCGGATCTCAATCCCATTGAACACATGTGGGATTGACTGAAACGCAGTGTTTGAAGCACAATACAGCCCGTATACAATGAGAAACTGCTAATAAACGTCCTGAAATCAAGCTGGGAACAAATTCCTTAAAAAACAATGGTACACCTGGTGAGGAGTGCACCATCCAGGCTTCAAGAGTGCTTTAAAAAACGAGGAGGGCACACCGAATATCGAGGAAAGTCACAAATCAACCAATACCTTAATGTTTTTTTTTTCACTTAATTTTTATTTTTCTTTTTTGTTCGCGCAAAAATGTTAATTTTTAGGAAAAGTGGTGTAATTTTGGTTTTTCGAATTAATCCTTCATTATTTTATGCTGTTTACAATAAAAATCAATTAACTTATCAAGTCTAATCATTAAATAACCTTTAAACCTCAAGAATTTAGGAAAACACTAGAAAAACGTAGTGGCCCTTATTTTGTTTTGACTAGTATAAGTAGGTAAGCATAATCAGTTTTATAATGTCCCCACTGTTTGGACTCAGGCCTCCTCTCTAAAAAAGAAATGGGTTATAATCTGTCGGTGCGGGCTGGTGGATGTCACATGATTCCGAATTATAGGTTTTATTACATGCCGATTTTCTCTTGAAGTTTTCCTTCGCCGTTTCCTGATCAGTAGTGATCAAATTATCATACAAAGTAAACTTTCTTCAATATCCATTATCCATACCATACTAATTTATAACTAAACCACCATAACAAAACCCAATCACTCCCTATCTCCTAGCCTACAAGGACCAGTTAATACCGAAGGCGTGTCTCGCCGCCTGACGTAATTACCTCTTTATTGCTGAAATATTACGGCCAGCCCTCAAGGCCATGTCTCCTGGGGTTACTGCACTCCTGGTAAAAAGAGCAAGGAACCCTCTGGGGTTATGTAATCAAGATGCAAATGTCAATTTTAATTTAGTGTAATTGCATGAAAACGTTTTGGAGACTTGGCTTTTAATGTCTTCCTGGAATGAAAATTTAGTGTACTCGTTAATATTTCAGTAATTAAAAGTATATTAAGTACCTACACTTAGTATTGCTAATGAGCATAGAAGGATGTTTTTATTAATACGATAATTATGATGCCCAGTAAATCCCTTTTTTTTGTATATAATATATAGGTTTGTACATACTTTTATGTTTAGTTTGTATATATATATATCTATTAAGTCTTATTAGTTTAATTTGTAAATATTTGTGCAGTAGTAAAATAAAACTCATTTGAACATCACTTTATGGTTCCATTTTTATGTAATCATGATAAACACCAGTTATTTGTTGCTGAAAGAGAGAAATTTTGATGCATTTGCTTTAGATTCTAAAGGATCTATTTCACGAGAATCGAGACTTTTGCAACCACATACAAGTAGCAGACTAGCAGTATTTGTAGTTAGGTATTATGGTAGCGTCGTCACAAGGTCACATCCTTCCGAAAGAGTAATTAAATCAAAACAACTCATACAATTCGATATGGATAGTCTAAACCAGTTTTGTTTACACAAGCCCCTGTCCATCGCGTGCCGTAGTCGCGTGCCAAATAAACGATACGAGTATATACGACACGCCAGGTAACCGAGGCAACCAGAACGCATGCGTTAACACGTCCACCATCGTAACCAGACCTCCCCACCCTTCTCAACTAACTTAATTCTCCAATATCAAAGGGCTCCCGCTGCAATGGGAAAGCTCTTTCTAAATTGGTTTACAGGACAGGTAGGCAGGTGGGCTATAGGACGCATGCGCCAAACAGGTAACTTACTAACAACCTTCTGATATCTTCTAGTATCCTGGTACGCGGCTGGCATCTTGCCACAGGTATGATCCCAAGGAACAGGTGATAAGGCTCTCACATGGACTCCGGTGATGACCCTATGTGTGAATCAAACACCTGTGGACATGACTCGTGAATATTTTTGATAACATTATTGTGTAACTTTTTTTAAAGGAAATTGAACTTTAATTCAATGGGATACGACTCATCATGACAAAAGAACACTACGTGATTTATCTTTGTCATAAAACGAAAAAAGTTTTCTTCTTTTATAAACAGTTCAGTCATAATATTAGTTCAGCAAAATAACTAAAGTCTACAAAGTGCAGTTACTGAACGTTAAAAATGGTCCGTCTAGCGACGGAACCATTACTCAGATTTGTAACGTCTGTCTTACGCGCATTGCGAGTGACAGCACGTCACAATAAATTGATATACCGCGCTGTTTGGACTCTAGCATTGAACTTCTCAAGATAGGTACCTCATGATATGAGTTATTGCTTTAGAGTGTAAGTAAATAGTCTAATATCTGTTCGATATTATGTCCGTCAATGAAATAATAGGGAATAACTCTCCTGCTGATGCTTAATTTATTCTATCAGAAGGACCAATATTAGTTTTTGGTTCCCAAACAATACAAACAGATAGGAGCAAATTAAAGTTGATTATATGTTTGTCGTATCTTTCTTTTATTAGTCTACATTGTGTCCCTCCGCTGGGCAAAGGCTGCTCTTTTCTCCTTCTCACTAAACCTCTCTGTCTTGGACAGTCTGGTAGAGTTTACTCTGTAAACATGATCAGATCGTTGCATTACCTTGACCGTGGTTGACCTCGATGGCGACGATTCATCTCATGCATGATGCATCCAGTAATTTGGTAGCTTTATTTTTTGTAATCTATAAAGTCTGGTTAAAACTAAAAAATATTGAAAGGACAAAAAGGAAGGTGGCACAGTACTCAAAAATCACACTAATATTATAAAGATCATAGTTTATAAGTGTGTATGATTTTTGCTTCTTTTGTTACTTCTTCACGCACAATCAGCAGAACGAACTTCATTTAAACTTGCATAGGTCTACCATGTATTCTGGAAGCACATGGGATATTTTTTATCTCCGGAGTGTTTTCCATTCAGATAATTTTCTACTATCACACAGACGAAGCCGCTAGCAGCAGCAGTTACTTGAAAATACAAATTCGACGACAACCAAAAATCAATAAATAATAATGTTATGGGTTAATAACTCAATCATCCAATATTACATTCCACATGTCTGTAATCTCTTACAAGCTGTATTTATTAAAGATGCAGCGGTAATGTCTCTATAATAACAATATTAGCATAAAGGTCTGAAGATGCCAAGTCACTTCACTAACGATGGCCTGTAGACATGGTGACGGAATCAGCGATTTGGATAATTTGATCGGATTTTTCTTTTATAGTTATTTTATCAATGGCTACACAAGATGGCGATGTTTGTAATGCGGCTACTATTTAGAGCAATAGAGATTGTAGCACAGAGTATAAATTACTAATCTAGGATTATCATTCCACCGACCCATGTACTAGGGTCTTTAAGTCAAGAGTGAATAAGTTATTTCCAAACAAGCGTCCTCCATCATCGACTACATCATCCCTTCTCTTTAGGTGAGATTAGTGGTCAAACGCGAGCATATCAGTTTTAATTGATAGTAAAAAAAAACGTTATCTAGTCCTTTTACCAATTTGTTTGGCGTTCAAAAAAAAATGTTAATATAAAAATATGAAAAGGAGATACCGTTTCCCATGTTCCGAAAATACTGTCACTGCTATTCCATGTTATTCGCCACCCAAGAAACCTTCCTGCACTAAAACGCTCACCAAAAAATCTATTTACTATGTAATGACCCTAACCCTTTCGCGGCGAGCCGAAGTTTTTAGGGAACCACACACAGACTCTTTAGACCTCCCGAGAAGAGGACGTGCCTCCGCAGGGTTAACTAATGACGACGACAAAAAATATATACAGGTTGAATGGGGAGGGCATTTTAGGTATTATTTTTATGGGCATTTTATTTAAGGTGGGCAAAGCTGGCTTGTGAATTGGAGATTTAATGGTTCCGTAATTATAAAAACCTTACTAGAAGACTGTGAGGTAAATCAAACTAAGAGAATAATTACACTATTTTTACCTTAATTGATGAAAAAAATAATCATCTTCCTGCCCTTGTCCCATATTACTTGTGGTTGGTGCAACACGTTTTATTCTTCCATTCTGTCCGATCACTCGTCACGCCTTCACGAACTCCGTGAAAAGATTATTAATAAAATATTAAAACCATATTCTGAGATAACGACATTAAAATTGCTAATTCAACACACTTAGAATGGAATAGACAAACGAAACCTAAAACAACAAATTAATTTAAAGCAATTAATAAAAGTTGGCTAAAATTAAGTGTCAGCCCTAAAGAAAAGTTAAATCAGAATAAGAAATGCAGTCATCGCCTTGTTTTATAGCCAAATCTAAAATAAATATGCACAAGTAATAAAATTCTAAAACCCATTTTACTGATCAAATGATCACAAATGATCCGTGAACAGTTATAGTAAAGATAACAACAGCCATCAAAATGAAGATATGGATAAAACAATAAATCTTTCATTAATCGACCGGCAGCAAATAAAAATTGCTGGCAACCTAGATTTTAGTAACTTAAGTAACAATATAAAAAATCTAATAACTAGGTTCTCATTCTATATTCTTATGAAACTAACTTTGTTGTAAAAGTTGAAATAAAGGCTCTATAAACTATATAATAATTCGAAATAAACAGATAAACAAAATCGTTGATAATAATGATGATCAATAGCAGTCGATTATAGAAAACATTTTAATCGTCACGAAAGGAAACAATACACACTTGAATAATCTCATAGTTCATGAAGTAACGTTTTCTTCAGCAAAAGAATGAAAAGCCGCTCCTACAAAAATGCGTGATCTTACTGCGTGAAGTTTCACAATAAGCAAATATAATGATTCACTATTATTATCTTCCGTACAAATGTCGCCGAACAATAAGCTATTGACCTCATAAACGAAACAAAGAAGTTCAAGTTCCTGATATCTGGCATCCCGGTCCTGGGTTCGATGCCCGACTCAGTCAACTGTTACAGCGCGGTACTAATTGATTAGAACCATCAAATTTGTCTAGACTTGTCCACCCGTGACCTATCTAGGTCCGCTTAAATTAGATTTCATTAGGGTTCCTTAAAATGAAGATCGTTATAATCTCAAACACCATGACAAAATTTATATATAAATTAAGATATATCTTAGATGAGAAGATTTTGGGTTTAATCCAGCTATTGATTTCCTACTCTACAAATCAAGCTACTTCAAATTTTATAAAATCAATATTCCGAAATACTTTAACATATTCAATAGATTCAATCTTGTCGATATCATTCATGCATCCCCTTTACATGTATCAGAAATTCAAATCAATATATACGCATAATGCAATGTTGCTTCTCATAAATAAATCATATATTCAGTTAAGCTTTTTTACACGACGACTCTGTAAATTTTTAAAGTAGACGTAGTTATAAATGCTATAAAGAATTCGGCCTTAGCCCTGTTAGGAATTCTCACAGTAATCCTCAAATTGATTAATTTTATTTTTAACAAGAAAAGACGACGCCAAACCGCTAGAACGCCTCCTAATCTCGTTGTCTCTTCTATTAAATTGTCTATTTCGCTGTTCCTAGTTCCTACAATAAATTGCTGTGGCTTGTCTCCAAGATAAGTTAGTTTTTAATAGGATAAAAAGATTGTGTCATGCCTTTTGTTCTTCACATATTCTGTTTTATTTTCATGTAGGCCGATTTATTTATTACTATTTCGTGTATTATCTTTACGTTCGTTTAAAATTTCGTATCTGAATTCATCTTTCCTCAAATGAACTGTTATCCTTGTTGGTCGGTTTTCATGAGAAGACAAGCAATTCGACGAAAAACAAGCCCAAACATTACAAAACCATAAATTGCACTTACGATATGCAAACACACATCGTTTGCACTCAGTTCCTAATGTAATTCAAGCTTCTATTCAAACGTTGACTCACCGAACGAGCAGTTAAATTAATATTTTCACTAAACAAGAGCTTATTTAACACATACATCATTATGCGTCGGGACCTGATCAAAAGAATGTTTGTTCTCTGATACAATTTATTGCCCCTGGACCGACAACGTGAAAGAATTCCATTACTCCACCATATATACAGCTTTCGTCGGGCTCTTGTATTCAACGAGAAATGGACTTGAACTTTATACGTTGGCCAGTATCTCTCGGTAGTGTAGACAGATCTTTAGATCTAAATAAATGGCCGTGGGAGGCGGTATTTTAAAGAAAGTGGGAGCCATAAGTGGACAATTAGATCGTCTAACACATAACAAACGCCGCTTCATTAGTCAAGTTTAGTTGTACAGTAATGATGTCATGTATTTGTTAGAAATTGTTAGTATTGTACCCACGTACAAGTACTCACAGTGTCAATTTATCATCCATATTTGTAGAACTAACGACTTCTAGGTCATACATGGCTCTGAAAGCTAAGTGTCAAAATTGAATGAGTGCCAAATCATTTTGGTGACTCCATACATTTTATTGGATGATTGGATTATTTGTATTGTTAGTTATCCTTGTTTTGACAGCTATAATGGTTTGTTTAACTATGAATTGTCGTTAGGTCTTTACTTAGAAAAAGCTGCATCGGCCTAGTTGATATTTTAGGACTCGAGTTAATTTGTATGCATGTTTATTGATGATTCACTCTCATTCTATCAACAGATATAAAGCAGGTCAGCCCTAAACAATTGTCTCTTTAGTGTTGCTAAGCAATAGTTGTATTTGTTTTGCAACTATTTGACTATGGTTGTCTATTTTCCGAATTCTGTCATACTCACTTGAAAACACAGCTTTTTCGACCAGTCATAGAGAAAATGTACCGTGGACACGCCAAAATGAAACCACTCATAAAATTTCAAGTAGGCACATAGACTATTTAATATAAAAGGTGCTGTCCTACAGGCATTTTTTAACGGCATTTTACTTCAAAAATTCCAAAAAAATTAGCAGCGATCTTTTTACCCAAGTACCAGGACACCATAAGTCTAAAGATCACCGTTCCACGTCAATTAGCGCGTAATCTAGAACTATAAAAGTAATAACAGTCGCCAAAATAGTCAACCTATTTTCGTGAGCGACTATACAACAGTAGTTACTGGTCGTAAATCAATTTGTTAGTGCTTTCGGACTAAGCTCAACTGAGACCTAATTCCCATGTGGAATTAATAATGCCACCTAAATTGCAATTAAGATGTTATACGTGTGTGTCATAGAGACATTTGGGGACGCATCTGGTATATGATCTTGGATTAATAATTCATCTGGATCGTTGGGTGGTCCGAGATACAATAGTTTACGTCACTCATGTGGATAATGCTAGTTAAAAATATGGTAATGTAGGTCATTGTAGAGAAACTAATAGGTCTTCTAAAAAAAATTTGGAGACTTATGTCATCGACAGCCTCACAAAGAGGAGGTCGTGTCTCAGTACTGCTAATATTATTGGTAGCTTATGTTGCTATGTATGTTGTATTATAGATAGACAAGTTTGTGTTGTCATACTCAAAATAGTTTTTTGTTCCTCGTCTGGATTAAGGTTCATATAGCCAATATATACGCTAATAATATTGCTACGTCCTTTAAATCGTTTTGGCCAGAGGGCACATTTAATGCAGTTGAGTTCATTAACGTACGAAATCACAGTGTTGATCGTAAAAGAATACTAAAAAGCTTTTGTAAAAATCAAGACGATGATGTAGAGATACCTATACTCAGATAGTTTTGATCTGAAAACCGTTTAGCTCTAATTTAGGTTTTGATTTATAGTATTTGATGTTAACGATGTAATCTTCATCAATCATCATTCTACCTAATTTAGCAATGGGCTCATTAGGTTGGGTTCCATTAATAACTCCATCTAACAAGGCTTTATTTTTGCGGTAGCCACCAACGATACTCGTTTTAGTTGACCTTATAATTCAAGTGTTAATTGAACTAGATTTTGGAATCGCAAATCGTAAATAGAATTCTTAGGACAATTTGTTTAGAGAGATAGGTCTAAGGCCTACTTGTTTAAATTAAGTGTTCTAAGAATATCTGTGTATTTATAGCCTCCTATACATACCATCGGTGGCCATATTATTAGGGACTGTCCCTAATAATTTGGCCACCCACTGTACTTTTATGCCGTTAAATGACTAGGACAAAAGAGCGGGATGTTTATAAAGAGCCTGTGATATTAAGGAAAAAGTGCTTCAGCAATCATTTCAAAATCAATTTTAATTTTACATAGTCTTGAATACGTGGTTATAAAATATCAGCAGCTACTGAATGGTAGTCGGCGGTTTCTTGAGGAGAAGAACCGGCAAGAAACTTTACAGTTATTCTTTAAAAAAACTGTTTTCAATTATTCACTCTAAGATAATGCTTTGCTAGTCCAAAGCTAGATGAATTTTAAAATATATATAAAGCAAAAAGAAGGTATGGAATAAAAGAAAGAAAACAAACTTACAAAAGGCTACCATGAAAAGCTAAGTCCTTAGTCCAAACACACTTTATGTATCTAAAATCCATATAAAAATAACTCTACAAGCTGACCCTGTAACATCATTGTGTATTGTAAACGTTATCAGCAATTTCATCAGTTCACTCATTGTGTGGATTCAGCAACAATGTACTGTAGGTGGTATGTGTTGAAACGAATGGGAGTGGAAGAACGGAATAGAGAAACGAAAGCATAGAATAAGGATGTATAGAAGAGAACTGTGTCAACAGCTACAGTTTTAAAAGTAGGACTTGCTAAAGCGAATGGTAATATACTGAATTAATGAATAATCAGAATCTGTTTTTCCTGATAACTACAATTTAGGGGTCTTTAAGTCAAGACTGAATGGGTTACTTCTAGGCAAGCGTGCTCCATCGTCGGCCATATCATCGCTTACCATCAGGTGAGATAGTGGTCAAATGTGTATTGATAGTCAAAAATAAAACAACTGCTGATGTAAGCTTTTGTGCAAGTTTGGGTGGTGTGATGTGACGAAACTAACTCAGACTAACACACTAATATTATACAGGCGAAAGTGCGTGAAAACGTATGTTTGTTATATCTTCACGGTTGAACAGATGAACAGATTAGTAACTATAGATTCTTGTCAATAAAACGGCGAACTATCATAATTTTCAGTAATCATGGCAATACACTTAACAGACGTATTTGGCGCTTATGCATTAGCTCCAACCGTTATTATATCACATATCCCGCAGTCCCAATACAAGTTAAGCCTAATTTCACGACGGTTATAAATCAATTCTACATAAAAAGGCATAGCTTTAATTCGTTAAACGTTTTTGGACATCACCCACACGCTGAACGCCGCACCCGACTTTCACAACTTTTGTGTCTAAGAGTATCTAAGAGGCTGGTTCTAGACTGTATATTTTTTGAGGTACGACTGTCTAATATCATCAAGTCAGAAGCCAGTAAATCTGACTCCAGTCTTGCCATGAAGTACCGTGTTACCCCAGTTAATGGGTTGTGGAGATCTGGTAGGCAGCCACTTCTCGTAAAATATTGGTATTCAGCTAAATCCGGCTTGACTGGAAGCCGACCCCAATATAGTTGAGAAAAGGCTAACTAGATGATGACTGTCTAATATCAATAAACTGTTGTTCCTGACAGTGTAGAATTAGGCAACGGGATTGTCCGAAAGCGTTACTGATTCCTTCAGTAACACTGGATGACTCGAGCTTGGTCCTTATAGGACGAGCAGACGGCTAGCTACCCATTGCTAATCGACCGCAACCCGCGGTCAATCGAAAGGGCTAAGGTATTGTTCGAAAGAGTTACCGTGGCCTTGGAACGCAAAGGACAAACAAGAAAAAATTATTTGGGGAACTAGCTGAAAGACGTCAATAAAAGTCTGATATGCCCTTTTGCTCCAGTCCGAGAGCTTGAGATGTCATAATATGATTTTCCACTTCAAAAAGGATGCCTTTTCGATTGTTATATCGACCAATATCGCTACTCTGTTTATGTGGGGATCATCAGATCACTTCTCCCGCTCTAGGTGGAATAAAAGTGAGTGTCACACTGTTACTAATTAAAACCCTACTTTTGTTCATTTTGTTGCCCTTTGGCTTCCAGGGGTACGCTTTCTATTTTGAATAGTCCTTTAAAACTGACAGAAAAATCACATCACCTATGTTCTCAGTTAGTACTTACTTCTACTCGTCCATGCTAATATGACAGCTTACACAAAATTGGACTATAAAAACTAGCTGTAGTGACGTGCTAGGTCCAATTTCTAATGCTAATCGTCCTGATTGCCGCCTACGTCAAAATATAATATGTCACTCTCCAAATCAAATTGCTATCGTTTATGATTTGCCTAACGGGTGCAATAAACTATTGATGTAAGTTTGTTTTCTTATATGACGCCATATTTTTTGTGACTAAGTCTGCCTTGGTAAATCTGTGGGGTTTGAAGTGTGTTTGTCATCATCAGTTACAGCTGTTCTATTTGCGTATTTAAAACGTTGACTCGTTTAAATCTACAATATTGAAGTCTGTGTTTCCTGATAGCTACAACTGTTTCGTTACTTCTAGGTAAACACGCTCCATTGTCATAATTATCATCGCTTACTGTCAGGTGAGATAGTCAAGTGCGAGCTTACCCATATTTAAAAAAAAAGTTGGCGCAGTACGTGCTGCGTTACGTGTGAGCGATTGACTCCGGCATGGAACCAAAATCTATATGACCTACAGATGATTGTTCTGGGTTTGGATGTCTTGTGTATGGAAGTTTACTAGTTTGTGAATGCACCCGCTAAGATACAAGAACGATTTTTAGTATTGGGTAATGTTAGAAAAATATAATTAAATTCCCCCATTTGTTATTATCTATCCTTCTTTTATGATCACCACAACTACTAAACAGGGTACAGACAGTAATTCCTCTTTCTCCAACTAGTCCACGGTCCAGTATCGACAGCCACATCATAAAATTTTACCACTCAATCGTAAAAGGCTCAAACACGTCTCCAATACAGACGGACATACAGACAGACATATCGACAATTGTCCCGATAATAAAATCGAAAGTTGGACATCTGTTCCGTTTAATAGATCCATCATACAAGACATTATTTATTTTATGGCAGGTTTTATAACTAAAGTAGTACGTTCTCGTAGCTCAATACCTTTTGAGTCGTAGCAATTCTAATAGCCATACTTATCTACTCGTATATGAAAATGATTTGTAAGAGAGTAATAATAATATCGGGCGAATTTATAATTTTCATAAATGATGGCTTTGAATTGACCTGAATACACACTTTTGAGATACTATACCCGACGACCTGGCGAGGGTTGCGGGAATCCGATGGATGCGAGACGCATAGGACCGGTCGCTGTTGCGACGCTTGGGGGCCTATGTCCAGTGGATGTCTTTCGGCTGAGATGATGATCGTGATATACTTTTGAGCTACCTGTATCTTTAAGAAAGTAAAACTGTTATTGCCAATAAACACAGTCTTGTTTATAAATTTTGTGATATAATTCACAGTTACTTTATACATTATCTTGTTGATTTTACAGATTCTATAATTATTATCATCATCGTCTTTCTGCCCTTGTCACGTTTTATTTGGGGTCGGCGCAACAGGTTTTTTTCTTCCATTCTATTCTGTCACTCTTCACGCTATCACTAACTCCTTTACAGATTCTAAAATACTTGGGAGAAAATTTATCGAATTAGCCTAAAATTTTCAGCTCCTTTTTTAACGAGATCGCGCCTATTTTAATAAATAATAAATCTTAGTGTTCAAATATATTGACACTTGAAACACATAACAGGAATCAATTTGTGAATATTAGATATTTAAAACGGCCACTGAACTTCACTCGATAAATCCCGCCAATTTGTTTTATGATTTGGTAGATCTTTTAAAAAGGTGATTGAATAAGGTTAAGCATGTATGTAGATAGCAAAGTATTTGAAATCTAGAGTACCAGTTCATTGTACTTAAAAGTATGCGGACGTGGGATATCGATTTACTTGAAAAAAAAGTAAGTAACTACTAGCCTAGAGTTGCTTGAAATTGTATCTTTGTTAGTTGTAATTACAATTCAGAGAATCTATTTCAGATCACCTGACCAATCTATGTTATTTATTTATTTATCAATTAGTTCCACAGTAGCTTTTGCCCGCGGTTTCGCTCATGTACATAAAATATAGGCTATGTCACCCGGGAATTACAGCAGCTTTCTAATAGTGAAAGTAAAAAGTGTTTTAGCTATCGCTTCAGAACCTATTTTCAAATATTACCTCTAAAAAAAACACTTTACTTCTTTATAATATTAGCGTAGATTTAGATGTAATTGGAATAATACAACATATCCTAACCCAATTAGAAAACTAATTCACAATCATAATTTAATCACAGAAATTTTACTAAAATGCCTAAAAATATTTTATAAACTAGTAGGCTTCATTCATCAACGATTGCATCACTGCTTAGCGTCAGGTCGGATTGCAGCCAAGCAACAAGTTAAGCTTAAGTAGTAGGTAGGTAATATAAGCATTAACGAACAACATTGGTTACACATAGGTATTGGTAACTAGGAACGTGAATATATAATTTTTAAATTACACGTCTTGATTACTTTATGATAAAAAAATACCAAACTTTAAAATAGTATCTAGGCGATTTTGTACATACCTACTATAACAGTACTTTCAGGATGCGCGAAATGTAAAAAGAGATGTAGTTACTTATAAAAAAGCAGAAAGGCTATTTTCACGGTACGAACCGATCCGTTTTAATTGTTCTAACTCCATAAAACTAATACTTTAGAGGCCAACTCGTATATTTCGCTACATCTTGAAACTTTTCGCAATTTTAGTGCGTTTTATTTAAACACATAAACAGCGTGTTCCTGTTTACCAGAGCAATGACTTGTACTTGCGTTCTGCCATTTGAATCGCAATGTATTTCAGTAAAGTATGGTAGACAGTGTGTAGTAGCTTCTGTCAGCGATTTTACCTGATTGTAATTCGAAAATTATTAAAAAAAAAATATTCCAAAAAAATAATTAGTTAGGGAATTAAAAGTAGTTGATGATTTACCATCAACTAAATTTTTTAATTCATTCATTTTTTTTTACTAAAAATGTCATCGGGGTTGATAACTTCGTTATTCTAATCAACTCCTATGACATTGTTAATAAAAAAGAAATTAATTATTTTTTTTCACTAAAACTGCCATCGGGGTTGAATAGAATAATGATTTTATACAGATTAACTTTATAAAAGTGAAAATTTCATTTTTTGATAGAAAATGTGCCGACGAAAAATTCCACCACTGGGGTGTCCAAAATCATGTACTGGATCCATGGTATTCGTTTGCGCATCGCTGTCTGACACACCCAATATAGCTCCATCTCTTTAATAGTGTAGTTCAGGTCGTAAAATAGATCGTGTTAAAGAGCTTTATAGGGCGTCAGATCATCCAATTCCTTTCTAGCATTTATTTAACCGTCTCCAATCAAATGGTGATAGTCACTTACTTTCCTCAGTCTGTCAAACCTATCATCATCTTTAGTTCAGTAGTAGGTACCGTTTTGTATTATAATATAGTAAGTAGAAATGTCTGTATTGAGGTTTGTACCTCATAGTAACGGTTGAGAATAGTACAATTGTTTAGCTTTACGTTTGCTTTCTTTGAACATTTTAGTGGTAATTCGCAGGGCGGTTTTACGAGCTTGCGGCCCTATGCCAGTTATTTGTGTAGTTTTGCTGCGAAAACTATATAAACAAACGTTGTTTCTAATTATTCTTTCACGTCTTTTTTGTCTTGATTACTAGATATTTAAATTACTAACATTTTATATTATAACTTCTTGTTCTAAAAAAAATGTTTTCTGCGTAACATTAAAAAGTCAGTCTCTTTAATGTTACGCAGAATTATTTTTTTTGGTAAATGACGAGATCTTTTCTGTAAAATTGTGGTAAATGAGGAAAAGTCTTCGAGGTCGTGGAATGCAAAAGGTAGCTAAGAGAACACAGGTAAGTACTTAGTGAAAGTCTGAAACTCTCTTTCACTCCACCCAGAGTGAGAGCAGTTATTTGATTTTTTTCCACTATAAAAAAGTAAATGAGATCTTTTTTTCTATGTAAAACATCATTAAACCATTGCAATGTTGTTCTAGGAAAATCTTCTCTGACCCCTTAGTTTCCGGATTTAACAAAAATTTAACTTTACCGTGTATTTTCAACCAGTTTATTCTCATCATTTCACGCTTTTTGTAGAACCTAGAAACCGTTCAAAGAATGACTAGACTGTTTCTAGACAGCCTTTACACCATGTCAAATCAAAAATAATCTAAAACAAATCTCCCTATTAAAATACATGATGACTAATCTAGTCTCAATCTATCGGACTTGTCATAGTATGCTGTTGCATAGCACATAGCCATTTGGTAGTGTTGGCTAGGCCAGGGCTGGGCAAAATATATGCTTTGCTTTAATTGAAATACAAATTAAAAAAAAATTGTGTCGTAAGTAATTAAAATACGAAATACCTTTAAGTAAGGTATTTGAAATATAAAATACAAAATATTAATATATATATTTTAGCTATTTTTAATTGAAATACGAAATACAAAATACAAATAAGTAATCTAGACCAGCACGGATTCATTTTTATTGTGTTTTGTTAGCCAATTTTTACGCAGTCATAGCTTACAGTAAACATATCAGGTGCTGTGGAGCCAACTTTAGTAGCTACTTTACCATCATTACAATCTCGCCTCGCATTCATATTCGCAATCGCTAAATAAAGATTAAATGTATTTTAATGTTAAAATGTATTTGGAAGTCTCAAGTATTTGAAATACTAATTACAAAATACCTTGGCGTAAGGTATTTAAAATACAAATTACAGATTACATTTTAAGAAATTAATTGAAATTCAAATACCAAATACGTATTTGTATTTTTTACAAGTAATTCAAATACTGCCCAGCCCTGACTTTGGCTCCGGGGCAATATTCTCATAGATTCGCGACCGTGTTTTATGTTCTGTGAAACGCAAGTTGGAACATTAACCTCCGGTTCGTGGGTGCATGCGTAGGAACACTAAAAATCTGGATAAGCTATCAATCAACGCCTTAAGACTAACGGATGTAGGGCTGGCAGATGACCAATGGTGTATTGGGTTTCGGTTTCACTTTTTTTCTTTGTTTGGAATACGTGTTTCATTTGCAGGAAGCATAAATAAGTAAATGATACGCTCACATATTCGTAAGTTTAAAATCCTCATAATATAGGTTTTATAAAATAAAGAGTCGCATCTTACCCAAAATTTACTGAATGGGTTTTTTATGCAGTTTTCTTTAATAGACAGAATTATTTACAACTTACTATATATGCGTGTTGTAGTAGAGAAAAGACGAGAATTGCGAAAATTTCTAAGACCCATGTAAAGCTGGGGGATCGCTAGTAAAAAATTATAAGTACATAACTTCAATTGTATGTTATTTTACTTCATACATAAATATTTTGTGTGAAATTATTTTCCTATTACTCTTTTTTTACAGATATGGTAAAAGCGATTTCTATAGAAATAAGCGTCACATTTATAGCTATTATTCCGTTTCCTTCTTTTTGTCTTTTATTTTATGTGTGTCCAACTGTCCATGAATGATTTATAAAAACAAATATTTGCAGTACAGGTGCAAAAAAAAAGCAAAAGCATGGTGAATAATTTCTATATTTCCTTTAACAAATTTTTATCAACAGATTTTGTCCAGCGCTTTGTAAAAAATAAGAGCAGAACTAATAAATACTTTGACTAACTTTTCAGTCATATTTAAGTTAAAAGAATTATTCTTTTTACTTCAACCTGACACATTTTAAAACTGACTTTAAACCAAATTAGCTTCACTCATCATCTTTTTTGTTCGTTCTACTTGTCAAATAAGATTTTTCCTCATATTTTTGAAGTCTTCAATAAAATCTTGAAAGGTTGTTAACCCTAGATCTGCACTTAGAGAGGCTAGTGAAAGAAAGATTTTGGATAAAAAATAGATTCAACAATATTTATTAATGGCTCTCATACGCATGTCTGCGTTGTTTTCAACCGATACACAATTTACGCCGTGTTTAATGTTTCTCTTTATAGTTAGTGATTCAGCTACGTGAATATAAGCAGGTGTAAGTATTAAATGGTTTAGTGTCATGACTAATAGTTACTAAGACTATTTTATACTGACATCTTGCTGTATCCTCCTTTAGTTTATTACAAAATTTGAAGGTTGGATTAGAAGAGTGCAATCTAGTCCGGGTTTTATTGTTACAATAAACCAAGAAACAAAGGGGATACCATAAAGTGGGATTACTTTGGCCCTGGGTTGTAAATTTAAACCAATGGAAACATAATTTCTCATGTTCCTATTGGTTAATAAGTTTGTGCCAAAATTACACGTGAGGGCCAAATTAACCCCACTTTACTGTACCTTGTTTGTTTCTTAAATATAAACGTTAGTAGTTAGCAAGTTATACCCTAGGGTCAAAGTTTCCCTAATTTACTCGGTACCTAAGATCTTTTCTAATCGTGGGGTTAGACTTTTTTCATCGGAAATTTTCTTTCCAACAGTTTCGCAGGTTTGACGTACCTACATTCATTGAAACAACACAGGAAAAAAATCTACGCATATACAAATATGAATTTCCATTCCACGACCATTTAATCCGTGTAACAATGAACTCTTCAAACCAAAAGCGATTTCGCGACACCATGACGACGTTGAGCGTTCAACATAAACTAATCCGATTACTTCACTTCATAATGTGAGTTAAATTGAATGACAATCATTTTGAGGCAGATTAAAGAATTTGAATACAGTTTAAATGACAACTTAATTCAACTTTAATTCGATAAAGTTGTTGATTAATGATCTTTTAAAATTAAATTTGTCAGCTGTTGTTACGATTAAACATTCCTATGCATGGAGCGAAAACTTAAAAGTTGATTAAAGGGTACGTAAAGGAAAAGCCGGGACTCTGGGTCGAAGGCAAAGAATGATGAGGTTTAGTCAGTAAAAGTCGGGCACGGCCCTCCCGCTCTGCCCAGGCTAGGGCAGGCGGGGGAAGTCATTTTGATGATTAGGTACCCACCTAAAAAAAAGGTATAAGATGAAAGTACTAGGTTATCATAAATGGATTGGGCGTTGCAGATACTCTGTAGTAGCAAAAATTGACAGCTAGATAGCGAGACAATGGCATGTAGGTGTTCACGTATGGATTGTGCGTTTTGTAATGTGCTTTGTATTTTTGTAATTCAATTAGTCAATATCCCTGAGGGGATATACTTATACTAAGCAATAGGTCGACAATAAATTGCAGAAGTAAAAAAAAACATACAATAATAGTGTTGCAATATGGTAATGCTTGGCCCACTCCTACCAGGGACGCATAGCAAGCAGGCTACTCAACAGTTAATCCTTTAGGATCCTTGAGTAACCTTTAGAACCTCAAACTATTCTGTCGGCTTTCTCTAATAACAATCTAGTAATTACAGCTGTCTACAGAAGTAAAAAAATAATAATAAAAGTATTTCAATATGGTAATGATTGGCCCTCATCTACCAGGGACGCATATAATGTTAGAAGGCTACTCAACAGTGCCTAAAAAATGATTGTGTATTACATTAAAGAGGTCGCAAAAAAATGACCTGTTAATCCTTTAGGACCACTTTAAGACTAACCTTTAGAACATCAAACTATTCTGTCGGCTTTCTCTAATAACAATCTGGTAATTACAGCTGTCTAACTAACTCAAATGTATAGCCAAGCAAAGATTATGGAGATTAATTCCAGCTGGGTTCTTAGCGAAAGACATTAATAGCAATTGTTGGCTATTAAGCCGCGTGTCTTAGTGTGTGTGGCTAATTAGTCAATCGATGTCAACGGTAATATAATCTAGAGAACAATTAACGAATTCTGAGGACGTTGACAGAAGTTGACGTCTGCTAATCTCTGGGTGATCTAGATAGACTCGAGGCGCCAATGCTAATCTTGTATTATTAATTAAAATGTATTGAATTTTATTGTTACTATGCTTTGTATTGTTATCTAAGTCGAAGTTTGGTGGCTTCGGGTGTATTAGGTGCGTCATCTCTCACGATTCATACGGCTCGGTTAGTCGAATAAAAAATACGTCTGACGTTCAATCAAGACTTTTTTTAAAGTTTCAATCTCGGGCGGAGCAAACTTCTGTTTGTATATTTTGAACTCTTGGTAGAGTGTTCTATTTTATCAATAGCCTCAGGAAGTAAGGATACGTATACCAACCTATTTGCTAAGATCGTAGTATACTGTCCACAAGAGATGTTATGGAGCTTCATAACCGTATCCGAATTGTTGTATAAGTACTCGTATTTGAAATATAAGAAAATATACCTTAACGGATATATTTTTTTTGGATTGTGGCGAAGTCTGGCTGACAGGTTTGACAATTCTTTGTTTGTTTCAACCGGCCATACATGACAATTTGAACTGGAAATAAGCGTAAAATCTAGCTATGTATGTGTATTTTACTCATCATCATCATTTACTATTGAAGTTTTAAAATTTTGAAATATCAGCAACCGAAATTATCCTAAACTAGTGGATGAATCCGAAATAAATTATTATCCGTATCCGAAACCGGCGTCATATTATTCCTACTTATATCCGATATTTTATAACCATAGCAACAAGGCTAAATCTATTGGTGACGAAGCACCAAGTTAAGAACACTCCTTGCAATGTATAATAATGATTTCTTGTATTTATTTAATGTCAATTCCTTACTAACGTAATCAGGCCAAGTCGAAGTGTTTTCGAAGCTCGCTTGTGTACCCTAATGGGTTGAAAGCTTTCGATGGACAGTGTAAACACGGCTGTTTGCTGGGTCAACGAGGAACATGCTGTGAGCAAATACGTATGAAACTCTATGATTTGCATCTTCAAAGTATACTTGCTTTTCAAAAAAATATTAAAACATCTGCAAAAAAAAAAACAAAATTGTCAAAATGTTATGGTAATTTTTTTTTGGTTCAAGATTTATCTCAGTAAAATTAAGATATAATTATGTATTTTATCTTAATTTTACTGTAAATAAATGTTAAATAAAATGAAATACATTGTTATAGCTTGAAATTCAATTATTTAACGGAACTCTGGAAAAGAAGTGTTTTTTCTATCGTAGTTTGAAATCGATACGTATTTATCATGACTGTGGATTTACGCTAATTAATTTGTCTTGACTAATATAGACATCCACTATTAATTTTATACTGCCTACTGTTTTGCCTTCCAGCTTACCAAATGTGCCTATCAGCGCCATCTACAATCCAAAACAAAAAAAACCGCCACAAAAAAAAGTCTGGCTTCTAAATTCAAATCGATGGAACATCGCGATAATCTAACTGTTATTTTTAGCGTATCGCTGTGCGAATGCTAATCGCCTACCAGTAGACGCGCCGGCGTCAGCGCCGCGGGCGGTCGCGTCGTGCGTAGGAAACAGCGCGCGCGCACCGCATCGCCATCGCACCTCTTTACATAATTTAACTACATAAATAACTTTTAATGGGAAACTATTGATAGATTTTAAGAGCTTTGGCTTGGTAATGACTGACAACTGCATTAGTGGTTCTGTAGATTAAAATATCTGTAAATAAAATAAAGCTTCCAAGTCTTTGTAGGTAAATGCACTTCATAAAGCTCGGAAAACATAATGGCTGAAAATTGTTGAGACAATTAATGTATCTACATAGGTTCAGTGTTCGCTTCAGTAAACTATTTTGTTGCTTGGTAACTATTATATTTATCTTTGCATTTTTTTTTAGCTGGTAGTTTGATAGTACGTAAAAATATCCGGTAGATATTATCTATTCTATACTCTATACTAATATTATAAAGAGGTAAAATTTGTAAGTTTGTATGTAGGGGGTAATCTCTGGAACAACTGGTCCGATTTGAAAAAATATTTCAGTGTTAGATAGCCCATTTATCGAGGAATGCTATAGGCTGTATACCATCACGCTACGGTCCACGGGAGCGGAGCAGTAATGAAAAAATGCGGGTGAAACCGCAGGGGACAGCTAGTTTACTGATAAATTAAAAAGTTCCTTGTTTATTCGCCAACTGAGTCGTAGCTCGTAATTTATATTCTTCTGTAATTCCAATCACCATCATCTCCCAAGCCTTTTCCCAACCAACTTGGAGTCGGCTTCCATTCTAACGAGATGCCACTGAACATCCGTGTTACCCATGGAACGACAGCCTATCAGACCTCCACAAGCCTATTACTGTGCAATGCGATACTTCTTAGATAGACTGATGGTCAGACTTTCTGGCGCCTCACTACCGGCATAGGCCTACCGGCTTTCCGAGGCACAGGGTATCAGTAATACTTTAGATAAACTAAGAAAGACTGACTAGGGACTAGGGTTGACTGGTAGAGAATGCCTTGATGCATTAAGTCCGCCTATGTACAGTCAGCATCAAAAGTCGATGAACAGAATCAATATAACAAAACATTTTATTTTGATCAGATTAAACACATTTTATTGCGAACAGGTGTTTTGTTATGTTGATTCTGTTCATCGACTTTTAATGCTGACTGTACCACCATTGTACATAAAGTGTAGTTACTCAGATACCCGCGAAACGAGACACAATAGTAAAACAATAACAGCGCGGTCTCATAGGACCGGTTGGGGATTCAAACGTTAAATAAATAAATAAAGTACATAATAATGACAAAACACATTGTTCAATTCATATTACACCGGAAGAGCAGCATTGGAAGGCTTCTACAAAGTGGACCGATGACCTGGTAAGGGTTGCGGGAATCCGATGGAAGCGAGATGTACAGGACTGTTCATTGGGGCGACACTTGGCGAAGGCCTATATCCAATAGGAGACGTCTTTCGGCTGAAATGATGATGACGTTGAATTCATATTGTTAGGTAGTTGCCTGGTTTTGACCCCAAAATCTCACGCATAAGATGCAGACAGCAAAAAAAACTCCCAGACATCGTTACTTTTAAACAAATCTCCATTCTTTACCATCCAATCACTATAACTCTTAACAAAAGCTCCTGCATACAAACTGACTAACTACCCACCTTCGACTGATTCGTTCGTCTCACACAATAGACTGCCAATGTATGTACTTATTAATATTCGATAGAGGACAGTACTCCGCTGAAATTTATGATGGTTTATTATTAGGTGTAGTGTCATAGTGATATCATGGCGAAATTAAACATATGCGCCAGTGGCGGCCTCTGTCGCACGTATATGTAAATGGCGTTTTAACGGTTACTTTACTGCGCAGGAGTCGTGAAGCTAATGTTTAAGTTAGTCGGTCTGGATTGCATTGGGATTGTTCTAGTGTTTTATTGTTTTGATGACATGTTTATTGTTTTATATCACGAAGTATAGTGGGGGCCTGCGGGTAAAAGGACCGTAGTGATGGTACTCGCTTTATACGCCCGCCGCTTTATGCATTGAACTACAATGCTGGCAGATTTCTTGAAACTTATTTCGATTTGCGGTTTATATTGAGCAGAGGTCTTGGGTTCAAACCCAGCCAGGCCTCTTAGTTTGTGTTATTTATTTCAGCACAACTGCTCTTCAAAATGGTGACAGAAAACATCGTGATCCTGCTATGCTATTCTCTAAAAGTCATTTTCATGGCGACGAGCTCATCGTCGAGACAGCCGTCGAACAGCGAACGGGTCTAAATCCCAGCAGTAGGAAATGATGGAGGAAAGATTTATTATTTCAAACTTGATAGCTAGTTAGAACGCACCGATTATAATGCGTGTATAGAGAGCTTTATACAAGAAGCTTTACGAGCTTGTTATGCAAGGCCTCACATAGGAATAAACCAATAATGATGCTTATAGTTTCTCTCACATATCGTGACTATATGAGCTTTTGAAGCTATATAATGGAGCTTGTGTTCGAATGAATGCAGATAACGTAACTGATGTTTTTTTTTGTTTTTTACGGGAAGAAATTAGTGTTACTTTGTTACCAGGACTCTAGAAAGGCAAAATGAAAAATGCCTGACTAAAACCTACCTATATTCTTAAAAGTGAAGCACATCCTTTTGGGGGCCCTGGAGCGGGAGAGATATCTCTCCTCAAAGTCCTGGGTTGACGAAAGAGAACCCTGGGACCCTGGAATTAGGGCAAAGAAGGAACAGGAATGCGTTTTAGTCAGTCTGACTTCTCCCATTCTGCCCAGAGCGGGAGAAGTTATTTTGATGATTTCACACCTTAAAAAAATCCTAAAAAAACACTACCGTACCTTGATGAAGTAAACTTTCTCAGTCTCATCACCGGTCCATCATCCAGCTAATTGCAAGCGACATGTCGGACGGATGCCCCGTCATTACGCGTGGTGTCGGGTGCCGTGGCCGACACAGTCAATTAATTATACCAGGCTGATTAGTAGGAAGTGGTGTTGAGTGTCAGGATGTTGCCCGTTCTGGAGAGGGAGGCGGAAAATAGTCCTTTCGGATGACTATAGATGTTGGTTGTAGCAGCTTTTATTTGAACTGGTTAAGGTTGTAATAAAAGATAGGAGGATAGGTAGATGGGAGTGTTATAAAACAAATGACGGTCCTATACCTCTAACGGCCGAAACCAATAACCTATCGATCTCCAGTTTTGGCATACTAGAGATTGTAAAACAAATGATACAATACAAAAATTATCATGTTTTCCACATGTTTTCTGTTGTTTCATTTGTTTTTCTATCTCCGATATGTGGTAGATAGGTTATTGGTTTCGGCTGTAAGGTAGGCAGTACCGGATTCAAATAGTTATTGTTGATACACGTGGAAAAAGTTTTTCAAGGCGACCGAGGGGCGAGGCAGAATTCGCCTAGGTATATGCGAGGGTGTTATGGAGCAAAGTGCAGTAACTAATTTCCACCTGTATCAAATGACGTTTTTCAATACACTAAGGAAGATATGAATAAACGGACGTTGTCGTGCGTGTCGTGGACCGGCGCTTGCTCTCGCTACAATTTGTTATTTATCGTGTCTGACACGATATGACTACTTACTTTTCCGACTAGCGATTGACACGTATGACTACTTACTTTTCCGCACTAGTGCAGAAAACATGTCTGCCTGAATGAAAGCGGTAGGGATAAGAGCGGGTTTTGGAATAAGTGTCTTCTTAAAAAGATTTTTATTATCCTCAATAGTCGTGAATAGGCTTCCACTCTCATGCTTAAGATCTGCACTGTCGACTTGGGCTCGGTCTTTACCGGATACTAAATATTACAATACCTATTACATAACAACTAGTTATTAGACACCTGTGTGCAACTACAGCAGCCTCTGTTGGCCGACAGTCGTTTGTTTTCACTACAATGTTTGACTGCACAACAAACGGGTGTTGTATGTTCGTCAGTCGTGTTTAAATGTCACACTTGACGCAACCGTTTTTGCAAAGAAACATAGGAAATTGTTAAGACACTGTCAAGCATAAAATGTTGGCTAATGACTGCACTGTTGGTGTAAGCTGCTGCGCTGTCCGTTCGATTCCTGCATGGGACAATTATTTGAATGGCCTACAGATAGTAGAACCGTGGTTGTTTTATGCATTTCATTGAGTGTGTATGTTTGTATGTTTTGTGAAAGGGCTGAGCGGATTTAGATTGTTTTTTAAGAATAAAACAGCACATAGGATATTTTGTTCGCGACTATGTACCTTTGGGATAATTCTGTTTTCACACAGGCGAAGCTGCTGGCTACAGCTTTCGCTTTTATGGACGTATTAGAGGTACTCATACATGTTAAATCTTATACATGATTGAACCTGTACCATGCTGATGCTTGCTGATTGCTTAGGATATCTAACTGACACAGTTTTACATAAATAACTCTTCTCATTCTTATATAGAGAATGTTAACCATGGTTTCTTTTGTAGGGTGGGATATAATTAACATGACATCCCCCGCTCTAAGCGGAAATGTCGGGAGCGCTTGTCAGACTTCTACTGACAAAAACCCAGTCCTGTTCCTTCTTTCCTTCATTCCAGAATCCCGGGGTTCTCATTACGTAGACCACAGCTATTTACACAGGTAGTTTTTCAAGGTGTTTGATTAAATAATGTGGGATACTGTCTATTTTAAAGTGAAATTCTTGAGCATAGTTTGACTTCTCCATCAAATTCGCAAATGATTTCAACAGTCGGTCATTGTTCTAACAAATCATGCGCCTGCGACTGTTTATTGGCAAAGATTGAAGCTCTCCGCGGCTCCCTTTGACGCCGACTGTTCACCTTAGGTTCTGTTTACACTTCTCGTAATTCATCGCTATTTGTTTAGCAGTTACAAAGAATTCTTGGCAGAAATGAAAAACTCTTGTTCGCCTACTTCGATTTGGAGTTTTGTTTATTCTAAAATTCTGTAAAAGACGTAAAAAACTACAAACTTCATACGGAGAGGAAATGATCTTTTGATTTTCAATCATATCTCTTGATCTATCTTGTTCAGGTAGATACATAATGTGATAACATCTATATAGTACTTATACGAAGAATTGTAATGCTAGCTTCTGGCTATCGGCTGCACTTACAATGTTAGTGTGATTTCGAATCGATAATAGATAGTATTTATTAAACACTTTATGCACATAGAAGTACAGAGGCGGAGTATGAAGTGGACTATGTAGTATGTTAATTCTGTTGGAAAAACCGGTCAACTACAAGTTCGACTTGCGCACCTAGGGTTCTGTGTATAGTTACCTAATAAACGTAAATATTTTAAATGGAAAATTAATTATTTCGTTATATAAAGGTTTTCAAAGTTTACCTAGTTTATTGCCAAAATTCTAGGTCAACAGAAAGCATCTAATAAGAAATATAAGTTTTAGTTTTCCTTGCAAGTTTTAAAATATGCCTTATCTTTAGATTGTGTAGACCTGAGAAGTTTAATTTTTTCACTGTTCGATGGGGTAGGAGGCGTCAGTATTTGATGTTATTCTTAGCTCAATACTTCCACGCGTTTCTGAGAAAAAGTGTCTTGTTTATCAGACAACCAAGTGAACGTATAAGGTTCCATTTTTGCCGACTGAATCCTAAAAAGAAGCTAAAGACCTCGGAGGCAACTTATCGTCACACTTATGAGTAGACACTTATCCGGACAAGTGTATGCACAGTTTGACCTCCTTCCAATATTTGGTTAGTCTAATCCGAGGACCTAAAACGAAAAACAATACAAACGTGCACATTATTATTATTCGTACCACATCAATGCACTTTGCTAATCACTCTACTAAATAATCAGAACCGCATACGCAGATACTCGTATAGGTAGACATAGCGACCGGATACCACCGTCTTAAAAATGTATTACCACCACTTATCTGGCTGCATGAATCATTATCGATGTGTAATTGTGCATTCGTGTCATACGACGGTCGTATTTGCATCGTAATATTCAAATTATTCAGACTCATGCAGCCTTGGTAGCCTAACCTGATGTTTGAGGACCATAGTATTAAGGAAGTTCGTCCTTTTGAGACTGACCTTCGGTTCCTAAATGTTTTGAGATGATGAATTGTGTGATACGCTACGGTTGATCCAGACGGAAGATAAGATCAATTTGTCTGTTCATTCAATGAATTATATCAGTCAATGGGTCTAATTTATAGTGGCCTTTCCTCTATAGTCTACAGCCTTGCCTGCAGTTTATTAGATGTAAAAATCATCAGATAGTGGTCTTCCAAACAACCCCTATCTAGTTGGAGAATCTTATCATTCTGCCAGCCGCTTTTTCCGCTTGAAAGTAATCTGTTTATTATACATACTACCTGTCCCCTGCGGTTTCACCCGCATTTTTCGTTACTGCTCCGCTCCCGTGGGTAGTAGCGTGATGGTATATAGCCTATAGCATTCCTCGATAAATGGGCTATCTAATACTGAAAGAATTTTTCAAATTAGACCTGTAGTTCCAGAGACTACCCCCTACATACAAACTTACAAATTTTACCTCTTTATAATTTTAGTATAGATTTAGATAACATACCTATATATTCGTTACAATACCTCACATATTTTTTTTGTAGTTCTTGCACCCACGCCCTGGTTTGGCGAGAGGAAAAAATTCTAAAAACATCTTACAATTCGCGGGGACAATACCACGGGGTGGACTACGGCCCATTCCCACTCCTAGAGAGGCCTGAGTCTCAGCAGTGGGCACATTATAAAGCTGATTATGCTTATTATTAATATACAACACTAAATCTAAGGTGCGTTCACGTGACACCACAGACTTATGTGGCAATCGAACAACCCATCAATGCAACGCCACAACCCAAGAGCTACAAATTTAAGCTCACACCGCTTTTTAATAGCTCATAACAGTTTTATAACCGAACCATCATGCTGACTAATTAACAGTATTAAAGAGCAATGATACGTTATTCCGACTCAGATTACTTTGGTATTAAGTTTATATAAAACTCGGTACAGACTGCTGGTACGTAACATGCAATGTATCAGAATTGCTGTAGTGTGAACCCCTCGCGCGCGAACAGAGCATTGCAACTATGCAAGAATATATACTCGTATACTATCTTATGATTAGGTCAACCTCAAAAATGTACCAATAAAAGGGTATGTTATTGCTTTCTACTAGGGTGTCCATAGACTAGTAAGAAAGGGACACACTACCTCTTTCTTTTGTCTTGCTAGACAAATTTTTCCCCTTTTGCTTGTAAAAATCTTGCAAATACGACAATTAAAATTTAGTGCACTCCAATATGTGTAATATTGCTTCGAAATGAATCCAGCGTATATGGGGTAGAGTGTTTATTTATAAGGTCCTTGCAACTATTTATGTAGGTAGGTATGGTAAGCTCGGTCGGTTCGTGCGCACGTTACGTCAACACTTATAAATGCTCCTTTCATGTTACATTACATGTTACATTACAGCGGTCTGTACTCGACTTAACGAAGTAATGAAGTTACTCTCAGCTCGTGACGGACCAGCCTTTGTCTGGCCATGGAGAGTAATTAACTCTTTGCTTTCATCACGATATTAAGGATCAGTGTCCCGTGGGACTTGCTTCAGTTTTGGGGGCCTGACTCACAGAAGATGGGCGGACGCCGAACTGATTTGGTTACATATTACGCGGAATTTGTTTGCGGAACTGCGTCCTTTTATTTTGTTTGTTGGAATTGCATGTGGGGTGATGGTGAAAAGTATGAATGAAAATCTGAATTTAGTTATTTGAGTATATGGCTAACGGTCCTGACAGACGTTATCCAGCCCGAAAGCTGATTTCGATAGAAAAATATGAGAACATGATTGCAGCGCCACCTACCGGATCAAATTGTATTTTCAGACCTAGACAAACAGATCTTAAAGTAGGTACTTAATTAATAAAACTTTAGAGGTATGCGGAACAGAGTGTAAAGTGGCGCAAGCCTCCTCCGACCAGACGAATGTTATGTCTGGTGGGCAACTGCCCGATAGATGATTCCGGGCTGTCACATCCGTTCAAATTGCGCAGAGAACTTTAAATTTGAGAGAAATTGCGCGATGCAGGATTTCGTGGTTCTTAAGTGACGCCTTAGATGTCTTTACACAACCCTCACAATTCTAAGAAATCAAATACTCCTAAAAATCGCTGTGCTCTTCTAACTCGATCTATTACATATAATAGAGATGTTATCGACGCCTGCCCAAAGGTACAGTTAGAGCCATGAGTCCTTTATCAACGAATCCTATCGACGTTTCGGTGTTCGACAGACGACACCGAAGATAAACGATTCGATTAAACATTTATTTACATACCATTACCTCTTATAATTGGTCGTTCGGACTGTACTTAGATGTTTGAATTCGATAAATATGTTGGTTTCGTTTTAATTTGATAGCGTTTTTTTGTTAGGGTACCGTACCCAAAGAACTCTATTGCTTTGACTCCGCTGTCCGTCTGTATGGTTCATGAGTCTGGTGACAACCAGGGTCACATACCGCGACAGCTACACAGATGACGATATGAAAGATGATGTGTTTCTGTGTTGTTATAAACAACAAATACTAAAAAAAAAAAATAATAAATAAAATAGGTAATTAATTGTTTATGTGTGGTTGCCACACAACAAACGTGATCTTTTTACCATTTTTTGCTACGTTCGGTACGGAACCCTTCGTGCGCGAGTTCGACTTGCACTTGACCAGTTTTATTTTATTTTAATTCTTTTGATCGCAAGTAATCTTAGAGCTACATATTTATAATTAAAAGAACATTTGTAGTTATTCGAAAATAAGGCTGTGTGTAATTAACATGTAACTTAAGTTAAACGTCCATCCTGAACGTAGTATGTTCAGAATCGGCTACTGAATCGATTCCAGCAATTTTTTAAATATATAATTTAGGATAAAATGTAATTTTTACTGTCAGACTGTTACTGACTAAAACCACCCTTATATTCCTTCTTTGCCATTGCGTTCCAGGACTACTGGTTTCTCTTTCAGAAGTAAACCTATGGTCCCAGTAAGTTTTAATCCTTCTAGGCCCTACAGTTTTAATGACAGTCGTAGATAGGGAATGCAATCCGGACTATCCGTAATCCGAAAAATCCGGATATCCGCACATTTTTACTCGACTTGTAAATCCGGATTTGAAAATCAAATCCGCGGATTTTCTGAATATTAAGAAATTTAATATTCAGAAAATTAATTTAATTTAATTCGCGATGATATTATCAACTTTTATTATTAGTTTAGCACTAGCTTTTGCCCGTGGCTTCACCCGCGTGGAAGACGGATAACCAAGTAAATTCAGAAAAAAAATATCGTAACGTGGATCCAATATAATTTGTGGTCTACCCGTATGACAAGTTGCAATGCATGCATGCCCAAAAAAGACTGAATATCTTTTAAGGCGCCAAGCGTCATCATGCTGACAGAAAAAAGTATGAACTAATTACCAAACCTACTACATTCTTTGGGCACGCCATAATTATGGCCCCTCTTTGAGAAGTGGTTGAAAAGACGTCACTGCGTCCTCTCCTTCTACATGACACAAGTCCTCACCGGACGTGGTAAGTTCGAGAGGTTTCTGCGCCGGATTTGTGCGAAAGAAACGTGCAGGTGTCATTATTGCGCGGATCGATCGCCTGGAGGACATGGTGGAGCTTATGGTTAAGGTGTGACGTTTGACTGTCTTGTCGGACGAACACTAGGTTCGTAAGGGCGAATGCTGAGCGTGGGTACTGGGCTCGAACTAAAGGTCAAGCAAATAGTTCTATTGGGTTTTTCCATTAGGAATTACTCTATAGCTGCCCGGAGTTTGGAAGTTGGTGGTATGATACCCCCATGCCTCTGAAAACACGTCAAGCTGTGGGTCCTGCACCTGATCTCTCTCCAAGCGTGTTGAATTGCCTTCCCATCTGAATATAAGATTAAAAGAACAGAGAGTGCGCCAGTGTCTGCGTACACACTTGTGCACTATAATATCTGCAGTATGTAATACATCAGGCTTCCAGGTTTCGGTAGGCATCAGGCCACCGTGATCAAAATTCGGTCTGGAGGACTTTTATTAAAGGTACTTATGCTCCGTTTGGGCAATGACCACACACGCCGGGTCCTGGTACGGCCCATGGACCAGATCGCAAAGGAATGTGACAGGCGGTCGCCTGCTTCTGCGAAGCAGTAATGCTAGCAAAGGAGGCGACTGCACGTGCGAGGGAATGATCCTCACGCTCCAGCTCCCGGATCCAGACCCCGATTTCGATGGCGAGCAATGGGCTCATCGACCCCACCACAGCGCGTAGTGTGTCTCAAGGGGATACAAATCGTAGTGTCCCAGCTGGGTCAAAGCCTACTGTTGCCATGGGTTATGTGAAAGTGAACCCCGGGGCCCTAGAGCTAAGACAAAGAAAAAGAAGAAGGAAGAGGAGTGGATTTTAGTCACAAAAAATCTGATATCCTGCTCGGCCCAGAACGGGTCATTGGATAATTTCCAACCCAAAAATGGAAAAAATATACATTCTTGGTCTTTAAATGTTGGGAAAACGGCTTCTTGGAGAGGCCGTAATCCACCAGGCGGGCCCAGTGTGGGTTTGTGGATGCTACATGTTCTAAAAGTTTTGGTTCTAGGACTTACCGGTTTCCTCACGATGTTTCCCCTCGCCGTTTTGAGAGCTACTGCTCTCAAAACGGCGAAGAGAAATCGTGTGAAGGAAAACATCATGTTAATAAACTAATATAAGTAGGTTTTTACGGATTTTTCATGAAAATTAAACAATTTTCATGAAAAATCCGTAAAATCCGGATAATCAGGATTGGACACTAAATCCGTTTTAAAAAATCCGGATTTTTAAAACACGACGGATTTGCATTCCCTAGTCGTAGATGACTCGAGCTCAGACCGGATGGTTCCCGGATAACCGGACGGCGAGTTAATCAGGGAATATAAGGACACATTACTAATACAAACATTCTTCCTTTCACACACATGTTTTATATCTGTAAAGTGTATTTATAACATGTAACTAAATAACGTTGTTTTATTGTTTCAGATCGCTGCTCCTAGCAGCCATCGTATTAAGTAATTGTATAACATGGACGGCGTCCAGGCATCACTACGCACATAATGTGAGTACATATAATATTTTTTATGCTTTGAAAAGAAAGCAAGAAAGAAAAACGGTTTATTTACACGGATAGACAAAAATAATAATAATAATGAAAAAAAAAGGGAAAATATGCGTCAGTTGCACGCAAAACGGCCGAACGCTCAGCAAAATGCCATGCCCTCACACATAAACTTCTTCTTAGCATGTCGATGGCAAAACTCGTTAAATACCTTGCCTGGCCCAGTGTTCAGCTATAACGGCAATGCGGTCTATTGAGACCAGGATGGAACGTGGGACATGGTCATGGCGGAGAGATGCCGCACAAGGACTAAAGATCGGAACCGTCCGAGAACCCCCATCAGTGGTGATGCTTTTTCTATCTAAGTACCATATATTATATACTCGTACATCATACTTTATATTAAAAAGGCGAAACTTTATTTTGACATTGATAACCTAAATGAAAAAGCAGATAGCCAGGGAGGCAAAAGAGTATGTAAAGATCGTGCATTCGTCGACGGGGCGTCCTATTCCACGTTAACTTCAAAGACATGTCAGCAAGGTTGATGTGGCCCACTGAAGGGAGTAGGCCCAGTAGGGCAGCCCACCTGTGTCTATCAGACACACAATGTTAGAAAGAGTTACCGTGACTCTAGAACGCAAAGAGAATCTGAAGGAACGCAGGTGGATTTTAGTTAGTAAAAGTCTGATATCTTTACACTTTACCCAGAGTAGGAGGAGTCATTTGATGAAGGAGAGATACCTTCAAAAGAACTCGATAATACATTGGTAGTTACTACAGGCAGCAGGCAGAAACTGCAGAGCATCACTTACTGTAAGTGATGCTCTGCAGTTTCTGCCTGCTCACATTAGGGGAAGGCGTGATATTGTTTATGTATACGCAAAAGAAATAGACATGGAATCGAATTGGATCTAATCCTAGAGAGCGTCGACCGCCAAACCTTGACACTGGGTCTATCGAGCGACCGCGACCGCGAGCGATCGTCCACACTTTGTGCTAGGGTTGTGACGGATTTTTATCTCCGCTTTTGCAAACATGGAATTGTGTAAAATATCAAGCTCGGTATCTGCCTTTTTAAGCGAATTGTAATGATAGTCTTGTAAAGAAAATTGGGTCTAAGAGAAAATTAAATAAATAAATAAAATTAATTATAAATAGATAAGTCTGCGCTAGCCAATTATGATGATCAATTTTCTCCAAATTGAATCGATTTGGTGGTTGGTGGAGTTGGTGAAATTTCGTTCACGTAATACTTTCGGGGCGCAATTTAATTTTTAAATTGTGTCGTTCGACAGATCAATTAAAAGGGTCACAAATGTATTTGTTTTTCATAATTTCCAAATAAGATGTAAAATTACTTAATTAGATAACAAGCAAACCTATAAGAAAGACGTTTGTGTTGTAAAGGATATATAAAAAAAAAGATTTGCTTGAAACCCTGTACTCACGAGTCTGCCTCGCACTTCGCCGGTTTTTCTCTTCAATATTTTTTTTTACTCCTCCGCCTCCGCCAAGACGACTAGCATCACAACCCTAGTGTACGACATTAACGACCATTCGCGACCAGCCGCCTGTAATATTTCAATCATCACATCGCACTCGCGAATGAGTAACAGACGTTTATGTGATCACCAATTCATGATTGACGAGTTTCGTAAATAAATTCGCAAAGTTGTTTTATTTGAAGTAATTTAACCATTTTTAAAGTGGCTAAGAGGTGATGGTACTCGCTTTTTGATGCAGATTTATTGGTGGGCAATTTAGAAATTTATCTTAGTTTTTTTATGGGGTGTTTAACTTATGATTTGTTAGACCTATTTTAAAATCTGTGATGCATGATTCTAAATGTGGTGTCTACTATCTATTTGAAAGAGTTATGTTTAGCACCATGGTAAGGTTGGCAAAGTTGCATAGATAGGGCTCTTAACTGCTCAAATGTCGCATGATACCACTAGGTCTCGAACCTAGAATGATGGACATGCTAGCCTACACCGTAGGTTCATATGCTTATGAACCTATGGTGTTCGACGTAGGTTCAAAATACTTTCATACTTAAGGCGTTTTGAACTAAGGATAGAGGTTTTTTCATTGGTTAATCTTTCAATACACATAGCTTTTTGTCTTGGAAAAACAACCACGATTGACGTGGTCCTCAATACTCCAAATTAAGGCAAAAGGACATAAATCAATTTTGTAATTTTGTTATTTTTTCCCCATCTTCCAAATCTGTCTTGGGTGATTTCTCTTCTTGATCATTACTCAATAGGTCAAAAATAACCAAAAACTAATATGAAGACATAGTCAAAAACTAATAAACGACCTTATTACAATTACGACGAGTATGTTTCATTAGATTTCTTTGAGTGACGCGTTTGATGAAAACTTGTGGCAGTCCCAGCGTGAGATCATGTGAGCCGACCCGTGGGTATTACGAATAGGGCTGGCAAATGATTAATTTCTATTAATTTTAAGATATTAATAATAATAAATTTATTTTCACCATTGTTACAAGATTTTTTTAACATAGGCATAATTGCATAACAGGAGTTGTATATTACCTGAATTACTTGTTATTATATTATTATTTTACCAGATCATACTAAATTATTTTAAGACGTACAAAAGAAAAGTTAATCTATCCACTTTTTGTATTTATTGCTAAATAAGTACATAAACTATACAAAACGTCAACAATTAAAAAACTTTGAAACATATTTCTTTAAGTATTTTAGGTCCAAAATGAGCTATGAAGTAAAAAGTTTCATATCTTATTGTTGAACGCTTATTTAAACTTTTAAGTAGCCATCAAATAAAACAGTGGTCAATCACAGACTACGAGTAATTAATAAATAGTAAAAAGAGTCCCCGAGTGAAATACCAATACTAAAATCAATCATTTGTCCGAGTACCCGACTTGTAGGTCTGAACAACGACTTCTTACTGATCTTTGAAAGTGGGTAGGAATTTTTATTATTTTTTATTTTCTTTCAATTTTTTTAGATATAGTCAGAAACATTGAAGGTTGTCTTCCAAATGATAGAGGCACCCAGGGCCCTGTTACCTAGACCCGGAAAAATGTCTGACTCAGTCTGCATTCCGATATTTATAGCACAGTTGACAGCATTAATATTTAGTGGCTGCATCTTTATGAAGAGCACGTTTTCCTATCGATGTAGACAGCCATAGTCAGAATTTGAGACACCTATTGAAAATATAAATAAGTAGGTACTGAAAAATACATTCCCTACCAGAGTGGTTCCTGATAGCTACAACTTAGGGGTCTTCAAATCAAGAGTGAATAGGTTACTTCTAGGCAAGCGTGCTCCATCGTTGGCCACATCATCGCTTACCATCAGCTGAGATCAAACGCGAGCCTATGCATAATAAAAAAAAACATAAAATAAATAAGGTAGAGTGCGTCTAATGAAATCGTGACCTGGAGTTTAAAAAAAATTAAGTTTGCAACATTATTCAGCCGCAATGGTAGTAAATAAAAAAAAAACCGGGCAAGTGCGAGTCGGACTCGCGCACTGAGGGTTCCGTAGTAATTTACCTATAAAAACAGTTCAATCGAACAATTCGACAGTCTCGAAATGTACGTTTTTTGCAGTATAAACGGACGAATCTTTTTTTCCCGTCACTTTACCAATTGAATTGAAAATTGATTTTTGCACAGCTTCAAGGGACCACGGACCCAATTATATGGTGTTAATTTTAACTCAATACCTCTAACTTACCTATGAATAAAGTTCTATTCTCGAATCGAGCGTTGAAGATTTTTCAAAAAAATAATTCTTGTGACTTAACAACAAATTTTCAGTTTTCAGACTTTTCCCTATATGAGTGCTATAAAACGTTGCTTCATGCAAAATTTCAAGATTCTAGGTCGACTGGAAGTACCCTTTAGGTTTTGATTCCCTTGCGAGTACTTGCGAGTTTCAAAATATGCAGCTTAAATTGCTGTTTCTTTTGATTGCGTTGACATAGAAGTTTGATTTTGTTACAGCTTAAAGGTATTATAGACCTGAGTATTTGGTATGAATTTCAATTTAATACCTCTACGCGTTTATGAGGAAATGGGTAGTAAGTTTAAAATTATTAAAAAAAAATATATTATGTGATGTAACTAAAAATTTATGGTTTTCGTAATTTTTCCTTTATCTATGCTATAAGACGTTGCTTCGTACCAAATTTCAAGATTCTGAGTTCACGGGAAGTACCCTGTAGGTTTTGATTCCCTTGCAAGTGTCGAAAATTTGCGGCATAAACGGCTGTATCTTTTGATTGCGTTGGCTTAGAAGTTTGATTTTTTCACAGCTTCAAGGGACAGTAGACTTGAGTAATTGATATAATTTTCAGCTTCATACCTCCACGCGTTCCTGAGAAAAAGGGTCTTGACAGACGGACGGACAGACGGACAACAAAGTGATCCTATAAGGGTTCCGTTTTTTCCTTTTGAGGTACGGAACCCTAAAAAACAAGTAAGTATCGATAAATTTTTCTAGTACTCTGTTAGTAATACCACATACATTTTTTTTGGGGTTAACCTCTTTTTCTCAGGTCGCGCTTTCATTAGACGGACAATAAGTGACAACCCTAATCAAAACTAATAGAAAAACATGAGTATGGCCATAAATCTAATCAGGGTTGGCGCCTCCCGATGGGCACACGCTCATCCCCCCCCCCCTCTACCCCCATTGCCCAGTAAGTACTATTTCTGGATGTATGACTTGATGATCAACATACGAATTTATCATTTCTTTAACTTTAGACACGTGGTATATCGTTTGTAATCGTTAATTTTTGGATGATGGATACTGCTTCGTTTATTTAGATCAGTTACATTGTCTTAGACAGTTATTATAGATGATTGTGCATAAGTAGGATTGTGGCGATCAATTATTGACTGATTTCATCGGAATTCGGATGCCTTGTGAAATATTTTTATAAAATCAATCATTTATCATTTGTTTAAACATGTCTTATAAGTAATGACTTCTTTGAATACATTTTCTGAAATTAATATATTGTAGAGTCAGTACTTTCGGAAATCTTGATCTAGCTACACATTAATGGCGTTCTAAAAGCCGGTGCCTTTGGATATGCAGATGACAGGACTGTTCCTTAGACGCTTATCCAACAAGGCAAAGACTCAACTAGCTGCAAAAAAGTTGGAGATCCTAGCAAAGGAGACACGTCGTTTTATGCTGGAATAGCTGGTCAACCGGGTGTAGGGAAGACTGATCTCTGAAACTAATCAATTAGATAATTTTAAGCCTATTGACAAATGAGTCAAGAGGATCAGCGCTAATGATTCACTGGTCCAGTAGAAGATTCGAGGACTTATGCAGACGGTGCACAAGTCCTCGAACGATGAGTTTGAGGCCTTGTGCGATGGCGAGTTGCTTGTAGATTTATATCGGTTCAATTTAAGAAGTGTGCGTCGAAAAATAGATTATAAATGATAATATAAAAAAGAGTTGTTAATTTGTTCAGTCATAAGCCATGAAGAAGATTTCATGGCTAATGACTGAACAAATTACTTCTCGTATTAACAAATGCCACGAGACTATAAGCTCTTCAAAGCGTCTAAAGTTTACTCAATCAGCATATTTCTCCATTCATTACCCACCTCTTTAGACTAATTAAACTTGAATGCTGGTCGTTTCCTGCCGTCGCTTGTCACAGACAGTTGGAGCACCTATCGAGAGGAGGAAACGAAAATAAACTGTCACCTACAACCTGTGACGATACTTCATCAATGAGCACCCTCGCTTAGTATGCAGCTGTGGGCCGGACTTGGAGGCTGTATTTATTTTAAAATACCATTAACCTATCCATACCTGCGGAACGAGACACAATAGTAAGACAATAGCAGCGCGGTCCTATGAGACCGGTCGGGGATTCATGAATTAAGAAGCTATCATATGACATAGATTTGCTGGGCGTTGCTGGGTGAAAGCGCTGTAGATACTAGCGTTGAAGCATGACCTATGAATTGTAATTTAAATAAATCGATGAGTTGTTAGAAACTAACAGTCTTGTATCCAAACAAAAAATATATATACTTTTCTCGTTTGACAGTACACCGTTTGTGGCTGAAATTTCAACAAAAAAAATCAACTTTTATACTGTTTAACTGTCACCTACAACCTGTGACGACACTTCATCAATGAGCACCTTCGCTTAGCATGCGGCTGTGGGCCGGACTTGGGTTCTGTAAGGATAAGTGCATGGTGAAACAGATGAATGGAGTTAATTCGAGGTTTTATAAAGGCGATAATCTAGTTATCTAAAATACTATTAAGAAGCTATTATATGACATTGATTTGCTTTCTGGGCGTTGCTGGGTAAAAGCTCTGTACTAATTTAGGCATGGCTTATGATTTGTAATTTAAATAAATTTATGCTTTGATAGAAACTAAGTGTCTGGTATTAAAGCAAAAAATAATACAAAAGGTATTCAAAGTTTTGTCCATATTCTTCGTCAGTTTTACGGAACAACGTTTGTGGCTGATATTACAACAATTTTTATATTGTTTAACTGTCACCTACAACCTGTGACGACACTTCATCAATGAGCACCTTCGCTTAGTATGCGGCTGTGGGCCGGACTTGGATTCTGTAAGGATAAGTGCATGGTGAAATAGATGAATGGAGTTAATTCGATGTTTTATAAGGCCGAAAATCTAGTTATATATTGTAAAAAACAGTAAAGAAGCTATCATATGACATAGATTTGCATTCTGGGCGTTGCTTGGTAAAAGCACCGTACTGATTTAGGCATGGCCTATGAATTGTTATTTAAATACATCGATGCTTTGTTAGAAACTAACAGTCTCGTATCCAAGCAAAAAATATATTCAAAGTTTTTAGCCCTATTCTTTTCTCGTTTGGCAGTACACCGTTTTTGGCTGATATTTCAACGAAAAAATCTTTTAATTTTTTATATTTTTTAAAACTTTTATATTTTGTAACTGTCACCTACAACCTGTGACGACACTTCATCAATGAGCACCTTCGCTTAGTATGCAGCTGTGGGCCGGACTTGGAGTCTGTAAGGGCAAGTGCATGGTGAAACACATGAATGCGGTGTTTTATAAAGGCGAAAATTTTTGTATTTTTTTTAAATACTATTAAGAAGATATCATAATATGACATAGATTTGCATTCTGGGCGTTGCTGGGTAAAAGCCCGTACTAATTTAGGCATGGCCTATGAATTGAAATTTAAATACATCGATGCTTTGTTAGAAACTAACAGTTTGGTTTAAAGCAAAAAATATATCCAAATTTTTTAACCCTATTCTTTTCTCGTTTGGCAGTACACCGTTTTTGGCTGATATTTCAACGAAAAAATCTTTTAATTTTTATATTTTTTAAAACTTTTATATTTTGTAACTGTCACCTTCAACCTGTGACGACACTTCATCAATGAGCACCTTCGCTTAGTATGCGGCTGTGGGCCGGACTTGAAGATTCGTAAGGACATGTGCATGGTGAAACAGATGAATTTTGTTAATTCGATGTTTTATAAAGGCGAAAATCTAATCATTTTAAAACATATTAAGAAGCAATCATATGATATTGATTTGCTTTCTGGGCGTTGCTGGGTAAAAGCTCTGTACTAATTTAGGCATGGCCTATGATTTAATAGAAACTAAGTGTCTGGTATTAAAGCAAAAAATAATACAAAAGGTATTCAAAGTTTTGTCCATATTCTTCGTCAGTTTTACGGAACAACGTTTGTGGCTGATATTACAACAATTTTTATATTGTTTAACTGTTACCTACAACCTGTGACAACACTTCATCAATGAGCACCTTCGCTTAGTATGCAGCTGTGGGCCGGACTTGGAGTCTGTAAGGATAAGTGCATGATGAAACAGATGAATGGAGTTAATTCGAGGTTTTATAAAGACAAAAATCTACGTATTTTAAAATACCATTAAAAAACTATCATATGACATTGACATTGTCTTGCTTTTTGAACGTTGTTGGGTCGTGGTTGGTTATGGGCTCTGTACTAATTTAGGCATTGTCTTAATTAATAAATTAATTGTAATAAATCGAGGTTTTCTTAGATACTAATAGGCTGGTATTAAGGCGTAAATTAAATAGGTAAAGCGGTTCACCGTTTGTTGATGTTATCTCAACCAAAAAATTAACATAAAAGCTTAGCAATGAAAGAGGTCCACAATGAGCGAAAGTGCTCAGAATATGTCTGTTAACTCTTGCCATCAAGGCTGGTGGGAAACGCGCGCATATATGGTAGGAAACTTTGATGCTGGCATGGCAGAGAGTTCCACACTAAGAATTGATTCAAACAGATTTAAAGATGACATAAAAACTGCATCTCTTTCACCCCAACTCCGGTCAATATCCCCAAGCACTCATCGCCCGCAGTGCAACGTTGCAACACTCGCGTACTTCGGTAATGTTCCTCAAGTGGTTTATCGTCATAACATTCTACACACAGACAGCGGTGACGCGCGTTTTATTCCTAAGACCTGTATCACACCGCGCGTTAACTAATAAACGCGGCGGGCGGGTGTCTGCTATGAGTGAAAGTGCTTAGAATATGTCTGTTAACTCTTGCTATCAGGACTGATATAAAACATAGAACACTGATGCTGAGTGGTGGAAAGTTCAACAATATGTGTTGATTTCTTCTTCCACCTCGCGTCGTATTCCTCAATGCTGAGGGTCGTGACTCTCTTGCTTCATCACTTTGTATGATATTCTTCCATCTGTTACTGTTTCTGGCAGTATGAAGGGCATTGTTTATCGTAGAGACAAAAGCGGTGTGGATCTGGTTGGGCTCAGTATATTGGTCTGCACCCACGAGGCCATTTTCCATCCAATTTACTAGTCACAATGAGCCGTTCAAGGTTGTCACCATCTTTTCTTGTATTGTACCTATGTATTGATTTAAACAGATTTAAAGATTACACAACAAATGCACCTATTTCACCCCAACTCCGGCCCATCTCCCCAAGCACTCATCTCCCGCAGTGCAACGTTGCAACACTCGCGTACTTCGGTAATGTTCCTCAAGTGGTTTATCGTCATAACATTCTACACGCACCCAGCGGTGACGCGCGTTTCATTCCTAAGAGCTGTTTCACACCGCGCGTTAACTAATAAACGCGGCGGGCGAGTGTCTGTTATAAGCGAAAGTGCTCAGAATATGTCTGTTAACTCTTGCTATCAAGGCTGATATAAAACATAGAACACTGATGCTGAGTGGTGGAAAGTTCAACAGTATGTGTTGATTTCTTCTTCCTCCTTGCGTCGTATTCCTCAATGCTGAGGGTCGTGACCTTCCTGCTTCATCACTTTGTATAATATTCCTCCATCTGTTTCTGTTTCTGGCAGTAGGAAGGGCATTGTTTATCGTAGAGACTATCGCGGTGCGGATCTGGTTGGTCCCAGAGTATTGGGCTGCGCCCACGAGGCCATTTTCCATCCACTTTTATTATCACACATCAAATGTATATCTTTCATCCCAACTCCGGCCCATCTCCCGAAGTGCTCATCACCCGCAGTGCAACGTTGCAACACTCGCGTACTTCGGTAATGTTCCTCAAGTGGTTTATCGTCATAGCATTCTACACGCACCCAGCGGTGACGCGCGTTTTATTTCTAAGAGCTGTTTCACACCGCGCGTTAACTAATAAACGCGACGGGTGGCGCGACTCTATCAACCCACCTTTTTTATGAACTGATTTAGTTTTGAAGTATACTTATTAATATTAGTTTTCATTATTTTATAGCTCTCTATTCGAAACGTCGTTAATATTTATCGATAAAAGTGATTAAAATATATAAAATTATTTTGATGAAAATTATGAACTGATGCATTCCATTGAATTTTAGTCCAAAGGTAATTTTATTCATATTGATGTCTACAATTTAAATTATACTTTGGTAGCAGGCTTCAACTGCGTGAAATTACTTCCAAGAAATCATGCTCTTGAGATAAAAATATTCGTATTTTCTAGTCCAGAATCTCTACAAGCGCTTAACGCGATTCAGATGACGTTTGAGCTATATAGGACACTAGCAGTCCGTCCCGGCTTCGCACGGGGTAGACAATTATTTATTTTTGGAAATTTTTCTACATCTTCGGTTACATTGTTCAAATTTTACCAAGGATCCCTAATTTTTTCAAAATGAAATGTAGCGGATGTCGAATTGGAAGAATGTAGCATTCTATTGATGAAAGAATTTTTTAAATCGGCCCAGTACTTTTTGAGCCTATTCATTACAAACATACAAAAATAGGTACAAATCTTTCCTCTTTATAATATTAGTATAGATATATTATAGCTTTATTCCTCTTTCTCGTTCACACGCCTGTCATTGTAACACTTCATGGTAAGGCCCCAGGAATCTGGATCCGGATAATCAGAAGCCAGTAAATCTGACTCCAATCTTGCCATGAAGTACCGTGTTACCCCAGTTAATGGGTTGTGGAGGTCTGGTAGGCAGCCGCTCCTCGTAAAATACTGGTATTCAGCTAAATCCGGCTTGACTGGAAGCTGACCCCAATTTAGTTGGGAAAAGGCTAGGCAGATGATGATGTACACGGTATCGAGTACAGCTTTCATCAACACCGTTATTTATTTATTTAGTCTTTATGCAACGCAATGTACAAAGGCGGAATTAATGCCATAGAACTTTGTATGGAGTATGTGAACCAGCCTTAAGCCGAGTTGTCGAGTCAAATCGGAAACACGTAGATACGGCTAGACAGTGCGTTTGTTAGCCCCACGCACCTCGGCAAACAAGACAAGTGTGACCACTTCAACACCGCAGCTTAGCAGCGTGAGGACACATTGTTTATTTGATCAGGCTCAAGCGTTTCCTACTTCATATGTACGAATTTTGCTTTTTCTTGTCGGTTTTTTGTTGTATCCTGTAGAACTTGTAGGACTAATAAAATTTTTCACTGACTTCAAAAAGTTTTGACTTCTCCAGAATCATTCTTAGCTTTAGCTTTGGGCTACAGCTAACAACATAGCCTCAGCATTGTTTTTTATTTCGGACTTCAATGATCCGGTTCGAAGGACCAAGAAATACGGATTTTTTTTGTTTTAGGTGTGATAATAAATAATCAGGAGGAAACCATTTTGAATTAACAAATTTAAACGTACTTATCACTTGTTACTTATTGTATTTTCTTCTTCAGGTACACCAACACCGCACCAGACACAGGCGGCAAGGCGCCGGGTTGTATCTACCAGCGTCTTACGTCATCCCAGGAGGGGAAGGCAGTGGCCCGTGGGGAGAATGGGGAGAGGTGTCCCCCTGCTCCAGAACCTGTGGAGGAGGAGTGGCCAGCCAAAAGAGGATATGTTTGCAGCCTGGGTAAGATGAAGCATAAATATTCTTACCTACATTTAAAATTCGTGGATTTTGCCCGCTAGAGCCACTAGCAATTTAAAAAAGATAATAGTAGTCCTATAAAACGACAATTAGAGTTCTCCACGAGATTTAAACATATAGAACAGATCGACATCATTTCTCGGGCACTTGGCCGAACTAGACATAACACCCATTTGGCCGGATAGACCTTACCTTGCACCAGGTGTATATGGGACTTTACTCTCTGTTCCGTATACTTCCAAAAGTATGGCAAATACTTGAACTGTCTTAGTAGTAAATGTAAGTCCTGTTAAGTTTCGAGAGATTCCGTCCTCATCATAATGCTATGTTTTGTCTGCAGGCCAGAAGGCCAGCCCCAGTGTACGGGAGGCGACACAAAGTACTTCTCGTGCCAGACGCAGGACTGTCCCGAAGGCTCCGCCGACTTCAGAGCTGAGCAGTGCGCCGCCTTCAACGACGAAGCTTTCAGGGGCTACAAGTACAAGTAAGTAGTCCGTCACGTATATTATCTTAACTTAATTTGACTTTTTTTTAAGACAAAGTGTTAGAAAAGGCTAGAAGACTCAATGTGAAAGTAACAACAATTTTAGATTTTGGTGCACCTAGTATAAGAGTAGGTATGTCATTGGTCTAGAACTCTAGAGCAGTGATGTTGTTCAAGAGATCAAACCTAGCCAGGCACGCATTACTTTGGTAATTTACTTCATCATAACTGCTCTCAAAACGGTGAAGGAAGATATCGTGAGGAAACCGGCATGCACTAGAACCAAATTTTCGAAGATTTATGGCAACCACCAATTTGCACTGGGACTTGGGAGATTAGTGGGACAGCACATTCTTTCTCTTAGAGAGGAAGCCTGAGTCCCAGGTCCCAGCAGTCGAAACATAACATGTCATTGATATTTCAATAGTCAGTAACAACACAATCCATAAAACCTAAAAACAATTATCTAAACGTCTTCTCTCATTCCTAGTTGGATGCCATACACGAAGGCTCCGAACCCTTGCGAGCTGAACTGCATGCCGCACGGGGAGAGGTTCTACTTCCGACACAAGCTCCAGGTTATCGACGGCACCAGGTGTAACGACGAGTCTTTTGACGTCTGTGTCAATGGCGTATGTCAGGTAAGACGCAACTGCTATGCCTTGATCCAACCGCCTAACTCGAGTCTCCTGTGGTTGAGTCTCGTGGCTATTAAGCCATTGTCTAATAGGAGTATTGCTACAATGATCGCCAAGTCCACATTTCACATATTGACAGTCTCACGAGTTAAGACTTGGTTCAATACTTCATTTTTTTTTATCTTTTTCGTCTTCCATCCTTCTGATATACACACATCAAAAGTGTCTAGGGATCAACATATATTTTTGCAATAACTTTTCTCCTGATTGATATTAATTAAAATTTTCTTTAAGTGTTTCAAATAAAGTGTTTTCGTTTGTCACAGTAACGATAAACCAAGTCACCTTTGCATTAATAAAGAAATTTGCCATTTTCCTAATAAAGGGATTTTTGACATTTGAACCACTAACATTAAAGTTCGAAAAAAAGACTGAAATAACAGTTTTCTTTAAAATTTTATTGGGTAACTTAAACAATTAATAATCCGTGTTTCTACCGCGAACACTAACAACACAAGAACATCGGTTTGGCATACTCAAAATGAGTTCATCCAAATCACGCTGTGGAATGGCCGCCCATGTTCGTTGCAACAACAAAAAAAGGTCTTCTTGCGACTGGATACCCTCCATATTCGGCAGAGCTCTTCTCTGTAGCATATCCCATGCATGCTCAATCGGGTTCAAGTCTGGCGACTGAGCAGGCCAGGGCAGGACATTGATGTTAGCTGCGGCGAGAGTCTGTCTTACAACTCTTGCGGTGTGCGGTCGTGCATTATCATGCATTAACTGAAATAAGGGACTGATTTGCACTTGTAGAGGAACGATGACGTCTGATACAATCGTCTCAGCATAAATTTGAGCGTTGAGGTTGCCTCTGATCCAAATCAACTCAGTTCTTCCGCCGATCCAAATACCCGCCCATACCATGATGGTTCCACCACTATAAGGATGGACTTCCTGGCAGGATTTTAATCGCTGTTGGCGTCCAGGGGTTCTCGAGTGTCGTATACGTCTTGTATCCGGTCTCATACCAAAACGAGACTCATCAGAAAAGCACACGAAACGCCATTGTTCTTCTGCCCAATTTCTGTGTTCAAGAGCCCATTGATATCGAATCCTACGATTGTGCATTGCTATAGGTGGTACCCGTAGCGGTCTTCGGGAATGAAGGTTCACTTCATGCAAGCGGTTTCTGACTGTTTGGTCGCTAATTAAGTTCCCTGAAGAGTGATGAAGCCTCACGGCTAACATCATGGCGGTTATTGTTGGAGCTCTTCGAGTTAAGATTTGAATGTATCGGTCTTGTCTCCGTGTGGTGCAGCGATACCGTCCTCCATGGCGCTCAGCCACGGTACCAGTGCTTCGGTAACGTGTCCAAAGTCGACTGATAACACTCTGACTTGTATTCAGAGCTAAAGCCACAGTACGTTGCCGGGAACCAGCTTCTATCATTCCCACGACTCTGAGCATTTCTTCCCTGCTTAAATGACGTCGCCGCTCCATAATAACGTTGGTTTTAATCAGTAGTAGGGAAACAGTAGCACTAATAATGTCTTCAATGCGTTGTATGTTTTTATAGGGAAAATATTGGCAGCTGATTTTCATCTTTTACTCGAATTTGATTCACAGTTCCTGATTCAAATTATGAAATGCACCAAAAAGGATCCATATAAATTTATAAAATCATAAATTTATTACAAAGCCACATCTCAATCTCAAGAAATCCGCATAAAAATGCTTGATCCCTAGACACTTTTGATGTGTGTATATTGCTACACTAGCTTTTACCCGCGGCTTCGCTCCCGTCAAATGACTACCCTACATATCCTACGCTACCCCACCCTACCTTCCCTACCTACCCTACACTACCCTACCTACCCTACACTACCCTACCTACCCTACACTACACTACACTACACTACCTTACACTACCTTACACTACCCTACCCTACCCTACACTACCCTACACTACCCTACACTACCCTACACTACCCTACACCACCCTACACTACCCTACACTACCCTACACTACCCTACACTACCCTACCTACCCTACTTTACCAAACTTTTTTTTTAGAATTTTTTTCTCCGTAAGAACCATCATTGCACTTCAAGGAACATTTTAAAAACAGAATCAGCCAAATCGGTCAAGCCGTTTTCATGTGATGTCGTGACAACGAAAAACGGGTTTCATTTTTATATATATAGACTAGCAGCCCGTCCCGGCTTCGCACGGGGTAGACAATTATTTATTTTTGGAATTTTTCCCGTCAAATGACTACCCTACATATCCTACGCTACCCTACCCTACCTTCCCTACACTACCCTACCTACCCTACACTACCCTACACTACCCTACACTACCCTACACTACCCTACAGTACCCTACACTACACTACCCTACCCTACACTACCCTACACTACCCTACACTACCCTACACTACCCTACACTACCCTACACTACCCTACACTAGGTACCCTACACCACCCTACACTACCCTACACTACCCTACACTACCCTACTTTACCTATCTTTTTTTTTTTTTTTTAGTTTTAAACTATCCTATCTCTCAAGTTGGATCGAACTACACATGGTGTGCGAATTTTATTATAATCGGTTAAGTGGTTTAGGAGTCCATTGAGGACAAACATTGGGACACGAGATTTATATATATTAAGATTAAGTCTTTTAAATTAAAAAGAATCGATCATAAAAATAACTTCTTCTTTTCGTGTTGATGTACTCTGACAAAATTTTTCTGCCCAGTATTTGGCAACCTGTAAGACTCTGATATAATATTGGCTTAAGAACTCATTCGGTCCTTCAGTTTAGCATTTCTATCTTCAATTCTTCCAGCCCGTCGGTTGCGATATGATGTTGAACTCCAACGCGCGAGAGGACAAGTGCCGGGAGTGCCGAGGGAACGGCGCTAACTGCCGCACCACTGCAGAAATCTACGACTCACAGGATCTCATGAAAGGTAAGCGGTGTAACAACGACGACGTAAACAGCGATCTTAGGTCAAAGTGACGTTAGTCCATTCAAAAAACTTTAAGTTCTTACCTCATCATCAACCTGCCTAAGTCCCGTTTTACATGGGGTCGGCACAACACGTTTTTTTCTTTCCATTCTGTCCTAAGTCCCTTCTCTTTCATATCACTTCTCACACCTTACCACCTAACGTTTTTACATGTTGTATTTTTAAATGTATATATTTTTTTCCTTTTAGGGTACAACGACATCTTACTGATACCTGCAGGCTCTACCAGTATTTTTATTGAAGAGCTGGAGCCTTCAAATAATTATTTGGGTAAGTCTTCAAATTAACTGCTCTATTGCTTAAGTGTAGGTAACTGCAGTTTACTCAACAAATCTTTGAATTTCTTCAGCCTTAAGAGCGAAGAACGGCACGTATTACCTGAACGGTCACTACCACATCGACTTCCCGAGAACCATCATGATTGCTGGCGCACCCTGGACTTATGAGCGCAGTCAGCAAGGATTCGCTGCTCCGGACAAACTGCGCTGCTTGGGACCTACCACTGAACCTTTGTATTTATCTGTAAGTAGACCTGCTACTTGAATTACAAGACTCCTTTTTTTCCTTCTGGAATTGCAATCAGTTTTATTTTGATTCTGCCTACCTTAAAAATATGGTTTAATAGCTTCTGCCATCGGTTTTACTTCCAAAAAAGTAATTTTTCCTTAGAAACTTTGGATAGCTGTTTCATCCACTTAAGGGTTGACATTTGGAAAATCCTCTCTTAGTTCTCGTCTACATCATAAAAGGAACACTTGTGTAAAATTTCTCGTTCCTAGTCCTAATAGTTGTGCGTTCATACATATGTCACTCAGACAGATTCTCCTTTTATATACATACGTATATACGAAAATAATATTTACACACACTTTCTATCGGTGAGATAGTGGCAGCCTATCAAAAATATAATAGCTAATCTCAGCGATGGGTTTTAAAACTAACTAGCCTATTTTCAATTCCAGCTTCTTCTCCAAGACGTGAATGTGGGGATCAGGTATGAGTACAGTGTGCCGAACAACACAGCGCCCCCTACCGACAAGCGATACAACTGGGTGCACGAGGAGTTCACGCCGTGCAGCGCCACCTGTGGTGGAGGTGAGCATACTTCTTGTTTACACTCTCCTAGCTTGGGGTCAATAGTGCCGAAATGCTTTAGCGTGAATGATTGCTTTAGTAATTTTGGCAGGCGCCGATGGATGACGTGTTATTTCTTAAGGCATATATTGGTGCCAAAAAAGAGACGCAATAAAAAGCGAATTACAATAAATTTTATAACTATTACGTACATGCATGGAGATTCTGAGGCATGTGCACAATCACTAAATGAAAATACATTAGCGCCTGTGATGAATACCATAGCAACAAAATTCGTTATAATGTGTTAGCAAAGCTATAGAAGACGCCCGAATATGATGTTTTCTTGAATAGTACAAAAGCTAAACTTCCCTACCAAACTTATATTAAGAATGATTTCTGTTAACAACAACTTTTAAAATTAACAAATAATGCTTTAAAAGAGATATTTTTAAAGCTGTTAATCCATTGCTGTGCAATTGTAGTTTCTACGCTTGAGTTTACAAGACCGATCCAAAATTAAGTTTAATAGAAACATTTATGTCCTTCAGGTTTCCAAACCCGCAACGTGACGTGTAGATCTCGGGAAGAACTGGAGATAGTGGAGGAGAGCCTGTGCGACGAGGGTCTGCGGCCGCCCACCAACCAGTCCTGCAGCCCAGAGCCCTGCCCGGCGCAGTGGGTGGAAGGGCCCTGGGGAGAGTGCTCGCAGAGGTGCGGCGTGGGAGGCGTCCGCGCCAGGGAGGTCACTTGCCAGAAGATTATTGCCAATGGGTAAGTAATGGGACTAAATTATTTACTGTACTCATAAATACCAGAAATATGGTTGGAGTCTTTTGTTCGTATTTGGAATTGGCAGCCAAATCTAAGGAGTCTTCTTCATAACAAAACGACCAATTGGAACCGTGCTTTAGCCTGTAACGTTTTTTAAGTGCCCATGTAGGCCCTTGTGAGATAAAAACATTTTTGTGTTGATTTGAGTCCAGTAAGTAGTAATATTTGTAAGGGCTGTCACGGTTTATTCAACTTTTTACTCTAACTTTGGATCTGCTCCCCTTACATGCCAAAGAACTTCCGTTTTACATCAAGTGTAAAACGATCTACTACCATACGCAGGTAGATCGAAATCTAACTCTAATATACAACAAACAATAGATTTTTTTGTTTGTTTATTTTAACGAACACAAAACGGACATGCAACAGGCAAGGGACACAAAAATTTAAAGTCAATCCCCAAACTAGAAAGGTGGTTGTATCCAACTCACACTTAGTCATTTTTCCATTGAACCCCTGCACCATGACTTCTAAAGACATGCTCTAAAAGTGTCGCGCTGCTTCTCATAATACAATGTCTATGTGTGTGCAGTATCCAGTCTCTAGTACCAGATAAGGAATGCTTCGATCTCCTGGGACCAAAGCCTGAGGTGTTCCAGAAGTGTAACGAGGACGCGCCGTGCCCCACGTGGTTCGTTGGACATTGGAAACCGGTAAGTACATATTAAACTAGGAAAAAGGAAATGAAATATAATAATTTTTAAAATATATCTCTCACCATGACGCCATTTTCTGTGGTCGTCAAACAGTTCTTAAGGGTTTTGACTTCAAAGACCATGTGATATTTTCCTTTTTTATTAGCAGCTTTGAAGCTCTGTGACTTCGTTATAAATGAAGAATGTTGAATGTTGTTGGAGGTTGACTGGTAGAGAATGCCTTGATGCATTAAGTCCGCCTCATGTACCCATGAAAATAAATAATGTTTTTGTTACCAGACTTAAAGAGTATCAATTTAATTACTAGACAGACTGATCGTTTCACTATTGCCATTAACTATTTGGAAGCTGTTAGAGTATCCCGCAAGACTTCTTGCCATTTTCGCCTGCTAGCAGTCATCCGGGTGCACTCTTCAACGGGCCGCCAACGCCCGCTTTGATCTGGTCTATTCATCGCTTCGGCGAACTGCCACGCAGTCTCGTCCCGTCCACCTAGAGTCATTTTGAAGCTGCATTTTATGAATATTGCAGATTTAATGCCCCAAAACTTATAAATAAATCTCGTACTTAGCGACTTTCAAATGACCTTTCTAACAAGCGATTTCTCCTTTAGTGTGACAAGCTCTGTGACGAGGGTAAGCAGACGAGGCAGGTGGTCTGCTATCAGAAGAAGGATGGCCGCATCGAACTGCTGGATGAGAAGGACTGTACTGAGGAGAAGCCGGAGGTGGAAAAGCCTTGCATGCTGCAGCCTTGTGAAGAAGTCGACTGGGTCATGTCTGGTTGGTCTGGAGTGAGTAAATTAACCTAATTATATTAATCATTATCATCATCTCAGGGGAAAGACATCCACTGCTAGACATAAGCTTCCCCCAAGCGTCGCCACAACGACCGGTCCTGTGCATCTCGCATCCATCGGATTCCCCCGACCGACCGGCGTATTATTTGCTAAAAATTAAGTTGTTACGATCAAATCATAACTAAATTTATCGATTTTCTGTAGTTGTTTGTAATTTGACGTTCTGTAATTTTGACCAAACTGTTTCGTAATTTTTACATTTATTTTACCTTGATTCCTTTTAACAAATTTTCTTTTCCAGTTAAATTTGTCCTTCGTTCCGCAAATATTTTCTTACATTATCGTCGCTTTGAGGCAAGAATTCTACGCTCCAAGACGACTATCTCAATCATTACATTTTTTTCAGTGTGACTCCTGCACGTCGAAGAACCGTACACGAGTAGTGGTGTGCTCGACGATAGGCCGACAAGTGGTGAACGATAGCTTCTGTTCCTACCACAACCGCCCTGTGGAGTACGAGGAGTGTGAGAAAGACAAGCTGCCGACCTGCGAGGTGCAGTGGTACGCCACGCAGTGGAGCAAGGTAACATATTACTAGACGATAGGTCACAAACTGGTAAACGGCAGTCTGCGAACTTCTGGTCTTACCACAACCGTCATGTGGACTAAGAAGACAGTAAAAAAGATCAGCTTGTCGACAATGGGTCGACAAGGGTTGAACGATAGACATAATGAAATAAAGTTAATTATTTAAAAGTAAGAGTCACATCTTTTTAATCCAAAACTAGGAAAGACCTTTAAAAAAATCACGAGTTGGACCACCACCTCCTATAGTTTCAGCCGAAAGAATTCTTTTAATTGTGCTACCCCAAGTATTACCACATCATTAAGGTTTGTGCGTCTCGCATCCATCGGGTTCCTTCCCGTGGGCTTCACCAGGTCATCAGACTACTTTATGAGAGGTCTTTCAAACGCTGTATCTTCTGATACGCGTTCGTTCTCCAGAACCTATACAACATCTGTTCTGCAATAAATGTGCACTACTTACTGCCAATTTAGCTATTGCACATTAGTGCAATAGCTAAAGAATCTAGGGACATGGATCGGAGTTCCGAAAGGTAAGTTCGGTGTCCCCAGATCAAAATCAAACGAAGGAACGGGGTTTAGTAAGTAAAAATCTGACTCGCCCTCCTGCTTCGCCCAGGAGCGTGAGAAGTCATTCTGATGATTGCACACTTGAAAAAAAAGCTAAAGAATCATCTTTGATCTCATTAACTATACTTTTCTACTGATATTAGCTTAATTCTAACTTTTCAATCTTCAACAGTGTTCAGCAAAGTGCGGTGATGGAGTGCAACTCAGGAAGGTGTTCTGCGGCATGTACTACAAGGACAACACCGGCGAGGGTGTGCAGATGGTGGAGGACGCCAAGTGCGCCAACCTCACCAAGTACAACGACACCAAACCCTGCACCGTGCCCAAAGAGGAGTGTCCCTCACAGTGGTACGCTGGACCTTGGACCGCGGTAAGCAGAAAATTACCATTGAATATTAATAAATTTACAAAAACTATGAGGGAAAGAAAATCATCGAAAAAAGAAGAAGAAGAAGATAATTTTACATTTTGAATAATGGCCAGTTATAGGCCAGATATTGGAAGAAAAATACGAGTTATGCCGACCTTATAATATAACATGGGACATGGGCAGGTAGAAAAACATATTGAAATTTGAAGAGTCTAAATTATCAAGATGGTTTAGTACAATTCTTGCTTTATCAGAACGATGTTCAACATTTCATATCGATATATTATAACAATCTGGATGCTGAATTCATGTGGCATAGATACGGTCTTTGTTTAAGGCCGCTATCCCACAGGCGTTTTACGAGCGCCGCGTCTCTCGAACGTCTGCGCTGCGTAAACTTTGCGCAGACGCGACGTTGACGTTATGTCGTCAAGTGACAAGCATTAACGTCCGCTGAACGCGACGTCAACGATGCGTCTGCGCGGCGCGGCGGCGTCGACTCTGCGCAGACGCGACGTTAACGTCAACGCTCTTAAAACGCTAGTGGGACAGCAGTGAAAGCCAAAACTGATTGCAAGATCCCAATAATGTGTAAGAATTGAATTCCTGCACTATTTAGAGAGAGGATTTTACCTTAAAGCTGTCGACTGAAACAGTGTGGCTATCTACAGAATTTTTAACGTTGTTTCAGTTAATAGGATGATGTTGCTGATGATGATAGCATCATCACTTTCTTATCTTTCCATTCCTTCGTGTTTTCTCATTCTTTCTCAGTTTCTTGATTTTAGCGTAATACGTTTTCTTCCTGTATACTCGTAATAAAAGTACTGACTATAAGTACAATGTATTTATATGCTAAACTTTGGTTTAGCATCCCGTTTTGGTTTTGCTAGTAAATACAGTTTATGATGTAAATACGGAAAAATGAGTCTGTTGAGTATCTGAAAAGTACCCATAGCACAAAGCTTTGCTTAGTTTGTGGCTAGATGGCGTTATACGAAAGTTTTAGAATATTATTATTTCGACTTTGATATCATGCAACGTAATTCGCAGTGTACTGAGACATGCGGCGGAGGCGAGCAGTACCGACGCGTTATGTGCTTCCAAGGAGACCAAGAGGCTTTCAACTGCGACGGATCCACCGTGCTCGACTCCACGCAGTACTGCAACACTGGACCTTGTGACAAAGGTAATAGAGTGCATAACGATTCTATAGGTATAGCCTCATTTTCTAGAAATTGTAGGTTTATCAAAGTTAAAGATAAAGTAGGAAAATGGATCCAGGGAACGCCCAGTTTAAAGAAGACTACGGACTCGTAGCTTCACAGACGCGTTGTCGTCGTCGTATTCGTCTTTATAACCCGGGGTATACGCCTGCGTGAAGCATGCATACAAAACTATATTCCACTACAAAACTATAAAACGGGACAAGGGCAGGAAGATGATGATGATGGTGTAGCTCCATAGACTCGACACGACGGTGCGACGTGACGTGGCTGCTTCGACGACAGAGTTTCATAGTTTTGCATGCAAGCTTCACGCAGGTGTACAACCAAGCGTGTAATACGCGTCTATAAAGCTACGCAGCCGTAAACAGTAAGCCCAAAACGATTATGAAATTCTAAGTTTACACTCTATCGTTGTGGCGACGCTTAGGGGAGGCCTATGTCCAGCAGCGGATGTCTTTCGGCTGAGATGATGATGATGATTGTTGAACAAATCGAAGATCAGCTCAAGCTGATGTGCTATTGCCCATACTACTTTAACCGACCACTACAGTGTCATTATAAGTCTTTCGCACGTAGTCCCCGCATACCGCCCATCAAAAACTATAAAACGTATCGATTACCTAGCCATGGACGAAAAAATTAAATCAATTGATCTTGAAAGTATTTATTCTTTAGAAAGTGCCAATGAGGTTGTTTCTTTTTTTCTCAAGACACTTAACTCTTTAATCATTAGCTGTACAAAAACCACTACTGTTTCGAGACGTAAGCGCATGATTAAGCCATGGATTACTCCTGGATTAATGCGATGTATGCGAAATCGAGACAATCTTCATCTAAAGTCAAAAAAATACCCAAATGACCAGATTGCAAAACTCACTTATACTCGCTATCGCAATTTTTGTAATGGTATTCTAAAGAAAGTTAAACAGGAATATGATAAAACGGAACTGTCTAAATGTGAAGGCAACACAAAGAAAATGTGGGAGACTATTAACCCGTGAGAAGGCGCGCCTCTGTTTGTTACATGGAGAGGCGCGGGCGAGCAACTTGCTCACACTACTTTAAATGCTCATATTTCTGCTTTTAAAGTACTTAATTACTCATAATGGATTTATATGAATAAAACAAGGTTTAATATGTAAGAAAATAAGTATTTTTGTTAAAAATATAAAACATAAATGCAACTTCTGAAACCAATAACAAAACAACTAATTTTTATTTTCTAATTTTGACAGTTTTCATATAAATCACGATAAAAAAACTTTCATATCAAAAACTTAAAAAATGACTCTTTCATGGTGATCTGGACAAGTTTGCCTCTCGAAACACAATAAACACGTATATGTGATATGTTCGGTGCAGAGTAATTGCTTGCACAAAGTGCAAGCTTTTTTTGACCGTCTATTCCTACGTCTAAAACATATGTATAGAACAGAATCCGCTTGGCCTAGACTCTGAAATAGGTCGAGGAGCCTTCAATTACAAGAAAGAAGAAAGAAAAGAAGAATATTCGTATCGAATGCCACCTACATCACCAGAATCCTCTTCCAGCCACGAACAAATTTGTGCTTGACGTCGGTCGGCTACTTTCCATGTGTTTTGTTGCTAAAAACCATTTTTATAATTATTAAAATATTACTATAGAGTATTTACGTAATATTAACCCATTTAATATAAATAAATAACATAATATAATCTAGAAAATACAATTATACTTTTTTAATTGGAAAAATAAATACTTACACGGACGGGCGCGTGATGAGCAAATTACCGCACAATGGTACGCGGCCTCCACAAACACTTAATTGCGTGATCGCAACAGCACTGATCGGCACGAAATTTGCGTCACAGGGAAGGGGATGAATAGTTAGGAAGGTACCTAGGAGCTTGAGACGTTAGGGCATCGGTATCACCAAAAAATTTTGCTTTAAATTTTTGTGTGAGTGAATTGCTCATAGCGCGCCTTCTCACGGGTTAAAACTATCACGTGTACCGCCAAACAACGAACTCCACCTCTGGACTTGATTGATCTGAAACAGCCCAAACATTCTGTGAATGAAATTAATAAATACTTCGTGGGGATAGGTACGTCTATAGTGGGATCAAGTTCAGAGTCTGATCCAACTTTCTATCATAGTCCTTCTATTCAGCCCTGTCCCTCTTCTTTTGTGTTGTTGCCCACGGATGAGGATGAAATTAAAACAATCATAACCTCTCTTAAAACAAATCGTGCAATAAGATGTGATGATATTCCCAGTGAATTGATTAAATTATACTCTAACACATTGGCTCGTCCCATCGCGTTTCTTTGTAATACATGTCTTTTCAAAGGTGTGTTTCCTACTGAACTCAAAAAATCCCTAGTTCACCCCATTCACAAGAGTGGTAGCAGGGATTGTGTCAATAACTACCGCCCTATATCTATTCTACCTACTTTATCTAAAATTCTAGAGAAAGTAATAAACAGGCAACTAATTAATTATTTAGAAAAGAAAACATTACTATCAGTACACCAATATGGATTCCGTAGAGGTAGATCTACCAGCGACGCCGTACATCAACTTACTGATAGTATAATTGCTAAGCTTGATGATAAAAAGAAAGTCATGACAATTTACCTCGATTTAGCGAAGGCTTTTGACACAGTCTCTGCGCCGCTCTTGTTAAAGAAGCTTGAACTTCTTGGAATTCGTGGTGAACAGTTAAAATTGTTCGAAAGCTACCTGAAGGGAAGAACCCAGCGAGTTGTGGTCGATGGATGGGTGAGTGATGACTGTGATGTCACTACTGGAATACCACAGGGGAGTATTTTAGGGCCCAGCCTCTTTCTAATCTTCATTAATGACCTTTGTCAGTTAAATCTGGTCAATGGTAAAATTATTACATTCGCGGACGACACGGCTCTTCTTTTCTATGGTGATACTTGGGATGAAGTTTTTCGTTTTGCACAAATGGGCTTCTCACTGGTACTAAACTGGCTAAAAAACAACTTACTTACACTTAATACAGACAAAACTAAATACATGACATTTGCATTATCAAATACTCTTAACACACATAATCACTTATTGAACATAATAGCCCACTCGTGCAATAATGACTCTTCCACCACCTGTTCATGCCCAAGACTTCAAAAAGTAGACTCCATAAGGTATCTTGGTGTTACCATAGACAAAAACCTAAATTTTAACATCCATATCGACCTGTTGTCCAAGAGAGTTAGAAAACTTATCTACATTTTTAAGAGCCTACGACGTGTTGCCGATGCAAAGGTCCTTAAAACGGTTTACTTCGCATTGTGTCAATGTATCCTGAACTATTGCATAACTATATGGGGTGGTTCCTCCAAATCTCTAATGTTAAAACTCGAGCGAGCGCAAAGAGCAGTGCTGAAGGTGGTATATGGTTTACCTTTCTTTCATCCCACCACTGAACTCTATGCTAAGTGCGGGGTTCTTACTGTTCGAAAACTGTTTGTTATACAAACAATATTACGGAAACATAATGAACTTAATTACAACTCAAATCTAAACGCTCATAAACGAATTAAGACCAATGTGTGCCTCACCAAACGGTGTAAAAGTAGTTTATCCCACCGTAACTACTGTTTCCTTAGCAATTATCTGTATAATAAAATTAATGCAAAGTTAAATATATACCACCTCACTTAAGCTTGACTATGACAGCACTGAAAATTTGCTAAGTGTTCAGAGATGAGTTGTAGATACAAACCACAGCGTCCTCCACGCACGCCATGACTACTATCACAAATATAAATACCTCCACACCACACCATACTTACCACCACATAATGTAACTACCTCCACACCCCGCCACAATTACCTCACACTCACACCACACTATAACGACCTCCACACCACACCAACACGACCTCCACACTACACTATAACGACGTCCACACCACACTATAACGACCTCCACACCACACCAACACGACCTCCACACTACACTATAACGACGTCCACACCACACTATAACGACCTCCACACCACACCAAAACGACCTCCACACCACACGATAACGACCTCCACACCACACCAACACGACCTCCACACCGCACTATAACGACATCCACACCACACTATAACGACCTCCACACCTCACTATAACGACCTCCACACCACACCAAAACGACCTCCACACCACATGATAACGACCTCCACACCAAACAAAAATCAATTTTGTGTATGTTTTTTTATTTTTTATTGTAATTGTCTTTTTAGTTTATCTTAGTATCTTTCTTTTATCAAAGGACCTTATTTAAGGATTAAAGCACTGTCTGTGGGGGGGCCTGGTAATCTGTGTGACAGGATTTCCTAGTGCAGATACCAGTCTCCCACAAAGGAATACTTGTATTACCTAATATGTAATGTTAGTTTGTAAGGCACCTTTGTGGAAGAGAAATAAATAAATATGTTATGTTATGTTATATCAATATCAGCTGAGTTGCTAACCCTGCTTGCCGTTCTTTTTATTTCACAAGCTTATAATAACCTACCTGATTAGTGGGTACTGAGCATGGGACAAATCTTGAAACTGTGTTTTAAAATAAGTTATCTATCAATGATATGACTACTTAGCTTCCATGTTAACCTAATAAACGCTTATTTGAGATATCCCAGGATCTATACCATAGCTCGTACTGATGATAGAGGAGAAGAAATCTTATCAATCAATCAATCAAAACATTTGTTTGGTAGAACATTTGTCATACCTAACGTGTTATAGTAGATTTGTTTCAGCATATTCTGCCATAACATGGCGTACAAATTATATATTCTCAGTCAGTAATGTCAATTACTCTAATATGTAAATTACAGGTTCTATTGGCTTGTCTTCTAAATATTCCTTAACAGTATAATATTTTTTAACAAGTTTTAGCCCGCAGTTTCACCCGCGTACATAAAACATAGCCTATGTCACTCAGGAATACAGCAGCTTTCTATTGGTGAAAATTTTTTAGCAATCGGGCCAGTACTTCCACAGATTACCTCATACAAACAAAAAAACAAACTTTACCTCTTTATTATAATAGTGTAGATTAGTAGTAAATTGAAAAGTTTGTTTTACAAACAATTTCAGTAGCAAGTTTACTAATACATTATATTACTTCTGCCTCTAACTTTACTCCCCAGACTTAACATTACCAGTGAACAAAACTACGACAGTCATCATGGACGAAGACGAACTGGAGGAGTGTGAAGATGAAGATTATGAGGAAGTCGGTCTGGATATGTCTACGGTAAGCCCATGTTGTCTTGATAAAACCTTTGAATACTTACTTGATTATAACTTGAATTGAGAGTAGATGACTCTGAACTCAAGTTAGGACTACATCATCATCTGCCTAGCCTTTTCCCAACTATATTGAAGTCGGCTTCCAGTCAAGCCGGATTTAGCTAAATACCAGTATTTTACTTTACAACAAGTTAGGACTACATACATAATAATTATGTAGAACATACTTAACTATACTGCATATTAAGAATAATTAGTATTATAATGTTCCCTAGTGAGGAGCTCGTGGCTAGATAATAACAGCCGCACAGGTTGATCTTCAAGGTTAGGCAACGCTTGCCAAGGTTGGTCTATGGATGACGTAACGAGTTTCCTCCGTGCCTCGGAAAGCACGTTAAGCCGTAGGTCCCGGCTGTCATTTGTAGATCTTTGGCAGTCGTTACGGATAGTCAGAAGCCAGTAAATCTGACTCCAGTCTTGCCATGAAGTACCGTATTAAGTACCCCAGTTAATGGGTTGTGGAGGTCTGGTAGGTAGCCGCTCTTCAAAAAAATACTGGTATTCAGCTAAATCCGGCTTGACTGGAAGCCGACCCCAATATATAGTTGGGAAAAGGCTAGGCAGATGATGATGACTATGATTATAGGACCACATAAATAATATGTAGAACATACTTGACTTTACTTATTACAATATTTTTCCAGCAGATACTTTAATAACAATATTTTTTTATTTTTTTCAGTCTGACCTGATGATGAGTGACAGCCCTGGTGAGTGTTATTCTAAAATTAATTAACATAATGTTAATGCGCAATTTAGGCGATCTTAAATATTATGTTTACCAATCTAAATCATAAAATATTTCCCATAGCGTAACGACTAAATGAATATGTGAAGGCATCCTTAAATAATAATATCCTTTATTGTCAGGCATCTAAGGCCTATAGAAGAAATACACAAAAGTACTTAAAGATGCTTTGAATGTTAATCACTACACATACTATATGTAGCGTTAAACTTAACTGGAACTATAATCTATTCCGTCATCAATAAATGATTGGCAAGACAGCAGCATTTTTTTACGATGAGATTTAGATTCACTTAATGATAAATGTACCTAAACAATGTTGTTCCAGACCATATTTTCTATCATCACCATACTCTCTAGAATATAGAGCATAATATCGAGAAATAGGGTAGTACCTATCTACTGTCTAGAGATACAAGCAAATAATATATTGATATTTTGTAAAAAAAAACAACACGATTTAACATTAATGTTTTTATTCGCAGGATTCGCTGAACATGAATCTACCTTGGAAACTGGAACAGACTGGGGTACGTTTACATATGGATTGATATAATAGAGAGCATAGTACTCAATTGTTGATTTATTTTCCTTATAATAACCAGATTACTTTGATAAATCATAATTATGCAAAAAATCCGTTTGAGTCACCTTCCATGTCATCTCCATTTTGGGAAAATAATATGTAGATATGTTAATTACTCTATATCATATCTTCTATGCCTACTCCGACTTTCAGGTCTTGAAAATACTCATTCATATAAGGTAAAAATCAGAAGATTAGATAGATGAATTCTTTCATTTTGCAGGATCTTCACTATCAACAGAGGAAGGCTCAGGATTCACTACACTTGATACCGACTACACCACCGACGACTACACAGGCTCCGGAGACACTTCCACCACGGAAGACTACGAGTCTACCACAAAACCAAAGAGCAACGACACATCCACTACCACTACAGTTATACCACCGACCAAAATAGATGGCACTACTGTTTCTGGATCTACTGAAACAACGGAGAGTACGCCAACTGGAGAGACTTTGTCTACTAGTTTAGATACTGGTTCTACCGATTTAGATACTGGTTCTACAAGCTCGGATACTGGTTCTACAAGCTCAGATACTGGCTCTACCAGCTTAGATACTGGTTCTACTAGCTTAGATACTGGTTCTACAAGTTCAGATACTGGCTCTACCAGCTCAGACACTGGCTCTACTAGCTCAGACACTGGTTCTACTAGTTCCGATACTGGATCCACCGATACAGCAAAGACTGAAGAATCAGGACCAACAACAGTGGAAGAAACCGAGATCACAAAATCTACTGCCTTTAAAGAGCTGGCATCCACGAGTGAAGGTGGTTCAACAAGTTCAGGAGGTGCTAGTTCTTCAGATACCGATGGTACAGGATCGACAACAGAAGCAGGAACAGGAAGCACAGAGAGTACTCTTTCTACTGAAGCTAAGGAGACAGGATCTACAAGCGAAAGTGGTTCAACGAGTTTAGGAGAAACTAGTTCTTCAGATACCGATAGTACAGGATCGACAACAGAGGCTGAAACGGGAAGCACAGAGAGTAGTCTTTCTACTGAACCTAAAGAGACAGGATCTACTAGTGAAAGTGGTTCAACAAGTTCTTCAGATACTGATGGTACAGGATCGACAACTGAGGCTGAAACGGGAAGCACAGAGAGCAGTCTTTCTACAGAAACTAAAGAGACAGATAAGACTGAATCTACAGTCTCTGGCGGTACAGATGAAACTACTTCCGTCGAAGAAACAGAATCTACGGTTACCGAATCAACTGGTCCAACTGAATCAACAATCACTGAGGAAACAAGTCCCACCGAATCCACAGTTACAGAGACTACTGAATCCACGGTTACAGAGGAAACTGAATCGACGGTTACAGAAACAACTGGTCCCACTGAATCGACAGTTACAGAAGAAACGAGTCCGACTGAATCCACGATTACAGATAAGACTGAATCAACAGAATCGACGGTTACAGATGAAACAGAATCCACAAATTCGACAAGCTCTGAGGATACTGAATCCACGGATACAGAAAAGACTGGATCTACCGAATCAACGATTACAGACGAGACTGGATCCACAGAATCAACGATTACAGAAGTGTCTGGAAGCACAGAATCGACGGTCGCGGGCGAGAGTGATACCACACTCACAAGTGAATCTGAATCATCATCGACGAATACAAAGGAGACAAGTGACACCGATGCATCTTCAACCGGATCTACAGGTAAATACAATTATTTGGTTTAATGTACTAACTGATGCTAGTTGAGATTATAATCAGGACTTCTAAAAACACACAGAAACAGGGCTTCTGATGGTTTCTAGAGCAGGGGTTTTATAATGTTTTCTTGTGTTTATTGAGAATCAAAAAATATACCCAGTTTAGCTTTAGTGACTTTTCGTAATGTCGACAAAACTAAACGTATCAAGTAGAGTAAGGTTAGGAACTTCAAAGGTCTTGTTGATTTATGTGATTAAATATTCATTTTTAAATCAAAATGCAATTCTTAAAACGGTTTTCTCAAGGATCTTTTTGTAGTTAGTATTGATTTGATGACCACTATAAAAGCCAATCAATATGTCATCTATCAATTGGATATAATTATAAAAGTTTTTAATTGATTTTATCAAGAATGTAAATTAAACTTTTTACATAAACTTACAGATTCAACGACAACAACGCGTGCAGTGCCAACAGGTATGTGTAATAAAATATTGAAATATATGTATATATTTTTATTTTACTAACCATTGGCAATTATTTGAAAAAACGTTGTTACCAGTACTTATTTCAATACAAATCATATTTTTTTTGTGAAAATCATGTAAAATGCAAAATACAAATGAAATTCTTCAATTTTTCTTACAGGTTCCACGACAACTACAATTGGAGTACCTACTGGTATGTATAAATAACTTACTACGTCTAGAAATACATTATTATTATATTAATTGCTTTAGTGTTAACAAATTGAAAAAGTAACTATTTACCCTTGTTGACCCACACAATTTTTTGGAAACAGAAAGCAAGTCAAGCACCGAAGAATCATCAACGCCAGTATCGACGGAATCATCTGAAGCTTCTGAATCCTCTACAGATAGTTCTGAATCTACTGTTGAAGGGTCAAGCTCAGTTGAAGGATCAAGCCCAGTTGAAGGATCAAGTACAGTTGAAGGATCAAGCCCAGTTGAATCAAGCTCTACTTCAGAATCAGACGAAACTACAGAGGAGAGCTCTACGATCAGCGCCATATCCACTACTGAAAGCACTGAGTCTAGCAGTTTGGGTGCTGAAACAAGTACTCTTTCAGAAACTGGATCTACAACTGAAGGCGTTGAATCAACTAGCGTGGCTTCTGGATCTACTGAAGCTGAATCTACTGAAGCTGGAAGCAGCACTGCTTCAGAAAGTGAGTCTACTGCGGAAACCACGGAATCTGGCAGTACTCTGTCTGGTTCAGAATCAACCACGGAAGGTGGTGAATCGTCTACTGAAGCATCTTCGACCGTCTCTGGAGGTGAGTATTTTTTGTTTCAAGAACAATATTTTAACAATACTGCAGTCATTTTTGAAAAATAACAAAGCTTATTGAAATGATAGCTTGGCATTGCATACTACTGCATAGCCACATTACTTAGGTTACACATGAGCTTAGTGAAACATGATACAAACTATCCAAACTTAATTTTAAATTATTCATGTAAGGTAACAAATGTGCCAATTCTGCTTCAATATTTAATTTGATTACAGCAAAGTCGTTGTTGTAAAGAGTAATCACCAATAACACGTTGGTCCTAATAAGTTTTTTTTTGTTTCACAGAGACTACGACGGCATCCTCCGCAGAAGAGAGTTCTACAGCTTCAGGTACTACCATCGAGTCTACTGGCTCAGAAGAAACTACTCTTTACAGTACGACAGAAGGTAGCACGATTGAAGGAAGTACCACGGGTAATATTAACAAAATTACTAACTATTTTCTTAATTGAATATTATTATTTTTTTAAAACTCTTTATCGTTTTGTTTTAGAATCAGGAAGTACAGAATTATCTACCACCGAAAAATCGGCAGGAACAAGTACGTTATCAACTTACTCTTAGTGTATATAATTATTCTTTCCTACCGTTTATCCGCGGCTTCACACCCGTCAACTTCCCAGCCTAACTACATACCGTACCCTACGTACTTACTCTACTACGCTACCTACTCTACCCTACCCCACCCTATCTGCTCTACCCTTCCTACCCTACCATAATTAATTTTTCTTAATTGGTTTACGTCAATGTTTGCTCAACAATTACAGCAATATGGACCAGGACTACAATATTCGGAGTCAAACCGGTATGCAGGCCGCGCAGGAAGCCTAAATGTAGCAAGACTAAGTTCGGTTGCTGTCCCGACAGAAAAACCGAAGCTTTGGGACCGTTCGACGCCGGTACGTACATGTTTCATGACGTTATGATCTGTGTTAACACTATAGGACCTATTTCGTTTGACGAATAAGTTTAACAAGGGTATTCTTCTCTAAGGCTGTCCAAAGAGACCACGTACCTGCAAGTCTTCAACTTACGGGTGTTGTCCGGACGGACTGTCTCCGGCTCAGGGCGAGAACAACGAGGGATGTCCGGTGGAGCCCTGTGCAGACACGCTATTCGGCTGCTGCAGCTCCGACAACAAGACTATCGCGCAGGGCAACGACCAGGAGGGATGCCCGCCGCCACCACCGCCTTGCGCTTCATCTGAGTACGTATTGCTACAGTTTTGGTTTTGGTAATATTTGTACAAAAATGTATAAGCATTGGTAATCCAATCAGTAATATGTATTGGACTTCAAGACTAAGCATTTCACTTCATTATTTTTTTTAAGATACGGCTGCTGTGCTGATAACGAGACTGAAGCTACTGGACCTGAGAAGGCAGGATGCCCGGAGACCGGTGAGTTGACCATAATTAGTAAGTATTATATTTTAAGGTACAGTAGAGCAATACAATTAGGTAAGCATTTTAATCTATGAAGCACACAATATACTGACTATAACATTCCATCTAGAAACAACGACTACGGAAGTTCCTACCGAAACGACCACAGAGACAACCGAAACAAGCGAAACTAGCGAAGGTAGCACCACCGATGAGGGAAGCACAACCGCCGAAGGAACCACTGACTTCCTCGGTACCACCACTTTGGATCCTTGCAGTGGCTTCCAGTTCGGTTGCTGCGCTGACAATGAGACCGAAGCCTCTGGACCCGACGGCCAGGGATGTCCATGCAACACTACTGAATTTGGTTGCTGCCCTGATGGTGTATATCCAGGTACGCAATAAATCTAATTGGTTTTTGAAATTACTTTTGCTTTGGCTATCATTCAATCAAATTATTTACCTCGTCATTCTTATTTCAGCGTCAGGCCCTGACAACGAAGGATGCCCAGGACCTTGCAGCACAACACCGCACGGTTGCTGCCAGGACGGGAAGACTCCTGCCCACGGACCTGAATTCGAAGGCTGCTGCTTGCTGCAAGCCTTTGGGTGCTGCCCAGACAATCGCAAACCAGCTGAAGGACCACATCTTGAAGGTATAATACAGCTTCTTATTCAAACACTGAGCTTGTATATAGTAAGCACTGTGTTAAAACTGTCTATGGTGCCTTACAGTCGGGTTTCATGCTATATGTACACCGGCTTATTAAATCGAGAAAATCATGTTTGTAATTTATGTCCTCCTTAGGTTGTGGTTGCCAATATGCGCTATACGGCTGCTGCCCCGACAACGTTACCATCGCGCAGGGACCTGACAACCTGGGCTGCGGCTGTCAGTACACCCAACATGGATGCTGTCTTGACAGGTAACTTACCAGTTGACACCAGTTATTTCAATTTTAAATAATCTATAAGCCCTTTTGGAATCAAGGAATGTTAGTCTAAACAGATGAAGCCGTTTCATCTAAATATATTATTCTGTTTTAAGGCCGAACCCAATCTATCTCCAGTTTTGGCATACTGAAGATAGTAAAACAAATGATACCATACAAAATTATACATGTTTTCTGTTGTTTCATTTGTTTTTCAATCTCCGATATGTGCTAGATAGGTTATTGGGTTCGGCTGTATAATGCTCTTATTTCAAACACAACTCTAAATCGAAACATCTTTTCTCCAGACACACTCCGGCAGCTGGACCCGACTACGAAGGCTGCGCCTGCAATACGTATCAGTTCGGTTGCTGTCCTGATGGCATGACTGTCGCGAAGGGTCCAGATCAGCAGGGCTGCCACTGCCGCGACTCTAAGTTTGGCTGCTGCGGAGACGGCGAGACTGCTGCCACCGGCCCTGATGCCGCCGGGTGCGACTGCTCTTCTAGCCGCCATGGATGCTGCCCTGATGGACGCACTGAAGCCGCTGGACCTAAGTTCCTTGGATGCACCGATGCACCTGAAAATAAACAAGGTAAAGAGTTCGTCAGCCAGATTGGATCTTCCTTCTTCGGTATTTTTGACATTTACTAACCTTTTCTTCTATTGCAGCTGCTTGCAGTCTATCGACGGATCCTGGTCCATGTCATAACTTCACGGCGATGTGGTACTATGACGTGGCTTACGGAGGATGTTCCCGCTTTTGGTACGGAGGTTGTGACGGCAATGGTAACAGATTTTCGACCAAGGCAGATTGCGAAGATGTGTGCGTTCAACCATCGCCTAAAGGTAAGAGTTAAAAACTGTGCCGAAAAACATGCATTTGTAAGCATTCGTCAAATAGTGTTATTAAAGTTGATATTCTCCGTTCTACTTGTTGACTATCATTTGTGGTTTCTCCCCAGACGCCTGCAAGCTACCAAGCGTGAAGGGTGCCTGTGACGGTGACTACCAGCGTTGGCACTACAACAGTACGCGGGAGCAGTGCATCCCCTTCAGATACGGAGGCTGTCTCGGCAACGCCAATAACTTCGACACTCGAGACCTCTGCCAGAAGCAGTGTGAACCTAGCTCCGTTGCAGGTAAGGCATAATCTTTTTTATGTTTATCTTAAAACAATTTCGTTATGAATAAACAAAGCTACAAATGAAGATTGAGGTCTGACATGATTTTCAAGCACACAAAAAAGCTTAAAACTCCTTAACTATTTATTTTCAGGCCAATGCGATCTACCAATCGATCAAGGTTCTTGTGCTGGTAACTACAGCCGCTGGGGCTTCAACCCTGAAGCCCGTCGCTGTGAACAGTTCATCTGGGGAGGATGCGAAGGCAACTCTAACAGGTTCAGCTCTGAGGCAGCTTGCCAGATGCGTTGTGCCGGCACGACACCACGTAAGTGCCGCTAGGTTTATGGTGGATAATTATATCGGTATCTGTCGTAAACCCTATGGTGGGGTGATACCAAAATATGTTAACATAATATGTTAATATGGTGGCACTTAGCATTTTTTGATTGACGCTTTCTTTGTTTGTAATAATATCGTAAATGAGACTCGTATTCTAAACGTTTCGTCTCACTGTACACCTTTTGTTGGGTACAACTGAAGACTTTTTATTTAAAACCGGAATTGGGTACAATTTGAATATCTGAAAGATGATTGACGGGTTGCCGACTAGTGCAGTCATGGCAAACTAGACTAGGTCAAAACATAAAAGAAAGCTATTTTATAATGACTAACTTCTTACTGATTACGTGGTTCCACAGGGTTATATACTTGGTCCCACCGTTTTTATCTGTCATTTTAGAATACTGGCCTCATATTTTTTCAATATTAAATGACATTATGTCTTGCTGTTTTGACGGGATATGGTAATAAGTTGCTTGGGACTTTTCTTTAACTTACTTGCATGGTGTGCGGTGTTACTAAATCTGTAAACTGTGGTAGTCTAACCGGGCAAGAACTTCTATGTTTAACTTTCTCTTGTAGTATTTTTGGAATTTAACATTTCTGTCTATTTGCTAACATTTCATATTTCTGTGAATGTCTACTAACAAATGGGTTGCGCGAACAGCTCAGTGCACACAGCCACAAGAAGCAGGCAATTGTGGCGAGAAAGAAGCTCTCTGGTCATTCAGTCAGTCAGAGAACCGGTGCTTGCCCTTCTACTACAGCGGCTGCGGCGGCAACGACAATCGGTTCGGCTCCAGGGAGGCTTGCGAACAGACCTGTCCGAGTGCTTACGGTAAGTAACAGAAGAAGGAATAGGATCAGAGATCTCTTCCCAATTATAAGGTTCAGCAACTGGTGATCGAGGCGATGTATTTATGTGGCGATTATTCTGCAAAGTTTTACAAAGCTTATGGTAAGAGTATAATATAGCAGTCGTTACTTATTGAAGAATATAGTATTCAACATGGCAGCTCCACTTTAGAGAAAGGCAACTGAATTCAACTTGGAACAGAATGTGACTTCGAAAATACTTTGCAGGCAAAAAATGAACGAAGTTCCAGAATATAGGTAATAAATACATAAATAATTAAATTTTTTAATGTGTGACTTTTGCTTTGAATGTTTTCTTCTCTATTTTGTTTACGCTAATATAATGAGGGAATGGTTTGCAATTGTATTCTTCTTGCATGGTAACTTATCTTCTACCTAATTCTTTCCAGTATATAGATTGACTAAATATAGGAACTTTGTTTCATCATTTACAAGGGTTTTGGGCTATTCATTTGTTCTGATTGTCAAAGAAAGAACGTTAATTACTATTTACATTGCAGTGCCCGACAAATGTACGCTACCTGCTGAAACCGGACAGTGTTCTAACTACAGAGAAAAATGGTTCTACGATACCACCTTCAAGAGGTAAGATCCTTCGTTGGTTTTTACATTGAAACCACGCACAATAGACGTGTGATATTGTGAACAGCTTAGTCATAACAAAATTCCCCTTTTCGCAGATGTCGTCAGTTCTACTACGGAGGTTGTGGCGGTAACGAGAACAACTTTGCCACTGAAGCAGAATGTGAAAACAGCTGCTCGGAAGTTAAGACCACCACTACTACCACTACTACTACCACCACCACAACGAGACCTGCGGAAACAGAGGCCCCGCCACAGCGCCCAGTTGAACCCCCATCAGTACCACAAAGATCAGGTAAAATGGAGCTAGGTAGATAGATCGACTCCATATTAAACACCTAAATTAACATTACAATAGGAACATAAAATCAAGGGGGTGTCACAATGGAGAATGAAGATATGGTTAAAGAAACAAAAAGGTCTTAAATTACGCCACTACTAGTTGTGATAATGTTCATTACGAATAATAATAATCCTCACGAAAAATTCTTCCAAAATTCGACAACGTTGACTTACCTCAACGGAAATTTGAAAAGTATAAGAGTAATAGTATAATAGTATAGTGCAGAAGTGTATGCGTAAATACAGGAGCTGTCTCTGTTCCTTTACCCTCAGTCTAATAGGCCTTGTAAGTATCCAACATGACCGGAGAGCGATCAAATACAGGTTAAACGGTTTTACGTGCTTTCCGAAGGACGACGGATTCACACCACCAGAACACTTCCACCTATGAATCGATCTCAGAACCTCATGCTCAGCAGTGGCGCTATGCAACCACTAGTCTAAGGAGGCAATTTAGGTTTATTTTAATGAAATTTAAGAACGAAGAAGGCATGCAAGTAATAAATAATAAATTCAAGTTAAAGTTGCGAACGCTTATTTCTTTTATTAACAAGTACTTACTCTCCTTGCAGAATTCTGTTTCTACGACATCGACTCTGGTCCCTGCAACAACACGGAGACTAAGTACGCGTACGACAGCAAGCTCGGCCGCTGCGTCACCTTCCAGTACGGAGGCTGCGGCGGCAACCAGAACAACTTCCCCGACGAGCTCTACTGCTCTTACTACTGCCAGCCGGTACAAGGTAAGTGTTGATTTGAGGAAAAAGACATCAAGAGTCAGGCGTCTGTGTCTCCTGATAGGTACAACTTAGAGTTCTTTAAACAAAAGTGAATAGATTACTTCTAGGCAAGCGTGCCTCATCATCGGCCACATCATTGCTTACCATCAGGTGAGATAGTGGTCAAATGCGAGCCTATCCGTAATAAATAAATAGAAATCAAGACCATGTTAACATTATAAATAATGATATATAGCACAAGTACGTGCTTTATATGATCTGATGGTAATCAACGATGTTATTGTTGATCTTGAGACGCACTAGTTTATTAAGAGCCTATTTTAACCTTGTGGACATCCAAATTATAATCTGACGGGAAGACTGCAGTAGGCAAATTCTTCCAATATCTTCCTCAATATCGTCAGTGTTCTAATCTTTCCCGAATTGCCATCTAGAACTTTGGAAAAAACTAGAACATTGACGAGTATCTAAAAATGCATACTATTTATTTTGCTTTAAATGTTGCCATCCTTGACTTTGTCATTTTATAATTTATTTTTAGGCGTCGGGTCAATGTCTGCTGCTCCAATTATCTTGCTTTGCTTACGAGAGATACAGATAAGCAGATTATAACCAAATAAATTGCAAAAATTTGCATTTACAAGTCACAATATCTTTTGGTTATCGATCTTTATGAGGCGATACTTCAATCATCAGCTCAACCAATTGTGTCAACTATACGAATGAAGTTCCACAGTTCAATTGAGATGGATTGATAGATTTGAGAATGACACTTCTTATTTATTCATATTAATTATATATTATTATACCTTGCCTATTGCTTATATATTGCCCACTGGTGGACAAAGGCCTCCCTCCATTCCTTTCATCGTTCCCGGCATAAGGATATAAATTTTTATAGTAGGTAAGCTTTAAATATCCTTGAAGATGTATTGCTCGCTTTTTATTCCCAGATATCTGCCAGCTGCCGATGCTGCAGGGTCCTTGCGGAGAGTCTCTGATGCGTTGGTTCTACGACGCCAGCACTGACTCTTGCAGCCAGTTCACATATGGGGGCTGCGAAGGCAATGATAACAGGTACCGCTAGTAACTAAATATTTGTGAAACGACCTTAAAGTTAGGAGTATTATACGCGTAGCTTTATAAAGCAACATCATGCTGTTGTGTCTTTGCTGCTTTATCAACAAAGTTTTATAGTTTTGTATGTAAGCTGTGCTGCTGTGCCGGCGAACACCAAGCGTACAGTGATGAATACGCGTCTATTATTGTGAATATTTTGTAGTTAAATATTTCCAGTTTGTAAGCAGTTTTATTTACTTTGTATTTGTAACTCCAAGACCATCCTTCGTTTAATGCATGTATAAGATATGTGTAATATACATCCACTAATGATAAAAATATGTTTAGTTTTAGGGCGGAATAAATATGTTTTCTTTCTTTTTCTTTCTAGTTTCGAGAGCCTGGAAGCTTGCGAGAACAGATGCAGGACTGGCCCCGCGCCGGTCGCGCCCACGACCCCGACGACCACATCCATTGTAGTAAGTTCCTATCGCTAAGATGACAGCAGACATTCCACTTTATTGAACTTAGCCAAGTCGTAAATAAAGCTTTACTCAAGCACTATAGTTAGAGATATGAACAGTCAGAGCTAGATGGATTTTGACGCAAGAATTTAAGTGACTTCAGTTAAGTGGAATGTTTGGTTTTTCGCAAATACTATTTTGTTGACTTAATAATGCTACCATACACTTAACACAAAATTAAATAAAAATGTTGAATTTAGCGCCGTCTAGTGAGAATATGTCCACCTGAAAATTTTCCTGAACAAGTGTTTTTTAATTTACAAGATATTTGTCTAAAGATTACTGGAGATTTAATCATGTGCCCAATAATAGTATCTAAGGACAAGGAAGGTAATATGGAGTTATTGTGACTTATTTGGAAATTTATTCTTTTAAACGCTTTAAATATCTTTCTATCTCCCTTAGAGCGGGCCACCAGAATGCAGAGTACCCGAATCACTGGAGGAGTGTCGCTACGGCGGCCTGGTGTGGTACTTCGAGCCGAATAGCCACGCGTGCGTGTCACACTCCAACCAAGAGTCCGGCGTGAACTGCAGATACACTGGCACCTTCCCTTCGGAGGAGGCTTGCGAGAGGTCTTGTGGAGCCTTCCTGGGAGTTGGTATGTAACACCTTTGAATCACTCAACAAAATATCTCTCCAGTCATCATCATTATTTCAGCCGAAGGATGCCCACTGCTGGACATAGGTTTCCCCCAAGTTGTGCCACAACGAATGGTTTGTGCGTCTCGCATCCATCGGATTCCCGCGACCCTCACCAGGTCGTCATTCCACCTTGTAGGGGGCCTTCCAACACTGTGTCTTCTTGTGTTTTGCTGCCACTCTAGAACCTTCAATATATTCCTATATAACGTGTCTCAGTCTGAGTTGAATTTTGTTGTATATCTGAGAAAAAAGCAACTGTATTTTGTTTTAGACGTATGCAAACAACCTTTGGACCCCGGTCCATGCCAGTCCTACGTCCCGAAGGTCTACTTCGACCAGTCCACCGGCCAGTGTCACGAGTTCATCTACGGAGGCTGTCTCGGAGGCGCCAACCGCTTCTCCTCTATCGAAGAGTGCTCACAAGTCTGCAAAACCGAAATAGGTAATTTTAAACAATAGTCACTTAACTCGTATTATTATTTTGAGCCACTTAAGAGTCACTTACAGTCAAGTGTATTCACGTATAGTCAAGTATAGTCAAGTATAGTCAAGTATAGTCAAGTATAGTCAAGTATAGTCAAGTATAGTCAAGTATAGTCAAGTATAGTCAAGTATAGTCAAGTATAGTCAAGTATAGTCAAGTATAGTCAAGTATAGTCAAGTATAGTCAAGTATAGTCAAGTATAGTCAAGTATAGTCAAGTATAGTCAAGTATAGTCAAGTATAGTCAAGTATAGTCAAGTACCAGCACACGTCTCTACCGTCCATTAATGCTTATATGTTTCATGTTACAACAGATGTGTGCTCGCTACCTCCAGAGCAAGGCAACTGCAACTTGAACGTTAAACAATGGTACTACGACGCGTCATGGGATCGATGCCACCAGTTCGCGTACACCGGCTGCAACGGCAACGACAACAGGTGACTATTGACTATTATTATATCTATTTGGCACACCTGCATTATTTTCCAGGTGTTGCCTGTCGCCACAGGTTAAAACACATTAAATTAGCTTCTGCCAGCGGCTTCGCTCGCGGTAATGTAGTTCCAAAATTTCATACAAATCTTTTATGGCTCGCTTTCGTCAAAAAAGAAAACTGTCCAAAATATCATGCTTCTAGTTAAAGAAATTTCAGCTGTGTGTATGTCAGTCAGTTTCGTCATTTACACATAGCGCTTTAATAATTTTGTACAGATAGCAAAATATAGAGACCTATATTTTTGATGTTATTTTTTCCCTAGATTCGAGACAGAGCGCGACTGTGAGGCTCGCTGCAAGCGTCCTGCGTCAACCACCACCACTGTGGTACCACCTCCACAGGTAAACGAACTTCTCAGTTTCAAATTACTAAGATACGTTACCAAGTTGAAGCTTCGTTCGAGAGATTAGAAGGTTAAGCCATGAATTAATTCTTATTTCTAATCAAGGATTCCGAAAGGGAAGCTCGTGACCCCAGAACGAAGGCAACGAAGGAATAGGGTGGGGCTTAGTCAGTAAAAGTCAGAAGCGGGAGAAATCTTTCTGATGATACCTTACATGAAAAAAGAGCCGAATTTTATTTCTTATTATATATCTATTTCTGTTGCAGCAGCCGACAGAGCCAGAATGCAGGACTCCAAGCTCCTTAGCGCCGTGTGGCAACAACGTGACAGTGTTCTACTACGACTCCGAGAGAGCACAGTGCCTCGTCAGCGGCTTCGGAGGCTGCGGACACGCCAACACCTACAGCACGGAGGAGGAGTGCGAGAGACGATGTGGAGCCTTCCGCGGAATTGGTGGGTATATGGGAGTTTGTGTGATCTGTTGCATTATCGCATTCACACTGTTTGGACTCAGACTTCCTCTTTAGGAGAAGGAATGAGCCGTAATCTATTACGGATCCAGTGCGGCAATCCGTAGATGTCACAGGTTTTTGAATTTTTGGATGTAGGACATGCTGGTTTCCTCACGATGTTTTCCTTCACGGTTTTGAGAGCAGTGGTGTTGAAATAAATTATACAAAGCAATGCGCCTGGCTGGGTTTAAATTTGTAAGTCGGGGCAGTAACCACTGGACCATTACTGCTCTATTGCGTGATCTATTGGAAGAGGAATAAATTATAAACCTTTGCTCAAAAACTTGCTCTCAATAAGATTGCACATACGTAACTTTACTCGTTTCTGCTCAGATGTGTGTGGTGCGCGCCTCGACCCCGGTCCATGCCGCGCCTCCATCCCCAAGTTCTACTGGGACGTGGCGTCGGGCAGCTGCCAGCCGTACGCGTACGGCGGCTGCGCCGGCGGACCCAACCGGTTCTCCACTGTCGAGGAGTGTATGGACCTCTGCGGAGCCACTGGACTTGGTTCGTACCAGCACTATGCTTCTTTTCTCTTTCTGGTTCTGGGATCTCACACACATTGTATTTTTAATTTCTTCATTTCAAATAATCTGAATATAACCGAAGCATGAACATCTTTTAACAAGCTTCCTCGCTATTGAGTAGTAGTAGAGGCTAGCTAACTGGTGTGTAACGGTGTGGGGGCGGGCAGCGCGCGAGTGCCTGCAGGAGGCGGACTTGGGCTACAGCTGCGACGCCGCGCCGGGCAAGCGCTGGCACTACAGCGCGGCGCACGTGGACTGCGTCGTGTTCGCCTACCTCGGCTGCGGCGGCAACGACAACAACTTCCGCTCCTACGCGCAGTGCGCCGACGTCTGCAAAGTCTCGAGAACGAAAGGCGACGGTACTTACTTCCGCTTCACTCCGAACGCGGCTGACTTACGTCTCAATTCCGCTGCTGAAGCAGGAATTTCCCCAACGGTATCTGAACGACTGATCTAGACTCCTAAAACACGCGATCATATTTCATGTCTGCAGTGGTTAGTTACACAAAAAAATCAGCAGCCCATCCTGACTTGTCAACCGCAGCCTTTCAGAAACCGACAGAGGATCCAAGAGACGTGGTCAGCCGCGAACGGTACTAACGCTCCTTTTGCCATCGCCGTCAATGTGAGAGCCGCTCGTTTTTGAAGTCCTAGGACGTCAAGTGCTTCTGCTTCTTTCTGTCTGCACTGCTTCTGCACTCGCTTGTGTTTCTGTCTTGCACTAGCACTTCTAAACTTTCGTCTTATTTGTGTGAAAACAGATACTATGTTGTTACAATAACTGTGTTATTGTTCTGATTTTGTATGACACGGTTGTGTTATAGAGTTCATTGAACCACTCCCTTTTAAAAGATTTATTAAAGTATTAAAAAAATTTAGCGCTTCTAGGTGTCCCAATTTTGACGAGACGTCCCGAAAAATAGCCGGATTTAGGAAAAAATAGAGCCTCTACAATAAACTCTTTCTTAAAAACGTGTTAGCACAAAGAGTGAACTCGGCAGAGAGTTAAAATGCATTGCCTGGATTTTATATTTAATTTTGTTCCGAGTTGATGAAAATAATACATGGTAACTACGGGTGAGAACGTGGCCAAACATGAGTTTATTAACAAAAGTGTTACTGATTCAAATCTCTGATTTATAGATACAAACCAAGTGCTGCCTCCAGATTGCACTCCATACCAGCAAGAGTGCGAGGCGCTTGACTGTCCGTATGGCGTTGACAGGTTTATGCAGGATGGATGCCTAAGGTGTGTAGAACATTATATAAGTACCACAGAATAACGTGTATGGGAATGACTTGTTGTGGTTTCATATACCTTTCAATACAATATTGTTATCTGCCATGTAGATGTGTATGCAGAGAAGACCCATGCATAAGAGCAAATTGCCAGCCAACCGAGCGATGTGAAGCCTTCGCTATAAGGAACCCTGTCTCTCAAGAACCGGAGTACTCTGCCAAATGTGTCTACGGTAACTTATCAGCTCATTCTATTCTTTACCTATATAACATCATGTGCTATCGAATACTGCATATTTTGATGTCACAATTCAACAACAATTATTATTGTAGTGTGTAGCTGTGCACTAGTTTTTGACGTTTTATAAGTGCTCATGTAGGCTATGTAAAATAAAATAATTTTGAATTTGAACAGAAACTAACGAAGTGTACCAATGTGATGAGTACGTGGCTAACTGCTCGCGCCTCCGCTGTGAGTACGGCATCCAGCGCACGCTCCAGCACAACGGCTGCGAGAAATGCTCGTGCGTGCAGGTCGAAATCGACTGCGAACCACTCAAGCAGGAGTGCATACAACTCAAGTGCAACTACGGCATCGAGAGGGTCACCGGATCTGACGGCTGCGAAAGGTAATCCACACATACACATTACATTTTAAGCCTAAGTAGGCACTCTAGTGACTACTTCGATTCTGCATAAAAGCTAAATTTAGTAAATGCCACACAGTTCTGCTGTCAAAACAACACTGTTTAATCGGATCTTCGTAAAATGCAATATATCACTTTTTGATTATATCTTTTCTCATCTTTCTCTTAAAATCTCGCAAAAGGCATTTGATAAAGTTTCGAATAGCTTTTTTTTACGAAAATTTACATTGGATAATGATAAGAGACATTTTATCCCAAATGCTTTAATAGCAGTTAATGAAACCTGAAGCAGTACACCAAAGTTAGTTTAAGCCCTTGTCTTACTTCTCATTATCTTTGGAGTGTCACAGGGCAGTGTACTTGGTCCCTCACTTTTCCTTTGACGTAGTCATAAATAAACTTCATAATACAGGAGTAGCCTTAAGGTAATTTTGTGAATGATCACTTACATAAATTATCAATTTTGAATTTGCAATGTATTGTGAACAACGTGATCCTATTTCTTATGCATGACAGCATTTGTTTCACTTAAAAACATTCTTAACCACTGAAGTACTGATGATATGAACCTAAAACACAGAAGTAAAATTAAAATATAAAATAGTCATTAAAAACAAATATATACGAGGCTTTATAGGGGTACGTAACTATTTAATAAAAATACACAGTCATACGTTCATCTCACAAAAATTCATTCACTCTGACATTATCGTTTTCCATTCTACAGTAACATTTCAAAATCTATGTTCATGTCTAGCAGCGCAGTGTAATTTGGAGCGCACAACTGTACGCTGCTATGTAAGCTTGTAAATATATTGCGATCCAGTAATGTATACTGGATCGCAAGCCTGTATTGAAAACAAAAGAATAAACTTAGTCCCATTGTAAGAGTTTGAAGTGCCACCAACTCAACTGAGAACACGGTGGTTTCAAATAACAACATTTTAAACCCTTCAGAACACTTCAAAATCAAACTACATCACTGCTGTTCTACCACTTTTACTTTTACTTCCCCTATGGTTGTTTTCTTTTTCTGCAGCTCGAAACTCAACGAGTTTCTGTGTATTTCGTAATTTATGTGCAAAACGAGTACTGTACATCACACCTACGATGAAATTTAAATCTGCTGACTGTATACCTATAGCTGTTGACTGTATTACCTGTATAATAAATGATGCCTAATTCAATGTTTTAAAGATACACTCATTCATGACAGATGCAAATGCAAAGACTATCCATGCGAGCGTATGTCCTGTGCGGCAGGCGAGCGCTGCGTAGTGAACCAATACAAGAATGGCATCGACGAAGAGCCTCACTTTACCGCAGAATGCAGAACTGGTAAGTCCTATTACTATAGAAAGGACGTTTACTATAGTATTACTATAGTAAGACATATTCCTATAGAAATAAAAAAAACCTTAAGTATAAAATTTAAAACCTAGAAACAAGAACAAGGGCTGTTCGAATCAGATTATAATTTATTCCAATTAATTTTTGAAACATAGTTCGCTGAAACAACCAATCCTCACTTTCTGGTGTATGCTGAGAAAAAGTGGTACACAGAATTTTAATGTCCGTAAGGATTGAGGAGCCACATCAGATTTTTTAAATCTGATCTCACCATTATTTAGCAGCAGTGTAGATTATTTTGCAGCACGAATTCTAGATTTAGCAGCAAAATATATCACTAGTTATTTTAATGCAAAGGTGGCTCCTCAATCTAAACGTCTGGATTGAGGAGCCACCTGAAAACTCGTTAAGTAATGGATGCACATTTATGAAAATTTAGCAGCATTTAGCAGCTATTTAGCACATAACCGTCTAAAAATTTCGCTTCTGTAGCACTAAAACTAAAGAAAATACAATACCTTTAATATGGCTCCTCAATCTAAACGTCTGGATTGAGGAGCCACCTGAAAAACTCGTTAAGTAATGGATGCACATTTATGAAAATTTTGCAGCATTTAGCAGCTATTTAGCACATAACCGTCTAAAAATTTCGCTTCTGTAGCACTAAAATGAAAGAAAATACAATACTTTTAATATGGCTCCTCAATCCTGACGTTCTAATTATATATGTTTGACTGTAGCCACCTGAAATCTCAAGGTAATCTAAAGCCAGATATACTAACATTTAGCAGAAATTTCTGCTAAATATACCAGTACATTTCAGCAATGTACATACTTTAGATTCTGAAAAAACCATCATTAACTATTTTCTTGTAAATTCAGTGTGTAGGGTGACCACATTTTGGGGTACCTACAAATTGATATTTCACTTACGTACGTGCAAACACACAATAATATTTATTTAGTAAAGGTTGACAGGATATAATGGAACAATAAAATGTTTTAGACCTACCCCAAGTAACATGAGTCAAGATCTGGAAGATGATGATGATGATAGCTTAAAAATACTTAAATGTTTCACCTGACACCTTATTTAAATACCTATCTATATTAATGATTTACTGCGAAGTTTCGAGAAATTGAAATAAAACACGTAAATAAAGCAGCCGATTCGTAACCTTGTAGATTTATTTCAAATCTGACACAAAACCAAAGTCAATCCGCCAAAAGCGACTGAATAATGTTGCCAATTAAATTGAAAAAAAAAAACTCCGGGTCGCGCTTTCATTAGTCGCACTCTATCAAACTGCACTTAATTCTCAGTCACTGCACGTAATTTAATTATTATTATCCCCATAATTTAATTATGATGACAGAAATATGATAATTAACTTTATAATATAAGAAATCCAAGTTAATTATTTATTTCGTACATTAAGGATTGAGAACAAAATCATGTCGCATATATGGACCAAAATGCTAAACGTAAACATTCACCTATAAAAAAAAAAAGTTATAAAATAACAATATTAACTTCTGTTACTTAATTATAAATCCTATGGCACAATTATAAACTTTAATATCGTTTGCGTTATATTTGTATTTAAGACCTTCTATTTTTAGATAGTAAGTAGAATCAGTCAATTTAAAAATGACATTCGAAATTCAAACCTCATTTTTAAATGTATTCAAAATTATTTATTCCAAAATTAAATCTAATTGTAGGTAATAAGGTTTAAAATAAAATGTCAACAATGGTGTTTTTTTTTTTTGTTAGCCTGTTCTGTCGCACTCATGTTTCAGGGTACCAACTTTGTGTTAGTTTGTTTATATTTTTTTACTAGACTGATGTAATTTATAAAACTTAGAACAGAGTTTTAATTATTATTTATTCTCGAAAGTACTTTCTTTTTTGTTCAAGTTGCAAATATTAACTTACCGGCTTAAATAATTTAAGGAGTTTTAATATTTTAATGGTTTTCTTTAAATTTGTTTATCGCCATATAAATAAAACGTACCCCCAAAATATGGTCACCCTACACACTGAATTTACAAGAAAATAGTTAATGATGGTTTTTTCAGAATCTATAGTATGTACATTGCTGAAATGTACTGGTATATTTAGCAGAAATTTCTGCTAAATGTTAGTATATCTGGCTTTAGATTACCTTGAGATTTCAGGTGGCTACAGTCAAACATATATAATTAGAACGTCAGGATTGAGGAGCCATATTAAAAGTATTGTATTTTCTTTCATTTTAGTGCTACAGAAGCGAAATTTTTAGACGGTTATGTGCTAAATAGCTGCTAAATGCTGCAAAATTTTCATAAATGTGCATCCATTACTTAACGAGTTTTTCAGGTGGCTCCTCAATCCAGACGTTTAGATTGAGGAGCCATATTAAGAGTATTGTATTTTCTTTAATTTTAGTGCTACAGAAGCGAAATTTTTAGACGGTTATGTGCTAAATAGCTGCTAAATGCTGCTAAATTTTCATAAATGTGCATCCATTACTTAACGAGTTTTCAGGTGGCTCCTCAATCCAGACGTTTAGATTGAGGAGCCACCTTTGCATTAAAATAACTAGTGATATATTTTGCTGCTAAATCTAGAATTCGTGCTGCAAAATAATCTACACTGCTGCTAAATAATGGTGAGATCAAATTTAAAAAATCTGATGTGGCTCCTCAATCCTTACGGACATGAATTTTAACCCATGATTTTTTTACCATTTCATCCCAGTCGTGAAAGCGGGTGCCTGTCCCATGGACGAGACGACTACGAACGAGGTGACGTGCCGCCGAGAGTGTGCAGATGATGCTGACTGCCGAGGAGTGGGCAAGTGCTGCCGACGAGGATGCAGTGACATATGTCTGGCGCCAGTCGAGCAGACTAGCCCGCATCCACTTCTCACTCCTAGCACAGCACCAAGTAAGAAAGAGCATTTGGAAGTAACCTTAGTATAATAAGCTTTTCTTGAGTTTCTGAAGTTGTAAGTTATGGTCGTGTAACTATATAGATGGACCAATTGGATTTAAAAGTGTGGTCATTAGAGATCTTAAATAATTACCATAAAATAGTAATGAAGGTAAAGTACAGTGTCAATGCCAGTAGGATGACTGCAGAAGAGTTTAAAGTATAGTCATTGTTGCTTATCGAAGGGAAACTATTAAACTGCATGTTTTATTGACAGATGTACCTGCCGCACCACTAGCGTTGCCACAGCCAGAGCCGCAGGTGGCGGCGTCTGAAGGCGGCACAGCCACCCTGCGCTGTCTGTTCCACGGCAACCCGCCGCCCAAGATCACGTGGAGGTTCGGCGAGCTTACCGTACGTATCGACTGCGATTTTTCCAAATCTATCGAAAAAAAATTATAACAACTTTAAGATATTATTAGAACGTTCTAAATTCCTTTAACAGTTTAAATTAAATCCGGAATAGTCGTCTGGATAATAAATTGTCTAGTTACGTGGCGATTTACATATTATACCATGAAATTAAACTTAGACAGCAAATGATCAAGGAAAGCATCGTCAAGAGGTAGGAGGATAACAAGGAGTCGTCAACACGGGTGTGGATAAAATGCTTCTATCTTCTCTGGAAGAAACCTTTGTTCTGTAGGAAGACAGTAACAGTCTAACACTTTTTATGAAACAGATCGACGGTAACGCGGGTCGCTACAGGCTGATGTCGGACGGCGCGTTAGAGATTGTCTCTCTGTACCGCAACGACACTGGTGTCTACATCTGCGTGGCTGACAATGGCCTCGGAGTGGCCTCGCAGGAGATACACCTGGTCGTCAATGGTGAGTACGGGTGAAGCACGATGCAGGCTTGGGTTGGGTTGGTAGAAGTGTTAGTTGCTGTGGAATTCTGTTACATTTTCACTAGAAGAACGATATTTTCATATGGTTTTACATATATTTTCATCTGTATCATATATCTTTTAGTTCTATAAGGAACTAAAACAGATGTGGCTTTTTAATATTCAGTGCTCTGATTGGTTAAGTGTTTGGAGCAGACCAATTGGAGCATCAAATGTCGAAAACGTCTTGATTGTATTACCGAAAGCAAACTCATACTAGGCACTCTGAGTCCTAAATTGCCATCAGATGTGGTTGCAAATATATGCATTTTAATAGATCCTACCTATAATATGTTTCAAGATTCTCAGCAACTAATGACTCAGAGCATTGAAATTTGCATTTGAAAACATAAAAGTAGTATTAGATTTAATAGTAGTTAGAGGGTTTTGGTTTGATTAGCTTCGAATATCAATTGATTGCCTTTCCAATCTTTCTGTCTTTGATACTAACTTTTCTTTTTCTTTACTAAATATGGGGTTTAATTTATTTGAGGACCAGCAGCTTTGTGTTTATTTTGGTCATTATTTTAACATATTTATTATGAAATAAGAAACTTTGTTTTAACTAAGTGTGCGTTTATCTTCGTTTTAACTCAAGGTTAATTTATACGGCAATTACAACATAAAAAAAACGTCATTATGGATTCCATTCAGAGTGACCCCTAAAATTATAAAACTGATACCGATTACAAAACGATAAATTATAAATTCTCGTCTGCACCAATTTGGATTATCATTGTGTTCTTATCGAGAACAAAAGCGTTGAAAATTATAGGCCTTTCTGGTCTTCTTTCTTCTCTTTGAATCGAAGGTAAACTCGTTAAATTGTTTGGGACCAACAGCCTACTTACTACTACGTTAATTACACCATCGGTGGCACTCATTAAATCCTCCAAAGTGCAGGTGTTTGGGCACTCCTTTCCAGTAATTTGTTGTTTTATTTTAACTGCACAAAAGCAATAATCAGTCGTAGGCTAAAATTAAATGAAATCAATAAGGATGTCTGATAGACACATTTGTTTAGTAACACGAGTATTACTCGCTAGTTCGTAAATAATAACGTAATGTTACTGTCTCTATCGGCTGGTAATTACGATCGTTGACACACATCACGAGTTGGTTTAAGAGTACGAAGGCACAACGCAGTATTAATGTTATTATATCTAGCCTATATTGTCCCGCTGCTGGGCAAAGGCCTCTCTCCATTTCTTCCTTTGTTACCGGCTTTGAACCGCTTCGTGCTAATTTCTAAGGAAGATAAATCTTAGTCGTCCTCAACATCTCGTTCATGGTCTGCCGCGACCCTGGCGTGCGTCTTATGATTAGTCAGAGTAACATTTACACTATTAACGATGATATAACAAAATTACTTTAATGTCTGTAGAAAGCAAATATCGATTAAATTATTAGGTTTTGAAAGTTAGAAAATATTATCTACTTATAAATAATCAAAATCTAGCTAAATATGAACTCTGTAAGCAGTTAGGCGACTCACAGAGTCAAGATGCATATCCGCATTTACTACTTGGGCAGCTGACATGGGCTTAAAATGTACTTGTTTACTTCATTAATTGGTTTCAAGGTACAGAAAATACTGCCACGTGATTTCTAATGACACGTGAATATTCCGTCATTTCTATTAATGAATGCATTTCCCAGTTTTATCCTATTATTTATAGATCACGTTCCATTACCGTAATCTAATGGCAGCATGTCTGCTCGTTATTCTTGACCCGGCAGTATCAGTGCGTCTGTTTATCTGACCCCTCTCACTAGTAAACAAATTAATATGAAGACCTCACATTAAGATAACTTAGATGTTAGACTAAATACAAACGCATAGAATAAGACAAGAAATTTTTAAAAATCAGTACTTGCAATGTTGGCGGAATTTCTACAAAAAATTCTAATCAACATTGTATCTTAAGTGCTGGTACCCTTGTCACATTAAAATACCTTAGCAAAAGGGGTTACTATAGTCTTTTTTACATAGCATGGGTTGGGTGACAGCAGGGCGAAAATATGCATCTTTAGGATGAGAGAAAAGGATAGATAGCTGACAGCTGTCACCGAAATCATCCTATAACAAATTTAGTATAGGTAGCTGATGACGCCATCTGTACCTAATACTTGAAATATTCTTTATACCTCATAGTTGAAATAGTAAAATTTGAAAAAAAAAAGATTAAATATCTCCCTACCTACTTCTAAAAAATAGTCACGTAACTAAAATAATAACAATTATTATTGTAATTGGAAATTCCTGAACAAATAAAAATTTGTTTATAAAAATAACATTGAGGAAAATAATTATTTAACATACTTATCCCTGTTCACCAACGTGCACACCAGCTGCAATCTTTCGCAGTCAACAGTCTTTTATCAAAACATTAACGCAATCAGTAGGAGTCTGCCCATTGCCCGGGACGGTCGTGCCATAGTGTGCTCGCGTAGTTGAAAATAAAATTGTGTTACTCTACATCAGTTACTCGTCTCGTTCGGTCGACATGTCGTGCGTCTATCTGTTCGCGGTGGCCACGCTGCTAGCGTGCGCGCGCGCATACGAAGGTGAACGACACACTAAACACATCTGCTGCTGGTTGTCATAATTGATACATTGTTTTGGGTGTTTCTGAAGTTTGGCGATGATCAGACATCACTTTTCTTTTGTTGGATATTACAAATATCTGTAAGTGTTAAGTAGCAATCTGTGTAGAGTGTTTACCGTCGAGAATTAGGACACAGTTCAAGCCAATACTTTAGAAGCACACAAAACTTCTTCTAACTTCATTTGTTATGTCCTCCCATTTCAATAATTTTACGCTTAGTAGACAAAATTAACATAGAGTTTTTGAATGTAACTTCACTCACTCGAAACAAAGGAGATGCATTCTCAAACTCTTAACATTGGTCCGCTAACAATCGGGGGCTGGTAGATCCTGTGAGAACGCCTGTCGGAATCGCTGGAGATGAGAATGCGGTGGTGACCGGCGAGCTGGGCCAACCGCTCCAGGTGCGCTGTCTAGCGTACGGCTACCCGCCACCTGCCGTGTTCTGGTACCGCGGCTACGACGGAACCATGGTACCGTACCATGACGCGGTATACGAAGCGAGAGGAAATGTCCTCCTCATCAGAAGCCTGGCTATCGAAACTCTCGGAGAGTACACATGTCAAGCGTACAATGGAGAAGGCAAGGCGGCTTCGTGGGTGGTCGTCGTAAGAGCTTATATGCCTGAAGGGGTCTTCATTGAAAACGAATTGTTGGTACCAAGAAACACTTTGCCGCCAAGAATCAGGACACAACCACCCACCAGCGCGGGGACGACCACCACTACCACTTCGACCACTACTGAGGCTCCCAGACCGTTGTTCACTGGTAAGACCAGGACCTGTCAACATAATGAACCTCTTTAGCTGATTGTTTATCTTACGATAGTTTATTCATTTATTGACACAAATTATGCGGACAAATTTTTCCATTAAGAACATGCAAGAATGCAGATTACTAGGTTGCAATCCATGTAAGATCAACAATCATCTACTTCCACTAATAGTATGAAACGACTTATCTCTGCATGCAGCATGTTTGTGTATTCAGCTTGCATGTGTTCTTCTAGCGTTGAATGTTTTTGTTAAGGCCTGAAGTAAACAGCATATTTATAGACGTATCGGGAGCAACATGCTCTACAGATGTAAGTATACTGGTATGTATATTATACGGTGTTTAAACATTATAATGTAGTGACAGATATGAAGTTTCTTTTCTCCGAAACAAGGAAGCCTTTGTATGTACAGTACTATGTAAGTATCATTATTATCGTATGATTATGACATTGTCGTATGTTGGTGAAGTTCACGATTGTTCAAAAATGTATAACTATTTATTCTTGCTGGAGTATTCTAGATTGTTTTGTGAAAAATTTCAAATTCGTCGCTGTAAATAAAACAAGCTTGATGTTTCTGTTCGTTGTTACCATCTCAATTGGCATTTTCTTAAACTTTGCCGTGCATTACACAATGATGGAACTACCAAAGGTATTGAAAATAAGGCAAAATGCCTGATACTTCAACAAAACTGTTCTCTAACACATATTTTCCACGAACAGTGCCAGTCAGCGCTCACGTATCGACGCCATTCTCGACGCTGAACATCGGCGCTGATCTTCGCCTGACATGTGAAATCGACGGCTTCCCCGAACCTGACGTGTACTGGACCAAGGATGGTGCCAGCATTCAGCCAGACGCTAGGATCTCCATCACCGGTAAGTTCAACCACTAGTAAAGTTACTACTCTGCTCCAACTCTTAGTTTTTTGACAGATAACGTGACAAAAGGACTGTAGTTAAGGAAACCTGAAGAGAGCTAGCAAAATGGAGGCCTACCAGTCCAAAAGGCCAACAAATCTATCAAAGGATCGGTAGCCGTTGTGCCGGCGAAATTCCAAAATGTTTTGCATATCTGTTTAAATCAGCCTGATTTTAGAGTTGTTCATATTTCTAATGCATTGCTTGTTTACATCACCAGGAAGAACGATTGTGTCCCGCCTGTTGGTGGCGCGGGTGACGGTCGCTGACAGCGGAGTGTACGCGTGTCACGCCAGCAACACATACAGTTCGCAGTCCGACACTGCACAGATCAACGTGCAACGTAAGTTAAACCCTATTAAAGTTAAACCAGTCTACCATAGCCTATAAAGTAGGCCTGAGAAACAGTGCTCGCATATTGAGACCAAAAGATTCTGGAGAAGTAATAGCGATCCAGAAAGTATAACTGAAGAAGTTCACTTAAAAGTAGAAAGACGACTTAATGCAGCTCTCCAATTTATTTGTGATGCAGATAACACATGATCTGAGTTGAGACAGTGCTTGCTAGAGGTTCATCTAGGAATGACGTTTTTTGGCTGAATTATGGTGATAGTGTAAAGTCATTCTGCATTCTTGGCATACAGTATTCCCAAATTAATAATGCGCATGCAGATCTTCGCTAATTGTCGTATTCCCGGAAACACCGAAATCATTGAACATAATTCTACTAAATTATGCATGAAAAAAAATGCACTTAACCATTCTATATACATATTATCGTCTTCCGACGCTCGGGGAATACGACCGTTGCCGAATAGTGACGAAGATTTCTATGCGCATTATCACTTTGGGAGACCTGTACGTCTTTTTTATAACGAACTACAACATTAGAAAGTGCCATGTTTTCTAGCACAGCAGTGCTAGCAAGCGAATTTTTAGAAACTTGGACCATTGGTTCAGGTTTTGTCTTTTCAAGCCGTTATCATCTTCCTGTCCCTACCCCTTGACCTATGTTACTTGGAGTCGGTGTAACAAGTTTTTTTCTTCCATTCTTTTTTTCAACTGTGATGTTGTCACTGACTCCCTTTTCTTCCATATCCAGTAGTTATACACTCCATCCACCTTTTCTTTGTTCTCCAAAAGTGTAATTATATTTATCTCAGTGTTAAATTAATATTCATATGGGCTAAAGTGCATTTTGGATTTTTGACTATGAATTTTATCTTTTCAGAGCTCACAATACCTGCTAAGTGCACGGATAATCCTTTCTTCGCTAACTGCGATCTGATCGTGCGCAGCAAGTTTTGCAGACACCAGTATTACGGGAAGTAAGTACATAAATAATCGTTAAGTGAGGTTAATCGATCAATGAGGTCAATCGATAACATTGACTAAACAAGATTAAATTATAGTGTTTAATTGTTCATATTGGCTGTCCACCGTTTTAACTAGTTGTCCATTATCGTCAGAATGAATGTCTACATATTTACCTACTTATTAATTTATTTGAATCAGGGTAATTTTTAAATCTATGTAATAAGCAAATCCGAAATTCCGAAAAATTCTCAAAGTAGTCTCTGGCTCTATTTTGATGAATTTCGTAATTTTATTTTGGTTTATATTTATTACAAAAAAACACGCTATTTTGTAATGGATGGTGTTTACGACTATGATCACTGTATTCCTTTCAGTAATTATTGTAATGTTATTTTGTATAACGTTACTCCACACATACTCAATTACTCACTCGGATACACATACATGGGATTTGTAGTATTTGTAGGTTGTACTCTATCTAGTTTTATCATTTTGCGTAAGGCCGCTACTTACCACGTCGTCGTATCATTCCCAGGTTCTGCTGCAAGTCGTGTGTGGAGGCCGGTCAGCTCGACCCGCAGGAGGCCGCGCTGCAAGCCGACCAGCCCCTGAAGAAAAAGTAGACATCAGCTTCACCGAGATCTTACATAGCGTAGGAGCCAGACGCGACCGGCTATAAATATTGTTAGATATATTTATAAATTTCTTTCCGATACTACTTAAAAGTATTGTTAGTTGCAATATTTTGTTAATTCTGTACTAGAATTACCCATGACAATGCGGCTTTAAAGTAAGCGCTAGTGCTATGTCATGGCTAGAGAGAGTAGTCGTGCTCTCCCCGCAGCGTGTCGGTCGCGCGCTCTGGCGGATATTGTTATTGTTTCACGTGCCATAGCTGGAATAGGTATTAAATCTGAACGTTGTACCAGGACACAGCGGTCTGCTGTGCGCATGTTCGTAACACGCAACCATACCAATAGATTTAATGTAGATAGTTAATATTACTTGAATTTAACAGTTTTATGTAAATAAATATTTTTAAATGTCACAAACTCCATCTGTGATGGAATATTTTTGAGTAATTTTACAATTCTACATAGTTAGTCAGAAGAATATAGTAAATAAATTATTTATGTAATAAGTTGTCGAATAAAGTGAATGTTTAGCTCGTAGGATATCGCTAGGGTGGCTAGTTGACAAGTCATAATAATTTGTTTAAGTAGATGTAAATAGATGGACAATAAAAAACATATTAGCAAATTTTTGTGTTTGATTATTGTTTGTTAGAATAAGAAAAAATTGTCCAAGTATAATAAGTATATAAAAACTTTACCAATATGGACAAATATTTTCCAAAGATTTTTGGATCTAAAGCTGATGTTACGTGTTACCCCAAGAACATGTCCAGAAGCGGCCAGGGAGATACTAATTGCCAATACATCGCAAACGCATCATGTGAACTGACTAGTTATGGTTGTTCCTCGAGGCTCTATATTTGGTCTGTTTCTATTTTAGTATAATGCTTTTTCATTCATTAAGCATATAGGTATAATAGGGTGTCCGTAATGGGTGACCATCTTAACACACCGAGTTTCCTCCGTGCCTCGGAAAGCACGTTAAGCCGTAGGTCCTGGCTGTCATTTGTAAATCTTTGGCAGTCGTTACGGATAGTCAGAAGCCAGTGAATCTGACTCCAGTCTTGCCATGAAGTAGCGTGTTACCCCAATTAATGGGTTGTGGAAGTCTGGTAGACAGCTGCTCCTCGTAATATACTGGTATTCAGCTAAATTCGGCTTGACTGGAAGCCGACCCCAATATAGTTGGGGAAAGGCTAGGCAGATGATGATGACGAGGTATAATAGGATGGCAGAAATCGACAGAAGACGTTACCGTTTTTGCACCACCGGCATCCTTAACAAACTCAATAAGTAATAATGGTCCAAGTAGAGAGCCCTGAGGTGCACCAGAGAGAATAGTTAACCAGGAGTCTACGAAGCCACTAGAAACCACGGCTTGGGTCCTATTTTGCACGTAAGACGAAAACCGTCTATGCACACCGCTGCACCGTTTTCTCTGATACACAATGCAAAAAACTTCTTTAGCAATACGTCATGGGCGATCCTATCGAATGCCTTGCTATAGTCTGTATAGACTGTGTGGCGATAGCGTGTGCGTTTTTGTAACATCTTTACCTTGTACAACAAATTACAACAAAGTATAACAAACACATTATTTGAAAACAACAACGACTTTCATTCAGTAGTGTAGGTACCTCCAAAACTGCAGCGACTTAAGATCCTTTAGCCATAAGCTCGGCCGTAAAATCAGTAAACATGATTAAGTTGGAGACTCTGGATCTCCCCATCAAAAATCCTATTGTTGAGAGTTCTAATAATGGAGGCCAGAACTCCTATACAACTGGTTAAAATATGTGAGCAAACAGACTTACGTTCATACTTGTTGCTTTATTTTCTGTAATAACCAAACGGTGCTTAGTTCTACATTGTTTGTAATAATATCATCTTCCTGCTTTTGTCAAATGTGACTTGGGGTCGACGCAACACTCTGTTTTCTTCCATTCTCCCCTGTCAGTCGTCATTTACTTTTTTCCTTTATTTCATTCCTCACACAATCCATCCATCGTTTCCTTGGTCTTCCTCTCCTTCTCCATCCATCAAAATTTATATTTATTTATTAAACCTGTAGGATGCTGTTAGTTAGCTACCCTAGACTCCACCTAGTAAGGATGCGAGTCGCTTGCGCATGATGGCATGGAAGCCAGCAACCCTGGCCTCCGCAAACATACCGGAGGCACTACAAAACCGGGGTAACCCCAGCAATATCCTAAATCCATTCTTATATTGGACATCTAGGGCATTGAGCGATCGCTGCGTATACTTGAGAACCACAGGCCGCACGTGTAGAAAGTCTGACGGTATGCTCTGAATAGTGTGACTTTAACCTGGTCACTACAACGTGCAAACCTGCGGGCCAGAATATTACTTCTGATTGTCAATGCCCTACGTTCCCTTTCTATGTCAAGGGTCTCAGTAACGTAATGCCCGAGGTAATTAAAAATTGGTGAACCAGCTTCAATTGAATGGTACTGAATTCAATTTAATTGCAGGAACATTTGACGGACACTTACCGGATGCCTTGAAGACCTATTCACTCTTCTTACTATTAAACCATGCATTTGGCTATAATTTTCACAAATGGCAATGTCCAGCAACTGTCTCATTGCGCTTACAGTTGGGGTCAGCAGCACCATGTCGTCCGCGTAGCTAAAGTTGTTCATGCAAACGTTATCGACCCAGCATCTACCTCGTGTGCTGCTGAGCCCAACTATGAGTTCGTTCACGTACAAGTTGAAGAGCTTGGGAGAACTCAAACCACCTTGTCTGCAAAACTATGAAACTCTGACGACGATTTATTTCGCATCACAAAGCTGGTAATTCCGAATAATTGGACAAAAATCACCGCAATCACTCTATCGCTCTTATTTCCTCACAACAGGTTATTTACCCAATATCCACGAAACCATACGTATGTATATAGCTTTTATGTTAAGAGTGTAGCAACCCTGACTCCAGATCAGAAGGTTGCGTGTTCAAATCCTGTCGGGGTCGCCAATTTGGGGGTATGTAGAACAGAGAGTAAAGTCCCAAATACCTCAGTTGAAAAGAGATGATCCTCCGATCAGACGAGGTGTTGTGTCTGGTGGGAGACTGCCCGATTGATGATTTCGGGCTGTTGTATCTATTAAAATTTCGTCGAGAACTTTGCTTGCGCTATGCAGGATTCTGTGACGTCATAGATGTCGCTACAACAGTATTCAATATGGGAGAGGAAAGGCAAGACTGAAAAGTCTCACAAGAACCGGATATAGAGTAAGATGTTGGCCGAAATGTGTAAGCAAAAACTAGAAAGCAATTTTAGGGTTGATATACCCGCTGGAATCGATCGCTCTTATGTATGAGAAAAGCTTGAAGTAGAACTTCATTGCGCACACGTGGGCAACGTACGCCGAACTGGACGTATCGCCGTCGGTCTCCATACATTTTATACGCCAACTTCTAGAGCTACATTAGATCTACGCCACGCGACGACCTCTTTTCAAAGACCTTTCGAATGGTACCAATTTCAACTTACTACAAACTGGGTACTTTCAGACCCATGTTCTTTACGTTCTAAGGTCGATTTTAGTTAATTAAATGAAATTTATTTCTTTGACGTATTCTGTATACTTATAATAGTGTAAATTAATGCGCGTGAAGTAAATTCGAGCAATTAAAAGAAAAAAAAAACGATGGATTCTTTAAAATCACAGCTTGAATCTTTCTGGGCATGCTTTCCACGATGTTTTTAATATCGTTTTGAGGAATACGTTCCCACTCTTCTGCAATTACTCTTTTTAGCTCCCTAAAGTTTTGTGGAGCGGGTTGCACTGATCTTACCCGTCTCTTTAGAATATCTCACACATGCTCAATTGGATTGAGGTCAGGACTTCGAGCTGGCCAATCTAAACGACGGATCCCAACTTCTTGCATGTACGCTTCCACGTCGCCAGAACGGTGCGGGCGAGCATTATCGTCCATAAAAATGGAATCTTCCCCAAGTGCAGTCAATGTGGGTTGTGCATATGGAATTAGGACTTCCATTATGTACCGGTGTGCATTTAATGTTCCATTTTCTATGAAAACTAACTCCGTACGCTCCGTCTAATTAATTGCTACCCAAAACATAACGGAGCCTCCGCCATAAGGAGTGATTTCTTCGAAACACACTTCCGCATAGTGTTCCCGTGGTCTTTGCAGCACTCGCCGGCGTCGGTCCTCTCCACACAAAGAGATTCTAGCTTCATCAGAAAACAATACTTTATTCCAGTCCTCCAGAGTCCATGAAGCACAGTTTCGAGCAAATTGAAGTCGAGCAACACGGTGCTCACGGAGTAATTTAGCTGGGTGGTAACTCTTGATATTGGCAGCCAAAAGTCTCCTCCAGACCGTCCACAAGCTAACTTCTACTTCTCTTACTTCTTCAAGGCTCTTCTTCAGGTCCACACATGTGGGTTCCAAAAGTGTTTAGATATTACGTCGACAACCCTCCATCTTCCGTACGTCTTCCCATTTACTACCATGCTCAAGCGATGCACGTCTTTGGGGCGCAGGGTGCGGGACAGCTCCAATAGGTACTGTTCTGCCGATGATTGCCGGCAGACTTGATAGCTCTTATATCGGACATTGCTGTAGCAGACATGTTGCTGGCTATGTCCGATAGTGTAGATTAATGTATTTCGTTACGTGTGTGTGTTTTGTAATTGATTTATGGGTGCTATTGGTTGCCTAAGTAAATGCTTTTCATCTATTTTTTTATTGGTGCCTATTCCTCGGCCTCTACGTCACCAGAAAAAAGTCTACGTCGCCAAAGAAGCGCAATAAGTACTGTACTTATTGCGCTTACCTTCACAGGCGTAAATAAATTAAGAAACAGCTTTTGTTCCTACAACTGTAAACTATGTAATAATTTTAAGTAGACAGTGCTGCGTCTTATTTGTCTCCTTGAAAGATAAATTAACCCGTAACTGCTATATTAGTGAACACCACAAACACAAAACATTACCACCATCACGATCTAGTCGTGTGTGAAGTGCGGCTCAGAGTACCACGTTTGACAGGCTACGACCACCAACGTAGGAAAATGATTTGAGGGACCCGAGTAATGGCGAAGCCTTCAGATCAGAGCTGTGAAAATGCTTCTCCACCTTTGAGATGGACTCTGTTTCTGACGACGTTAAGTGGCATTATATGAAAATGGCTTGCTTAGAGATCTGGGCCTCATGTCTGCTATTATAATTGTATCAGAATTTAATTATAATAGCAGACTTGAGGCCCAGCTCCGTCTTTTGTTTTCTCCGATATAAAACATACTCATAGTAGTTTATTGGCAAGAGATTCTTACAAGCCATAATTATACTGGCCTGTTGGTCTAGTGGTTAGTGACCCTGACTGCTATACCGGAGGTCGTGGGTTCGATTCCCACCCAGGACAAATGTTTGTGTGATGAGCACGATCATTTGTTCTGTGTCTGGGTGTAATTTATCTATAATATGTATGTATTTACAAATATATAAGTATGTTTATCAGTTGTCTAGTACCCATAATACAAGCTCTGCTTAGTTTGGGACTAGATGATGTTGTGTGAAAGTTGTGGAATATTATTATTATTATTTACGGGTATGTTTTCTTCTCTCAGCTCTCTAGCTGGTTTTGACCACATTTACGGGCTAAGCCAAGTAAATGCAGCGAGTAAAATTTTATGGTGTTGTGTGTTGATGGCCTACGTCGTTCTCTTCTATCTGCATGAATTTCCTAACAATCCTACACGTATTCAAAATCGCAGCCTTTTGCAGTGTTATGTAGAGAGTTTCTTTTAGGTCTAATAATTTTAAGCTATGAAGGAGGTGATTGGGGATAATGCCTGTGGTGGATAGAACTATAGGGACTACGTATACTTTTTCCTGACGCCAGATTCTGACGATTTCTTCTTTGAGTTCCGCATATTTACTTATTTTTTCAGAAATTGTTTTCGGTATGTTGTGTGTATTGGGGACTGCGATATCTATCAAGTAAGTAACTTTATTTATTTTATCCTGTAATGTTATATCCGGTCTATTGTAATGAATGGTTTTGTCCGTGAGAATGGCGCGGTCATAATAAAGTTTATGTGTAGTATTTTCAAGAATGGTTTGTGGTACATAGTTATAGTAAGGAGTGTTAGTGTTTTGTATGAGAGTGTATTTGAGAGCTAGTTTTTGATGAATTATATTTGCAACTTGATTATGCCTGTGTGTGTAGTCGGTCTGTGTGAGTGTTGTGCAGGCGCCAGTAATATGCTGAATGGTTTCTGACTGGGTGTGACATTTGCGACATTTATCATTTGTTACTGTAGGATCTTTAATTATATACTTTCTATAATTTTTAGTATTAATTATTTGGTCTTGGATAGCTATTATAAATCCTTCTGTTTCTGGGAATAAGTTACCTATTTTTAACCATTTATTGGACGCTAATTTATTAATATGGGATTGCTCTAGGTCGTGAGGGTGGCGGCCATGAAGAACTTTCTTCTTCCAATCTTCGATTTTTTGTATCTGCGGGTCTTCATTTATTGTACTTTCTGTCTCGACCTGACTATTTAATTTGAGTGGAGTGTAGTTAAGATCGTGTGTTACTATCGCTTTATGAATATTACTAGTGCGAGATTTTGTATGAAAGAAAGTTTTGAGTCGGCTAACCTGTTTCCGCCACAAATGCTGGATGTCTATAAGGCCTCTTCCTCCATGTTGTCGTTTGACGGTTAACCTTTCTGTAGCTGATTTAGGATATAGATTATTATGTTTAGTAAGTGTCGTTCGTGTAGTTCGCTCTAATTGCTCTAAGTCTGTTTTAGTCCATTTTATAACTCCGAATGAGTAAGTTAGTACGGGGATAGCAAATGTGTTTATAGCTTTAATGAGATTTTTACTAGAAAGTTGTGTTTTACATATAGCATTAAGTCTTCTCCTATATTCTGTAGTTAATGAAGTTTTAATCCTAACATGATCGAGTCCTTTTAGCTGTGCAAACCCTAAATATTTATATAAATCAGTCGGTTCCATTGCTGTTATAGCGTCAGTGTTATTAACTACGTAGTCTCCGGGTTGTACTTTGCCTCTTACAATGTGGAGTGCCTTACACTTATCTAAACCAAATTGCATGTTAATATCCTTACTGAATTGTGCTGTAATATCTACTAATTTCTCCATATCTTTTACGGTTTTTGCATACAATTTGATGTCGTCCATGTAAATCAGATGTGATATTGATGTTTCCTCTGTTGTGTGCTTGAGGCAATATCCGGCCCTACATTTCTGAAGCAAATGAGACAAAGGATTTAGGGCGAGACAAAACCACATGGGGCTAAGAGAATCGCCCTGATAAATACCTTTTTTAATTGATATCTGTCGCGTTGTGATGACGTTGTGTCTAGAATTTATCTGTAGAGTAGTTTTCCACTGTGGCATAATACGGCGTAAAAAATTAATTATTTTTGGGTTTATTCTATAAATTTGTAATATTTTTATTAACCAGGAGTGAGGAACACTGTCAAAAGCTTTTTTATAGTCAATATAGGTGCAATGAAGATTTCTATTTTTTGTGTTGGCGTGTCTATGTATAGTGGAGTCAATGATAAGCTGCTCTTTGCATCCCATGTGGCCCTGTCTGCATCCTTTCTGTTCCTCTGCTATGATATTATTGTATTCAATGTGCGAGTTAATTTTTCTTGTTATTGCTGAAGTTAATATTTTGTATATTGTGGGTAGGCATGTTATTGGTCTATATTGGGAAGGCTGATGTGCATTTTTGGTCTTAGGGAGCATGTAGGTAATTCCTGTTGCTAAAAATTCGGGTGTGTGCTGTTGTCCTAGTATGATTTCTGTTAAATTTTTTATTATTATTATTATTATTATTATTATTATTATTTCTTTATTTATTTTTAAAATACATATTAAATATATTTTTAAATATTTCTTACAAAAATAATTTAAAAAAAAACATTTAAAAATATAAAAAATAGAATGCCACCGTTAGCGGGAGCAGGGTCCAAGCTACCGGTGGTTAGGGCTCCAGAGACAGGAACCTCCTCACGATACGAGCCGTATCCAGGAGTACTGCCTTCTGTATCAGGCCCTTGATCCAACCGCGCAACGACAGCTTCGACAGGTGGTCGTCGAAGCTTTTGGCCATCAGGCCATTGGCGGTCACAACAATCGGCACAATGACAGCCGAGTCCACATTCCACATGTCGACAACCTCGTGTGCCAAGTCGAGATATTTAATCTGTTTCTCTTTCTCGGCTTTCACGAGGTTCTCGTCATGCGGGATGGTGACATCGACTATCATTGTGCGGCGCGCTAATCGGTCTATCACCACTATATCCGGCTTATTGGCTACAATAGTCCGGTCAGTGATGATAGACCGATCCCAGTACAGCGTGACATGGTCATTTTCGAGAACTGGGTCGGGCACATACTTGTAATACGGTACCTCTGATTCCACAAGTTTGTATTTCAGAGCAAGTTGCTGATGAATAATCCTGGCTACTTGGTTATGCCTGTGCAAATACTCGCCGTTAGCCAGACGAGAACAACCAGAGATAATATGTCTAATGGACTCTCCCGGAAGATGGCATGCCCGACACACGTCAACCGTCCCGTCCTTAATTATATGTCTCCGGTAGTTATTCGTCAGGATAACTTCGTCCATAATCGCACAGACAAAACCTTCAGTTTCCCCAAAGAGGTTACTGAACCGTAACCAGGCCACGGACGCTAAGAAATCTACATCAGGCTCATGGAGAGCCCGATAAAAGCGCCCGTGGAGCTCCTTGCTTTTCCATACTTCCTTGCGGTCATCAGTAGTTAGTACCACAGGTTTGTGCCAGTTCTCTTTAGCCATGGACAACGGGGTTAGGCCCACGTCCATTGCTACCACATCTCGGTGCATACCCACGTCGGTTTTGAGAAAATACTCTCTGAGACTGCACACCTCGCGGTTGTGCAGCGTTTTGGCGTTTAAAAAGCCACGACCTCCACACTTCCGCGGGATGTACAGTCTCATCACCGACGATCGTGGGTGATGCATCCGATTTGCGGTCAGCAATGTACGCACTCGCCTATCCAGAGTGTCTAGCTCAGTCTGAGTCCATTTGAGTATGCCAAAAGCGTACATCAAGACCGGCATGACCCAACCATTGAAGGCGCGCACCTTATTTCCACCCGACAGAAGGCTGTTTAAAACCTTTTTCAGGCGGCCAAAGAAGCGCTCCTTCAATGATTGCTTCATGTCAGCGACGTTAATGCCTAACGCTTCCGACATACCCAAATACTTATAGGTTTCGGTCGAGGAGAGGGATCTAAGGTGTATGGAATCAGAGAGTTGAATCCCCGCAGATTCCACAATCTCTCCTCGCTTTACATGCATGACTGCACATTTGTCCACACCAAATTCCATCCTGATGGCACTACTGAAAGTTTCAGTTACCTTCAGTAGTTCCATTAGTTGCAACTTGTTGGAGGTAATGAGTTTCAGATCATCCATGTAAAGAAGGTGAGATAAAACCTGACCACCTCTTCTCAACCGATAGCCCAAGCCTGATTCCTCCAGCATTGTGCTGAGAGGATTCAGAGCTAAGCAGAACCAAAGTGGACTCAGACTGTCGCCCTGGAATATTCCCCGTTTAATCCATATAGGCTCATCGTCCCCCCGGCTTGGTCGACATCCCGGATAGCGAAGGACCGTTTTCCATTGCCCCATACATGACCCAAGGAAGGTGCGAAGAGTTGCATCTATTTTATACAACTCCAGCACCCTCATGAGCCATGTATGAGGAACAGAGTCGTAGGCCTTCTTGTAGTCTATCCAGCATGTCGACAAATCCTTGCGGGATCGACGAACCTGTTGGCTTATGACCATGTCGATGAGGAGTAGCTCCTTAGTGCCGCGGGACCCGTTCCTACATCCATTCTGAGAGGCAGACATAATTGAGTTATTTTCAATATGTTGATTAATTTTCACTCTCAGGATGGATGTAAGAAGTTTATAGACCGTCGACAGACATGTAATCGGCCTATAATTCTTGGGTTCCGCGGTACTACCTGTCTTATGGAGCAGGTGGGTGACTCCAGTTGTTAAAAACTCAGGCAGCGACCCGGACTCTAAGGATGCCTGAAATTGAGTTGCTAGGAGCGCGTGTGAGCTGCTATACCATTTTAGCCAAAAGTTTTGCAGTCCGTCCGGTCCCGGAGACTTCCAATTTGGTAACGGACGGACTGCTTTGGCCACATCCAGTGGACTGATGGTTATTTTTTCCATTTCTGGTATAGCTTCACACACGCGCTCGACATCACGCATCCAGCCATCCTCAGTATGACTGACGGGCACCGACCAGATGCCGCGCCAGAAGGTATTCGTGGCGATAGCATCCGGGCGGCACACCTCAGCCATATTTTGTTCAGGTCGCTCCCAAGTTCTGTATACCCACCTCTCATCGCTCCGGAACATGCGATTCTGTGTATACCGGTCGACTCGCCGCTTATACCGCCGAATACGGTTGGCCCATGCACAAACTTTCTGCTTCAGGAAATCGATGCGCTCCGTGACACAGGACATGTATTCTCGGGGACTGATTCCAGTTCCCGAGAATGCCCGTCTCACAAAGCGCATCACTCGCGGTCGTGTATTGCCCTCCCTGAAGCAGTATAATTTGCCAATGAGTACTCTGGCCTCACCAACACGCTTCTCGATCCTGCTCTGCCAGGCTGGGACGGCAGGTTTCGGTCGAGCAGCTTCGTTTTGGAGCTTTACGTTAGCTACTCGACATGCCGCAACAGCCCCACAGTAGAGGATCGAGTGCGTATCAGTGAGGTCCTCGCTGCTTTCGAGGACATTCTTAAGCAGCGAGTCCAGAGCACACACTAGCGCCCTATTTTGTTTGTGCATTGGTAACCTAGGTAAACGGGGTCTAAGCTCGGTCGGAGTCGATCGATACTCACGAAGCGCATCCTCCAGAGCGCTCCTCAATTGGTCGTTGCACTGACTACTTACTGTGACAACCCTATCATCTGCCACCTCACTATCAACAAGATTAGACCGCGGTGGGACTGCGTTAGTAGCCGGTGGTACCGCGGTCTGTGTTACTGTCGGTGTAGAGATGATAAAGTTGTTCAGTACCTCTGAGCGCAGCCGATCAAGTGCGGCGTCGTCCAGCCTGTGATTGTTCTGGATAACACGCACCTGATCCGACAATCGTTGCGACGAGACGTTTACGGTTGGTTCAAGGTCCTGGAACAGAGACAGCATCCTAACACGGTACGCAGTGAGGTTAGTTCCCCCCTCTGTAGCCCCGTAATATGCGCGCATGACGTTCTCGTTCATTGACTGAGTCCATCTCATGCGCTGCACACAACCACCGGCAGCGGGGACCCGGCTCGGGGCCGGTTGGCCCCTAGGTCCCAAGCTCTTCGGTGGCCGGCCTCTCCCCGGCCGACGTACAGGTCTTGGCGACGTCGGCGGGGAAAAATACTCGTCGCTCGAGCTCGACGCGACTGCAACCGCCGGAGACACTGGTGATCCGGGGTCCGGCGGCGGCGAGGCGGAGCTGAGCGGCGAGTCCGGGGGTGGTAAGCGTGCGCGGCGGGCAGCTGCTCTTGTTAGCATCAGATTATTTTCATTTTATGTAGTTTTATTTGCGTTTATGTTTGTGACATCTGTCACCTGTCTATGCATTTTTATTCTCATGTTATTTGTGGTTTTATAGTCGTAAGTTTTGGATAAATATGTATATTATTGCTTTTCTAACTTTGTGCAGAAATTTTGAGTGAATATATATGTAAACAATTAATATTGTAGAAATATTAACTACAGCGAATGAAAAAACGGTCTGACACTCGAGTGTTGCCAGCTAATTATTATTATTATTATTATACAGATTATATGTCAGAAAGAAATTAGCATCACTTTTTTTGTACCTAATTTTCTGTTTCCTTCTTCTTTTCTTTTATTCTAATGTGTGTACATGAACTGTAATAGTAGATTATGATACAAGTGTGTAATGTGGGTGATTACCGTTGCGGCGGTATTAAGACCCGAGCCGTGGCGAGGGTCTTAAGAGAACCAAGAACGGTAATAACCGATTTCTCACGTGTATTATACGACGTTTATCGACACACTTGTGAAGAAAATAAATGAAAAATCAGCTTTATTTAGTAGGTATATGAAAAGTTTATTTAGAGAAACAGTTCGTAAATGTGCAGCCAGTAAGTTATAATTAACTATTTTTGACTGTATAGCGGTCCCATGACATAGATTTTCTACTTGAAGGCGTACAGCACAAATAATTTTCCTCATTTTGTAGATATTTTTGTAAAATTTGTATTTTATTTTTAAATTTGGCGGCAAAAAATAAACTTTTCTTAAATGTTACTTATTTTTGTCTTAAAACTCTTTTTAATACAGTTGCTCAAAAAGTGGCGTATTGCAGGGACGTTTAGCGTTCGGGAAGTGGGCTATTACACACTCGTGCTTTTTCTTTACCATTCCCGAACTCGTGCTTTTTCTTTCCCAACTGTCAAAATAATGTCTATTGAAAAGAAAAATATCAACCACGAAGTTTTAACTAAAAAAGTTTTTAGTGCAAATATTTCTAAAAAGAAGCTACTAATTTGTTTCAATATCAGATTTAATGATTTGATTCAATAAGTTAGGCTAGGTTTCATTTCATATCATTAAATTTAATTAATTTCATATCAATAAAAAATGTACTGAAGACTTGGCTGTATGGGGCATAGTTCCCTTTGCCAATCCAGAATGGGTGAAAAAAACAAAAAAAAACTGCTTATATTTTTTTACGGTTGGCGCCATTTTGATTAGTCAGTTGAGTTTATTGTGTTTTTATTATTTTATTAAACTGCTTCATTTTTTCGCAACTGTATTAAAAATAGTCGTTCAGTACACGTGCGGAACCGTCATAGCAACTTGTTCCGACTGTCAACCCTCACCTTCGGCTGCGCCTCGGCTCGGGTTAACATTTGTCGAAACTCTTTGCAATGACAGGCTTTCCGCACTTGTAATGAAATATACTATTTTGAAAAAAAGAGGTTAAACAAAAACGGTTCTAACTACATTACCGCACATGTGCATAATAGTAATCAAAATGTCACAGTTTGGTAACGAGCCCCTTTATATACCTAAGTGCAGTGCAATAACAGCCACTTTATGAGCAAGTGTGTCGAAAAATAAATAACTACATTAGTCACTTCACTTCCGTTATACAAGAGAGTATTTCAGATCAAGTTGCTAATGCGTAATCCTGGCTGCAAGTTTGGGTTTTTGTAAGTATTTTCCATTAGCTAGACGAAAACAACCAAAAACAATGTGGCTAGTTGATTCTTCGGGCGTTCTACACAGTGGTGACAACCCGGGCATTTCGTCCGCTTGAATCCGATGCAGGAACCTTTCGAACTTACCATCTGGTGAAGATGGTATGTTTATCTGCATCACACGGAAGGTAAAGACGCCGTTTTGTCTTTCTAACCACTCCTCAAAGAGGGGATATTCCGCCATAATTATGAATTTACTGATATGACTCACTTTATAGAACGCTATTGTAAAATTCAACAACGAATGTGGGGGAATTATCGCTGCCTGCAACTATCCTGCAACTACCGCTACCTATATCCAGGGCCGGATCTACCTAATGGGTAAATGGGCTGAAGCTCAGGGCCCCGTGGGTATCGTAATCGATTTTACGAGTACTAATGGAGTTTTATGTACTATAAGTCGTTATCTCAAGGTGTTGTCCCTAAAGTATGGAAATCTGCTTTTATTACGCCTGTACATAAGAAGGGGTCAAAAACTGAGGTCATTAATTATAGGCCTATATCCAAGCTGTGCATTATAGCTAAAGTATTTGAGAGGATTGTCTATAATCAGTTATATCCTGCCCTTGCTAGCTCGCTCAGCCTCTTCCAGCACGGATTTTTAAAAGGACGGTCTACCACTTCTAATTTGATTTTGTTTAACGATTTCATTACGGATTCTATGGACAATGGAAGGCAGGTCGATGTTGTTTACACAGATTATAGCAAGGCATTTGATCGGATTGACCACGATACTCTGATAAAGAAACTAAGTCTCATGGGCATCCGTGGAGACCTCTTAAGATGGTTCTCTTCTTACATTAATAACAGGTCACAGGCAGTAGTTCTTAATAATTATATGTCTAGCTGGGTAGACGTGCCTAGCGGAGTGCCTCAGGGTTCGTTACTCGGTCCTTTCTTATTCGTTATCTATGTAAACGACATCGATCAGTGCCTACATTCAGCTAAACTGCTTTGTTTTGCTGATGACATGAAAATCTTTGCCACAATCTCGTCACTAGAAGACAAAATAGCATTTCAGGCGGATTTGCATCGGCTGGAAGAGTACTGCGTTGCTAATAAACTTGATTTGAACCCATCTAAGTGTTCAGTGATCACTTACACTAGAAAACGTGCAGTCATGGCTACTACTTATACTTTGGCGGGCCAGATCTTGCCAAGGTGCAATACTATACGTGATTTAGGCGTCTCAGGACAGTAAGTTAATTTTTGATGAACACATTGATGCAATTGTCAAAAAGGCATCTAAATTGCTTGGGTTTATTATGCGTCTCTCTAAGTGTTTCGCTGATGCTAAAACACTAAAAATATTGTCTTGCACTTTTGTAAGAAGCCATCTAGAGTACGCGTCTCAGATATGGAATCCGCGCTATCACAAATACATTGACCGCATAGAAAACATCCAAAGACGTTTTATTAAATATCTCTGCTTCCATCAAAAGATTCCATATCACTCGACTGATTATTTCGGACTCTGTAAGAAATATCATCTGTTACCACTAGTGGATCGACGTAGAATTGCAGACTGTTTATTCTTGCTGAAAATCCTCAATAACAATATTGATAGTCCTGAACTTTTGTCCAAATTTTATTTTAATGTGCCAAACAAAACATTTCGTTTTAATCCACCCTTACGTGTTCCTCACACGTCTTCAAATTATAGGCGGAACAGTTATATTGTGCGTGCAAGCAGTAATTTCAATGACATATGCAGAGAGTATGATTTAGATCCATTCACAATTAGTGTGAACTCAGCCAGAAGGTGCTTAAGCCTTAAATTTTTCAAGTAGCATTAGGATTAATAGTAGTATTGAATTTATGATGATGATGTATTGCATTTATGAATGATCTCGCTTAATTAAAATGCGAAGCTGTGTATTTTTGTGCTCACACCATTAATACCATATTTTAAGGCCTATACGTGAGGACTTGTAATTGGCTTCCTAATGTTTAAGGTTTCTTTTTTTTCTAGTTTTATTAGCTGTAAGTCTTCCATGCACTAAATAAATAAATAAAAATAAATAAGATGCTGTATTTGACACCACTGGCCAATACGGTGGTTTTACAAACAATATTGAGGTTTAATTTCAGCCTGAGTTCAAAGTATATTTAAAGAATTTTAAGTTATATTCGCCTTATAACTCATGACCAGTCGATGGTTTTTTCAAGTAATAGGACTAAACTCCTTTCATAGATAATATTTATCGAAACACACTGCTAAAATTACCGTTTTATTTAATCAGATGAGTCTCGCTATTACTGTTAACCCAGAGTTCAACAAATTCCCGATTCGTCCCTGCCTATGCCTATACCCGCAAATCCCTCCCACATTTTTACGATAAGCTCAGCATTGTTCGGATATACAGAGTAGTCAGTGCCAATAGTCCCGGTGGACGCACAGTTGTGTTTTTTTTTATTAAAGCTTCATACAACATAGAAGGTACACAGGCGGACTTAATGCCATAGGCATTCTCTACCAGTCAATCTAGTCAGTGGTAATCCGGCAGTTGGAGTTGCTGTCTGCTTCTCATCAGTGACAGGTCTCTCTCGGTCACCATGTCACGCGGCTGTCTGCTCAAGCTCGCCGCGTTGCTGGTGTGCGCACGCGCTTATGAAGGTGAACTATTGACACAATGTTTTATAATAATTACTAACATTTATTTCAAGTTTGCACTCTTAATATGGTTAGTAACAATATTTATATAAAACTATGCGAGTAGTGTGATATCACAAGGAGATAAAATTAGTTATTTTTCATATTAACCAGTTCACTAAACTGGCTAGACCATAGCTTCCCAACCTTTTATAAACTACTAACTGCCCCCTTTACAAGTAAACAAAAACACAAACCCCTTCTTTATATAATAACTAGCAGCCCGTCCCGGCTTCGCACGGGGTAGACAATTATTTATTTTTGGAAATTTGGATATAAAACACTTTTTTTAGTGTTGTAGACATTATGATGTTCTTCAATATTGTTGTACATTATTTTGTTCTATCGCTAATAGTTTCGGCAGCGCATTCGACGAAAGACATTTTAAGACTCATTTTTCTACACCTTCGGTTACATTGTTCAAATTTTACCAAGGATCCCTAATTTTTTTCAAAATGAAATTTAGCCTATGTCAAATTGGAAGAACGTAGCATTCTATTGGTGAAAGAATTTTTTAAATCGGCCCAGTACTTTTTGAGCCTATTCATTACAAACATACAAAAATAGGTACAAATCTTTTCTCTTTATAATATTAGTATAGATATTATTTTTATTTTGTTCATTATTTGTGTATTGTATATATGTAAATAGTACACCAGAAACTACCTGCGTATCTATTCTCCTTCAAAGTCAATTCCATCCAAAGTTTGTCTGTAAAAAATCGCTGTTAGCGATAAGACCGCCCATTGTACTACCCCTACTAATGTTAAACTCCTTGTGAAAAATGTATTTTATGGTTTACAATAAAGAGATAAATAAATAAATAAATAATAATTAATTAATACCAATTTTATAATATGGCTATTAACTATCACAAATTAAAAATAATTCTCTCTCTGTGTAATCGTGGTCGTGGTTGAGGTTTGTGATTATAATATTTTTAAGACCCCATTTGCCTCTGGACCCGCTACCGCCCCCACGAAAAGCTCCAGTGCCCACTAGGAGGCGTTACGCCCCGCGTTGGAAATCTATGGGCTAGACCAATATATTTTTAAGGATTTTGTATCTTTCAGATAGGTTTGTAAATTGATAGGTGATAAAAAGAATTAATTAAATTAATTTGACCGGTCGCTGTGGCGACGCTTGGGGGAGGCCTATGTCCAGCAGTGGACGTCTTTCGGCTGAGATGATGATGATGATGATGATGAAAAAGAATTGTGTTATCTTTTCGTTAGCAAAGTAACTTTCGGTATAGTAAAAACGTTCTCTTGGAGCAAAATTATAACTTAAGTATTAGTGTGACGACCGAAGTCACCTTTTTACAAACACATCCCGGAGACTGAAGCCTACCCGTTTGACCCTCAGTGTTACAAGTAGTGGAAGATTTGGTCCGGAATGTGATCTATAAAAATTTTATTCCATTATTCCAATCAAATATTGAACAAAATAATTTTGGTTGCACAAAAAAGCTATACAATTTTATGACGTCAGAAAAAGTAGGATCTTTAATTTTTGTTTTAGTACCATAACATATGTTATAACATGGAGCTCTTGCCACCCAATTTTAGGTATGTTGATCGTCATTTCTTTTTGCCACATCATGAAAAAAAAAATCAAAAGCTTATGCGTAGTTTAGTACAAACTAACGTTGGTCTACTAACAATAGCTACAATGCCTACTTAGATTCCGAGAGTAATCCTGGCATTACTGATGACAAGAACACTGCCACTGAAGTGATTGGAGAGTTAGACTACCCGCTGAAAATAAGCTGCATAGCGTCGGAGAAACCGCCACCAATCGTGTTTTGGTCTCACAAAACTAGGAACAGAGCGTGGCTGAACAAAGATTCCGAGTACGGAAAGACAGGAAACACCCTCCTCATCAGAAGCCTGGCTACCGAAACTCTTGGACAGTACACATGTCAGGTGTACAGCTCAGAAGGCCTAGAGGCACCGAGAGTGTTCAACGTACGAGCGTATAAGCCTAATGGAGACATAAGTGGAGGCGAGTGGTTGGTACCACGAGACGCAGTTTCGCCCATACCGGAAACGACCAGCACCGCCACTTGGACCACTACTGAGGATCTTGGAAAAACTGGTGAGATGAATTTTGTATAATCGCTACTTAATAAAAATTGGTCTAGGAAGGGCCGTAATGTAAGATACGATGCAAAACAGTATGGATACCTTAATGTCTATTTTCCCATGAACGTTTGAATTCAAGTGTTTGAAAAATACTCATCGCGTCATTTCTCGCTTCACACGATTTTTTTCCTGTACTATCCGTACCTATATTTTATGGGCAGCAAAATGATCGACAGTTCTGATACTATTCTAGTAGCAGACTTCTGGCCCTGGAACAATGTTCACCCTTGTAGGGTGTATAAGGGTGAGCATTAGTAAATTAAGTTACAATTATAATTCAAACGTTGTTATTCAATGTTGTATATTTGTATTTACCTACAAAACACATATATATTTCCAAAAGGATGTCCTTATCACTAGTTACGCTCAATGATTGCATAAAAACCTAATATTTTTCGACTATGATTAACACATAAACCGAATCAGTGATTCATGATTTTGTTTTTAAAACATGAACTAGGTAGGTATTATTATACACAGCCTATACTATTCTACTGCTGGGCAAAGGCCTCCCTCCATTCCTTCCATCGTTCCCGGCTTTAAGCCAGTTCTTGTCAATTCTTAAGGAAGACATCCAAGTCGTCCCGCCATCTCCTTCTTGATCTGTTGTATTTTTTTGTAAGTATAAAGTTTTCTACATACTCGTATATTATACTTTTTAGTTGTGGTACTTCATGAAGTACCGTGTTACCCCAGATAATGGGTTGTGGAGGTCTGGTAGGCAGCCGCTCCTCGTAATATACTGGTATTCAGCTAAATCCGGCTTGACTGGAAGCCGACCTCAATATAGTTGGGAAAAGGCTAGGTAGATGATGATGAGTTGTGGTACTTCTCAGCCAAACATTATTAGTAGTGTCCTAATAGAGTGCGTCATGAAAGCGCGACCTGGAGTTTTTTTATAATTTAATTGGCAAGATTATTCAGCCCCAATTGTAGGAAATAAAAAAAACCGGGCAAGTGCGAGTCGGACTCGCGCACTAAGGGTTCCGTTCCAACTAACCTATGAAAACAGTTCAATTTTCGAATCGAATCTTCAAGATTTACCAAAAAAAAAATTGGTGACGTAACTAAAAATTTTCTGTTTTGAGACTTTTTCCTATATAAGTGCTATAACACCTTGTTCCGTGCCAAAGGATGATGGGCAGATTTGTATGGAGTTTGTCCCAACCGTTGTAGCAATATATGATATGTAGTCAAATGTTTTACGTGTTCCCCTTAGTACATATTCACTCCTATTTACTCGTAGTGATGTCCAAGGAAGGAAAAAATATTTTTGAAAACAAGCTAAAAAAAACCATCCGCTTTTAGTAGGATGTTTGTCCTACATCTTTATTGCTATGCTAGTGTTTTGTATGTATTACGGTAAAGGATAAAAAATGAGAAAACCATTTTTATTAACCATTATTTTAGTATCTGTCATAATTACACACAGTTTTCACAATTTACCTACAAAATGGATTATCTTATTTATTCGTTACGATCAATCAGAATTCATCCAAAAATCTTGCGGGGCATTGGGCAGCCTGGCACAAGTTAAGATGGTGCTATTACCTGTCAAACATGAACAGTAAAGCTGTGGGAAAGCGTTTCTACCTGTCAAGTTGGTTTTTACTAATATATCTTCTTCCACTTGGCCTTAAGTCCGTCTTCTGACTGACTTTTCTCCACTTTGCCCGATCTTCGACATCCTTTTCAGTCAGGCCATTAATTGGCTCTCATGTCGGACTTGACGACGTCCAGCCAGCGCTTGCGAGGGCGACCACGCAACTTAGCCCTAAGGACAGCCATATTCATGTGTCTCCGACCAACGTACTCCATAGGACGACGCATGATGTGGCCATACCAACGCAAACGACACTCTTGCAGTTTTTTACCCACGTCACGGACACCAACACTACCCGGATGAATGAGGTGCGTACGCGATCAGATCGGGTTACGCCGCTCATCCACCTCAGCATCTTCATCTCGATGACAAAAAGCTCCAGAGTGTGTCTGCTTAATGCTGGTCAACAATCGCCACCGTACAGGAGGACAGGCCGTATGATGCATTTATATATCTGCCCTTTGAGCTGCGGAGGCATTTTGCGGTCACGTAGAACCCCCGTTACCTCGCGCCATTTTGCCCAAGCCGCGCCTATACGTGCTTGGACATTGTCATCCACGTTGCCAGACTTGTGCAGCACGGATCCAAGGTACCGTGACGTATCGGACTTTGTGATCAAATCCGAACCTATTCGGATAATGTTTGCATCCGTGCTAACACAGGACATGTACTCGTTTTTCGCTACATTTAGTCCCTGACCGCCGTTTTCCAGCGTGTCTTTCCAAATGTTGATTTTGCGCTCAAGATTTGTTCTGATTAACGAGGACGATGTCATCGGCATACATCAATAGCCATGAAGGCTGATCTTGGATGTTAGTCGTAACTACAGCGAGCACAACGTTAAACAAGAAAGGGCTAAGAACTGAACCTTGGACAATTTGCCCATTATCCTTTCAAGATTTTAGGTCAACGGGAAGTACCCTATGAATTTTGATTCCTTTGACAGTGTCGAAATGTACGTTTTTTGCAACATAAACGGGCGTATCTTTTTTTCCCGTCATTTTACAAGTTCGATTTTTGCACAGTTTCAAGGGACCGCGAATTTGAGTATATAGTTTAAATTTCAATATGTTTAATATATAATGTTTAATACCTTCACGCGTTCTCGAGATAAAGTGTCTTGACAGACAGACAGACAGGCAGACGGATAACAAAGTGATCCTATAAGGATTCCGTTTTTTCCTTTTGATGTACGGAACCCTAAAAAATTACTCGTAAAAGAGTATGTAAAAATTTACTTGTAAAATAAATATAATTTATTTCATTTACCAACTCAATGCATGACAATCCCGATAAGCCAAGCCATGATGGCTTGCATATACAATTATACATATTGTTTTATTATGGAGTGACCATACATCTGATCTTCGAAAGCCCTGTTGGCCTAGTGATCAGAGGCCCTGATTGCTATGCTGGAGATCCTGTGTTCTATTCCCACCCAAACACCCAAAAATTACCAACACTCTTAAAGCTGCAGAGCATGCTCTAAGGGTAATCCCTTAGAGCATGCTCTGCAGCTTTAAGAGTGTTAGTAATTTTTTTGCCTTGAGTTAAAAGAACTGTGTTATCAACAAACATCACGATGCTAAAATAACTTGGTTCATAACATATTTAAATTTATTTCAGGATCCTCGATCACATCAAAATTCACTGAGGTTACTAAAGAGGCAGCTGCATCATTTGACAAAAGTGGGGATAACACAAACAATGCCACCAGCACTACCATCACCCCCACGACCTCCACCACTGCCGTCATCGACTTGAGCACGCTGGATGGCGACACGACCACAGAGACAAGTGCATCGAGCGAAACTAGCGAAGGCAGCACCACCGATGAGGGAAGCACAACCGCCGAAGGAACCACTGACTTCCTCGGTACCACCACTTTGGATCGTTGCAGTGGCTTCCAGTTCGGTTGCTGCGCTGACAACGAGACCGAAGCCTCCGGACCCGACGGGCAGGGATGCCCGTGCAACACTACTGAATTTGGTTGCAGCCCTGATGGTGTAAATCCAGGTACGCAATAAATTCAATTTGTTTTTGAAATTAGTATTGCTGTACCAAAAGATATTATAGTGTTGCAGAAATGGTTCGATTTATTTACCTTCTAATTTTAATTTCAGCATCAGTGTTTGATAGCCCTGTTGGTCTAGTGATCAGAGGCCCTGATTGCTATGCTGGAGATCCTGTGTTCTATTCCCACCCAGGACCATTGTATCCATGATGAACACGATCATAAATTTTGTTCTTTGTCTGAGCTATTTATCTATACTGCAAGCTTATACTGGTTATGTTACCACTGCCATGCAGCCGATAAGAGCATGAGTTCACTTTTAACTATGGTTTACTTATACCCTGCTAGATCCTGTGTCTATACCTCCCGGAATCGCTGGAGAAGATAACGCCACCGTGACCGGGGAACTGGACCAACCTCTTCACGTGCGCTGCCTAGTGTACGGGTACCCCAATCCTTCTGTCTTGTGGAGCCGTGACGACGAAGTAGGCATTGTGCTGTATAACAACTCTATTTACGAGGTGACAGCAAACGTCCTCGTCATCAGAAGCTTGAGTCCCGACACTCTTGGGCCGTACATATGTCGAGCGAATGAGAAAGGCAGGACGGCGTCTTGGAGAGTCGTTGTGCAAGCGTACAGGCCTGACGGGCTCCTCAGTGGCGGCTTGTGGTTGGTGCCACGAGACACGAAGGCACCCAAGCCCACAACACAAGCGTCTATTACCACCAATAAATGGCTGTATACCGGTAAGATTACTACTTAACCGATGCATGAGATAATAGCTAATAGAGTAATTGAGTATTCTTTTGACACGATCAACGATCGACAAACTTCTTTAGCTGATTATTTCTCTTGCGGTTACTCCTTAAGAATGAAAATACTTTAGTCAGAATCTATTTCTTCAATCCCGCTCATCTCTGCTGTGTGATGATAAGACACTTCACACATACTCGGGTAACAGAAGACTATGGTGAATTCAATTTACGTTTACTGACGAAAGAAGGTCCACCACCCACACCCTTATAGCATGCTCTGCAGCTTTAAGAGTGTTGGTTTTTTTGCCTTGAGTTAAAAGAACTGTGTTATCAACAAACATCACGATGCTAAAATAACTTGGTTCATAACATATTTAAATTTATTTCAGGATCCTCGATCACATCAAAATTCACTGAGGTTACTAAAGAGGCAGCTGCATCATTTGACAAAAGTGGGGATAACACAAACAATGCCACCAGCACTACCATCACCCCCACGACCTCCACCACTGCCGTCATCGACTTGAGCACGCTGGATGGCGACACGACCACAGAGACAAGTGCATCAAGCGAAACTAGCGAAGGCAGCACCACCGATGAGGGAAGCACAACCGCCAAAGGAACCACTGACTTCCTCGGTACCACCACTTTGGATCCTTGCAGTGGCTTCCAGTTCGGTTGTTGCGCCGACAACGAGACCGAAGCCTCCGGACCCGACGGGCAGGGATGTCCATGCAACACTACTGAATTTGGTTGCAGCCGTGATAGTGTATATCCAGGTACGCAATAAATTCAATTTGTTTTTGAAATTACTATTGCTGTATCAAAGATATTATAGTGTTGCAGAAATGGTTCGAATTATTTACATACGTTCTAATTTTAATTTCAGCATCAGTGTTTGATAGCCCTGTTGGTCTAGTGATCAGAGGCCCTGATTGCTATGCTGGAGATCCTGTGTTCTATTCCCACCCAGGACCATTGTATCCATGATGACCACGATCATAAATTTTGTTCTTTGTCTGAGCTATTTATCTATACTGCAAGCTTATACTGGTTATGTTACCACTGCCATGCAGCCGATAAGAGCATGCGTTCACTTTTAACTATGGTTTACTTATACCCTGCTAGATCCTGTGTCGATACCTCCCGGAATCGCTGGAGAAGATAACGCCACCGTGACCGGGGAGCTGGACCAACCTCTTCACGTGCGCTGTCTAGCGTACGGGTACCCCAATCTTTCTGTCTTGTGGAGCCGTGACGACGAAGTAGGCATTGTGCTGTATAACAACTCGATTTACGAGGTGACAGCAAACGTCCTCGTCATCAGAAGCTTGAGTCCCGACACTCTTGGGCCGTACACGTGTCGAGCGTTCAATGAGGAAGGCAGGACTTGGAGGTCTTGGAGAGTCGTCGTGCAAGCGTACAGGCCTGACGGGCTCCTCAGTGGCGGCTTGTGGTTGGTGCCACGAGACACGAAGGCACCCAAGCCCACAACACAAGTGTCTATTACCACCAATAAATGGCTGTATACCGGTAAGATTACTACTTAACCGATGCAAGAGACAATAGCTAATAGAGTATTGAGTATTCTTTTGATACGATCAACGATCGACAAACTCCTTTAGCTGATTATTTCTCTTGCGGTTACACCTTAAGAATGAAAATACTTTAGTCAGAATCTATTTCTTCAATCCCGCTCATCTCTGCTGTGTGATGATAAGACACTTCACACATACTCGGGTAACAGAAGACTATGGTGAATTCAATTTACGTTTACTGACGAAAGAAGGTCCACCACCCACTACCACCACCACCACTACCCTTAGAGCATGCTCTGCAGCTTTAAGAGTGCTGGTTAAATTTTTGCCTTGAGTTAAAAGAACTGTTTTAACAACAAACATCACGATGCTAAAATAACTTGGTTCATAACATATTTAAATTTAATTCAGGATCCTCGATCACATCAAAATTCACTGAGGTTACTAAAGAGGCAGCTGCATCATTTGACAAAAGTGGGGATAACACAAACAATGCTACCAGCACTACCATCACCAACACGACCTCCACCACTGCCGTCATCGACTTGAGCACGCTGGATGGCGACACGACCACAGAGAGAAGTGCATCAAGCGAAACTAGCGAAGGCAGTACCACCGATCAGGGTAGCACAACCGCCGAAGGAACCACTGACTTCCTCGGTACCACCAATTTGGATCGTTGCAGTGGCTTCCAGTTCGGTTGCTGCGCTGACAACGAGACCGAAGCCTCCGGACCCGACGGGCAGGGATGTCCGTGCAACACTACTGAATTTGGTTGCAGCTGTGATAGTGTAAATCCGGGTACGCAATAAATACAATTTTCATCCCACCATCTCGGAAAGAGTATTTTTAATTTTCAATATCTGAGTGGAAAAGCCGTTTTTATTCTCTAGAGGATAAAGTAAATTGAATTTAGAACATCGTGTGCACTAAGTTTGTGAATTAAAAAAAACATTAAACCTATTTACCTACTGCTACCTCTATGGTGCCGAATATATCATACAACTTTTTTTTAATTTGTTAAAAACTCAGACTCGGAACCTTCTTGGTGTTCTTTTTTCAATTTGCTTTGTACGCGGCATTTTTTCACGTCATTGTTAAACCTTATATTAAAAACAAGAAACTTGAAAACAAGTGAAAAAACTAAAATGAGTGATTCTAGCGACGAGGAAGTTTGTTTGACGCCAACAGAATTGAATGAAACTGTTAATAATGCGCAAATGAGCTTTCTCCCTCAACAATCACGCGAGAAGTATTTAAAACAGTACGATATGTTCAACACGTGGCATCTAACAAAAGGAGCCAAAACCTCGCTGAGGTGGCATGAAAAGTTACGTGTTGCACTCGAGTGCAAAGATTTTTCACCTCGTGCTCTTTTGATTCCCTCGCTAACGCTCAGGATTCTAGTTTTGAATCCTTCACTTGCTCGGTCATCAAAATTGAACACGCGGAGAAAAAGCAACTTTGCACTCTTGTATAACAAATAACTATTGTTTTTGAAATTACTATTGCTGTATAAAAGATATTATAGTGTTTCAGAAATGGCTCGAATGATTTATTTTCTAATTTTAATTTTAGCATTAGGCCCTAACAATGAAGGATGCCCAGGTCCTTGCAGCACAACACCGTACGGTTGCTGCCAGGACGGGAAAACTCCTGCCCACGGACCTGAATACGAAGGCTGCTGCTTGTTGCAAGCCTTTGGGTGCTGCCCAGACAATCGCAAACCAGCTGAAGGAGCACATCTTGAAGGTATAATAACCAGCTTGTTACTCAGACACTGTAATAGAACTAGTATACAGTGAGCACTGCGTTAAAACTGTCTATTTTGTACGGTCAGGGTTTATAATACTATGTACATGGCGGCTTAATATATCCAGAAAAATCATGTTTGTGATACTTAAATCAGCGTTTATCGTTAGGTTGTGGATGCCAGTATGCGCTATACGGCTGCTGCCCCGACAACGTCACCATCGCGCAGGGACCAGACAACCTGGGCTGCGGCTGTCAGTACACCCAACATGGATGCTGTCTTGATAGGTAATTTAACAGTTAACATTAGTAGCAGTTATTTCAATTTCAAATCATTTACAAGCCCTTTTAAATTATCAAGGACAGTCAGTCAAAAAAGATGAAGACGTATTTTTTTCATTGACATTCGAAAAAATACAATTGTTTTCTTCCTTATTTCGTCTTACTATATTATCCTTATTTATTTTATTTTTTATTTATTTATTTGGCACACCAACAGCATTACATGCAAAGTCATTTTAAAAAAGAAAAATGAAAATCTAGACACTGGTATACATGCCTATTACAGGTATGCACAGCTTACACAATATTAGATAATATGGCAATAATAAGGAATAATATTACCTTATAAATTAATTAAACACACAAAGTAAAAAAAACACAATTATAAAATAAAAACTACTAGACCAAAATGGAAAATAAATCATTTAATATAAAAAGAGTACAGAGAATAACATTGAGGTGTATATAATTAACATTAAGTTGGAAGCTTTGTACAACCCATTGTCATACCCTCGAGACCGCTCTCCTAAACTTGTTGAGTGAGACACCGTGTAAGTCAGTGTCTGGCGTTTTGCAAAAACTGTTGTACGCTTTACACATTCGGAGCAAGGGGGCGTTGAGGCCAAGGTTTGTTTGACGGAGAGGAATATGGAGTAATCTGGAGATGGGATATCTGGGAAGTTTAAAAGGGACTGAATTATGGATACGCTCTACTAAATCACTGCATTTTACAATCCCATTAACAATTTTGTAAAGGATATTAGATCACGCGAACGGCGACGGTTACGCAGTGTCTTTATTTAAAAATAAATCGATGCGTTGCCCGTAGGGACAGTAATGAGTGATATCTCTAGATATAAACGCTAGAGGTTTTGTGAAAACTCTTTGTATTCTTTCAACCCTTTGCGAATGAGATGCGTAGAGCGGATTCCAGGCAACACTGGCGTACTCCAAACGACTACGTACCTACCAGAGTGTTGAACAGTAGTATCCCTGTCTTGGGCAATTAGAAGCCTTTTGTGTTTCGCTTTACAAAACCCAGCATTTGCACCGACTTTTTTACGACATCGTTGATGTGCGGCTTAAAGCTGAGCCTATCATCAACCAGAATACCTAAATCACGTATTTCGCATACTTTTGCCAACAAAGTGTTACATAATGAGTAGGTTGTAGGAATTGAAGATTTCTTTCTTGAGAAACGAATATGGAAGCATTTCAGTCTTTCGTTATTTAGTTCTTTTAATCTTAAGTGTATATTTAATGAAGCTACAAGAATAACAGCTACTTCAGCTTCATGCATAGCATATTTATAACATATTTACTAATTGTAATATAAAAGACTCATCCTTAAGTGGCGTGAAGTCTGACCATATTGGTCAGCTCGTATCTTTTGAGTTAGTCAAGAAGTTTCAATTAGATTCAACTGCAGAGTTTAGACCACTTAATAAAAAAAAATTAAATTCTTTTAATAACAATGTTCTTAGTAGTCTCTCAATTTTGATCTCAGCCAATTAAATGTAAGTAAATGATGGTACATTATTTTCTACAGTATGCCAAGAATTTAATAAGTCCTGTCCAGTTAAAAAAGTTAAAATAAATAATAAATCCAAATTTAATTAATGGGCATCTGCTGGTATTAGAAAAAGCAGAGATACTTTATATCAGTTATATTATGAAAAATCATTGACGTCTGATCCTAACTTGCATAACCGCGTTAGACTTTATTCAAAGATATTCAAAAGAGTCTGTGCCCAAGCTAAATCTAAGTCAATAAGTAAGACAATAGGAAATTCTAATAATAAAATTAAAACTGTCTGGAAGGTAATAAACAAGGAAACTGGAAAGACAAATCAGCGAAATCGAAATGATTTGTTACTAAAAATTGATAATAAGATCATCTCAGATAAGTCAGAAGTAGCGGAGACATTAGAAAACTTTTTCACCAACATCCCAATAGAAGTTACGAAATCTCTCCCATCTTCATCTTTGCTAGCTGAATATTTTTTGAAAGAAAATTTCACTAAGGCTATACCAACCTTTGAATTCAAGCGTATATCTATTGATACAATCAAGAAAACATTTCAAAATCTTAACGTAACAAACACTGAGGACTTATGGGGTATATCCGTTAAGGGTCTTAGAGATATTATTGACACAATTGCTCCTATCCTAACAGGAATATTTAACCAATGTTTAGACAGTGGTACATTCCCTGATTTAATGAAACATAGTAAAGTAGTACCAATTTTCAAATCAGGAAATAAAAGTGATCCCTCTAATTATAGACCGATATCTGTGCTTCCAGCATTGAGTAAAATCTATGAAAAAATCATGCTTGATCAGATGTTGTGTCATTTTAATTCTAATAGGATCTTGCATAGTCATCAGTTTGGCTTCACGAATGGAAAGCCAACGACAGATGCAGGAGTGAAGCTCATCAGTCACATTTTGGAATCCTGGGAGAAGTCCCAGGATGCTATTGGTATATTCTGTGACCTGTCAAAAGCATTTGACTGCGTTGACCATAATACTCTGATCTGTAAATACATCATCACGGAATTCGTGGACGAGCTGCTGGTCTTGTTGTCTTGTGCAGCAAAAAGTAACCATTAATGGGGCGACGTCGTCGGGGTCTTTAGGAAAGTTCAAAACCCATATTAAGCGTGTCCTAACCAAAAAAGTATATTACAAGGTTAGAGACTATGTCGAAGACGCGCTTGTTTGGAAATAACTGCTTCTGCATATGTGGCCCCCTGGTAACATTATTGTGTAAACTTATCTATTAACTGCTCCATGTTTTTTTTTTCATAAATTTATTACTCATAAATTTATTTTTTACTCAAAACGTTGCTTTTGCAATATTTTTATATTATTTGAATATCAATCACCTTAATTTCATTAAGTCGTGATTTAATTTTGATAAAATCTCATTTGTTGATAGGTTTTTTTTTTCTCCCATATTTATATAGGCTCTCTCTTATAGTGTGAATGAGAGAACACTGTAGACTACGAATTTTAATTACTACTTAATTCATCCCAGTTTTTGATTGATTTTATTTTAATTTGGGTTTTGATTGGTTTACACTGTCCTCGCATATGTGTCTGTTTTGTAATGTGAAAGTATTGTAAACCCAATCATTTTTTTTTGAATAGAGTAACCATGGAGTTTCTTGCCGGTTCTTCTCCATAGGAAACAACCAATTTGGAACCGTGCACTAGCTTCGACTTTTTATAAGTGCCCTTGTTATTTTATTTCTGGGCGTGTAGAGTCATATTGTTATTTATGCACCAGTTTTCTATATTTATTAAATCAGATTGAATAAGAGCAGTGTCTGCAAACCCGGTATTTTTTTTTTAGATCTTTAAATCGTCTGCAAATAACAACGGTTGGCAATGCTTAATATGACTCGTGATGTCATTAACAAATAACAAAAACAAAATCGGGCCAAGGTGGGAACCTTGCGGGATACCAGAGCGTGCATGTAATTCGTAAGAAACATAGCCATTAACTGCAACGAACTGAGAGCGATTTTTAAGGTAGGAAGCAAACGACCTCACCTCAACAGGGACCCGTGAACTCTCCTAACCCCAAGTTTAGTCAACAAGAGTTGGTGACTCACCTTGTCAAATGCGCTGCTGAAATCTGTGTATATTGCGTCGACTTCGAGCCCGATATCGAGTGCTTCGGATATGTCGGTTAAATATCTAACTAAATTAGTTTGGTAGAACGGCCAACTCGGAATCAATGTTGACTGTCAGAAAGCTTGGTTTTCAGATAGTTTGACAAACAGGACTTTCAAAGAGCTTTGAGAAACATGACAAGATAGAAATTGGCCTGTAATTTTTTATATTGCTAGAGTCACCTTTTTTGTGCACAGGCACAATGCGAGCCTTTTCCCATTTGTCTGGAAATACTCCCGACTCTAAAGAGCGATTAAATATGAGACTTAGTGGTTCTGCAAGCACTCGTCCACATGATTTTACAAAAACTGGTGGAATTGAATCAGGACCGGCACCCTTAGATGCATCAAGTTTATTTATCTTTGCAAGAACTTCCTGTGACGTAAATTTTATATTACTTAGTACTCCACTGACTGGTTGAGGTATTATTGTATGGGTCAGTAAAAATTGAAGAAAAATGAGAAGCAAAAAGGTCGGCAATGTCATTACCGCTCTCAACTACTACTTCATCCATTCATATGCATTCTGGCTGGAATCACGGATTTACTGTTTCGTTTATTTTTTATATAGCGCCAAAATACTTTAGGGTCTTTTGTGATTTCGGTCTCTATATGTGTTTTGTAATCACTGTAGTTTTGATTGATCATAGCATGACAACGGCTTCTAAGTAAATCATAGCTCAACTTGTCTCTAGGATTATTGTATTTACGAAATTTTTTGCGGTACTTTTCTTTTTCAGATAGGGATTTTATGAGAGTTTTGCTAAACCAGGAGGGATATTTTGAATTTTTGCAAATGTAACTCGGTATATGTTTATCTATAAGCTCTTTTAATTTAGAATATGTAAAATAAAGAAATGAGATCATTTATGTCATTGAAGCATTGAAGTGTGAAAACTCTAGTTGCCAGTCAATAGCCTGCAGGTCTGACATTATTTTTTCACAATCACATTTGTAGAAATTTGGGCGAATATTATTCTTTGATCGTAAGCATTTCATATCTATACTTCTATACTAATATTATAAAGAGGAAAGATTTGTACCTATTTTTGTATGTTTGTAATGAATAGGCTCAAAAAGTACTGGGCCGATTTAAAAAATTCTTTCACCAATAGAATGCTACATTCTTCCAATTTGACATAGGCTATATTTCATTTTAAAAAAAATTAGGGATCCTTGTTAAAATTTGAATAATGTAACCGAAGGTGTAGAAAAATTTCCAAAAATAAATAATTGTCTACCCCGTGCGAAGCCGGGAGGGCTGCTAGTATATTATATAGGATCAAGTCTAGACAGAGGGTCGAAGGTATGAGTAACAGAAAGACTACGCATATTACTTATAACTAAGTCAAGTGTTCTATCATCAATGTTGCAAACACTATTAACTTGAAAAAGACTGTTAATTGCCAGAAAATCAACAAACGTATCTCCTAATGTATTATTATAGTTGTTAGGGATAGTATGGGTCTGTCCCTGTATAAGGTGACCAATGAATAAATCCGAGATTAAAATCTCCGAGGATGAGAACATATTCAACGTTGTTTATAGTACTATTGACATTATTCAAATTTGACAAAGACTGCTTTTACAGGAGGAGGTAAATATGAGACACAAATAGCTAAATTTTTCACAATATTATTACAATGTAGTTGAACAGTCATCCTCATCAGAGATCTTCACTATCACTTTCCCAGCTGTGAACTCTGGCTGAAGGAACATCCCGTGAAATAGCTAAAAGAACACCGCCGCCATCTTTTTTGGCAGTGTTGTGGCATTTTCTATCACCTCGAATCAAACAACTCGTTGTTCAGGATATTTGAATTTAGCCAAGTCTCAGTAATTTTTTTTTTATAATTATTCAGCAAAGTATTCTGGTATAAGTCCTTAGTTTTTGTTCTCAAGCCTCTTACATTTTGATAGTAAATATCGAACATTGTATACATTATTGTAACCAAAAACATTATCTGTGTAAGCGGAGATAAGGTATGTTGTTGAGCTACTTATTGTCGTTGAGCAATGCTAAACTGTCCAGGTTACGAATAAGAATAGCTGCGAGAGAAACATCTTTACGAACAAACACTGGCCCGTTTCGTACCCACACAAACTTGTAGTCCAACTCCTTGGCTAACTTCCTTGTGGCAGCGTGCAGCTGCTTGTTAGCTGGACACAGATGCTCCGAAACGTACACCGGTGTGCGATCTCCTACTATACCCGGGTTTGTAGAGTTTTTTTTTTTTCTGGTAGGGGAATCATCAGAATTACTTCTCCCGCTCTTGGGCGGAGCGGGAGGGCGTGTCAGTCTCTTACTGACTAAACATCTACCCCGTTCCTTCGTTGTCTTCGATCTGGGAGGGACTCGGTGTCAACCATCCGGAATACCACTTGTTCCCCAGAGGCTTCGGCCCTCCCGGGCCCCTACAGTTTGCTGACATCTCCTTGAGGTGCGCGTGGAACAGAACGCGCCGTTGACGACTGGGCTCGGACCAGATTATTTCCAGACTGCCGGACGGCGAGCTACCCAGTGCTTGCCGTCCGCGAACCCGCGCCTACGGTGGTCGGAAATTGGGATCGGGATCTCGGCGGCGGCGGCGTGAGGACCGTTCCCTCACGCGCTCGCGGTCAGCAGCCTCCTTCACGAGCATTACTGCTTCGCAGAAGGAGGCGACCGCATGCCACCCCTCCTCGCTCCGGACCATGGCCTGAACCAGGGCTCGGCGCGAGAGGTCGCCGCCGCCGATAGCCTCCACAAGGACACGGCGATGCTCCGCCCGATCGGGGCACACCTCTACCGTGTGTTTCACTGTGTCCTCCGGGCGGTCCACATAGTGGCGATACCCGGGCGTCCTCTCCTGCTTGATTCGATGCAGGAACCTCCCGAACTTACCGTATCCGGTGAGGACCACTCCGTCATACGCAACGAGAGGACACCATGACCTCTTTCCAACCACTCCTCAAAGAGGGGACTTACCGCCTCAATGACGACGTGCCCAGCACTGGGTTGCGATAGTCGCAGTCGCCATGCCACTCTGAGATTCCGCCGGAACTCTGTCCGCCATGCCGCGACTTGTCGCGGCAGCGGAGTTTCGCCCCGGCGGCGGCGTTGCATCTCCACGCGCAAATCGTGCATGCGTGCAAGGACTGTTGCCTCCAGATTCCACGGTGGCAGGCCAGCGAGGAGGCTCGCCCTCTGGCAAGCGTTCAGTTTGGCCACCGGTCGCTTACCTAGCGACGGCGCCCAAACCGGCGCCCCGTAAAGGGCCATGGACCGAACGATCGCCCCCTGCCGGAGGCTCTACGCGGATCGTAGAGCCTCCGGCAGGGGGCGTCTGGACCCCCTAGGTTGGGCAGGAGCCGCTTCAGAGCGGCCCCAGACCTGTCCAGTTTGGGGGCCAAACGTCTGAAATACCCCTCAAAAGTCCACCGGCTGTCGAGGACGAGTCCCAGCAACTTCATCGTCGACCCGACGCCGATGTGGACCCCCCCTACCGTTATTTGGTGGTGGCGCGGTCCGAGGGCCATGAAAGCACATAGCCTCGGACTTGTGCAATGCCACCCTGAGTCCCAGTTGCTGGATCCTGTCCACGACAGTCGCAACCCCGCGTGTCGCTGTTTCCGCCGCCGCCTGGTAGAACTCTCTCCGCGCCAGAACCAGCGTGTCGTCTGCGAAGCAGATCACGCTGACCCCGTCAGGTTTGTAGAGTTGAGCTTGTCTTGGGGTTGTTTCTTTTTATTGAGGTTTACAACTGCAGCTAGTAAGCTGTCACGAAGACGAAGTGTACGTAGTTTAACAACCTCGGGACGGGGTCTGCTGCTGTCAGAGTTAAGTTCTACTCGAGTGGCATATAGGATGTCACCATCTTCAAGTGGTTCTCCTACAGTTTTGCTAGTTGAATCACGGTACTGATAACGTTTTCTGCCTTGTATTCCGAGATTCCATTGATTTCAACGTTATCCACGCGAAGGCTCTGCTCTACCAGTGATAGTCTCGCTGAGTGTTCAGCAGATGCTGCTAATAGACGTTCGTTCTCAGCTTGTAATTTATTGATGCTTGCATCTTCTTCCTCTAGACAGGCCTTAAGGGTTTCATATTGCGAATTGTAGAAGTCCATTGAGTTCTTAAAGTCTGATATTTCTTCTGACATCTGTTTAAGCTGGTCTGTTACTAGTGTTTTAATTTTAGTTTCAAGGAAGCAATTTAATTCCTGTTTAATGATGGTCCTGAGTTTATCCTCTTAATTAAGTTCTGACACTAGATTGTCCATAGATACATTGCGGGTGTTAGAGTTTTGTCTCAATGTTATATTGCATTCTTCGTCATCCGTGGAGTCATCAAAAACGCTGGAACTAATACAGTCAGCAGATAAGCTAGCTTTATTAAGCAAATGGGACGAAGTATTAACTTTTGCCCGTTTGCTACAACAGTTCTTGCAGGACCAGGAGGATTTCTTCGCTGGTGTCATTGTTAGGAAGCTCTTTTCAGTGACGTTAACATAAAGAAGATGGTACTTGGATTTGCAATTGCAGCATTTTAGAAGCCCCTTTTTGGTAAGGTTTTTAGGCAACTTGCGCAGCTATGATCATTTGGCGCCATGTTAGTAATTATGCGCAAAGCAGTTTGATTTAGATTCTGTTCACCGTAATCCCAATAGCAAGCGTGGTGTTTATAAAATGTACCCTTTTGTAGCGTATTCGATCATGCAATAGATACAAATCGTAAAAATTCGGAGAAATGGGCGCACCTGCGTTCCGCACGTGCGTGTCCTGTGTCTGTGTGCGTGCGGTGAGCCGGCCGCACGGTGTCGTAGGTTAGGCTCTAGACAGACGGACTGCATTTCAACTGCAATCCAACTGCAATACTGCAAATTTGCAGTTCCGATGCAGTTTGAATGCAGTTGACACAACTGCAATAGAACTGCAAACCAACAGTGCAGTCCGATTGCAGTCGGTGTGCAGTTCACACGACTGCACTCCGACTGCAATTGGACCGCACGGTTACAATCCTTTCTTCTGCCGATATACTTTTTCTCATGATGGTGTCTTGTTTATGATGGTGTTGTGTATATCTTATTTTTTAAGATGTCTGTTAATTCTTCAAAACTACCAACCGTGCGGTCCAATTGCAGTCGGAGTGCAGTCGTGTGTACTGCACACCGACTGCAATCGGACTGCACGGTTGGTTTGCAGTTCTATTGCAGTTGTGTCAACTGCATTCAAACTGCATCGGAACTGCAAATTTGCAGTTGGATTGCAGTTGAAATGCAGTCCGTCTGTCTAGAGCCTTAGGGATTAATTGCACTTTAGCAATATTTTGAGAATTTATTTGCTAATTACTCACGAATTACTTCGAGTTTTGAAATTCTGTTTGCACTGTAGGTTAGCCCTTTGTCACAGCTTCACAATGATATAACTCACTAAGGGCCTATTTCACCACCTATGATTAAGTTGCCAATATCTTACTTGGCAGATAATTTCATACAAATTCTGTTCCATTTTTGAATTCATTCGGGAAGTAGTGGCTACTCGGACATTGTGAAACAGGCCCTTATAGATATAGTAACTTTTTCCGACTTGTATGTTTAAAAAATAGCGGAGCAAAATAAATACGTGTTGTCTGTTCAACGATTGCGCGCGAAAGCCTATCCTGTTTAAATAAAGCTCTTCTTTCAAACACAACTCCTATTGGAATCATCTTTTCGCAGACAAACTCCAGCAGCTGGACCCGACAACGAAGGCTGCGCCTGCAACACGTACCAGTTCGGTTGCTGTCCTGATGGCGTTACCATTGCGAAGGGTCCAGATCAGCAGGGCTGCCACTGCCGCGACTCTAAGTTTGGCTGCTGCGGAGACGGCGAGACTGCTGCCACCGGCCCTGATGCCGCCGGGTGCGACTGCTCTTCTAGCCGGCACGGATGCTGCCCTGATGGACGCACTGAAGCCGCTGGACCTAAGTTCCTTGGATGCACCGATGCACCTGAAAATAAACAAGGTAAAGAGTTCGTCAGTCAGATTGAATCTTCCCTCTTCGGTATTTTTGACATTTACTAACCTTTTCTTCTATTCCAGCTGCTTGCAGTCTATCGACGGATCCTGGCCCATGTCATAACTTCACGGCCATGTGGTACTATGACGTGGTTTACGGAGGATGTTCCCGCTTTTGGTACGGAGGTTGTGACGGCAACGGTAACAGATTCGCGACCAAGGCAGATTGCGAGGATGCGTGCGTCCAACCGTCGCCTAAAGGTAAGAGATAAGACTGCCCTGACAAATACGCATTTTAACTGATTTTAACGCATTCGTCAGTAAGAATCCTTGAGGTTATGGTAATTGATCTTCTCCGTTATATTTAGTAGACTATCATTAATGGTTTCTTTCCAGATGCCTGCAAGCTACCAAGCGTGAAGGGTGCCTGTGATGGAGACTACCAGCGTTGGCACTACAACAGCACACTGGAGCAGTGCATTCGCTTCAATTACGGAGGCTGTCTCGGCAACGCCAATAACTTTGACACTCGAGAACTCTGTCAGAAGCAGTGCGAACCTAGCTCCGTTGCAGGTGAGGCAAAAACGTTAAATTCTTCTAAGTTTGTCAAAATTAACTTCGTTATAATAAACAAAGCTATAAATGTAGATTGAGGTGTGTTTAAAAGAAAACTTGGCATGATGATCAAGCACAGCAAATAAAACTACTTAAATACTTGTTTTCAGGCCAATGCGAATTACCAATCGATCAAGGTTCTTGTGCTGGTAACTACAGCCGCTGGGGCTTCAACCCTGAAGCGCGTCGCTGTGAACAGTTCATCTGGGGAGGCTGCGAAGGCAACTCTAACAGGTTCAACTCCGAGGCAGCTTGTCAGATGCGCTGTGCCGGCACGACACCACGTAAGAACGATTTCGTGAATGAGTTTGGAGTAGAGATCATTTAAAATATATACAGGGTGATTTGTGCATCGTATGGCAAATTGAAATGGTCGACTGGGGGAGTCAATCTGTTATCCTTTCAGACGCCTAAACACTTCCCTGTGGATTTTGTACATAGATTTTATCGTTTTTTTAAACACCCAACTTTTACATCAAATACAAAAATATAAAAATATTTAAGACGTAGACTCTGGATTTTAGATTTATTTTTAGATTAGAATCATTTCATTCCTGACTCCTAATATTGCGTATCTTTGTAAATGTTTTTTTGGTTTGCATCAGCTCAGTGCACACAGCCACAAGAAGCAGGCAATTGTGGCGAGAAGGAAGCTCTCTGGTCATTCAGTCAGTCAGAGAACCGGTGCTTGCCCTTCTACTACAGCGGCTGCGGCGGCAACGACAACCGGTTCGGCTCCAGGGAGGCTTGCGAACAGACCTGTCCGAGTGCTTACGGTAAGTAACAGAAGAAGGGACACATGAAATATCTCTTCTCAATAATTAGACTGGTGTTCGAGGCGATGTTATTCATGTGGCGATTGTTCTGCTAGTTTACCAAGAAGTAAGAGTATAATACCGGTTTTTACTTATTGAAAATATAGTATTCAACGAAGTGGGGCAGGCGGCTCCTGCTTAGAGAAAGGCCACTGAATTCAACTTGGAACAGAATGTGACTTCGAAATTAATACTTTGCCAAAGAATGAGCACAGTTTCATTGTTCCAGTATATATATAACAGATACATAAATAATAATGCATTATTTACTTTGCGACGGGTGACTCCCGGTCTAGGTCGTTCTTGGTGCAAAGGATGGCCATTGCTATTCAGCGAGGCAATGCGACGAGTGTTATGGGCACCTTTGCACCGGGAACGATCAGGGGCGAGTTATTTAATGACACATGACATTTTGTCTATTAAAAATAGGATATGTCTTACTAACATAGTTTATAAGTTTCTGACAGTTACTAACCATCTATTCATAAGTTTACGGTTAACTTTGTATAAAGAGCCTAGATATGTTAATTACCAATAAAATGTACCTAAAATTAATTAATATTTTACTTTGGTAAATGCAATATGTTTTTTGATGTGCAACTTGTTTTGAATGTTTTCTTCTCTATTTTGTGTATGCTAATATAAAGAGGGAATGTTTTGCAATTGTATTCTTCTTGCCTTACGTTTTTCTACCTAATTATTTTCAGTAGTTGGATTTACTAAATAAAGGAACTTTGTTTCAACATCCATAAGGGTTTTGGGCTACTCATTTGTTATGATTGTCAAGGAAAGAAGGTTAATTACTATTTACATTGCAGTGCCCGACAAATGTACGCTACCTGCTGAAACCGGACAGTGTTCTAACTACAGAGAGAAATGGTTCTACGATACAACCTTCAAGAGGTAAGGTCATCCAGGAGTAAAAACATCTGTAGAAGACAACAGGCCTTTTGCCATATTGTCGGCCCCTGTTTAAAGTAATTGAACACATGTTGTTGAAAATACAAAGGCAAGTCGATATTTTTGTAATGAGCATGATCATTTGTTCTGTGTCATTTATCTATAACATGTATACATGTATTTAGGAATATATAAATGATATTTATTTTGTAAGTAAGTTTTACAAAACGGGTCTCCCTCGTTTTACCAAAAAAATATTGCCAAATTATCACTTCCCAAACCATTTTTCGCATAATTTCATTTGTTGGCAAATGAAATTATGCGAAAAATTATTACTTAGCAAATAAACTCTTCACAAATAAGTGTTACGCAAACCTAATGTTTGGCAAGTTAACGTTTAAGCAATAATTTGCTTACCAATTAGTTCTTTTACCAATTTTTATGTAGTCATATATTTCAGTTGGTATAATATATTTTAGCCAAAATAAAATTAGCCAAATATTTGGTATCTTCAGTTTTCAGTTTCTGGTTTTACATATAAAAATATGCTTCTGGCCTATGCCGTTGTTTGGTCACTACTCTAACCTAACCTACAGTTCTTATAGCAGTTCGTGTTTCATTCGTCGTGTGTAACCGTTTTTTTTTTCAAAACAATTAATTTGACAAAATGTTCATTGTCTTAAGATTTTTCGCCGTAATAAATCATTTGATTAAAGACAAAAAGGCCTTAATGACATTATTCTATGTAATATTCTGCCGAAGTATAAAGAAGATTGGCGAGCTGGGTGTCACATCAAAATCCAAACATACACAAATCTAATATGCAACTTATGGGTCATATATCGTTGGTTATTTTATTTATTTATTTATTTATTAAACTTTATGCACAAACATTGTACAAAGGCGGACTTAATGCCTTAGGCATTTTCTACCAGTCGACCTTAGGGTGGTGCAGAAACATGGCGTAGTAGGTGCAACTGACAGTTAAACAAACAAAAACTAATATTAAATAAAATATATACTATAATACATAAAAATATAAACTAATATTAAATAAATTATATAATAAAATATATAATAAATAAAATATATAAATATAACATACATACATATAACCAAAATTAATAAGAGAAACGAATCCGATAAATCAGCGCTGTACCTAATGATTCTGCCAACTTCTTGCGAATGTGTTCACGTGCCCCGTGTACCTTAAAGGAGAGCCGACTAGATGCCATCCTGATGTTCAAAGGGAGCGCGTTCCAAAGAAAGATCGCCTGTACAAAGAAGGAAGACTTGATAAACCCAGAGCGATGTGTGGGACACCGTAGCAGACGATTGTTCGTAGATCGGAGATTTTTACTGTGGGCAGAGCAAAGAAATTTAATTTGAGAAGTAAGGTAAGAAGGAGAAGAAGGCTTATCCAGAAGAGAAAACAGGGTAGTCAAGGCCCTTAGTTCTCTACGTTGACGAATAGGTAACCATTTTAAAAGCGTACGATGTTCAGATACATGATCGTACTTACGAAGGTTGAAGACAAATCGAATGCAGTTATTCAGAAGCCGGTCAAGTTTATTGAGGAGATCTGCATTCAGGTCATAGTAGCACACATCACCATAGTCAATAATAGGAAAAATCAAGGACTGTACAAGCAATGCCTTTATGTGAGCTGGAAGAAGATTTTTCAATCGATAGAGCGACCGCAACGTTCCGGTTACTCTCTTACTGACACTCGCTACTTGCTTCCGCCAGTCGAGGCAGGTGTCAACATGTAAACCCAGATCCTTAACCTCGGAGCTGAATGGAATGACCGTGCTGTCAAATATTACCGGCAGCTAAAATACAATATTAGCAGTCCGGAGTAATTAAAAATCCATGATTTTAGGGTACACTCCCGTTACGGAAACAAAACGCAATAATACAATAGTACCTCGTCCTTTTTATGAAGTCGGTAAAAACAAAACGCATAAAATAGGCTTATTGCGTCAGCTAGCTGTTACTTAGGTATGTCAAATACAAAAAAAATATAAACTGTCATGATATTTTTGTTTGACCCTGCCTAAACATAATTCGTCGTTCGTGTTATTTGTAATGTTGTCTGCATCAATAAATGAAGTGTGAACTCTTATTTTGTGCCGCCACGTTACTTTAGTACATTACAATTTGCGTTTAGTGTATAAACCTGCGCAGGACTGAAATAGGACTCTTATTTATTCTGTGAATGTTTTTCATGCTATAACAATGTCAGCAGTTGATCTTCGGTGTATAAACTGTTATGTGCGCTTATCACGCCTTCGCCGACGTGTCTTGATTTGACCAGTCTAAAGGAGAAAACCGAAGCCATTATCGGCTACTGTTGTAATTGTAAAGTATGACTCAGAACCGTGGGCTGTTGTTCACATGTCATGAGTGTAGTCTGGTATTTAGCTTACGATCGACACGAAGGAACAATCTCCCTGCGGTATTTCTTAACAATGTATTGTTACAATTATAATAAAAAAATGTTATAAATACTATGGTTTTGTTTTTTATCTGTTACGAGACGCCGCGCGGCATCAAGAGGTGCAGCGCGACGCCGCGTGGCATCACGAGGGGCAGCGCTGCATGAAGCAACGTATTCTAAATTCTCACAATGAAATGTGTATCTTTTCGCGTAGTAAATAAAGTTATATTTTGAGTCACTCTATTAAAAGGTGCGCACAACGTCGCGTCTCGGTGTGAGCTGACCCTAACCATCGTACGATTGAACGATGTGATTAAAGACACATTCTTTAGAGTGTCCTAATAGAAGCTTGTAAATCATCGCGCGAGCACAGGGTTTCGTCGATAAAACTAATCTCATCGTGCGACGAAATCACATCGTTCAATAGTATGATAGTTAGCTAAATAGGACGACGCTTAAGGGTCTGCCTTAAAACCTTGTCCAGAAGAAGCGAATTCGTTTAAATATTCATTCGCGCGCTAGTAATATACTAGTAAGATACTAGCACAAATACGTCGCATCCACAAGTATCGCGCGAATTCAAAATACGCGCGTAAATCGCGTGCACAACGCCAGACCCTCAACTCGCGCGTATTACAAGCGAGTCGAGATACTAGGGACACCTTGTTGCGTCCAGTTAAACGCGCGAACTCCAGAGCGAGTGCACATATCCAGGGAAATTGAGCACCTACATTTGATGCGGAATTGTTGAATGCTCCAGCGTTGATACGCTCTTTCTGGACGCAACGGTCGCGCGTGATACGCACGAGAAAATCGCGATGAATTCGCCCCTTCTGGTCAAGCTCTAAGTTACATAATTAAGTAGGTACCTTGTATTATTTTTGGTGGTCCATTTTGAGGTTATGTCTATAAATCATTTTATATCCCCAACTCTAATGTTACACTCTAATCTTACATATTTTGTTATACTCTATTGTAGCATTCTAATCCATATATTCATTCTATGAAACGTTAAGCCTGTATGTGATACTGAAAGTACATGGGGTTTTGCCAATCTTCTTTGATCAATTTATGAAAATTTTCGAACTAAAATTATTCCAAATATTGCATTGGTAAAATAAAAGGTTTCGAAAATTGCTTTGGGTAATGAAAATTTGGCAAATTCTTTTCGACAAAACGGCAGGCTTCCCCCACCCATAACACAAGCTCTGCTTAGCTTGGGGCTAGAGATGGCGTTGTGTGAAAGTAGTGGAATATATAATATTATACTTGCTGACCCGGCAGACTTCATACTGCTGATTTTTTTTTCGAATTATTCTCACCTTTAAACCTTCACTAGACCTCCACGAAAATCTCAAGACCAAGATAATATAAATCTGTTCAGCCGTTCTCGAGTTTTAGCGAGACTAACGAACAGCATTTGATTTTTATATACAACATGTAACATAATTAATCAGCTGTTCCATACATTTAAGTTCGCATATTTCGTCAAAATGTATGGAACAGCTAATATTTTTTTCTCGATTTCAGGTTTGATTCCATAGTAAAAGTTGTTCATAATGATGAGTGCAATGACCCTCCAAGAGGATGTGCATTAATTATGTTACATGTTGTATATAGACTAGCTGACCAGGCAGACTTCGTACTGCCGAATTCTTTTTTTTTTCGAATATTTCTCATCTTCTAAACCTTCCCTAGAACTCCACGAGCCAAGATACGATAAATCCGTTCAGCCATTCTCGAGTTTTAGCGAGACTAACAAACAGCAATAGATTTTTATATATATAAGATAGATTATTATTTATGTGTGCAATGAGCAACATAGTTTTCGTAATAAAAAGTCAGTTAACTCCAATTTCCTCACATTAGTTGATTTTATTTCTACTCAAATGGACCAAGGACATCAAATGGATGTACATCATTTTGATTTCCGCAAGGCCTTTAATAACACATGCCATCTTGCTACGTACCTTAAGCCAGAGGATTCACACTGAGCTTTTTTCTTTTTATTTCTGACTATCTTCGAGACCGCCAGCAATTTGTTCGTCTTGGCTTATACAACTTGCACGCTTATCATACACGTTAGGGCACACCCTAAGACCTAAGACCTAAGACCCCAAGTCAAGATACCATTTTAGGCCCTCCGCTATTTTTGATTATGATTAACGATCTTCCTGACTTCTTATATGCTGACAACGTAAAGATTTTTACTAATGGTAACTCTGTGTCCGACTGTATAGCTCTCCAGCTTGATATAGATGCCCTAAGTGAATGTGCAACCACCAACAAGAGGGAACCTAACATCTCTAAATGCCAAATAATGAGCTTTGGCCGCATGCGGAGCCCTATACAGTACGACTACAGAGTGAACAATAGTCTTATAACTAGAGTCTCCACAGTGAAAGACCTGTGTCAAATTTGACACTAAATTCCATTCACACTTAATAAGCCTGGATAAAGAATCGTTTAGACGTTTAGGATTTATTTTACGCAACTGTCAAGGTTTTAAAAACCAAGCACTTATAAGGCTTCTATTTAACGCTTTAGTTCTGTGTAAGCTTGTAGCTTATGAGGTTACATACACATTCATGCTGGAGTAAGTGCTTAAAGCTTTACAAGCGTTTATTTGAATTATATCCGTATATTCATAATGTATCCTACTAAGTTTATCCTAGGTTGCCTAGATTGCAACTCGTTAAAGGTTAGGAGTTGCGTCAATTTTTTGTTCCGAATTATTAATTACATCGGTCTAGAAAACATAAATTATATATTATGTCCCATTTTGTCGTACCATTATACCCATTTTACCGTGTATGCTAACGATTCTCAACGCGGTTGTGGAGACCAACCGTGGATTGGATTGGTTTGCTGATGAATGGAAGACGATAATATTAGAAAGTTTGTTTTCTGTGAGAAGATAGAGTGAATGGTTTAAATATTTTTGGTGTTAATGGCTATTTCGCTGTACTCATCGTCATCTGCCTAGCCTTTTCCCAACTATATTGGGGTCGGCTTCCAGTGAAGCCGGATTGAGCTGAATACCAGTATTTTAAAAGGCTATTTCGCTGTACTAAAATAGATAAATAAAATTCGTTAGTTTAAACACTGAAATCATGTACGCGATCGATCTCTAGGCGAGTGAAACTGTAAACAGCTTAGTCGTAACAAAATTCCCCTTTTTGCAGATGTCGTCAGTTCTACTACGGTGGTTGTGGCGGTAACGAGAACAACTTCGCCACTGAAGCGGAGTGTGATAACAACTGCTCGGAAGTTAAGACCACCACCATTAACACCACTACTATCACCACCACAACCAGACCTGTGGAAACAGAGGCACCACCACAGCGTCCAGTTGAACCCCCATCAGTACCAGAAAGATCAGGTAAAATGGAGCTAGATAGATAAGCTCTATATTGAACACCTAAAATCAAATTACAATAGGAACTTAAAAGTAATGTGGTGGCACAATGGAGATATGGTTCGAGAAGCAAAAGGGTCTGAAACTTTAACAAGAACAACTTTGCGACTGAAGCGGAGTATGACAACAACTACTCGGAAGTTAAGACCACCACCATTAGCACACCTATTACCACCACTGCCACTGCTGCTACCACAGCCATTCGCCACAGCCAGTTTCAGCCACAGCCAGTTTCGGCTGTGGTTTGCAGAACCAACCACGGCCTCCAGATAAATCCAGATCATCCAGATACTAGAAACATCAGGTAGAAGTGGAGATTTGGTCAAAGAAACAAAAAGTGCTTCAATCTTTACTGCTACTGGTTGTAATATGCTCGTTATTATGAACAATAATACTCCCGAGAAAATTTTGGCCACGCAGGAGATACATTAAGTATCTGCGTGGCAAAGTGTGTGAGTGAACAAAAGGGGGACCCTCTGTTCCGTTATTCTCACGGTTCGATGGGACGGCACGGTTTCCAACTGTTTTACGTGCTTATCGAGCCACTAACTTCCAAAACACTTTTCCTGATCCATAAATTGATCACCAGACCTCATGCTCAACTGTTGCTATATGCTAACATTCGAACAATGAGGCTCTTAAGATTTGAGCATCTTTTACACCACTCGATATTCAGGCTATCATTCTATGTAGTGAAGACAGTGAAGTATTATAAGAGTCAGACAGATTGGCGTAGAAAGTGTAGGTGTCACGACAACTGCCAACGTCGACGTCTTGCGTGCGAATGAGCAAACCCGCGTTTTTCAAATGTTCAAACTGTTATAATAGTATCTACAGTTCGTCCGTTATAAGTTGGCGAGTGTGAAGTTAGGCTCAGCAAATTTTGGCTCTTGAAATATCGTACAAAAATAAAGGTTTTAAAAAAATTAATGCCAATAACTGTTTTTAACAGCAATAAGTAATATTTTTTTAAAACCTTTATTTTTGTACGATATTTCAAGCGCCAAAATTCGCAGAGCCTAACTTCACACTCGCCAACTTATAGCGGACGAACTGTATCTATTTAGACTCTGACAGTCTGTATGACGTGTGTTGAATAATGTGTAGTAGTAAAATATAATAAATCTGGGGACAGGGGAATAGTGGCTAAATAATAACATCCGCACAGGTCGGTCTTCAAGGTTAAGCAACGCTTGCCTAGGTTGGTCTGTGGATGGGTGACCATCTTAACATAACGAGTTTCCTCCGTGCCTCGGAAAGCACGTTTAGTCGTAGGTCCCGGCTGTCATTTGGAGATCTTTGGCAGTCGTTACAGATAGTCAGAAGCCAGTAAATCTGACTCCAATCTTGCCATGAAGTACCGTGTTACCCCAGTTAATGGGTTGTGGAGGTCTGGTAGGCAGCCGCTCCTCGTAAAATACTGGTATTCTAAATCCGGCTTGACTGGAAGCCGACCCCAATATAGTTGGGAAAAGGCTAGGCAGATGAATATGAGTAAAATATAATAAATCCGAGTGACGTCGAATCAATAATTTCTTCGATTTCATATATGAGCCATCCTTGCAGAATTCTGTTTCTACGATACCGACGTTGGTCCCTGCAATAACACAGAGACTAAGTACGCGTACGACAGCAAGCTCGGCCGCTGCGTCACCTTCCAGTACGGAGGCTGCGGCGGCAACGAGAACAACTTCCCCGACGAGACCTACTGCTCTTACTACTGCCAGCCGGTACAAGGTAAGTGTGAAATTGAGAAATAAGAAGTCAAGACCATGTTCACAGAGACAAGCTGATATCATGTCAGTGTCCTGATATTTTTGAAATTTTATTTAGTATAATAAAATTTGTAACACATTATGATGTCAAAAATGTATATTATTTGATAATAATTGACTTCGGACAGACAAAGAGAATGAACTGTAGCTATCTAAAAATGTATATTACTACTTATTTTACTGCTAATGTTACGTACTTGACTTTGTCACTTTATAATCGTATACTTCAAATGTCCTTGAAGATGTATAACTTGCATTATGTTCCCAGATATCTGCCAGCTGCCGATGCTGCAGGGTCCTTGCGAAGAGTCTCTGATGCGCTGGTTCTATGACGCCAGCACTGACTCTTGTAGCCAGTTCTCATACGGAGGCTGCGAAGGCAATGATAATAGGTACCGCTAGTTACCAAAATATATTCGTCATAAGAGCGTCTTTTATTATAAACATTTTTAGCTAAATATTTCTAGTATCATCACATCACATAAAACTAATGCATAACGTATAAATAATAAAACTATGTTTAGTTTCGAGAGCCTGGAAGCTTGCGAGAACAGATGCAAGACTGGCCCCGCGCCAGCTGCACCCACGACCCCGACGACCACAACCATTGTAGTAAGTTCCTATCGCTAAGATGACAGCAGACATTCCACTATATTGACAAAATCTCTATTTGTCAAATTATTGTCTCAAAATCATAAGTATACTTAAGCAATATTATGTAGTTAGAGGCCTGAACAGATAGAATTAAGTGCTGGGTCTGAACCCATGACTTACATCTCGGGCTTAAAATTTACCAGAATGTGGATATATTGCGTGTCCATTATATATCTCGTTGCTTATCCAATATACCTATACTACGATAGCACTCTTCATAAGCAAGAGACTTCACAAACTGATCACTCTTACAATTTATTAAAAAGTAATTCAAATTTTTTAAATAGATTTTTGTAAATTGAGAGCAGGGTGCAATTTTTTTCGTCGCTTCGATTTTACTTTGTTTTCATCAGTTTTTACATAATATTTGGGAATGATCGAATATAAGTATCGATATTACTTCGCAAACATGGCAAAAGCTGTTTTATTTTAAAAAAAGAAGATAATGACCAAAATTTTAATTGCAACTGGGTTTCGAATTCGCGGTAAAAGCCGTTCAATACTGACACAATACAATATTGCTCACCGCTGCAGCATACAGCATGATAATTGATGATGCAGTGTACTAAATTTCAGCAGGATCGGTTCTGTAGTTTTTGCGCCAAGTATAATCATGGGAGAACCACTTTACTGTTTTATTATATGTAGAGATAATAGTATCAAATCATCCGCTGGAACATAGAGTTATTATGTCTTATTGTTTTGGAATTTATCCTTCTAAGTACTTTTCATGTCTTGCCTTAAGAGCGGACCATCAGAATGTAGTGTACCCGAGTCGTTAGAGGAGTGTCGCTACGGCGGCCCGGTGTGGTACTTCGACCTGAGTAACCTGGAGTGCGTGTCGCACTTCAACCAAGAATCCGGCGTGAACTGCAGATACACTGGCACCTTCCCCTCGGAGGAGGCTTGCGAGAGGTCTTGTGGAGCCTTCCTGGGAGTCGGTATGTAACACTCACGCCGTCACGCCTCTTTTTGAGTCGCTAAACAAAACAATCTCTCCTATATATTTGTATAATGTCCTTTGTCTGAGTTGAATTTAATTCCATGCTTACTTACAGTGTTATGTTTTTGAAAATGTTCAGAATAAAAAGCAACTAACTACATTTTGTTTTAGACGTGTGCAAACAACCCTTGGACCCCGGTCCATGCCAGTCCTACGTGCCGAAGGTCTACTTCGACCAGTCCACCGGCCAGTGTCACGAGTTCATCTACGGAGGCTGTCTCGGAGGCGCCAACCGCTTCTCCTCTTTCAAAGAGTGCTCACAAGTCTGCAAAACCGAAATAGGTAAAATAAAAAATTATGTGTTACATCCCCGAATCCCCAGCCCTAAACCGTTTGCCCGTGTTATAATTACGGAGCCCGAGTTATCAACGGGTAGTTTTACCCGTGCGCCTCAAAGAAATGTCAGCAAAACCACAGCGTCGATAGGGGCCGCTAGGATAATGAGGAAATTGCTGAAAGTAAAAGCCGTGATCCTAGAACGCAAAGGATAAATGTTTTTTCGACACACTTGCTCATAAAGTGGCTGTTATTGCACTGCACTTAGGTATATAGGGGCTCGTTACCAAACTGTGACATTTTGATTACTATTATGCACTTGTGCGGTAATGTAGTTAGAACCTTTTTGTATAACGTCTTTTTTGTCAAAAAGAGTATTAAGACAAAAAATTACATATTTTGTTATTGCGTTCAATAGCATAAATTAGTGTTTTACTTACTTATTTCATGCAATTTCGTGTTTAAATAAACTGTTTAAAATTTTACATATTTAATAATTAATAACACAATAACAAATGTTACACTTGTCGAAAAACGACGTATGATACACGTGAGTAATCGGTGATTACCGTTCTTGGTTCTCTTAAGACCCTCGCCACGGCTCAGGTCTTAATACCACCGCGACGGCAATCACCCACATTACACACTAGTATCATAATCTACTATTGCACCACCATAAGGTCGACTGGCAGAAAATGCCTAAGGCGTTAAGTCCGCCATTTTTGTGTATAAATTTTCAATAAATAAATAACTGAAGGAGTTGTGGGTAGGAAAAGTGGGTTTTAATCTTAGAGTATTTAGAGTCACTTATGATTAGTCAGAGTCACTTAAACGTTGAGCTCCTAGTAGTCCTGAGTTGGGCTTTACGAATTCTGACAAATGTTTGCACTGACTGGACATGTTCACTTCATACCTGCATGGTTCTCAAAAGGCAATCTCAGACATAAATCCGTATTGTTCTCATGTGTCAAATCCCATGAGAACCATACCGAAAATATTACACATTTTGTAAGAACTTTAAAAGAGACTGTGTCCTCTGAGTTTGTTTCGGTGTTTTTTGTCAGATAGGAAACACCGGTCTCAGCTCGATTAAAATGACGAAAAAAAATTGCTATTTAACAGTGTTTTATAAAAACCTATTTGTAAAATAAATATGATTAATCATTTAAAACCTCATATAGTCATTTATAGTCACCTCGAGTCACTTATAGTCATGTTTAGTCACTAATTACTTTTACTTATTTGTCTTTTTGTCACGTATTTTATGTTACAACAGAAGTGTGCTCGCTACCTCCAGACCAAGGTGACTGCAGCTTGAACGTTAAGCAATGGTACTACAACGCTACTTCGCATGAATGCTACCAGTTCGCGTACACCGGTTGTAGCGGCAATGACAACAGGTGATTGTTGACTGTTCACTGTTAGAATAACGATTTTTTATAGTTTAAATTAAGATAAGTAAGGTTTTTTTTATTTAATTAGGAAAAAGCCGACGAAAAGTTTTACCGTTGCGCTAGGTTCAGTATCATGTATTGGATCCATGGTATTCGTGTATGCGTTGATGTCTGACACAAGGTGTATTATTATAGACGTGAAGTGCAAGCAATGGAGATCACCAATGGGGCTCTAAATTTTTGATGTTCTTATTTTGCGTAGATTCGATACTGAGCGCGATTGTGAGGCTCGCTGCAAGCGCCCTGCGTCAACCACCACCACTGTGGCACCTCGACCACAGGTAACACTAACTCCTCAATTTCAAATAACTAAGATAATATATTTATTTAATGTTTTTACCGAGTCGAAACCTTGTAAGAGATTAGAAGGTTAAACCAAATTTTATTTCCTAAAAAATATCTCATTTCTGTCGCAGCAGCCGACAGAGCCAGAATGCAGGACTCCAAGCTCCCTAGCGCCGTGTGGCAACAACGTGACAGTGTTCTACTACGACTCCGAGACGGGACAGTGCCTCGTCAGCGGCTTCGGAGGCTGCGGACACGCCAACACCTACAGCACGGAGGAGGAGTGCGAGAGACGATGTGGAGCCTTCCGCGGAATAGGTTATATATGGCTCTTATATGATCTGTTGGAAGAGAAATAAATTATAAAACTTTGCTGCAAAACTTGCTATCAATAAGATTGCGCAGACATAATTTTACACGTTTCTGCTCAGATGTGTGTGGTGCGCGCCTCGACCCCGGTCCATGCCGCGCCTCCATCCCCAAGTTTTACTGGGACGTGGCGTCGGGCAGCTGCCAGCCGTACGCGTACGGCGGCTGCGCCGGCGGACCCAACCGGTTCTCCACTGTCGAGGAGTGTATGGACCTCTGCGGAGCCACCGGACTCGGTTTGTGCCAAAACTATGCTGCTTTTATCTTTCTTGTACTGAGATTTCTTCGCGTGTTATATTGTTTTAATTTCTTCATTGCACCTACGTTTGCGGTGTATAGAGAACGAGAGTACGTTCCGAACGCGGCTGACTTACATCTCAATTCCACTACTGAAGCAGAAATTTCATTATCGGTATTTGAATGACTGATCAAGACTCTCGTCATTAAACGCATATTTCCTGTCGGCTGCGGTGGTTAGTTGATAAATAAAATCAGCAGTCGATCCTAACTTACCGAGTTTAAACAGCCTTCCAGAAATCGACAGAGGATCCAGAAACAAGGTCAGCCGCGAACGGTACTAACGCTCCTTATGCCATCGCCGTCAATGAGAGAGCCGCTCGTTTTTGAAGTCCTAGGACGTCAAGTGCTTCTGCTTCTTTCTGTCTGCACTGCATCTGCACTCGCTTGTGCTTTCTGTTTTGCACTAGCACTTCTAAAATTCGTCTGTTTATGACAAAACAGGTCCTAAGCTATCATAATATTTACTGTGTTATTGTTCTGAATTCGTATGACACGATTGTCCTATGAAGTTAATTGTGCATACGAGTATAATTATGTATGCGATTATAGCTGCTTACATCGATTGGTTCCTCTCTTTTTAAAGACTCATTTAATCTTATTTCAATTGTTTTAATGCGTTAATGATGTCCAATCAACCAAGCAAACTATCATCAGGTGAGATTTGCATTGCTAGGTGTCCTGTAAAACAACTTCTACAAGTCAGGCATTATAAGCGTTATCTTTCAAACAGTCAATGTAGTAGAACAAAAAAAAACTGGTTTATCAAATTTCCTTTTTTTTCAAAATACCGATTTTCATAATCTTATGTCTTAATGTCCTATGTCCCCTAGATGGGGCAGAGGGCGTCCACAGTAATCCTCTATCGCGAACGGTCTTGAGCTTCACGCTTCACCTCGCTCCACGTCATTCCGTTGTTCACCGCTTCTGCCAACACGGTGCGACGCCAAGTTTGACGGGGACGGCCACGCTTTCTTTTTCCTTGGGGATTCCAGTCCAAAGCTTGTTTGGGTATGTGGTCGGGATCCCTTTGGAGAGTGTGTCCAATCCATCTCCACTTGCGACGCTTAATCTGGCGGTCGATCGGGCTCTCGTGGCATTGTTCCAACAGACGTTAGATATTGTCTCGGGCCAGTAAATACCGAGGATGCGGCAAAGACAGCGGTTGACAAAAACTTGGATTTGGCGTGAGATGTCCTTTATGACCACGTTTTCCACCCGTATAGCAGAACGGATTTGACATTGGACCCGAAGATTTTAAGTTTTAACCTTCGAGTCAGTTTCCACGACTGCCAAACAGATATCAGCTGTGCGAAGGTTGCTCGGGTTTTGGCAATCCGTGAAGCGATGTCCTCTTCACTACCTCCGGTTTCTGTCACGACGCTTCCCAGGTAAGTAAACTTGTGCACGCGTTTCACTACTTCTGAGTTTCAAACCAACAGGGAGGGATTCCTCGCACCAGTTCTCATCTCTTGCGTATTCCGAATGTTAATTTTAAGGCTAGATCTTGCGGCCTCCCGACTTAAGTCGTCCAACTTAGCTTGCATGTCGGCGTGAGTGTGGTTCAAGAGACAAAGGTCATCGGTGTAATCCAGGTCCTCCAAGACGATGGACAATCTCCACTCTATTCCGCGGCGACTGTTGTCGGAGATACGAAGCATTATTCCGTTAAGGAACACAAGAAAAAGGAGCGGCGAAAGTAGGCAGTCCTGGCGGACACCAGCGTGCACCGTGATGTCATCTGAGATGAGGCCGTCGTGCGTTACTTTACATGAATACTTCCTGTAGATAGACTCTAGAAGACGGACAATTTTCGGTGGTACTCCAATGCTTAGCAGGCGAGACCAGATGCTGGACCATTTCAGCGTATCAAAGGTTTTTCGAAATCCACAAAAGTCAGATAAATCTCCATTTGCCATTCTGATGCCTGCTCGAGTATGATACGAAGAGTGTTGATCTGGTCGGTGCATGAGCGGTCGGAACGGAAACCAGCCTGCTCTTTGCGCAGAAGAGGATCCACGAACTTAGACAGCCTATCCAATCTTACAGAACACCTTTGAGGGAATTGAGAGCAACGTAATACCTTTCCAGTTATTGCACTGACTGAGATCACCTTTTTTCGGAACCATGATTAAGAGGCTTTTGTTCCATTCGTCCGGGAGTTCTTCGGCGGTCCAGGTCTTTCCAATAAGGGGCGTCAGAACATCGACGGCAGAGGATAAGTCGCCTTGTAGCATTTCCGCCGTAATTAGGTCGAGTCCTGGCGCTTTACCTGTCTTCAAAGAGCGGGCCGCTTTAGCAACTTCAGAGGCTGACGGTGGTTCCGTATCGATATCGAGTAGCTTGCCTGGTGTAGGTTGGATCTGCAACGCGTCAGGAGTCAGGGCTGCAGACGAACGGAAAACCTCCTCGAATTGCTGACGCCAGCGGAGCAACTGATTATCTGCCGTCATAATGAGCTGGCCGTCTTTGGACTTTAGCGGTTTCTTCCTGAACTTTCTGTTTCCCGCCAGGGTTTTCGTGGCGTTATATAAATCCTTGAGGTTACCGGAGTTCGCAGCTCGTTGAGCACGATCTGCAATACCCACTGTCTCCTACCTTTGCGGGTGCTGCGATAGATTTCCTTGCGCTTTTGACGGTATTGCATATTAAGGTCGGCTCTTGCGATGCTGTCCTGAGTCTCAAGCAGTCTCAGATGAAGGGTCCTTCTGTCTTCAATCAGACCCCACGTACGCTGTGACATCCAATCTTCGCGAGGTTTGGTCCATCTGTGTCCTAGGACAGCGGAGCTGGTCTATGTATAGGCCATTTTTCGGTACGGTTCCACTCCTCATCCAGTGAGTCCGTAGTAGTTTCCAGTACTGCAAAGCGATTACGTAACTCAAGCTGAAATGCTTTACGAGTGTCAGAGTCATGCAGTTTGCTTACGTCGAACCTTCTTCCTACTTTACGGGCTACTGCAATTTTAAGCCGGACTTCAGCAACCACCAGATGGTGGTCGCTATCAATATCGGCGCCCCTACGGTTACGGACATCGTGCAATGAAGAACGCCATGTGGAACTAATGGCAAGGTGGTCAATTTGGTTCTTGGTGACGCCATCGGGTGAGTTCCACGTGTACTTATGGTGGTCGCCATGGATAAATAATGTGCCTCCGATAGTCAGGTCGTCGTTCTGACAGAACTCGATGAATCGTTCGCCATTCTCGTTGCTCACTCCAAGTCCATGCGTACCCATATGCCGCTCGCGGTTTGTGTTTACATTCCCAACCTTTGCATTTAGGTCCCCCATGACGAAGACGATGTCTTGCTTTTTTATGCTCCTAAGGGTGGCGTTGAGGGCGTTGTAGAAGTCGTCTTTGGTATCCTTTCATGATGCATTGGTTGGGGCGTAACACTGTTCGATGGATATCTTCCGGGCTCTTGAGTTAAAACGGGCGTACATAATTCGGTGACTCATCGCACGAAGATGACGTCTAATAATATTGTAAAATGCAGCCAGTGCAATTTAGTAGTTAGCGAGTTATTAGCCTTTATTCAAAATAAAGTAGATGTTATGAACGAAGAAAGTTTGGTGAATCTGTGTGTGTCGAGCTTTTCCTCGGAGGAGATCGAAAGTGCAAAGAGCTTGCTATTTAATTCAGTGCCTACCTCGAAGAAAAAGATAAATAGCAGGAAGGATGGACGATCGACGAGAGATTTATTCGACGTTATAAATATTTTTAAAGAGACTGATCCGGATTTAATTCCTGTTTTTGTTGCAAGAGACTTACAGAAACTACCTCCAATTCATTTTGATCATGTTGACCCTACAAAGCTTTTAAAAGATTTGCTGATCATTCAAAATGAATTAAGAACGATTAAGGAATCGTATGTCACTGAAAAAATGTTTAACGAAGTCAGAAATGAATTGACTAATTTGAAAAATGCATCTTTGGTGAACAATAACTTTGATTGTTATATTAGTAAGAAAAGAGGTGGAAGTAATAATCTATCAAATAGTTACTTTTTGGATAGTGGACCGGCCGGCCTACCCCCCGTTTCGGACGCGGAACAAAATACTACACAGCGTACAGCTGATCGATGTGAGTCATCGCCGAGATCTGCGTGTGTCGTTGAGGCGCGAGCGGCTGCGTCTGTGCTGCGGTCTCCGGCGCTCGCGCTCGTGTCTGCGCCGCCGGTGGCCGGGCCCGCGGCGGCGCCCGAGCCTGCGCCCGCGCTCGAGCCAGCGCGCCCCTCTGCGACGTCTAACCAGCAAGCGCCAGCGCTGGTGAATGACTGCGCGGCCGCACGTATTGCGACATCAGTCGGGAATGCGCCACCGTTATCCTCGTCGTCCGAGTCAACAGCTGCTATATATCGAGAGGAGTGCGGTACGACTGTGAACGCGAGTTTGAATAATTCCTTTGCAAATGTCGTTGATAAGCCAAAACAATGGAAGGCCGAGAAACCGAATGAACAGTGGGTTTTAGTACAACGAAAGAGATTGAAAAATCGTTTTAGCACTTTGGAAGGCAGAGCACGAAAGTCAGCAAGTGAAAAATTCAAAGCTGCTGATATACAAGTGTCTTTATTTATTAATAATGTTGACAAAAGCACTTCAGAGAACGACATTGTTGACTACATACTGGAACAAACCCGAATTCACGTCACTCTGCAGAAGATAAATGCGAGAGGGCAGAGGCAGTACAATTCGTATAAAATGCAGGTCCCTAGTGCAAAGCTCCCACTGTTTCTGGATGACACTTTGTGGCCTGAAGGCATAACTGTTAGAAAATTTATTGAGTTTAAAAAGAAGGACAATGGATCACAATACAGGCAAGAGAATAAACAGAACTAAGTTTGTGAGTTTTAACTGCTATTCTGTTAAGAACTCCGTTGAATATGTCAGGACATTGTGTCGTTCGGCTGACTTTTTGGCTTTGCAAGAGACTTGGCTTTTGCCGGAGGATGTTCACTACCTGGGGCAAATTGATCAAGATTTTGCATACACTGGGAAATCTTCAGTAGACACTTCGTCAGGTCTGCTGAAGGGCAGGCCATATGGCGGAGTGGCTCTTCTATGGCGTAAAAGCGTGTTTCAGTCGGTTTCGGTCGTAGACTGTGTTAGTGACCGAATAGTGGCCGTTAAGGTAGTGTTTGACGAGCGTGAGTTATTGGTGATGTCGGTATATATGCCAACGGTTAGTCCTGACAATTTTGAGACGTTTGTGCGTTGTCTCGGCGAGATTAGTGCGATTATAGAGACTAGTGGTATTGACACAGTGTATATACTGGGAGATTTTAACGCGAACCCAGGCAGCTTGTTTGGCAGTGAGCTTTTCAAATTCTGTGCTGAGCAACAGTGGACGTGTGCAGACATAGAATGGTTGGGACTCGATTCAGGTACATACACATTTCTTAGTAATGCTTATGGGACTACGTCTTGGTTGGACCATGTCATCGTTACCGAAGTCGCAAAGGAAACCGTGCTGGGTATAAGTATCCGATATGAAGTGTCATGTTCCGATCATTTCGCTGTCGAATTTTTATGTGACCTTAACATTTTGGTACCAAAAGTGAAGACGAGACGCCTGCTGCCGGATAAAGCTGTCTGGGGAGAAAGGGATAAAGAGCAGATTAAAAAATATTTGTATAGTTGCTCAACTAAGCTGCGTGATATCAACTTTCCTTGTGAATTTCATAATTGTGCAGATGTGATGTGTAATAATATAGACCACAGAGAAATAATAGATAAATTGTACCACAATGTGGTGAATGTGCTTAGGGACGCTGCTGTGGCGAGCTCTAATATAACAATAATTGAAAATAAAAAGAAAAGACATGTGCCAGGGTGGAACAAATATTGTAAGGAGGCATATGAGGATGCTAGGCTTCGGTTTCATGAGTGGGTCGACCAGGGTAAAAATACGTCAGGTCAGGCTTATGAACGCATGTGTAAATCGCGAAGTTTGTTTAAACATAAGCTTAAGTGGTGTAGGGATAACGAAATCCAGATTAAAATGGACATTCTTGCATCACAACATGCCAAAAATAATTTTAGTCAATTTTGGAAGGAGACCAACAAATTGAATCCGAGGCCGAGTGTTCCAGTCAGTATAGAGGGGGTTAGTGACGCCGACCAGATTGCCAACTTATTCAGGGAGCATTTTGAGGTACATTCTTCATTGAAATCCGCGATGATGGCTGCTGAGGTGGGGGGTACTGGTATGGCGACACCACCCGATCGAATCACTGCAAAACAAGTTGACAAAGTGATCAGAGACATGAAGCGAGGGAAATCCCCAGGCCATGACTCACTCAGCATAGAACACTTGCAGCACGCTGGTAGGCATCTTCCGAGGGTGCTCGCTATGTTATTTACATTCTGCATAAGGCATTCGTACCTTCCTGAGGCCATGATGAGAACTATTGTTGTGCCAATATTAAAGAGCAAGACGGGAGACGCCTCTAAATTATGTAACTATAGACCTATATCACTGGCGACAGTCATTGCTAAAGTGTTGGACGGTGTAATTGATATTCAGTTAAGACAACACCTACAGCTGCATGACGGACAGTTTGGCTTTTGCCCTGGCTTGTCGACAGAAATGGCTATACTGAATCTCAAGCATACCGTCCGATACTACACTGACAGAAGCACACCTGTCTATGCCTGTTTCTTAGACTTATCCAAAGCGTTTGATCTTGTGGTATACGACAGGTTGTGGCAAAAGTTATCGGAAGATACGGATCTTCCTACTGGGTACGTACGGCTCCTTGAGTATTGGTATGGCAATCAGAGCAATTATGTGCGGTGGTCGGGGTCACTATCGGTTGAGTACCGGTTGGAATGTGGGGTGAGGCAGGGCGGGTTAACCTCACCGTCTCTTTTCAACTTGTATATTGACCGTCTGATCCGAGAACTCAGTAGCGCTGGTGTTGGATGTTCAATTGATGGTGTTGTTGTCAACAACATTAGTTATGCGGATGACATGGTGCTGCTGGGTCCTTCGATCAGTGCCCTTCGAAAATTGATAGCAATCTGTGAGCGTTATGCGGTGGCCCACGGGCTCAGATATAACGCTGCTAAAAGCGAGTTCATGGTGTTTAAGGCGGGGTCTAAAACTTACGAGACTGTCCCGCAGGTCATGTTGAATGGAAACGTCCTTAAAAGAGTATCGGAGTTTAAGTATCTGGGCCACTGGGTCACCGAGTCACTAGTAGATGACATGGATATAGATAGGGAGCGCAGGGCTTTGTCGGTTAGAGCCAACATGCTGGCTCGAAGGTTCGCACGATGTACTGCGGAAGTAAAAGCTACGTTGTTTAGGGCCTTCTGCCAATCGTTTTACACGTGCAGCCTATGGGTCAAGCATACGAAAAAATCGTACGACTCCCTGCGTGTCCTCTATAATAACGCTTTCAGGACGCTGATGAAGTTACCTCGCTACTGTAGCGCGTCGGGGATGTATGCGGACGCAAACATAGATGGTTTTGCGGCGATTATTCGCAAGAGAGTTGTGTCCCTAATGCGTCGCGTACGAGGCAGTTCCAACGGCTACCTACAGCTGTTCGCCTGGAGGATGGGTTTGGATCTGGATTGTCCAATAATGCGGTACTGGACCAAATTGCATGTTGAGCACTCTGGATCCAAGCCCAAATTTAGGCTAAGATAGAACATGTCATATATTGTATTATAGTATTTTATTTAATAATTGTCGCGTATTTTATTCATTTAATTGGCTAATAGTATTTTATTTATTTAATAATTTATAATTTAGTGTATTTTATTATTGAATTGAGTAACTGTAAATGTTTGTAATTTTAAATTTAATTTAACTATTTAATTTGATTGATTAGGTGTAATTTGATTGTGTTTTCATTTATTTTTACTAATGGCATGTGAATTGTGGTATTTTTTATAATAATCTCTGCATATGGACTGGTTTCCGAAATAAATGAATTTTATTTATTTATTTTATTTATAATCCGGTCTGAGATTGGTTTCCACTCCACAAGGCTTTTCCTTGCTGCATTTGAAAGAAGGAGTCCCACGCCATCTTCGTGCACATCTTCCTCACTTTCCTTGCCCGAATACAGCAAAGTCAAGCCCTTGGACGTCCTCATCTCACCAAACCCGTTTCTCTGCACTTCGCTAAGGCCGAGAATTTGCAAGTTGTAATTCATCATTATTACTTCAGCTTGGGCCAGTCGACTGTCGCTGCTTAGCGTACGTACCAGTAGCAGGGAGGACGGCGGGGACGTGGATGGCTCGGACTGACTAGGGCTCTGCTTTGTACGGTACTCCGCCACGAGCACAGCAGATGGTTATTTGGCACTTTATAGGCAATGTTGTCCTCACTAACAACGATTCCCACCAAGACCATACCCTAGCTTCCCCCCCCCATTTTCATAATACAGAATAATAATAATTAAATATACCACAACTTTCACACAACGCCATCTAGTCCCAAGCTAAGCAGAGCTTGTGTTACGGCTACTAGACAACTGATAAACATACTTATTTACTTCTAAATACATAGGTACATATTATAGATAAATTACACCCAGAACAAATGATCGTGCTCATCACACAAACTTCCGAATATAGCAACGCCTACTTATCATTATTCCTATTTTAGTAGTGGGTCTACCTTTTAAAGCAGAACTTTTTTCGTCATAATTTTATTTTGCATAACAACGCATAGCATAATCTTCATTTCGCAGAAAGTTGTTTGGCATACACTCACTTACCATAAATTCGAAACTCATAATTTTGTTAGTCCGAATCATCTTTAAGCATAAATTTCATGTCCATAATAATTGAATAGCAGAACCATCATATCGCAGAAAATTCGCAGTCAGTATATTTATTAACACTATATTTTTTTCGCCACGAATTTACGACGATAACATTAATTGCTTGAGCATGCGTCATGCAGCATGCATACCAACATGCAGCATGCAAGCAAGCATGCAGCAAGCAAGCTAGCATGCAGAATGCAAGTAGGCATGAGGCCCAAGCCGTAGCGGCGGGCCTTCAAACCACCTGCTCTTTAGCTGGCGAGCCTTCCTGAACCCTTCCGCGTCTACGCGATTTTACTTTTATTTTACTTATTTTTATTTTTTATTTTTTAAATTACACTCTAAGGATAGCGCAAACAAGATTACGTAAAGTTGGTTTTGCAACGATTCGAAAAATTGCTTAAAATGCGTAGTCGACGGAGCCCCGCTGCGCGGGGCTCCTACTTCTGGGTGGTTTAAAAAAAAATAACCTCGAAGGAGGTGACGGGGTCTGTGTTCGCTCGCTTCGCTCGCTCACTACTACCCCGCCACCTCCTTCTAACCTAACCTGTCCGAGTCGGGGTGCCCCCAAGTCTTGAGCTCGCTTCGCTCGCTCTTGCATCTTAAGTTATCCTAGCAACCGAAGAGAAACGGAATGAATCGGAATGAAATTGAATGAATGATCGAAACGAATGATAGTGACACATACATAAAAGAATAGTATTGTTATAATCGGGGGCCCAAGCCCTACCAGCTTTGACCCTTTTTAGTCCCCAAATTCTGCGACACTAAACTAATGTCAAGCCGTATTAAATATGGCAATCGTAATTATGCCAAGTAAAGTTCTGCCATGTTAAAAGTATGCCTTCGCAAATTCGGACATTTAAATATTCTGCCAGTCAATAATTATGCTAAATATTTTTTATGCCATAAAAATATTCGATTAAAGAAAATTATGCCAAGTGTGTTATGCCAAATGAAATTCAGAGTATCAAGATTCTGCCAAATAGAAGGTACCCTTTAGTAGTTTCTAAATTCATAATTTTTCCTAAAAGTAACGTTTATAATTACTATTTTCAAAATATAATTCCTATAGATATAATAACAAAAAGTCCAACTTAATGATAATACGAAATATAAAAAATACGAATTCTGATTGTTAAAATACCGATTAATACAAAGCCGAAAATATTTTGTTTCGAATAAATATATTTTATTTCCCTAGTCACAATTCTAACGTAACCTAACCCAAATGATTCACCAATATAGAGTTGATCTGACACTCGGCGGCCGCTGCTGCGGCACACTCGCTTAGCATGCTCGCCTTCACGCTTCTAACCTAACCTAACCGAAGTAAGGCATGCAGCATGTGGGCAGGTATGCAGCATGCAAGCAGCCATGCAGCATACAAACAGGCATGCAGCACGCAAGCAGCCAAGCAACATTAAAAACCATCTGCGACAATCCTATAAGGGTTCCGTTTTTTTCTTTTAACCCCAAAAAAGTATTACTGAATTAAACATCTCATTTATACTTAGATTCAGACCAAATGCTGCCAACATATTGCACTCCATACCAACAAGAGTGCGAGGCGCTTGACTGTCCGTATGGCGTTGATAGATTTACACAGGATGAGTGCCAAAGGTATGTATAACATTAATTATGTAGACAAAATAACGTGTATAGGAATTACCTGTTGTAGTTTCATAAACCTTTCAATATATTTGCAATATAATAGTACTATCTCCCATGTAGATGTGAATGCAGAGAAGATCCATGCATAAGAGCAGATTGCCAGCCAACCGAGCGATGCGAAGCCGTCGCCATAAGGAACCCTGTCTCTCAAGAACCTGAGTACTCTGCCAAATGTGTCTACGGTAACTTATGTCTTTCTTTTGTTGACCTATTTACTACTATCGAATACTAAATCAAAATCAATTCAACAGAAAATATCGAAGTACACCAATGTGATGAGTACGTGGCTAACTGTTCGCGCCTCCGCTGTGAGTACGGCATCCAGCGCACGCGCCAGCACGACGGCTGCGAGCAGTGCTCGTGCGTGCAGGTCGAGAGCGACTGCGAGCCGCTCCAGCAGGAGTGCACCCAACTCAAGTGCAACTACGGCATCGAGAGGGTCACCGGACCTGAAGGCTGTGAAAGGTGCACACATCTTTAAAGTCTTGTGCTTACAGCGCAACAGCTTAAAGATTTTAGAATCTGACTTTCCTCTGACCTAATCAGGAAGTATAATCGAAGATGAACCGCGTATTTTGTAAGTGAAATAGTTTTAAAGTCTTCCATATGGGAGTCTGCCGTTTTGCCGAAAAGAATTTGCCAAATTTTCATTACCCAAAGCAATTTTTGAAACCTTTTATTTTACCAATGCAATATTTGGAATAATTTTAGTTCGAAAATTTTCATTTGTTCAAATTTTTACTTCGGCAGAATATTACTTAGAATAATGTCATTAAGACATTTGATCTTTAATCAAATGATTTATTACGGTAAAAAATCTTAAGACAATGAACATTTTGTCAAATAATTTTGTTATGAAAAAAAAATAAAGACGGTCACAAACGACGAATGAAAAACGAACTGCTACCAAAACTTTAGGTTAGGTTAGGTTAGAGTAGTGAACAAACAACGCCAGAAGCATGTTTTTATATGTAAAACCAGAAACTGAAAACTGTAGATAGGTGCCAAATATTTGGCTAGTTTTATTTTGGGTAAAATATGTTATACCAACTGAAATATTTGACTACATAAAAATTGGTAGAAGAACTAGTTGGTAAACAAATTATTGCTTAAACGTTTACTTGCCAAACATTAGGTTTGTGTAACACTTATTTGTGAAGAGTTTATTTGCTAAGTAATAATTTGGCAAATGAAATTATGCAAAAAATTGTTTGGAAAGTGATAATTTGGCAATTTCTTTTTGGTGCAACAAAGGAGACCCCTTCCATATGCTTAGCCGTTTTTGTTCATGCCACCTTTTTTACGTCATTAGTTCTGCTCGCCGAAAGAGCAAAGTCTTTTGTCTTCACCACGCTCATATCATTTACTTGTTCATACAGATGCAAATGCAAAGAGGATCCATGTGAGAGGAAGTCCTGTGCAGTAGGCGAGCGCTGCGTGGTACAGCAATACGTCCTCCCAGGCTTCCAACCAGAGCGTCAGTTCAAAACAGAATGCAGATCTAGTATGTCATCTTTTACAAACTCATAATATGTACTCCAATGGGCAGGACCACATTTTGAGATCCCTTTTAGTGGTTCACTATGTTAGTACTATCTTACAGCTCTAAATTTTAATGCAGTATCTCCATTTAAAATATTTCCTCAAGACTAAAAGCTTAAGGTAATCTATATAGGACATCTGGGACTATTAATTAGAGTTTCCTCAATGAATTATTTCATGACAGTTGTGAAGGCGGGTGCCTGCCCCATGGACGAGACGACTACGGACGAGGACAAGTGCCGCCGGGAGTGTGTAGACGACGCTCACTGCCGAGGACAGGCCAAGTGCTGCCGACGAGGATGCAGTGATGTGTGCCTGGCGCCAGTCGAGCAGACTAGCCCGCGTCCACTTCTCACTACTACCACTGCTTCAAGTAAGAACGTTTGGTAGTGTCTGCCGAAAAACTTCCGTGGGATTTATTTCGTACTCTCAAAATATCACATGCACTGGAGATTATCTCTCTGTACCTCAACTACACTGGCGTCTACATCTGCGTGGCTAACAATGGCGTTCAAGGGGCCAAGCCGGAGACATAGCTGGTCGTCAGTAGTGAGTGCGGGTGAAGCTTCAGAACTGGATTGATGGAAAGGGATATTGGTTGTTTTGGGTGTTTCTGAAGTATGGCGGTCCAACTTTCAATGAAAAATGATAATGATGACACTGATGTAAATTTTTGTATAACACAAATTCGGAAATATGCTCTTTCAAATAAAATAAAAAAAATTAAAATACCTCTACAACTGGCCCAGAAATCGGTATTTTCCTGCCAAACCTATTTAGGAGCATATATTTGTTTTGCAATTAAATTGAAGGTTGTGCCACTAACCTATTCCTTTACAATGGCATATGCCATATTTTAATTCGTAAAAGAGCCTACGCATTGTTGCCAATGGTTTTGTTCGGGGTTGGATTGAGATAGAGATAAGGGATAAGATAAGAGATGAAAGTCAGTTTAAGGTTAATAAATTCACTGTATTGTCTGCTTCCACAAATATGAGATTAAGATTAATTTATACTAGGATGAATGGTGAACGATAGGAGATTATGAGTCACGCGCTCGGTATGTTGCCGAATTACGTACTGAACTATTACGGTGTAAGTGCAATAATATAAATGATGGAAACATACACGGGTGGCGCAATAATGATGACCCAGGTAAACGTGCTGTACGGTGGTTGACCCGTACATGCTCCCGGGGGCAAATATAGAGGTTAGTAGGATAAAGATAGAGATGAGATTTACAAGATGATAAACAATATTCAACTTAGCAGCTAGATGACAGGGATAAGGATTAGTAGTGAGTGATTAACAATATTTCTTACAATTACAAGTAGTCTAGCAACTTCTTAGATCGGGTAGGGAAAATACGCGAAAAACGACAAGGCCCTATCTTCTGTTTGTAAACACTCGCTAGATTTGATAAGATTTTTGGGATCACTTTTCTCAGATTGACTAAATTGACCTTGTTCCCTAAGATCACAACACTCACTCACTGCACTTTTCACTTTGATTTAAGATTGCCTTTTTTCCCTAACCGCACTACACTCACTTAAAACACTCTCATTTCCGGGATGTGAAGAGATTGCAGTAGGTACCTCTCCAGCAGGCACCGAGGGTTCTCGACGTGTTGACCGCCTGTGACGCCGCCAGCAGTATACCGCCGCAGTTACCAGGATTCCAAAGATTAGAGCATACAAGACGCTATAGAGATGTATGTCGTGATAGGATATTTTATCACTCAATGGTTCAGTTTGTTTTATGATCTCGATCTTTTTCTGTATATCTTCAAATTGTTGCAATATTTCAGAGTTATTAGGATAAATTTCAGGAGTTTCAGGAATATGTTGAATATATGATTTATAGGTGATATTTGTGGCGCAATAATTCTTGCACCAATATTTATTTTGCTAGACAGCCTATTATTAGAATGGACAACGAAATTGTCCGTCTTTATCAGACAGCCTTCCTCCACATTTAACAGACCTGCATTCATTAATTTAATGGCGGTAATTTCACTGTCACAGAGAAGTTTAAAGTTGCATTCATTGCAACAAAAATAATAATATTTATTATCCGCTGTTAATTCCTTCCAACTGTTTTTACAAGGGGTTCTAATAGTTTCACAGGTTCTTGTGTGTGGGATCGTTTCACACAAGCTGTGATCATCTTTTAAGGTATTTATAGGGTTTTTTGTGTGACATAAAATCATCTCAGGATTTCGTCTTATACAAGACTGAAGATCAGCATCAGTAAGGATTAAGTACGAGTCTTTTCTAAGGTTAATGGCAACAAAACTAGAGATAACATTCACGTGTATCATGTCGTGGTTCAATAATCGTGGGACTGGAACGAGGTTAAAGATTTCGTAAAGGTCTCTTTCGATGAGGGGTATTCTTATTTCTATGATTAAGTACTTACTATAGTACTTAGTCCGCACTTTGATCAAGTTGTAGAGATCCTTGAGATTTAAATGGTTGACAGGAAGTGCCATGTCTTTAGGGAGATGTGCTGAAATAGAACTTAATTCCGTTCTTAGCTGTTTAGGAGATATCAGATGGAAGTCCAATTTTCCATTGTAAATATTAGTTACCGTATCAAGAATGGAGTCTTGTGTTTTCCTTAGGCTATACAGTAAGTTATTCGTCGTCATAGCAGATGCTAAGAAATCGGTAACTAAAGTCATGTTCTGAACATGGCGTTGAAGATCTTGATAGGATTCTTTAAGGTACATAAGCCTTTGATTTATCGATTTATGATGTTTGTTCGCAGCTTTCTCCATTCTTTTCATGACGTTAAGTTCGGTTTCTACTATTGAGGTTTGGTTTTTGAGGTTGTACAAATGTTTATCATTTTCTTTCAAAAGGTCGATGTCTTGTGCGTATTTCTCCGCAAAACGCTGATCTAGCACGCCAAACAAGCTGTTTGCAACGTAGCCTATTCCGTCTATTAGACCCCGATGCCGGCACCACCGCTCGCCTCCAGTTACAAATGATTCATTCATTGTCAACATGCTATCATAATGTTTAATTTCATCGAACTCGTGCCCGAGTTGTAAGATGATACCGTCGCAAGGTGTGTGATCTTTAATAGCGGGGCATAATGTTTCAAGATAATTGATGTACTTCTCGAGTGCCGACTTGCCTTCTTTGTAGGGATACGTATAATAATAAACAATTAAACGCCAATTGTATCTAATAAGATGCATGTTGGAGATTTTGTCGGATAAACGCTGTTGTTGCTCAAAGGGGTAAAACGATAAGATGCTTGAGATAAGTTTATTAGTGACGGTAAGAATAGCGTTACTGACAGAGGCTATAGTCGAAAAGGAGATACGCTTGCGATTTTTCTTCCTTGGTGCTTCATCCTTAACCTTCGTGTCACTAGGAGGATTATTGTCTCTGTCCGTTGGTAATAGAGATAGCTTAACAACAGGCCGTTTCAGTAAAGTAAACCATTTTTGGTTTTAAGGGTAACGACTCTGACGTATCCGTCAGAACCAGGATGCAGATCTACTACACGCCCTAGAGCCCACTTCCCAGGCGGGAGGTTTTCATCTTTGATGATAACAATATTGTTGCGACTGAGATTCTTTTGTGATTGTCTCCATTTAGCTCTGCTGGATAGCTGTGAGAGATATTCATTTTTCCACTGGGTCCAAATATCCTTATAGATTTTTTGTACCATTGCCACCGAGTCCTAAGATCATTTTCAGTTTCAAAGATCGTTAAGGTAGGCCCACTAGCAAGAAAGTGTGCCGGGGTTAAAAAGTCTATGTCCTTGGGATCTTCCTTCAGAGGATAAAGTGGTCGAGAGTTTAAGCAACCCTCGAGTTGAGACAGCAGGGTGCTTGAAAAAGATGAGGGTGTGGGCTGTAATCCTGAATTGAAATACTCACCTTATTTTATTACTTTAATGAATATAAGAAAATTATGAGAAAATCATAGTTTTTGACAGCACAATGAAAAATCAACTGAAAGACAGCAAACATAAAAAAGAAGAGACAATTTAAATTTGAAAAATAAATAAAAAGTATAAAAAAACCAAAGAGTACGTAACAGTGCTATATTCTTCGTAGGTGAGTTTTGCTCACCAACAACACGCTTAAGATGATGTTTTAAACTTTTCACCGCAGCTTCCCAAAGTCCGCCAGCAGAAGGCCATGACGGAGCATTAAAATGCCACTCGATGTTCATTTCTGCGATGTTAGATAATGTTTCTTGACTTGATATTATGATTTCTGAGATTTGTAAGATTTCTTGTTTTAGGATCTTGTTGGCTCCAATGAAGTTCGTGCCTTGGTCACTGTAGATGTGTCCGGGAACTCCTCTTCTGGCTGACATACGTCTGAGCACAGCAATAAAAGCCGACGATGTGAGATCAGATACGAGCTCTAGATGTATGGCCTTTGTAACCATACATATGAAGACTGCTACGTATCCTTTATCTGTTTTGATGCCGCGACCTTTGTTCGCTTTCACCAAAATGTGTCCAGTGTAGTCAATACTGGTATGATAAAAGGGTCGACTAGGATTTAATCTGGATGGAGGCAAGTAACCCATGAGTTGATGTTTTAGAATGGGATCGTGTCTCCTACACTTTACGCACGTTCTTAATCGTTTTTTTTGTAGCGCGGTTTCCTCCAATTATCCAATATTTTTGACGTATAAATCCACTCGTCATTTTCACTCCACCATGGAAAACTAATTTATGGGATTCGTCTATTATAAGATCAGCCAATTTCGTTTGATTTGGGATGATAATGTACACCAAAAACTAGGTCACTATTTAAGCAATTAATGTTAATTTATTAAATATCTAATACATTGATGAGCACGTCTGAAAGCGTTGAGTGCGTCGGAATCAATCTCAATGGAGGTAAGGTGACGATTTCTCAAGCTGGTCGTCACGATGAATCGATCCTGCCTTTTAGTTGTGACCCGAGATCGTGGCCTTCCTTGGCGACGAACAAAGCCGCCAGTCTCTAGGTACCTCCGATAAACATTTCGGACCGCAGATCGACTTAAATTAAGTTGAGCACTCACGTTTCTTTGGCTGTGTCCGGCCTGAATAAGTGCCACAGCTTGAGCGGCGACTTCAGGTGAAGTATCCATAGATTATTGATAGAACCTCACCTTAATGTTAAGAATAAGTAATGTTTGTTGCAAAACCAAAGATATCAATCACTTTTTCAAGAATTAAATCCAAGTAAACCAATAAAACCAAGTTTTCTTAGTATTCGATTGTTTGATATCAACAAAGCTCCAAATTGTCTTTTGTTTCTTTAAATTCTGTGTTCCAAATTGAAAAAAGACTATTGAATGAAATTGTGAATGTGCCAGGTTCAAAACTGCATAAAAACTTTTTGCTCGATCTAATATAAAATTATTTTAGCTAGGACCAAACGAAACTGAAAATACAAATGATTAATGATAAATGATATTTTGCAAATAGGTTTCACGAAACACTTTTACACGTCAATTTTTTTTGACATAATTATTAATCTAGATGAGGCCAGTGTTTCCTATCTGACTACCCTGAGAAGAAACACCGAAACAAACTCAAGGGTCACAGTCTCTTATAAAAAAAAAATCCATACAAAATGTATTGGTCAAATCATATGCGAACTATGCAGATTAGGGTCTGAAATGGCCTTTTAAAGAAAGAACCATGCAGATTTGAGTGGACCTGTCCAGTCAGTGCAAGCATTTGTCATTCGTCGTAAAGCTCAACTCAGGACTACTAAGGAGCTCAACGTCTTGACGAACAATACAAAGGAAAGGACATTTGGTTAGGCCGCAAAAAATACTCAAATTGCCAGACATAAGTTAAAATTACTGAAAAGAAAGGAAAAAGAAAGCTATCCACATAGTCCTCACATTCACAAAAAAAAAGATATAAATAAAATTTACAAAATTGTAAAAATAATAATTATGTCAGATTGTAAAAAAAATGAATATTAATGTCAAATTGAAATATAAATTGTGCACTACTCTATTAAATTTACAATGGAAAAATGCAATCAAAAACAAAAATCCAAAAGAATAAACGACAGTACAGCGAGTACTGGAGCAGGTCAATCCCAAGCCTTATTGTCCTCAACATAGTCCTTTATAGTATAAAAAGCCTTTTGGCAAAGTTTACGCTTTACAAATGATTTAAATTTATTGAGGCTTAGTTCTTGAATATGACTGGGAAATTTATTATAGAAGTGTACACATTGACATCTAAATGAGCCCCCTATTTTTTTGAGCCTAGTTGCAGGAACTACAAATTTGTGCTTATTTCTAGTATTAAAATTATGTATGTCTCTGTATTTTTTAAACATGTTTTTGTTCTTATGGGCATATAAGATATTCTCATAAATACACACATCAAAAGTGTCTAGGGATCAAGCATTTTTATGCGGATTTCTTGAGATTGAGATGTGGCTTTGTAATAAATTTATGATTTTATAAATTTATATGGATCCTTTTTGGTGCATTTCACAATTTGAATCAGGAACTGTGAATCAAATTCGAGTAAAAGATGAAAATCAGCTGTCAATATTTTCCCTATAAAAACATACAACTCATTGAAGACATTATTAGTGCTACTGTTTCCCTACTACTGATTAAAACCAACGTTATTATGGAGCGGCGACGTCATTTAAGCAGGGAAGAAATGCTCAGAGCCGTGGGAATGATAGAAGCTGGTTCCCGGCAACGTACTGTGGCTTTAGCTCTGAATACAAGTCAGAGTGTTATCAGTCGACTTTGGACACGTTACCGAAGCACTGGTACCGTGGCTGAGCGCCATGGAGGACGGTATCGCTGCACCACACGGAGACAAGACCGATACATTCAAATCTTAACTCGAAGAGCTCCAACAATAACCGCCATGATGTTAGCCGTGAGGCTTCATCACTCTTCAGGGAACTTAATTAGCGACCAAACAGTCAGAAACCGCTTGCATGAAGTGAACCTTCATTTCCGAAGACCGCTACGGGTACCACCTATAGCAATGCACAATCGTAGGATTCGATATCAATGATCTCTTGAACACAGAAATTGGGCAGAAGAACAATGGCGTTTCGTGTGCTTTTCTGATGAGTCTCGTTTTGGTATGAGACCGGATACAAGACGTATACGACACTGGAGAACCCCTGGACGCCAACAGCGATTAAAATCCTGCCAGGAAGTCCATCCTTATAGTGGTGGAACCATCATGGTATGGGCGGGTATTTGGATCGGCGGAAGAACTGAGTTGATTTGGATCAGAGGCAACCTCAACGCTCAAATTTATGCTGAGACGATTGTATCAGACGTCATCGTTCCTCTACAAGTGCAAATCGGTCCCTTATTTCAGTTAATGCATGATAATGCACGACCGCACACCGCAAGAGTTGTAAGACAGACTCTCGCCGCAGCTAACATCAATGTCCTGCCCTGGCCTGCTCAGTCGCCAGACTTGAACCCGATTGAGCATGCATGGGATATGCTACAGAGAAGAGCTCTGCCGAATATGGAGGGTATCCAGTCGCAAGAAGACCTTTTTTTGTTGTTGCAACGAACATGGGCGGCCATTCCACAGCGTGATTTGGATGAACTCATTTTGAGTATGCCAAACCGATGTTCTTGTGTTGTTAGTGTTCGCGGTAGAAACACGGATTATTAATTGTTTAAGTTACCCAATAAAATTTTAAAGAAAACTGTTATTTCAGTCTTTTTTTCGAACTTTAATGTTAGTGGTTCAAATGTCAAAAATCCCTTTATTAGGAAAATGGCAAATTTCTTTATTAATGCAAAGGTGACTTAGTTTATCGTTACTGTGACAAACGAAAACACTTTATTTGATGAATCCTTAAAGAAAATTTTAATTAATATCAATCAGGAGAAAAGTTATTGCAAAAATATATGTTGATCCCTAGACACTTTTGATGTGTGTATATTGTGAAGGCACAGTCATTACCTTGATCTCCTTAAATTTATCTCTGAGGGAGTATCTGGGACTTAAATTATAAATGGAACGAATAGCCCTTTTCTGTAAAACGAAAATTGTTTGGATATCGGCGGCATTTCCCCACAGTAGAATACCGTACGACATCACACTATGAAAGTAGCTAAAATAAACTAAACGGGCTGTTTCTAAATCAGTTAAATTTCGAATTTTTCTTACGGCATATGCTGCAGAGCTAAGTTTTTTAAATAATTTATCTATATGTGGGCCCCACTGAAGCTTGGCATCTAAAGTTATGTCCAAAAACACTGTAGTATCTTCAGGACTCAACTCTTTTCCTTTTATTAGCACACTAGTTTCTACTTGCCTAACATGGGGCATGGTAAACTTTATGCATTTAGTTTTCTTTTCATTCAGATGTAGATTATTTACATTAAACCAGTGTACTATTTTAGAGATAACTAATATTTATATCGTCAGTAACCGACTGCTGACGTTTCAATTTAAACAAAAGTGAAGTGTCGTCTGCAAACAACACTATATTATCGTTATTCTTCATGAGGTAAGGTAAATCGTTAATATAAACTAGGAACAAAAATGGGCCAAGAATTGAGCCCTGAGGGACACCCATTTTTACTACAGACCCAGGAGATCTTTTTCCGTTTACATCAACTCTCTAAATCCTAATATGATGCAAGAAGATCCAGGGAGGAGTTCCGGATTCCGTAATGGTGTAGTTTCCTGATTAATGTTTCATGGGGAACACAATCGAAGGCCTTAGACAAATCGCAAAAAATACCCAGGACATCGCATTTGTCTTCCCATACATCAAAAATATGTCCCAAAAGTTCAACACCAGCATCAGTTGTTGAACGACCCCTTGTAAAACCGAACTGTTTGGTATGCAATAATTTATGTCTATTAAAAAACTTTTGTAATTGCTCTAAAATGAGTTTTTCAAATATTTTACTAAAAGTGGGTAGCACTGAAATAAGTCTGTAATTCGTGGGGTCAGATGTACTACCCGTTTTGAACAAAGGTATAATTTTACTATTCTTCATTAAATCAGGAAACTCACCGCGATCGATACAATTATTAAAAATAAACGCTAAAGAAGGAGCTACAATATGGATTATAGACTTAACAACGTCCACAGAATTACCCCATAAATCTGCAGTCTTTTTTACATTTAAGGACTTAAAGGTCTTAACAATATCTGCACAAGTTACATGTTCGAAATTAAAAACAGAATTGCAAACTTTAACGTTTTCTTTAAGCCGAGAATCTGCAGCTGTGGGTGATGAGTTCAGAGATTTTGTTGTTGATATAGGGATCTCTGAAAAGAAGTTCTCAAAAGCCGCAGCAACCTTTGAGTCTGATGTGATCACATTGTCATCAATTATGAGTTTATAGTCGCTAGAAGGTCTCGTAGACCTTCCAGTTTCACTATTTATAACATTCCAAGTAGTCTTAATTATATTTTTACTGTTTTTAATTTTGGAACTCAAATAACGTGATTTCGCTAGAGAACAAACTTTTTTAAATAATTTCGAACATGTAAATTAAATTCAGCAGTATTAACAAGAATTCTTTCGTCATACAATTCGTAAAGCCTAGTTCTACTTTTATGAATACCAGTGGTAGCCCATTCACTGAACGACACATTACTGTTAACCGAGAGAGACTTAGGTATGAAAGTAGAATTAAATTGATTACAGTACATGTTAAAGAAACCTTCATATTGATGATTGAGATCATCATATATTATGTAGACAAGTCGGGTAAATTATTAATAAGTTTAGTTTTAAAACTTTCTAAACGACAAGGTGGGCCAATAGATGTGTCCAGAAGTGTATTATGTTATTAAGTTGGTACGGAACACTCGGTGACCAATATGCTTTTCTGCCACAAGAAAATAAAACTAAAAATATCATTTACACAGAAGTACTTTAAAATAATTGTTTTTTTTTAAACTTAAAAACTAAATTGTCTAAAATAAAAACAGAAAATGACGCGGACAAAGTCGTGGGTAACAGCTATATTTTTTTTTTTAATTTTTATAAACTAGTGCTCGACTGCCATCCCACCTGATGGTAAGCAGCGATGCAATCGTTGATGGTGAGGCGCACTAGCTTATTAAGAGCCTATTCACTCTAGCCTTGAATACACCTAAATTATAATCGGACGGGAAAACCGTAGCAGGCAGATTGTTCCAGTCCCTCGATGTACATACGCGGTATAAACGACGAAGCGAAACGCTTAGTCCGGACCAAAGAGGTTTCGACAACGTAAGGATGAATACCCGCCGTACGACGGTTTGTCCGATGGTAGAATGGGAATGGCGGAATCAGTTCATGCAATTCCCGCGCACACTCTCCAAAATGCATCCTGTAGAAAACCGAAAGGCTTTGTAAATTGGTCTTAACCAAATCTGGATCTCCAATTAGCCTCTTTGCACGCCTTTCCACTGAGTTCAAAGCTGCCAGGTGGCATTTCGCTGCTCCAGCCTTGCCAGAACGCCGAGTTTCCTAGCAGCTATCTTGGCCTTGGACTCAATGAACCGCCCAAAGTTGAGGTCGGAAGAAATTTCAACTACTAAGAGCTGAAGGCGGTCGGTGCATTCCAGGGATACATTCCGGAAAGCAGGAGCCAAGGTGAACGGGCTCCTTTTAGCGGTGAATAGACACGCATGTGTTTTGGCGGCGTTGAATCCCACCAAATTGGTTTCGCCCCACTTGGAGACTACCTGAAGTGAGTCATTCGTACGCTCTACCATGGCCTCTCTTTCGGACTGGATTAGCTCGTTACTAGCCCGAGAAAGTGGCAAGTATTTCTCTACAACTGTGCTATCATCTGCGTACCCATAGATACCGAGCATCAGCAGATCGTCGATGTGGAGTAGGAAGAGAGTTGCAGAGAGTACAGACGCCTGAGGAACTCCGGCATTAGTCCATTAGGGCTCTGATGAGCATCCATCGACAACAACTCGGAGGGACCGTTCGCTCAGGCAGTCTTTTATCTACTTAATCAGGCCAGGGGAGATGCCAGATGCCGTACGCTAGAAGCTTACTCAGTAGGCTAGCGTGCCATACCCTATCGAAGGCCTTCGAGACGTCCAAGGAAACTGCAAGACCTTCCCGGTGGACCGCTAGGAGATTTGAGTGCAACCCTCGAATATTCGAGAGATGCACTTGGAATGAGAGGACGTACAACCGCTATCGACACCTGCTTTTCTTTTTAACTGTCATTTTGGTATAGAGCGAATAGGAGTGATGGAAGATAGCAGTTGAGCGAGGTGATGTGATGTTAGACCCAACAACACAACCAGAGTTGCTGCGCCAATGGAGGTTTGATCTGGAGACTGCGGGGACGCCCGAACCCCCCCACAGATCGCCATCGGGTCCTCCCATCCGGTCGCCAACCGGCACGATGGGGCCACCCTGGGATTTTTCGCAGATGGCGGGGTAGCCTTTCGTGTGTGGTTGGCACACTACTTGGGCCCCCAACTGTCTACGGTCGGCCAGCGGAGCACCGTGCTTCGGATCACGCTACCCTCCACGATCAAACATCCGACACAACAACACTGGTGCATTGCACCCGGTATACATCACAACACAACTGCTCAGACCCATCCTCCACCGTACAGTTTCACCAGACATCACGCCGGAACACGACGGCTTTGTCTAGTGGGTGGTAACCTTTAAACCGGCAGCCGATGCAATGGCCTACCACCGGATTTACTGCTCGTTTAGCACTACCCAGGGGACACGTGTAGGGTGGTCAGAAATTGAAGTAAATCCTACGGACGCAAGCAGTTCATCCCCCATATAAGTAAATTTATAAAGCTGAGGTGGTTGTTCGCCAAAATAAATGATGCCCAAAATAACTATTCCACGCGGACGAAGTCGCGGGCACAGCTAGTGATATTATATTATAAACCTATCACATACCCACAAAACGAGACACAATAGTAAAACAATAACACCACGGTCTCATAGGACCGGTCGGGGATTCATGAATTAATTTGCATGCAAACATGCTGAATATGGTGAAACTGAACATCTGCAAAACATCTTTGTAAACCCTGATGTGTGTGTGCTGATGATTCTCTGACCTTGTTTTTAAAAAATTTTTTGGGTTCTTCTTGCATTGGTCAAAAGCATTTTGATAATAAGTGCTTTTTGTTTGTTGTATAACCTGACTGACTTTGTTTCTTGCTTTGGAATTCTGAAGTGAAACTACTAAAGCTTGTTTCATCGGTAGATGTGCCTGCAGCACCCCTTGCGTTGCCGCAGCCAGAGCCGCAGGTGGCGGCGTCTGAAGGCGGCACAGCCACTCTGCGCTGTCTGTTCCACGGCAACCCGCCGCCCAAGATCGCGTGGAGGTTCGGAGAGCTTACCGTACGTATCGACTACGATTTGGGGCTCCAAATTTATCGCCACAATTTTATAATAATTTAAGTTTTTTGAATTGTTGTTAATTCCTTTTGATTATTTCCGAAAAATAAATTGACTGGCTACCCGACGATTTACAGTTATCATGAAATTAACGAAAAACAACATAACGATATAAGCTATAATCTTCGAGTAGCAGTCTGGTGCTTTTTATGAAATAATAGTATTTGATGAAAAGTGGAGAAAGTTTATCATTACGAGAGTTTTGTGGAGCCGAGTGTATCAAACGACGTTTCTCAATATAATTAGGAAGAAATATATAAACCGGGCTTGGAGACATGCGGGGGTCGTTGTGCAGTAAATTGCGTGCCTAAAAGCGGTAGGTACCTATAACAGCGGGTTTTCAAGTAAGTGTATTGAAAATTATAGCAGGTTCATCTCTAAACAGATCGACGGTACCGCAGGCCGCTACAGGGTGACGTCGGACGGCGCGCTGCAGATCGTCTCTCTGTACCGCAACGACACCGGCGTCTACATCTGCGTAGCTGACAATGGTCTCGGAGAGGCCTCACAAGAGATACACCTGCTCGTCAATGGTGAGTGCGGGTACAGTTTGTGAACTGACCTGGTAGAAAGTTTTACTGGCTGTGGACTTCTGATTCATTTTTTTTATAACGATGTTTTGGTCTCTTTGTTATTTGCATGGCGCAGCTGATGCTCAGGTCTCTTGCGAGCTGTTGGACTCTTAGTTTTGTAATTCACAGCTGGTGATATTATTATAGTGATCTGTTAAAACTAACGTCACCTTCGAAGAGCACGCGTATACGAAGGTTTATTATCTCGTGATCAGATATTATTACAATTGATAACAACATGATGATACTGGTCATTTTATGAAATGGCGCTATTTCAGCTGAGCATTTATTATTTAATGATATGGTTAAACATGGCTGTTCATGTCGTATAAAATAAAATAGTTACCTTGTCCATTGGTAGTGTCCACTAATCCTCAATGTAAAAAATAAAAAAATATGCTTTTATTCCATCAAAAATACTTTGCGACTACTGTGACGAACATATATAATGCTTGTCATACTAGTTTATAAATAAAAAATAATTACGAAGTAGATGGCGGGGTTCGCTCAATTCGCTTGCTCAAAAGACCCCAAATTCCCTTCGAACCTATCCGTGCTGTGATGACCCAAGTCCCTTAATTAGTGCAAAAAGTGCATCTTGGTTTACAAGAAGTGATTCAAGTAAAGAATAAGATTTTTGACGCTCAGAAATCCTACGTTAATGATGTAGCCGAACGTGAATCATTAACGTTTCAACAATCTGGCCAGTTTTAGTAGGCACTATCATGAAATGATCAGTTATAAGATCTGACCACGACATAGTCGTATACATTATTTTGCCTACTCCCAAAGTTTGGCAAAGGTCAGTCTTTTCGTCTGCTGGATCCTAAAAATATATACAAAGTAATTACGAGTAGCACGATACTTTCCAATTCCACTCTTAAGGCGGTTTTACAAACTACGATTAAGCGACCATTAACGAACTTCACTTGGTAGATAATAATATGTATTTTATATTTCTTTCGAAAATTTATTCGGTGGACTTACACGGTGTTTGATTATAATTATAAGACTACCGATGTTCAGACAAAATTAATAGCGGGTTTATGAAAGTAACTTCACTCGCTTGAAACAAACGAATTATGAAAGAGCATGCATTCACAATCTCATTATATTTATCTATGACTGGTAGATCCTGTGAGAACGCCTGTCGGAATCGCTGGCGATGAGAACGCGGTGGTGACCGGCGAGCTGGGCCAACCGCTCCAGGTGCGCTGTCTAGCGTACGGCTACCCGCCACCTGCCGCGTTTTGGTACCGCGGCTACGATGGAACCATGGTACCGTACCGTGACGCGGTATACGAAGCGATAGGAAACGTCCTCCTCATCAGAAGCCTGGCTATCGAAACTCTCGGAGAGTACACATGTCAAGCGTACAATGGAGAAGGCAAGGCGGTGTCGTGGGTGGTCTTCGTAAGAGCTTATATGCCTGAAGGGGTCTTCATTGAAAACGAGTTGTTGGTACCAAGAAACACCTTGCCGCCAAGAATCAGGACACAACCACCCACCAGCGCGGGGACGACCACCACTACCACTTCGACCACTACTGAGGCTCCCAGACCGTTGTTCACTGGTAAGACCAGGACCTGACAACCTAAAGAACCTTTTTAGCTGATGGTTTATCTTACGATAGTTTATTCATTTATTGACACAAATTATGCGGACAAATTTTTCCATTATTTCTTGCAGATTACTAGGTTGCAATCGACGTAAGATCAACAATCATCTACTTCCACTAATAGTACGAAACGGCTTATCTCTGCATGCAGCATGTTTGTGTATTCAGCTTGCATGTGTTCTTCTAGCGTTGAATGTTTTTGTTAAGGCCTGAAGTAAACAGCATATTTATAGACGTATCGGGAGCAACATGCTCTACAGATGTAAGTAAACTAGTATGTATATTATACGGTGAATTGTTTATACATTATAATGTAGTGGCAGATATGAAGTTTCTTTTCTCCGAAACAAGGAAGCTTTTGTATGCACAGTACTATGTAAGTATCATTATTATCGTATGATTATGACATTGTCGTATGTTGGTGAAGTTCACGATTGTTCAAAAATGTATAACTATATTTTATTCTTGCTGGAGTGTTCTAGATTATTGTTTTGTGAGAAATTTCAAATTCGTCGCTGTAAATAAAACGAGCTTGATGTTTCTGTTCGTTGTTATAATCTCAATTGGCATTTGCTTAAACTTTGCCGTGCATTACACAATGATGGAACTACCACCGGTATTGAAAATAAGGCAAAATGCCTGATGCTTCAACAAAACTGCTCTCTAACACATATTTTCCACGAACAGTGCCAGTCAGCGCTCACGTATCGACGCCATTCTCGACGCTGAACATCGGCGCCGACCTGCGCCTGACGTGCGAGATAGACGGCTTCCCCGAACCTGACGTGTACTGGAGAAAGGATGGTGCCAGTATTCAGCCAGACGCTAGGATCTCCATCGCCGGTAAATTCTACCACTAGTAAAGTTACTACTCTGCTCCAACTCTTAGTTTTTTGACAGATGACGTGACAAAAAGATTGTGGTTAAGGAAACCTGTAGAGAGCTAGCAAAATGGAAGCCTACTAGTCCAAAAGGGCAGCAAATCTATCAAAGGATCGGTAGCCGTTGTACCGGCAAAATTCCGAAATTTTTGCATTGCTGTTTATCAGCCTAATTTTAGACTTGTTCATATTTCTAATGTGATTTACTTTTTGGTACCACCAGGAAGCACGATTGTGTCCCGCCTGTTAGTGTCGCGGGTGACGGTCGCTGACAGCGGAGTGTACGCGTGTCACGCCAGTAATGCATACAGTTCGCAGTCCGACACTGCACAGATCAACGTGCAACGTAAGTTAAACCCTATTAAAGTTAAACCAGTTTACCATGGCCTATAAAGTAGGCCTGAGACACAGTGCTCGCATAATGAGACCAAAAGGTTCTGGAGAAGTAATTCAAATTCAAATTCCTTTTATTTCGAACCATTTTTGATCATAAAATTAGTACAGCATAATTTTTATCAGGCATACTCAATTAATATAATAATAAGATGCATAATTATATATAACAAAAGTGAATAATAAAATAATAATTTTAGAAACAAAATATATCTCAGAAATAAAAATGAATGTCAAATCACAAATAAAAATTAGTCAAAAATTAAAATCATAAATAAAAAAAAACATAATAATAAATAAAATGTCAACACCAAACTAATAAAATCAATTTAATTTTTTTTAAATAAAGATTTAAAATTATTTAACAATATGCCTGCCCCTGAGCGATCCAGAAAGTATAACTGAAGAAGTTCACTTAAAAGTAGAAAGACGACTTAATGCAGCTCTCCAATTTATTTGTGATGCAGGTAACACATGATCTGAGTTGAGACAGTGCTTGCTAGAGGTTCATCTAGGAATTACGTTTTTTGGCTGAATTATGGCGATAGTGTAAAGTCATTGGGCATTCTTGGCATACAGTATTCCCAAATTAATAATGCGCATGCAGATCTTCGCTAATTGTCGTATTCCCGGAAACACCGAAATCATTGAACATAATTCTACTAAATTATGCATGAAAAAAAATGCACTTAATCATTCTATATACATATCGTCTTCTGACGCTCGGGGAATACGACCGTTGCCGAATAGTGACGAAGATTTCTATGCGCATTATCACCTGTATGTCTTTTTTTATAACTACAACATTAAATAATGAAGTTATCATATCGTATCATCATCGAAAATATATAAAGAGGATTCCAATTGATTACGTTTTACAGTTTAAAGTGCCATGTTTTGTAGCACAGCAGTGCTAGCAAGCGAATTGTTAGAAACTTAGATCATTGGTTCAGGTTTTGTCTTTTCAAGCCGTTATCATCTTTCTACCCCTGCCCCTTGACCTATATTACTTAGAGTCAGTGCAACAAGTTTTTTCTTCCATTCTTTTTTTAATCCGTGATGCTGTCACTGACTCCCTTTTCTTCCATATCCAGTAGTTGTAGACTCTATCCACCTTTTCTTTGTTCTCCAAAAGTGTAGAGTGTAATTATATTTATCTCAGTGTTAAATTAATATTCATATGGGCTAAAGTGCATTTTAGATTTTTGACTATGAATTTTATCTTTTCAGAGCTCACAATACCTGCTAAGTGCACGGATAATCCTTTCTTCGCTAACTGCGATCTGATCGTGCGCAGCAAGTTCTGCAGACACCAGTATTACGGGAAGTAAGTACATAAATAATCGTTAAGTGAGGTTAATCGATCAATGAGGGCAATCGATAGCATTGACTAAACAAGATTTAATTATAGTGTTTAATTGTTCATATTGGTTGTCCACAGTTTTAACTAGTTGTTCATTATCGTCAGAATGAATGTCTACATATTTACCTACTTATTAATTTATTTGAATCAGGGTAATTTTTAAATCTATGTAATAAGCAAATACGAAATTCCGAAAAATTTTCAAAGTAGTCTCTGGCTCTATTTTGATGAATTTCGTAATTTTATTTTGGTTTAGGTATATTTATTACAAAAAACTTTTGTAATGGATGGTTTTTACGACTATAACCACTGTATTCCTTTCAGTAATTATTATAATGTTATTTTGTAATACGTCACTCCGCACATACTCACTCGGATACACATACATGCTATTTGTAGTATTTGTAGGTTGTACTCTATCTAGTTTTATCATTTTGCGTAAGGCCGCTACTTACCACGTCGTCCTATCATTCCCAGATTCTGCTGCAAGACGTGTGTGGAGGCCGGTCAGCCGCCCGGCCCTTGAAGAAGAAGTAGACATCAGCTTCACCGAGATCTTACATAGCGTAGTAGCCAGACGCGACCGGTCATAAACATTGTTAGATATATTTATAAATTTCTTTCCAATACTACTTAAAAGTATTGTTAGTTGCAATATTTTGTTAATTCTGTACTAGAATTACCCACGACAATGCGGCTTTAAAGTAAGCGCATTTTTATGTTATCAAATGCTAGTGCTTTGTCATGGCTAGAGAGAGTAGTCGAGCTCTCCCCGCAGCGTGTCGGTCGCGAGCTCTGGCGGATATTGTTATTATTTCACGTACCATAGCTGGAATATGTATTAAATCTGATCGTTGTACCAGGACACAGCGGTCTGCTGTGTGCATGCTCATAACACGCAACCATACCAATAGATTTAATGTAGATAGTTAATATTACTTGAATTTAACAGTTTTATGTAAATAAATATTTTTAAATGTGACAAACTCCATCTGTGATGGAATATTTTTGAGTAATTTTACATTTCTGCATAGTTAGTCAGAAGAATATAGTAAATAAATTATTTATGCAATAAGTTGTCGAATAAAGTGAATGTTTAGCTCGTAGGATATCGCTAGGGTGGCTAGTTGACAAGTCATAACAATTTGTTTAAGTAGATGTAAATAGATGGACAATAAAAAACATATTAGCAAAGTTTAGTGTTTCATTACTGTTTGATAGTATATAAAAAAAAAATCCAAGTGTGTAAGAAAGGAGACTGGGCACATTTGTATGGGAAGTGGTCTATGAACCAATAGCAATGCTGTTATGGTACTTATGTAGGGATACCTCAACTACACCCTTGTGTAAAGGTGCATCAAAATCTGACCCGGCAGTTTTGAGAAAAATAGTACTTTAGAATACACGTATTTTACAACAGTTTGTGATACTTTTTGTTCAGAACAAAAAGTATCACAAACTGTTGTGTTTTTAGGTATTTTCCTTATTTCTTTTTGTTTTTTAATCTGTATCTATTTAATGAACAAAACAACGAAGAACCAAAGTAATGAATTACAAATAAATGAGGAATCTAGAACATAAAAATGCAAAAATAAAATCCGAATAAAGTACGCAAAATGGCATTGATTTATAATTACTTTCATATTTTTTTGGATTTTGGGTATTTTTTTATAAAAGGAAGGAAGTCTATGGAACGCTACAACAATAACAAAAAAAAAAAAATACTACAAAATAAAGAAGAACACAAGAATACTTTTCTACTACTTGCAAGTCGATATGCATTTAAGCGGAAATTGCGGAATTATTTTCTACACTAATAGCTGAATCGTCTCAAAATTTTCATTTCCTAACTTTATATTAGTATATGTATATATATATGTATTTATCATATTAAATATATATGTATGTTTATTTTTACTCTATTATGTATACTCCTTATACTTACTCTGTTTCTATTTACATTTTCTTTTTATGCACCTACCATATTATCTCTTCACCACCCTAGGTTGACTGGTAGAGAATGCCCATGGCCTATATCCGCCTTTGTACATTGAGTTGCATGAAGACTAAGTAAATAAATAAATATTTACAGACAAAACAAAAAATATTGCAAATTTTAGGTACTTGGGGCGCTTGAAAGATTCACCGGTATCATTAACAAATTATATAAATAATAATGGTCCAAGCAGAGAGCCCTGGGGAGCATCAGAGGGAATAGTTAACCAGGAGGATACGAAACCACTAAGCACCACGGCTTGGTTCCTAATTTGCACGTAGGACGAAAACCATCTATAAAGATCTATGTTGCCCAAGGCAAAAAATTTCTTCAGTAAAATGTCATGGTCAATCCTATCGAATGCATTGCTAAAGTCTGTATAGACTGCATTGACTTGAGATCTCGTATCTTCAGCAATATCTGTAAACAGGTCACGACTCAGTAGTAGACTGTGGAGCTTCCCATCAAAACTCTTAAAAAGAGTTCAAACTCGAGACCAGACTACTGGTTACGAACTATAAGTTCCATCACCTTGGCCAGAAAACAGAGCTTTGAAAATGGACCTATAATTTTCAACCTCGACTTTGGAACCTTTTTGTGAATGAGAGAAATAAAGGCGGATTTTCACTAAAAGGGTACAGATGTCAGACGTCCCATTGGAAATTAACCGTTTAAACAACAACGCAAATCCAGTTCATTTAATAATGAACACGGCAGGAAGAGTATCCAGCCCTTAAACAAATCTGCTGTTAAGTCGAGGTACTTTAAGTGTATGCACGGTTGACACATCAATTTTAACCGTACTTATGTCACACTTGGAAACAGTCAATTGCACCATTCAAAGCTTTACCAGAGTCGCTCTAGGGTGCAGTGTGCAGGGTTCTGCAGGGTGCTCTAGCAATCCGCTCGCCAACTGCGAGCGTACATGTCAAGCAAGGTTGCCAAGTTTACAGAACTGTTTTTATTGCACATAAGCATAAAAATCTCGTATTTTGGCTTTTAAATCTCACTTGATGATTCAGCATTTCTAAAAAAAAAAATAAGTTAAATACAAGGAACGGAATAAAGAATAATACCTATATTTCTAGCTCCGCCTCCCGCCTACTTAAAAAACATTCATATTCTTTATAGTGTATACTTAGCAAAACCTGACAGTACACAGTGCAAGTATTGTTTGTATTGCGCTAAAGAGGTACACCGAAATATTGCAGTAACTGCACGTATGCAGCGCATGAACAGCTCGCGTGCTCGCTTGCAGCGCATTCGCGGCATATTCGCCAGATGTGGGTACACCCTGAGACATTGTCGAAGCCTTTGGGGCCAAGAATTGGATTCCGAAAGGGAAGCTCATGACCCCGGAACGAAAGCAAAGAAGGAACGTCAGTAAAAGTCTGACACGCCCTCCCACTCCACCCAAAAGTGGGAGGAGTCATTCTGATCATGGGGATTCATCAAAATTACTTCTTCCGCTCTTTAAAAAATTTTGTTCTTGAAGTCTTTAAAAAACCCTGGGGCAGTACCGAATAGTGTAAAACGGTTCTGTTATCAGAAAGGACATGCGTCAGTGTCAGTGTCATGACTGCCAACATGGTCACACAAACACACGTCCTTGCGATAACCACTACGTAGTTCAAGCACACAAGTCTGTTCTTCCCAACAGTCGCGATGGAAGCTTAGTCGTGAACGCGCTGTTGGTGCTGCTGCCAGTTACTCTCTCTGCATAACTCACTGGTCACGTTCATCCGACATGTCCCGCGGCTTTTTGGTGGCATTCGCGGCGGTGCTAGTGTGCGCGTGCGCCTACGAAGGTGAATCATGGATAAATTGTTTTGAGTGTTTCTAAAGTTTAGTGACAGTCAGACAAATTTTCGTTTGCAGGATTTTTACATGTTTTTATTACCATAACAATTATTTTATCTAAGAGCTTTTATAACCCTGTTTTAGAAACATAGACTTTAGAAGCGCATGAAACAAGGTTATTTCTTTTATTTTTCCATTTTAAATATAGATAGTAATAATTAAAAGTGCTCAGTAAAATAGTAATAAAAGATTATGTGATGTGAGTTTTCGTGACCTTCTAACAATCGTGGAATGGTACTTAGATCCTGAGATTGATCCTGCTGAAACTGCTCATGATGAAGACAGTGCCACTGAAGTGATCGGAGAGCTAGGCCACCCGCTACACATGCGCTGCGTAACGTCGGAGAAACCGGTACGCTTCGTGATTTGGAAACGCGGAAACAGGACAAACATGTGGCTGCACAATAATTCCGTGTACGGAATGACAGGAAACGCCTTCCTCATCAAAAGCCTGGCTATAGAAACTCTTGGACAGTACACATGTCAGGCGTACAGCTCAGACGGCTTCGAGGCACCGAGAGTGTTCAACGTACGAGCGTATAGGCCTGATGGACTCATAAGTGGAGACGACTGGTTGGTACCACGAGACGCCGTGACAATTACACCGGATACTACTGAAGCTCTTGGAGAGTCGACCACTGGTGAGATGAACTTTGTGTTACCACTTCTTACGTAAATTATTTGTCTTGGTTAGGCCATACTGTAGGCGTCATTTAGGGTGGTGTGGATATCCACAGTCAGTAAATGTACTGGGTTTATATGATCTGGGTTTCTTTCATCCTTATGTTCAGTTACATTTTATTCGCTTCACTTAGGTTCATATTTTTTGTACCTACGTACCGCTAAGTCGTAAAATTCACTGCGGTATCTGTATTTCCTGATAAATACAAACCCAAGCCGTCATTAATTCAAGAGTGAATAGGTTACTTCTAAACCGATTGCCTAGAAGTAACCGCCGCTTCCGCTAACCACGGTTTCCGCTAACCGGTTCTCCGTCGTACTCCAACGTCAACAAAAGCATTACTTACTATCAGGGGCTGATGCCCTTCATAGTGTCTTAGTGGTAAAAAATGAGCCTATCAATAATAATAACAAAAAAACAAAGGCTTTATCCTCATCATTATATTAGTTTGATAATACCATTTTCAAAATAGCTATTCAGAACCATTTTTTTCATTTTTTTTTTGTGCTTTGTCTGTCCCAAGTAAACTAATATTTTCTATTTCTTTCTTCTATTTGTGATTCTGTTTGAGTAGTTTAACTATCTTCATTGTGATATCTATAGCTATGTGAGTGTTTAGTTCTACCAAACGAATTTTCCTTCGGTTTTCATCAATAGACAGAATTGTAAACGAGACAGATTTAGCTCTTTAATAATTTATTAGAGAAAAGCCGAGACTTTCAAATATTTCTAACGTCTAGTGGTGTTAGAGATCTTTGAAAATCTCTTCTCGAAATATCGAAGCTAGGGCGAGTCACTAATGGTTTATGCTCTAAACGGGACTATAGTGATTAAAGGTGGACAACACGGAAGCAATCCAGCTAGTTCCCACCAAGGTGAACTCTGTTGTGATAACAGAGTTCACCTTGGTGGGAACTAACCAAGCCAACCATTGTCGGAGTTAGGAGGTAGTGGAACAGAGAGTAAAGTCCCACATACCTCCATTGAAAAGGGAGGATCCTCCCACCGGACGAGGTGTTATGTCCGGTGGGCTACTGCCCGATAAATGATTTCCGGCTTTTGTATCTATTCCAATTGCGTGGAGAACTTTGCTTGCGCGATGCAGGATTCTGTGACGTCATATGTAGTAGATCGTAGTCGCTACAGGTTGATTGTTGTCGGTTGGGATTACATTTGCTGTCTACACAGATTGAAACAAGCAAGGTCATCACTGTTGGGACCACAGGTTGGGACCCCGTATTGTATTCGTCTTTCCCATGTTAATCTTCTTTTTCTTGCCCTTATCCCGTGTTACTTGGAGTCGGCGTAACATGTTTCTTATTCTTTCATTATGTTCTATACATGGTGGTGGTCGATAGAAATTCAGAATGTGTTGAAAGAAAAGAAAAGAATATTCAAGGAATGGCAGCGTGTAGGAATGGAAGACAGTAGTTTGAAGGCTAAAAAAAAGAATAAGTATGATGTTGTGAAGAAAAAAGCTAAGAAAGCGGTAGCAATCGCTAAAGCAAAAGCTCAAGATAGACTGTACAACGATCTGGATAGTCCTGCAGGCCAAAAACAGCTGTACCGGCTTGCTAGAACTAGGGAAAGAAAGGCAAGGGATGTTTGTCAGATAAAGTGTGTAAAAAATGAAACTGGTATGGTTCTGTCGGATGATGATAAAATCAAAGAGAGGTGGAAGGACTATTTTGAAAGACTGATGAATGAAGAAAATGATTGGAGTGGGATTTTAGAGAGCAAACCAGTGAATGTAGGGTTAGTGAGAATGGTTAGTACGGACGAAGTCAGAATAGCAGTGAGTGGAATGAAAAATGGTAAGGCTATTGGACCCGATGGAATACCAGTTGAAGTGTGGAAGTTGTTGCAGATGGATGGATGGACATGGTTAGCTTTATTCTTCAATAAGTTGTTGCGGGAAGAAGCCATACCTGATGATTGGTGCAACAGTTCTCTGGTGCCCATCTATAAAAACAAAGGTGATGTTCTCGAGTGCAACAATTATAGAGGAATAAAGCTAATGTCACACACTATGAAAGCCTGGGAGAAAGTGATTGAGAAGCGTTTGAGAGAAGAGAGTGAAATTTCACAGAACCAATTCGGTTTTATGCCTGGTCGGGGTACAACGAATGCCATTTTTGCGATACGCCAGCTGTGCGAGAAATACAGAGGTGCACATAAAAACTTGCACATGGTATTCATTGACCTCGAAAAGGACCGGGTACCTCGTGAGGTTCTGTGGTGGGCCCTTAAGGAGAAAGGTGTGCCTGAGAAGTATGTGCAGTTGATCCGAGCTATGTACAGTCGCTGTAGTACTCAAGTTCGGTCTACAGTGGGCACCAGTGGCAGCTTCAATGTGGCGGTCGGCTTACATCAAGGGTCGGCTCTCAGTCCCTACCTCTTCCTGCTGTTAATCGACGTTTTGACGTTAGATATCCAGGAAGAAGCCCCTTGGTGTATGCTGTTTGCCGACGACATTGTGCTGGTTGCTGAGAGTGGCCTTGAGGTCCAGAGCAGATTGGAGGTGTGGTGGCATAGACTGGAGAGTGTTGGCCTGAAATTGAGTAGAACCAAGACGGAGTACTTGTTCTGCGATTTCGGCGGGCTCTCCAATCCTGTGCCTTTAGCACTTGCTGGAACACCCATTCCAATCTGTTCCGACTTTCGGTACCTCGGGTCTCTTGTCCAAGGGGATGGTGAGGTAGACCGGGACGAAACGCATCGGATCAACGCTGGATGGATGAAATGGCAACAGGTCACAGGAACAACTTGTGACCCACGGGTGCCCCTCAAGCTAAAGGGTAAAATTTACAAGTCCGTGATAAGACCTGTCATAATGTATGGATCAGAATGTTGGGCTGTGAAAAAGACGGATGAAAAGAGATTGCATGTAGCGGAGATGAGAATGTTGAGATGGATGTGTGGTGTGACGAGAATGGATAAAGTTAGAAATGAGTATATTAGAGGAAGTTTGAAAGTGGCCCCAGTGACAGAAAAGTTGAAAGGAAATCGCTTGTCTTGGTATGGTCATGTGAAGAGGAGGGATGAAATGCATGTTACTAAAAGAGTTATGAATTTACATGTGGACGGATGGAGAGGAAGAGGGAGGCCAAAGAAACGATGGATGGACTGTGTGAAGACTGATATGAAAGAGAAGGGAGTCAGTGATATTATGACGGGTGACAGGACAGAATGGAAGAAAAAAACATGTTGCGCCGACCCCAAGTAATATGGGATAAGGGCAGGAAGAAGAAAAGAATGTCCTGTCACCCGTCTTTACATTACTAACTCCCGTTTCTTTCATATTAGTCCGCACACAGTTTTCATTCCCATGCTAATCACATGCTACTAATTTGTTCCTAGAAAGACCAGAGGTAGCGGCGTCTGAAGGTGGTATAGCTACATTACGGTGTCAATTCGATAGTATGAAGTTCCACAGAGATCCGTCGACCAAGATCAAGTGGAAGTTTGGGGAACGTGAGGTACGCACTTCTAATTAACTTGTGTCTCTTAGTTTTTAAAAATCATAATACGGGAAAACTTTTTTTTCAACGAGTTTTCAGTGTGTGCATTTTAAGTTACTCGTCAGCTGATTCAGTTTATCTATAGTTATAAATTTAATGCTTAGTCCTGAATAGCTGAGTGATGGATCAACGCACAGTTTACAACGCTGATCGTAAATACTCGTACTTGAAACTTCTAGGGTAGGTTGACATAGGAAAAAAAGAAGATAAGAAAGGATTTTTGGAAAATTCTACCTATAATCTAATTCTTCTAATTCTAATTATTCTAAAGAGGAAAGAAACTCTGCCCCTTTTTTCAACCCCTTTTTTAAATCCCAAGTATGAAACCATGGGATTCCTTGGTCCAATCTACTTGAAACGTAGCGTAAATAATAACTCAAGTAAATACAAAAGGTTAACAATATTCGTTTTTTAAAACTACTCCTACAAAACGATATAGGTGGTGATAAAAACATTCTCGCAAACGAAGTAGTGTAGTGCTAATTTCTATTAACCTATCACATACCCGCAAAACGAGACACAATAGTAAAACAATAACAGCGCGGTCTCATAGGACCGGTCGGGGATTCATGAATTAAGAATTATTTATTTAAATACTGTATTTATTTACCGCCCAACAGATCGACGGTACCCGGGGCCGCTACAGGGTGACGTCGGACGGCGCGCTGCAGATCGTCTCTCTGTACCGCAACGACACCGGCGTCTACAGCTGCGAGCCTGACAATGCGCTCGGAGAGGCTTCGCACGACATACACCTGATCGTCAATGGTGAGTACCGGTGAAGCAAGATGCTAGCTTGGAAAAGCGATAGCTAATATTCATGTACTATAACCTCCTCAGGTTGATTTGACTAGGACCTCTCTTTAAGTAAGTGTGAGACGGTGTTTAAACATAAAAAGTTTGCCTTCTATCCATATACTTACCAATGGATAGTGTTTATCTGTTACTTTTATATTTAAAATGCTGAAAGGCCAGTCTAGACAAAAAACCTTCAAAATATGTTACTTGATTAGATATTTAAAATTATACATTGAATCACGGGTCAATTTTTTTCACGCAATAGAAGCCATTGGTACAAGCTGCGCCTTGCGCACATTTTTTTGGGGTATATTTTATACTTCCCGCCCTCTTTGAGGAGTGTTTGAAAGACGTCACGGTGTCCTCACCTTTCGCATAACGCAGATCCTCACCGGACAAGCTAAGTTCGGGAGGTTCCTGCACCTGATTCGCACGGAAGAAACGCCTGGGTGTCACCTTGTGTAGATTGCCCGGAGGACACGGAGGATCATACGGGATAGGTGTGTCCCGCTTGGGCGGAGCACTTCCGTGTCCACATGGGGGTGATCGGCGGCAACAACCTCTCGCACCTGACCCTGAATCTGTTAGATACTAGGGTAGTCTAGTATCTATCATGGAGAAGTCTAATATCCAACACATTCATGAAACGGTACCTAATATACCTAATCGTCTTTGAGCCTTTCAGCTTTAATTTACATATAAATACTTACTATGGTCAAGCGGATATTCTTATCTCTTGTAATGTTTATTTCCCGGATTGTGTAAGTACCTATTATTTTTGATGTTTAGGATTAACATGCGCAGTGATTCATGCGTTTTGTTTGTTACAAATTTGGCATTCTAATCTAACAAGCGAAGCTCCCGTCGGAACATGCTTTTTGATTTGGTTGCTCACTTTAGACTTCGTTTCCCCCTTCGAATCTAACCTTCCCATATCAGCAGGCTTAACCAAGTTGACAATCTCCAATCGTTAATGCTATTAGAAGGTCTGATCTAAACGTTGAGTCACGTGGTCGGAACAAACAAATAGAAAATTCGTAACCAAATTCACATCGTCCATCGCTACATCGTATAAATGGTAGCCAAGTTATAATTTTGAGAAGTTCTAACAAAATTACCAATTTATCTTCTTTTTAAATCACTTACTGCCGGGTTACTGTTTACTGATTGGTTGGTTGAGACATTCGACACGAAACAACTAGGCCTGCTGATGGCCCTAAGTTGCCAAGGTTGCTTCGTTCGCTTTTGGCCTTCATTCAAGAGTTATCAGAATAAAGTGTCATGGACAATTCTAGTGGACAGCTTTATATAATCCGATGACTTAGAATTTTACTAATCAGATATAGTATATTCTACTTTTATAGTACATTTTATTTAGGAAACCTTGTTCAGTTATTTTTTCTGAACCTTATTACCGCTTATTGTGTACAGGTAAGGAAAGATACTGGGCCTAAAGATTATGTTAAAATGACTAAGACAGGCAAATGAACAAGAAAGAGGGATGGAGCATACACCCTATATTTATACCTCCATCCCTTTAACAATTCAGTTTAGGTCGACAAATGAAGAATCTTAAGAGCTCTCCTACTGTCATCAGTTGTCAGTTAATTTATATTATGTATCTGATCTTGAACTGGCTTACCGTAGCTTCATAGAGTTTCAAAAGAAAAAGAGGCCAGCACCTAGTCCAGTATAAAGATAATACTACTTCTACATTAATGTCGATAAGAGTATGCATTCACAAAATATTAACTATGTTTTACTTAAACCCTGGGCTGCTAGATCCTGTGTCGATACCTGCCGGAATCGCTGGAGAAGATAACGCCACCATCACTGCGGAGCTGAACCAACCTCTTCACGTGCGCTGCCTACCGTACGGGTACCCCAATCCTTCTGTCATCTGGACCCGTGACGACGGAGTAAGCATTGTGCTGTACAACAACTCAATTTACGAAGTGACAGAAACCGTCCTCGTCATCAGAAGCCTGATTCTCGACGCTCTTGGGCCCTACACGTGTCGAGCGTACAATGAAGCAGGCAGGATGGCGTCTTGGGAAGTCGTCGTGCAAGCGTACAGGCCTGAGGGGCTCCTCATTCAGAACGAGTGGTTGGTGCCACGAGACACGATAGCACCTACACCTATTCCCATAACACAGCCGTCTATTACAACCGATATTTGGCCATTCACTGGTAAGAGAAAACGTTACATGAAAACGAAACGAAAACGTTACAAAATTGCCTAATAGAAAAAAAAAGTTATGAATGATATGGAGTAACATAACCAAAAAAAGTTGTCAGTCAGTTCACAAAAAATATGCGCATAGCATAAAACTACTCCAGTGTCACGAAAGTAATGCATGCATTGTAAAACTGAACGTTTACACGTGAAATTACTGGTGAAATTATGCCCGTTTTCACCAACAGCCCTTAAAATTTAAGTGTCTCTTAAGCCAATTTAATCACGGTTTTTGCATATTATTAGGTTATTATTCTGAATTAAAGTATGAAATCGAACACGAAGTTTAAAGTTTTCATATTTTAATTCAGAATAATAACTTAAAAATATGTAAAAACCGTGATTATATTGGCGTAAGAGACACTTAAATTTTAGGGGCTGTTGGTGAAAACGGGCATTAGTGTCATAAAACTAATTTCAACTAGTTCGTAATAAAAAAAGAACCACTAGTATCGTAATGTAAATCCGGCTTTAGTAATGTCGGGATCAGGGGTCTTACAATGACAAAAGATTCCACTGAATCATTTGAAACAGACCATTTATCAATCAATCACCCATCTTCATCATCATCATCCCGAGTTTCTTCTGGCCATGTGTTAATATCATTTTTTTTGAAATTTCCATGCTTTTCACCGAACTGTATGTAAAAGACAAAGTGTACAACTGCGACAAATACTTGGTGAACTGTTCGCGCCTCCGCTGTGAGTACGGCATCCAGCGCACGCGCCAGCACGACGGCTGCGAGCAGTGCTCGTGCGTGCAGGTCGAGATCGACTGCGAGCCGCTCCAGCAGGAGTGCACCCAACTCAAGTGCAACTACGGCATCGAGAGGGTCACCGGATCTGATGGCTGTGAGAGGTAATCCACACATATCTTTACATTAAAGGCTAAGTGCTTACAACGCAAAAGCTTAAAGATTTTAGAATCTGACTTTCCTCTGCCTCATAACGAAGTATAATCAAAGATGAACAGCATATTTTGTAAGTGAAATAGTTTTGAAGTCTTCTATGCTTAGCCGATTTTGTTCATGCCACCTTTTTACGTCATTAGTTAGTTCTGCTCTGCGAAAGAGCAAGGTCTTTTGTCTTCACCACGCTCATATCATTTACTTGTTCATACAGATGCAAATGTAAAGAGCATCCATGTGAGAGGAAGTCCTGTGCAGCAGGCGAGCGCTGCGTGGTTCTATCATACAAGGACGGCATCCATCCAGAGCCTCAGTTCACAACAGAATGCAGAACTAGTATGTCCTTTTTCAACAACCCCAAGTAATGTGCTGCAGCGAAAGGCATTACCATATTTTGAAATCTCTTTTAACGGTTCACCATTTTAGTAATATGTTACATCTTGAACGCCAATTTTTTCAACCGTAACTTCATTTAAAATATTTTCTCAAGACTAAAAGTATAAGGTAATCTGTATACATCTGGGACTATTAATTTGACATAATAGTTGTGAAGGCGGGTGCCTGCCCCATGGACGAGACGGCTACGGACGAGGACACATGCCACCGGGAGTGTGCAGACGACGCTCACTGCCGAGGAGCGGCCAAGTGCTGCCGACGAGGATGCAGTGATGTGTGCCTGGCGCCAGTCGAACAGACTAGCCCGCGTCCACTTCTCACTACTACCACTGCTTCAAGTAAGAACGTTTGGTAGTGTCTACCGAAAAACATCCGTGGGATTTATTTCGTACTCTCAATATATCACAATTCACATGCACTGGAGATTATCTCTCTGTACCGCAACTACACTGGCGTCTACATCTGCGTGGCTGACAATGGCGTTCAAGGGGCCAAGCCGGAGACATAGCTGGTCGTCAGCAGTGAGTGCGGGTGAAGCTTCAGAACTGGATTGATGGAAAGGGATATTGGTTGTTTTGGGTGTTTCTGAAGTATAGCGGTCCAACTTTCAATGAAAAATGATAATGATGTCAATTTTTGTATGACACGAATTCGGAAATATGCTCTTTCAAATAAAATAAAAAAATTAAAATCCCTCTACAACTGGCCCAGAAATCGGTATTTTCCTGCCAAACCTATTTTGGAGCATATATTTGTTTTGCAATTAAATGGAAGGTTGTGCCACTAATTTATCCCTTTACAATGGCATATGCCATATCTTTATTGGTAAAAGAGCCTACGCATTGTTGCCAATGGTTTTTTCCGTACTTTTTACAAAACTACATACAACTATAGAAGAAAAAGAGTTACACAACTGCGACAAATACTTGGCCATCTCAAGCGTGAGTTTCTTAAAAAAAGGGTAACTGATTCAAATATCTGATTTATAGATCCAGAACAATTGCTGCCGCCAGATTGCACTCCATACCAACAAGAGTGCGAGACGCTTGACTGTCCGTATGGCGTTGATAGGTTTACACAGGATGAGTGCCAAAGGTACGTACAACATTATGTAGACAAAATAACATGTATGGGAATGACTTGTAGTTTCATAAACCTTTCAATACATTTGCAATACAATATTATTATCTCCCATGTAGATGTGTATGCAGTGAAGACCCATGCATAAGAGCAAATTGCCAGCCAACCGAGCGATGCGAAGCTGCTGCCTTATGGAACCCTGCCTCTCAAGAACCGGAGTACTTTGCGAAATGTGTCTACGGTAACTTATCATCTCATTCTATTTTTTACCTTTACACCATGTGTTATCGAATACTACATCAAAATCAATTCAACAGAAAATACCGAAGTACACCAATGTGATGAGTACGTGGCTAACTGTTCGCGTCTCCGCTGTGAGTACGGCATCCAGCGCACGCGCCAGCAACACGGCTGCGAGCAGTGCTCGTGCGTGCAGGTCGAGAGCGACTGCGAGCCGCTCCAGCAGGAGTGCACACAGCTCCAGTGCAGATACGGCATCGAGAGGGTCACCGAACCTGACGGCTGTGAAAGGTGCACACATTGTTATAACACTTAGTGCCTACCGCGCAAAAGCTTAAATATTTTAGAATCTGACTTTCCTCTGACCTCATAACGAAGTATTATCAAAGATGAACCGCGTATTTTGTGAATGAAATAGTTTTGAAATCTTCTGTATGCTTCGCCGTTTTTGTGCATGCCACCTTTTTCACATCATTGGTTCTGTTTGCTGAATTAGGTCTAGAATAGCACTTTTGTTTTCATCTCGCTCACATAATTTTGTTGTTCATACAGATGTAAATGCAAAGAGCATCCATGTAAGTGGAAGTTCTGTGCAGTAGGCGAGCGCTGCGTGGTACAACAATACGTCCTCCCAGGCTTCCAACCAGAGCGTCAGTTCACCACAGAATGCAGAACTAGTATGTCATTTTTTACAAACTCTAAATATATGTACTCTAATGAGCAGGACCATATTTTGAAATCCCTTTTAGTGGTTCACTATGTTAGTACTATCTTATAGCTTGCATAGAAGCTAAATTTTAAGAGGCCTGCGGAGACCGCGCGCTATCTCGAGTTGAAACGAAATAAAATACGTTTTTGAGGTTGATGGAAGCAATCCAGAAAGTATAAACAATTCTTGGACTCACCGACTGGAGTAAAGTCATCATCCGCACACTGACAGTTGCTTGCTGTGATAGCAATACAAACTATTGGAAATTTGGGAGAGGTTCCGTGATACCAAAAATGATGAATGAAAAATTAATGTATTTCCAATATTGTTTCGAGTATTTATAACTTGAAATAATATCTGTGTTCCTACGAAAAGATATTTTGAAATATTGTTGTTTATAATATAGAAAAAACAAAATAAAAACATGATATTTTCGCTGTGAAAATGTGCAAATTTAAATTCGCTTAAATTTCGTTTGGGGTAAGTTTTTCAACAAAAAGACGATGTAGGAACCTACATAATTATTGTCTGAATCCGAATAACATCATATTATGGTGTAAATATGCTTAAATTGCAAATGATTTTGGTATTACGTTTGTATGGATAATTCTAACGTCGCGCCCACCTTAATGAAGTATCTTCATTTAAAATATTTTCTCGACTGGACTATTAATTTAAGTTCCCTCAATGAATTGTTTCATGACAGTTGTGAAGGCGGGTTCCTGCCCCATTGACGAGACGACTACGAACGCGGTGACGTGCCGCATGGTGTGTAGAGATGACGCTGACTGCCGAGGACAGGCCAAGTGCTGCCGACGAGGATGCAGTGATGTGTGCCTGGCGCCAGTCGAGCAGACTAGCCCGCGTCCACTTCTCACTACTACCATTGCTTCAAGTAAGAACGTTTGGTAGTGTCTGCTGAAAAACATCTGTGGGATTTATTTCGTACTCTCAATATATCACATGCACTGGAGATTATCTCTCTGTACCTCAACTACACTGGCGTCTACATCTGCGTAGCTGACAATGGCGTTCAAGGGGCCAAGCCGGAGACATAGCTGGTCGTCAGTAGTGAGTGCGGGTAAAGCTTCAGAATTGGATTGATGGAAGGGGATATTGGTTGTTTTGGGTGTTTCTGAAGTATGGCGGTCTAACTTTCAATGAAAAATGATAATGATGACACTAATGTAAATTTTTGTATGACACAAATTCGGAAATATGCTCTTTCAAATCATCATCTGAAATATGCTCTTTCAAATAAAATAAAAAAATTAAAATACCTCTACAACGGGCCCAGAAATCGGTATTTTCCTGCCAAACCTATTTAGGAGCATATATTTGTTTTGCAATTAAATTGAAGGTTGTGTCACTAACCTATTCCTTTACAATGGCATATGCCATATTTTTATTGGTAAAAGAGCCTACGCATGGTTGCCAATGGTTTTTTCCGTACTTTTTACAAAACTACATACAAATATAGAAGAAAAAGTGTTACACAACTGCGACAAATACTTGGCCATCTCAAGCGTGAGTTTCTTCAAAAAAGTGTAACTGATTCAAATATCTGATTTATAGATCCAGATCAATTGCTGCCGCCAGATTGCACTCCATACCAACAAGAGTGCGAGGCGCTTGACTGTCCGTATGGCGTTGATAGGTTTACGCAGGATGAGTGCCAAAGGTACGTACAACATTATGTAGACAGAATAACGTGTATGGGAATGACTTGCAGTTTCATAAACCTTTCAATACATTTGCAATACAATATTATTACCTCTAATGTAGATGTGTATGCAGTGAAGACCCATGCATAAGAGCAAATTGCCAGCCAACCGAGCGATGCGAAGCTGCTGCCTTATGGAACCCTGCCTCTCAAGAACCGGAGTACTTTGCGAAATGTGTCTACGGTAACTTATCATCTCATTCTATTTTTTACCTTTACACCATGTGTTATCGAATACTGCATCAAAATCAATTCAACAGAAAATACCGAAGTACACCAATGTGATGAGTACGTGGCTAACTGTTCGCGTCTCCGCTGTGAGTACGGCATCCAGCGCACGCGCCAGCAACACGGCTGCGAGCAGTGCTCGTGCGTGCAGGTCGAGAGCGACTGCGAGCCGCTCCAGCAGGAGTGCACACAGCTCCAGTGCAGATACGGCATCGAGAGGGTCACCGAACCTGACGGCTGTGAAAGGTGCACACATTGTTATAACACTTAGTGCCTACCGCGCAAAAGCTTAAAGATTTTAGAATCTGACTTTCCTCTGACCTCATAACGAAGTATTATCAAAGATGAACCGCGTATTTTGTGAATGAAATAGTTTTAAATCTTCTGTATGCTTCGCCGTTTTTGTTCATGCCACCTTTTTACGTCATTAGTTCTACTCTTCGAAAGAGCAAGGTCTTTTGTCTTCACCACGCTCATATCATTTACTTGTTCATACAGATGCAAATGCAAAGAGGATCCATGTAAGTGGAAGTCCTGTGCAGTAGGCGAACGCTGCGTGGTACAGCAATACGTCCTCCTAGGCTTCCGACCAGAGCGTCAGTTCAAAACAGAATGCAGAACTAGTATGTCATCTTTTACAAACTCTAAATATGTACTCCAATGGGCAGGACCACATTTTGAGATCCCTTTTAGTGGTTCACTATGTTAGTACTATCTTACAGCTCTAAATTTTAATGCAGTATCTTCATTTAAAATATTTACTCAAGACTAAAAGCTTAAGGTAATCTATATAGTACATCTGGGACTAATAATTTGAGTTTCCTCAATGAATTATTTCATGACAGTTGTGAAGGCGGGTGCCTGCCCCATGAACGAGACGACTACGGACGAGGACAAGTGCCGCCGGGAGTGTGCAGACGACGCTCACTGCCGAGGAGAGGCCAAGTGCTGCCGACGAGGATGCAGTGATGTGTGCCTGGCGCCAGTCGAGCAGACTAGCCCGCGTCCACTTCTCACTACTACCATTACTTCAAGTAAGAACGTTTGGTAGTGTCTGCCGAAAAGCATCCGTGGGATTTATTTCGTACTCTCAATATATCACATGCACTGGAGAATATTTCTCTGTACCTCAACTACACTGGCGTCTACATCTGCGTGGCTGATGATGGCGTTGAAGTGGCCAAGTAGGAGTATCTACTGTAATGTGGTCAACTTAAACGTGAGTTTACAGAAATCGGTATTTTCCTGCCAAACCTATTTAGGAGCACATTTTTTTTTTTTGCAATTAAATTGAAGGTTGTGCCACTAACCTATTCCTTTACAATGGCATATGCCATATTTTTATTGGTAAAAGAGCCTACGCATTGTTGCCAATGGTTCTTTCCGTACTTTTTACAAAACTACATACAACTATAGAAGAAAAAGTTTTACACAACTGCGATAAATATTTGGCCAACTCAAGCGTGCGTTTATTCACAAAAGTGTAACTGATTCAAATATCTGATTTATAGATCCAGACCAATTGCTGCCGCCAGATTGCACTCCATACCAACAAGAGTGCGAGGCGCTTGACTGTCCGTATGGCGTTGATAGGTTTACGCAGGATGAGTGCCAAAAGTACGTACAACATTTTGTAGACAGAATAACGTGTATGGGAATTACTTGTAGTTTCATAGACCTTTCAATACATTTGCAATACAATATTATTATCTCCCATGTAGATGTGTATGCAGTGAAGACCCATGCAAAAGAGCAAATTGCCAGCCAACCGAGCGATGCGAAGCTGCTGCCTTATGGAACCCTGCCTCTCAAGAACCGGAGTACTTTGCGAAATGTGTCTACGGTAACTTATCATCTCATTCTATTTTTTACCTTTACACCATGTGTTATCGAATACTACATCAAAATCAATTCAACAGAAAATACCGAAGTACACCAATGTGATGAGTACGTGGCTAACTGTTCGCGTCTCCGCTGTGAGTACGGCATCCAGCGCACGCGCCAGCAACACGGCTGCGAGCAGTGCTCGTGCGTGCAGGTCGAGAGCGACTGCGAGCCGCTCCAGCAGGAGTGCACACAGCTCCAGTGCAGATACGGCATCGAGAGGGTCACCGAACCTGACGGCTGTGAAAGGTGCACACATTGTTATAACACTTAGTGCCTACCGCGCAAAAGCTTAAATATTTTAGAATCTGACTTTCCTCTGACCTCATAACGAAGTATTATCAAAGATGAACCGCGTATTTTGTGAATGAAATAGTTTTGAAATCTTCTGTATGCTTCGCCGTTTTTGTGCATGCCACCTTTTTCACATCATTGGTTCTGTTTGCAGAATTAGGTCTAGAATAGCACTTTTGTTTTCATCTCGCTCACATAATTTTGTTGTTCATACAGATGCAAATGCAAAGAGCATCCATGTAAGTGGAAGTTCTGTGCAGTAGGCGAGCGCTGCGTGGTACAACAATACGTCCTCCCAGGCTTCCAACCAGAGCGTCAGTTCACCACAGAATGCAGAACTAGTATGTCATTTTTTACAAACTCTAAATATCTGCAGACCATATTTTGAAGTCCCTTTTAGCGGTTCACTATGTTAGTACTATCTTACAGCTTGCATAGAAGCTAAATTTTAATGCAGTATCTTCATTTAAAATATTTTCTCGACTGGACTATTTATTTAAGTTTCCTCAATGAATTGTTACATGACAGTTGTGAAGGCGGGTGCCTGCCCCATGGACGAGACGACTACAAACGAGGTGACATGCCGCATGGTGTGTAGAGATGATGCTGACTGCCGAGGAGAGGCCAAGTGCTGCCGACGAGGATGCAGTGATGTGTGCCTGGCGCCAGTCGAGCAGACTAGCCAGCGTCCACTTCTCACTACTACCATTACTTCAAGTAAGAATGTTTGGTAGTGTTTGCCGAAAAACATCCGTGGGATTTATTTCGTACTTTCAATATATCACATGCACTGGAGATTATCTTTCTGATCCTCAACTACACTAGCGTCTACATCTGTGTGGCTGACGATGGCGTTGAAGTGGCCAAGCAGGGGTATTGCCAGTAGTGAGTGCAGGCGAGGCTTCAGAACTGGATTGAGGAAAGTAATGTGAAGTGAGTCGTGTTTCAGATGTTTGGCAGTCGAACTTATTATTTGTTGGATTCCGAAAATCTAACCTATCGATTTAAATGCAGAAAGAGTTACAGATCCGATGAAAAAAGTGTTACTGACTGCGACAAATACTTGGTCAACTCAAAAGTGAGTTTATTCAAAAAAGTGTCTTCTTCTTCTACTTGGGGCTAGTCCCGGCTTTTGCCAGGGTCCACCTTCCGGCTTAGCTTGCTCCATTTTGTCCGATCTTCTACATCCTTGACAGTAAGGCCATTGGCTCTCATGTCAGACTTGACGACGTCCAGCCAGCCCTTGCGAGGGCGACCACGAGACCTAGCGCCAAGGACAGCCATATTTATGCATCTCCGGCCAACGTACTCCATAGGGCGGCGCATGACGTAGCCATACCATCGCAGACGACACTCTTGCAGTTTTTTCCTCACGTCACGGACACCAAGACTACCTCGGATGAATGAGTTGCGTATGCGATCGGATCGCGTTACGCCGCTCATCCACCTAAGCATCTTCATCTCCGTGACGCCAAGCTCCTGGGTGTGTCTGCTTAGTGCTGGCCAACATTCGCCGCCGTACAGGAGGACAGGACGTATGATGCATTTATATATCTGTCCTTTAAGCTTCGGAGGCATTTTGCGGTCGCATACAACGCCCGTTACCTCTCGCCATTTAGCCCAAGCTGCGCCTATACGTGCTTGGACATCGTCGTCCACATTGCCAGATTCGTGCAGCACGGATTCAAGGTACCTGAACGTATCGGAGCTTGTGATCCGGTCCGAACCTATTCGGATGGTATTGAATGAATCCGCGCTGCCAAAGAACATGTACTCAGTCTTCGCCACATTTAGTCTCAGACCGCCGTTTTCCAGCGTGTCCTTCCGTGTTGGCCTTCCGCTCAAGTTGGGCCTTGCTCTGGCTAACGAGGGCGATGTCATCGGCATACATCATTAGCCATGGAGGCTGATCTTGGATGTTTGCCGTAACTACATCGAGCACAACGTTAAACAAGAACGGGCTAAGAGCCGATCCTTGGTGAACGCCAACAGATATTGGAAAGGCTTTGGATTCGCCAACAGCGGTCTGGACAGAGGACACGGAATCACGATACATGTCTCTGATAATGACAATAAAGGCCCCGGCACACCCTTGAAGCGAAGTGCCCACCAGATGGACTGCCGAGGAATACAGTCGAAGGCCTTCTGCAGGTCTAAAAAGGCCATATGCAGAGCTCTCCTTCTCTCTCTGTAAGCCTCAGTCAGAGTCCGCAGGGCGAACACTACGTCCATGGTGCTGTTATCCGCCCGGAAGCCATATTGACACTCAGAGATAGTGCACTCGCTACGGAGCCTTGTGTCAATGATCCGCTCGAAGAGCTTCATGGTGTGGCACATAATCTTAATACCGCGGTAGTTACTACAATCCTGTACGCTACCTTTGCCTTTATAAATAGGAATAATAAGGCTTGATCGCCACTGGTTTGGCATTTCCTTGGTGGTCAGGATGCGGTTAAAAAGATCCGTCAGAAGGTCCACACCATGTGAGCCCATGGCCTTCCACACTTCGATTGGCACATTGTCAGGCCCGACCGATTTCCGGTTCTTCATGTGGCGAAGAGCAATGCGAGTTTCGTCGGGGGAAATAGGGGAAATAAGTCCGAGGTTAGGAGGCGGTTCGGGAGGAAGGTTATGGGGATGCTGTTTGTTAGACAGCTCCTCGAAGTATGTGCACAATCTCTCCTTAACAGAGGGCGCATCATAGAGCAGCTTACCCTGGGCGTCCCTTACACAGAGGCATTTGCTAATGTCCCGTGTAGCTTTCTCTCGGACACGCGCCAGCTTAAAAATAAGCTTTTACCCCTCCGCAGTTTCCAGTTTGTCGTACAAGGGCGCCAAACTTTTGCTGCGGGCTCTGGCTACTGCTTTTTTGCAAGTGCGCTTAGCCGCTCCATAAGCCTCCCTGCCCTCCGGAGAGTTGGACCCCTTAAATAATCCCTTCTTCTTCCGGGTCGCCTCCTGCACCCCATCATCCCACCACCACGTCTCCCTGTTCATGGTGCGACCACCACGAGAAGTGCCAAGGACGCGCTTACCCGCGGCGATGATTGCTGATTGAATCCTACTCCATATCTCTTGAGCAGACTCATGCGGAGAACTGATCTCGAGGTGCTCGACCTCCGCGATGAATTCCGGCAATTTAGGACCATTAGGCAACCACCACTTGGTGCTGGGATTGCGTTTCTGGGTCACTTTTTTCCATGGTACGATCGCCAGGTCCATGACAAGGAGGCGGTGTTGAGCCAAATGGTAAGGTTATCAAGGTTATCAGGTTATCCCAGGCGAAAGCTTAAGCTTTCGCCTGGGATAACCTTACAGTTGGTAACCTTGCCCATATTGCACCGTCGCACCAGCAGGTAATCAATTTGGGTTGAGTATGAACCACCACGGTACGTAATAAGATGCTGGGGCTTCTTCTGAAAGAACGTATTCGCGATGGCTAGGTCCGACACAGCGCAGGTCCTGAGTATGCTGACTCCCTCTGCATTTAGTTGGCCATAGCCAAAACCACCGTGATCACGTCCGTACTCTCCAGCACGAATCGAATACTACATCAAAATCAATTCAACAGAAAATACCGAAGTACACCAATGTGATGAGTACGTGGCTAACTGTTCGCGCCTCCGCTGTGAGTACGGCATCCAGCGCACGCGCCAGCACGACGGCTGCAAGCAGTGCTCGTGCGTGCAGGTCGAGAGCGACTGCGAGCCGCTCCAGCAGGAGTGCACACAGCTCCAGTGCAGATACGGCATCGAGAGGGTCACCGAACCTGACGGCTGTGAAAGGTGCACACATTGTTATAAAACTTAGTGCCTACCGCGCAAAAGCTTAAAGATTTTAGAATCTGACTTTCCTCTGACCTCATAACGAAGTATTATCAAAGATGAACCGCGTATTTTGTGAATGAAATAGTTTTGAAATCTTTTGTATGCTTCGCCGTTTTTGTGCATGCCACCTTTTTCACAGCATTGGTTCTGTTTGCTGAATTAGGTCTAGAATAGCACTTTTGTTTTCATCTCGCTCACATAATTTTGTTGTTCATACAGATGCAAATGCAAAGAGCATCCATGTAAGTGGAAGTTCTGTGCAGTAGGCGAGCGCTGCGTGGTACAACAATACGTCCTCCCAGGCTTCCAACCAGAGCGTCAGTTCACCACAGAATGCAGAACTAGTATGTCATTTTTTACAAACTCTAAGTATATGTACTCTGCAGACCATATTTTGAAGTCCCTTTTAGCGGTTCACTATGTTAGTACTATCTCACAGCTTGCATAGAAGTTAAATTTTAATGCAGTAGGTATCTTCATTTAAAATATTTTCTCGACTGGACTATTAATTTAAGTTTCCTCAATGAATTGTTTCATGACAGTTGTAAAGGCGGGTGCCTGCCCCATGGACGAGACGACTACGAACGAGGTGACATGCCGCATGGTGTGTAGAGATGACGCTGATTGCCGAGGAGAGGACAAGTGCTGCCGACGAGGATGCAGTGATGTGTGCCTGGCACCAGTCCAGCAGACTAGCCCGCGTCCAAGTAAGAACGTTCGCTAGTATCTGCCGAAAAGCCTGAGCTGTGGGATTTGTGTTTTTGACGTGACAACGTCTTAAATTAGGTTGCGGCTGGGAGTCACTTATGAAAAAGTGTAACGCTCGGTAACGTTACGATGAGTCACCGAACGAGAGAGAGGCCCGCCGAATGCCTTGCGTCTCTCTCCCACTCAACTATGATCGGTCTGCCGCGCGCGCAGCACTAGAGAATTTTAGTAAACAAAATATATTTCTATAGTTAAAATTTGTGCAATTCTTATTTTCATTCAATTCCTTGTTCCTATTGTGCAATTTAATTATATTCATATCAATAAATATTCTACCGAGAAAAAGACGTTGTCACGTAAAATCTTCGCCCGTAAAAACGACTTTACAGGCAACCATTTTTTTATTGCTGGTTTTAGAATTGCAATTCTCATTTCAAGATATTTTCTAATTTCGTTCTTTAGTATTTTTATTTTACTACTCTTAGTAGACAAATTTATCACAAATAGTATATAACCTATACCTTTAGTACCTAATATTATTGTTCCACGTGCTTGTAGATCCTGTGAAGCAACCTGTCAGAATCCGTGGAGATCAAAACGCCGCGGTGATCGGAGAACTGGGTCAACCACTACCAGTGCACTGCCTAGCGGACGGGAACCCGCCACCCGCCGTGTTCTGGTACTTCGGCTACGAAGAAAACATGGTGCCTTATTACAACGTGGACTATTTAGCGAGAGGGTCAGTCCTGCTCTTCAGAAACCTGACTATAAAAAATCTTGGATGGTACACATGTCATGCTTACAATGGAGAAGACAAAGCGGCAACATGGTCGGTCATCGTGAGAGCATATATGCCTGAAGGACTCTTTATTGACAACGAGTTTGTCGTTCCCAGGACACAAACATTTACCGCAGCGGAAATCACAACCAAAACTTTGTCAACCAAAAAACCGTTCTCATTGTTGTTAATCTGTAAGTCCTTTTGAATACATACTATATGGTTCTACATATGCTTATACATAATATACATTGTGTCCTAACCTTCACTGCCCAAAATTGGTCACTTACAAAACAACAAAAGTCCAAACTCAAGATTGTCAAAGGGCAATGAAGCGCAGCAAAATAAGTGTCTAGCGAATAGATTGCGTTAGAAACACCAGGCTGCGCTTCACGACTTAAGTAGAAAACAGCCAGACTGAAGTGGGCTGGCCACGTCACTCAAATACACCCAGACAGATGGACTTGGATTATCACTCACTGGACCCTGAGGGAGGTCAAAGCTATCGAGCTCGACCGGGCGAAGGTTGTGTAACAATTTGATCATGTTTGCAGGCAAACTTGGCCCGAGATCGCCCAAGACAGGAAGTTTGGAGGAAGAAAGAAGAGGCCTTTGCCCAGTCGTGGAACCCAATATGGGCTATTCAAAAAATGCTAATCCAACCATTATAATGGTTGTGTTTTCCACAAAACAGTTGTTTCCATCTGTACCATGAAGTACCGTGTTACCCCACTTAGTGGGTTGTGGAGGTCTGGTAGGCAGCCGCTCCTCGTAAAATACTGTTATTCAGCTAAATCCGGCTTGACTGGAAGCCGACCTCAACATAGTTGGGAAAAGGCTAGGCAGATGATGAGTTGTTTCTATCTGGTTTATAAAGCTTATCTATAAATACTTTCCACGTATAGTGCCGGTTACTGCTCACGTATCGACGCCATTCTCGATACTGAACATTGGCACCGACCTGCACATGATTTGCGAAATAGACGGCTCCCCCGTACCTGAAGTGAATTGGACTAAGGATGGTGCCAACATTCCGTCGGACCCTAGGATCACTGTCACTGGTAAGTCCACCAATAACAATGCTATATTACTCCACACGCTTTCTTTTAAAGAACCTGATAATGAAATTATCCGAGATTGAACTGAACTTCCGAAGCTTGAGCATAGCTTCTTGTGCGCAAGGGGTGAGACAGCCCTAATACAGTTCTGCCCTTACCTATATATCGGACATTGCTGTAGCCATTGATATACAGGCTGTAGCAGACATGTTGCTAGCTGTATCCGATAGTATCGTGTATTATTTTTGTGTATGTATTTATGGGCGCTATCGTTTGCCTGAATGAAATGATTTTTTTGTTAGAAAACTGAAAGATGAAAATGCCGAAGTCTACTGGAACCATAGGTAGGCTGAAGGAGAACCTCGAGGTCCCGGAACGCAAGGAAAACGGAACATAAAAGTGGGTTTTAGTCAGTAAAAGTTTGACACGCCCTTTGGCTCCGCCCAAGAATGGTAGAAGTCACTGGACAATTTCCGCCCTTAAAACAAATGCATTGGGGATCTATTCGTTCCGTTCTAGGGTTCTTGAATATTTAATTACTCAGATACCCGCGAAACGAGACACAATAGTAAAACAATAACGCGCGGTCTCATAGGACCGGTTGGGGATTCAAACGTTAAAGCTTTTCAGATTATAACCTTACGTAATCCTTCGCTTGTTTTCCCCAGCAGGTGGTACGGGCGTATCCCGGCTGACAGTGACGCGGGTGACAGTTGCTGACAGCGGGCTGTACGCGTGTCACGCCAGCAACCCATACAGTTCACAATCAGACACTGTACGCATAAATGTACAAAGTAAGTTAAATCTCCCTATATGGTCGTTCCGGAGTCCATCAAGGATCAATCCTAGGACCACTTTTATTCTTAATAGTGGTCAAAGATCTTCCATCAATTATATTTATCACGCCGTATTCTGTTGAACCCCGAGTGGATGGCTGGCATCCGCACACCTATTGTCTTACTATTATGTGTCTAATTACGGTGCTCGAAAGATTATTATGGCTTTTGTATGTGGATGATTTGAAACTTTTTGCCAAAATTATTGCCGATTAATTAGCGCTGCAGAGTGACTTAAATGCTATATTAGAGTGGAGTATTAAGAAAATAAGACTTTATAAAAAAATACAACCGTAATAATTTTACTATTTAAAGTTAGTGTTTTTTTAACATTGAAGTCAGGTACATTTTATCATTGTAAAAAGTTTTTGTTTTAAACTTTTTAGTTGTGGTAGAGAAGGTACTCCACCCTCCATACATCTGCACTTTGGAGGACTTAACCTATCAATACCCACGAAACGAGACACAATAGTAAGACAATAAAAGCGCGGTCCAATGAGACCGGTCGGGGATTCATGAATTAATGAGTGCTATCGATGTTACAGTTAACGTAGCAACCTATTGGGCACAAACAATTCAAAGAGTTTATCATTGATTCAAAAAGAAGAAGATGCTATGCCAGCGGTTACTTAAGATTAATGTTTGATTTTTCATCTTGAATTTCTTCTTCACAGAGCTTATAGCACCTGCTGAGTGCACAGATGATGATCCCCTCAACTTCTGCGCCCTGGTCGTGCGCAGCAAGTTTTGCAGAGCCAAGAATTACCCAAAGTAAGTACAATTATTTGTTAAGAACCTTTTTTTTTGTTTTTGATGGGAAACCTTCAAAAGGCGCTCAGACTTTGGGAATACGTTTTGGAAGTAAGTTAATAAATTGTTACAAAATTCTAAAAATAAATATAATCTCCAACACACAAATATTATTTATTTCTGTAATTTAATGTCAGCCTTCAACTGACTTTGTCATGTCGTCCACAGGTCCTGTTGCAAGTCGTGTGTGGAGGCAGGCGAGCTCGACGCTCTGGACCTTTATCAAGGACTTACATAGCGCATTTTATATTTATTTTTCGAAATAATTTGTATTAGGCTGATCTTGAGAAAAATATATTACAAAATCCAGAACGTATTTTTTTTATAGCTATTTTAAGCAAAAAAAAGAATGATTGTCATTATTATGATTATTTTTTTATATGTAACATAATTACGCTTGACTGCAATCCCACCAATGTTGGTGGGATTGCAGTCAAGCGTAATTGGTAAGCAGTGATGCAATCGTTGATAGTGAGGCACACTAGTTTAAGAGCCTATTTACTGTAAGACCGTTTTCACATTATCCGATCCGATATCGGTATCGGACGCCGATACGATATCGGGGTAAGTAAAATATATAGTACAATAACAGCCACTTTATGAGCAAGTGTGTCGAAAAAATAATTTTGCAAATCATAATTTTGAATTCATTTTATGTGCCTCGATTCACAAAACTAGCGAATTCACATATAGTGTAGCCATTAGTGCTGTGCACTCCCTGAGGTATGTGCGCGGCGAGACGGGGGGGGAGAATTGACTGCTGCGCTCTGTCAGTGCGCCGTCAACGCTCGTGGCGGCAGGTAGTGTTATCTGTATCGGACTGTCTATGTCAGACGCACATGGGATAAATATTCAAAGATGGGTCGTGCGTTATCTCGTGATATAAAGACTACCATTTTTAAGGTGGCTGAATATTTTATGAAAAGAAAAGCAGACAAAGAAAGCTTTGAATTTAAAAATGATGTGAATATTGCCAAAATCGTTGCGGAGGCTACGGGGTACAGCAAAAGAACCGTGCATAATGTGATTTCTGCGGGTTATTTATCAATTGAAAATTCAAGCCAATTAAAATTTCAATTTCCAAAAAAACCAAAAGTTCTAAAGAAAAAACACGTTGTGGATGATTTTGACCTTGGAGTTATCAGAAGAAAAATTCATCAGTTTTACGAAGTTGACAAAAAAATACCAAGTGTCCGTAAGTTACTATCAAGTTTGAGAAAGGATGGCATATTGACTTGTGGACGGGAATATTTAAGACAGCTTTTACACAAAATGGGCTACCGTTTCAAAAAATGCAAATCAAAGAGACTTCTTCTTATAGAGCAGCCTAATATTACAGTGTGGCGGAAAAAATATCTAACACAAATCAGAAATTACAGAACGCAAAACCGCAACATATATTTTCTTGATGAAACATACATCAACGCCGGTCACCATGCCAGCAAATGTTGGCAATCATCGTCAGAACCCGGAATTCATGCTGATATTGGGAAAGGACGGCGATTGGTAATTCTTCACGCTGGTTGTCGAAATGGCTTATTGGATGATGCATTGACTATATTCAAATCAGATGCTAGAACCGGTGACTATCATGGAGATATGAGCGGATCTACTTTTTATATGTGGGTAGATGAAAAGTTAAAAGATAAGTTGCTGCCGAATTCTGTAGTTGTAATGGACAACGCGTCTTACCACAGCGTTCAGGTTGAGAAGAAACCAACTATATCAAGCCTCAAAAGTGAAATGCAGAACTGGTTGCTACGCCATAATGTAGAATTTTCAGGAACCATGACAAAGGCTCAACTGCTACTTCTTATCAAAAATACACAAAAAGAACCCGTGTATAGAATTGACGAACTCCTGTAAGCCAGTGGACACACTGTTCTGCGTTTACCTCCGTACCATCCGGATTTAAATCCAATTGAGTTGGTCTGGGCTGATATTAAAAACAACATAGCCCAAAACTATATTAATTCTTCTCTAGACGAAAAAATAATCTTATTGGATAAATTGTTTTCGGAATTCACGGCGGAAAAATGGCAGAGATGCGACGATCATGTCCAGAAAAATGAAAACGATTACTGGAGTCGCGATAGTAGGTTCGATAATGTTATCGTTTCATTCATAATAAATTTGCAAGACTCTGATTCAAGTTCCGGTGGCGAAGTGGAAGATGAAGATGATGACGAAATCGAAGATGAAGTTGAAACGGAATCTATGTCAGAATAACTTTCGTTAGAATATATAATTGTTTGTTAATATAAAAAAGTCCTGCTTTGAATTATAAGTTTAGTTCTTATTTGTCACCTGCACATTTTTAATAAAATAGGAGTATATTTGGGTTATATTTTAATCAACTAAGTAAGTATAATATATTACAGATAGCCTCCGACCGTCGTCCCGCCCCAAGTCTTGCTTTAGAAATGCACACTGAAATCGTAAGATCTGTCCGACATGTATCGATCTCATGTGAACTCATGCACTTTTTTCTTCGCCTCCCACCTCGCCGCGCATACCTCAGGCAGTGCACAGCACTAATGGCCACACTATAGTTATAAAAATATTTTTATGACATGTGGCACATCACTAGCAAGAGGATAAACTAGATAATTTTTGATAGAGTTTGAAGATCGCAGTCGCTTTTGGTTCTTATTTTGTAGCCATAAAGTTGTATCATGAACAGGTTTAAGTTTAAAACTTTGTGAACGGGGGCCGGCGCCCAGTGCCGTAATAGCACGGCATGTCATAGCAAAGCATTTTATTAAGACCGGCGCCCACTGCCGGCATGGCATAGCATAGCACAGCAGATTTTGCTACGGCATGCCGTGGCATGGCAGGTTGTGCTTTAGCATGCCGTGGCGGGTTCGCGCGGTGCGAAGCAATCACAATTGTACGCTTGAGCATTTAGGCACATTTTAGCATGCAATGGTTGCTGACGCGATGGAGTAGGCTAATAAAGCAGTAGGTATTGTAATTTTTCTACTGAGTGAAGTATCTGTTACGTAGTAACTATTTAGTAATCTGTGGTATAGGTAGGGCGCACTAGTTTTGGAATACATGGTTGTGCATCTAGTTTCTAATTTGTTTTTTATATTTTCTCTGTTCACTGTTTAAATTTGAGTTCTTAGAAAATAATTATACTTCTTTATGTAAATAGTACGACGTAAGTAAAGTTGTGGTTGAGAGTAAACCATTAATTTAATGTATATTGTAAATTGTGTTGTTTCGTGTAGGTATTTTATTGTAATGTGTGTGTTATTTTATTGTAACCTACTTAAGTAAACCAACATCTATGGTGTGTACTTATACCATAGATGTTAACAAATTATTTTAGTAATATTTGTTATTTATTTATTATTATCTCCCTTTCACTATCATTACAGGTTGGAACCTAATGCGACAGTGCGGTCTTAGCATACATTAACTTAATACTTATAAAATAATAAAAAAAAGAAAACTTAAAAGAAGAATCTAGTCCATAGGGGACTAGATTCGATAGATATAAAAAAAGAAAAAAAAAACACCCACATCCACATAATCTTAAAACTATACAAAAACAAAACAACAAAACAAAAAACAACAGCATACCTATAGCTCACATCTTATAACATAAAATAAATAATAACAATTTTGCGAATTCACTCGAACTACATAAGAAGACGTCAATGCTTACGTGAAGTTCATTAATGACCCGAATTGCTCGGGTCATTGGCGTTTTAGCCAGCATATTGGTCCTGGCCACTGGCACGGCCAGCAGCGGCGGGCGGCGCCTCCTCCACACATACCGATCAGGTACACTCAAACTCAGGCATTGCAGTACTCCTGGGTTATGTTCAATACCACGAAGTACCCCAACCAGATAAGAAACCAACGTGTATTCCCGTCGTACCCTCAGTTGGTTGTACCCGACCATACCGAGCACAAACAGAGTTGGGTACATTAACGGGTAAAACGGGTACACCCCATATAGTTTCCTGTACAAGTGGCGCGTAAATTTGTTCTGAACGCGTTCCAGCATCGTCGAGTACTTGGCCTCATGCGGAGCCCATATGACAGCACTATGTTCCAGGTGACTCCTGACAAGTGAGTCATATAGGACCCTGACTGAAGCGATGCTAGTAAAGTGCCTCGTCTGCCTCAGAACAAATCCCAAGTTTCTAAACGCCCTTTTACAGATCCTCGTAATGTGATCCCGGAATGACAGTTCAGGAGTGACTGTGACCCCCAAATCCCGCACCTCCGAGACCCGTTGCATGGGCGTGGTGCCCACGACGTACTCGTGCACTACCGGAGTACGCGCGCGCGTAAAACTCATCATCGAGCACTTCGACTCGTTGAAGCTCAACTTGTTGGCCCGACTCCATTCCACTACCCTATCTATATCCTCCTGCAACCGTTCACAATCAGATTTAGTAGTTACGTTGAGCAGCAATTTGAGGTCATCTGCAAATAATAAACAAGAGCCATATTGGACGACTTTCGGCAAATCATTTATCATTATTATGAAGTCGAGAGGCCCCAAATTGCTGCCTTGGCTCACGCCCGACCAGGTGAAATATGGGTCGGATTCACTCCCATTATAATCTACGTACTGTTGTCTGTCTTGCATATAACTAGAAAAGAATTGCAGTAGATGCGGTGTGCAGCCAACCTCCGCGAGCTTCATTAGTAAGACGTCGTTGTCGACCGTGTCGAAAGCTTTCTTAAAATCGAAGTAAGCAACGTCCACCTGGCCACCAGCATCTACCGCCGGCACCACGAGCGCCATAAAGTTCAGCAGATTGGTGGCAGTGCTGCGCGCCGGCCGGAACCCGTGCTGCTCGTCAGCCAGTTGTCCGCTCACTTGCCTCAGTATGCAACGCTGTATAGCAGACTCGAACACCTTGGCCGGCGTCGACAGCACGGCCACCGGTCTATACCCAGTTACGTCGGAACTTGCTCCACTCTTTGGCACAGGAATGACCCGCGTGATCTTCCATTGAGTGGGGAATGTCATCGAATGAAGACACTTATTAAAAATATAAAAAAGCGGTTCCGCGAGCACACTCCCACAATCTCTAAAAAGAAATACAGGGATACCATCGGGGCCCGCTGAACGCTTTGGTTTCAGGCGCTCGAGAGCACCTCTGACGTCCTTCAGACTGAGGGCGTTAAGCTGCACGCGCGCACTGCTCGCCGCCGCCGCCTCCGCCGCCGCTTGCGCGTCTAACCGCGGCGGCTGATCGTTGTACACAGATTGGAAAAAAATCGCGAATTCTTTAGCACACTCTTCGTCCGACAAATACTCACCATCTTTTATTAAAGTTTTCTTGGCTAGCGCACTTCTCTTAGATCGAATGTACTGCCAGAATGAGTTAGGATCCTTAGCAAACTGACACTGGATATTATGTTGATGGAGTGTGTGAGCAGTCCTTATTGATTTTTTAACAAGTGCTCTGTATTTAGAATATTCTTCATAATCCCTACTAAGTTTAGTTTTTTTAAATATTTTGTGAAATCTAGCTTTAGTTTTTAGGTCTTTTATTGTTTCGCTTGTGTACCATACCGGATAGATGAATCGCGACTTTGAACAAGTTTTTTCTTTCCTGGGAACACAATTATCCAAAATGTTATTAAGAGTACTGTAAAATATATCTAAAATTGCATCTACATCGCTCTTCTCATACATGCTTGTCCAATCAATCGAAGCTAACTCAGAATACAATAATTGATAATCCGCTTTGTAAAAATTCCACTGTGGTCTGCTATTACGTGCATACGTACCTGGCACGCAAGCGGGGGAAGCGGCGGGGGCGGGGGCGCGGGCGGCGGGTTCGGCCAGCGCCAAGCTCGCGGGCGGCACGCGCACCGCGAGCGGCGGGTGGTACGCGTCGACGGGCACGAGCGGCTCGTCCGCCGCCACTACCGACACCTCACCGTAAAAACCAGAACTCAAAACCAAATCTAGCTGCCTATTTGAACAATTGGGTACATTATTATTTTGAGTGAATTCACAAAAAGACACGAAATATTCATAATAATTAGTTACATTCAAAGAACACGAGTATAAATTAAAATCACCTATCACAACAATTTCCTTATATCTAGTGCACATTTTTTCTATTATACTAAACAAAATCATGTAATCATTTTCAGTACTACCAGGAGGAATATAAATCACTACACATAAAAACAAAAACCTGTTATTTAAGTGTACTGTCGCACAAACCATTTCAAAAACGCAGCTGTGTATCGAAATGTCTGTAACATGTACTTGCCGTAGCTCGAACCGGTGTGTGGCCACTAAAAATGCGCCTCCCTGTTTTCGACCATCCGCTCGATCACAACGCAGTATTTGATATCCAGGTGGGATAATTTCGGCATCTTCAATGGAATCATTGCAACCAGACTCCGTGATTGCATATAAGTCAAAATTTAAAGACTCAATGTTATTTCTGAACTCGTTCAGCTTTGTACGAAGACCACGTACGTTTTGGTAGTAAATGTCGATACTATTATTCATTTGGCGCTCTTTTTTTTGACTTGCGAAACCAAATCCACTCGTTAAACTCTACGTTCATCGGCCAGGACTCCGCTTGATTTAATTTAGCAAAACAGTGTTCAGACACTCCGATAATAAACGACGAGTAATCTCTCTCCGTTTTATGCTTTATTTTATCGACCTTGAAAACCGATTCGGGGCCACAAATATTTTTTACATGGTCCGTTACGGCCTCCAAAGTAGTATCCGGATGCAAACGCCATACGTGCAGGTGTTTTTTCCGTTCGGTAGCTTGGATGGCTGTCAATTCCTTATTCGTACCTACGTTCACCTCTTTGAGTTGTCTAGATTTCTTATTGCGTACTGTCGTCCAACCTGATTCATTCTCTTCCATCTCTGCTTTCTTCACCTCATCCACTGCCAGCAAAGTAATGCTTGCAGTGTTTTCCGCTAATAACGCGGATTTCGTGGCTCCACCTTTGTTTACCTTTTTGGCGTAGGTGTTCTTAGAAGAACCAGTTGGTTGATAAGCAACTTCTGCAAAAGTAGAAGTAGAAGAAGGAGGGTTCTCATGTATGATGGTATTTTGAATTTGCTTATCCTGACTCAGCTTTGCATCAACTTTTTCTTCTAGTACCCTCATGATCTGAACAATGTTGTCTAGCTCAGTTTTAGTTTGAGAAAATTGGTTTAACAGTAAAGATATCGCTTTTGCCTGGCTATCCATACGAGCCACCATATCTGCCCTAAACTCTCTTAGCTCTTCAAGAAGTGTAGAATCATTATCCATGATTGTAGGTGATAAATTAGCCTGGCTCCCGCGCTGACTCCCTCGTTGAATGGTCACGTTATTCGTAGGTGTATTAGCGGTGTATATCTTGAAGTCCGGATTTATTCGGACTGGAGTTTCACTGTTCCCGACTTTAGGTTTCAATGAAACACATTCTGGGCACACCCAATTCTTCTTAAATGACATGGAATACGACTTAAATGTGATTATATTAATATCCAGACACGCTAAATCATACTTCTTTTTGCATTTGCCATACGAGCACTCCATACAATCATCCGATTCAGCTATTGCAGACCCACAAGCACCGCAACGATTAGGCATTATTTTTGGCTTAATGTTTGTTTGGATTCCAATAAAGCAAAATTCAAATCTTTGTTAACTGCCGGCACTTCGCGGCGCGACAGAGATGAATTATTTGTTTTTCGCAGCCCGTCTCTTTTACCCGTTCGCGATGTCGCGCTCGCGCGAAATATTCACTAATCAGTTCACACCACTTTAGTTCTTTTGCACTTATTGTCAATACACATCCAGCGTCAATATTGCATACATTAATTCACGAAAAAAATTAGTAAAAAATAAATTATAATTATAAAACACGTCCGCACGCACTGCTCGCGTACCGCGTAATCTAAAATAATTTAAAATACCGCGTAATTTAAAATGTTCTCTAGACAAAATTTTAATTCACAAAAAGAAAAACACTTTTGGGGGCGCGAACTCGCACTCTACTGAGTTAGTTTATCACGCAGGTCCCAAATACGCCACTTGAACACATTGAGTTTGAACGAAATAAGCCTTGTGTTGTTTATCACAAGAATTCGTTAGGACGCTATTTTAGCAAGTTTTAAAAAAATATCGGTTTATGCGCGCGCACTCAAATTTGAAATGATGCTTGCACTATTGTTTATGTTTGAATGTTTATTTTAAAATCACTATAATGTTTACTTTGTTTTGCTATTGTTATGTATGTATACGTATATTTGGAGGCATTTATTGAACTTTAAGGCACTTAAATGTTTATACTTTGTTTACAAACTTTGATTGTTTTCATCACGTTGGTTAACATTTGGATTGAACACGAGAAACGTACTATTTTGCAGTAACTATTTATTGTCCACTTTAGCACTGAGGCACTGCTTCTAAATATGCACTTTTAACGTATTACATTTAGAAAAGAAAGTTTAGAACTATTTTTAAAACATTTTTAATCACGGAGTCGAAGTGAACGTGACGGCAGCGCCATCTAGACTTGTATGCCGCTTACCGTGGCAGAACACGGAGATACTAGTATTTTGTAACACCTAAAATGTACCTGTGTACACAAATAAACTCTTTGACTTTGACTTTGACTTTGGCGTCGGCATCGGCCTTACGCCCGTTTTCAATAACCTACCGCAGTACATACTGTAGATAGATAGCTTATTGAAAACGGGCGTTAGTTGCTTTACTAGCCACGGATGCGTAGCTTCATAGACGCTTATTCGTCATTATATGTATGTACACTTACGCACTTTTCAATAAGCTACCTATCTAAAGTGGCAGCTACTAAAGATAAACAAATTTATCCTTTTGCCCTTACTTGCTTTCCTATAACCTACCGACGGTTAGCATTTCCTACCAAAAGTTGTGACATTGACAACTAGAATCTACTGTTTATCGGAGATAGCTATCTATTTATGAACTGCGGTAGGTTATTGAAAACGGGCGTTAGTGTATCGCCTACGTGACAGCAGGCTGCAACAATACGTCGGCACGAGGCTGCCGCTTCGTCGACAGCAAGCTTCTCGCAGGCGTACACCATGCGTATAGAATAGAATAGAATAGAATATTTTTATTTCAGACCGGAGTCCAAAGGGTTAGAAACAATTTTAACTTAAATTCTAGTGTTAGTAAGTTACAGACACATAAAAATATACAATTAAATTTCGGCATGGAGCCGCATCCACCTCCGCAACATTGGGAAATCCCACCGATCCACGAATACACTGAGAATACTGTTGGTCACATCTGGGATGTACATCTTTTCCTAATAATAGCGACAAAACCATCAATATTATTATCTGCAAACATCCCTGAAGCACTACATCGCCACGGCAACCGAAGCAGCACTCTCAGTGCATTATTATACTGAACGCGTAGGTGGCTGTATGCCCTCTGAGTGAAGTTGACCCACAGACTGCACAGTAATGGCTACGCGTTCATGATAGTAGGCCTAAGTATTATCTAAAGCTTAGTCGCTGTTGCGCAATTAACGTTGCTGCGTGTCACTGTATATCAGAGGCTCGTCTCCCCCGGTCGATATGTCGCGCGTCTGTCAGCTCTTGCTCGCCACGCTGCTAGTGTGCACACGCGCATACGAAGGTGAACGAAGTGTCTAATATAATATTATCGGACTACAACAATTACTAATCTCCAAATAATCAAATTTAAGTATGAAAGTCGGTTCTAAGGCCGCCTTTGAACAGTGTTGTTGTGTATAAAGTAATAAGTCTCAGTGATCGGTTTTTGTAAATGTTTGATTGCTAGCAGCGCCTCAAGTATTGGAGCCGGAGGAGACGGAATCAGAAGATGTTATGGCCACATTGAGCTGTTCGTTCCCTGGCATTCCACCGCCCAAGATCTCGTGGAGGTTCGAAGCAGAGATCGTAAGTTACTATACATAAATTGTGTCTTATTGCTTAGGATACAAGTTACAAAACTAGATAGTACTAAACATAGTTCTTGGTAACAAGTCCATTTAAGCCTCCGAAAACCATATCTTAGTTTTCTATATATCACAATAGATCTCCATGATTATGGCGAGCCCAGACTTGAAAGTGCTGTAACGTTAAAGACATTAACTTTAAATGTCAGAATGCTTTCTACACTTGGTTGAAATTGCGATGCACTCTTCTTTAGTCAATCAGATCACCTACGCATTAAACTCTTGTGTGAACAGAATTCAATACCTTGTGATTTTTAATTTAATTGTACTTGACTGTGATCGTATCTGATGGTAATGATTCTATCTTCCTAGCATGACTGGCTGTGCTGGTGTGGCTGCTAGGTACAGGTTGGTAGGAAATTTCAAACCCGCGCCAATATACGACATTAAAGGGTAACATTTATGATACTGGCCGTACGGAATCTACCTATGTATTTTTGGACTAGCATATAACTGATTGACAAATAATGATATTTACAAAACACTTTTTTCGTCAGTTTCTCTATCGAGATGAGGCCGGTGATGCAGATGAATTTTTGGATGCCCAATATATTTTCTTTTACAAAAGTTCTTCCTTTATTTAAAAAGGTTGATCATAGTCATATAACTAAATAAATAATAAATTACTTTTCAACACTAGCTGCTGTTTTTTGCAACAGATCCATATTGCAAGGCGCTACAGACAGACGGAGGACGGTTCTCTGGTGATCTGCCCCCTGTATCGCCGTGACACCGGCGTCTACACCTGCGTGGCTGACAATGGCCTCGAAGTGGCCACGCAGCACGTACACCTGGTCGTCGATGGTGAGTGTGGGTGAAACACGATGGAACATTATGACTGGCTCACTGTACCTGCGCTGGTTGCCATAGGTATTAGGTATACTTAAGTTCATGAAAACTTATTTTGCATTTTTAACCGTCTGCAAAACGGAGGAGTTGCGGTCCCAGAAGTCAGTGTTAAATAACGAAGAAATAAAACTATCATGAAAATTGGAAACCTAGGCAACCTAGGCAAGCGTGCTCCATCATCGACCACATCATCGCTTACCGTCAGGTGAGGTAGTGGTCAAACGCGAGCCTATCAATAACAATAATAAAAAGAACACCGACTTCCAAAATTAAAATTAGTTTAGTCTTGTTTGTGTATTTTTTTGCTTTGTAGTCAGTATTTTTTTCGAGTTCCTTAAATTTAATGTCTCGACCCCATTGGCTGATATATTTTCGCTCTGTTGCGTAATCTGCCAATGCCTAAAATTCCCCATAACTGTAGGTTTGGCACAGCTGATTAATAAAATGACCTTGAGTTGGTGAGTTAGTTCTGATAGACGAGGTTTGATAATAATGGACACAGTAATACAATAATAATATGTAAATGTATAGTCGAACAAGGAGATTGTTGTACAAGTAGCAATTATCTACTTTTATTAAGTGAAATATGCCAAAAAAAATCTACATTATGGTCGACTGCATATGATGTTAAAAAATTGGGATTATTCCGATCAGTAGCGTGGCCTGTAAACAACTCTATTCCTGCCGGCTTTCCTTTACAAACACAACAACAAACCTTAACAAATTAATTATGTATTAATCAAATCTTATAACTGCATAATACTTGCTTGTGAAAATAACAATCAACAATAAATAAACGCCTGCAAGTTTTTTCGGAGCAATCACTCACAACTTACGCAAAACAGGTCTGTAACCCGGTCTTATAAACGGGAATGTCATACATTTTAATTCATAGTTTCTAGCGACATCTAGCGGTCTTATACAAGCGACAAGCCAGTATAATACGGCTAAATAGCGTTTGCAGGCAACCCGGTATTTATCGAGTTAAGGGCGCTGTTACAATTTTTCTTAAATTTGAGCGTTTTGACAGAAATGCCATTACAACACAAAAGAACTGGCATCATCTTATAGTAATTTTGACATTTCCTGTGTCAATATAGTCTCAGGGTATAAAAAACAGACGATAGGTAAATTAAACGACGGGCGGCAGCAGTCGCGCTCGATTTTTGCATTGCATACAAAAATTATTTAAAAATATTATTTAACTTTTAAATAGCCCAATTTATTTTTTTCAAGATATATAGAAATACCACCTTAGTTGGTTAATTTTTTTTATTTGAGTTTGGATTATAATTTCGTAGATAAAAATTGTAGTTTCGTACGGAAAACTGTCAGTAGATCTTGGTTTTACAGAATTATTTTTGGTGTATTACTGTATGAATAGTAATAAAGTGGTTTCAGCACTCCAATGTAGAGGATACAGTTGTATCATAGACATTTTTATAAATGATTAAACTTTAATATCTTCGGTGTACCAAGGCGTCAAAAGATACCCAAAAGCAACATTTTATAAAACATCCTTTGCGGAGACAAGGATTTTACTGATGTAGGTAAACAAATTCAAATATTTATTTAAAGCACTCCCAAGATAAGTTATCAAACTTTCTTATCCATATTTTTTATGGCTATATCTAAAGCATCGTCACACGTCAAAAATCGGATAAAACGCTGAAATTCATCAAAAATTGTGACAGCCCTCTTAAATCATAAAATGCGTCCGCTAGAACGAGATGGAATGATACTGAACTTTTTAATTTATTTAGTATTTAGTTTGACAGTTTTGGTTCGCGCTTATTCATGTGTCATATTTCACCTGTTCCTTTTCATTTTATTTGATATATATTCGTATCATAATTTAGAATCTTATAGTTTTATGATTGAAATTGGTTTATATATAAGTGTAGTCTAGTGATAGTTTTGCGTAGTGATAGTGCAGCAAGAACAAGATCAGTTCAGTTGTATTGTTTTGTAATCGTACTTGAATAGGTACCTATGGTAAGAATAATATAATGGTTTTAGTTTGTAGTTTTTCGACAATTAATAAAAACGCCGGTTTGGATTTATTGCATCATTGAGCGAACGGCATTTGGTGAGTGAACTTTAATAATATATTTTACATACTATTTTAAAATTGTGTTTACATAAATATTGTTTCACTGCGTCATCTTTTGAGGAAATTGTGAATTTGTGAAAAAAGTTGGAAACGCGGTCACTAGATGGCGTTGTTAGTTGAGCGACGGTTTCTGAATCTCGCAGTTAAGATTCTCCGTCGCTTAATTAGGTCAGGTTTATAATAATTTTTGGTACAAGTACAAGCAGCGGATTCACTCGCACGTAAGTGTACCCGTCGCCACTGATTCCGATCTGTCACCCCCGCTTTGTCCCCTTAGGGATTAATTTTTAAAAGTAATGCCACATATACTGCAACATTACAATAAATTAAAGACTAGTGGTTTAGGTTTATAATCATCTGTATTTAAATAAGTTACAAACAGGGGGATAGATCAAAGTTTTTTTCCGATATATCCCCCTAAGGGGACAAAGCGGGGTGACAGATCGGAATAATCCAAAAATTGAGGTATTCCTCGAAACGGACCAGTTTGAAGCGCACCGAATGAAGCGCACCATTTTTATTCTTCGGAGCGCACCTTTTTGTTGCGCATCGGATAGCAATTAAAAATATTGAAATTTTATTCCTCGAATCGCACCCACGTTTAAAAATAGGGAAGTTGCTTAACCAAAAGTACCCTATATCTATTCGAAAGTTACTTAGGTGCGCTTCGAGGAAATAAAAGTTATTATTTTTAATTGCTATCGGGAGTGCACCAAAAAGGTGCGCTTCGAAGAATAAAAATGGTGCGCTTCATTGGTGCGCTTCGAGGAATAGGTACCTCAAAAAATTAGCGGCATTGTCGCGTTTTGCGACAAGACGGAGGAGAATTTACGACGTGATCATTCTCATAGCATCCTGCACTCGATAGATCGCTTGCGCGAAAAAGCACTTACTAAAAAAAGTACTGTGAGTACTGAGTGTATGTTCTTACTTAATAAAATGAGTACCAATACTGAACAAAATCTCTTGTCCTTATTGTGTGCAGTCTTAATTAATAAATAAATTATTATAATCACACAGTTATTTTTTGTTGTTAATAAAAAAATAAATTATATAAGTAGGTATGTTTATTGGAAACAATATTGGTTTGGAAGACACCATAGATGTAGGATCCCATAATAATACACACATTAGGTAACGATAAAAAACGTAAGAAAAAAATTAAGTAAATAGTTGTTAGTCTCTTGTTTTGTTACGAGTATATGTCATGTTTAAGCAGTAAAGTTCTTGACGTCACTCTTATAAGTTTGCCGCAAACCTTAATAAAATAAGCAGTAATATGAAATGATATAAAAATGACTGTCAAAAATTGTACACAAAAGTCTTTGTTCGACTGTACTTTTCTAATATATCATTGTCTTTCAGCTTGTTATTATTATAACATACGTAGGTATCTCCAAGCGGATATCCTTCTATTTCAGTTTCAAAATTAATATCTACTTTCCGTACGCAAAATACGCGCTTTAGTCGTGGACTTGCGGACACCAGCCCGTTATTATACTATAATTTTTTTTTCAAGTTGGGAATCTTCAGAATGACTTTTCCCGCTCTTGGGCGGAGCGGGAGGGCGAGTCAGACCCTTATTGACTAAACCCCATCCCGTTCCTTCGTTGCCTTCGTTCTGGGGGGGACTGAGAGGTTTCGGCCCTGCCGGGCCACTACAGTTTGCTGACATCTCCTTGAGGTGCACGTGGGACAGAACGCGCCGTTGACGCCTTGGCTCGGTCCGGATTATTACCGGACTGCCGGACGGCGACCCAGTGCTCGCCGTCCGCGAGCCCGTGCATACGGTGGTCGGAAATTCGGATCGGGATCTCGGCGGCAGCGGTACGAGAGCCGTACCCTCGCGCGCTCGCGGTCGGCAGCCCTCTTCGTTAGCATTACTGCTTCGCAGAAGGAGCCGTTATACTATACTACTAATATCTACTTTACACTCAATAAATTAGTCAAATATTGTCTACAATAATCACAAACATACTTTGACTATAATAAACTGTAAAAATGAAGTTAAAAATAACTTCTGTTAAAATCATCTCTTTGAAATTTTGGACAAGCCAGTGAATTGTATAATTTATGAGTAGTATATAAATAAATAAAAAAGCTTTTATTATTCCTTACAATAAATACTGAACGGTTAGTGTGTCATCATCATCTGCCTATACTTTTCCCAACTATATTGGGGTCAGCTTCCAGTCAAGCCGGATTTAGCTGAATACCAATATTTTATGAGGAGCGGCTGCCTACCAGACCTCCACAACCCATCCTGTGGGGACCGCCATTTTTTATTATTTATTTATTTATTTAATATTAATAAATTAATATAAATAATATTAATAATATAAGCTGTTACTGCTCTGTGTCTGTTGCTTCTGTAATTATACTACTAGAGTATAATTTTTAATCGGTCAGGTTTTGGTGGCACAATTTTTTTCCAGCGGTTCTCAAAGTTAAAAGGTAATTACTTGTTTACTGGCACGTTTTTGTGCCACGGAGTCCTACAGGTTAACTGGGATAACACGGTACTTCATGGTAAGACTGGAGTCAGATTTACTGGCTTCTGACTATCCGTAACGACTGCCAAAGATCTACAAATGACAGCCGTGACCTACGGCTTAACGTGCTTTCCGAGGTATGGAGGAAACTCGGTATGTTAAGATGGTCCCCCATCCACAGACCAACCTTGGCAAGCGTTGCTTAACCTTGAAGATCGAACGATGCGGCTGTTATTATCTAGCCACGAGTTCCTTACTGAAGGGTTAGTGTGTATAGTAAATAAATAATATAATAAAAAATATCTGTGTAAGTACACACAAACAGGTCTAAATACATGTCGAATACCTATGTTTTATACCCCAGAGGCAAGCGAACAATTGCTGCCTGGTACTTTTGCGCCTGTCCGCGACGCGTCCTCGTCTTACGTCTCTTCTGTCTGGCCTGCCCCTTACGCGACCGCGACGTTGACGTCGTAACGTTGGCGAGTCGTTAACGCTCCTAAAAGCCAGTGGGATAGCGGCGATCGGAAATGAAGGGGCTCTATTCAATGATGAGATAGAAATATAAATTTCAATAAACTATCTATAATTTCTTCAGGAGATTTTGACTGCGGGCAGAATGAAGAGTACGAAAACCTTCAACATTGCGACTTCGGCGTCGAGAAAACCATCGATGCGGACGGCTGCGAGAGGTAATGGCTTACGAATTCATTATCTAGACATATAGAGAACTGCTGGATTGTTCAAAAGAGTTACGTTCCAGGACTACTAGGATCGTAAAGGGCAATTGAAGGCACATTGTGGGTTTTAGTCGGTAAACGTCTGAAGGAATTTTATGATTTTATGACTAGCCACGAGCTCCTCCCTTCTCAAATTAGCAGCCATAGTAAATTTAGATGCGCTTGTTACAGCTTGTCTTGTAGAGTCTATTCTGAGATTTGGTATTGTATTTTGGGGCAACTCAACTAATAGGGAAATGGTTTCCAGGTCACAAAAAAAGTGTATTAGGGCTATGTTTGGACTTGATAGTATGGAAAGCTGCAAACCTTTTTTTATTCAATATAAAATATTGACATTCCCTTCTCTGTTCATATATACGAGGTAGCCACTTTCGTTAAAACTAACCCTAATTTATTCACCCGTCGCTCTGTCGTAGTACTTCGTAACCGTCGACATAATGACATAATATGTCTTGTAAGGTCCAATACAGCGCTAATGCAAAATAAGTCTTTTCTGCCTTGCTCCGGTGATTTTTAATAAAATACCTAAACCCATTAAAGGACTTGATGTACCAAAATTTAAGTTGCAACTGAAGAACTATCTAATTGATAAATGTTTCTATAGTATAAATGATTTTTAAAACACCTAAAATTTTGACATTTCATAATATTTCCTATTCATTTCATAATAATTAATTTCATTATTTATATATTTTATTTAAGTATTTATTGCGAGTAACTTAACACTCATAGTTACAATATTTAACTACACACATCAAAAGTGTCTAGGGATCAAGCATTTTTATGCGGATTTCTTGAGATTGAGATGTGGCTTTGTAATAAATTTATGATTTCATAAAGGACATGTCCATAAATGTATGGACCAAAAACCCAGAATCGACAGGAATTAAATGTATACCAGTGGATTGACATTGAAATATAATATAATGTTACCAAGGGGGCAACCCTGAAATCGTTATAGTATAGGAGCTAGGAGCAAAACAAATAAGAAAAAAAATCGTTTAAAACAATAATAAAATAAGTTTACGTCATGTTGTGGCTTAATATGACGTTGTTTTAATGTTGTATCACTTGTGATAATTATCATCAACACATTTCACAAGCAACAGCAACATAATAACAACATCATATTAAATCATAACATAACAAACACTCTGTTTTTTGTATATTTTTTTTCTTTTGGCCCATAGATACTACAATCGTTACAGTACTGTGTGTATTATTGGTAATTCTGTGGCTAAAGATTGCAAATATAAAAATAATTGGTATAGTATAGGAGCTAAGAGCCATGTTGTGGGTGAGAATATCGTTGTTAATCATTTATTTTCATAATGTAAGTCTTATTGTGATAAGTTCTAATGATATTTCCTATAACAACAATGACATTCTAACCCACAATAACTTGTGTTACACATGAATGTACAAGCAAAAGAAATACTCTAACTTTTATACTTATTTTTGTTCGCTCATAGATACTACAATCAACGTATTGTGTGTTATCGGTAATTATGTTGCTTTGGATAAAAAAAACCGGGCAAGTGCGAGTCGGACTCGCACACTGAGGGTTCCGTACCAATTTATCAAGATGAAAACAGTTCAATTCTCGAATCGAGTCTTAAAGATTTTACAAAAAAGAAAATCTTGTAATGTAACTAAAAATTTAAGGTTTTCGGAATTTTTCCTTTATGTGTGCTATAAAACGTTGCTTCATGCCAAATTTCAAGATTCTAGGTCGACTGGAAGTACCCTTTAGGTTTTGATTCCCTTGCGAGTACTTGCGAGTTTCAAAATATGCAACTTAAATTGCTGTTTCTTTTGATTGCGTTGACATAGAAGTTTGATTTTGTTACAGCTTAAAGGTATTATAGACCTGAGTATTTGGTATGAATTTCAATTTAATACCTCTACGCGTTTATGAGGAAATGGGTAGTAAGTTTAAAATTATTAAAAAAAAATATTATATTATGTGATGTAACTAAAAATTTATGGTTTTCGTAATTTTTCCTTTATTTATGCTATAAGACGTTGCTTCGTACCAAATTTCAAGATTCTGAGTTCACGGGAAGCACCCTGTAGGTTTTGATTCCCTTGCAAGTGTCGAAAATTTGCGGCGTAAACATCTGTATCTTTTGATTGCGTTGGCTTAGAAGTTTGATTTTTTCACAGCTTCAAGGGACAGTAGACTTGAGTAATTGATATAAATTTCAGCTTCATACCTCCACGCGTTCCTAAGAAAAAGGGTCTTGACAGACGGACGGACAGACGGACAACAAAGTGATCCTATAAGGGTTCCGTTTTTTCCTTTTGAGGTACGGAACCCTAAAAAACAACAATTATTATCATAAAAACTTTATTGCCCAAATAATCAAAGAAAATACAGTTTGGAACTATACACGAACTAAAAACATGTCCGCGGTTTTGTTGTAATTGTAACAGTAATCTCTTTTATTTATTAATTATTTTCTATGTTCAAACATACTAAGTCTAAAAATCCCGCAGGTTGAATCAAATCACCTTCGTATTTTTTTATTGCAATCCTTAGCTACAGAATTAACAATAATACACACAGTACTATAACGATTGTAGTATCTATGGGCCAAATAAAAAAACATAAAAATAAAAGAATTTTTTACTTATTTTATTTTGCTCTTAGCTCCTATACTACAACGATTTCAGGGTTGCCACTTTGGCAACATTATATTATATTTAAATGCCAATCCATTGGTACACAGTTCATTTCTGTCGATTCTGGGTCATTTTTTGGACATCATCTTTATATGGATCCTTTTTGGTGCATTTCATAATTTGAATCAGGAACTGTGAATCAAATTCGAGTAAAAGATGAAAATCAGCTGTCAATATTTTCCCTATAAAAACATACAACGCATTGAAGACATTATTAGTGCTACTGTTTCCCTACTACTGATTAAAACCAACGTTATTATGGAGCGGCGACGTCATTTAAGCAGGGAAGAAATGCTCAGAGCCGTGGGAATGATAGAAGCTGGTTCCCGGCAACGTACTGTGGCTTTAGCTCTGAATACAAGTCAGAGTGTTATCAGTCGACTTTGGACACGTTACCGAAGCACTGGTACCGTGGCTGAGCGCCATGGAGGACGGTATCGCTGCACCACACGGAGACAAGACCGATACATTCAAATCTTAACTCGAAGAGCTCCAACAATAACCGCCATGATGTTAGCCGTGAGGCTTCATCACTCTTCAGGGAACTTAATTAGCGACCAAACAGTCAGAAACCGCTTGCATGAAGGGAACCTTCATTCCCGAAGACCGCTACGGGTACCACCTATAGCAATGCACAATCGTAGGATTCGATATCAATGGGCTCTTGAACACAGAAATTGGGCAGAAGAACAATGGCGTTTCGTGTGCTTTTCTGATGAGTCTCGTTTTGGTATGAGACCGGATACAAGACGTATACGACACTGGAGAACCCCTGGACGCCAACAGCGATTAAAATCCTGCAAGGAAGTCCATCCTTATAGTGGTGGAACCATCATGGTATGGGCGGGTATTTGGATCGGCGGAAGAACTGAGTTGATTTGGATCAGAGGCAACCTCAACGCTCAAATTTATGCTGAGACGATTGTATCAGACGTCATCGTTCCTCTACAAGTGCAAATCGGTCCCTTATTTCAGTTAATGCATGATAATGCACGACCGCACACCGCAAGAGTTGTAAGACAGACTCTCGCCGCAGCTAACATCAATGTCCTGCCCTGGCCTGCTCAGTCGCCAGACTTGAACCCGATTGAGCATGTATGGGATATGCTACAGAGAAGAGCTCTGCCGAATATGGAGGGTATCCAGTCGCAAGAAGACCTTTTTTTGTTGTTGCAACGAACATGGGCAGCCATTCCACAGCGTGATTTGGATGAACTCATTTTGAGTATGCCAAACCGATGTTCTTGTGTTGTTAGTGTTCGCGGTAGAAACACGGATTATTAATTGTTTAAGTTACCCAATAAAATTTTAAAGAAAACTGTTATTTCAGTCTTTTTTTCGAACTTTAATGTTAGTGGTTCAAATGTCAAAAATCCTTTTAATAGGAAAATGGCAAATTTCTTTATTAATGCAAAGGTGACTTGGTTTATCGTTACTGTGACAAACGAAAACACTTTATTTGATGAATCCTTAGAGAAAATTTTAATTAATATCAATCAGGAGAAAAGTTATTGCAAAAATATATGTTGATCCCTAGACACTTTTGATGTGTGTACTTAAAACTATGTTAGTACACAATACAAACAAAAATCACTGCTGCATAATTCCAGCCGCAATTCTGGAGCATCGAACCACTATGCAGCAGTCCAACCTATCAGCAACCATGCCCAGAATGCTGTTAGAGCTGGCTCGCACCCTGCGCACCAGGGATGCACACCTTTTTCGCATAATAATCGCAGCGTAAAAACAGTCTACATGCATATCAGCGAACATCCCTGACGCACTACAGAAGCGAGGCAGCCCCATCAGCACCCTGAAGGCATTGTCGTACTGAACGCGCAGGGCGCTGTACGACTTAAGCGTATAATGTACCCACAGGCTACTGGTATAAAATAAAGTACAGTAAGCTATAAACAGCGTTACTTTAACATATTTAGAAGCACACGAGAACCTGCGGGCAATCATATTCGCCCTTACCGACAGCGCCCTCCGCTCTCGCTCAATGTCGTCATCATCCTTGAGGCCAGTAGTCAAAACGTGCCCAAGGTACTTGAATTGGTGCACCCTTGCCAAAGTTTCACCATTCAGACTAATTGGAGGCACAGTTTCTGGGCATTTACTACCAGCCCCAAACACCATAACGACACTTTTCCTCACATTATACACCAGGCCGTGGGCTCTGGCATAACCCTCGCAAATACGCACCAGGCTCCTCAAACCACAAACTGAGGCACTGAGCAGCACCATGTCATCCGCATAGCTTATGTTATTAACACATATGCCATCGACATAGCATCCGACTCTAGTGCTGCTCAGCTCCACAATCAACTGGTCTACATACAAATTAAAGAGTGTGGGAGAATTCAAACCTCCCTGTCGCACCCCACACTCCAATCCATAAGGGCATGAATATGCTCCATCCCAACGAACGCTGTTAACCTGGTTCCCGTACCAATACTTAAAAATATGAATGACTTTCGGTGGTAGTTGAGCCTTCTTTAAATTAATTATAAATTTCATAATTATATTAGTCAATATCATAAAGATTATATTAGTCAATATTATAGTCATTGTATTAGTCAATATCTTTAAATATTTATACACCTATTTAGGTAAAACTTGTCAAGACTTTTTTTTATGTAACACCATGCTTTACAAACTATGTTTTTGTTACTGCTTACTCGTGTTTTGACAAATAAACTATCTTTATTTTTTATGTAAATAAAGTGAACTAAGTAAATTAAGAAAAAGTTTCACGCGGGCGAAGCCGCGTGCAAAAGCTAGTGTGTAATATAAAACCACTAATTATTCAAATATGTTTAGTTTCGAGAGTCTGGAAGCCTGCGAGAACAGATGCAGGACTGGCCCCGCGCCGGCCGCGCCCACGACCCCGACGACCACATCTATTGTAGTAAGTTACTATCGCTAAGATGACATTTCACTCTGTTGAACTTAGTCAAATTACTGCCTCAAAATCTCAAATAAAGCTTTACTTTAAGCACTATAGTTAGAGACATGTCACAACAGTCAGAGTTAGGTGGATTTTGACGCAAGAATTTGAGTGACTTCAGTTAAGTGGAATGTTTGATTTTTTGCTAATACTATTTTCTTGACTTAATAATGCTACCATACTACAGTAAACACAAAATAAAATAAAATGTTGAATTTAGCGCCATCTAGTGAGAATATGTCCACCATCGTGCCTGAAAAATTTCCTGAACAAGTGTTTTTTAATTTACAAGATATTTATTTGTCTAAAGATTATGGAGATTTGCCCTTGTGTCCGGTAATAATATCTAAGGGCTGATTCTCAACTGGAACATGGAGTTATTGTGACTTATTTGGGAATTCATTCTTCTAAATACTTTTAAATCTCTTTCTATCTCCTTTAGAGCGGGCCACCAGAATGCAGAGTAACCGAATCACTGGAAGAGTGTCACTACGGTGGCTTGGTGTGGTACTTCGAGCCGAATAGGCACGCGTGCGTGTCGCACGCCAACCAAGAGTCCGGCGTGAACTGCAGATACACTGGCACCTTCCCCTCGGAGGAGGATTGCGAGAGGTCTTGTGGAGCCTTCCTAGGAGTTGGTATGTTCACCCTTTAGTCAGTAAACAAATTATCTCTCCAATCATCATCATCATTTCAGCCAAAGAACGTCCACTGCTGGACATAGGTCTCCCCCAAGTGTCGCCATAAGAAATGGTCTTGTGCGTCTCGCATCCATCGGATTCCCGCGACCCTCACCAGGTCGACGTTCCACCTTGAAGGGGGCCTTTCAACGCTGTGTCTTTCTGTGTTTTGCCGCCACTCTAGAATCTTCAGTACATTCATATAACGTATCGAAGACTGCGTTGAATTTTATTGCATATCAACAAGTAAGAGTTAAAAGCAACTGTATTTTGTTTTAGACGTGTGCAAACAGCCCTTGGACCCCGGTCCATGTCAGTCCTACGTGCCGAAGGTCTACTTCGACCAGTCCACCGGCCAGTGTCACGAGTTCATCTACGGAGGCTGTCTCGGAGGCGCCAACCGCTTCTCCTCTATCGAAGAGTGCTCACAAGTCTGCAAAACCGAAATAGGTCATTTTAAACAATAGTCACTTAACTCGTATTATTATTTACAGACTTACGGCCAGTTTTTTCATCAAAGGTAACAGCCAAAGTAACGACATAAAGTAATAATAACGGTTAAATTCGTTTCTTCACAATTTTAACCGTTGGTTTGATTGTTCTTTAGCCCTTACCCTTTACTGCTCATTGAGGGGCTGTTAAAGCTATAGTCACTGTCATTTTGACAAAATTGTATTGACTTCACTGCGTTCATTATGGATGCGTTCAAACTGATTTTATTTAAAAAATAATATATTTTTAAAGAAATAGGGTAAAGGCGGGAATAAATGCCCCGGTGGCATAGATGCCTCGTTATCAAAAAATGACTAACGGAAACGGAACTCTCAGTGCGCGAGTCCGACTCACACTTGCCCGGTTTTTTTTTATTTTTAATTTGTACGATTGTAGCAGAACCATGCCACGAAAATATAAAAGAAAGGAAGGTGCGCGAGTTCGTGTAGCATTAACATTATCAGCCTTATAATAATCCTACTGTTGGGACTCAAGTCTGCTCTCTAGGAGAGGGATGGGCCATAATCCATCAGGTGGACGTAGGCCTGGGGTGGACTGGTGGATGAGAGTATGTTCGAGTTAGAGTATGGAATACAAAGCAATTACAGTCAGCTTTCGAGGAAATGGACAGAAATACCATGGGGGGTTAAAATTCTGAAATCACAAATCCTTTTAGAATTTTAACAATAGGTCCAAAAATATTTAAAGGATTAAACTAGCTAGCAATATATATCCCGCCTTTACCCTAAACATCAAATGACATTTGACATATGGCACTACTGGACAGTGATGTTGCGATGTTGTCATGAGTAAAAAAAGCTCCCTACGTGTTTTTGGGGTAATTACGACGTTTGCGTAGCGGCAACTCTATTGACTTTTAGTTTAGCTGTTATTTGGATGAAGTAACACATTTGCCATTATGACAGCTATGGTCAAGTAAATGTTAATGCTTTTACTGATAGTTTTAGTGTTTGATGAAAAAACTAGCCGTTAGAAGCTCCATAGGTCAGTTTGAGCAACTTAAGAGTCACAGTCAAGTGTATTCACTTATAGTCAAGTATAGTCAAGTATAGTCAAGTATAGTCAAGTATAGTCAAGTATAGTCAAGTATAGTCAAGTATAGTCAAGTATAGTCAAGTATAGTCAAGTATAGTCAAGTATAGTCAAGTATAGTCAAGTATAGTCAAGTATAGTCAAGTATAGTCAAGTATAGTCAAGTATAGTCAAGTATAGTCAAGTATAGTCAAGTATAGTCAAGTATAGTCAAGTATAGTCAAGTATAGTCAAGTATAGTCAAGTATAGTCAAGTATAGTCAAGTATAGTCAAGTATAGTCAAGTATAGTCAAGTATAGTCAAGTATAGTCAAGTATAGTCAAGTATAGTCAAGTATAGTCAAGTATAGTCAAGTATAGTCAAGTATAGTCAAGTATAGTCAAGTACCAGCACACGTCTCTACCGTCCATTAATGCTCATATGTTTCATGTTACAACAGATGTGTGCTCGCTACCTCCAGAGCAAGGCAACTGCAACTTGAACGTTAAACAATGGTACTACGACGCGTCATCTGATCGATGCTACCAGTTCGCGTACACCGGCTGCAACGGCAACGACAACAGGTGACTATTGACTATTATTATATCTATTTGGCATACCTGCATTATTTTCCAGGTGTTGCCTTAAAACACATTAAATTAGCTTCTGCCAGCGGCTTCGCTCGCGTTAATGTGGTTCCAAATTTTCATACAAATCTTTTATGGCTCGCTTTCGTCAAAAAAGAAAACTGTCCAAAATATCATGCTTCTAGTTAAAGTAGTTTCAGCTGTATTTATATGTGCTTATGTCAGTCAGTTTCGTCATTTACACATAGCGCTTTAATAATTTTGTACAGATAGCAAAATATAGAGACCTATATTTTTGATGTTCTTTTTTCCCTAGATTCGAGACAGAGCGCGACTGTGAGGCTCGCTGCAAGCGTCCTGCGTCAACCACCACCACTGTGGTACCACCTCCACAGGTAAACGAACTTCTGAGTTTCAAATTACTAAGGTACGTTTTAGATGTTTTTACCAAGTTGAAGCTTCGTTCGACAGATTAGAAGGTTAAGCCATGAATTAATTCTTATTTCTAATTAAGGATTCCGAAAGGAAAGCTCGTGACCCCAGAACGAAGGCAACGAAGGAATAGGTGGGGCTTAGTCAGTAAAAGTCAGAAGCGGGAGAAATCTTTCTGATGATACCTTACATGAAAAAAGAGCCGAATTTTATTTCTTATTATATATCTATTTCTGATGCAGCAGCCGACAGAGCCAGAATGCAGGACTCCAAGCTCCTTAGCGCCATGTGGCAACAACGTGACAGTGTTCTACTATGACTCCGAGAGAGCACAGTGCCTCGTCAGCGGCTTCGGAGGCTGCGGACACGCCAACACCTACAGCACGGAGGAGGAGTGCGAGAGACGATGTGGAGCCTTCCGCGGAATAGGTGGGTATATGGGAGTTTGTGTGCTCTCTTGCATTGTCGCATTATCAGCCTTAATCTTCACACTGTTTGGACTCAGACCTCCTCTCTACGACAAGTGCGGATTGGTGGATGTCAGAAGTCTTTGAATTTTTGGATGTAGGATATGCTGGTTTCCTCACGATGTTTTCCTTCACGGTTTTGAGAGCAGTGGTGTTGAAATAAATTATACAAATCAATGCGCCTGGCTGGGTTTAAGTTTGTAAGTCGGGGCAGTTACGATTGGGCGATCACTGCTCTATTGCGTGATCTATTGGAAGAGGAATAAATTATGAAACTTTGCCCTTAAACTTGCTCTCAATAAGATTGCACAGACGTAACTTTACACGTTTCTGCTCAGATGTGTGTGGTGCGCGCCTCGACCCCGGTCCATGCCGCGCCTCCATCCCCAAGTTCTACTGGGACCTGGCGTCGGACAGCTGCCAGCCGTACGCGTACTGCGGCTGCGCCGGCGGACCCAACCGGTTCTCCACTGTCGAGGAGTGTATGGACCTCTGCGGAGCCACCGGACTCGGTTTGTGCCAAAACTATGCTGCTTTTATCTTTCTGGTACTGAGATTTCTTCGCGTGTTATATTGTTTTAATTTCTTCATTGCGTTTGCGGTGTATAGAGAACGAGAGTACGTTCCGAACGCGGCTGACTTACATCTCAATTCCACTACTGAAGCAGAAATTTCATTATCGGTATCTGAATGACTGATCAAGACTCTCGTCATTAAACGCATATTTCCTGTCGGCTGCGGTGGTTAGTTGATAAATAAAATCAGCAGTCGATCCTAACTTACCGAGTTTAAACAGCCTTCCAGAAATCGACAGAGGATCCAGAAACAAGGTCAGCCGCGAACGGTACTAACGCTCCTTATGCCATCGCCGTCAATGTAAGAGCCGCTCGTTTTTGAAGTCCTAGGACGTCAAGTGCTTCTGCTTCTTTCTGTCTGCACTGCATCTGCACTCGCTTGTGCTTTCTGTTTTGCACTAGCACTTCTAAAATTCGTCTGTTTATGACAAAACAGGTCCTAAGCTATCATAATATTTACTGTGTTATTGTTCTGAATTCGTATGACACGATTGTCCTATGAAGTTAATTGTGCATACGAGTATAATTATGTATGCGATTATAGCTGCTTACATTGGTTCCTCTCTTTTTAAAGACTCATTTAATCTTATTTCAATTGTTTTAATGCGTTAGTGATGTCCAATCAACCAAGCAAACTGTCATCAGGTGAGATTTGCATTGCTAGGTGTCCTGTAAAACAATTTCTACAAGTCAGGCATTATAAGCGTTATCTTTCAAACAGTCAATGTAGTAGAACAAAAAAAAAACTGGTTTATCAAATTTCCTTTTTTTTTCAAAATACCGATTTTCATAATCTTATGTCTTAATGTCCTATGTCCCCTAGATGGGGCAGAGGGCGTCCACAGTAATCCTCCATCGCGAACGGTCTTGAGCTTCACGCTTCACCTCGCTCCACGTCATTCCGTTGTTCACCGCTTCTGCCAACACGGTGCGACGCCAAGTTTGACGGGGACGGCCACGCTTTCTTTTTCCTTGGGGATTCCAGTCCAAAGCTTGTTTGGGTATGTGGTCGGGATCCCTTTGGAGAGTGTGTCTAATCCATCTCCACTTGCGACGCTTAATCTGGCGGTCGATCGGGCTCTCGTGGCATTGTTCCAACAGTTCTACGTTAGATATTGTCTCGGGCCAGTAAATACCGAGGATGCGGCGAAGACAGCGGTTGACAAAAACTTGGATTTGGCGTGAGATGTCCTTTGTGACCACGTTTTCCACCCGTATAGCAGTACGGATTTGACATTGGACCCGAAGATTTTAAGTTTTAACCTTCGAGTCAGTTTCCGCGACTGCCAAACAGATATCAGCTGTGCGAAGGTTGCTCGGGTTTTGGCAATCCGTGAAGCGATGTCCTCTTCACTACCTCCGGTTTCTGTCACGACGCTTCCCAGGTAAGTAAACTTGTGCACGCGTTTCACTACTTCTGAGTTTAAAACCAACAGGGAGGGATTCCTCGCACCAGTTCTCATCTCTTGCGTATTCCGAATGTTAATTTTAAGGCTAGATCTTGCGGCCTCCCGACTTAAGTCGTCCAACTTAGCTTGCATGTCGGCGTGAGTGTGGTTCAAGAGACAAAGGTCATCGGTGTAATCCAGGTCCTCCAAGACGATGGACAATCTCCACTCTATTCCGCGGCGCCTGTTGTCGGAGATACGAAGCATTATTCCGTTAAGGACCACAAGAAAAAGGAGCGGCGAAAGTAGGCAGTCCTGGCGGACACCAGCGTGCACCGTGATGTCATGAGAGATGAGGCCGTCGTGCGTTACTTTACATGAATACTTCCTGTAGATAGACTCCAGAAGACGGACAATTTTCGTAAATTGTCCAGCATCTGGTCTCGCCTGCTAAGCATTGGCTTAGCAGGCGAGACCAGATGCTGGACCATTTCAGCGTATCAAAGGTTTTTCGAAATCCACAAAAGTTAGATAAATCTCCCTTTGCCATTCTGATGCCTGCTCGAGTATGATACGAAGAGTGTTGATCTGGTCGGTGCATGAGCGGTCGGAACGGAAACCAGCCTGCTCCTTGCGCAGAAGAGGATCCACAAACTTAGACAGCCTATCCAATCTTACAGAACACCTTTGAGGGAATTGAGAGCAACGTAATACCTTTCCAGTTATTGCACTGACTGAGATCACCTTTTTTCGGAACTGTGATTAAGAGGCCTTTGTTCCATTCGTCCGGGAGTTCTTCGGCGGTCCAGGTCTTTCCAATAAGGGGCGTCAGAACATCGACGGCAGAGGATAAGTCGCCTTGTAGCATTTCCGCCGTAATTAGGTCGAGTCCTGGCGCTTTACCTGTCTTCAAAGAGCGGACCGCTTTAGCAACTTCAGAGGCTGACGGTGGTTCCGTATCGATATCGAGTAGCTTGCCTGGTGTAGGTTGGATCTGCAACGCGTCAGGAGTCAGGGCTGCAGACGAACGGAAAACCTCCTCAAATTGCTGACGCCAGCGGAGCAACTGATTTTCTGCCGTCACAATGAGCTGGCCGTCTTTGGACTTTAGCGGTTTCTTCCTGAACTTTCTGTTTCCCGCCAGGGTTTTCGTGGCGTTATATAAATCCTTCAGGTTACCGGAGTTCGCAGCTCGTTGAGCACGATCTGCAATACCATCGGCCCACTGTCTCCTACCTTTGCGGGTGCTGCGATAGATTTCCTTGCGCTTTTGACGGTATTGCATATTAAGGTCGGCTCTTGCGATGCTGTCCTGAGTCTCAAGCAGTCTCAGATGAAGGGTCCTTCTGTCTTCAATCAGACTCCACGTACGCTGTGACATCCAATCTTCGCGAGGTTTGGTCGATCTGTGTCCTAGGACAGCGGAGCTAGTCTATGTATAGGCCATTTTTATACGGTTCCCCTCCTCGTCCAGTGAGTCCGTAGTGGTTTCCAGTACTGCAAAGCGATTACGTAACTCAAGCTAAAATGCTTTACGAGTGTCAGACTGACTAGGGCTCTGCTTTGTACGGTACTCCGCCACGAGCACAGCAGATGGTTATTTGGCACTTTATAGGCAATGTTGTCCTCGCTAACAACGATTCCCACCAAGTCCATACCCTAGCTTCCCCCCCATTTTCATAATACAGAATAATAATAATTAAATATACCACAACTTTCACACAACGCCATCTAGTCCCAAGCTAAGCAGAGCTTGTGTTACGGCTACTAGACAACTGATAAACATACTTATTTACTTCTAAATACATAGGTACATGTCGGCGCTTGATCGCCATCGAGGTTGACGTCACACAAAATACACAGACACAGTAATATAGAACGACAGGAAAAGTGAGTGATAATAAAGAAATACCTTACATCAGTTCTGGTCTATTCCACGGGCGGCGAAAGAGTGTTTTAATATTTGAATTACATCGGTTTTTATACCCAGCAAATAAGAGAATTTAGGCGGGAAAACATTACACTAAATAAAATTCACTATGAGGGTAGAAAAATACTTAAAATAAATAAATTAGAACGGAAGTTGTCACAGTACGAGGGGTGATCCAAAAGTAATGATAATCGGATATTTGTAGGGCTCATAAAAATATGAAATAATTCTTTTTTGTTTCCTTATATATCCAGTACTTCATCATAAAAAAATCATAAAAATAGGCCACGATTTCAGGGAGTTACATTCATTTGAATACGGACAGTCAGAGAGTAAACATCAAAATAATGAAAAAATAAATCAGAGCTGTCATTTAGTACCTCTGTTTAGAAAAAAATCTACCAAAGACATACAAAGTGACATAGTAGAAACATAAGGGGACTCTGCTTCCTCATATTCCACAGTTACGCGCTGGTCAAAGGAGTTCAAACTGGCTAGAACATCCACAGAAGATGAACATGGCGAGGGACGCCCATCCACG